>JAJHZJ010000150.1:5233281-6433281 GCA_023548195.1 Bettongia penicillata ogilbyi | reverse complement strand
GTGTAGGGGGGGTGTGGGTGTTAAACTTGTTAACTTGTCAGTAACACATCTCTCTCAATGTATACATTACTAATCCATCTGCCCAAATGGCTCACACATATCAGGGACTTGGATGTCTTATTGACATTCTGATGTGAGTATGACACTGTTGCTATAGTCACGATACAACTTCTTCCCTGGTCTTGCTCACTTCATTCTGTATCCTACAAGTTGTTCCTGGGTTTCTCAGAATCCATTTTGTGTTCTTTGTTACGGCACAAAGATACACTACCACATAACTGGACAATATCTAGGTTCACAGTCATCTTCCAGACGAAACACAGTCACTGTGTGTCCAGCTATTTGCTACAATAAAACTTTCTACTATAAATTTCTACTGTGACTCCAAACTTCTTGGAGCCTATTCCTCTCAGTGGTACTGTACTGGGGGGGTCTTTTCCTAGTTCAGTAGGAATTAGAGTCACAGTATTTTTCAGCAGAAGGGATAGGACAAAGTCATCCTGATGATGACACAGAAAATCATCACTCTTGCTGAGTAAGGGTCATAGCCGACAACAAGAATACCTTAAAAGAAAACCAAACCAAATCAAAAACACAAAGACATACCAAAAACTACCACTGGCTACAGGCTACACTCAAGTCTCAAATACACGACAGATTTAGGAAAATTATAATCCATGAGGGAAAAGGGTAAATTCTTTCAACTTTAACATTGTTCAAAATAGATACTTTCAAAATGACTCAAACACACCTGCAATCTCATCAATACCGATGGTTCCTGGTGTGCTACAGATCACAAGGCATACATAGCGGGTAACTTGCTCCTGTCTTCCCAGAAGTATGTCATCCAGGTCCTAGCTGGCATGGTACACTTTACCCAGGTATCACAAGAGGAAGAGTCAAACATGTTGTCTGTCCACTCAGCTTCCCTCACTTTTGCCATGTGAGCCAAGCCACCTTTTAAACCACATATTTCCCTGGTGACCCACCTTTCACTCCAAATCTTGAAGTTCTTTATTTGGTGCATGGTACAGTCTGATCACACCCATCATGTGCCTGCCTCACCATCACCCTCACAGTGATCTTCACCTTTAATACTTTTGCTATTGGATGTTTCTATGACTTGTGACCATGTAACACTAGCAGGATATTGGCGCTAAAAAAACATGCCTGTGTTCCTTGGGGAAGAAAATGTCTTAGATTCCTACACCAAAATTATTCAAAATTTCTTGACATACAGCAGAGATAATTTTAACACCACTGTAAGGCTCATCGATATCATATGAGACAGAGGCTTGCCAAAGGTACTCTACTAGGGATGCAGATGTAACACATAATCCAAGCTAAAAAGGGATTCACTATGGATAGTAGACTCTTTAAAAAAAAAAAAAAGAACCAAGAACCTGGGCCAGTTCCATGTAAAATATCTGCAACACTCAAGAGTTTAGTCTAATCATCTACACAAGAAAAACCAACTGGATAAAGAATGTCTAGTGACCAAATTCTGCCATGCCCTTAGGCAGATAGGAAATATGAATGAGTACTTACTTGGACATCCAGATCATATGACCAAGAAGATGAAGGACTAGACATTTTCTTTGATCCCCATGACTTCCCAAACTTTCCAAAATAGAAATTATGTATCAAAGATAAACAACTTCAGCTATCTCCATCATCTCGGTCCTAGACCCCTTAATAAAAGGATTTGTTCTGTGAAGTTTGGATTCAGTCAAAGGGATGTACTTGAGGACCTAGGGGGCCATATATGGCCTCAAGGCTCCCCACCCCTGTTCTAGGACACCTAGAATTCAAAAGTAAAATCAATATCTCCCACCTCTCACACAACTCCATCAGCCAACTCAAAGACCCGACATATGGGTGTGCATCAAATCCCTCGGTCCCCCTCGCCTTTGTCCAGTGCCATGGAGACCCTGGCTCTAGTTTGAGGGAGATTGAGTGGCAATAGCCCTTTGGGAGAGATGTCCGCTAAGGATACAACAGCCAGCCAGTGCCGTGGTAGATCTTCAGGAGCAAAAGATGGCTGGCACCACCAAAGACCACCAATGCCTCAGGAGGGAGCATTCTGTGCTGCAAAACATCTCTGCAGGAGAGCCAGAACAAGAGGAAAAGGACCACTCTCCAGCACACCCTCTCCCCTCTCCTCTCCGAGCCTAAGAGATTTTGAATCAATCCCATGGCACCAGCCCAGCAATGCTCGGACCTGTCAATGACATCCAAGACAGAACTGGTTCTGTCCACTCAAAAGTTACTTGGGGCAGAGACATAGACTGGGGAACCACGAAATGCCCTCCATGACAGGAAGTTGAGATGTTTGAGATTCAGTCCCTAAGGAAACAGCTATCAGAGAGTAGGGAATCAGGAAGTGAACAATGTGGGGAGGGGGGTGGGTGGAGAGAAGAGACTGAAATTACCAAAGATCTCAGGAAAACAACAAGATCTTGAACAGGGGCAGATGAATTCCAGGAAAAATATTAACAGCAGAATACAGATTTGTGAATAAAATCTACAAAACAAGGAGGAATGATCTAACATTTGATGAGAAAGAAAACCCAGTGGAATTTGAGGAGAATATGCAATCTAAAAATGCTATTTCTGAGGGATCTGAAAGTGAAGTGAGAATTTTTGAGAACAGAATTTATTACATGCACAACAAAATTAACAGAAGAGGAAAACTGGGATTTGCCACACAAGTCTCACCAAAGAAAACAACACACAAAACGATGAACTGCGAATGCAAACACACAGAAGTGAAGGACAACCTTAGCGAAGAGAAGCATAAAACAGGAACACTTAAAGAAAACATGACAAGCAAAGCAGGATATGGAGAGAGAGATAAGCAAGAATCATAGGACTCTCAGAAGAACATGACAAAATGAAAAACTGAACAGAATAATACAAGAAATAACAGAAGAGCATCGCCAAAGGAAGCACCAAGTGAAAGAGTTCCTAGATCACCTCCACAAAAGAATGAGGTGGGACCAGAATGCAAAGGAAGGAGAAGGAGGTGGACTGCCTCTGAGGAACTCAAGGCTCTTTTCATTGAGAACTGACCTTACAACACAACGACAGCTCGCATTTCTACAGCACTTTAAGGTTTCCAGAGCACTTTACAAACACCATCTCCTTTATTCCCCAGAGAATTAGCTGCTAGTATTATTCTCATTTTAACAGAAAGAGAAACTGAGTCAGAATCACCCAGCTCACAAAGAGTCTGATTTTAGTTCTAAACTAATTATTGGAACACTACAAATTACTCATTCAGTAATTACTCACTGCTACCCAAGAGCATTCAGCCAAATGTTGTCAAATATACAGATAAAAGTATAAGGACCATTTCAGCTCTCAAGAAACTTGAAAATCTCATTAGGAAAGAAAGACAAATACACCCCAAGAATGTAAATAAAGCAGTATGTGACTAAGGGTGAAATGAACAGCTGAAATGAAGAAAGAAAGGTCCCTGGGGGCCAATAGAGAGTTTCCTACACAAGATGGGTCCTGAGTCAGAATGGTTGGCTCAACTGGCAAGAAAAGGGAGAGGAAATCTGGACAGGAGGGAAGGATGAGCAAAGTCAGTTAAGGAGGAAGCAGTTGTCTGGGGGGCTGGGATTCAAGGGAGGTTGAGTTGGTGGCTTTTAACACAATCAAGTTTGACTGAAATGCCACTGTACAATGAGATTCAAATCAATTAGACATTTTTTAAATATCAGTTGACTGTAGATACTATGCTAAGCTAGGAACAGACAATGTTAACACAAAACCAAAAAATCATTCCCCATCTTCCAAAGAGGACATTAAAGAGGAGAAGGTTTAGGAAAAAGCTTCCAAGAGGAGGTGGTATCTGAGCTGAGTCTTGAAAGAGGAAGAATACATCCAACATGGGAGACAGGGATGTGTGAGGAGGTGGGAGACTGAAGACAGAGTTTAGAAACAGTAAGAAAGGGAATGTGATTCAAACATGATATTGTGAAGGGAACCATGTGAAATCAATCTGGAAAGGCAGTCTGGAACCCAACTGGATCTGCCTTTAAATGGCAGGCTGAGGGAATCTATCTGTGTTTTATCTTAGAGGTAACGGGGAGCTATTGAAAATGTCAGAGTAAGAGAGCTGCCCACCATAAAGATGACTGTGGTAGCTGTACAGCACTGGCTCAGAAAAAATGGAGACAGAAAAGGAGAAAGCCCCAAAGAGGCTAAATCAGAAGTCACCAGGGTGGTATGAGCGCTTTCATCAGGAAGCATTTACTATTAGGTCATTCCATTCTCCCATGTGGTGTACCAGGTGCTGGGGGCAGACGCAGAAATGAACCTCTCCAGCAGCTCAGCTGTGAGGGATGCTGGGAAAACAAAATGAACTGGACTTTGCAAATGACTCACCAGCAGGGGTTGGGGGGAGACACAAGGTAAGTAGGGAGGGTCAAGAAGGCTTCTGTAGACCTGGGTCACAGACTTCAAAGCACACAGTCTATCAACTTAGCAAGTTTTCTTTCCCTTCTCTACTGTACATGTGCAAACCCAAGCTGACAATGCTGCCTCTACCCTTTCCAGGATCAGGTCTGTTTCTTAACCTTAATGGATGTGCCCGCATTCCACCACCTATGGGCTGCCACTGCTCTCCAGATCCTTGGTAGGAAACCTGGACTCCTTGTCAAGTCAGGTCAGTGCTTTGAAGTTATGACACTAAAGTTTAAATCTTATTTCAAATAAGTATTTTTCTTTATCTCTCGTTTATACATCACTTTCATTCCAAATATCCCTGTCCAGCAAGTCAGCCTTTATAACAAAGAAAAAGAGAAAAAAAAAAGGTGGGGTGGGGAGGAAGGCAGTTCAGCAAAACCAATCCAATCCATGAACCACGTGTAACAGCGTAAGCAGTACTTCATACCCACAATCCTTCACTTCTAGTCAGGCACTTAGGGGCATTTTCCCAGCTCTTTTCCTGGGCAAAGCTTGGCCATTATAATTACACAACATTCAACTTCATTCTTTTTTCTTTCCATTTATATCATTGATACCATTGCCTATATCTAGTTTTGCTTACTTTGCTCTGCACACTCATCCCCCAACCCAAGTCTTTCTAAGCTTCTCTGAATTCTGCTTTATAACTTCTTAAAGCCCAGTACATGACCAGACTTTCTGTACTCCCCTTTGCTTAACCACTGTCCGCTGATGGGCATCTCTCTGCTTTCCAGCTCTTTGCTGCTACAAAAAGGTATGCCATGACCAGCCAACTGTTCATGAAGAAGTAGAGTATAGATGGGGGGATTGAAGTGGGGGAGGGAATTACCAACAAGGATGAAATACTGAACTCTCACTCAAAGCACATAAATGCGTGAAAGGTGCTGGAAGAATCGTCAGCATTTTCTCAGCTGGAGATTTGTGGTGGGCAGGGAGCTGCCTCACACTGATGTTTAACCCCACAAGGAGACGCAACACTAGCTCTTGTGGCAGTGAGATTGTATGAATGCTCTTATCAAAGAAAGGCTGGCGATGATGACAAAATGGCTGCCAAAGGCACAGAGGCTAAGAGGGACATCATTTTCCATATGGTCCAGTTGCTCAGGTGCCAGAAGGAAACCAAAATGAACAGGAGAGAGTGCATGGCTTCCCTTCGTTGTCCCCTGCTGACATACAGCAGCCTCAGCTGTCATTCAGGAGAAAGGGGAATCCATGATGCTGAAGCAATGGCCTGTCTTTCCCTCTTCCCTATTATTTCAAACATCTGTCACATAGAAAGAATTCCAAATGTCTTAGAGCTAAGCATCCAATGCTTCGACTACATCTGGATTCACTTCCCATTCCTGTCAGGCACCTGCTTCCAGGATGGGGGTTTGATTTTGTGACTGGCTGACCGAATGCCATGACCACACGGCAGGAGGAGACAAGAAGGGTCCTTTGTCAGGGTGACAGTTCTTGTGCCCTCTTTTCAAAGACTCGAGAGCAGCTGCCAGAGGGCTCTGAGGGACACTAGAAATGACAGCTTTCTACATCACTTGGGGTCAAATGTTCTGCAAGTGACGGCCACATATGACCTCCAATAATGGAAATTCTTGTTTTTTCAAGTTAGTAGACAATGCAATTAACACACACTTGCCTGTCCCAAGTTATGAAATGATGCCCATGTTATCAGCAGTTTTCAGGTGCCAGCAAACAACCTGTCACCTTTCATTATCATCATTCATAGTTTTATGAACAAGTCAGAAAAAAACTTTACCTCGGTGCTAAGCTTCCAAGCCAAATACCATTTTTTAATGGACCAATTACATGTAGGTGGCCTACTGATCTTAGAGAATCCAACATTTTATACACACGTATACACATGTACACACACACACACACACACACACCCCCATTTCTAAAACCTGATTCAGGCACACACACGACACACATTAGAAAAAAACAAACAACTTCACAATACTCCCATCTTCCGCCACTCAATCTTCTCACCTTCATTTAGGCAAAGATGATATAAATTATTTTTATCACAGGTACATAGGAGAGATACCAGATAGGAATTCACTTATTTCTTCCATTCTCTGAAATACAGGTGGAACTGAGATAAGTGATAAAAAACTGCTGGGAATAGTAAAAGGTGACATTAACCCATCTGGCTGTAGACTTTGTCATACAGGCTGGAAAACAATTTGATGTACAGATGCTGTCCATATAAAATAATGCACATAACTAAAGAGCAAATTCAAATGCTGCTGAATTGCAGAATTGGAAGCTGAGTGAATAAAGCCAGCTAAAATCCTGAATGGCCGCTGATCACTGGGGAGGCCCACCAGTGACAGAGGCAGAGCCAAAGTAAGTCTTGCACCCATGACAGACACATCTAGGATTAGGTTTTCCGGTTTCTCTACAAGCAGAAGAGCTCACCAAGGAAACCTGGCAGATTTACACAGCCCAGGAAAAGGCATCCATACGTACAGACACCACTTCCATGTTCACATCTACTATTGTGGTCATTAGTCAAATCAGAATCTTAAAACTACAAGAACTATTTAAAATTAATCATTTACTAGAACCGTACAGACAAAAATCATCCAGGCTATTCACCTGTCAGCATCATGAAATTGAAAGTAATGAAAGAAAAGACAAGGTAGACAGCAGTAGAGATGGAGGAGGAGCATTTTCGGGCCAAATTCCTGAGCATTAAAGGCCAAAAGAGAAGTTCCAAAAACCAACAAACTGGACCTGCTCACTGGGCCACAGCAGCTCCCCCTTGCCCTAGCTCACTAGGAAGGGTATGAAAATGGGCCCGTGGGCCAGTCTTCCAGGGTCTCCCCCAGCTCAACCACGTCTCTGACCATCACCAGAGACATTTCCGAGGGCTCTGAGATGCAGACGGCTTGCAGGCTGGGGACAGCTTTCATTCTCTAAAAGCTCAATCTACAGAGAAATGACATCTGGTCAAAAGCATGGCAAGAGAAAGAGGCAGTGACTGCTTGGCTTTCTCTCTGTGTGTGTGTGTGTGTGTGTGTGTGTGTGTGTGTGTGTGTGTGTGTGTGTGTGTGACAAGGACAGGAAGAGGGGGAAAGGACAAAGGCTGAAGAAGGGAAAAGGGGGAAAGCAGGAAGGCGCTGAGGAGATGGCTGCCACTTGGCCCAGCCCTACCTGCTCCTAGGCTACTGCGCTCTCCTGCTGCACAGAGGACACTGGGCTTTCCTGGAGTGTCAAGAGGTATGTTTCTGCTGCACATACAGTGTGCCAGGAAATGAAGAGAGCACTGGCAGGAGGAGCAGCAGCGGACCTCATCCCATGAGATGGCCCTGAGGGTTGAGCCTGAGAACAAATGGCAAAAAACCTTCTTTCAGGCCCAAAGTCAACCCCTTATAATTAGGTCTGATCAAGCTGGGAGGGAAAGCCTTGTCCCCAAAGTCACAGAACTTAGGCAAATTGTCATGAGAGCATCCAATGGGCTCTGAATTCTAATCTAGGTCAGGATTAGAACTCTGTCCATCTTGGGACATCCTCCTTCATCGATCTTCCTCTTATAGCATACTGACCTCTCAGCACATCAAGGCCTACCTGGAAGAGTTGGGAGCAACATCAAACAGAAGTCCTTGAGGGAAGCTTCCTTCCAATCCAGCTGGGTGGCAGGAGGGACATGGATTGATGGGGTAAGAAAAGAGGGTCACACACTCAGAAGCAACCCTGGTGGGAGGGAATCCATGCAGGGGGCTCAGGGCTGAGAGCACTTGTGCTGGCGACAAGCTTGACTGGCTGTGACACACGAGTGGGGTCTTTGTGATGCACTGGAGGGCCCTGACACCGCCTGGAAGTCCCAGTCCAGGGCTCAGACAACATGGCCACAAGCTAACTCTGCTTGACAGGATGAGGTCCAAACGTCAGTTTCACCCCTGAGGTCCTTTTAACAAGGCAGCATGTCCCTGAGGCCTAACTAAAGTCAGCCCATGAAGCTAAGAGACACTCACCCCAAGAGAACTTGGTCTTTTCAGGGCTGAAGATAACTCTGCAAGTCTCACCCTCATACAGAGAGGCTGGCTTCAGCCAAGAGAGGAGGTGGCAACTGCTCTCTTTATGTAATAAGAGAAACTGAGGCAGTATGATCTCATGGGCCTTGTGATCACCCAGCCAGGCTCTGCTCATAAAGCACTGAGAGGCAAACAAGCTTCAATGAAGAGAATTGCAGATTACTCACCATCATTGGTGCCAAAGGACAAACTAAAGAAATCCAATGAAAAATTTGATACCTGACATCCAAATCCTATTCTATGCTCTTCAGTAAAAAATTGAGTATGCCAATTTTTCCAGAAAGTTGAAAAAACTGTTTTTAAACTTTTTTGCTTTTTAAAAACATGTCCTTATTTTCATCTGAAAAGGACACGGATCATGGTAAAGTACAGGCTCCCAAGTAGAGGAAAGCAGGAAACAAAAAGAACCTCGAATTCCAGAGGACAGGAAACCAGTACGAGAGAAGAGTTAGGACAATAAAGAGCCTCAGCCCAAACTCTACCTCTTCTCTAACTCTGAGCTCCTGCAATTCTTGGAGGTTGAGAAACAGCTTCTCCGCGGGATCTAGTTAGATATTTTTACCTGATCAATGCCAGGTTTTCTGACCATTCAAAGAGTTAAATCTAACTTGAAAAGGCCATCTTCTAAAATGGCATCTGGAGCTTCCCAAACAGACTGTGTTAATACATACATCCCAACTCTTCCATTATGACTCATAGTCAATGCTGTCTGTCAATGGAGTCTTTTTTTAATGTTATGACTTTCCACATGTTGTCCAGCTGCCCATGTTGTATTCATATGTGACTACCTTGCACTTGTTCCTCAGGGATTCCATCCCAATTTCAATAAATGACGCACAATGGCACAGCAGGGAGAACAAGGGTCCAACCTCAGCCCTGCCACTGGCCAACTCTATAGGCCTGAGGTGGTCACTTTGCTGTTGGACCTCAGTTTTACAATCTATAAAATGAGAATGTAGGATTGGACTTAATACCTCAAAGTCTGATTCAGCTGTAAAATTCTGACACTGTTTAGGTTACTCAGAAGTCTAGTCTTCTCTTCCAGTCGTCGTACTCAACTCACTAGCCTATACAGAGCCTGTATTTTTATCCCTCAATGACCAAGCATTCAAATGATTAAAAAGACTGACCTTCGCGGCGTGCTCCAACACTGATTTCTTCTAGGGAAACCAAGTTGCTCACTCATGACTGGTTGGATGGCTACAATACTCTGCCTCAGACTGGATCAATTTCTTTAATGAGCCAGTCAATTACCTAAGACAGGACTTCATGCTTAGGCTACTGCTGCGTACACTGGAACCTTGCAGCAAGACTGCTGGGGATTAGCAATCATTAGGATCCACGGAAGCCTCCCCAGCTGCTCACGATAGCCTGACCGACTACACTTAACTCCCTCTGTTCCTCTGCCTTATTCTACCCTCAAGTGGGGCCAAAGAGAAGAGTCTGGAAAAGTCTAGCAATTCCAAGATGAAATTAACTGGACAGAAGTATTCTGCCCTTCAAAGACCCACACTAATTCTACCACCTGTCTACTACCTATCTTTGTTCACTAACAATTGCTACTTCTATCTTCCCAGGCTAATCTAGAATTGCTAATCTATAACTGCCTTCTAAGATGACTATGCTAATTACAAATTATTCTGATCTAACTGTGGAAAAAGCTTTGGCTCAAGTTGTTACTAACTGGCTAGTTCTACCAACTACCTGAAAGCAATACGGTTGTTTCTTAGAATATATCTCATGCTTTCCACTAACTCAGAATGACCACAATTAGCGCACATTTAGCAAGTGTGTAACAAGTTTGCACATCCTTATGATTTAATATTCTGCTAATCTGTTGTGCTGTCTGGGACAGAAGACTCCTCAAGCCCTGACCTCATCCAGATCACACACCAATAGTCTCTGCATCTATGGGTCATCATTTCTTACAGGCCACAGATAATAACTGTAAAAGCTTCCTGCAGATCATCTACTTAAAGTATATAAAGAAGACAAAGGTCCTTTCCCAGGTTTATATATGGTTACTAATAACAGACCATGATGACACAAAAAGGCCAACCAACTCTTCTGACCAAGGTGTTGCTCCTGGAGCTGGCTTCCACAAAACCTTGGAGCATCAGGAAGCCTCTCCTGAAGGGTTCACCTGGAATTGGTTTCTATCCACCACTAGTCCTACTTCTCTACTCTGAGTGGGAGGCCTTGGAGAATGCAAACAACAGTCTCTGAATAATGAGGCAGCAGTGGTAGGAGCCCTGGACTTGCTAGTCATGAGACCCTAGAACAAATCACTAAAACCTCCCCAAGTCTCAGTTTCCTCTTCTGTAAAATGGGGTTACCTTCCCTACCTACTTCCAATCTCCCAGAGTTGTGATAATGTCTGTAAACTGCTTTACAAACCTTGAAGTACCAAAATGCTACTGTTGTTTCTGTCTGAAAAATAACGGTTGATTCCAAGAAGAACTGTAAATGGCAGGTACAACTGGCGATGAGTATGGCTCCTTCCTGAAGCAGAAGGGGCCTTCTACAAACATCCAAGCATTGGGGTCAGTCCTCCTCTAGTCTGCAAAGGTGCCACACAGCAGATGTGGACCTTCAGCACATACAGGTGTGAAACTCACCTCCCACCTGGGTCACTGCCTGCACTCTAAGGCATTCTCCCCAAAGCAGAGGCCTGGTCTTATAAGCACCCCTACCCCATTCAACAAGTGTCCCTGACACACACAGACAGACACATACTCCAAGGCATTTTCCCCAAAGCAAAGGCCTGGCCTTATAAGCACCCCTACCCCATTCAACCTCTCTCCCCTCCTTCACAACCCCAAACAGGTCACACATCCATTTACCTGCTTTCTCAAAGTTCACTAGCCTCCCTCCCCTTAGACCTGGAGACTCCCAGGGCCCCACCTAGCCCCACCCACCCAGCTGCACTCCTACTTGGGCTCCCTCTTAGGCCACCTTCTAGGACTGCTGGTTTCCCCTCTGGCCTCTAGAGCGGGACCTGGCCTTTTACCCCAAACCTTCAGCCCAGTGCCTGATACATCCTAAGTGCCCAGTCAATGCCTGCCCATTACTGTGCAAGATTCTTAGCTCTGCTGGCTGCAGTCCAGATAACAGTACCTGTTCCATTAACCTGGCAGGGGCGGGGTTCTTTCCACCAGATGCAGAAAAGCTGTTCCCAAGAAAGCAGTGGGAAGCCTCCTGTGGGAGGCGGTTGTGACATGTTCCTACAACTTTCAAAGATGAGCAGTGAAGGACGTCACCCAGAAGTACAGAAAGAAATGGGCTAGTCTCATGGCAAGTGACTGGTGGTGGCCAGAGGGTGCTTCCTGGGAGGCCCAGGAGGACAGGGTGAGAGCTGCCAAAACAGAAGACCACAAAGCCACGGGTTACAAAGGAATATTCACAACAGGTCTCTTGTGTCCAGAAGGGCCAATCATCAGACCCAGCCCAGGTGTGTGCCAACTCTTGGTTCTGATGCTACCCTTCCCCACAGGACTGCTGAGACAGCATCCCAGAGAACCTGCTCTGCCAATCTGACAGCCCCATGGAGACTTGAGGCATCTCCAAGCACGATCTGTACTTGACACCACAAGACAGGACTGAGATCACCCTGCATTTGCATGTCAAGTGTCCACAGCAAGGGTCTCACACCATGTGATCCACTAACACTGAAGGAGGCTCCAGGGCAGCTGGACCTCCAGACCAGGGATTTGGGGGCCCACCTAGTGCTACACCATGCCCTTTGAGAACCTTGGGTCCAAAGGATACATACCCTTGAGTGTGACATTCAAGGCCCTTCATCAGTGAGCTACTCTCACCTACCTTGGTTTCTACTCATCCTCACACCTTCTGTAACAGTGAGAGGGCAGAGTATATACAGCATGGCACTTGGAGTCAGGCTGACCTGAGTTCAAATTGAGCCCAAGTCACTTACTACTGTGTGACTCTAAGCAAATCACTGACTCTCTCAGTCAGTTTCCTTATCTGTAAAACAGGATAACAGTACTTTTTCAGGCACCCAGGATACAGCAGAGTGCTGAGCTGAAACCCACTGCCATTGACTTTTACTAGCTGTGGGACCCTGGACAAGCCACTCCACCTCTTCCTGCCTCAATTTCTTCAGCTGTAAAAGGGGATAATAACAGCTCCTCTCCCAAGGTTGTTGGGAGAATCCAACGAAATGGCACTATAAAGTGCTTGGTCCAGGGGCCTAGCACATAGTAGGGGATTAATAAATGCTTAGCTCTTTCCCTTCTCCTTCACTCTCTCACTGGGTTGTTGGGAGGTTCATCTAAGAGTGGGGCAAGAGAGAGTATACTGGATCTGGAGTCAGAAAGACTCAAGCTCAAGTCCTGCCTGAAATACTGACTATATGACACCAGGCAAGTCAATTGAACTCCCTCAGCCTCAGTTTACTCATCTGTAAGATGGAGTGATAATCTCAGTGCCTCCCTCCCATGGCTGTTGTGAGCGCTGTGAGCGCTGACCTTAAGGTGTTACATAGAAATACGAGCTAAGTCTCCAGATGCTATGAATTTGCAGAAGTGTCATCCCATGGCTGAAATCCAATTCTATTAAATTTCTACATCCTTCAGAGTTCTTTTGGCACTGCATGGTTCAGGTTATGGGTCCCAGGTCCCACCCCACCCCCAATTCCCAGAACTGAAAGTGTTCTCTCACTCCCCACACATTCTTAGGGCATCCTGTCTGGATCTCTCCATTCTACCCCCAGCTCTTCATCTCCTGGGTATCCCCCTCTCCCCAAGAGACTGTGAGTAAACACTTGCAGTTCTGAGGGCAGCACTGCTGTTATTTCTAAATCTCTGTAGCCCCGGGCCCCAGCTTTGTGTCTAGTAGGTAGTTGGTGCTCAATCAGTTTTTGCTGAATTGACCTACACACCAACTACGAAGCTAGATCTGCCCAGATCAGTGGCCAAGGCAAGGAATGTTCTTGCTGCGCTAGCATTTTCTGAATTGTAGAGGTGGGAAGCAATGACCAAAATAAATTAATTTTTTTGAGGACAAAGATAAATCTACTTTTCACCAACAAATCTTCCAAAGATAAACTTACTTTTAATCAATTAAAATAAAGATCAAATTGACTCTTTAAAAAGTGACATTAACAATGGTGATTTTTCTGAATGACCGGGAAAGCAGGACAGTGATTATTTTTAAAGTAATCAAGTAGAAGTGGGACTGAGATGGTGGAGATGCAGGCAGCACTCCTCCAAAAGATCTAGAAAATGCATCAGACCAACCCAAGAAAAGTCTGAGTGAAACATTCTTCAAGGACAGAACCTAGACAGGAGCATTCCTGCCCAGGGAGAGGCTGAGGCACCAAGGCAGAGTCCACCAGACTTTGTCAACCTATTGCCCAGTTCTGGGTCATAGATCCAAGGCAGACTGAGGAAGGTAATTGTGCCCACTCAACACAGGTCCTGTGTATGAGGTATGAGAGAGGGACAGAAGCATCTGTGTGGCCCAAAGGCAGGAGCAGAGCAAGGTCTCAGGGCCAGATTGCAGACCAGCCTGAAACCTGTAAAGAAATAACCCAGGCAAGATCCAAGGCGCCAAAGCAAAACCTACAGTTCTGTTATTCTGAACCAGAAGATTCCCAGATGGCTAAAATGGGCTAAGTCTAACAGCAGTCATGATGTAGCAGCCACCACTATAAAGGAGGGCAGAACGTGGAACACAATATTCTAGAAGACAAAAATACATCTTACTCAAAAGGGAAGTAGAAGGAAAAGGGAGAGAAAGCGGAATTGTGAGAGGGTAGATTAAGGGAAGGATTAATGCTAAGCAAAACAAAAGTTACTTATTTTTTTGAGGTGGCAAAGAATGACAATCTGAAGGGGTGACCATAAACTGTAAAATGTATAAACAAGTTATGGCAGATAAATGTAATGGAATAGTACTGTGGTAGAAGAAATTAGGAAGGGACAGTTTCAGAGAAATCTGGGAAAATTTGTATGAAGTCATGCAGAGCAAAGTGATCAGAACCAGAAGAACAATTTATATGATGACAACAACACAGTAGAGATAAAGAAGTCCAAAAGAATAAGAAACTCTGATTAGTGTAACACCAACTGTAAGTGGTTGGCAAGATAGAAGATGAATTCTTCCAGAATAAATTTAGATGCAAATAAGCAAAAATAGAAAATTACTACTGCTAATGAAATTGCTAAAGTACATACGGGCTCATACAGCATGAGAAAGGGTGCTTCCATGCTGCCAGTGAAGAAGCTGAAACCATACTTGGTAAACTACAGAGAGCAGCTTTAAATGGTTTGCTTACAGAGACTCATCCCCATCTCTCCTGAGAGCACCACTTCTGCATCCCAAGAACACAATGTTCCATATGTACTCACTTCCTACTCTGTATTCAAACACTCTTATCTCCATCAGAGCTCCATGATCCTTGCATTAACTCAACATTTGCAGCCTCAGAGTTATCCCTGACTCCTTGCTCTACCACCACCCACCCACCTACCTCTCAACATATCCCACCAGCCTGAACAATTCTACTTCCACATCAACTCTCCCATGTTTCTGATTCCCTCCATCCTCAGAGGCATCAGCTTAACTTAGGCCTCATCACCTCCTGAATGGACTGTTGCAACAGCAACCTGGTCTTCTTGATGCCGAGTCTAATCTCACTGCAACCCACTGTCCTCATTGTGGTTAAAGTGATATTCTTTTCTTTTAAAATGCAATTTTTTTTATTATCAAAAATCTATTATCTCTCCCTCTCACTTTCCCCCTTAAAAAATAACAACAAAAAACAAACGAAAACCTTGTCAAACAAAAGACATTCCCAGAGTGGCCATGTCCAAAAATGCCAGGTCTCGCTCTGCAGCCACAGCGCCCTTCGCTGTGAGCTTCTGGAATCAGAGCTGGTCTCAGATCGCTCCAAGTTGTCTGTCTCTACAACGCTTTTACTCCGCAAACTCTTCTCTGGTTCTGCTCATCTCACTCCGCATCATTTCTTAGGCTTTCTCAAATTTCTTTTTTTAAATAAATTTTATTTTTTCAGTGAACAAAAACTGATCCTCTATCTCTGGATACAGAGAGTAGGACTCCAAGAAGGAGTCATCAGATTCCTTTTATTCCTTTTACACACAAATGGTTTTGATATCTAAACCAGGAAGAGCAAAAGCAGAGAAAGAAAACTATAGGCAAGTTTCCCTAATAAATGTTGATGCAAACATTTTCATATAGGTCTTCTCAGGTTTCTCTAACACTATCCCTTTCATCCTTTCTTATAACACAACAGTATTCCATTACATGAATATTTCATAATGTATGCAGTCATTCCTCAACTGATGGATGCTCTCTTAGTTTTCAGTTCTTTTCCACCATAAAAAGAGCTGCTCTATTCTTGTACCTACGAATCCTTTTTCTCTTTTGTAGCATAGGCCTCACAGAGGCATTGCTGGGCCAAAGCTTTGTGACTTTTTGGGTCGAGTATTAAAGTGCTTTCCAGAATGGCCTGGACCAATCTACAAACTCCACCAACAATGCCTTAATGTGAATTCACCCATAAAATGGAGGTGGGCAGAACCCAAAAGTATGTTATTGACAAGAAACACACTTGAAACAGAGACACACATATACAGACACACACACAGAGCTAAAATAAGGGACTGGAACAGAATCTGTTATGCTTCAGCAGACATAAAAAGACAGGGGTAGCAATCACAATCTCAGACAAAGCAAAAGCAAAAATAGATCTAATTAAAGAGAGAGATAAGCAGGGAAAACTACATCTTGCCAAAAGGCACTAGAGACAAGGAAGTAATAAGAATACTAAACATATGCACCAAATGGCAAAGCATCCAAATGTGTAAAGAAAATGTTAAATGAGTTACAGGAGAAAATAAAAAGTAAAGCTATACTAGAGGGGGGGACTTTAACTTTCCCCTCTCAGAACTAAATAACTCTAATCATAAAATAAATAAAAAGAAGTTAAGAAGATGAAAAGTAGTTTAGAAAATTTAGGTATGACAGACTTCTGGAGAAATATGAATGGGAATAGAAAGGAGTATACCTTTTCCTCAGCTGTACATGGCACCTTCACAAAAACTGACGCTGTATTAGGACATAAAACCCTCACAACCAAAGACAGAAAAGCAGAAACATTAAATGCACACTTTTAAGACCATAATACAATAAAATAATACTCAATAAAAGGCCATGGAAGCATAGATTAAAAATTAATTGTAAACTAATCTAATCCTAAAGAATTAGTGGATCAAAGAACAAATCATAGAAATAATCAATTATTTTATTAAAAAGATTGACAATGAGACAATAGCAAAATTTGTGGAATGCAGCCAAAGGAGTACTTAAGGGAAATTTGTTATCTCTAAACGTATCAATAAGAACAAAGAGCAGATCAATGAATAGGGCATGCAGTTAAAAATACTATAAAAAGAACAAGTCAAAAATCCCCAATTAAACATCAAAAAGAAAACCCTGAAAATCAAAGGAGAAATTAATAAAATAGCTTTAAAAAAACCACTGAAGTAAAAAAGAAGAAAATCAAATTACTGGCATCAAAAATGAAGGATAAATAAACCACCAGTGAAGATGAAATTAAAGCTATTATTTGAAGTTATTCTACCTGAATGTATGCCAGTAAAACTGATCATCTAAGAGAAATGGATGAATATTATAAACTGCCCAGATTAAAAAAGGAAATAGAATACTTAAATAACCCTATTCTAGAAAAAGAAATTGAATAAGCCATAAATGAGCTCCCTAAGAAAAAAATCCTCCAAACCAAATGGATTTACAAGTTAATTCTACCAAACATTTAAACTCCCAATACTGTATCAACTAATTGGAACAGAAATAGGTAAAGAAGGAGTCTTACCAAATTCCTTTTATGACACACAAATGGTTTTGATACCTAAACCAGGAAGAGCAAAAGCAGAGAAAGAAAATTATAGGCAAGTTTCCCTAATAAATATTGATGCAAAAATTTTAAGTAAAATATTAGCAAGGAGATTATACAATATGTCACAAAGATCAGACATCAGGACCAGGGGTATTTACGCCAGCACTGCAGAGCTGGTTCAAGGTTAGGGAAACTATCAGCATAATGGGCCACATTAACGACAAAAACAACAATCATACGGTTATTTCAATAGATGCAGAAAAAGTTTTTGACAAAATACAAAATACATTCCTACTATAAACACTAGAAAGCATAGGAATAAATGGAACCTTTCTTAAAATAATAAGCAATATTAGCACGCATTATCTGTAATGGAGATAAGCTAGAAGCCCTCCCAGGAAGGTCAGGGTTGAAGCAAAGATGTCCATTTATCACTAGCATCACAAACAATAAGACAAGAAAAAGAAATTGAAGGAATTAGAATAGGTAATGAGGAAACAAAATGATCGCTCCTCACTGAAGATATGATGGTATACTTAGAGAACTTTAAAGAATCAACTAAAAAACTAGCAGAGACCATTAAAACTTTAGTAAAGTTGTAATATAAAATAAACCCACATAAATCATCAGTATTTCTACTATATCAGTACCAACAAAACACAACAGGAAGAGACAGAAAGAGAAATTTCATTTAAAATAACTACAGATAACATAAAATACTTGGGAGTCTACCTGCCAAGACAAATCCAGGAACTATAAGACCACAATTTTGAAACACTTTTTACACAAATCAAATCAGATCTAAACAACTAGAGAAGTGCTCATTGGTCACTGGTAGGCTGAGCCAATATAATAAAATGCCAATTCTACCTAAATTAATTTACTTCTTCAGAGTCATACCAACCAACCAAAAAATTATTTTATAGAGGTAGAAAAAACTCATATGGAAGAACAAAAAGATGAGAATATTAAAAAAAATCAGTGGGGAAAAAAAGTGTGAAGGAAGGCAGCAGTACCAGATTTCAAATTGTATTACAAAGTAATATTCATCAAAACAATCTTGTACTACCTAATATATAGAGCTAATATGTAGATTACTAGAATATATTAGATACACATTATACAGCAGTAAATGACCATAGTAATCTAATGTTTGATAAACCCAAAGATTCCTCAGCTTTTGGGGCAAGAACTCACCATGTGACAAAAACTACTGCAGTTTGGCAGAAACTAGGCATAGACCAACATCTCATACCCCATATCAAATTAAGGTCAAAACGGGTACAAGATTAGGCAGCAAGGGTGATAAGCAAATTAAGGAGCATAGAAAATTTTAGCTGTCAGATCCATGGATAAGGGAAGAAGAGTTTATTACCAAAATGACAGAGATGATCATGGGAAATAAAGTGGATAATCCTGATTACATGAAATTAAAAAGGTTTTGCACAAACTCAATCAAGTCGTCAAAATTAGAAAGCAGGAAATTGGAAACAAATTTTTACAGCAAGTTTCTCTAATAAAGACCTCACTCCCCGAATTTATAGAGAACTGAATCAAATTTATAAAAATTAAGAGCCATTCCCCAATTGATAAACTGTCAAAGATTATGAACAGGTAGTTTTCAAAAGAAATCAAAGTTATCAATAGTCACATGAAAAAATGCTCTAAATCATTAACAACTAGAGGAATGCAGATGAAAACAACTATGAAGCACAACCTCACGCTTAACAGATTGGCTAGAAAACAATAAAGGCTGGAGGGGATGTGCAAAAATAAGGATACTAATGCCCTGCTGGTGGAGTTGTGAACTAGTCCAATAATTCCAGAGAACAATTTGGAACTATGTCCAAAGGACTTTGACCCAGACCCTACGTCTGTACCCCAAAGAGGTTAAAGAATTAGAAACTGAGGGGAGGTCCATCAATTGGGGTATGGTGGAACAAGTTGTGGCACATGTTTACGACTGAATACTATTGTGCTCTAAGAAATGATGAGCAGGACAGTTGCAGAAAAGACCTGGAAGACTTTCTTGAACTGATGCAAAGTGAAGTGGGCAGAACTTGGAGAACACTGTACACAATGACAGCGACACTGGAGTGATGATCCACTGTGAAAGCCCTGGCTACTCTGATCAACACAATGATCCAAGACAATTTCAAAGGACCCACAGTGAAAACACTCTCTGGTGGCCTCTGAGTGCACACTGAGGCCAGCCTTGTCGTTTTCTTTATGCTTCTTGTTTGCGTTCTTCCTTTTCCTCCCTGCAACATGGCTAAGACTGAAATATAACTGATTATCATACTGCTTAGGAATCAGTGGGTGGGGGAATGGAGGAGGAAGGGAGATAATTTGGAGCTCAATTTTTAAAAAATGATCATTAAAAACAGATTTTAAAAAACCATTGCATTAATGTACCTAATTTTCCTTGGCCTTACAACATTTGTCATTTTCCTAAAATGATATACCCCCCTATTCAATAACTTCCAAGGTTTCCTGTTACCTGCAGGGTCAAATACAGACTCCTCTGGCCTAAAATCCCTTTACAACCTGGCCCCGTCTACCTTTTCTAGACAAAATGGTCCATTTGTTCTCCATACAGGGAATCTTGTCTCCACTCCTTGTCCTGGCTGTCTGCCACACCTAGGCTAAACTCTTTACCTGTCTTTCAAGGCTTAACCCTTCCAGATCCCACAGGGGCTGAGAGCTCCCTCAGTTATATTGTCGTCATTATTTCTAAGGCCACATACAAGTCTCTTCTGACTGGACATAAGCTTTTTCAGGCAGGACAGGGAGTATTCAATTTTTGTCTGTAATCCCAGTGCAGTGGTTGGTATGCAGTAGGCACCTAATAAAGGCTTACTGACTGACCCACAGTTCCGCAATTTTCAAGCTAAAGCATCTAATATTACAGCACCTCTTAAAACAGGGATCTGTTGCTAACATTTTCACTTATTCACAGACAGTCATTCACAGTCAAATACAGTAAACTGATTTTCTCAGGCATCTACACGTCTCGTCTGCATGGATACTTCAGGCCCTTGTTTAGAGGCACTTTGGGCATCACAGGAAGCCAGATTTCAGGTGGTACTTCCACAATAAACCGCCATTTAGAGAGAGGCTCACAAAACACTGCACATCTATGATCTCACTTCATCCTCACTACAACCTTGTAAGGTAACAGGTATAATCATGAGCACTTTTCAGAGAAGAGAACAGTGGCACACACAAGTCACATGCTGTGTCCAACGTGGATGCATAGGGATGGCCACTCCAGGGGCAACTTGAGGCTCTCTGCAATCCAGCTGCACACATGGTGCCCAGTCACTGTTCAATGGACAGTGAGTCTCTCCCCCTGAGATACCCCTAGCCTCCTCCAGGGATAAAGGACCATGTGGCAGATGGCACAAATATGAGTCTGTTATCCCTGGGCTTCTCCCTACAAGAATTCATTCCACAACCCATTGCATCTTCTCCCTACTACCAGACCAGGGGCTCTCCAACTTTCAATCACAGAACACACCCTAACTATGCCATGGCCTCAAGGGAGGGCACCTCTAATTTCCTTAAGAGTTGCTGCCACTGTGGAGTCAGGAGCAGAAGACAGAAGTGAAGGCTGTGTGAGAGGAATAAAAAGGGAGATATGGCTTGTGTGAATGTTAGTGGAAGGGTGGGCACAAGGAGGATTAGTGCACACACTCTACAATGGGGTATATAAATAAATAATGGGAAACTCATTGTTTATATATGAACCAATAAAGTAAACCAACGATGTACAAGACATTATGCCAAGTCAAAAACAAAACAAAAAAAAACCTGCCAAAATTTTATTTATCTAAACATAAATGAGAGGACAAAATGACATCCATGTAAACAGAGTGTTTTGTACATAAATTCTGTATATAAACTATTGCAAAAATCATATAAAATAAGTAATTTATTTGAGCAGATTCTACTTACAACCAAGCAGAAGGAGGGCCATGCAGAACATGAAATGTCTGACAAATCTCTGTAGGTTCTATTAAACTGCATCTGGGTCCCCAGCCTTCCTAGGCTGCTAATGGGTTAGTGACAGAGCATGGCTATGGAAAAAACAAACACACAAAAACCAAAACCTAAGAGAGGGAAGCTAGGTCAGAGAAACCCTGACCAAGAGAAAACCTACTGCTGGATCAGCATGAAGCCAACATCAGAACAATGGCCTAGAGATGAAGGCAGGAGCCTGGCAAGGTCAAGGTGTCTCATTTCTGGATCAGAAGAGCCAAGAGAGGTAACCACTGATGGACATCAGGTGCTTGCTTTATCTACCCTGCCCTCTTGTCCCAGTCTCCTTTTACCAGAGGGATTCTTAACCTTGCTGCAGAATTCCTAACCCAGTCTGGGGAGCCCTTCTCAGAACAGTGTTAAATGCCTAAGATAAAACACACAGGATCACAAAGGCAATCAATTATATTAAAAGACAGTTATCCAAATATTTTGTAAAGTTCACCGATCTAGGTTGGGTACCACCACTGTAACTTCTCTCCTCCTGCTGATGGCGTCCTCAGATGCTCAGCTTACCCCAAGACACCTGAGTCTAAAAGCAATCAGAAACAGCATCTTTCGGTGGTGTTTTTGGACAAAAGACATAAATAACTGCAACAAACTTCACCTGAAGAAAGGAAAACAGAGGAAGGCTACACTGGAAAATATATTCAACATCCTAGATTACACAAACTCCAAGTGGCAGCACTGCTCAAGCCCATGTCAACTGCAAGTGACCAACATTGATAAGTACTGCTCACACGCATGCACACCAGTCAAAATGAGATAATGAGTGTAGACTGCGTTGTAATCAGCCATAAAGGGATCCCTAAATGCAGGCTCTCATTATCATATGCCAACACTGGCAGTGCATGACATCTGAGAGTGCCCACAAACAGCTCGAGACCTGCTCCACTTTTACCCTTAAGAAACTGAAGCCAGGGAACGGGCTGCCTGGTGAGGTAGTGAGTGCTCCATAATCTTACTTTAGAAAACTGAATTATAATTACAATTGGAAAATTGACTTAATGTGGTAGTGAGGCTCCACATTCAGGAGGCTGGTTCCACACATCCATCACACAGGAAAATCAGCCTTCATGATGCACAATACCCATGGAGGTGGAGGTATGGGCCAAACAGAAGAGAGACACACCGAGGTGAGGAAATGGTCAGCGGCGTAAGCTATGTCTGCCAGCCTGCTGGTCCCGAATGAGAAGGGTGGCTCTCTTGGTCATCTTGTCCATCCTGTAGGGTTGGGATGCACTGTCCTAAGGAAACTGCACACATACTGCCCCTCTCCAGAAGCTCCAGCTAACAAACAATCCCACTGTTGGGGAAAGGGGCCACCAAGCATTTTTCTCATTGTACAACTAAGCTTTTAGCTAAGACTAAATGCTTCCAATTCTTGATCTCTGAATTCTGGTGTTCCAGAGGAAGGGAGTTTCCCTCACTTCCTATTTCAATGTTATCCTGAGTAAGAATATGATCAGATTGTTCCCAATGCCTGCTAAACGGCCAAATCTAGCACCTCCCTTTGGGTTCTCAACTGCCTTGGCTTCCACAAAATTCACAACTTTGGTCCAATTCATTCTTGAAAATCTCTTCCCTTGGTTTATCTCTATGGCTGTTCCTTAATTAGCTTGCTTTAATGCTCCATACCCTGCAACATGGACATTTCTCTAGAATCCAACCTGGGTTCACTTCTCTGGTCATCCGCCAGCCTCTATCTGAAGCCTGGATCTCTTCAAGACAAGATTATGGAGCACTCACTATCTCACCAGGCAGCCCATTCCCTGGCTTCAATTTCTTAAGGGCCAACATCCCAGGGTCCTGGAGAACAGGAGTCATTTTTTACTATGTGCGTGTGCATGTGTATGTCTGTGTGCGTGTGTGCATGTGCACATGTGCATCTGGAGTGGGGGGTAAGAAGGGGAAGTGTCTTTATGTCTCCAGCAGAACCATGGACTTGGTGGGTATTTGTTAAATGCTGACTTTGCTTCACTCACTGGTCCTAGTTAATCTCCATGACCTGAATCCTTCATTCAAGAGGCACCTTTTTTTGTTTTATATTTTTGTAATAATATATCTTCCTTTATCTGTGTTTTAACTCAACATTCCTTTCTTCAGAGGCACCTTTATTTGAGGATTATAATCACGGCCCTCCATGAGTCTTCTCTGCAACTACGTAGTTCTTCACATTCTTGCTCATGTGACTTGGTTTTGAGATTCCTCTGAACATGCTCCAGTGTGTCTCTCCTGCAATGTGGGGTTTGCAGTGGGGCAGAATACTCCAGATAGGAAATGATGAGCTGAAACTCATCATTTAACCATGGGGACTCAGATTCTCATTCAAATAAACTCAATATGATCAGCGGAGGCATTCTGACTAGAAATGAAACCAGAAGTAGCCCAACTGACATTGTCCAGGAACCTAGCAAGAGAATGCACATGGACTGAAAAAGGAAGGAACTGGTCCCCTTGGGATGCTAAAGGGCCTGGAGGAAGGCCCTCCCTGGGGGCAGTATAGAGGACTTGAAGCAGAATATAAAAGAATGGCCATAGGATGGAGAGTGGGGGATGGGCTGTCATCAGCACTGCAGAAGGGAGCAGCCCCAGCACTGAGTGCAGAGAGGACCACTTTCTGAATACTGGGCCTGCTGCTCCTTGATGGAGGTGGCAGAGGGGTACAGGGCTGGCCGGAAGGCTCCCATTGACACATACTCCCTTGGTGACTCTGGGCATGTCACCTGAACTGTGGTGCCCCAAGTCTACACATTCCAAATGCAGTACTGATTGATGGAGGCATGCCCAACTGCCCCCATCTCAATGCCCTGCCAAAAGAAAAGAAACCCATCAGCCCATTTAGAGTCACTACATCTCACTATTCACCCACAAGAGCTCAAGCTTCTATTAAAGTCTCAAGGATGTTTTTGTCCCCAGCTTCACTCTAGGCACAAACTTGACATCCTAACCCTTATGCGGTTGGCTTTCTGAACCTCCACCTGGTCGTCCATTTCTCCTTATTATCATAGTTTGCCCCCCTGCCCTTAATGTCTATCCTGTTGCCTTGCTGTGCTGTGGAGCTGACTTGGGGTTTTTAATAGCTCTGCTACTCTGCTGGTCCTAATACACTAGAAAGGTTTGGAGTTTGCTCTGTCTGTGGCCTGTCCACCTGCAGTCAGAGAGGCTGATTACCAGGGAGGTGGAACATGAGGTGAACAATGTTTTTGGTCACAGTAACTCATTCAATCATCCACCCTACGGTATTGCTTGAGGTTCATCAGTAAGGGCAATAGCAACAAAATGAAATCACAGATGCTTGAAGGGTTAAAAGAAACATTTTCTTTACACTACTCCCCCCGGAGGCCACATCCCCTCCCAAGGCTTCCATTCTCTCCCCCACAAGCCCCACATCCCCCCTCTTCATACGCTTTGGCTGGACTGTCCTGAGCCCGAGGTTAGTCCCTGTTTCCAGCTGCCTTCCCTTATGGATTCTCTCACAGAACCTGGATGTAATCTAAAACTGAACTCATCATCTCCTCCCTTAAACCAGGCTCCTCTTCCTCCCCTTAAAAAGGGAGATTTTTATGGTTAATCAATCAGGAACTCAGAAATTATCACTGACTTCTTCTTCCTCGACCATGTCTCAGGTGATATCAAGTCACACCAATTTCTCCCACTGGAACATCTCTTCCCAACCATCCATTCTTTCTATTCCCCCAGTTCTTGAACCCAGATGACCATGAAAGTCTCCTAACTGATCCCTCTTCTCCTATCAAATCCATCCTGCACATCACCAACAGACTAACTTTCTAACAACGCTCTTTGGAGGATGTCACTCCCTTGTTCACAGTTCTTCAATGGCTCCTTAATGCCTGGCCTGTCCTGCCTAGCCTCAACTCTCACTACTACCCTGCATCAACTAATCAGTCAATATTCATTTTAATTATTAAGTGTCTCCTCTCTCCAGACTGTGCAAGCAAGACTTTCAGACAAGATGAGTTTGTGTTAGACACTAGGGGCAAGAAGAACTTTAGCAGCAGACAAGTAACAAGACCCCACCTGTGTTTGAGAGGGAGTTCTATGGAGGAGGCTTGGCTTGGGGGAGCGACTTCAAGCACGGAAGACCTGAAATAGGCTGGTTAGTGACTGAATGGATGACAAAGATGGAGGATATGAGGAAGAGAAAGGAAACCAGAGGCTCTGCCTGACCATGGCCATCCCCATGCCTTTCTCATGGCATCTCCTTCCAATCTCATCATACTAAAGCCCTTAAAAGACCAATGCTATGCATTTCCTGACCACACCAAGCCAGGAGTGCAGAGCCGGTAGAAGCTCATCTGCACCAATCTTTGGTATTGGTCACATACAAATGACTGCATCTTGGCTGCTCCCATCACTGTCTTCTAAGCTGCACTTAGAAGAGCCCCTTGAGGGTAGGTGAGGGTCAAGTCCCTGTATCCTGGCAACCTTTACAATGACTAGTACAGTAGACATAACAGGGTTTCTACACATGCAGAAAGGTTCACAAATACTTGTTGAATGGATACACCTAGTTACTTAGTCCATTATCCATGATCATGTCTACACAGAAGAGAAATCAAACAGGATTTCTTTAGTTAATACTTTTCTATGAGTTTTTTTTAATACAGTCAAATGTATTTTTCACAAATACATTCATTTTCATGAAATGAAAGCAATTTCTATGTCACCAAAATTAATGGCAGTCTATAAAATGAAAAAGCATCATTTTCTATAGGTTAGAAAATTACAGGATGTACAAAAATGTAACTGTGGGTACTTCCTCAGAGGTGAAAATAGCTTTAAATGACCAGATTATCAATGAAATAGAACACATCTTGAGACACTCCGAACATCATCAAAAGCCGTAAGAAAGGCCTCTGTATGGCCTCTTTTTCTCATTTAATATGCCAATTCTCAGACCTTTTCCAGGCCAAACACTGACCAAGAGTCCCACAGAATGCACAAGAGTACAGCCCCAGGGCCTGAAAGAAGTCAGGAAGACAAAGAACCTGCAGCATTGCTGTCTTTCTTCAAGGTGCTGATGCTCCCTGAGATCAGCTGTATAGAATATGACTGACAAACACGGAAAAGGACAGAAAACCTTTGTGGAACCAAAAATGTGCTTTTTAAATAAGGTTAATACCAAGAACACAGGGAGTTGAGGTGAGCACTATGTTTCAGGAGTTTTTTTCTCCCAATACCATTAAATATTTGCTATTTTAGCTCCCATCACTTCATTTTCTGTGACATTTATTATTAACTTCCACAAAACAGATAAATCCACCTTCTCAAATGCTCATCTAGTTATGTATTCAACAAATGTTTAATACATGTTTACTGTGTTCAGAACATTGTTCT
This sequence comes from Bettongia penicillata ogilbyi, assembly GCA_023548195.1. Classification (NCBI taxonomy): domain Eukaryota; kingdom Metazoa; phylum Chordata; class Mammalia; order Diprotodontia; family Potoroidae; genus Bettongia; species Bettongia penicillata. The sequence goes on along the minus strand of JAJHZJ010000150.1, from coordinate 6,406,461 downwards.
AAGTGCTAGGGAACAGGGAGGGGAAATGACATGCTAAATCAGAAAGGATCCCTTCCCTCCCCACCTCTGCACCCTCTAGAACTCATAAGGAGGGGGCGAAGACACCCAACATGTACAACCGGCCTACGCTGGCCAGTGAGACCAGGGTGGAAACACCACGGCATAGTTTAGTCCCTGGATGAATATGAAGAAGGCCCTCAAGATGGTCAATAAATGTTTGCTGAGCTTAAGTTGGTTGAAGGGCAGTAAAAATGAGCATCTTCCTTAGGAGGAGCACCTGCTGCCCCTTCACTAGGCCCTCTGGGCATTCCTCACATGAGCCCATATGGCTGATTATCAAAGTAATGAGGCTCGGGCTCAGGCTCCCTGGGCTCCTTAGGTCCGCTCACCTAGTGATCCAAAGTCTCTGTCTTAGTCACAAAGGAGATCTGCTAAGTGTGGATGGTTCCAAATACATCCTGAATATTAGAAAACAAAAAAACAAACCTCCCTATCAAGAGTCAGAGTGTCATCTTCAAATCTAATCAAATCAAGAAAAAAGAATATGCAAAAACATCATCTTAAAATGAGTGCATAGGACCACATTACCCTCAGTGACTTCTCACTTTCACACCTCACTACAAAGTGGAAGTAACCCTGTGTTTTGGAAGTCTATGCCTTGGGCAAAGGACAAAGTGGAACACAAGCCCATGGAGCTAAGAACCTAAGAACTCTCTAATCCTTTCATGAGAGCAGTAGCTCATAGGTTCAACTAGTACATGCTTCTCAGGTGGCATCTGATCATGCCCTTCTGCTTTATGGTTCTGAAAATTCCCTGCTGCCACTGGGTTTGAGGCTGAAGTTCCTCTGGGGCATCCGAGGTCCTTCCCAGGATGGACTTACTGGATGTTGTACCCTTTCCCCCACTCCAGACTGGCCCTCTTCTGCTGGCTCTTGAATGAAACTTATCTAAAGTGCCAACTTTTCCCATAAGGCCTCCTGTGATCCCCAGCTGTGAGCACCTCTCCACCTACAAATACTGCCCTGGATTAATCAGAGAGGAAGAACCCCAGCAGGTGGGGAACTCATCAGTAAAGTTTTCTCAGAGAAGGTGTTTGAACTGTGTCTTCTTAAAGAAAATGAGGAGATGGGAATGGAGGTACAGAAAAGAATGAGGTGAAGAGGTAAAGGAGGAGGAGGTGAGATGGAGAATTTGAGAGGGAGAAAAGGAGGAGGTAAGGAGTCACAGGTACCTCAATGTCGACTTACCAAGCCCTCTCTCCTTCCTATTTCTGTCAGAAAGTCACCATATTTCCACTCCAGGCTTGGAGGTCTTCCTCCCTTGTCCTTCCTCCAACTGGTTGCCATGTCTTGGTGACTCTACCACCACAATCTTTTATTTCACCCTTCCTTCTCTATTCAGCTACAGTGACCCCAGTACAGGCTCTCATCACTTTTCTTCTGGACTATGATAGCAGTTTCCTCAATGAGAATCCCTACACCCAGGCTCCTGCCTCTATGATCAATCCTTCTCCTGGCAGCCATATTAATATTCCTGAAGTCACTCTTATGCTCAAGAAGCTTCAGTGGCTCCCTACTGCCTCTGTCAATCAGTTGCCAAGTCTTGCTGTATAACATACAAGTGCCTCTGTTTGGTATTTTAAAAGATCTTTACAATCTGTCTTCAAGTCATGCTTCTGACTGATTACATATGAACTCCCCTTCCTCCATTACTCTACATTGCAGCCAGAGTGGCACACTTGTCATTCCTTGAGTATTACATTAACTGCCTGCCACTCTGCCTTTGTAGATGCTGTCTCCCACTCCAGGAAATTCTCCCTTCTCATCTCTGCTTCCTTAAAGGCTAAGCTCCCAAGGCCATCTTCTGGAAAAGGCCTTTCCTGATTCTTCCAAATGTTGTAATCCTCTCCTCTTCTCCCTGACACCCCCCCACCACACACACACACACACACACACACACACAACAAGACCCATCCTGCTTTGGTATTTATTCTAAACACAGGTTGTATTTACTTATCTTTATGAATATTGTGTCCACCCTCTAGAATGCAACCTTATTTGAGAGCAAAATGTGCTGGTGGAAGGAGTACCCACATATGGACGAAATCCAAGGGCTTGTGACATACAGGTCTAAAAGAGACCCTAAAAACCCTTTAGTTTGAGTTCTTCACTTCATAAATAAGGAAAATGAGTCCCAGAGAAAGTAAATGACCTGCTCAAATTCATACAATTAAGAAGAGGCAGAGAATCCATTCATTTTCTTCCACCACCTACTCCCTCCAGGATACACAGGCATGCATGGCCTATTCTCTTGAATTGATTAAAGCATAATGCCTATGCCATAGACCTATCCAAGAATTAAGTACCATGCACCCCAGGCCATCTTACAATAGGAGCTTCCTTATCTGCCTTGGCATATAAGTCCTCTCAGACACAAGAGTCTTCTTCAATATTTCTAAAGTCATTTTTAAAGTATTAACTATACAGCACCATATGATAATAAAGGGTCAATAAAAAGCTTCATTCAAAGCCAGGGCAGAGTACAGAAGTTGGTTCAATTGACCATGAATTCCAACTGAGATTAAGAGGATTTCTTCTAAAATACTGCAGACTTAAGTGCCATTTGGCAGTGGAAGAACATTTACTTAAATCACTTATTAAGATTTTTCTAAAATATTTTAAGTTTAATACTTGACACCATCACTTATTTCTAAGAAACAACCATGAATACTGACTTATGATTTCATCATAGGCTTAAGTATAAGGAGTTTGGTTGTGCAGGATATTTATCAAAAGAATAACAAGAGAAACTGGCACCTTCAATAGGTATGAAAACACAATGAATATCCAGTTTTCTCAAATCTTATCCTCTGTACTTTTTAAACCACTCTTCAGAATGTTTACTTCCCTCAATTATTAACATTTAAAGATTTTAAGCCTTTGGCTTACACTGTTAGAGAACCCATCTCTAAGGAGAAAAAAGAGAAAAGTACATTTAAATAGTTCACGCGTACATACTGTCCATCACCCATTTTCAAATACCTTGGAATCACACCCTTAAAAATTTGCCATCAGGGTTTGTTGCACAGAAAAAGACCCAAAATGGCAGCTCCTATTCTAAAACCACTCATAACCATAAGATTTCAAATACGTTTTTGCTAGGAACCTAGTGGTAATTAAGCAATCTTATTTATCTGATATTCATGTCTTACTGAAAAGAAAAACCTATGATAAATAATTGGACAAACAATGCATTTTGCTATTTTTGAGTACGTTGTTCTAAATTTGTACCCAATATGGTAATTTTCAATATCCTGTTCCCTTTTCTGCCCAAGGAGCAAACCTACTTGGCTTCTTGGCTCTTAATTCAAAGCAACAAACTGAATGAAGCAGACATTCAGCTGTCTGCATACTACAAAAAAGCATGAAAATGGTCTAAATAAATAAATAAATCTTCCCCCAAAATTCAATCTCGAATAGTGAGCACACCTTTTCCCTTATAAACTCATCTCCAGCACTCAGAGATCAACTATGCATTTAGCAAGAGACTATCTCCAAGTAAGCACTTTCATTTTCAAAGACATAAAAATGACAGTTCTGCTTTCTGTAGGTCCATAATATAGTCTTCTCTCCCATTTTTATTTGTCCTTTCTTTTTATCTAGAAAGACCATAATCAAAAAATGAGCCAAGATGGTTGCAGAATACCTCTGTAACGGATGGTTCTCACTACTATTTCCAGTCTGATGAAAATGAAAATATTCACATTAAAATCAAAAATCATTCCTTCTATTACTGCTAATAAAAAGGAAAAAAAACCATCCATTTGGTGAGTTTTAATTCTTTTAATTTCGGTGAGAATTAAATGGAAAGCCTATTATTAACATGTAACTGCGTCTATCCATAAATAAGTAATTCAAGGAGGTAAACCATTTTCTGCACAAGGGGGCCAACCCATTCTAACAGAATAACGCTTCTTAGGAAATCACCACACACCCTTTTCCTTCCACAGGCTGTCAAATTTTTTGAATGCTCCAACATTTTTCTCCTATTAAGTTAATATTTTCAGTCTCAATGGTAACATTGTAACTAACTAAATGTAAAGGAAAACAGAAAATAAGTATTTTAAAATTAAAACAATTTAATTCTCAGTCTATCAGATCTAGTACAGTCTCCGTGCCTAGATAAACAATCTGAATCGGACAGTCCAATCTATCTGCATCCTTTAAAGATACATTTCTAAATCTAATTTCACGTTGCTAACAGATTCAGATTAACAGTCCTCTCACTCTCCTCTCCAGAAATGTATCATCGCATAAATCAGTAGGCTGGAAATCCATCAGCACCGGGGAATAAGACCCCTCCGAAGCAGAGACGTGTGGCTGTGGGGGCTGGGGGCATTCTCCTGCCACAGCACAAAACTCTAATCCTCAGCCCACCAAGCATTACATCACACTCTCACAATGATAGGGGGAGCCTGCTCCCAGAAAGCGAGTTTTCAGTTTTTTTATCCTCGCTCTAGAACACGGCATTAAGACCAATGGAATTTAAACTTCAGGCAATGCACAATTTCAACGGACACTGACCAGCACACATCTCCTCAGTTCTCCGGTGAGCCCCCAAAGCGCTCCCGGATGGAGGCGCGGCCCAAACCAGGGATCTAGGCTGCGGAAAGAAAGCCCCGTCACACTCCCGGGCAGAGCTGGGTCTAAAGCCCTTATGCCCGGGGAGGGCAGAGGCGCAGGAGGAGCCCGGCAGCCCCTCGCCACACCGTACGTGCAGCGCAGGGCACCGCGGCCGACATAAAGCGCATCTGGTGGCACCTTTGCGAACACAAAATGAAAGCGCAGGAGTGCAGGCAGGCTGTGGACGCGCGCGCACATACACGCACACACACACCACACACACGCACACACATACACACACGCACACACATACACACACGCACATACACACACACACCCCACACACACACATACACACACACCCCACACACACGCACACACACACATACACACACACGCACATACACACGCACACACACACCACACACACACACACACGCACACCACACACACACGCACACACACACATACACACACCCCCCACACATACACGCACACACACACACACACACACACACATACACGCACACCCCCCCCCCCACACACACACGCACACACACGCACACACGGGCGCGCACACGCTCCGATCGCCGAGGCAGCTGGGTTCAAGCTCCCGGTCTCCCAGCCCAAGCCCTCCCGGCTGGTCGCTCAGCCCCGGCCGCGGGTCTCCATCTCTCCAGAAGGAGGGCCCGGTAAAAGGGGAGAAAAGGGCCTCGGCCTCCCCCCGCCTTTGTCGGCCGCAGCAGCGGAAAGAATGCAAAGCCATTTATATTTATGCAAATTTTTGCAGCAGATTTACGGGGGGAGGGGGAAGTTTGTCAAATCCCTCCCGAGAGCCCGGATCCGGAGCAGCAGCTCCGCCCGGCTTCGGGCAGCAGGGCGGGCACGAGCCGCTCGCCCGCACCCGTTTCTGAACGCCATCGCTCCCCGGCCCAAGCTCCATTTTGCCCAGGCCCTTCTCGGTCGCCGGCGCTGCCCGGCTCGGCGCTGCCCGGCTCGGCTGGGCCTGCTCGGCCCCGCAGCCCCGGCGGTACCCACCTGGTAAAGTGCAGCAGTGCTTACAGAAAGGCAGCCCCCGGCGGCACGCAGCATCCAGCGGCGGGGGCCGAGCGGGGCCTGGGAAGCGCTGGCCGGCGGCGGCGGCTGGCTCCCTTTTGTCCTTGGGGCTGGCTCCCCGGGCTCGCTCGCTCACAAGGCGGCGGAGGCTCTGTCGGCCATCTTGGCGTGGGCACCCTCCTCGCCTGCCGCCTGCCCGCCTCTGCGCCCGTGCTGCCCGCCGGCCCGCCGCCTGCCTCGCCTCGCCTCGCCGCCTGCCTCGCCTCTCCCTCTCCTCTCCTCTCCTCTCCCTCTCGCACTCTCGCTTTCCCTCTCTGCTCTCGCTCTCCCCCTCTGTCTCTCTAAAGGAAGCAGGCTTGTGGTGACCTTCAAATAGAGGCCTGTCATGTGACCCCGGGCAGGCCTGTCAATCAAGGAGAAGGGGCGGGAGAAGAGGCGGCCGGGAGGGAGGGAGGGGAAGGCTGGGGCTGCTGGGGCTGCCGCCGCCGCCGCCCCCCTCACCCCCACCCCCACCCCGCCCCCCGCCCCTCCACTGCAGCTGCCGTCACCGCCTCCGAGGGAAAGCCTCCGGGGAGGAGGAGGAGGAGGGGATGCAGAGCCGGGCCCCAGGGGCGCCCGGGCAAAGACGGGGGCTAGGCCTTTCTGGGGGCCCCGCAGAGGCATCTGGGAGCGGGGCCCGGCCTACCTCCCACCCTAGGCCGAGGCAAGGACGCAAAGCAGCTCCAGAGCACCGCAGGGGGGCCCGGTGGGGGGCGGGGAGCAGCCTCTCGGTGCCGCCGGGCTCATCTACGCCTGCCCGGCCCCCACCTGGGCATCCTAACGAGGATTCGTTCCAGAAAGTGAAATGGGCCGCAGGGTTTGGGGAAACTCACCTCCCAGTGATCCTGAGCCTCCCAGGAGGAAATGCGACCAAGTCGCTGAAAAAGCTGACCACAAGCCTGTCGGGCAGCCGGACCTCATCCTTTCCCCTCCCAGGGCATCACCCTCTGCTGGACCGACCACAGTTGGCCTCGGCCCCCTGCCTGGTGTCCACTGCCCTAGGACCCAAGAGACGCCCCTCTGACCACGAAAGCCGGCTCCTTTCCCAACCTTCTCTTCACTCCCGGGCCCTACACTCTGGGGTTCAGTCAGACTAGTCACCCCCACTCCCACCTCTGTCCCTTCACTGGGTCAATCCCATAGGCCTGCCAGGAGGGGGAGGCAGCCGGGTAGCCCCTGAAGTCACAGACCTTGTGCAAGTCACTTAACCTTGGTCTTCCTCAATTCCCCCTCTGTAACATGGGAACAACCACCTCCCAGGACCTAATGAGGCGTTTGCCCTGTGTCCGCTGGTGACTCTTTATCGTTCTCCAGCCTCCCCTCTACTTGACCCACGCACTCCGTGCTCCCTCAGCCTCCTCTAACAGCCTGTAAGCTGGCTGAGGGCAGATGAGCTTTCTCTTTTGTTTGCAACATCACGGTCTAACCGAGGTCAGGCCGTAGTAGGGACCGATAAACGCTTACTGACTGAACAAGTCAAGTGGTGAACAGTGAGCGTGCAGAACCTAAAAGAAATAGTTTGGGGAGTGTCTGTCTGCTCCCATTGTCCCTGGCAAGCACAGTCACAGCAAACATCAAGACAGTATTTCTGAGGTCTGCACAATGCTTCACGAACTTGTCTCAACGATCATGCCGGCCCCACCATGAGGCCAATGCTACTGCAAACTGTAGCTGAGTGACTTGCCCAGGGTCATTCGGCTAGTAAGTACAGAAGGCAGGACTGGATCTCAGATCTTCACCCCAAGGGGCCTCACTGCCATCTGAGGCAGGATGGCCGGAGACAAGCTGCCACAGGGCCCGCAGAAACGCTAGGATTGTATAAAAGAGTTGACTGGATCACTGCCAAAAAAAAAAAAATAAGACGATCCTGGCAAAAAGCCCCCATATTAGAGAGAGAGGGTAACAGTAGCAATGACATCAGCTAACATTAATACGGGCCTACTATGCAGCAGGTGTGAGGTGTGTTCAGGGAGGACCAGCACCTTTGGGGTGATGGCTGCCAAACCCTTTTCAGGACTCTTTCCACCTTTGCTGCCTAATTTTGGCCTAATAATTAACACCAAAAAAACACAGGTGCTCCATCAGCCACCACCACAACATCCATATGTGGAACCATCAGTTACAACAAATGGAGACGTTCTGAATGCTGTGGATAAGTTCACTTACCTTGGCAGTGTACTTTCCGGGGATGTACACATTGACAATGAAGTTGATGCACACATTGCCAGAGCTAGCTCAATGTTGGGGAGGCTCCAAAGAAAAGTTTGGGAGAGAAGAGGTATTTAGACTGACTATCAAACTGAAGGTCTACAGAGCTGTTGTGCTGACCTCATTATTGTGAAACATGGACAGTCTACCAGCGCCATGCCAGGAAACTGAATCGCTTCCATCTGAACTGTCTTGGGAAGATTCTGAGGATCACCTGGCAGGATAAGGTACCAGATGCTGAGGTCCTTGCTTGAGCTGAACTGCCAAGTATTCAAACTATGTTTCAGAGAGTACAACTCCGATGGGCTGGTCATGCTGTTCGAATGCAAAATGTATGCTTGCCAAAAAGACTATTTTATGGAGAACTTGCAGGTGATCACATGGTGGTCAGAAGAAACAATACAAGGATACTCTCAAGGTCTCTCTCAAGAACTTTGGATTTGACTGTGCAACATGGGAGACACTGGCACAGGACCACCCAGCATGGCGTGCCCACATCAGAAAGGGTGCTGTGCTCTATGAGCAAAGCAGAATTGAGACAGCACAAAGTAAACACAGGATGCACAAATTTGGGATATCCACTCCAAATATTCATACAGACTCTCTGTGCCCAACCTGTGACAGAGCATTCCTCATAGTCAGATACACTGAAACTTCACTTTATCATGGAGATGTCATTTTGATCCTCTTTGAAAACAAAGGACAACAACCAAAAAAAAATTGAGCAACACCCTGAATCTCCATCCAGCCACGCTTCATTTTCAAAACTGTCCTCCTTGTCTACGCTCCCTTCTGTTCATGTCAGTACGTTCTTTACAAGTTTCAGTACCCTTTTGTGAGTGTCGTCTTGCTAACTTAGTCCTCTCCTCAACCAAATTCACCCTAATTAAAAACAGAAGTGAAAAGATCCCCTTTTAACCAATGAACCCAGTCAAGGAAAATGGGATCAAGTCCCCTGGACTGCTGAGATTCTGAAAGCTGGATTTTCAGGGGGATCTGAGAACAAAAGTACTGGGGCGGCTGGAGCCCTGGGACTGGGTTCTGGTCTGCGCCTCTTAGCCATTGCTGCTGCTCTCCATCTCTTCCCAGAGTCCCCTTTTCTTAATGCCCCCAGGTACACCGATATAAACATGCACATTTCTGGCCCATCTCTGGTCGTCTCCGAAGGCTCGTGGGGGGGCAAGCTTACCTATCATTCTTGGCCTTCTGGCTAGCTGTGCAATTCGGAGGTAAGACAAGTCCAGCTTCTCCCTGCCTTTCTCTAGTCATTATTCAATCTAGTAGGATCTGAACATTTTCGGTGGATGTGCATATGAGCATTCTGCCTCAGCCATCTTCTATTGTAAGTTATTCCACGGACTTAATAAGTTTCTTTTAAAATAAATTTTCTTGGTATAGTTTACTTTTACATTAACTAATTCTACACTGCGTTTTACATCTCCTGAGAGCCATTCTCTATAGTAAAGTTCGAAGAAAGAAAAAAAGTTCTGGAAAACTCACCCCATATCCACTAATCAACAGTATCTATTAAGTGCCTACTATGTGCTAGACATTCTGTGGGTGCTAGGGATTGGAAGCACAACAAAGAATGAAACAAGCCCTCCTTACAAGTAGGAAGACCACAAAGGCAGCTAAAATCTATACAGAATCATTTTAAGGGAAATAAATACAAATAAAGACAAAACAGTTCAATTCAGGAACCAACAGAATGAGGACACCATCAGCTGGGATCTTCAAACGTTTCCTGAAGAAGATGGTACCCAAGCTAATGGAAGAGAGAGACTGAAAGAAGTGTGTGTGTGTTCATCCTTGGTTGCCGAAGAAGATCATGACATTAGAGAAATGATGACATGACTTGCACTTGACTTTGTTTTGAGTGAGAGATGGCTGTGCAGGTCACCAGCCTCACTTCTCCTCCAGAGCCATCTGAATCCAGTGATCAGATATTCATCAGGATGACTGGAGATGACCCAGGACGGGGTTAAGTGACTTGCCCAAGGTCACACAGCTAGTGGGTGTCAAGTGTCTGGGGTGAGATTTGAACTCAGGTCCTCCTGACTCCTGCCCTGGTGCTCTATCCACTGCATCACCTAGGTGCCCCTGAAGGAAGCATAGATGGAGGAAATGAGGAGGCCTTCTAGGACTAGAAGATAGTCATGTGTGAGGGTGAAGGAGCACAGGGTGGTCAGCTCCCCCAGCACTGGGGGGACAGTGGCAGCCAGCAAGGCTGAAGGTTGTCTAGGGAGGCAGGGCTTTAAAAAACTAAGAAGAGCTTCTATTTTATCCCAAGGGCAAAAGGAAGCCCCTGGTGCTGAAGGAGCAAGGGAGTCATATCATCAGATTGGGGACTGAGTTAAATTCCTCTGGCAGCAGAGTGTTGGACAACCTGGATGGGGAGAGACAGGTGGCAAGGAGATCAGTGAGGAGGCAAGTGCAGTAATCTGGAGGTGAGGCACCAAAGGCCTGTGAGAGGGCTGCTGGGGAGAGAAGGGTTCAGGTGTAAAAGATGCAGCAAAGGGGGCATCCAGGGTGAGGGCAGTCTTCTCACTTACTCAAATGACCACCACGCTGGTTCAGCTCATCATTATCTTTCAGCTGGACACCACAGGGGAATGCTGTGGTCCCCTGCCTCCCATTCCGCCTCCTTTTCCCAGTCCATCCTCCACACAGTGTACCAAGTGATCTTCCTTGGGTGCTGGCTCCCTCCCAGAACCTCATCTTCCATGGCTATAAACTGAGGAGGCCTCACTAGATGACTGTCAAGAGTCCCTTCTACCTCTGGGATTCTAAGGGAAAAGGGCAAATCCAAGAGAGAAACCTAAAGGGGGGGCGGGGGGAGGATCACTTTTTTCTATACTGTAGCTATGTGGAAAGGCTTCATGAAGAAATGGTACCTGCTCTGGGTCTGCTTTAAATTACTCCAATGAGTGAAGGATTTCACAATGGGAAAGGAGCCAAAAGCATGGATTCCCTTGCAAAAGGAATCAGAGCCAGATTCTAAAACCTGTCCATTTCATGGTGTCTCTCCCAATTCTGTAACCCAGATGGAATGAGAAAGCAGCTGCTAGGATACTGTGTTTGTGTACACGCACAAAGGTGGCCATCAGCAAGATGTGGCTTGAAATGCTCTTAAAGCCCACCACAACACTCACTGGAGCAGAGACAGCAATCAGTCAACATTTGTTAAGTGCCTACTATGTGCCAGAGATGCAAAGAAAGGCAAAGCATCCCTCAAGCAGCTCATGTCATCCAGCAGGAGACACCATGTAAACCATCATGTGCAAATAGGATGAACTGGAAATAATCAGGAGAGGGAAGGCACCAGAATGAAGAGGTTGGGAAAGGATTCTTACAGAAGGTGGGATTCTGGTTGGTACTGAGGGAAACCAGGAGCAGACATGAGAGGAGGACAGTTCCAAATATGGGAGGCCGCCAGAGCAAATGTCCAGAGAGGAGCAAGGGAGAGGATGATTTGAGGAACAGTAAGGAGGTCAGTGTAACTGGATCAAAGAGTACATGGGGGGGGGGGTCCAGAGAATGTAACGGAGACAGTTTTAGGAGTCAAAGAGGTTTTCTATTTGATCCTGGAGGTGACAGGATGTCAGTGCAGCTGATTAAAGGGAGAGGTGGAACGGTCAGATCTAGCCTTTGGAAAGATCACTCTGGTGGCTACATTGAAGATGGACAGGAGGGGAAAAAGAGCAGACTTGGGTAGGACACCTCCCTACCCCCACCAACACAACAGTCCAGGCATGAAGTGATGGGAGCTGTACCAGGGTGGGGACACTGTCAGAGGACAAAGGGACATATCTGAGAGATGGCAACAACAAGACATGATGAATGACTGAGGAGGAACCAACTGAAGTTGGAATCTTGGTGGAGTCCAGGTGTCTGGATGTTGGTACTCTCAACAGGAACAGGGCTGTTAGGATGAGGGGGAGGGCTGGGGCACTGAATTTAAGATGTCTGCTGCACATCCAGTTCGAATTGTCCAAAAGGCAGCTGGAGATGCAAGACTGGTGGTCAGGAGGGAGGTTAGGGTTAGACAAATAAATCTAAAAATCACTTCCATAGAGGTGAAAGTTGAAATCACAGAAGCTAATATTACCAAGTGAAATAGTATAGAAGGAGAAGAGAAGAGGGCCCAGTACTGAGTCTTGGAGGACATTCATGGTTACCAATCATGACTTGGATGAAGCACCAGCAAAAAAGACTATTCTCTCCCACCATGCCCCACATTAGAAGAGTTCAGACCATGAAGAACACTCAAAGTACTGAAATATTCAACATTTAGATAGCACACTAAGCTGCGATCTGTAACAAATACAAATCTATTAATAGGCGTAAGAATTAAACTCAGCAAATACGCTTAAGAATCACAGACCTTAGAACTAGAGGTAGCTTTAGGGAAAAAAATCTGGCCCAGACCCTTCATTTTACATATAGGGAAACTGGGGCTCAGAGAGCTAGGGTTACCAGCTCCAGATCCCACAGGAAGAGGGTGATGTAACCAGGCATCAAACCCTGGTCTTGAATTCCCCAGTTAATATCTTTATTCAGCATGACCAGGGCATAAGCCCCGTGGTTCTCACAGGCCCCTGGAAGGCAGCTCCGGGCACCAGTAAACACATTTTGAATATGAAAAGACAGAAGGTAAGTGACTCCAGGTCACACACAGGAGGGCAGGTTTGGCTTGATCCAGTCCAGTGCTCCTCCTAGTCCACTATGTAGCCTAACTACCATACATGGTTTCAAAGCTTTCCCGATACTAAATGTACTCCCTTTGCTCTCAACTCTAGTTCATCTAGCAGTCAGTGATATGAGACTGAAGCTCAGGAGATACTCACTACTACAAAAGCCAGTGATTAGCAAAATTCTAGCACATACCTCTAAAGGGAAGGTTTGTTAGTATTTAGAAAAGGAAACAGTGAGAATTAATAAGTAACTCATGCCCACCTAACCTCATTTTCTTTTATATTTTAAAAAAATAATTTGGACAGGGTTACTAGTCTATTACAGCAGAGGGATGGCATAGATAAAATATACCTTGATTTCTCAAGGCACATATTCTTACTGAAAAAAATGAGAGATTTGAAGCAGGAGGGAGATACAGAGTTTAAATAAACAAGACAAAGTCCCTGGCAAGGAGTTTGTAATCTGGGAGGAGGTTAAGACATCCATAGAACACAATAATGCACAATTTTACATGATGTATATTCAGAGAGGAACAAAACAAAGGAGCTGAGGGAGGGTTTCACAGAGGAAGCTAAATGGATTCAAACCTTGACAGACTGGCAGGAAGACAACAACCTGGAATAAGAGAGAAAGTCTATGAACTGGGCAAGGAAAAAAGTGCCAACTTGAAAATTAGGAAACATCCATTAATGAGCGTATCATTACATAAAGGAGAGAGAGTAGGAGGAGATAAGGCTGAGAAGGAGTTAGGTTGTGACAAGTCCTCAATGTCAGGCTGAAGAGTTCAAATGCTGACTGGGAAGCAAATGGGAGTCACTGAATAATGGGAGTAACCTGAACAGATCTATGCTTTAAAAAGATTCATCCGTTAGCGACATGTACATTGGATGGAAGTGGAGAGAAGGGAACAGAAGTGGCTACAACTACTAGGAACTAAGAGTTATAACAGGGCAGAAGGATGGCAATGGAAGAAAAAGAAAGGAAAAGACAAATGCCAACATTTACAGAACCACTAGGACTTGGCAAATGTGGATGAGGAGCAAGAAAAAGCGGGTTAGGAGAATAGGTGACTGGCTAGAAGTGGTACCAGTCATGGAAATCAGGGCAAAAGATGAGCAGCCTGGTCCCAAAGAAGCGGGGGGTAGGAAATGGGATCAGGAAAGCACGAGAGACCTCCACAGACACTTTTGGAGGGGTTGAGGCCCTAAGGCATTTTCTTCTCTCTGTCAGTGAAGTAGGAAATGAAGGCTATCACAAGGGCAGGAATGTGTGTGTGTGTGTGGTTGGGAGAGAAGCAGGGACTGACAAATTGAGGAGAGGGAAAACATCTGGAACACCAGGTACTGGAAGTATTCACTACAATTCCATTTCAGGTTTTCCAGAACATTTTACAAAACTATGATAGTGAGTCTAGTAAAAACCCTGAAAGTCTAACACAGGCATGCACAACATATGGCCTGCGGGCCACTTGCGGCCCACAAAAAATGTAGAGAACAGAAAAGAAAGTAAAGATGTAACGAGTACTTTGTGCCCTGCTCAACCTACCTTCCACTAGGCACTACTGTGCCCATTATGTAGCTTGGCAGGTGGGTTACCACTGCTACTCTCTCCTGTTTGTCATGTGACCAAGGCAACAAACCATTGTCGGTCTGTCTCTAGTCTGAGAGGAGGAAGAGTTGTATTTTTTCACTGTGGTTTTGGTCATTACTAATGTAAACAGTAAGAAAAACTGAAAATTGTATTAAAACTTGCACCACTTTGAAAGTATAATAAAAATCTTAAGTAGTAAGTATAATTAATTGAAATTTCCCCTTTTTAATATGATTTATTTGTAAAATAGTTTAATCATTAATTATACCTTTACTTGGAAAGTGAGCTGTTAAAAACCTATCTGTGGCTGAAAGTTTAGCCTTTTTAAATTCCAGTCCCTACCTATGGCCAAGTTGTAAAGATCCGATCTAATATAATGACCAATACTTACAGGTGACTGAGCACACTTCCTTTCTGTTAAGAGATAGAATGTTACATTTTGTAAATTATTATGCTGACTAATTTTGTTATAATATAACTATTTTGGGTTCATGCATGTATGTTAAGGGTAGTATTGTGTGTATTGTGTAGGGAGAGTGCAAACAAAATGTATCAATTCCTGAAAGTGCTTTTAAAGACAGCAAAGTTTACCCCAAACAAATAAAAAACCTGAAAGTCACCTTTTGAACTATATTGTCCACATCAGACTTTATCAGGGGACATGACTTACTCCTTAACAGAAAGTATTTTTAACTTCCCTTTTCAGATGCAGGCAGCATGTACTTATCTACTCTCTGTGATTGCTTTAAATGAAAAACAGCACCTTGACCTACAAAACTACACGTGTTTGAATGGAGCACCATTTCCCACCTATGGAGACTCCCCTAACTCTCCAATAATGCCCTAAGTTGCCTGGTTCACTAACGCAGACTCTATGCCTGAGAAGCACGGACAGCAGGAAAGGGCACTGACTTGGAATCTAGGAGGCTGGCATCAAAGGCACCAGGAAACAAGGGGGCTGGTGTTTCTGGCCCTTTCGGCTCTACATCGTATGGTCTTACAGATCCCTTCCCTTGAGAGTCTCTGGGCCTCTCCCTCCTCCTCACAGCATGAAGAAGTTGCATCTGTAGGCCTCTGATGTCTCTTCCAGCCCTAACGTTCTAAGTAGGTAAAAACAACCACAAAAAGTTTGAAAGCATCAGTTGTCTTTGTGCATGTTTCCAGTAGGATGCTCCCACCAATGCTGCTTCCCAGGGACAAGCATCTCCTAGAGCTCTGAATTTAGATGCCAGTTAGAAAACACTCAAAATCCCCAGAAAACACTGCGAATAATGATGCAGATGAAAGGAGCGGACTTGAAATAATTTAGGTGTGATTGTATTTAGGAAGTATCCATGAAATAGACTACAAAACTTGATCAAAAGAATAATGTCTGCCTGGAAGAACTAAAGGGACATACAGACATACATCCAGGCCTGCTGAGCCCAGAGAGGAGTTTCTTTCAGAGGAGTACCAGGGGCCTCTTAGAGATAAAAATGAGGGATCGAGGATTAGAGAATGGACCTAAAGAACAGACAGACTAGGAAGAACTAACACCTGAAGATATAACCCAAGAGACAAAAATAACCTACATCACTCTCTTCATAAAAGCAGTCCCCCCTTCTATTTAATTATTTGCCTGCACGGTGTTGGGAGCAGCAAAGTGGTACAATAGATAGAAAGCAGGGGCCTGGAGGAAGATTCGTCTTCCTGAGTTGAAATCCAACCTCAGACATTTACTAGCTGTATGATCCTGAGCAAGTCACTTAACCCTGTTTGCCTCAGTTTCCTCATCTGGAAATGGCAAACCACTACAGTATTTCTGCCAAGAAAACTCCAAATGGGGTCAACGAAGAATTGGACATGCCTGCACAACAGCTATGTGCTGTAATCCCTCAAGAGAACGTGGCAAGGACTGCCTCTTCAAAGGCAGTGTCTGCCTCAGAACCCAGGTGAGCTGACCCAGTGTTCTGAATACAGTGGTAGCTTAACGTTTGCTGCATTGAACTGGAGTGGTACAGAAATTCAGGGACACAAAATTTCCCTGGTTGCCTGGGGCAGTCTGGAACAGCATCTCAGAGGAAAGAGGGGATTTGGGGAAGAAGAGAGATGTAGAGAGGTCAGTTGGGGCAAGACTAAGCCAAGGAATAAGTGAGCACTGCATCTTTAATGATCAAACACTGCCACCTCCTCCATAATCCCTCACCCCCATTACTACTTAACAAACCACACAGAGAAAGTATAGGAGGTCATCTGGAAGAACAAAAAGTTCAGAATATCAAGGGAACCAATGAAAAGAAATGCTAGAGAAGGTGGCCTAGCTCTGTCAGATCTCAAATTGTATTGTACAGCAGCAGTCATCAAAACCACTTGGTACTGGTTAAGAAATAGAGCGGCAGACCAGTGTTACAGGTTAGGTACTCATGACACAGTAGTCAATGAATATAGCAATCTACTGTTTGATAAACCCAAGGATCCCAGCATCTGGGATAAGAACTCACTGTCTGACAAAAATCGCTGGGAAAACTAGATATCAGTGTGGCAGAAACTGGGCATAGACCAATGTCTGACACCATACACAAGAATAAAATCCAAATGGATACATGATCTAAGTATAAAGACTGATACTATAAACAAATTAGGGGAGCAAGGAATAGTGTATTTGTCAGATGAATGGAGACATTTTTGATCAAACAACAGATAGAGAACATTATGAGGTGCAAAATGGATAATTCTGATTACATTAAATTGAAAAGTTTTTGTACAACCAAACCCAATGGAACCAAAATTAGGAGGGAAGCAGAAAACTGGGAAAGAATTTTTGCAACTAGTGTCTGTGATAAAGGCCTCATTTCTAAAATATATAGAGAACGGAGTCAAATGTACAAGAATACAAGTCATTTATCAGTTGATAAATAGTCAAAAGATATGAACAGACAGTTTTCAGAGGAAGAAATTAAAGATATCTATAATCATATGAAAAAATGCTCTAAATCACTACTGATTAGAGAGATGCAAATCAAAACAACTCTGAGATACCACATCACATCTATCAGATTGACTAACATGACAAAACAGTAAGATGATAAATGTTGGAGAAGGTGTGAGAGAGTTGGAACACTAATTCATTGCTGGTGGAACCGTGAGCTGATCCAGCCATTCTGGAGGGCAGTTTGGAACTATGCCCAAAGGGCTAAAAAATATACATACCCTTTGACCCAGCAATATTGCTTCTAGGACTGTATCCCCAAGAGACCATAAAAATGGGAAAGGGTCCCACATGTACAAAAATATTTATAGCAGCTCTCTTTGTGGTGGCCAAAAACTGGAAATCAAGGGGATGCCCATCAATTGGAGAATGACTGAACAAGTTGTGGTTTATGAATGTAATGGAATATTATTGTGCTATAAGAAATGATGAACAGGAAGACTTCAGAGAGGCCTGGAAGAACTTATGTGAACTGATGCTGAGTGAAAGGAGCAGAACCAGGAGAACTTTGTACACGGCAACAACCACAGTGCGCGGGGAATTTCTCTGGTACACAGTCGTTCACAGCAATGTGAAAAATTCACAATGGACTCTTGAAGCATTATGCCTTCCACATCCAGAGAAAGAACTATGGAACTGGATCACAGATTGAAGCAGACCATTTTCTCTTGTGCTGTGTTTTGTTTTATGGTTTCTCCCATTCATTTTAATTCTCCTATGCAACATAACTAAGATGGAAATGTGTTTAATAGGAATATATGTGTACAACCCATATAAGATTCCATGCTGTCTCAGGAAGGGAGAGAAGGGGAAAGGAGGGGAAGGGAAGAGGAAAAATCCAAGACATATGGAAGTGATTGTAGAAAACTGAAAACAAATAAAATTATTTTAAAAAATTTTTTTCTAAAGTATAGGAGAAAGGGTAGGGTAGTGAAGGATAGCCAGTCATGATCAATCCTTCTTCAGATACCTGCTCCCAGGTATCACTTCCCCCTTCGAGGTTCACTTTCTTCACCTATGAAGGAGGGCCTGGGCTGAGTAGCCTCAGAGTCCCTATCAGTTCAAAGTCCCTGGTCCTGAGATCCTTGAGAAATCTCCTTCAATCTGCCCAGGACTCGCACCACTCAATTGGTCCTGGGCTGCCCTGCGTTGTCGATGGACACACTACACTTTACATTACCCTGCAATCTACCGAGATCAGTGCCTGTCTAGTGGGACCTCTCTATAGCCCCTTGGGCAAGACATAAGAAAATACTAATTGGTAGGTTTAGGCATGAGAGAAGGTCTGCAGACTTGGAATGGGATGAATGCCACAGGAGGTAGCTAGTTCTCTAACAGTCAACTAGCTGGCACACTGGGTAGAGCTCTGGGCCTGGAGGGAGGAAGACCTGAATTCTAATCCTAGTAACACTTCTCTGTACATCTTCACTTGAATATTGTCTGTCTCCCTCTTTAGAACAAAGGCTCGTGGAGGGCAGGAAATGTTTGTATCTTTCTTTATATGCGCACACCTCCAGAGACCTTAGTAAATGCCTGTAAAGTGCACTGCATATTGGGGAAACTTCATATTATTCTTGGAACATCTTAAGCTACTTCACACAGAAACCCCACCCTGCCCAGACTGCCTCAGTGGTACTTACAGCTTCAAATCACAGAATACCACACTGTCCAAAGAACTACAAACTCCAGACTTCCAAGGGCTCAGCAGAGATGTAAGGCAGGCTATATGAGGTTGAGGCCTGGCCCTGTTAATTACCACCTGTGTACTCTTAGTCAATTCCCCACCTACCTCACAGGGCCTTGGATTCTTCAGCTCTCCAATAAGGAGCCAAGATTAGGGGACCCTATGGTCCATTCCAGCTAAGATCCATAAGAAGGCTGCAGTAAATTAATGACCAAGGATGCTTTGGCCACAAATATAAATACTGAGGAAATGTATTATCTGAAAGGAAGGTGGGCCAACCAGTAAAAAGAGCAAGAGATTAACGCCTTCATTCTACAGGCAAAGTACTAAGCACCTGCAACAAGGAGCAAGGTACTAAGCTAAGCTAAGACAACACAAAACCCCAAAGAGATACCCTCTGGGAGCAGAGTTGGATAGCTCCTCCTCAGGAGGATTTCTGGGAGAATGAAGCAAGCATCCCAGGAGGTACAAAGGGCACATCTGTGACACTGTGTTGCTAGCAGAAAGAAGCAAGGGGCAGGCAAACCACTCAGGGGAAGCCTGATGGGTAAGGGTGGGAGGCTGGAGCTGAAGATTTTGGTCTGGAATCACTTCAGAATGGCAGAAGAGTGGCTTGGGTTGTCCTTTGGATTTGGTTTTGTTGTACTTTTTTTCCCTAAAGACCTTTAAGAAGAACCAAATTTTATCACAAAATCAGAGTGAACTCAACTGCCAAATAGGAACTAAATCCACAACAAAGCTATTCTAGTGCACATGGAGATGAAGATCTGGGTGCAGGGATGGGCTGCATTCTTCCTTTGGAATCATCCAGTAAAACTTTCTGGAGCACCATTTCCAGGTTTCAGGTAGGACTCCCATTCAAATTCTGAACAGATCCTCCTAAGATAGTGAAATCAGACAAAACTACAGCCCTCAGGGGACAGAATAGTAGACAAAACAATCCCTCTGAAGAAGTAGTTAGTCCATAAGACTTACCCTAGGAATTGAGATTTGCTTTACTAGGAGAGGCTGCTGACCACAATCAGGAAGACCAGGGTTCAAGTGCCTGACACCTACCAGCTAGCAGACTGGTGGGAAAGTCTGCTAACCTTTCTCAGGCTCCAGGCAAAATTCTTACAACAATAAGCAAAAAAGGAGGAGTCAACCAGCCCGGGCCTGGGAAGAGGGAGTTTCCTCTACTGAGGACTTCACAGTCCCTATCCCTAATTTTGGTAAACAACAAAAGCTATTAAGAAAACACATTTCAAAACCGTAAAGAAGCCTGTTGAGGAACAATCAAGATTCACCAAAGAAATGAAAGTCACCCTGAGCACAAACCCATACAACCCCGGGCCCAGCAGACTAGCGGGACTAGAGCAGGACAGGCAGGTGCCCGAGCTCCGGTGCTCTAGGCACACAGCAAAGGGGGCCACCGCGAAACCAAACTCACCTCATAACCTAGCTCCCCTGAGACACAGTTTGGAAATCAGCCCATTCACTCACCCAAGGGCTCTTTCCAGCTCGGTGTACCAAACCAAAGAAGGAACAAGAACCATGGGAAAAAATCTCATTGACCCGACCTCCAGTGAGGAGGGTCAGACAACTTTGAAGTCAGTTTCTGCTCCCCCTTCTTGAAAGCTGTATTTGTTCTTACAATATTGTCTGTGTTCTATACACCATATGATTAAAGCTATAGATTTTAATGAAGGAATTCTATGGTAACAAACTCAGCTTGCTTGATTTTTTGGGGGTAGATGATCTTAGAGAGAAGTAATCAGAAAATGATCGCAGAAAACAAATACTAAGTAAAACAATTTGAAAGCATAAGCTGATCATATCTGGACTCTTCACATTTTATGTGAAACAAATAAAAAAAGATTTTCAAGAAGTATAAAAGGAGCACTCCTCTGCTTTCTCCCCCAAAGCTTCAATCCTACATGTGCCATAATTCAGCAACGTCAATGACAAATGTCCAAAAAGGCACAAAAAGATCTCTATTTCAAAAGCCAAGTCTTTCCTAGGGCAGCTCCTCTGTGCTGGCCAACATGGTCTGTTAATGTACCCCGATTAGATCTACTGTATGGCCCATCATCGGAACAGAGGCCTACAGTTCATCGGAGACCTAAACTGGGCCTCACCTCACCTCCAGCACTGATTGACAAACAAACACAGTGATGCTTAACCCCTGCTTTAAGTGAACAACAGGTTAATTTAAGACTGGGCTCAATTTTCCCTCTGTCACTCTTGCTTAGAATTTCATTAATTCTATCACACTGTCATGGCTGTAAGACTCTATACTCAGGTGTATCTGACAGGACATGAACAGAATTGGGATTGATTCTGAATGTCATTTAGGAAACTATGCTTGGTTAAAAAATCCAATCATCTGTGAAGAGATCCAAGTTTCTACTCACAAGAAAAAGAACCAGTTCCATGCAATGAATTTTCTATAGAAGCAGACTGTGCTTTTTTTCTTAGAGTATCAAAGAAATAATTTTCAAAAAACAGGATAAAACTAACCTCCACTAGATGAGAAAGACCTCTCTTGAAAGATTTTCCACAAATTCCACACATTATGAAAACTATTCAGAGAATCAATTTGAACAAAAACGTATGATAGTAACTTCGGGCCTCTGAAAATAATCCGAACTGTTCTTCCATAAAAATATTAACTTGTTTTGCTGTAGAATTTCTTATAATTTTACCTAGAGAAAACCTCACCTGAAATGGAATATATGCCCCCTGGGCTCTCTTCCTCCTTCTTTCTAAAGCCAAACCATTCCACTAAAATAAAAAGGATGCCAAGAATTACATGAAATGCTATAGAAGAGAAATGGTACTATTTCTAATACCAATTCCTTTTGGTAAATGTTTTGTTATTGAAACAAAGATTAGCATTACCACATGACTAAATGGAACAGAATTTCAGGAAGTGTTCTTCCAAAACCTCCTTGGGTGGTTGGTTTCACACAGGCATGTCTAGTGAAAACGGCATACTGTTTTCTACTTCTACCAATAATCCAAACCAAAGTTCATTGGCTCAGGTTAGCACACCCTGACCCATGAAGCCATCACTAAAACACAATACCAATTCTGACTAGTCAACTGCAGAAAAAACTCCACTTTCTCATTTCTGCAGGCTAGTAGCCCCATAAATACAAATACACTCACTACTTGCCATCAGTGAGCACCCACCAACACAAATACCCCACACACATATAGCCCCACCAAACATGCTTTTAATAGACTTAACAATAGCATTTCAAAAATGTGTCACAAGACTCTTTTACAAAATAAACCATGACTCACTGTTGGCTTTCTTCCCCAGGAGGCGGAGTCTTGCCATGCCCTTCCATTACCAAATCTTCATGTCCCACCTGCCAAGGCAAGCATTACAGGTCATGTATTATCACCTCCAAAGTGGGCCAATGCTTCATGTTACAATTAAATTTGGTCATTTCACTGTATACTTCCTAGAACTGTAGGCATTGGAATTGGAAGGAGCCCCAGAGCTAATCTAATTCAACCCTTTGTTCATTTTACAGATGAAAAAAACTGAGGCATGGAGAGGTTCAATGGCTTGTCCAAGGAGAAACATCCGGCTAATGGTGGAAGTGGACCTTGAACCCAGACGTTCCAATGTTCTTTCCACTACAACCTTCTGTCTGACTCTCCTATTCCAGATGCCAGTGGTTCTTGTTCCCTCAAGGCAACCTTTCCTGGGTGATCACAGTTCCATGAAAAGACTGGACATTCAGCTGCTTTAGAAGGTATCTTTGGTCACTAGTCACCAGTGCTTTACAGAAACAAACATGATTCTTTCCCTGAAATAGTTCCTGAGGTAATAAAGAAAAGCCTCAGGTTTGGGGACTATGCTCAATCTGGAAAAAAGGAGAGCATGGAGCGGCTGGAGTGGTGAGAGGGTAGGCCTTGCAGCCAGGACCACCTGGGTTCAAACCCTGCTGTTGTGGAATGGCATGAGCACATCAGGATCTCAACACCTCCATCTGATCATGCCTGGAGCTGTGCCATAAGGCTTGTGCGCAGCCTGTTGACTTCCCCTCTTTATCCCTTCACTGTCCTTTGGTCAGCAGCAGCTATGACTACTCAGAAATCGTGGGGTCACAGCATGACAGGGAGAACAACAGACGGCTCTGCATCAGGAGGTAGCCTGGAACTTTTATGAGAACCAGGCACTTTTCCAGATGTAGCCCTCCCTATCCTCCTCCTCCTATGTAATTCTAGGACCTTCCTATAGCTTCATTCTGGTATTTGCTGCTGTTGGGTGGAAATGCTGATGACTTCTGTGGACCTATTTTGTATCATGCTTCTTTATGGAAACTATCTTCTCCTCTTGTCCATCTGCAGCATTTATTCCAAGCATATGCATCCACTGATCTACTGAATTCATTGTCCTGCACGTCACAGTTTGGACTCTGGAGTGGGAGGACCAGGATTCACATGTGACCCCACAGGGTTGGATTCACCGGCCTCTGAGGTCGCCTCCACCTCCAGATTTGTGACCCTGCCAGGGCCGGCCATCGAGGTTCTGCCAGGTCCTGGGGCAGGCAGCCTGAGAAGGGCCTGGTAGGCTTGCTAGGGAAGTTGGTTAATAGGTTCCTTTAGTCTCCTCACTGCAAAAACAACTTCAATCACCATTTTCTACAAAAGTTCCAACCAAAACCATCTTGGCTTCTTTTCCATTTTTTAGCACTGATAATTCCTTTGACTAGGTCAGGTTGAAGCTACTGTTCAGTATCTTCTCATTCATTCTCTCTTCTAATTAATCTGAGGCCAACTGACTGGCCAGTGGTTTGGCTGCCTGCATACACACACACAGACAGTTGATTCTTCTATGACCACTATGTTCTTGCCCATTACAGGCAGCCTCCTTTCTTTCTGTGATGGCTGTTGTGTGCTCAACACATCCTACCCCTTGCTCTCACTCTGTCATGGAAGAGAAGTACTCCTGACCTGGAGGACAAAACTTCTCCTCATCCACAAGCCCTCAGCTCTCCTTTCTCTCTCGAACCTGAGCCTCATCTTGGATTTTGCCCCCACCCCCCACCTCTCACCCCACTGCTGTATCCAAGCAGTCACTGCCTAGGTCAGAAGGCTGTCAGTTTCTGACTGACACCAGAATAACAACAGATACTTCCAGGGTTTACAGACATGAGCTCACATGAGCCTCACAACCAACGTGCAAGTCTGGAGGGGCTACCACAGGGTTCACCGCCCAACTCTATGCATGAGGACTCAGAGGAAATCAGACATGTCCTGGGTCACCCAGCTGAGAAGTGTCCGAGCAAAGTGTCTCTGCCCTCTAATTCATGGGCTTTGCAATCATCAGGTTACTGTTTCCAAGTGTTTTGGTTTCTTGCTGATCTTTTTTATTTTTCACTGGTACCAAAGTTTGGTGACCACTGCTATTAGAATATGATTTTAGTTCTGGTAATCCCGTGCCCCTTTGTTCATGCTTTTTCCACTATTCTCCTTGAGATTCTTGACTGTGATGCTACGCAGTGAAGTCTGTAGACACTGTGTCTAGTTCAAAAAAGAATCCCTTAAGGAATCTGACTGGTACAACACTAAATTTGTCAGTTAATTTAGGTCATATTGACATTCTCATTATGTTGGCACAACCTAACCATAATCAGTAAATCCACAATTCTTTAATGCTTTTATTCCTGTAAAGAGGGCTTTATAATTCTCACACACAGACACACACACACACACACACAGACACATACACACATATACACAGACCCACACATACACACACAGACACACACACACCACACAAACACACACAGACACAGACACACACACACACACCTTTTAAGTGCCTTTGTAGGATAACTCTCAAATACTTTATAAATTTTGTAGTAATTTTGAATAAGATTCGGAATAATCGGTAAACTTCTTGACCCAGCAATACTGCTACTAGGTCTACACCCCAAAGAGATCAAAGAAAAAGAAAAAGGGCTCTGTGTACACAGATATTTATAGCAGTTTCTTTTTTGTGGTGGCAAAGAACTGAAAACTAAGGCAATTCCCATCAATAAAGAAACGGATGAATGAATTACTCTGTCTGGAAGTATTGAAATACTGCTGTGTCTTAAGAAATGATGAAGGGAAAGGTTTCAAAGACACCTGGAAAGATATGTCTAAACTGATACAGAAGATAGGGAGTAGTCTATATCTAAATATTTGTTCTTATATTGCCACAACTGGCTCGCAATTCTAAAACAAACACTGGAGAAAAGAGTGCCCTCCCTCTACTCTCATCTGCCTTTCATCATCCATCAAAGTTTCCACTGCCTTCTAACTGAGTCAGGCCCACTCACTCCCAGAGTGGATCCAAACCTCCCTCTGCCCACACATTCCCAGGTAAGGACCTCACCTCCGAGGTTACTGAGAAAATCCAGGCCAAGCTCCCTCTTCTCCTCCAACTTGAACCCCGTCCCCATCACTTCCTCCAGGACTTCAATCTCAAAGAAGATGACTTTTCTCCAGTCAAGGCCATCCCTACTGGGGCTTTCTAACCCTCCATCTTTCCCATGCCCACAACACACTCATGCCCCTCTGATAACTGAAAACCCTAATCTCCATGCTGGACGCTCTTCTCTGTCCTTCTTTCTCTGTAGTCTTCTTTGCATCCTTCATCTCACTGTTGTCTGAGCCCCTGCAAACCCTCCAGAGATGCCCAGAGATCTCTGCATGGCCCAGGCTGACCACCTTTCTTCAGTCTGTGTCCCACCTGACTACTTCTGCTATCACTGACGTGCTCTCTATCCTCTGGGTGTTGTCCTCTGCTGCAGCATCAGGCATTCCCTGCCCAGTAAGTATATCCAAAGGCTCTGTCTGTGATGTTCTTTCTTCTCCTCACAGGCTCAACCACTATCTTTGTGCGGACAATTCCAACCTCTGCCATAGCCTGCATGCCCCCTTATCCACTCTCCATTTCCCATCTCCAAATCTTTGCACTGGTTGGCCCTCATGCTTGGAATGTCACCTCCCTCACTTATCTTTGCCTCCTGCTAGTTTAGGAATTCCTCCAAGATTCCACCTCAGCACCACTTTCTCCAGGAACAGAGCTCTCCTGATTCCACTTTCACATATGAACATGTTACCATTCCTCCACCTCCCCCCACCCTCCACCCTGTTAAAATAGAAACTGTCTGAGGAAAAGGACTGTAGGGTTTCTACCTCAACTGCCAGAGCTGAACACAATGCCTGACATACAGCAGGTGTTAATACATACTCATGGACTGAATCAATATATGCTTTTGGTCATACTAAAGATGTAGTCTCAAATTTGTGTTTTGGATACATGTGTTTTTATATGAATGAGTGCTATGTTCAATTATGTCATCCTAGATGATGTGATGCTAAGGGGGTGGAAAATTACACAGTCTGACATGTTTCCTCAATGGAAATTTATTCCAACTGTTCTGATAAAAGAGAGGTATGGTCCCAGGGCTTCTGAATCTAATACAAAAAATTACTCAAAGAGGGATGAGACACTCTTAAAAATTAATTTCTGACAACAAAATTGTGAATGACTCAACAAAATAATGATCTAAGAATAAGAAAGAAAGTGGTTGAGTAGGAAAAAAAATCTTTATATCAAATATCTTTGAGAAGGAAGGTTTTGATATCCCAAATACACACAGTCACAACATAGCTGGGCCATCCCCCAAGAGACAAGTGTTTAAAAGACAGAAATAATTCTCAAAAGAAAAGTGATAAACTATTAAAAACCATGCTAAAATACAACTCACTAATATTAAAAGAAATGCAAATCAAAACAATTCTAGGGTTTCCCTTGGTGCCAGCAAATTGGCCAAGAGGACAAAAACATGAAGAGGTGATGTTGGAGGGTGCGTGAAAAGGAAGGCACTCATGGACTACTGGTAGAAATATAAATTAGCCCAGCCATTCTGCAAAATAGTTTGGAGTTATGCTTAGAAAATGGCCCGTGAGGCACCAATTCCAAAGAGTTCAATGATAAAAAGAATGTTCTGGTATACATGAAAATATTTCTAGAAGCACTTTTTAGAGGAACCAAGACCTGGAAACAAGGTGAGAGTTCATAGATGGATAAACAGATTGTAGTATGTGAATATCAGTCAGTAGACAAGAATGTTTTTTCATTTAATTTCTTTTCAATTAATAAGCCATCATTTTCTCTCTTTTTCAGCTCCCTTCTCCCATTAAAAAAAAATGAAAAACCAAATCCCTATATAGAAATGTAGAGTCAAGACAGAGCCAGGATGGCAGAGTAGAAGGATGTACCTGTTCTAGCTCTACTCCCATAGCTCATAAAATACCTGTAAGAAATGACTCTAGACAAGTTCTGGAGCACTAGAAGACACAAAACAACAGAGTGAGGGAGATTTCCAGCCCAGGGAAGGCTGATCTGGATCTCAGCCCTGAGTGATAGCCCTTGGACAAGAAGGAGCGCTGGCCTGGTGAAGCTGGAGGCAGTTGTGGAGAGGGAACCCTACTCGCAGATCCTGGGCAGAAGAGTGCTTGTGGTTGCTCCCAGACCAGAGCACAGGCCAGGAGAGGAGTAATTCCCAAATTTGCACCACCTTGGAGGAACTGAGAACTTACAGGTCCCTAAAGTATACCCTCCACTTGACAAAGTACCCAAAAGTCAAGTAACAGGTTGGGAAAATACTCCAAAAAGGGGGAAAAAATTAAGACTATAGAAGGTTACTTTCTTGGTGAACAGGTATTATCTTCCATCCTTTGGGATGAGGAAGAACAAGGCATACCATCAGAGAAAGACATAAAAGTCAAGGTTTCTACATCTAAAATCTCCAAAATAAATATGCAATGGTCTCAGGCCATGGAAGAGCTCATAAAGGATTTTGAAAATCAAGAAAGAGAGGTGGGGGAAAAATTGGGAAGAGAAATGAGAGTGATGCAAGAAAATCATGAAGAGCGAGTTAACAATTTGCTAAAGGAAACTCAAACAATGCTGAAGAAAACAGCACCTTTAAAAGTAGACTAACTCAAATGGCAAAAGAAGTCCAAAAAGCAAATGAGGAGAAGAATGCTTTAAAAAGCAGAATTAGCCAAATAGAAAAAGAGGTTCAAAAGCTCACTGAAGAAAATAGTTCTTTAAAAATCAGAATGGAGCACATGGAAGCTAATGACTTTATGAGAAACCAAGAAATTACAAAACAAAACCAAAAGAATGTAAAAATAGAAGACAATGTGAAATATCTCACTGGAAAAACAACTGACCTGGAAAATAAATCCAGGAGAGACAATTTAAAAATCATGGGACTACCTGAAAGCCATGATCAAAAAGAGAGCCTAGATATCATCTTTCATGAAATTATCAAGGGAAACTTCCCTGATATTCTAGAACCAGAGGGTAAAATAAATATTGAAAGAATCCACTGATCACCTCTGGAAAGAGATCTGAAAAGAACAACTCCTAAAAATTTTATAGTCAAATTCAAGAGTTCCCAGGTTAAGGAGAAAATATTGCAAGCAACCAGAAAGAAACAATTCTAGTACTGTGGAAATATAGTTAGGATAACACAAGATCTAGTATCTTCTACGTTAAGGGATGGACAGGCTTGGAATATGATATTCCAGAAGTCAAAGGCACTAGGATTAAAACCAAGAATCATCTACCCAGCAAAACTGAGTATAATACTTCAATGGAAAAAAAGTTCATTCAATGAAATAGTGGACTTTCAAGCATTTTTGATGAAAAGACCAGGGCTGAATAGAAAATTTTACTTTTAAACACAAGAATCAAGAGAAGCATGAAAAGGTAAACAGGAAAAAGAAATCATAAGGGACATACTAAAGTTGAACTGTTTACATTCCTACATGGAAAGATAATATTTGTAACTCTTGAGACTTTTCTCAGTATTTGGGTAGTTGGAGGGATTATATGCACTTTAGACAGAAGGCACAGGGTGAGTTGAAAAGGAAGTTAGGATAGCTAAAAAAATAAAATTAAGGGCTGAGAGAGGAATATATTGGGAGGAGAAAGGGAGAAATGGAATGGGGTAAATTATTATAAAAGAGGCAAGAAAAGGCTTTTTCAATGGAGGGGAAAAGTGGGGAGGTGAGAGGGAAAAAGTGAAGCTTACTCTCATCACATTTGGCTTAAGGAAGGAATAACATGCACATTCAATCTGGTTTAAAAAAATCTATCTTACACTACAGGAAAGTAGGGGAGAAGGGGACAAATGGGGTGGTGGAATGATATAAGGGAGGGCAAATAGGAGGAGGTAGTAATTAGAAGTAAACACTTTTGGGGAGGGACAAGGTCAAAAGAGAGAACAGAATAAATAGGGGGCAGGATAGGATGGAGGTAAATATAGTCTTTCACAACAGGACTATTATGGAAGTCTTTTGCATAACTACACATATATAGCCTATACTGAATTGCTTGCCTTCTCAGTGGGGATGGATAGGGAGAGAGGAAGGAAGAGAAGTTGGAACTAAAAGTTTTAGGAATGAATGTTGAGAAGTGTTTTTGCGTACAACTGGGAAATAATAAATACAGGTAATGGGGTATGGAAATCTATCTTGCCCTACAAGAAGATGGGGATAAGGGAAGGGAGGGGTGTGATAGAAGGGACAGCAGAGTGGAGGAAGGGGTAATCAGAATCCATAGTGTCTTGGGGTGGGGGGAGGGAAGAGATGGGGAGAAAATTTGGAACTCAAAATCTTATGGAAATGAATGTTGAAAACTAAAAACAAATAAATTAGTAATAAAAAAAAAGAAATGTTGAATCAATCAAAACAAATTCCCACACTGGTCATATCCCATTCCACATCTTGAGTCCCTGAACTATATTTCTCAGGAAGCAAAGGCCCTGCTTCCTCATTCCCCTGGAATTATGGTAAGTAATGGCATTGAGCAGAGTTCCTAAGTCTTCACAATTCAATATGAATTTATTACCCACTTGTTATTTGTCAGTCACTGGGCTAAACATTAGATACAAAGAAAAGCAAAAAATATGGTTTCTGCCCTCCAAGAACTCACATTCTAATGGGAGAGACAAGGTGTCAACAACCAGGCACATATACAATATATACCAGGTAAATGAGGTAGTCTCAGAGGGAAGGAGATGATGGTGAGAAAAAAAGGATGGATACAGAAGAATGAGGTGAATCTTGGAGGAACCCAAGGAATCTTCAAGGTAGAGAAGAGGAGACAGTGTTTTAGGCATGAGGGAGAGCCAGTGTGAGTCAGGGGATCCAGCACAGATTGGATCATGGGTGTGTGGAGAGGACTAAGACCGGAAAGGAAAGAAGGAGCCAGGTTGGAGAGGGCTTTAAAGGCCAAACAGAGGAATAATATTTCAGAGGGAGCTGAAAAAGAGAGAAAATGATGGCTTATTAATTGAAAAGAAATTAAATGAAAAAAACTTCTAGGAATTTAGGAGTTTATTAAGACCTACACTTTAGCAAAATCATTTTAGCTGCTAAGTAGAAGATGGATTGGAGTGGGAAGCCCTATTGGAAAATTACTGGGAAGAGGAGCTAAGGTGGGAGAATTGGAGAAAGTACAACAGGGACCTACACCATCCCCACACCAACCCCACGCCAAAGCTCTTTCAAGCAGATGCAGAAAACACACCAGACTGAATCTTGAGAGGGAAATCCATGAAAAAGGTCACAGAGAATCATTTGCACAGTTCAAGCTGGCACAGAGAGACAGAAGAGAAGTCTGAGGACACGAGAGGGGCTGAGAGCAGCACTCCAAAGCTCAAGGAAAGAGGAAGTTCCAGATCCACACCAGGGCCCCACCAAAAAGGAATGTAATTAGACAAGGCCTGGCAGTGTTTTTGCTCTGTCTTGATGGTCTTAAGAACAGAAAGAGAAGGGAAGAAGAATATCTAAGGTAGAGAAGGAAAAGAAAGTTAGGAAAAATTCTCTCACCTAATTAGAGTGTGCCAGTAGATACCAATACAAATGAAAAGAGGACAGGGAAAAGCAGCTGATGCTCTTGCCTCACTCTCCTCTGAATGGTTAAAGAAGGGAAGACTGCACACGTGTACTCATATATGTACATGCACACACAAACACGGATGGGTACAGAAATACATTTTACTCTACAGGAAAATAGAAGGGTAAAGGGAGAAGAGAGAATGAGGAATTAGTGGGAGGGTAGATTAAAGCAGGAATCAGTCCTAATCAAACAAATTCTAACTAAAGGCATTCTAAAATAGTTACCTTTTTTTGAGGTAAAAAAGAATGAGAATCTGAGAAGGTACCTATCAAATGGGAAATAACTGAACAAGTTATGGGGTACACAGATTGATTGAACTGTACTGAAAGAAATGATAAAGGGGGTGGTTTCAGAGAAACCTGGGCAGATTTACACAAGCTGATGCGAAGTGAAGTAAGTAGAACCAGGAGAACAATTTCTTTTTTTTTTTTTAATTTATTTATTTAACTTTTTACATTGAGAACAATTTCTACAGTGTACAACTTCTACAATCATATCAGAAAGATAAAACTGAAAAATTTAGGGACTTTTATCAGTATAATGACCAACCAAGGTTCCAGAGAACTCAATGAAACATGCTGCCTACCTTCTCATGGAAAGCTGATAGACTCAAGAGTGCAGACAGAGGTGTATTTTATTCTCTTTTTTTAGACATGGCTAATGTGAGAATGTGTTCTACAATCCTACACATATATTTAATGATTTTTGTTTTCCTGCCCTCTCAGTGGATGGGGAAGAGTGGAGAGTAGGGAGACAATTGGGAACTGGAAATAAAATGAAGGAAGGAAGGAGGGAAGAAGAGGAGAGTGGGGAAGGAGAAAAGGAAAGGGAGAGAGGGAAGGGAGACTGAGAGCAGAGAAAAGGGAGGAAGGACTGGAAAGAAAGAAAGAAAGAAAGAAAGAAAGAAAGAAAGAAAGAAAGAAAGAAAGAAAGAAAGAAAGAAAGAAAGAAAGAAAGAAAGAAAGAAAGAAAGAAAGAAAGAAAGAAAGAAAGAAGAAAGAAAGAAAGAAAGAAAGAAAGAAAGAAAGAAAGAAAGAAAGAAAGAAAGAAAGAAAGAAAGAAAGAAAGAAAGAAAGAAAGAAAGAAAGAAAGAAAGAAAGAAAGAGAAAGAAGGAAAGAAAGAAAGAAAGGAGGGAGGGAAGGAAGGAAAGAAGGAAGAAAGGTAAAGAACTCAGCAGAATGAGATAATATTGTTTTGGACCTCATCAATGAGTAAATTTTACTAGCTTGATGATATATATTTGTAACAGGGGCTTATTTTTCTCTCATTCTCAATTTGGGGAGAGGTTAATATGGGAGGGAGAAAAGGATGTTTTTGCTGACTGCAAAAATATATGTAGATAATTAAAAAGAAAACTTGTACTAGTGCAGGTTTGAAGTGATGAAGGTCTGTACCAAAATGTTGGCCATATGAGTGGCAGGAAGGTGAGGAATACAAAAAAATGTTGTGAAGGTACCAACAACATATGACAAAAGACTGGTTATGTGAAGCGCATTTAACTGAGAAATCAAGGAGGATAGCCAAGTAGTGAGTAGAAGGTCTATGTGAGTGGAAGGTCGTGACAAATGATGATGGTCTTGACAGTAAAGAATAGGAAGAGATGAAGATTTTTAGGGAAAGATTCCAAGCTGTATGGCCATGGTGAATTTGAGACGCCCGTAAGACATCCAAAGAGAAGGGGAAATGATGGATAACAACTACAAAGAAACCTAGGACTTCTGTGACACAGAATAAGGTAAGCACAAGCAGGAAAAGAAGAGAGGACTACCACTACATGAAAATGGAAAGAATAGGAACCTCAGCACTGACAATGCTGAGTCCCTTCTCTTTGGAGACAGCATACCTTATACTGAATAGCTTAGTTTGGCTAAACTGTTTTTTCCCCTCTCTTTTAAAATTCTGGTTATGAGGTGTGCCTCTCAGGGAGGAGGAAAAGGGAAATACTGAGAGATACAGGTAAGGTGAAAATAAAAGATATTAATGAAATTTTTTTTTAATTGTGAATAACCTTAATGATCAAGAAAAGAAGGTGAAGTCTAAAGAGACAAATAACTATTCTGCTCCCAATGAACTCATATGACAAAATAAAATGTACAAAAGATGACACAAGAGTAAGGAAAAAGGACAAACAGCAAAGAAGGGAATGGATTTATTATAAGAACATCAGCAAAGCTAAAAGGCAGAGTGAACGGAGGCTTGTAAAAAAAATGCTAAAGGTGATGAAAATAACCACGCTGCAAACAACAGCACAAGCCAGGCAAAGGATGATTACTTGGGGCAACCAATGTGTGTTGTTGAGAGGAAATCATCTCTAAATTGAAACGAATGGAACAGAAGCTTCCAAGGGGCGAGTGCAATCCAAGGAAAGGGAAGAGACAGACAGCACCTTGCTAGCCTGCCCCAACTTGGAGATTCCACTGCCAAACAGGTATCAATTATATGGGAATTAGGAAGAATGAAGACAGGAGACAGAAGAATACTGTTCCAGTGCTTGGGAAGGAAAAGAATGTGGGTTCCCAA
Organism: Bettongia penicillata ogilbyi; assembly: GCA_023548195.1. Lineage (NCBI taxonomy): Eukaryota > Metazoa > Chordata > Mammalia > Diprotodontia > Potoroidae > Bettongia > Bettongia penicillata. The sequence continues at coordinate 6,373,103 of JAJHZJ010000150.1, read as the reverse complement.
ACCGCAATGAACTAAAGAAAGCAACACCAAAATATTAGTGCACAGATTAACACAGCGAGCAAACTTGATTCTCCAGGGCTGATGAGGAAATCTGTCTTCCTTCACTTAGTGAAGGGTGGGCTTCGATTAGGAAAGGCTTTGTATGTTGTCAGAATGAACGCAAGCGGTTAGCAATCACTTATGGTACGTGGCGAGGGGTGTCCTGAGACAAACATCCTTGGTCTCAGGAAGTTTCCACTCCACTGGGAGAGACAGCAGTATTCAGGGAGGCCTCACTAGGACTGTAAGTCTAGCCAGAGGACAGCTGATTGTCAAGTCTGGGAAGCTAAAGCAGCGGGATTCATCTGATTTCTACTCCCAGGTCAAACCATGAAAAGCAAAGACAGGGCCAATGGGAAGGGGGATGTCAGTCTGTTCTGCTCATGTTCTGCTCATATCACAAGAGGTGCTTTCAAGGCATTGGGGAAGTGGTATTATTAGGAAGGGATGTCAACAAACCAAAAAACTCTAATTTTAAAAAAGAAAAACAATTTCAAAGAGTACAGGTGCTTCAAATGATAGACTAGATCATTCCCAAGAGAATTCTAAAGAAGACATTCAACACATGGTTTCCATGCACTTAGAAAGAACAAGAGGTAGCCCTTGAGAATAGGCATGAGGTCCCCAAAAACAAGTCAGGCCAGATGAACTCTCATCAACTTTTTCTATCAAATAACATAAGGGTCTTTTTTTTGCCAGCCTCATTCCCTGCTGACCACAAGGACCCTGTGGGACTGTCTTGTCTCTTCCCTTAGATCTCCCGCTCCCTCCGGGCCTCTTCTCCTTTCTAGTTGTTGCCTTGATCTTTGCTGTTAGGCTCCAGGAGGGAGGTGTTCTCTAAGGTCCCCTTCCCTTGTCTCTGCACTTTCTCCTTTGAGAATCTGTGTCACACCCAAGTTTATCCAGTACCTTCCAAAGCCACCTCCTGCCATGGCCCCAGGTTCATGTTTTATCCCGTCAAACACAATATCCTCATCTACTCCTATTGGATCCTCTATTTCTTGTCAGTGGTGCTGCCATTTGACCAGATTCCAAATTAAAACCTTGGCATTACCTCTGACTCTCTGTTCTCCTCAACCTCTCAGAGTCAATTCAGTCACCAGGTACTATCAACTTCTCACATCATCTCTCCATCTTGGTGGTGCCACATGTAGTACAAGTTAAAAAAGGGGGGGATCACACAGAGTCCTCACTAATAATTCATTTAAGCAGCAGTGGGATGCACTTTAGCCAAAAGAAACAGGAGTCCCAGCCAGTTAGATAGGCTGGCAACGGGGTGGGTCCATGTGAACCCCTTACGCAGTTTGATCGGCTCCATTCAGCTTTGCTTCAAGGAGGAAGGGGTGGACTGTTGTGCATAACACTGACTTTTGCGACCCTGTTATTGGTGGCCAGGGGTCAGGATAATGTGGACCAGTATACTGATGTAAGTGAGGAGATATGAGTTAACTCCTGCACTTTGCCCCATGGTCTCCGACACAACTCCTTGGGTTTCTGGGATGGACAGAAAGTAGCTGGCTTTCTCCATGACCTCAAAGATGAGTTTCTTCCTTAGTTCTTCCTCTTTCAGCCCTTACTGAAAGCACATCACCCCTCCCCCCACCCCGCTCAGTCCTTGGTGCGCTGCTCTTCTCCTTACACCCTTAAGTGCTGCATTGGTTTCCTCTGTGGTCCTCTTGCTTTCATCCTCTTACCTGCCCTTCCCAACCTATTCTACAGACAACCCCCCCCACTAGTCACACTAAAACACAGGTGTAAACATGTTACTCTTCTGTTCAAAGACCTTCAACAATCCCCTACATCCCTAAAAAAAGGCAAAACTCAGCCTTCTCCACAGTCTGGTCCCCTTTCCAGCTGCTGGTCTGCAAAGATTGCTCTGGTGACACAGGTCTAGTCACTCTTCTGCATAAACACCCTCATCACAGAAATGTAAGACAAACTACAGTGCTTCAGTGATCTTGATTACTTATAAAATTTAAATTGTGTTTTATAAAATTATTTTTGTTAAAAAAATTCATAAATGATGACTGGAAAACTTTTAGCCTGACACTATATGCTACCCCTGTGGTCTGGCATTGTAAAGGTGGCAGAAGAAGATTCCCAAGCTAGACTTGGGGCTCAGGAAAGACAGGCGCGCAAGTACTAACTGCTTGGGAGACAAGCCACAGAACCGCTCCAAACTGTACTTCATCTATAAATTAGAATTCCTTCCTCTTCCAGGAGTGTTGTGAGGATCAAATCAGAGAAAGCCCTTTTTAAACACCAGAGGGCTACACAGAAGTCAGCTCTCCTCCTCCTGATCCTCACTCTGACCCTGTAGCACTGAGAGGTCCGATCCCAGTCTCCTGTCCTTCCAGGTTTCCCTGTGACTCTCCCTCTAGAGCCTTACCACAGTATCCATCCAGTCCCTCAATCTTTCCTTATTTTCTTCATCCATCAACTATCTTCTCAGGTCTCATTTCCCGCCCCCCTTCACAGACAGCCTTGATTCTATGATCAACAACATCCTGCTTTCTATCCTGTGACACCCCTCTTGTCCTTCCCTCTTGCCAACACAGGGCAATGGACACTAAAAAAGCATCTACTGCTTCTCCATTACCAATAATACTTACTCTTGGTTTCAGATAAATACTATTTATCTTATTTTAAGGAAAGGTTCATTTATTTATGTGCTTTTTAAATGACTGCATTTTGTCAAAGGCTTTTTCTGCATCTATTAAGATAACTGACTGACTTTGATGGTTTTAATTATTAATACACTGTACTTTGGCATACAGCAGCCAAAAATGCTCAGCGGATGGTAAATGACACTAAAGGAAGCAGTGTCCACAAGGAAGGGAAGGACAGTGTCATCGTGAGTGCCTGTGTCCACTGAATGCATATGGCAGTGCTCACAAGGGAGGCATAACAAATATGGCAAAGGGCTGAAGTCACTGGGGATGCACAGATAAAAGAAGAAAAGATTCAAGAGACAGGGATCACAACAGCCCCCTGTAAAGATCAGGATTATTATGCAGAAGAGGGAGGACATTATTCTGAATGACCCCAGAGGGCCAAATAATAGAAATAACAGAAAGTCACAAAGAGACAAATTTAGGCTTGATGTAAGAATAAAGTGCCCAATAATCAGAGCCTTTCAAGAACACAATAGGCTGCCTGAGAGATTAACAGGTTTCCCAACAGGGATCTTCAAGCAAAGGCTACACAGCTGCTCCCTTTTTGGAGACGTTGGACAGGGAATTTTCAGTCAGGTATGGTTCAGACCAGATGAAGGCCTTGAAGGTCTCTTCCAAGCCTGAGATTCTTTTTCCTAGTTTTCCTAACATTAAACCCATACATTCCTGATAGAAACCCAAACTGGGTATAGGGAGTATCTTTCTTAAATATATCGCTATAGCCTCTTTGCTACTTTTGTCTTTTTTTCCCTATTCATTAATGGATAAATTAGGGGTTTATAGGATTTCATATATTGTTATAGGACTTTTATATATATTATTAATATTTTATAGGATTTTATATATTTATTATAATAGTGTGTATCACAATAAAATGTGGCACATTCTCAAAGAGAGGGGAGTACCAGATCATCTTACTTGTCTCTTGAGGAACTTGTATGTAGGCGAAGAAGCAACAGTTAGAACTGAACATGGACAACTAACTGGCTTAAGATTGGAAAAGGAGGGTCCGCCCGAGTCATTTTCAAGATTTCCAGAGGACAAGCAGTACTAGGGCAGTCTGGATGGGTGCCTCCCATCTCCACCATGAAGCAGCTCTCGTCTGTAATCTATGTTCCCATCAGCTTCGTCCTCCTGTCTGTGTCCTTCGACGCAACTTGCTTAGCAGAAACACACAACTCCTCAATGGTTCCTTCTCTGGTGTCAGACTCAGCATTCATAGCACAGTGCTCTAATGTAGATTTCTGCTCTAAGGCTGCCCAGTGCTGTAAGCATGGAATGGATGAAGATGGTTGGATTGCAGCAGCTATTGGCTGGAGTCTCTGGTTTCTTACATTCATTTTGCTCTGTGTGGGAAAACTCCAAAAGATAACACCTGATGAATCCAAGTACACACAAGCATGAAATTTGGGATTCCATGGATAAAACTAGGAAACTCCACCAGTTTCCTACATGAAAAGAAGAGCATAGTCTTGAAATAAGATTCCACTTCCAGTTCCAGCAAGGATCACAGCACTTTCACACCTAGTTTTAAAAGGTTACTATTTAGTCCTGATGGTTTGCCTCTCTCTATAACTTAATATCAGATTTATTTCCATAAACATTTGCTGAATTGAATCAATGGAAGAATTTATGAACTATCAGTTGTGTTCCCAGCACTATCTTGATACTCAAGGATACAAAAAAGGAATAACCAAGAGCCATTCCTCAAAGATAAGTGATCACAAGATATAAACAGTTTTTGAGAGAATTGAAAATTATAAATTCCATTAACTGCCATTTGGAAACTTGCTCCAAATCAATAATAACAGGAGAAATACAAACTTTAAAAATGCTGAGTTTTCATCTCTCACCCTGAAAATTGACTAAGAAAACAAAAATGAGGACAGTGCTGGAAGAGTTGTGGGGAGAAAGGAATACTCGTACACTGTTGGTAGAGCTGTGAATCAATCCATCCATTTTGGCTACCCATTTGGAATTATGCAAATGTGTGACATTACTTCATACTTTTTGATCGAATAAGTCCCGCTATTAGACATATACCCCAAGAAGTTCAAAGATTAAAACAGTTTCAGCAGGACTCTGTGGTAACAACAACTACGACAAAAGCTGGAAACAAAGTAAAGCAAAAGTCAACTGGTATATAAATGTAATAATTCCTGCTACACAGAAAGGAGAAAAATCACAAGAAGGAACCTGAGCTGAGAGACTGAGAAAGCAAAAAAGAAATGGTGCTAGAGAACAATTAAGGGAACATAGTTGTCTCCCTTCGACAGAAGTGCGGGGGAGATACACAAAAGGAGACTGTCAGAGCCACTGTCAGGTAGTCTTGTTTAATGAGGTTTTCTGTTTGTTTGTTACACAGAAGGGTTTGATAGGGGAGAGCGTGGGACAGTGGTATAGACCTGGAAATAACCCACCGTAAAAATAAAAGGCATCAATAAAACAGTTTAAAAAAAGATTGGAAAAGGAGTTCAACAAGCCTGTACACTATCACCTTATTTATTTAACTTATATTGCAGAGTATATTCTGTGAAATGCCAGACTAGATGAATCAAAAGCTGGTACCAAGGTTTCCAGGAGAAATATCAACAATCTCAGATATGCACATGACACCACTCTGTCGGCAGAAAGTGAAGAAGAATTAAGAAGCCTCTTGATGAGGGTGAAAGAGGAGGGTGTAAAAGCTGCTTGAAATTTAACATCAAAAAACTAAGATCTTGGCAACTGGTCCCATCACTTCCTGGCAAACAGACGGAGAAGAAATGGGAGCAGTGTCAGCTTTTATATTCTTGGGTTTGAAGGTCACCACAGTCAGTGCCTGCAACCATGAAATTAAAAGACACTTGCTCCTTGGAAGGAAAGCTATGGCAAATCTGGATAGTGTACTAAAAAGCAGTGACATCACCTTCCTGACCAAGGTCTGTATAGTCAAAGCTATGGTTTTTTCCAGTAGCAACATATGGCTGTGAGAGTTGGACTATAAGGAAAGCAGAGAGCTGCATTATTGTCCCTTTTGAACTGTGATGCTGGAGAAGACTTTTGAGAGTCCCTTGGACAGCAAGGAGATAAAATAAGTCAATACTTAAAAAATTAATTTGGAATATTCACTGCAAGGTCACATTCTGAAGTTGAAGCTTAAATACTTTGGTCACATAATAAGGAGACAGGACTCACTGAAAAAGACCCTGAAAGACTGAACGCAAAAGAAAAAAAGGGATGGCAGATGATGAGAGGGATAGATAATGTCATGGAAAACATAACCATCAGCTTAGATGGACTTTGAGAGATAGCAGAAGACAGAAGGGCCTGGCATGCTGTGACTCATGGGGTCACAGAGAATCAGACACGACTGAAGGACTGAACAACAGTGATTTTTAATCACTGATTAAATTGAAATTTAAACTGATTTTTTTTATTGTAAATGTGGGTGGCCAGGAATGGGGGGTAGAAGGAGACCGATTAAAAAGAAGGAGCCTAGAAGTAGAAAGACCACTTAGGAGACTCTGACCGTGTTCCAGGTGAGAGAGAGGTAATTGTGTGAGTAGACTTTAGAGACCAGAAGGTCCAAATTCTTCAGGAGGCCTAGACAGGTGGCGTGACTGCCCAGTGCCCTGGCAGAATGAGACCAAAGCTAATGCTCCTTCCCAAAGGCCACTTCTGTCTAGTGCTGTTTACTCTCTCTAGGAATCCCCTCAAGGGAAAAGATCCAGATGCTTTACGTGGCTGCAAAGCGACCTCCCCACCTAGGAGGATACACTGGAAAAACCCTTCAGAGTAATTCCAGATGTTGTGCAGCCTAGAAGAAACCGCAAAGGCAAAGGTGGGACCCCTGACTGGCTGTCCTTGGGAGAGAAAATGAAGACACAAGGAACAAAGGAGCATCGAACTATGAAGAAAAGTCCAGGAAACAGTCCAAAGCAAGGGAGCACTTCTATTAAGCCTAGTAGGCAGAGCCCCAGAAGACAGTAGATTCCAAAGGCAGACAGAAAGGCTTTTAAAGCATTTAAAATCTAGATACCTGGCTTGGCAAAACAAGTGTACACTATCGATGTTTCTGATCAAAAAGTCCTCAGATAGCTACAGCAACCTTAGTCAAGAAGTCAAAGGGATCTCAGAGCTCCTCTAGGCCCACTTTACAGAGGAGGAGAATGAGGCCCAGGGAAGGGGCAGAGATTTGCCTTGGGCACATAGTGGGCTACATGATGATTAACATCAATGAGTCAGAGATGGTTCACCTCAGAGTAACTTCTTAAGATAACAGATCATTTTTCAAAGAAAATTTACTTGAAATATATATTAAACAAATTTCAAAACAAACTGATTTAAAATCCATCATGTTCCCCATCTATACAAGCAAACTACAGGTGAGGTGGTAAGAGAATGTAAATCTTAAGACAAGTAGCATATGACTGGTGCTGCATCAGTCTCAACCAACAAGAAAGAGATACTGTTTCTTAATTCTTCCCCCCCTCCCACCAGAGACACCTCCTTCATGTCCAGAACTATGCTTTAGCCACTGACCAAGCCTCTTGGCCCTTCACTGACCTCCGAGCAGCTTTCTTCCAATATTTCTCCCTCATCGGTTTGCATGGGAACAGAATCTGTGCAAAACTCTGCAGAAACACACAAATACGGCCTAAAAGAAACAGAAAGGAGAAAGGAAAAATACAATGAAATCACCACACAAAAAGAGAATATATTGTTTTCAAAGGGTTGGCTGAAATCACATGTGCCTGGGACCATGAATAACTCAAATGTTGGCCTTTAATTAGTTGGCAGTTTATTTTGTGAGGTCGGGGGAATGGGGGCACTGAACAAAGCCAGATTTTTCGGTTTTATTTCGCTAAGTATTTCAATTGCTTGGGCTGCTTGAGCTGATGTTTTTATGCTTAACATTCTCAGTGTTTCATTAGGTGGTGTTAAAATGTGTTGTAGTTACTATCCCTATATTAAAAATGTTTTTAATGTTATTTAAAAAACAAATTGCACCCTAGTTACACTAGAATAAGTCTGTTGCTCACAATACTACAGAAGTTGTAATTTTTCCTCTAAAAAGGTTAAATGAATCAAGTTCATTATAATGAGCTTATAATAAGTTGATTACAATTTTATTAAAATTTAACAGACTTGAAAATTTCTAAAAGCACTATTTTTAATGAATCAAAAACATGATCCCTGATCCTTATATAATCCAAGTATAATCCCTGGTAATTTTTAAGTGCACCCTATCCAGAATACAACACGAAAGAGACAAGAAAATGTTGTCTCTGGTAATCTATCCCTGCTTCCAAGGTCTTCGTTGGTTCACATGGTTTCTATCGGTATTACTGCTCATATGCAAACAAATTCTCTGTCACTATAAGGTGCCATTTATCAATCCAAACAAGCATAAGTGCCTACTATGTTCTAGGCAGGCACTGTGCTGGGTGCTAAATTTACAAGACAAAAAATGAACCAGTGTTTGCCCTCAAAAAAGATGGCAGGAAGCCCTCATGCCACTTCTGACGCCATGACTACCACAGGTTCTGTTTCACCTAGGAATAGCATAAGCCTAAAAAGCTGAAGATGCGATGGATGGTTTCTAGAATGGGGATCTAGCTACAACCATGTTACAAGACGCCTTGGAAGAGCCGCTTCCCTGGATGGTCCCCTAGATGAGAAGGAGAAGGCGAAGGTGCCTTTGGACTTCCTTCCAATACTGTACTTTTCTCTTCCAGTGAGTGGGCCTAGAGTCTCAGCTTTGGGCTCCAAAGCATTAAGCAGGAAGGGAGCTTCGGTGGGCCCTTCATAAACGTTAGTGCTCAGGATAATCATCCCCAACAACATGCATGGCTGCCATCTTTCTGCTGCTCATGCTCCCTCGCCAGCCATACCTTCTCTCCCTACTCGTTTCTATTGATCCAAACCCTCCCTGTGCGCTAGGATGCAGCTCAAGTCCTACCTTCTCTAAGTACTCTAAACCATGCCACTTTCTCCCTTCTGTAGGTTTCTATGGTAGCTCTACTCAGCAGCCCATTTCAACCCTGATTCTTTGTTTGGTGTGTGTGTGGGGGGGGGTGCATGTGTGTGTGTGTTTTCCCTGAATTAAACTGTAAGCAATTTTAAGGCAGGAACTGCATCTTTTATATGCTCTGTGCTCCCTCTACAGAGGAGGCATTCACCAAAACTTGTCACCTAAGTGAACTCCCAAATGGAGATTTCCTGCTTAGAATCTTTCCACACTTTATTCAGCCCATATCTCTGGCTCCACACAGGATGTCTCAGTTTGAATGCCCAATTTGCACCTGAAACTGAACATGTCCAAAATTGAAGACAATCTCTTGGGTCAACCTATTCATGTTATCTCTAAGACCATCATTCACTCTATCTCCCAAGCTTTTTATTGACTTTATTTCTTACTAGCCTCCAAGCGTACTCTGGTCCAACTGAGCAAAACTATCCATCATACAACTTTCTTGTCCCTGACATGGTGATGTTACACATTCTTTATGCCCCACAGACTCAACCTGCCTTCCCCCGTCTGAAATGTCCTCCCTTCCTCAACAATCCATGTCTCTGTCTTCTTTTAAAAACCCAAAGAATAACTCAAGTCTGAGGAAAAGCAAAGCCCATTTAACCTGACATGACTTGACTCTTTTTCCCCATACACACTGAATCCTATTTGCATTCACTGTGGTTCCTACTTTCCAGGTGAGCATACTCTATGTCTCTCAAGTAGATCCAGTCTCCTGAAGTCCATTTTACAAACCCTAACTAGAATACAGGTATCTAAGCTGGATTTTGGCAAATGGCTCATAGTATTTCCCTGGTAGGAAGTAAGAAGGTGGTAAGGGGAGTATATTTGTGGGATCTGAGTATTCAGGAAGTATCAGGTAAAGGCAGTAACTTAACTTAAGGAAGGAGAAGGGAGAAAGAAGGGAGGTCCTAGCAGACTCGGGAAAAGGCCAAGGGACAGTGGTTGGGAGGAGGAGCCAAATAATGCTAAAGTCATCACAGGATTAAGGACATGTCTGTCCAAATTCTAACTCCATTGTATCATTTCATCACAGGTCAGTCACTAGGTCAGAACATGTGGCAAATGCTGACCACACGGGCAGTCCTGAACTTATAAAATGCTCAGCACACAGTACAGAAGTCAATACATGTTGATGACTAACTCAAAGTGATATCATGTGGTATCAGTCCTAGGTTTTCCATAAAATTTAGAAGAAAAGGATTTTTAAAAGCTCCTCTCCATGTGAGAACAAGTGAGATAATAAACTAATTTAATACTCAGGATTATACAAAAGTCAAATTTCCTACCTACTAACGAGGACACTAGTTTCTAAGTTTCATGGAGCTAAGCAAAGGTCACCAGCTTTTATAGCCTAAATTCCAGTACTTGAAATACATTTGCATTTGGTCTGGTGTTTATGCACTCGAAATAGATGAAGTAGTGGGTTCCATAGTTTAAATTTCCACTCATGTCTCTAAAGGGTAACTGTTCGTTCATTCATTCATTCATTCCATTCAACAAACACCAACTGAGAGCTTGGGATGTATAAAGCATTATACAAAAAAAAGACTAAGATCTTAACCTCAAATAGCTTACAATAAGCTACAGAGAAAACGTAGAGAAACAATGAGACCCCAAGGCAAAATGTACTTAGTGCTACCATCAAAATATGGAGGGATGGCTATGAAAGTTCAGAAGAGAGAATGAGCAGTAGCAGCTGGGGAGAACCAGAGAAGACTTCCTGAACGAGGGGGCATTGGAGACGCATCTTTCCTTCTAGACTGTGTATACAAGCAGGAAAAGGGAAACAACATGAAGATAAGCCAGTCTCTGCCTGCCTGGCCCTTGGGATCTAGTCAAAGAAAATCACCTATACACAAGTAACTCTAACAGTTCATCTCTGTAGCATTTAACAGAGGGTAAACAAAGTTCTCTGTGAGGTCCAAGGGAAGAAAGGTTAACGAGGGAGTGTATGGAAGGAGAAAGAAAAGGAGGAAGGCTTCAGGAAGGAAGCAGAAGCAGGGCAGGAACCAGAGCTAGACTGGTGGGGGTCGGGGAAGGATGGTTCATCTGGACTGTGATTGGCCTTGAATGTCAGGTCAGAGAGTTGGAAGAACACTCTTTTTCCCTCTGAGGCCCATCTTCCCTCCAGCAGTTAAGTGGCGGGGTTAGGCTCTGTCTTATCCTGATGCCCTCCCTCATCCCCTAGAAGGCAGACTGGTCGAGAGCATGGTCTTTTTGTGGCTCTGCCTAAAAGGGCAGGCAGCCTGAGCTGGTGGCCATTTGATTCACTCTGGACAGAACCAAATGGAGTCCTCACAGGTGGGCTGACAACACGGAGCCAGTGAAGGAGAACGGCCAGCAGACTGGCAAACCAAGAAGACTCCCCCATCAATATGGTGGGAAGGACAAATGGGGGGCAGAGGAGAGAACAGATAAGACTGTGGAAGGAGAAAGAAGGAAAAGCAGAACTCAGCATGGGGCAGGGGTGTAGAGGGCCCCACCTCCCCACACAGAAGGTGACCCTCTGGCTCCTGGACCAGCTAAGGTACCATTCCAGCCCTGTCCATTTGGCGATGCTTGGATGCTGCAACTCGTCTCCAGTAAGAGACAACACTGGAAGGGGTTTTCTCCATTCAGAGGCTATGGGGTCTGTAAAAAGGGCTCAGTCCTTGGTTTCCCTCTGAATTCCTTCTTTTCCATTTCAGATGAAGGAGATGGGAGACTCTGACCGTGGGCGTCTGAAAGCTCAAAATGGTACCCTGGCATTGCTGCATGCCAGGGACAGAATGGCATTGATGCCCAGAGGGGCAAGAGGTGACCTTTGGAAGCTGAGATGAGGACAACCTAGAAGGATGCTACCTAGAGAAGTGAAGTTGGGGGCCAATGCTATGTCAGAACTGAATGAGATGGAGCTTCCTTCCCCAATAATGGAGGTTGGGGAAAAGGGGAAAATGTGTCCCACAGTACAGGGGAAATGGGATCTTTGAAGTAAATGTCCCTTGGGTAAAGTAATCAATGCTAAGGGGTTAACCGGAATTGGGGAGCTTTGTCACCAGCTCCATCTGTATGCCTGACATGCAATGAGGGCCAGAGTGATGTCAACTAAGAAGAGATTCTCCCCCCAGCCCTTGGGGGTTCATGGAATTCTGAAGGGTAGAGGTAGTAGATTGGGCAGGAAGGCCAGAGGGACCTCACTGCAGAAAACAACCAGCTTTGTTTTAAACTAGCAGTACCAGGCTGGCATCTGGGCCAGTAGCCTGGGGAGATTAAGGCTGCAGCACAGAGAGTGGAAAGGCAGAGGGGTGCTCCTGGACAGCATCCTCTCTCTCTCTCTCTCTTTCTCTCTCTTCTGCATTTCCAACCTCACTTTCAACCCTAACTTCGGTAATCTTCTTATAAACAGGATCGGGTCCTCTAATGACAAGCCTTCACTACAGTGAGGTGGCACAGGGGACAGAGAGTTGGACTGGAAGTGAGGAAGGCCTATGTTCAAGTCCTGCCTCAGAGACATCCTACCTGTGTGACCACCCCTGGGCAAGTCCCTTACCCACTATCTGCCTCAGTTTTCTCACCTGTAAAATGAGATAATAACAGCACCTGTCTCCCAGGGAGGCTGTGAGGATAAAATGAAGTGCTATTTGAACACTAGTCATTAGTAGTTTATCTTCTAAACACCTAAGGCCTCTGCTTCAGCAGCCCCTGCTCCCTCACTTCTCCCAATCAAGTTTCCATGGGCCCCTATACACGAGCCTTCTGCCATGGTCAGCAACGGCCTCTTCTGGGCCAAGCCCAGTGGCCTTTGTTTGGCCTTCCTCCTCCATGACCTCTGGGTAATGCTCCAGATTTTATTTCTTCAGCCTTTCATACTGGATGTTCTCTCTTCTATAGCCATGTGAGTGGGAGTCTGATCTCCTCCCTGGATTATAAGCTCCATGAGAGCTTGAACCATGTCCTATTCAAACATTCTGTCTCCCGTGCCTGGCACAGTGCTCTGCATACAGTCAGTGCTTAATAAATGTTTGTGGTTGGCACAGTGACATCATGGAGGAGATAGCTGAAGTTCTGAAAGTTCAGTAAGAATGCCAAGGGACTGTGTAAAGAGAGGAGTGGATGGAGGGAAGAGACTGCAGGAATAGCCATGGCAAGGGGTCAGCCAAGAGGAACAACTGACCCACTAGGAAAAAGGGAGAAGAATCAAGCAGGTGAGTTGTCTCTGAAATCAAGGAAGGAGAGAAGGATCAAATGCAACAGACAGATCTGCAAGGATGAGGATGAGGATGAGGACTGGCAAAGGCAGGGCCATTGGCTCTGCGCCTGGCTCAATAGACAGTGCCCTTCAGCAGAGGTGCAGAGGCCTATCAGTAGAAAGGCACGGATTGGGGAGTGGGCAGGGGAAGCGTCGGGCATTCTGCATCTAACTCCTCAGAAGAAGCATTCCCACAGACCCAGGAGAACCCAACGGCACTCTCTATGAGGTCCCCTCCCACACAGAAAAAGCACAACCTGCTGCCTTCAAAACCTCCCTCCTTGTCTGCACCTCCTGAATTCCTCCCTGTTCTTTCTCTTGGGAATGTTTAAAAGTTTCACAGTGGCACTCTGTGGGGAAATCACTAGTAAAAAAAAAAAATTAACAAAAAAAGCCCAACCTGGAACAAATAAGCATAATTAAGCAAAACCAATCTAAGCATGGCCATGTCCAAAATGTCCATCCCTTTCTGCTCACTGGGTCCCCTGCCTCTCTCCTAGTAGGTGGGTGACGTCCCTTAGCCTCTGTCCCTGGAACAGGGGGCTGCTCACTGCAGCGGACAGAGTTCTTAGGTCTTTCGTGACCCTTGCTATGCTCAGAGAAATGGTCTCCTGGTTCTGCTCACTTGATTGCATCAGTTCAAGCTACCCAGGACTCTCTGAAATTGTCTCTCCAGTTATTTCTCAAAGGGTAATAACACTCTATCATATTTGCACCCTGTTGTCTAAGAGGCAATCTAAGGCCCCTCCAGAAAGTCTAGTTTAAGGATCAGGAGATGTTTCCTGGTGATCATTGCCTCCCCCGTATTAACCTCTCCCCTCTACACTGTTCTACGCCCATGCGCTATAATTGCTCTTTCTCATAACTATACCCCAGTCATGCTGGACTACTTCTTGCTTCCTGAGCACGGCCTTCAATCTCCCACCTAATATTCTTGTTCTGTTTGTTCTGCTGGAAATGCCCTTTCCTCCATGTTGAAATTCAGCCCATAATTCATTTCTCAGGGCCATTTTTCAGTCTCATTTCCAATTCTCTACTTTTCTCTTCTTGTTTTAAAGGAAGCTATGTCTTTGATCCAACTCATCTGAGGCTTTCTTCCCCAATCATCCCTTGATCTCACCTTCACTACTAGCTCTTTCTAGGAGAAAGAACACTGTATCTGAAGTCAGAGGACCTGGGTTCAAAGCCTACCTCTGCTACTTAGCATCTCTGTAACTGGGGAAAATCACTTAAAACCTCTCTGGGCCTCAATCTCCTCACTTGTAAAATGAAGTAGGTGAACTGGATGACCTCTCAAGGTCCTTCTAGGTTCAGTCTGCGATTCTACCTACACATGTGCTTCAGTCACCCCCCTGCTGTGAGAAAAAGAAAATCTTCTATTGCCTTTTCTACCCCATCCCACTATTTCCCCATCTGCTTTCTCCCCTGTCATACTCAAGAACTTGGACTCGATTGTATGTGTAACAGGGAGACAGTGACAAGTCAGAATACTGTGTTATTTCCCACATAAAGTTCCTGCCCCATTCATTCTCGGCATAAAATCAATACAAATGTATTAGGTTTACCTTTGACAGTATCCTAGGGCTCTTGAAGCCCGTGAAGATCAATCCAGGCTACATTCAGTGCAAAAACAAAATCCTGAAAAGAGGAGAAGATCTCAATCAGTGGTGTTTATAACACTGATTTATACAAAGCTAAAGGAATTTAACATGGTAACATCTCATCAAGATGAAAAGTCCAACAAAATAATAGTAACATTTCTTAAAAAAACACCAGGGCGTAAGTTTAGATCTTGGGATTTCATTATTTAGTTTTACTAAACAAAAACCCAAAAAACTTTCCCCCTTTAATTCAAGTTGATAAAAAAACAAAACAAAAAAACAAAGCCACGGTTAGATTTGTGTTCGTTTCCCAGAATCGGCGGGACTTAGAAGGGACTTGAGAAGTCAGCTGGTCCACAACTAACCAGAGTTTACAATGGCCGGATTTCCAAAGACATGTGAAGGAATGCATTTGTTTAGTCAGGCTAACAAGGGCACCAGGCTGCATCTTTAAAAGTGTCCTACCAGTACTTATGATCTGAACACACAAGTCTGAAGACAAGAACAGGATGCTTTTCTATTCTGAGCCCCTGGAAATTGTTTCATTTAGCATTTGCAACTACTGCCCCAAGTTTGTGACTGTGAAATGCTGTGTTTTAGTCCAAAGCCCACATTTATGGTACGCATTAAGGTTACAAAGAGTTCTCCCTGCAGCAACCTAGTGAAATAACTAGTATAAAATACTAATATTAACCTAGCTTCTTCAGCTCCAGAACATAATGGGATGGCCGTGCTGCCCCTAACAGCCCCTTCAAAGCCAGACGAAATCTATACCCCCGTGATCCACAAACCTAATGGCAGCTGCCATTTACAACATGCAAGTGTTTTAACTCTCAAGCTCCACGCCCTGTGTTTTATTATGGTATATTTGAAAACTTGTTTCCCTCCTCTTTGGCTATCTGCCTGACTTCAAGCTTGAAGACAAAGATGGGGGGAGGTAGAGGAGCCAGGGAAAACAAAGCCAAAGCTCTCAGAGGTTGGGTTGAGAGGCCCTGGCTCTCCCTCCTCCAGGAAAACAGTCTCCAAGAGCCAAAGATCTTCCCCCCAACATGAATGACAGGAGAAGTGGCACCAATCAGGACAAGAGAGAGGGTAGTCTGGGCAGGGCCACATCTGCCTGGACCAGATGTGCAAAGAGGTGTCTAGACTCATAATAATACTAAAACCAAAGATGCATTACACAACCGTCAAACAGCTTAGTCACAAATACAGGAATTTAATTAAGAATTTAAGATATGGTCATAATGCTTTGGCATAGTGTCAGGCCAAAAATACTGACTCAAGTTGGAGAAAGCCCTGCTGTCTTAGTATTTAGGGGCAAGTTGTTTGCTGTTTTTAAATAAAAAAGAACTCCAGGAAATGGACAAATTTTACTTCAACTCTGCATTCCAAATCCCTGCCTATATTACATTATTCTGCTCAGGCAGTTAGATAAGAACACCAAGCTTTTAGATTCTGCCTTGGGACTTTATTTTTGAGCAAGTATGCTAAAAATTTTCCTTTTCAAAAATTATTTGTAAATTAAAACTTTATATAAATACGAAAGAGATGAGGTACATGAAAAAAGTGTTTAAGGACAAAATGCCATTTCCCCAGTGGGATTCCAAAAGAAGTTGTTTCAGGCTAAGAAGCAGAGTTATAAATGAGTGATCCTCTCTCACTGAAGGATAAATGGCCAGCATGCAGATCAGAAGCAATATCATCCTGGAGAGACCTCAGAACTTTGGACCATTTTGGCCACCAGAAATTCAGCCAAGTGCCAGATCAACCACATGGGGAAAAGGACTTTAAATGGATTTTCTACACTCCTTATTAACCTCCGAACAGCTGCTGCCCTTTCTCAGTCATCATCTTTCCACTATTGAGACAATACTGCTTGCCCCTCCATTTTTCTTCCAGTCCCTAAGTGCTGTTCCCCCCTTCACCCTTTTCAGATAATCCTGAAAGTATGAAGAGTCTATTCTGCTGGTGCAGAACCAAAATGATCGGGGGTGTCAGCATAATCTCAAGAACACTGGGGAATAACAACCCAATGGGTGCAGCCTCTCCTGTGGGTTGGTGGTCGTAACCCATCTTTCCGATAGTGAACTGTTCTTCCTCCCGAGCCTGGCTCCAGGTCCCTCCGTGATGGGCACAGGTGCTGGTGCTGGTTGGTGCCATCTTCCCAGGCTCTCCCTCAGCTCCCACTTCAGCTTCAGTGTCTGCCGCCTTCACAGATGACTCCGTCAGATCCCCCAAAGCCTTTTCTTTCATTACCCTCTATTTCAATATGGTACTGAACCCTACATTCTGACTAACGTTGAATTTCTAAGCCTTCTCCAGTGCTCCAAAGCTATTTATGTGTATATATCTACATAGCTGTGGTGTGTTAGAGAAATTCAAAATCCAAATGAGAATTCTGTTTCAAAAGTACAAATCAATCAATAAGAACTTGTTGTATTGTAAAAATAACACTGGACTTGAGATCAAGGCGAATTCCATTCCAACATTTAATGGGCACAAATCACCCTCCCCTTCCTGGGTCTTAAGTTTCCTGTATTTTGGGAATAACACTAGTTGCGATATTTACTTCACATGGTTGCTAATGAAGAAAATTACTTCATTAAAAAAAGTATATAAATGGGAATTCTTAAGTAAGTACGTCTTGCTGCCCAATATGTTAGCGAGGGAAACAAAATTAATATACAGGGAGCAATTCAAAGACAAGTAAGTGCTTTCAAACTAATTGGTACTAAGTAAAAATACACTAGGAATTCAGAGATCAACATAAGCTGAAAGTCAAAGAAGGCTGCATGAAACAGGTTGGGCCTTGGGCTGGCGTATGCAGGACAGGTGGGATCCAGAGAGGCATCACTGGAAGAGGAAACAGCATAAATAAAAGCTCAGAGGCAGAGACGGACCATAAGGGATCTTTATTACATCTATCTGAGCTTTTCTTCTAGGGCACAAAAGTCACAGGCTCCGCAGGTATTTCTAGATTTTCACAGGGCCTGGGCACCTCCCTTGCCAAGGCCAAACAAGGTGGGGGGAGGAGAAGGCTGGCTTCCTTGGGCAATCCTCAGCAGCACACACTTCAGATCTTCCATTTCCAGCATCCCTGGTTCTAAAGGGCTACCAAGGGTCTCCCACATTGCTGCCTGCCTCTGCTCCAATGCCCTCCTTCACAGCTGGAAAATGTTCTCACTGTCACAGATTTAAAGACTTTAGATATTTCTTAATTCACTGCGTTAAAATCAGATTTCACATCCACTTATTCATGTTTTTTCATTGATAATAACCAAGGCAGTTTGTTCTCCTGTTTACGTACAGGGTAAAACCAGTTCCTTAATGCATCATATGCTGTGAATCTAAATGCCATTAACCCAAACTATATTCCCGAATTACTGAAAAGGTTTCTAGGAAGTTTGCATATAGTTCATCTCTGGCCAATAAAGCATACTACTACTGCTACAAGAAAAGGGTCCTTTGCTGTTAAGAGTGCTTAAATTGTTTTCAAAAAGGCAAGGCAAAGTGCTCATCAGCAGACTTTCCATTTGACTCCCTGCTCTGAAGTGTTTAGACTCTAAGCATGCTCACCACCTACCTGATAGAGCTTTAGCAGCCTGAAGATATTTTATCACTGCAAACAAGTTGATGAATTCACAGATAGAAACAGAAAATGTTTCTTTGACTCTTGGGATAAAAAGAAATCATGAAAAACACAGCCTGACCAAAAAGCTCTCTCTGTTTTTCCTGTCTGAAGGTTAATTTAGATGAAGAACTCTTAACAGAATAAAAAAGATCTCTTTCAAGGAAAAGTGAAACTAAAACTAAAAACAAGGGAACTGGAATGTCAACATCACTTCTAAAAATAAACAATGAGTAGGCCACACACCTTCTGACACTGCTGCATGTGCTCTCCCTGTTCCAAAGGCCAGAAGGATTAACTGATTGATTTCACGGAACAGCAGAGATTAGACCTCAATTAATCAGAATCTTAAACTCAGTGGATTGCTTCAATTGTCTAACTTTTAAGAGACAAAGGATGAGGAAACATCCCATCAGAGGTTTTACTTTCTTTTGTTAAGAGCAGCCTCTGGGACTGGTTCTGGAACCTCGAAAGCTCTTTTGCAATCCCTCCATTAAAAATCATTCACAATTCCTTGAAAGGTTCTTCAACAACTCTTTGGTCAGATCAGGTGAGTCCTAGGATCAGAAAGTGGGAGGGAGGAAAGGGAGGTGGTCGTCCTTCAACATCCCATCCATATCTTTGTCTGAGTCAGAGATGTGTCAACCACCCCAAGGTACAGGCTGGGGGCCGAGAAGCTCTACTGGAGACTCTTCCAAATCCGTAATAAGCCATTAATGACTCTTTGCATCTGACCCACATCTCCCCATCTCACCCAAAAGGAAACAGTGAAGGGCTAGGACTTTTATCCATAGCATTCTCCTGATCTAGTAATGCCAAAAAAGGGAAGCAAAACTAACCTGGCATTGCCTATTCTTGACAAAGTCATGCAGGGTGAGAAAACTCAATTTCAAATCCAACCTCAGCAACTTATCAGCAGTATGACCTTGGGCAAGTCGCTTACAACCCATTTGCCTCAGTTTCATTATCTGAAAAATGGGGTAATAATAGTACTGAGCTCCCAGGGTTGTTGTGGGGATCAAGTGAGACAATATTTGTAAAGTGCTTTGCACAGCGCCAGGCACATGGTAGCAGAGGAAAAAGGAGAGGTCAAGGTTCCTGTCATTCACCATGTGAACAATCTCAGAGTTGGAAGCAAGAAGCAAAGTCATCTAATTTAGCTCTGACATGGGTTCCTTCTACAACATTCTTGACAAATGATCAGCTAGCCTCCACTCCAAGTCCCCCAGTGAAGAGCCACCCATTCTCTGTGGAGACAGCATGGCCTTGTGACAACGCGAACACTCTGTTCTCAGTTTTACTGGGGCCAAGCAGAGTAAGGACAATCCATCTTCCTCATGATGGCCTCCAAATGTCTGGAGACAACAATCATTCTCTAAGTTGTTTATTTTTTAAGCTATACACTACCTATTTCAATCTATCCTTATACTAATAAATGTACCCTTTCTATTACTGGAGTAACTCCAAAGCTTCAATGTTCTAGTAGTATAACTAAATAATTCCAAACAGAATATAAATTCACAGGAAGGAGAGTCTGGTTCAAAAAACTCGATAATTAAGACTGACTGGCTTCGTGAGGCAGAGGGCATTTGGTCTAGGTCTTAGAAGGCTGGGTAAAATTTCAACAAGCAGAATGAGGAGGGAGGGTAGTAGGTGAGGATGGACCTCCTTCAGCTGGAAAGAAACATGCAATGAAACAGAGTGAGCCAAGGACGGAATGGTAAGGTAAGACTGGACTGTGAGATACTCACCTATGGGTAAGAAGGAACTCTAAGATAAGTAAGAGAAGGCCAATAAAGGTGTTTAAGAAATGACCCAACTGATCTCACAGTGATGTGTAGGATAGAATGGGGTGAAGAGAGGCTGGAGGGGCCTGACATATTTATTACAGTCTAGTGGCAATGGGGATGGTCCAAGGGAGGTACAGCTGATACCACAAAGATAACACAAATTGCAATAGCAATCCTTCCTAGAGCACATAGACAATACAGCCAAGAAGACATAGCTGGTGTGTGACTAAGGGTTGCCTTCCATGATCAGTACTCTGCATGTCGACCTTCCCACCAGACTTCAAGCTCCTGAGGAACAGAGACTCCCTATTATCTTTCTGTGTATCCTCAGGGCTCAGGACAGTATCTGGCACACAGCAGGCACTTAACAAATGCTTACTGACTGACCAACATAACTATAAAGAGTTACTGTTTTAGGAAGGACCAAATACGGTGTCCCCTTTCTCTTGCCCTCCCACATAAATGCACACATGTGTACACATACATACATACCACCAATACAATGTTTCTGTGGAGAAGGACTGGGTTCAATAATCTCCATCAGTTCATGTTGGAGGCAAGCAAAGCCACTTTCTGCTGTATATTCAAAGTCTGCTAAGTTTTATGATAAAAAGGCAGCTCTTGACATGAAGCAGGTCAGAAGAAAAATGACAAGGGAGCTCGAAGATATTTTCAATTATGAGCCTGTGGTTCTATTTCAGCTCCTTTCCCCAGCTCTTCAGGAGCTTTACAAAGCCTCCGAGCAGAATGATGGTGAAGGAGGCATGGCAACTTCCACACAAAAAGGTGGGGAAAAGGAAATCTCACTAAGTGTGATGGAAATCTGCATCTTTAGCCTCAGATGGTGTCCTGAAGGCAGGCACCAAATCTAAACAAAGATGATACTCTGAAAATAGGGACCAAGAGAGGAGAGAGAGAGATGTTTGGAAATGAAGATGAAAGAAAAAAGAACCTTTTAAAAGAGGAAAAACAGCAAGAGGAAGTTATTAAACAACACACTGAGTGTCTTGCATACAGAACTAATGAACAGCTCTTATGATTTTTTTTTTGCAATCATGTAAAACATTTCTGCATTAGTCATGTTGGGAAGGAAGAAACAGAACAAAAGAAAAAAACCACAAAAAAAACAAAAAAAGTGAAAATAGTCTGCTTCGATCTGTATTCCAACTCCATAGTTCTTTCTCTGGAAGTGGATGGCATTTTCCATCATGAGCCTTTTGGAATTGTCTTGCATCACTGTACAGCTGAGAAGAGCTAAGTCTATCAAAGTTGATCATCACACAATGTTGCTGTTACTTACGATTTAAAAATGACTATTTGTATTTAGAAGATCCACAGCTTAACAATTGTCCATCACCAAATTTTAAAAAGATGATGATATTTTCCTATGTCGAGCATGAAAATCATGAGTAAGTACTCTTTTACTCCTTAACTATTTAAGGAACTGGACTGAAACTAATTTATAGTATCTGCTTGTGGGTTTTTTCCCCTCTGCTGGCATTTGGAGTTCACATATCCCATTTGTGGTATTATGATTGTCTCCAGATTTCGCCAGAATGTGAAGAGTTAAGATGTGCAGAAGATTCAGATTTCCCTAGATGGACTGGATTCCTGTGGTACTTCTCATAATGACCCATTAAAATGGAGGAGGGGATGGAGAGCCAGCCTACCTTCAAGGAGTTTGCTTCTTTGGAGGTATTCAGGCAGAGGCCAGATGAACATTTCTGTCTGGTAGGTTATCTTGGGGGGTGCTTTTGGCTTATGAACTGGACAAAATAGCCACCAAGGTCCCTTCCATCTCCTCAAATTCTGGGACAAATGACTGAAGGAACCCATTCATGTTCATACTTACTAAAAATGAAATCCGAAGACATTTTTAACAAAAATAACTTTTGTTAGAGGTCAACAGAAAACCAATTCACATGGGTTCAATTATCATCTTTCTGGATGACTCTCAGATTCACATATCAAGTCCTAAACTCTCTCTTGACCCCTACTCTTACCTCACCAATGAAATGTCCTCCCGTAGACATCTCAAACTCAACAAATCCAAATTAGACTTTACATTTTTTCCTCCCCAAGTCTTTCCCTCTTCCAAACATCCATATTACTGCTAAGGGCACTACCATTCTCCCTGTCATCTAGGCTCAGAAGTTCAGTGTCACCCTTAAAGGGGAAAAGATTTCATAGGGCTGGTTGGTTGTTGTCCTTTGTTCTGGAAGAGGACCAAAATGACATCACCATGATAAAGTGAAGTTTCAGTGTGTCTGACTGATCAGACCAATATGAGCCTGGAATACTCTGTTACAGGTTGGGTGCAGATAGTTTGTGTGAACATTTGGGGTGGATATCCCAAATTTGCGCATCCTGTGTTTACTTTGTGCTGTCTCAATTCTGCTTTGCTCAAAGAGCACAGCACCCTTTCTGATGGGGGTACGCCATGCTGGGTGGTCCTGTCTCCCATGTTGCACAATCAAATCCAAAGTTCTTGAGAGTGTCCTGGTATTGCTTCTTCTGACCACCATGTGATCACCTGCCCCATGCAAGTTCTTCATGAAGCAGTCTATTTGGCAAGCATACATTTTGTATTCAAACAACATGGCCAGCCCATTGGAGTTGCGCTCTTTGAAGCATAGTTTGAATGCTTGGCAGTTCAGTTTGAGCAAGGACTTCAGTGTCTGGTATCTTATCCTGCCACGTGGTCCTCAGTATCTTTCTAAGACAGTTCAAATGGAAGCAATTAAGTTTCCTGGCATGGCACTGGTAGACTGTCCATGAAATTTTTCAGGTTATATAGCAAGATGAGGTTATCCCCCAGGAGTTCAAGGATGCCTCCATCGTCCATCTCTATAAAGGGAATACATTGTCCTGTGACAATCACAGGGGGGTCTCTCTCTTAGTCGTTGCTGGTAAGATTCTTGCTAGTGTCTTCCTTAATGGGCTGATCCTTCACCTGGAAGATGGTCATATACCTGAGAGCCAGTGTGGCTTCAGAAAGGTCCAAGGAACAGTCAATATGGTGTTTGCTGCCCGACAACTCCAGGAAAAATGCCAAGAGCAGAATAGAGGTCTGTACACAATGTTTGTAGATCTAACCAAGGCCTTTGACCCTGCTAGTCATGAGGGCTTATGGAAAATTATGTCAAAATGTGGTTGCCCAGAGAAGTTCATCAATATTGTACATCAATTTCATGATGGCATGTTTGCCCGGGTTCTGAATAGTGGACAGTGCTCTTGTGCCTTCCCAGGCACCAATGGAGTGAAACAGGGCTGTGCTTGCTCCCATACTTTTTCAGCATGATATTTTCAATCATAATGTCAAATGTTTTCAATGAGGATGAACACAGCATCAAGGTCAACTATTGTACTGATGATAAGCTCTTCAATTTGAAAAGACTACAGGGAGTGTTGGTGCATGATTTTCTGTTTGCAGATGATTGTGCACTCAGTGCAGCCTCTGAAGCTGAGATGCAACAAAGTATGCATCAATTCTCTGCTGCCTGTGCTAATTTTGGCCTAATAATTAACCCCAAGAAAACACAGGTGCTCCATTAGCCACCACCACACCATCCATATGTGGAACCATCAGTTACCACAAATGGAGAAGTTCTGAATGCTGTGGATAAGTTCACTTGCCTTGGTAGTGTACTTTTCAGGGATGTACACATTGACAATGAGGCTGATGCACACATTGCCAGAGCTAGCTCAGTGTTTAGGAGGCTCTGAAGAAAAGTTTGGGAGAGAAGAGGTATTAGACTGACTACCAGACTGAAGGTCTACAGAGCCGTTGTGCTGACCTCACTGTTGTGGAACATGAATAATCACAAGAATGTAAAAATGTATGAAGTTAAATTACCCAAAACAAACAAAAGGTTCAAGAATGCAAAAGAAATTTAAGGCCATACATGCCTATTTTATTATCTCTAAAACGTTTATGAGAAGGGTATGTAGCACTTAGCAGCATGCCTGGCACACAGTAGGCACTTAGTGTTTAATGTCTGATATAGAAGGCATTCTTGGAGAAAAATCTGAGAAAGAAACAGGCAGGCTCTTTGAAAGGAATTTCCTACCACAGATTATCTCTCCATAGTCACATAACTAACAGAGATAAAGAAGATGAAATCATTTCACCATGCCTATTTTTTGTCTCCCCGCCAAAAGAAAACAAAATGCAGCTTTAACAGCTCTCCTCAAAGTGTCTGTCACGTTGTAAAATCATACAAAATTCTTCAACAGCTGGAACTGTTACTATTTTGTTACTCCACCAAAGAAAGCATCCAATAGCAGCATAAGATGTTTATCAAAGATGTACATGGAGGATGGCTTGCCCAAGGTCCAAATGAATAAAGGAGTCCCTTTCAATAAAAAGATGAGGTAGATGGTGGACTGATTACCTAAAGTCCCACAATGATTAAGGATCTCCTTAGAAAAATCAATGGTCCTTCAGAAGAGACTAGCCTCACAAATGAATGTGACATATCTGACATATTGTTCAGATTAGGGGCAGTTAAGTGGTACAGGGGATTTAGCATCAGGCCTGGAGACAGGAAGATATGAGTTCAAATCCAGCCTCATACATTTAGTAGCTGGGTGACCCTGGGCAAATCGTTTCAACCTGTTTGCCTCAGTTTTCTCATCTAAAAATGAGCTGGAGAAGGAAATGGCCAACCACTCCAGTATCTTTACCAAGAAAACTCCAAAGGGGGGTCACGAAGAGTCAGTCACAAAGTGTCTTACGTGACTGAAACACAACTCAACAACAAAAATTGTCCAGATGACGACACACAGTTGTTTGAGTTTATATCTGTGCATAGCGCCCCCCATACCAACACTGACACACACGCACACACACACATAAGCACAACATAATGGTCACTGCAGATAGACCATGAGGTAGGTTCAGACGTTAAGAGGAAGAAGAGAGGAGGTTAGGTCTATACTCCTTCCTAAAACCAAAGCCTATCTTTTTTAACACTGTTACTAACCTAATGGCTTTAAAGGGCTGGGCCACACCACCATCTCCAAAGAACCCACACTGCAGTGAACCAAAGGGCATTGACACTCATCATGGGCACCATAGGCTGCCATCTATTACTAGTGAGGAGTTACATGTAAGAAGATGGTATCCTTATCCACAAAGACATCTGACAGGAAAAGGAGGCTCAGTCAGAACTACAACAGACGGAGGTAACTGATAACAGGTAATTGGGACTGGCTCCCACTGAGGAAGGCCATCCTGGAGAGGTCATCTGCAGACTGCTGGTAGGCGGGTGTACAAGAGTCCTAGAAAGGTGGGGTGGGGAGTTGGCCAAGTACAGGCTCTGAGCTCAGAGGCCCACAGAGCTACTTCAGCCTTCTCTGTGAAGTTGTGGAGTACAGGCTACCCAAGTGCCCAGGGAAGCTGCCAAGGTGGGAAGGAGGCTGCAGGGTGTTACCAACGATGACTTGTAAGAACGCATTCAGGACTAGAAACAGAAACAGCTGTGCTAGGCCCACAGCAAGATGGAGGCTACCATGCAGCAAATGGCTACTGCAGGGGGAAGGGTATCAAAGATGACAAAATGCAGGGAAGGGAGGCCATCTGTACCCATGCCAATGTGTCCAGTGAAGCATACTTTCCCCTGCTGGACCATGGGTGCCCTTCTCTGCTCCTAGAATACAGCTTCCTAAGTGGGTGCCAAGTGAAGTGGGTAAAGCCACCACAACCTGACCACCTGTGATTCAAGGCAAAGCTCCTGGAAAACTGTGAAGAAAGAATATAAAAACTGAGGTTTTTAGGAGCTTATAAAAAGTTGGCTTTCAGAGATACAGGCAAAACCCCATGCCCACCAGGCTTGGTGACATTATCTTCACTTTTAGAATGTTAAAGGTAGATCTGTAATTACTGCCTTGTCATATTTTCATGAATTCATTTTTCTTTGCTCCAAACTACTTCTTCACCTTTGTTATAAAACAGCAAATAGCTTATTGTCAAAACTCAAATTTTCAAAAATCAAATGTCATGCTATTTTCAGTCTTTGTGTGGTTGATGTTCAGAAAGTGAGGATGAAGGGACCCCCTAGGAGAATGGAGGTGCAGGCCTGGGGAAGTGGTGTTTCAGGGCCACAAGGGGAGCACAGTGCCAGGCCTACAAAGAACTGCAAAATGAGCAGAATTCAACAGTTAAGAATTGCGAATGCAGAACAAAGAGGGCTCTGAAGGGTCAAAAGAGTCCTCAGTGAAGTCCCAGAGGAACAGAGAGAGAGAGAGAGGAAAACACACAAGCCAAGTGCCAAGGTCAAGCAGGAAGGGAGAAGTCAGGAGGTCCAAGGGCATCTGGATACCAAGATGACAACAAGATTTCCGGAACCAAAAAAGGGGATGAAGAGTCTACTCAAAGAAATTGCTTCCCTTCATGAAGCCTCAACATTTTATTTCCTTGAAACTCAAGACTGTCCCAGAAGAGATGGGGCACACAACTGCTGCAGGTGGGGGCACACAGCATGGATGTCAAATAAGGTGGAGGGCAGGTGGTGAATTAGTGCTCCTGAGTTAGTAATGGGCAAGAAAGAAGTTAAGGCCAAATCCTTTTCTACTCACTGTGGGGGAGCAGAGAGAGGTGTGGGGAAAAGACAAGAAGGTAGACTTCCATTAAAAAGGGCACCCAGGGATAGTGTCAGACAATTCACCCTCCACACAGCTACCAAAATAACCCTCCTAAGACACAGATCTAACCATGTTCCTCTCCTGCTCAAACCCCTTCAACAGTTCCCACTGTCTAGAAGATAAAATACAAATGCCTTAGTTATGTCTTCAACTTTATTTTATATTACTTGCTGCCCTTACTGGACATTACATGCCAGTCAAACTGGAAAACTAGACATGCCTCCAAGTACAGACGCTCTCTCTCAAAGTTCTATTAGCTCACCTTGCTGCCAGAAGGGGACAGAGGGCTGACTTAGAAGCCTCGTCACTGTTCGAAGAACACACTGAAGAGACACTAGTTAGGAGCTAAGGGTAGACTAGAGCACTGAAAGAAGGAACAGAGAAGGGGTAGACATTGTTAACAAAGGTCCATTCAAATTGGATCCCCGCAGCATTGAGGGCAAGAAGGGGGACCTGTTCATCTCACAAGGACAACAACTCTCTTCGAACCCTGCTCTGGAAAGCCAGCCTGCCCTTTCTCCTGATGCTGGCTGTCCCACACATGATTTTCAAGTCGAAAGCAAAGTGACAGAAACCTACTGGCCAGGCAAGACAACCCATTGCCCATGAGTGGTGTTTCTCTTCTTCCTGGAAGAAGGTAGAGGTGTCTATCTAAAAAAAAAAAAACCACAAAGTAGATGCTTAATTTTAAAAATGAATACAGATTTTGGGTACTAAGTTACTATCGTACCTTGGCAGTAACCTTAACTGACTAATGACAATTCTGTAGTACACAGGGGTATAAAAAAAATCAACTGGTACACCCCACCTCATTTTACAGAAAAGGAAAGTAAGGTCTAAGGAGGATTCCATCAGAATTATGTGAACTTTCTCCAAAGTGAAGACACACTTCTTAAGATTCCTTTGCTTCCCTTTCATGAACTCAACTAGAGGGTTAAGGAGCTATTTTTAGATATAACCTTCTGTATTTTTTTCTTTATTCCTTTTACAGTTGGCAAACGTAAAATTGCTTCAAATTCAAGTTGTTGATATTCTATTTACTGACTGAGTAACACCACCTAGATTAATGGGGTAAGGTAGGGGTTTGACTCTAAAAAAGAATTGTTTCTTGAACTCTCCATGACACTTAAAACCTTATGGTTGGAGTGCCTGTCTCAGACTGAAAACTCTTTGTTGTTTGGTCACCCTACACTATTTCATTCTCTCCCACCGAACCTAAAACAAAGCCTTTACTTCCCCTAAAAAGTCGAGTCAACAAGGTCCAGACACTAACTCAGAACGTCGATCCTTAATCAAATATATCTCTAGCAAGACTGGAGGTCAGACAAGAGTTATGGTGGTACGAACCAACAGCTAATCTGCAGCTTTGGGATGCAGCCTCTGATTTTGGGGATGTGTGGAGGGTCCCCAACTCTGTGTGCCAATACCCATGGTAAAAGGATCTTTACTACTTTGTTCCCAAATGACCCTCTTCTTGTTCTGACTGGGAACCTCTTACAAGTTTTAAAGTTTAAAGTACCAATTACTCGAAGAGCTTAAAATAAGGGAAATGAAGGGGCCCTCCCTTAGGAATGCCAGAGCGATGAGTCACTGAAGAAAACTGGGGGAAGTGGGTAATGTAGTAACCCGCGCTGATCTCATCCCTGCCTTCGGTCGATCAGCCTGTCTGCTCGGCAAAAAAATGAAGAAACTTTGCCCATGGCCCACACAAACGCAAGCTTTGAAACCAGAGGAGACTGGGATTCTACTTTTTGGCTGATAAATAATTGGTGCTGCTGCTCAGTCGTATCCAACTCTTGATGACCCCATTTGGGGTGGGGGTGGGGCTTGGTAGAAATACTGGAGTAGTTTGCCACTTCCTTTTCCAGCTCATCTGACAGACGAGAAAACTGAGGCAAACTGGGTGAAGTGACTTGCCCAGGGTCACACAGCAAGTGAGCATCAGAGGCTGGATAAAAACTCAGGTCTTCCTGACTCCAGGTCTGATGCTCTGTCTAGCTGAGCACCTTGCTGAGACATGATACAATCTGAAAAACGCTAGGGAAAGATGGCAGACATCACTGACAGCACACTGCAGTCCAAACGCTGGGGTACAACTGAGTCTGGAGAACTGGCGTGTGAACATGATTTATGGAAAAAGAACAGGCCAAAGAGAAAGGTATCAGGGATTAGGGGAGTCAAACTTCCAAGAGAAGAGAGTACAGAACTGAGGAAAGAATGTTGGACCATTCCAGAAATCAGGACACTTGGGGGCTAGCCCCTGCTCTGCCCCTATGTCACCTGAGGCTTCATCTTAGGAAAATGAGGGGGACCAGCCTTTTGGGCTTCCAAGACTCTCTTCCTGCTGAGGATCAGAACATCCACTGGGAGGAAAATTTCAGCTCACCAACATTTATTAACTGTGATACTATACAGAAAAGGCCATGTTAGGTTTTTGAGGAAGATATAAACTTGAGCTAAGATGCCCTCTTGGACCTTACAGTCTATTAAGGGGAGTCCCTGACTTGGGGATCACAGATTCTTTGCACTATCAGCTTATTTTTTTTTAATGCAGGTCATTTTAGAATTCCAGCTTAGACCTGAGAGAGAAGAATAACTAGCTAACATTTCTATAAAGATGTAAGGTTTACAAAAAAAAAATTATCTCATCTTATCCTCATAACACCCCTGGAAGGTAGATGCTATTATCCCCATTTCAGAGATGAGGGAACTGAAGCACACTGAGGTTAAGTGACTTTTTCAGGGTCCTATAGTTACCAAGTATCTGAGGTTAGATTTGAACTTGGGTTTTCCTGCCTCCAGGCCGAGCACTCTTATCTGCTGCCATCACCAAGCTAAAACAACCAAATATTGGGGACCAGAGAGAAAGAGAGCCTTGGCTTCCAGGCTGAAGAAAGAAAGAGTTCCAAGTTGGAGAGGCAACCTCCACATCCCAACGATATCAAAGCCACACCCACAGCAGCACCAGAGAGGGCAGGACGAAGGCTGCTTCTCTACATTTACAGAGAGTGACAGGTGGCAGCATCATAGATCATGGGATCGATATATTTAAAATCCTTAAAAACCCAAAGATTTCATAATCCCCAGAACCAGTCATGCCCCATCTGACTCTCCACATTATAACTTACTTGACTTACTTGAATGACTTTTCTATTACAGAGGAATCTGGAAGAGCTACTGCGTTCAAATCAGACCTCACTCAGTGACTGTGGGACCCTGGCCAAGCTACTTCATCTCTGTGTGCCTCAGTTTCCTCAACTGTAATTCCTCACCTCAAATGGAGATAATGACAGCCCCTCCCTCCCAGAGTTGTGTGAGGATCAAAGGAGATAACTGTGAAGCCGAGCACAATGCCTGGCATGTGATAGGTGCAATGTAAATATGAGCTATGCCCTTCAATCCTTTCACAATATACTTTCAATGGCAGTTCAAGCGGCTCAGGAATCAGTGTCTCCCAGCTGTGATGTCTGAAGATTCCGTGCCTACACTAAAACTAGGCTTGACCATCTCCATGGCTCAACACCCAACAGACACAGACTTGATCCAGGGGAGAGGAAGATGTCCCAATCAGTAAAACCACCACCAAATCTCCAAAATCTCACTTCTCCTCCAGTAAGTTCATTTTCCCACCATCTGAATCACAGTGAAAGGAATCACTACATAGATTATGAAGGTGAAATATCTTTTTCTTTCAGATCTGACAACCAAGGCACACTTCAGCCTCACCGGGTGCAGGAGGGTGGGGAGGGAAGCCTGAGACTCTGAACCAGGTGAGAACAAGAGATATCTAATGGAGCAGTGGACAGTGGACAGCAGCCCCTAGCATCCATCCCACTTTGTGAAGGGGTATCCTCATTTTCAATGAACTGGTTTGGGAAAAGAGAATTAATCTCATATCCTGTAAAAGAAAAGGTTTCATGTTCTAAAGGGCAACAAATAGCAAGCAGTTCAGACAAAAGAAACTAAATTTTATAGACACCAAAATCTAGGTCTCTTGGAATATGCAATTCTCCCACCTTTCCCCCAATTTCTTTCCCTGGAGACTGCTATGACACAGTATTCTAATTCACTTGTTCTACGTAACAGAGCCCTGGCCTTCAGTCCCAAAAGCTGCAAGGGTACGCGCTCTGCCTCCAACGCTTCCTAGTAATCCAACCCTGGGCAAGACTTTAAATCAGGGGTGGGGAACCTGGGGCCTCCAGGCTTGCCTTAAACCTTCCTCAGCCTTGGGCTTTCTTCATCTTTGAATGGGATAGTTATAGCACCTGTCATGGAGGGTTATTATGAGGATTACATGAGATAATACAGGTATAAAGTGCTCGACAAACCTTAAAGCACTATAGAAATAGAAATGATTACTACTGCTAGTAATACTTTAAAATGTACTCTAATCTCACAGTATTTTCTTCATAAAATTCTCAAGCTATGCACTAAAGGGATCTGTCTCTAAGAACATCAGAAATATTGAAGAAAAGCTGCCAAAGCAAGATCAGCTTCCTACATGACTGACCTTTGCAGAATATTTTGGAATCCCCAAAGTGATCAGTGCAGAAGTCAGACCAAGAGCCAGACTCTGCTGGGGATACAAAGAAAGGCAAAAACACAGTCCCTCCCATCAAGGAGCTCAACAATATGTAAATAAAGAGGCCAGAGAAGACACAGAAAAGGGAGAGAGTCAGAGGTGGAGGGGACCTCAGTGGGAAGGGCCTGAGCAGGAAAGCTGGAGAGTCAGAGCATTTCAGGCAGAGAATGGCAATGTGCCTAGTGGATGTTGAGTGCAAAGGCATGGAGGCAGAACCAGGGAATAGGGAGCAACAGCCAAGCCATCAAAAGAGGGAAGAAAAGGTAAGGAACCAAGCAGTCAGGAAGGAAGAGGTGAGGCTGCTGTGAGCTTCCGGTGCTAAACAAAGAGGGGATAGAGGGGCCTCTGCAGTTTGTAGGGAGGGGATGACATGGTTGACCTTTTGGCAGCCTCCAACACCCGGGCTCACTCTTGGTCTTGGGGGCTCCTCGTCTGGAGGTCTTTGGGATGCTGCTCTCTCCTGGCTCTCTTCCTCCCTATCTGCCCACTTGTCCTCTGTCTCCTTTGCTGGATCCTCCTCTAGATCACACCCTCTAACCACAGCCCCTGTCCCCTCTTGGTGATTTCATCAGCTCTCATGTATGCAATTACCAGCTCTACGGATGATCCTCAAATCTACCTTTCCTGCCTCTTTTTCTCTGCTGATCACCAACCTCATCTCCAGCAGCCTTTTGGACACCTCAAACTGGATGTCCAGGAGACGTCTTCAATTCAACATGTGCTAATCTGAACTTACTACCTTTCCTCCCAATCCCTCCTTGCCTCCTCCCTTCCCTATTACTGTCTTGGGCAATCCCACCCTTCCCATCCCCTAGGCTTCCACTCTTGGAGCAATTCCTCATTCTCTCTCACACCCGCCCTCCCATATTCAATATGATGCCAAGGCCTGTCGACTTTACCTCGGCAGTGTCTCTCGAATACACCCACTTTTCTCCTCTGACATACTGCCCTCAGCCTGGTGTAGGCCCTGGTCACTTCATGCCTGGACTGTTGTAATAGCTGCTGGGAGGTCTGCTTGCCTCCAGTCCACTCCCTTCTCCACTAAAATGACTTTCATAAAGTGCGAGTCTGATTATATCAATAAACTCCACTAGAAAGCCCTTTATAAATCAACCCCCTCCTACGTTTTCTGTCTTCTACCTTACTCTACAATCCTGGCCCCCTGGAGGTTCCAGGAACAAGACCCTCCACCTCTTGGCTCTGGGCATTTTCTCTGGCTGTCCCCATGATGAGAATGCTGGCTCTTCTCATCTCCACCTCCTAGGTTCCCTGGCTCCTTTCAAGTGACAGCTAAAACCAAAGCCCTTTGCAATTGCTCTTAATTATTGTGCCTTCCCTCCTGATTCTTTCTGATTGATGCTGTACATAGCTTATTCATACACAGCTATCTGTATGCGGCCCATCCCATTAGCCTGTTAAGAAATGTTTACTGATGAATTCTGAAGTCTTACAAAGAAAATGAAAACCACAAAAGATCAATTTGTGTTTTCCTCACCTTTATCCATGGAAAACAAAGGATGCCGAAGAAAAAAGTTAATTTGGGAACTGAACAACTGGCAAACAACGTGGAGTCTAATGAGTTCTGGATTTCTTGACACAGAGCATGTAGTGTGGGCAGATTTCCTGACCATGAATGCAGTCCATTTAAGGAAGGCTGGGAAGACCATAGTTGACAGGAATGTTGCAAATCAAATCAAAATGTCTTTAAGTTAAAAAGTCTAGCGGAGGAAGAAGACTGCCTGTGTTTCTTCCCCAGGTCAGGTACTACAAAGAGTAACCACAAAAAGGAAGAAAAGTTACTCAAAAACCCACAAATGACAAGAAGACAAAAATCCATGAAAAGAGCCATTAGTAAAACCCAATGGCCTTAAGTGTCGATGCAGAAATGCCCCAAGTTCAGGCCACAAACAAGAGGAACTACATGTCCTAAAACAAACACTTGGAGGGATGAAAACCAGGTCTGAACAATGGCTTCAGATGCATCTCCTTTACCCAAAAGAAACAGGACAGCTAAAAAGGAAGTTGTTGGGGAAGGGAGGGAGGCCGAGAGGACTACGGTACATTAAGAAGGTGTGCTTGGAGGAAATCCAAGAACCAAAACAGTGAAGTAGAACAAAAAATATCTGGATGAAGGTCAAAGAAGTAAGAAACACATGTGGTTTGTCTTTGGGACATACTGCAGACCACCTGCACAGAAAGAGGAAACACATGATGAGCCTGGGAAACATCATAAGCCTGGCATGTGGGCATGATGTAGTAGTGATGGGTGGTGGGACTGTAATTATCCGGACATCTCCTGAAACTCTGTAAATAGAAGATTGTGATTTGCTTTAGTGATAATTCATTCTTAGTAAGGGCAACAAGGAGGTATTCTACACTGGACCTAATTCTCACCATTAAGGGAGAAGGTAGTGTCTTGGGGTGAAAATGACAGGAACCTTGGAGGGAAGTGGCTACTCCATCCTGGAGTTTCTGATAGAGAAGAGGAAATATGGACATAGTCTGACATATTCCAGATTTGGGGAAAAACAGATTTTTTTTAAAATTCAGAGGAAAAATAGGTAGGATCCCATGGATCCCTAGCAAATGCTACAGGAGAAGTCAGCCTAAGAGAGAGGGGAGGTGCTCCAGAATGGAATTTTGAAGACAGAAAGGGAGACAGTTCCAATGAAAAATTTTGAAGACCGAAAGGGAGACAGTTCCAATGAAAAGGAAAACCAAGAAGTTGACAACCGAAGAGAACCATCATGACATCACGGATGTCATCATGACATCACGGATGATGTCTTGACTTGCACAAGAATTAGATTTAAGTGAGGCTGAGCTATCAGTTCTCAGTCTCACTCTCTTTTTGAGTCATCCAAGACCATTGGAAAGACCAAAGTCAGGATGACTGACTGACACAGTTGATGACCTTGGTATCTTCATGGTCTGGCCAAGCTCTAAGTGCTCCACTCACCAACAGGAGAGGGAACTCTCCAAACAGATGTTCATATAAAATATACAAATAATAGAAGAATTTCAGGGCATGGTATAGTCCTGTGGAAAGTGTCAGGGATGCTTGAATGAGTTGAGGCTGCTCTGAAAGAAGTAAAGGATGACAAATATGGTTGGGTTGGTTTTTTGGGGAGAGGGGGTATCTTTGGCTGTACTGGGAGGAAAAAAGCCCCAAAGAAGGAATGAGACCTTTGCTTAGCATTTGTGAGATAACTGAGAACAGACAGAAGGCTAAGCTGTGACTTTTGTAACGAAAATGATAGATGGGGGCATGGCAAATCCACAGAAATAAGCAGGTAGTAAGAGGGCACCAGGCTGTCCTGGAAGAATTCACATCAGCAGGCCCAGATGGATGCCATCCTTGGGCTGTCAGAAAGCCAGTGGCTGGGAGCTACTGTCAGTGATGGGGAGAGATTATGGACAGTGAGAGAGATGCCACAAATCTGGAGGACAGAGAATGTGAGAGAAGAAAAAGAATTGAGCCCCTAAGCTACTGTCTGATAAGCTTGGCTTCAATTTTTGGAAAACTTCTAGAATGGATCATGAAAGAGACGGCAAGAAAACATCCTGATGGAGAACAGGTATTTCTGAAGAACCAGGACCAGCAAGTACAGCGCATGCCAGACTAACCTCAATGACTGTTTTTAACAATATTAGTACACTAGCAGAGGACAGTGCTATGAATGTCGTTTATCTGCATTTTAGCAAAGCATCTGATAAAATTCCTAAGCCATCACCGTGGAGATGGAAAGAGACGGATCAGACAAAAAGACAATCTAGTGCATTCAAAGGGGCTGGAATAGCCAGACTCAAAGAGCAGTTGGACATTTTTATCAATCCTTTGGATAAAGACAGAGAAGGAATCCTCATAAAATTTGAAAATGACACAAAAATGGATGAGAGTCAGCATCTAGAAGGATCTGAACAGGCTGGAACACTGAGCTGAAACTAACAAGATGAAATTCAATAGGGACACACACACACACACACACACACACAGACACGGACACACACATACACAATTTCTCAAGACAGGACTGGTGTATAGAGACAGCTATTATCCAGAACAAGCCACAGAGGTTTTAATTCACTGTAAGCTCAACATGAGCAAATGGCATCTTGGGCTGCCTTGAGAGAGGCCAAGCTTCCAGAAATACAGAGGTGTGAATCCCATTGCGCTCTGTCCTCTCAGACCTCCTCTGGAGTCTCGTGTCCAGTTCTGAGAACCAAGTTATTTAAGGAGGACAATGACAAGCCAGAGCGTCCAAAGAAGGGCAAACAGGATAGTGAAGGGGCTTGAGTTTGTGTCACATGAGGACTGGTTAAAGAAAAATATTTAGACAGGAGAAAAGAAGGCTCTGGAGAACATAAAGATAGCTGTCTTCAAAGACTTAAATGGCTGTCAAGTGGACAAGGAATTAGATCTGTTCTATTTGGCCCCCAACCTGTAGCAATGGGTAGAAATTACAGAAAGATAAACCTCCTAACAATGACAGCGGTCTCAAAGTGGAATGAGGCTCCCCATTGTCTGCATGACAGCTTATTGGGTATGTTCTAGTGGGTACCCCTTGGGCCCCTGGGCTGGACTAGATGATCAAAACAATTCTCAACTTCTAGTGTTAGCTCAGAAGATTTCCCTACACACACTCTCTCCAATCCAAGGGTCAGATACCCCACATCAACAACACATGCTTTTTGCACCTCCAACTCCCAGAATCCTTTGCTTGCTGAAAAGCCTAGTTGGGCAGGGACTGTCCCTCACCTCAAACAGGGGTTAGCTTCTCTGAGTCTCTATTCTGAAGTGCCTTCCTGACAGAGGTCCTCGACAGAAGCTCCCTGAAGGTAGGGGAATCCTGGAAATGTTTCATCTTTGTCTTTGGGGCTTCCTGGGACACAGCAGGCACTTAACGTTTGCTAAAATGAAAGCACACAAGCACACACATGCGTACACACATACACACACCCCTTCCTCCCTGAAGGTACTTCTTCTGGACATTTATGCAGAAAAAAATTCAAAAAAAGAATCAAGAACAACATTAGTGGTAAATTTATTGTTGCAGCGCTCTGGAAATAAATGCAGTGTCACTAACATACAGAGTTTAATAACCACAGGAAAAAACACATGAAACAACAAGAAATGATTTTGACATAACATCATGAAAAATTAAAGCACAGGAAAAATCATGTCTACAAACTTGGCTCTCTTAAATATATTAAAAAAGGTGCTCAGAGCCCGGTGAGGCCCCATGTGCTGGGCTTGAGGACCAGAGTTAAGCAAAAATTTACAGATGAGTATGTGGCTATCGTTTAAAGCTAATTCTCAGTACTCAAAACTTACATGTACAGATTCAAATTTTAAAACCATCTACCCAAAAAACCCCAAATTGTAAAATTCATAAACTTAATTTTGAGAAGCATTATAATTCATTTCAATTCTAATTCAATAGTTTAAATTTCTAAAAGTCCATCCTTTAACAACAAAAAAGAAAGCTCAATTAGGAAAATCTTTGTACTTTCTTTTTTAGCCCTAATTGTCCCTCAAAAATATTCCTTTCACAAGCTTCTGCTAAAGTAAAATTGAGTAAGCAAAAAATATATAATTTTAATATTTTAAGAAAAATAATAAAACAACCAATCCTTCCGGGTGATGAAGGACAAATACTAACATTTAAAGATGCTATTAAGAAGTTAACACACTACGAGGCTGTGGGAAAAAAAAAATTAAACCATGATTAAGGGTGTAGAAACCGTAGTAGACAACAATTCACTCTAATGTAAGAAGGTTCTTAGGATGATTACAGTAACTCATTCAGGTTGAAGGGCAACTCTTCGAACCAAGTTGTTCTAATAATTACTACTGTGCCTGACAAAGTCTTGTTTGTACTGTGTAGCACCCTATTCCAACCCACATCCTGAGGCTTCTCCTGTATAATACTCATTTTAAACTCTTCAGAGAATGTAGCGTGCCGTGTCTTACAATATAATACAATACATGGGCATTAAAAAAACGAACCTTAAAGATGTCAAAAGATGTAACTTAATGCTGGGGAGGCATGCAGAACTCTAAATTTATACAACCAATTTGGAATTACACAAAGAAAATAAAAATGCCCACATGCTTTTACCTAGAGATTCCATTCCACTACTAGGCGAGTGAATAAAAAAGAGAAAAGCTTCATGTATGTCCAAAGCTACAGCAGCACCATCTGTGGCAGCAAATACCTGGAAAGAACGAGGATTCTCATCAATCGGGGAATGACTGAACAAGCTGTAGTGTATGAATATGATGGAATACTATTGAGCTATAAGAAATGATGAGCAGGCAGATTTCAGAAAAACCTGGAAAGACTGACATGAACTGATGCTGAGTGAAGTGAGCAAAACGTTGTACACAATTAACAGCAACATTGTATGATGATCAGTTATGAATAATGTAGCTCTTCTCAGCAACACAATGAGCCAAGACAACTCCAAAGGACGCATGATGGAAAATGCTATTTACATCCAGAGAAAAAACTCATAGTTTGAACGTAGACAAAAGCATACTATTTTCACTTTATTTTTTTCCATGGCTTTTCCTTTTGGTCTCTCTCTTCTCTTACAACATGACTACTACAAAGATGTTTTACATGACTGTACACATATAACCTATACCAAATCTCTTACCATTTTAGGGAAGGCAAGGGGATGGATGGAGGGAGAAAATTGGAATTTATAATTTTGAAAAAGTCAATGTTAAAAATTGTCTTTACATGTAATTAAAAAAAATAAAATACTATTAGAAAAGAATGCTTGAGTTAAACTATTTTTAACTGATATGTGTAAGGCAGGATTTAAACTAAGGTCTTCTTTACCCCCACACTTTCTGAACTGGCTGCTCTCACTTCACTGGATTATAATTCAGTTGGAAAGAAGTATAAATCCTCAGCAAGGCCATAGAGTTTCAGTTCCACTCATCACCCTTGGAAAGCATCACCTGTCTTAAACTCTTCATTGCAGCTCAACTGGCCCCCCTCAACCCCTGGAATGCACACCCTCCTCATTTCTGCCTCAAAAAGTCCTTCCTTTGCAACGAAACTGAGTTCAGGCACCATATCCTATAGAAAATCTGTTCCAATCACCCAAGAAATTACTTTGCATTTACTTTGAATATATTTTGTATTTACCTTTCTACTCAAGTACTCTCTCCTCAATCAATTAACAAGCTAGGCACAGGGGTATAAATGAAAATAAAGAATAAAAGTATCCCTACCCACAATAAGCCTGCATTGTAATGGAGAGGCAAGTACCTATGAAGTGGAGGGGTGTGGTGTGTGTGTGTGCACACGCGCGCGCATGTGTGCATGTGCGTGTGTGTTTGTGTGTGTGTCTGTCTCTCTCTCTCTCGCAGGATAAGTCACCTTGCCTCCCAAAGCCTCTATTTCTTCATCTGTAAAATGCGGACAACATCTATAGCACTTCATACTCATGATAGCTCTGACTTTGTCCCATATGTATCTGTTCTGCAAACCTGACAGCATTATGGGAGAGTCACTCGTTATCAGAAAGACAACATCAGAGAAAAAGGCCTATTTTCCCTTTCTGGTCATGTCTCCCGCTACTGATCAAATATAAATATGTGGCACATGTAAAGAAGAAACTACAGTCGGGTTTGATGGCTGAATATAAACTCCTGGCAAGTCCTGAAATCTGGACCAAACCAGTGGGAAGAGGACAAGGAATTCTGAAGGGGCAGGTGCCCAAGCATAAAAGAAGGGCAGAGAACTCAAACAGGTGAGCGCACTGTGGCCTACTGGAGGGCCTGCCAGGCAAGCAAGGCTCGAAATTCTGATGTGGTATACTCAGGAAACAGAAGCTAGGTGGAGGTGTGGATAGAGCACCAGGCCAGAGTCACAAAGACCTTAGTTCAAATCCAGCCTCAGACACTTCCTAGTTGTATGACCCTGGGCAAGTCATTTTGCCTCAGTTTCCTCATCTGTAAAATGAGAAGGCAATGGCAAACCACTCCAGTATCTCTGCCAAGAAAACCCCAAATGGGTTTGATTGAAACAAGTGAACAACAACTCAGGAACACTACAGACTCCCAGAGGAGTGATGGGGTATTAGTGCATAAACAGTATTAACTATGATGAATGTTAAGGGAGAAGAAATGTCAGTCTCTGAAACCTGGAGGGGCCCCAGAAGGGCTGCTTTCTGAAGTGCTGGAAATCCTTTAAAAGGGGGAGGGGAGGAGAAAGCACACAGACTGGGAGGAATAGCACTGAATGGGAAGTGGGAGGACATGTAAAGTTCCCAGTCACTTAGCATCTAGGACCAGGAGGAGGGCGCTCCAAAGCCACCAGGACATTCCAGCTGAAATGCTCCCTTGTCAAGGGACTTCACAGACTCAACTGACAAAGACATCCTCTCCAGAAAAGGACGCTGCCTGGAGGGGGCACCCACGATGGGGAACCCGGCCCCTGCCTATATGCTTGCTTACACCTGGGTGTGTGTGGTGTGTGTGTGTGTGTGTGTGTGTGTGTGTGTGTGTGTGTGTGTGTGTGTGTGTGTGTCTGTGTCTGTGTGTGTGTGTGTGTCTGTGTGTGTGTGTCTGTGTGTGTGTGTGTGTGTGTCTGTGTGTGTGTTAAGGTTCCAGAGCCTGTGTGTGTGTGTGTGTGTGTGTGTGTGTGTGTGTGTGTGTGTGTGTGTGTGTGTTAAGGTTCCAGAGCCTGGTATCACCAGGAGCATCCACTCAAGCTGATGGGAACAAAAGAAGTTCATAGAGGCCAGAAGTTTCAAATCCAAAAACTCAATTTATCAAGCAAATACCTCACTATCTACAAAGCACTCTGCTAGAATCGAGGATGGAAAGATGAAAATAATACAGTTCTTGCCCTCAGGAGGCTTACAATCGAAAAGGCAGGTGACAGACCTTTATCAGATAACTCTATACCACTTGGCAGATGCCTCTATATGGGAGACAAGGGAGCATCAGGCTCACCTAAATTCCCTTTATCCCGGCTCTATTCATCAAATACATGGGGAATGCAGGCTGGGAAGTTCTATTTTCCAGTGCTACAGCACGTGAGAAACCAGAGATGATCAATATAGCTTCCCCAGCACCTGATTGCTCCTGGCCAACCAAAGATAGGAACCTGAAGAATCTGGATCTGGGGCGATCTTCACACGGTAAAGAAACTTGGTGGGGGGTCCCGTCCAAAACAGAGGGCCAACTACCTCCCCATTATAACAAAAACAAAAGAAAAATGTCCAAAGACAGGATAAACAGCCTAAGAAACATGATTAGGGGCTGCTAGAATGCAAGCAAAGCAGGCAGAAAGCTGAAAACATTTTTATTCCACTGGCCTTTTTTCAGTTTCAGGCAGTGGCCCAGTTATGCTGATAGCCCATCCTTCCTGTAAGACTCACTAACCTGTTGAGTAGCTGGGAGGAGCCTCCAGTAGCCTGAGAGAACAGGCCTCTGCTCAGGACACCTGGGCCCTGCTGGCTGAGGACTCTGCCCAGAGCTTCGGCTCCCAGCCCTTTCACTGGCACCGCAGGCAGCTGGCCAATGCCAAATGCCATAAGTGGATCCCGGGCGGGGGTTGGGGGGGATCAAAAGGCTACTTCCTTCACTCTGGCTCTCCAAGATAAGCTCCAGTGAGTCACCACTTTCTAATTCAGACCAACAATCATTCTCCTAGATTCAGCCTTGTATCAGATCCTTAAGCCAGAAAGTGAATCGTAGCACAAATATGTCCAGTGAAGTCTAATGCTGCTCAGGTGGAGCAGAATTTTCACCTTGTACCTTCTCTACGTTATAACAAGTAGTCAGATAAACAAGGGTCAAGGATCAGAAATTCTTTCTCGTTCTATAACCCAAGTCCTGTAAAATAAAGCGAGAGTGAATGACCTCACAGTTAAGCTATAGAGCAGGCATTAACTTTCTAACAGGAATTCCACTGTTTAGCATTCATTACAGCAGATACCATACGCTAAATATGGGGTGTGCTGCACATCCCTATCACAATAAACTCTTTTCCTTTTCTTCATCCAAAGAAGACATATTCAATGTTCAAAAACCTCTTCCTTAAAAGGATAACACAGCTCTCCACGGATACATCCCAAATTCAGATGGGATTACTTCTGTCATCTTCAGTCTTGCTTTCGTGCAGTCATTTCAGTCAGGTCTGACTCCTCATGACCCACCTGGTCTTTTTGGCAAAGATACTGGAATGGTTGGCCACTTCCTTCTCTAGCTAATTTTATAGATGAGGAAACTGAGGCAGAGAGGGTTGAGTGACTTGCCTAGAGTCACACAGCTACCAAATGTCTGAGACCAGATTTGGACTCGGGCTTTGCTGACTCCGGGCCCAGCGCTCCCTCTACTGCCCAGATTCTACCTAAGAAACAATTGAGAAAATAAAACTTGTAAGCATGTCTTTATAAGGAAAATGTTCCCTCCCCATCAAAAGGAATGTTTGAAATAAATAGCCATTAGATTATCCTATGAGAAAACTGCTTCCTCACGTGTCTTTAACGTGCAGAATTTCAGTTTAGTGCAGGTCAGTCATTCACATGGGGAGGGTTTCCCACACTTGGCTGTCGGAGTCCTATCAGAGACACATTTAGAGGCTACTGACTTCAGCAAGACTGGCATGACTTAGAACAGGGTGGGGACCTGCAGGCTCAAGGCCATGTGTTGCAGTCTTTTGAAAGAATCCAAACTGTTTCGTCAAAGGGTTTCCCACCACAGGTTTCCCTACTTCTGACTTGGAACGTTTTTGGAATTCCTCCTCAGAACTGTCTTCAAAGTCCCTCACCAGCCACCAAAGAAAGTTGCTGCTACTATTTTTGAACAATTCCCACCTCTGGCGGTGAGGCTCACCCAGTATCTATTCACTAGGCCCCCAATCCCATTCATCTCCAAATGATGACGCTCTCCTGCCACCAAGGACGTTTAGAATAATGCAGTGCGGATCCAAAGTCCTATCTACTCATCAAAGGGCCTCAAGATCCCAAAAGGGACCGTAAGACACTACTTGGGAGAATTTAAAAACAGACCAAAAATACTGCAAGGAGTGGTGCAGACAATAACTTCAAAGGCAGTTTAAAGGTCTCAAGGAGAAAGCTATTGGGTCTTTAGGGAAAGGAGGTTTTAGAAAATGGAATAGACAGACTGGGCAACTGACCGGAGGCAGCCAGATGGTGCAGTGGTGGAGTCAGGAAGACCTGAATTCGAATTCAGCCTCAGACACTTACTAGCCGTGTGACTCTGAGCAAGCATTTTTTGCCTCAATTTTCTCAACTGTAGAATGGGGATAATAATAGTAGTCACCCCACAAGGCTGCTGTAAGGATCAAATGAGACAATTACAAAGCACTTACCACAGTGCCTGACATAGTAAGCGCTAGTTATTATGATCACTAATTATTTAATTGCTCAATTAGGCCCCAAAGCAAACATGTAGATGCCACATTCCATCAAGTAGACAACGAAGGCTACAGGGAAGGATGTGGGATTATTAGAACAGTGTGAAGAGGGAAGCTGAGGCCCAGACTGGGGACAATTCCTACAGAGCTCTCGCTGAAAGGTTTGGAGGGCTTTCTTTGGGGGTGCAGGGACATGGGAGGGGCTTGTGCCTCCCTATCTAGCCCCATCCACTTGAGTTTGACCCCATTCTTGGAGTGCCACAGAGACACCTCTGGCTCTCCAAGGCTAGGCTGGAGAGCCTTCAAACCGAGGCCAAGTGACAAGTGGCTACAGGGAGATGAGCGTTCTAGGCCACAGAGACCATCTGCCCAGGCAGGGAGAGGAGGCAATCTGCTTCAATGGAAGGAGCACCTACAAGGTCAGACTTACAGGTTCCTGCAGTACTATCTTCCATTAAGGGGAGAAGAGCCACTTGGCAGACTGCTGGAAGACTCCTAAAGCAGAGAATCTGAGCTGTGGTGGTCAAGGGGATGGAAAGGAAGGAACATCTTCAACAAGCATCTTTGGAGAGGAAGAATGAACAGAGCCTGGTTACTGACCAGATGTGCAAGAAACACCGCCGAGATTTCAGGCTTGGAACAAGACTACACAAGCGGGAGACGGGGAAATGGCAGCACAGGAAGGCCAGGCTGAGTTCTGCTGAGCTGAGCACAATGCCCTGCATACAACAGGCAACCGAGAGTGAGTCAAGAGGTTGAGGTTTGGAAATCTTAGAGTCACAGAAGTTTTTACACTCAAAGAGATTTTAGAAATTATCCTTCACATTACTGATAAAGAATTAAGGCCCAGGGAGGCCAAATTACTTAAAAGGTTATTGAGACAGTTAATGACATACCCTGCGTAGGCCCCAGTCTCCTGATTTCTCTTCTAGGGCTTTTCCCATCGCATCTGGATCAAGGTGAGTGCTGACAGCATGAGAATGAATGTGCTCTCCTAGATAGAGGCAAAGCAGAGCCAAGAAGCAAAGACTAATTCCCAGAGTTGCACAGCCAGTCCCAAGCTTCCTCCCGAGCATGCATCCCCAACTGTTCTTAGGCAGCCTGAACTGCTAGTGAGATGGACCAATGGCACAGCCAGGCCAACCTGGCCTTTCCCCTGAACATTCTGAATGTCCCTATCAGAGGACAGGGACCTGCCATCATCCAGGTCTTCTAAGTTTGCGGTCTCAGCATAATCCTCAATTCCTCACTCATGCTTACCGCCCCCTTCCCACACACATCTTGTCATTTCTATCTTCATGACCTCCATCCTGTGCATCCCCTTCTCTTCCCTGGTCCAGGCCCTCATCATCGTCTAGATTATGGCAACAGCCTCAAGTTCCATCCAATCCATCCTCCACTTGGCTGTGAATGGGATGTTTGAGTCACAAGTCTGACCATGTCTCCCTGCAAACTGTTTCAGTGTGCTCTATCACCTCCAGATTCAACTGGAAAGGCTTCTGTTCTGTATTTTAGGCCCTTCTTGTTTTCCAGTTTTCTCATACCTGACCTCCTTCTGTGCTCGCCACCATCCATCTCCCCTCTCTGCCTTTGCTGGGTGGCTCCATGCTTCCAATGCCCTGCTCCTCAGACTTTCCCCAGCTTCCTTCTAGGGTCAGCTCAGATTTAGCATTCGAGCCTTCTTTCCTGATCCCCCCAACAGCTAGCTAATGCCTTCCTCTTCCCAATTCCATCATACATGGCTTAAGCATGTACTTATTCATATTATAAGTTGTCTCCTTGAGGTATGGGACCAGGCCTTTTCTCTTTCTGTGTATCCCCGGGACTTAGCAGAGTAACTGGC
The DNA here is from genome assembly GCA_023548195.1 of Bettongia penicillata ogilbyi. Taxonomy (NCBI): domain Eukaryota; kingdom Metazoa; phylum Chordata; class Mammalia; order Diprotodontia; family Potoroidae; genus Bettongia; species Bettongia penicillata. The sequence goes on along the minus strand of JAJHZJ010000150.1, from coordinate 6,328,645 downwards.
ACCAGAGTAAGCAGCTTTAATAATTCTTGGGGACTATGGGAGTGAAGAGGTGGGAAGGAAAAGTCAGGCAAAGGAGAACATGAAGAGTGGCACCAAAGCCAAGGAGGAAGAGAATTTCGTGAAGAAGGTAGTGAACAGCCTTGAATCCTGCAGAGGTTGGAAGAGAGAGAGGACAGAAGCAGAAGTCACTGGAGTCTGGCATACAGGAAGCTCTACATAAAAGCTGGATTCTTATTAGTGATTACGGACCTGGTGCCAGCTCCATTCAAATACACAATTTTCAAGTAGACAAATCCTCAGTCAGACCTTTCATCACACTGCTCTCTACACCTCAAATATAGTCCCTTCCCCATTTTGCCTAATGAATTTCTACCCAACATAGCATCACCAAATCTTCATCTGTATTTAAGCAGTAGACATCAAAACTACTTGGGGAAAGGATTCCCGCCATGACAAGACATGGAAAAACTAAAAAGCAGCTTGGCAGAAAAACTAGGTTTAAACCATATACTTCAATAAGCTCCTGATGGATATTCAACCTGACTATAATAAAGTATCACAGTATTAAAAAATGAAGTGGTGTACTGAAGGAGGTGTCTTTTATGACTACATCAGCAGGAGAACCGTCTTAACCAAATGAGGTAAAGAAATTATAAAAACAACTTAAATTTCATAAAATTAAGAAGTTTTTACATAAACAAGATAAAAAATAGATGAGAAATTTTTTGTTCAGTTGTTTCAATTGCATCTGACTCTTCAGGATCACATTTGGAGTTTTCTTGGCAAAGATACTTGCCATTTCCTTCTCTGACTCATTTTACAGATGAGGAAACTGAGGCAAACAGCATAAAGTGACTTGCCCAGGGTCACACACAGCTGGTGTCTGAGGTCAGATTTGAACTCAGGAAGATATACCTTCCTCACTTCGGGCCCAGAGCTCTATCTAGTGTGGCACCCTGCTGCCTCAGAAGAGAAACTATCAAGAGAGGGAAAAAAAAAAAAATGTATGTTTTACCAAGAAAAGTGCCTGTTCTAATATACAGGAAGAGGTGAAACAAACATCTAACACCAAAAACCATTCCCCAGCTGATAAGTGGTTAAAGGAAACAAAAAGTTCTCAAGATTGCAAACTGTCAATGACCATTTGAAAACACACTTGAAATCATTCATTCTGCAAAGAAATAGGAATGAACACAACTCAGATTTCACCCCACACCATACAAGACAGCGCGGAGAACCAAAACCATCATCAATGCTGGGGGGGCTGCGGAAGGACAGCCAAACCCAGCACACAACAGGAGCTTAATACATACTAGCAGAAAAATAACCGTGAATTAGCTGAACTCTTCTGAATGCCAACTTGGTATTAAGACACGTAAAGCGACTTGACTGTCTACATGAGTGGTCCCACTCCTGGGCAGATAGTCCAAGGATGTCAAAGACAGAAAGAGAGGTCATCTCCCCCTGCCCACACACCCATCCACTATTCACAGCAGCATTCTGTTAGAGGCCACACAGTACAGTGTGGATCTGGGGTCAAACGGATGAGTTTAAATCCCAACTCTACTACTTACTGCTTATGTGACAACCTCTGTGTGCCTGTTTCCTTCTCTAGAAAAGGAAAACATGGGCCTACATGATGTCCCGGGCCAGGTCTACAGCTGTACTCCTAATGGTAGTGAGGTGACTGTGAGGGCAGAATGTACTCACTGGACATGGGCTTCGCTGAATTATTTTTCTTTATTGTAAGGACAAATTCAGTGTGAGGAAGGGGAAAGTCAGGTATCCTGAAATGACCATGACAGAAAAACAAAAGACAACAATTAAAAAATGTTTTTAAAACATTTTGAAACATTTAAACACGTCCAAATGTCAATTCCTCCATGAAACCTTCTCTCTTGGATGGCACAAGCATTTTGTTTCAGACCTAACTCATTGACTGATGGTGTAATATTGTGCAGTACAGCAAACAGGAGGGGAATGACATCAGGGCCCCCTCTTTATCCAAGTCCTTTGTCTCTGCCAATGATTAAGCGGAGGGTTCTGCACTTGGAGGCTTAATATCTGTCTCCTGCTTTCCCCTCCCTCCCTTGTGTATGTGGAGTGGTCTCCCAGGGCTATTCAGGTGGATTCCCATAATACTGTGGCCTCAGGTAAAGCCTATATAAACAAAAATCATAACGTTGTGGTACTCTCCACCAATGCCTACTTGACTTTTAACAAGCAAACAGAAATAAAATACTGCAAATGAAGTATCTGTATTCAAAAACACTTAATTTTGGATTCTAAACAAACGTACATATATGTGGTGGGTGCACCAGCCCAGACCTCCGCTTGGATCACTCCCTATCCTGCCCTGCAGTGGAGACAGTCTAGGTGAACTAACTCGTTAGCACGGAAGGAGGGCCTCAGGAAGCCCCAAACACCTCCCACAGACAGGCCTTCAGTAATGGCTTAGGGAGGCCACGTGTGACCTCTCACAATTCACAGGGGATTAGAAGCGCCGGTACTCAGACAGGACCACAAGCTCCTAGCCCCGGAGCCTGGTCACCGAATCTCTGGAGCACGGGATGACCAGTGTGTCGCAGGAGCTTCTGTGCGAATCAGGGCTTCACCGCCTCCTAAACAAATGTCTCCTCATCTCACTTGGATACAAAACACATGAGAAGAGGCTGAGGAAAACATCCCCGTTTGATCCCAACAAAAATGGAGGCGCTGTTTGCACAGGTCCCCTCAGCCTCCTGGCCCACGAAGCTGCCACCGTTCCCAATCTGCTTGCTGGGCACCAGTATCCTTCCTCGGACAGTCTGCCATCTCGGATGAGGGGTAGGAAAGGAAGGAAAAGCGGAGCACACCGTCACCCTGACCCAGAGGAGCTGCGACAGAGGGAGGCGCCGCCCCCCCCCCCCAGCCAAGCCACAGACACAAGGTGGCCAGGCGGGATGGTGCCAGGCGGGATGGTGCCATGCTGCAGCCTGAGGGCAGCCCGCAAGGCAAGAGGGAGCTACTGGAGCCTCCGGAACAGGGGGCCTGGAGGGGTGAGGGCTTGGGGCTGTGGGTGCAGCACTGGAACCCTCGCGCCTCACAGACGCAGGGTGCCCCGCTCTGCCCACTGTATCCACCCGCTGCCCCTCTAGCTCGGCCAGCCCTCCGGCCCACAGTAGGCGCTCGGACACGCGGGTGCGGCCTGACTGGCTGCGGGGCAGCACCGCCCGTGCGGACCTCTATTTTCCCGGTCCCAGCCGCCCTGTACAGGAAGCGGTGTGGCACCCGGTATGGAAACTCCCTCCACCCACGACACTTAGGTGGAGCCTCCGGGGACGGAGGCCAGGGACGAGCTCGGGGGCCCGCACCGGGAGGAGAGAACAGAATCACCGGGACGTCCCCGCCGACCTCGCGGGGATGGGGGGCGGGGCAAGGCAGAGTGAGGGAGGGGCCGAGTGGGGGGGAGAGAGGAGAGGCAGGCGCTTCCCTTCCTCCTGCTCCCCGCCCCCCCAGCACGCACACCTGCCGGCGCGTGACTCCCGCGGGAGTCGCGGCCCTCCCTCCACCTCCCGCGCGTGCCCAACGCGGACCGTCCACCTCCAGACTCCCGCCCCGCCCCCTTCCCACCGCACGAGCGCGAGCCTGCTCCGGCGCGCGCACCCCAGCCCCCGCCCCCCGAGGCGCGCACGCGCACAGCGCCGTGCGCCTAACCTTCCCCTCCCCTCCCCCTTCCTCCGTCGTCTTCACCGCCTCCTGCTCGCTCCCCCCCAACTCCTCCGCCGCACACCCCTTCCCAAACCGCCCCCTCCCCGGCCGGCAGGAGGCGCGAGCCTGGGCCTCCCGGCACGGGCCTCCACTACTGCACCGGCGCGCGCTCGCCGACCCCCCACCCCCCGCCCCCGACCCGACCCCTAGCCCGCCCCCGCGGCACGCCCCCGCTGCCACCGCCCCTTAGCGCTTCGGGCTCCAGGCTGGGCCGCTCCAGGCTCCGGGGCCTAGGCGGCGGCGGGGGCCGGGGGCGGCCCTCGCTCACTCACCGCTGAGCCGGCGGCGGCGCGCTGGGCTGAGTCCCCGCCGGCCGAAGAGACGGCGTGGGAGACGCGGCCCGAGGGGGCGGGGGCGACTCCCTCCCGCTTCACCTCCGCGAGCGCCGCGGACCCAGAAACTCAAAACAAAATAAACAAACTTTCCCCCTCCGCCTCCCTCCCCCCGCCCCGGCCACAACACAAACAGCCGGGGGCCCGCCTCCCTGGGCAAGCCATTGGCCACTCGCCGCCACCGCCCTCCTCCCACTGGCCCGGCGCGACTGCCCGTCAAGCCCTCGGCCCGCCCCTTCGCTCCTCGCCGCAGCCGCAGCCTCTCATTGGTCGGGACCGGCCGGTTGAGCGAGCTAAGATTGGCCGGCACGCCTGCGCCAATCACGGGGCCACGCCCCCGACCCCACAGCGGCCGCTTCTTCGGTCGCGTACTGAGGTGAAGGGGAAACTAGAACATGATGGCGGCTGGACTCGTTCTGTCGCAGTCACCACGGGGAGGGGTGGGGGAGGGTTGTGGCAGCTTGAGGCCTCCTTCGCGCGCTGCGCCCTCACCGGCACCCTTTCCTTCCTTCGGCACCGTCTAATTAACCGAATCCACCTATGCCCGTTTCCTTATTTACCGCTCTGAAGAGATAAGAGGGATGGGTAGGGGCGGGGATAGACTGGCAGTCATTGGTCGAGGCGGACGTCACTCTCGGAGTGTCCCTCTAAGCCATTGGTGGGAAATGAAGCAGCTCCGCCCACCAACAAAAGCGAGCGCTATTGGCTATGACTTGATGGGCGCTCTTTCCCAATACTCTATTGGGCAGAGAGGTGTGTCAATCACACGACCGATCGCTAGCTAGGCTGGTAGCCCTGGGGTCTCCTGGTAGCGCTCAGGTTATGTCATCCTGCTGACTGAGAGACAGCGCTTTCCCAGCCCCCGCCTTGGTTCCCCCACTTGTGAAATGACCTCTAAGGTCCTTGCTCGTCTCAGTATGGTGACCTGGACCTGCGCAGTTGGCTCTACCCTTAGATCCTCTCCGTAAGGTGGGCACCCGTGGGACCCACCCCCTCCCCCACTGGCTCTGGCCTTAGTCACTTACCCCGGTCAGGTGAGACAGCGCCGTCACGTGCTCGGGCAATGTCAGTTACCGTTCTGAGTCTAGCAGTGTCCGGGCACAAGCCCCCGGGCCCCTCAGATGTGCCAGCCTGTCCCTACGGTCAGAGGCACAGGAAGAAGGCCGCCCTCCGCGCCTCCTCGCGGGGGGAGAGGTCCGGGACCTGTGACCAGTCTGCTGGGCCAGGAGGCTTGTAGCCTGAGTGGAGGGCCGGACCTCTGGATCCTGGGACCCGAGGCCACCGAGGCCCTAAGCCCCGCTTACGGGATCAGGAACCACGGGGACCACAAAAGGGGGGGTCTGAAAGACGAGGAGTCAGGGGACACAGCCCTGGGCTAGCAGCTTCGGCTCACCCAGCCTCCGTTTCTGCGTCTGTAAATTGGGCTTAAAAACACTTTCCTCACAGGGTGGTTGTGAGAATCAAATGAGATTAAAAACGTCGTGCTGCGGAGTCCGGACTTGTGGGGAGGCAGCGCTCCGAGTGCTCCCGGAGGAAGGCCCCCCTCCCTGTACCCTGCTGCGGATCACCCTCTGCCAACGTAGAGACAGCCCAGCCAGAGGCTCACGGATGGAAGGGCCCCGGGTGGCAGCTGGCGTTGGGCCTGGACCCACTGGAGTGCCCACCCAGACATGCTTAAAGCTCTCCACCAATGAGAGACTCTAATGGAAACTGAACTGGCAATGAGTGACCAGGGTTCCACCAGCATCCTCCTGGAGGACCGGGGAAGACCAACCCTCATGTCACCTTCCTACCACGGAGGAACAGGAATCAAAGGGAGTGAGCCACCCAAGCCCTAACCCTCCCTTGTCCCCAATGCTGTCCTCTCTTTGTGGACCCCAAAGACTGATGTATCTAAAAGATCTCTGCATGTTGGAGCCAAAGGACCGAACTGAACTCCAAGCTCTGCAACTTGCTAGTTATGGGACTGTAGGCAAGTTCTTTCCCATCTCTAGGCCTCAGTTTCTTTATCTGTAAAGTGGGAGTCCTCTGAGGCCCCATCTAGATCTGAAACTGAGCCTGTGATTCTGTCCCTCCTCTCGGTTCACTCTGTTCTCAAGTTCACTAAGAGCAGGTTTTCATCTCTTGGCTGCTTCTCCAAGGCACATTCTCTGACCCTGAGGGCCAGGAGGAGGGCTGGGCATTCTTCTCAGACCCTCTTCCTCCTCCGGGCTATCCCCTGCCCTGTAGCTTCTCTGCCTTTAAAGTTTACTCAGCCGTTGTGTTTGTCACCCATGAGCCTCGAGATCACTATCCTTGCTCCCAAATAAGCACCTGCTCCCCAACTTCAACCCATCTCCTGCCCACCTTCAAACAGCACCCTCTTGGGTCAAGCAGAATAAGCTTACTTCTCCCACATGATGGCCCTTCGAAGATTTGAAGACAGCTATAGATCTCCATAAGACAACTAAGTGGTGGCTCAGTAGATGCCTAGAATCCAGAAGACCTGAGTTCAAATCCAGCCTCAAACAATTACTACCTGCCTTTCCCTGCTTGCCTCAGTTTCCTCATCTGTAAAATGAGTTGGAGAAGGGAATGGCAAACCACTCTAGTATCTTTGCTAAGAAAACCCCAAATGGGGCCATGAAGAGTCAGACATGATGGAAAAGCATCACCATGACAGACCCCAGACAGAAGAGCAGAGAGAAATGAGCTCTTACAGGACACCAGATCGATCACACTGGTGTCTCATCGTACATTGCTCCAATCCCCTTCTTGGCATACAGAGAGTGAAAGCACTGAGACATTTGCCTACTCAGGATGGGGGAAAATGTCTTTGTGCTAAAATGCCATTCGTGTTGTTGATGATACAAGGATGTTGGCCAGAGAGAGGAGAGAGAAGGAAATAGAAGAGACTGCCAGAACCATCTGGTCCAACCCTCTCATTTGACAGATGATTATAAAGCACTTTCCTTACATCAGAGGGGGGGCAGGGGGGCAGGGGTGTAACACAATGTAAGCTCTTAGAGGGCAGAGGCTGGGATTTATTTTGGAGGAGGGTTGTATCCCTAGCTCCTAGGTTGGGCAAATTCCCCACAGCAAGCTCTTAACAGATGCTCAATGAATGAATAAATGAATGAAACAGAGAGTAGATGTGCTATCACCATTTTACAGATGAGAAAATTGATCTACCTACTGTTCACAGACAATAAACATGGCAGAGCCAGGATTCAATCCTCAAATTCTGATTCTAGAGCTCCTTCCACTTCATCTCAACAGAAGTCCAGCTATGACAGTCAATGAGGCAGTTTTTCTCTTCTGCCCTCCCTTCCCATCTCCTCCACTCTCCTCTCCTTTTCCCTCCCCTCTCTTTCCTTTCCTAAGGTCTTTCTCTCTCCTAGCTACATCATATTCTTGAGAGGGTCAGAGCACAGAGTCAGCAGGAATAGAGAAGAAAGAACAAGCAGATAGCTTGGCAGGTGAATTATTTATGGAATGCAAATGAAGCATCCCTAGGCCCTAGAACACTGTCTGGGGAGCCCCTGGGGCTGCACAGTGTGTCCTGAGGGCCAACTGCCAGCAGTCTACTGTTCTCTAGAAGTGTTGAGCTGCCCTGTGCTCAGCAGCAAGCCCCCACTGAGGAGGCCAGCCAGAGTGATCTGCCATGGTCCAAAGGATGGAAGGTCATCCCTGGAATGCAGCCTCTGCTATACATGGGTAATTAACATTTCACCAACCAAAGCCCCCACCCAGCTGTAGCTTCACTAGATCCCTGCCCTCTTCCAAGTGGTTGGGTAATCAGATGCCTCAGGTGCTCTCTTAAGAATAAAATGACAGCAGTCACCAGTTAATGATGCTCAGGGCCTTTCAACAGAGGAAGACTGAGCATTTTACAAACATCAGTTAAGAGTTAGGTGGCAAGCATCCCCAGACACCAGCTGATAACTGGCTGGCAGACTCAAGACTGATGGGCAGGATGTTTTTGTGGATCATAGTATCTCAAGGCTGGAAGGGCTTTGAACAGAACAACCTTTGTTTGATGAGAAAATCTTCCTCCTCCCCCAGCCCACCCCAGCACAACACCAGCTCCAGGTGGCACCTAGCTGAGGCTTGGCATGTCTTCCCTCCTCATCTCTGCCTCTTAGAGCTGGAAGGGACCTTAGGGGTCAGCTGGCACAATATTGCACTTTGTGGAGGAGGAAAAACTGAGGCTCACTCAGGTCAAATGACTTGCCCAGGGTCATACAACCAGCAGGAATCAGAGGCAGGACTAGCAACCAAGGCTTCCTGACTCTGAGGCTGACCATCCACTTTGACATGCTGTCTGTCTCTCTTGATATAGATATAGCTACATATCTAGGGATCTATATCTATACATATATCTCTGTAATTATTCATAGGTAATTTTTACTTATCGTGTCCCCCAGTAAAATGTTAAGTACTTTAAATGTAGGCACCATTTTCATTTTTGTCCCTGTATTTCCTAGGACCTAGCAAAGAATCTTGTGCATAGTTGGTGTTTCCTAATGACTTACTGAATTCAGGTGATTTAGGTCATTACTTCTAGAGTCAGTTTATTGGTTTTCTGGGCAAGCTGGAACTAAGAAAGTTTTTCTTAATATTCAGCAGAAATAGGCCTCCCTATGACATCCACTCATTGCTCCCAGCTCCTATATTCAAGACAGCAGACTGAATGCCCCTAGAGGTCATTAGTTCAATGTGGAGGCCCAAAGGGAAGTGTCTCTCATAAGGTCATGCAGGAAAGTAGCAGAGGTAAGATTCATGGTCAGACTGACTCCCAGGGCCAGCCTTCCCCATTCCCCATTGTCATCTAAGCCTCTTTCAGATTGGAGGCTGAGATGGCGGGTGGCATGTCCTGAGCCCCTTTCTCAGAATTCTGTTTTGAAGAGCATAAAGTAAAATACATGGGAGTACAGAGGGGGCCAATCACCCGAAAATGCAGCTGTTAGGAGGTTTGGGTTTTTGTCAAGTTCAGAAGTCCCAGGTTAGGAACCCTTGGGCTGGATGAGCTCCCCCAGGGGCCATCCTGGGTTGGTCCAAGTCGGCCCTAATCTTGGCACTTTTAAGAACCCTGACCCAAAGCCAGGTCTCCAGAGGATTTTCCAACCCTATTTTATGGAGGTTACTTGTCCTAGAAGATTTATCTACTTGACATGGTGATACGCCTGCCCCCAGAAGGACAGGGAAAGCATAGTTCTTATTTGAAAAGGTTTTAAGGAGTTTTTCATGTCATTTCTAGCAGTGTGGCCTAGTGAAAGGAGTAATGAATTTGGAGCTGGCCTTCCTAGCTGGGAGACTTTAGGAAAGTCACTCTCCTGAGGCCTCAACAGCCTCGTTGAAAAAAATGAAGTGGTCGAACGTCTAGTGTGTCTCTGACTCTTATTTGTGATGCTAAAGGTGGAGAGACAGAGGCCAAGAGTCGGAAAGGAGAAGTGGAGGAAACAGGAGACCTTGGGGTATGGAGACAAGCAGTTCTGAGCTCTCCTCCCTCCCTATGGGTAGTAGAATTTGCAACAGGGACCTTCACAGAAGTCCGTGAAGCCACAGCTTGAATTGGAAACTAGCTATTCACGTGAAAGGGGGTAGACACATGGTGGTTTCAGAAGGGGAGATGAGATTGTGGGTCCATCTGTGGGTCTGCATGTGGGTCCATGTATATCCAGGAGGGATAAAATGTCATGAATTGCTTCCCTAGCAAAGCACGCATGAAAAAGGAATCAGTGATAAGACACTTCATTACTGGGACAAATGAGTCGTCTCACCAGGCGAAGTTGCCCCTGAAACATTTCAGATTGGAGTTTCTTGGTGCCATTTCAACTTGTCACATTCTTGTCCAGGTCCTTCCATAAATCAAGGGTGGAGATTCTGCCCAAGGTTCTGGAGGAAGTCTTCCTCTCTCAACATTTTCCAATATCAATTAATCATAAATATTTATTAAACACTTACTATATTCCAGCTCTGCATTAAGTGACAAAGCTACAAAGACAAAGTTGAAACAGACTCTCAGAGAGGAGAGAATATAGACCTAAATAAACATAAGGTACATTTGGTAGTATAGGGTAGAGTGGCCACTGGCAACTGGGGAGCTTGGGAAAAGCTTTGTGTAGCCCCTGCCAGTGCAGCATTTGGGCCATCCCTAGAGTTTGAGAGGACCTCAGCCACCATCAGCCCCAGTGTACTGAGACAAGAATCCTCTTTTCAACCTACCTGACAAGGGGTTGTCATCCAGCTTTGGCCTAAAGACCTCCACAGGTGGGGAAGCCCATCATGTACCTCCCAAGGATGACCATCCATCTTTGGGTTCTCTGTAATTGGGAGCAAGTGTTTCTAGATATTGAGCTTAAATTTGCTTCTGCAATGAATACCTGTTGTCTCTAATTTTGCCCTCATGGGTTAGACAGAATAAATCTCTTCTACATCCTTAGTCTGTCAGATACTTGAAGACTGCTGCCCCTTGATCTTTTCTAGATTAAACACTCCACACTCCCTTAAACTGATCTTTATAGAGCATGATCTCAAGGGTCCTCTACCATCTTGGGCACCCTCCTTTGAACCCTCTCTAGAGTGTCAGTGTTCTTTCAGAAGGACACGACACCCTGCCTATCATGCTATCAGGACAGATCCCTCCATTCCTCCATCAGTAAGCATTTTACTAAGCACCTATTACATGCCAGGCACTGGGGATATGAATACAGAAATGAAACCTGCTCCCCAGGCTAGTCCACTCTGTCACTCTTAATGAAGTCCCATTCACTACTGACATATCTCTTGTGAGGTTGCTTCCTCCTTATCATACTTCTGGAAGTTGGCTTTTTAAGCCCATGTGTAACACTTTGCATTTATACTACTAAATCTAAACTCATGAGATCCTCCATAATCTTCTTGCATACCAAGATCATGCTCTATTGGCTAATCATCCCTCCTCCTCTGTGTCCTCTTTAAATGGGATGAATGTCATTTCATTGATGGTAAACAGCACAGATCCCAGGGGTACTTTGCCAGAATCCTTCAAAAGTGAAATCATTAAACACTATAATTTTGGTAGAGTTGCAATCCATCAAAGTATATTAATTTTGCTCCTATCTTTTTCTTAAATCAGGGCCTTTGCTCTTCTGTGGGTCCCTTCATCATCTTTCCCAGTCTCATGACCTTTCAAAAGTCACTCATAGGAGCTCAGCAAACATGCCCTTTAGTGCTTTCAGTATCCAAGGATATATGATTCATCTGAGCCTAGGAGTTCCAACTCATTGCGTCTCCCTCCATATAATGAGTGCTAGTTCTCTGTTATTAATTTTTTGTTGTGTCTTTTCTAGCCCAAAGGTCATAGAATGGCAGATTTTGAGTTGAAAGGGACTTTGTCATATTGTCCAGCACCCACATTTTACAGATGAAGAAACTGAGACTTGAAGAGGTGAGTGATGTGCCCAAGGGCACCAAGGTAGAAAATGGCAGAACCAGGGTTAGAACCTGCATCCTTTGAGTCCAGAGTCAGTGATCTTTCTGTTGTACCATGTATCATTCTCCTTAGCAGAGAAAACAGAAGCACAATTAAGCTCGAGTCTCCTAGTTTTTTTCTCTCTGTTGTCATCCCTTCTTGGAGTTATTTCCCCAACATGGCTAAAACCAACCCCACCCCTAGAGACCTTTGTTATTCTTTTATTTCCTTAGAAGCCTCAGTTTCTTTTCAACATCAATACTCCTGACACTGTTTTTGCCTCAGCACCTTACCCCACCCTTGTTTCCCTTCCCCTTAGGCCTCCGTTGGCTTCCATCTTTCATATTTTAAAAATCTCAGTTGGTCTGCGAGGTCCCTGTATATCTATTCCAGGCTCTTTAAGCAATTACCCCTTTCCTTCCCCATTGTTCCTTGGGTCCTTAGGATTTCATTATTTAGATTTTCTCATCTCTTCTAGGATAATTGTATTTCCTATAGAATTTCAGTCCATGGGATATTACCTGTCCCTTCCCTGAAACCTTTGAAATCAACTCTCCTCAAATCTAGGCTGCAGGTCAGGCAGTTTCCATCTTCCTTCTTTTTTCTAAAACACATTCTAAGTTGTAATGGGTCATTTGCCCCCAGGGTTCCCCTCGGGTCCACCCCACCCCAACAACAAGCTCCTCCCTAAAAGTGAGAATCAGATCCAGAATAGAATTTCTTCTTGCCAGTTCCCCACCTTTTAAGGGGATGATGTTATCCTTAAGGCAAACCAAAAAATTAATTTTTGCTATGCTTTTGGCAGACAGAGAACTCACCTGAATGTTTAGTTAATTAAAATCCCCTTCCTCATGCATCTGGACCAGCCTTGTGCACTGTTTTCCCAACTCAGCAATTAACTCTTTCGGTGTGGGTGGTCTTGTAGTATATACAATAACATTGCTGTAGAATATACAGTATATACTGTAGTACATATATTCTGTGGTATATCCAAAAACATTGCTTGTTTTTACCTGTTCTCCACCCTATTCCCCTAGATCTCCATTTTTGAATACATCTATTTTTAATATACATTTCTCCCTTCCTTCCCCTCTTTTACCTATCATGTTTCTTTTGAATAAAGAACATCCTTCCTGTGCCAAATTATAGTCATGAATTCCATCCCACCAACTCTCAATGATACCTAAGAGGCAGTGAATGTGCTGCCAAATATTTAATAACCAGGTCTCTGAAAAGAAGTGTGCTTGGGACACACCTTTCCATTTAATCTGTAGTATTAACATTTTCTCAGTCTTAAGTCTCGACAGTCAATAGAACAGTAAACCAAGCTCTGATTTGTCTTGTTTGCAGATCTCTGAGTTGTAAACACTCACACTGAAAACTGAACAATCAGTTCTACCTGTTTGTTAGGTTCTCAAATCCATCTTACTCCTTGACCTATGACTTGTGTATTTCTGTTTAGACTCATAGAGAAAAAAGCATGGCATAATGGCTAGAATGCTTTACTTGGAGTCAGGGAAGACTTGAATTTGAATCCTGCCTCAGACAATTACCCCAAGCAAGTCACTTCATCTGTCTCTTAACTTTGGTCTCTTATTCTGTAAAACAAAAATAATTATAGTGTCTTCTGAGTGATACATGCCACCCACTGTGGCTACTCCCTCAGTGGTATATGGCTCATATAAAGGCAGTTTACTCTCTCCCCCTTTTTCAGTCTAAAGTCTTCTTGATTTTATGTACAAGGCTTCAGGTAAATGCATTCTTACCAGACCTCATTAGGTATGCTCTGTCCCTGGCCGGGAGCAGGTCATCCATTTTTTACCATGTCTTTATCCCTCACTTTTGATCATTGTTATAGGATGACTGTTATCAATGGACAAAGATCAGTTAACTTGTCATCTCTTCTCACTTTAAATTTTTTTGTATGCTTCTTGAGGAAGAGAGTTTAAACTCCTTTCCTTCCAATTCTGTGCAATTTTCAGGGAAAAAAATACTCTGGATTCTTTTAATCAGTAAACTTTCATTTCAGTCTTAGAGATCTGGATTATCATTTGAAATCTAGATATGCTGTTCTAAATGGTTTGTGTTTAGCCTGAGGTCTTAACCAATAATAACCACTTTGTGTTTTACCCAAAGGGCTGGGAGCCATACCAAGCAAGAGGTTTCCTTTTCCTTTCCCCCTTAAAATAATTCTGTGATCTCTGTTATTGGCCTGGTCAGGCTCAGAGCAAGGGGAAATTCCTGGGAGTGTTTCTGTGGTTTCCCTGGAAGCTGCAACTGAGTGACTAGTTGAACCTTCTCCAGCTCAGATCTCAGTAACACAGAGAACTCCCATGTCCTTGGTTATGAGTTATCCTGTGATTTACATGAAGTTCTCCTGGTATCTTCTCTCTCCCAGAGCTTGGGAAGGTGGGAACTGCCTTGCAGTGGGATACGTTCAAAGAGACAGACATCACACCCTGTTTCGTTGTGGCCATGGCGGTGACCTGAGTGAAAAGAAGGAAGGGGCCGATCTGAGAACTGGGAAGGAATTGAAAGGATATGCCAGTATTTCTAATTACTCCTCAAAAGAAAACATTTTAAAATGTTGAGGTCTGCTGTCAAGAGTGCGCTTTGCTTCCATTGTGCTCGGGGTTAGTCCAGTTGGGGAGACCCTTCCCCCTCCACATACCACATGACCCAGAGGACAGTCTCACTATGAGTGTGAGTGGCAACCCTGCAGGTTTCAGGAGAAGAGGCCTGGAGAGAGGACCTGAGGGTTGATGCTTAGGCCTTATTATGGGCTGTGGGAAGTAAAGGTGGCTGAGGAAGAAAGGGTTTCCTAGCCATCCCCCACCCCTTTCCACCAGGTCCAAACCCTGAGGCAAAGTCCTGTGTACTTAATGCTAGTTATGGCTCTGGTGGGAGAAATCCACACTTAGACCTAGAGGAGCAAGGGCCCTGAGGACTCCAGTCCTGCCCAGCCCTGCCCAGAGCTGCCATGTTAGGGCGGACCTCTGCTCTCCCAAGCAGGGCTGATTCTCTAGGATACACTTGTAAGCATTTAATAGGCTGTTTAGTAGCATCTACTGCCCATGAAAATGCACATGACATACGCCTCACTGCTTCTCAGTCATCTTTCTTGTTCTATGAGTCAGCAGGTCCTGGAAAGCTGGTTAATCTGACACCCACGATGGCATTCCATGGCCATTTATCTATGAAATGCAAAGCAAGAGTGGGGCTGAGGGATACGCAGGGACCTTTGAGAGGAGGTCCCTCCTCTCAAAGACCATACAGTCCAGGGCAGGGTGGAGGCATAGAGAACTCAGTGGCGGCTTGTGTCCAGCCATTGAATCTACCCTGACATTTGCTAGCTACAGGCAGAAATCTGGCATCGTTAGCCAATCAATCAGTCAGTTAGCAAGCATTCATTAAATACTTGCTGTAGTCTGTGCTAGTCAGTGGGGATTCAGAGACACAAGGGAGCCAGTCCCTGCCTGCCAGGGCTTACATCCTCTCTGGGGAGACAACTTGTACCTACGTATTTTAAAAAAATATACAAATAAATAAAGGATAGTTTGTGGAGGGAGGGCCAGAAGAGCCTTCATGTTGAAGCTGGGGCTTGAGCAAAAAACTGGAAACTAGGAAAAAACCCCATCTTTTGGACAAGAACTGAACAAAATATGGGATAGGAATGCAATTAGGAAATGGTGAAGTGGGGAGTTTCAGGGAAACTTGGGAAGATCTGTATGAACTGATGCAGAGCAAAATCAGCAGAACCAGGAGAATGGTTTATGCCAAAATGTTATAAATAATAACAGTTTGAAAGACTTGAGAACTCTGATCAACCACAATTCCAGAGGACTCATGATAATGCATGTTGCCAACCTCTTGAGAGAAAGGCGATGGACTCGAGCTGGGGAATGTCAGCCCAGTCCAGCTGGCCTCTGACCTGTGGATGAGTGGAACTGAACAGAGCAGGAGAGGCAGGAGGCAAACGGAAGTTAATTTTGAAGTGAGGGAAACTTTGCAAGGAAGGATCTAGACATGTGTGCCGAGGCCCCACCCCTAGAGGGGGAACCCACAGCAGTCTGGGGAGACCCCAGTGCTAGAACCGATGGTTGTGTAGTGAGCCCTGACAATGTGGGGGAACATCAACGAGGTGGCAGGTTTGATTTATAGAAGGGCTCGTGACCGGAACTTATCTGAGCTTCTCTGAAACACCTGGTCCTGCTTAAAGCTGTGCAGTCTATGATTTTTCCCAAGGGTGAGATCATCCAGAGGGGAAGTGCAAAGGACTCTTGTTATTCCAAGCTCAGGGCACGGCATGCTTGCTGGGTCTTAGCTCTGGAAAACAGCAAGTCTCCTAACATCTGGACAAGAATAAGGCAAACATTTTTGGACACAGCCAATGTGAGGACTTGTTTTGCTTGATTACCCACCTTTATCAGGAGGGTTTTATTTCTTTTTCAAATGGGATAGGAGAGTAGGAGGGCAAAAGAGAGGATAGGAATGGGGGAAAGAGAGAGAAAAGAGGGAGGAGGAGGAGAAGTTAGGGAGGAAGGAAGAAAGGGAGGAAAAGAAACAAAAGAAAAAATTTAAGTTCATTAAGAGACTTTTTAAAAAATGCATATAATAGGAGAAAGGTCAGAAGGAAGTAAAACTTTGAAAGCTATAGGTTGAACTTTTTATATACTTAAGAAAAAAAACCAGCAGCTCTTAGGAGAGAGTTAGAGTTTTATGTACAAACTTATTTCTCTCCTATATGGAAATGCCCATTTTCTTTGGTGCTATATTGTTTGAACTATAAAGAAGATGGTTCTTGACCTGAGTCCTGAAGGCAATGGGAATTCCCAGGTGGGCTCCCCCATCCTGAGGGCCCTCTTCTTCCTCCTCCATGTATCCAAAGCCTACATTTCTCTCAAGGTTCATCTCATGTCCTTCTCCCCTATAAAAGCTTCCCCCAACCAACCCTATTAACCAAGTCTTTCCTTTATTGTAAATTCCTTCAGCATGTATTTAAAAGTTATCATCCTCAAGCAATTCACTCTCCCACCCTTGCTTATAGTGTCTTTTCTATACTTGCAGTATTTTTTTTAATGCTTTGTATCGCCTTAGCACTTACAGTAGTACTTTGTATACAGTAGGTATTTAATGGATGTTGTGGTCATTGCATTACATACTTTAGAATTCTTCCCTAGTTGTTTCATTTGCTTGTAAGGGTATGCTGCAAATTTGTGAGCTATCCAAGTCACACATAAAAATAGTTTATCTTGAGATAGCATTTTCATCTCTCTAATTAGACTGTAATCCTTTCAATAACAAATTGCTTACATTTACATGGTACATGACAGTATAGAAGCACTTTCATTAAGCCCCACTGTCTTCTGTCTTGGTCAGCCCATATCTGAAATACTGTCACATCTTAGAAAAGACAAGAGGGAGGGTTCCCAAGTGGTGAGGGGGCCGGTGGAAGGAGACTTCAGCGGACAGGACGCCCTCTTTTATGGAGGGGAGACCAGACTTGTTTAGATTGTGACCCAGAGGTCAGAACCAAGAGCAGCAGACAGATATTGCAAGGAGAAAGATTTAAGCTCCATGTAAGAGCCTAGCAGAGCTTTCCAAAAGGGACGGACTTGCCTCTGGAGTGGTAGGTGTCCCATCCCTTACACACAGTAGGCTGATTGATTTATTGATCCTGGAGGAATTCAGGGAGAGGTTTGAAGGTCACTTGTGGTTCAGGCTACGTGCCCTCTAAGGTCCTTGTGAGTCTGCGTTTGGGATTCCCTTGAGGGGGGCAGTCAGCTCTGGTTTTCCTACTCCAGTGAAGTAGGAAAAAAGAAATGTGCATTTATAGTTGGCCACAGGATGTCGCTCTTATCCCACGATGTGTTTAACCATGGACAAAGACAGCAAGAGGGAGGGAGAGTTGTTTGGAATAGAAAGAGAAAAGCTCTAGACTGGGAGCTGCAAAGAGATCTTAGAGGCTGCAGGAGCCTTGAAGGCAATCTAATCCAAGCCACGACTTTACAGATGAGAAAACAGAGATTCAAGCAGGTCAAGAATCCCACAGGTATAATGTGGCCCAATCACACACAGGCCACTGACCCCAGGCCTGGACAGCTTTCCCATTGTTCCACACAGCTTTTGTTATCTCCGTTGGCACCTGCATTGTATAAATGAGGAAACTGAGGGAAGTCTTTTTTTAAGCATGAGCAGGGGAGGGCTTTGTCTTGAAAATTAACATGATCCAGGCAGAGCTCTGTGATGCCTCTGAAGAGGAAATGCTCCCACATCGTCCCCTTCGTGGTTCCTTGCTTCCAGCCCAAGTCAGAAATCTGAGGCCTTCTCTCTGCTCTCCCCAGAACCCCATTTCTTGTACTCTCTTTCATCTCACCAGTTTCAGAGGAAGAAACAGCCCTTCCCGCCAACCCTGCCAACAGGTACTTGTGCTCTTGCTCTCATCGTCCAGTATCTCCTTCAGGATCTCGCCCCTTTAGTCACCCCCTTTCTCCTGTTTTCAAGCTTTCCTGATCCATCCCCTCCTTGTTTGTTGTTATAAAACATGCCTGTTGTCTGTATCCTTTAAAATAAAACGAAACCAAAAACCCAACCCCCTTGGTTCTTTTGTCCTCTCAAGTTACTGTCCCATAGCCTTCTCCCCCGCACTTTTCAACCCCTTTGTGATGTGGTGTCTGATCCAATTGAAATTTCTCTATTCAAGGCTAGTACTTGATCAATACACATTTAGTAAGGACCTACCATGTGCCGGGGAGGGGCAGCTAGATGGCTCAATGGATAAAGTGTTGACTTGGAATCAGGAAGGCCTGATTTCAAATCTGGCCTTAGGCACACAAGCTGTGTGACCTTGGGTAAGTCACTTAATCTGTATTTGTCTTAATCCACTGGAAAAGGAAATGGCAACCATTCCAGTGTCTTTGCCAAGAAGACACCTTGGATGTACAGTAGGATCCTTGATGAGTCAGGCATGACTGAACAGCAAGTGTACCAGCCCTGTGCTAAGGGCTGGGGAAATGATAGATCCTGCTTGTCATCGAATAGGGGATACAGCATGTAAATAATGATGTACCGATGTGTGTCCATCCTTCGTTGCTGAAGACCATGCCATCAGAGAAGTGATGACATGACTTGCGCTTGACTTTGTTTTAGGTAAGGGAGGGCTGTGCAGGTCACCACCTCACTTCTCCAGAGCCATCTGAATCCAGTGACCAGATAGTCATCAGGATGATTGGAGAAGACCCAGGAAGAGGCAATTGGGGTTAAGTGACTAGTCCAAGCTAGTGAGTATCAAGTGTCTGAGGTAAGATTTGAACTCAGGTCCTCCTGACTCCTGCACTGGTGCTCCATCTACTGCACCGCCTAGCTGCCCCAATGTACAGATGAGCTATATATAAAAGATAAATAGGAAATAATTAACAGAGGGAAGGCAGGGATTAAGAGGGATTGGGAAAGACTTCTGTTGAAGGTAGGATTTTAGCTGGAGCTTGAAGGAAGCCAGGGAAGCCAGGAGGGGAAGATATGGAGGGAGAGACTTCCAGGCCCGAAGAGTAGCTAGGTAAAGTGCCCAGAGTCAGGAGACAGACGATCTGGTGCAAAGAACATCTGGGTCACTAGAGGCACTGAATCCAATAATTGGGTGGGGAGTGGAGGACTTTGAAGCCAGACTGAGGATTTTCTGTTTAATCAATGATTTTGTACCTCCTAAATCCATTGATCTAGCCTGGATATTTCTGCTGATCTCAGTCCTGCACTGCCAACTGCCTGCTGAATACATTCCCCCTGATAGCCCCTGACATCTCCTATTGCATGCTCCAAACAGAACTTGCTATTTCCCCCTCTGCCATACACACATACCCAATCTTGCCCTTCATCCAAACCTCTCCCAGGTTGTGGTCATCCCTGGCTCTTCTCTCATCTTAATCCTCCAAGTCTTGTCCATTGCACCTCTGCATTCTCTCTCACATCCATTCCCTCTTCTCCATTCACACCCCAGGCCCCTAAGTCCAAGCCCTCATCACCTCTTGCCTTGGACTGTTGTAGTAGCTTCCTAATTGGACATCTCCCTTCCAGTCTCTCCCCTCTCCAGTCCACACTCCAAATGGCTGTTGATATAATCCTGCTAAGGTGCAGGTATAACATGGTTACTCCCGTGCTCTTCCTGGAAAAAAACTCTAGGATAAAAAACACAAACTCCTTAGCTTGGCATCCAAGGTGTGCCACAGTCTGGCTATGGCCTTTCTCATATCACTCTATGTTCTATGACCTTCTGCTTATCCCTGAATTTGATGTCTCATCTCCTAACTCCATGCCATTTGGATAAGTCATCTACCATACCTGGCACACGTTCCATTTTTTGTTTTGTTTTGTTTAAATCTCTGTCTCTCTGTCTCTGTTTCTCTGTTTCTCTCTCTGTCTCTGTTTCTCTGTTTCTCTCTCTGTCTCTCTGTCTGTCTCTATCTCTCTGTCTCTCTGTCTCTCTCTATCCTTGACTTCCTTCAAAACTTAGTTTAGATTTCACCTCCATCATCCTCATATCATAAGTGAACCATGAAAGTTGAATTGAATTTGTTGAAAATAATACCAGTCAGAATCCTTCGGTACACTCAGCTGTCTCTCCATGGCCTTCTTCAAACATGCAGGCTTATGATCCTGGGCATTTTTATTTCACCCAGAGCATCATCTCAAAAGACTCTCAATGACCAAAACCAGTACCTATGTTTTGAGCTGGGTCTAGGGCCATAACAGGCTATTGTTATCATTCTACCAGACAATGCTCCCAAATCCAGTAATGAGTTGGGGGTAAGGAGGGGAAAGAGAAATCAATGTGTTGCAATGACTCATACCTCTGTAGGCAATGAAATTTAAATTTAGAACTAAGAGGGATCACAGAGCATGTCTGGTCCATCCACCTCATTTAACAGATAAGTAAACTGAGGCCCAGAGATTTTCAATAACTTGTCCAGGGTCATGCAGATAATAAACATCAAAGACTGGATTCGCACCCAGGTTCTCTGGCTCCAAATCTTCCCATTCTACCACACTCCCTCCCTGTAACTAGAGCGCACTGCCTCAGATTTCCATTTCTTTACTGGATCATTCTAATTCCCTCTCCTCCTCCCCTTTTACAAAGCAAGACCTGAACAATTTTCCTGAAGGTGAATGAAGTAGCTTAGTATAATCTGGGCTCTACCAGGAAGAAGAAAAAGATGGAATTTTCAAAGAATATCTCAGCAGACAAATTCAGGCTTAGCTGAGCAGGATAATCAGTCTGGCTAGGACTAGGTGACCTGCAAAAAGCCTTTCCAACTCTAGGAGTCTGCGACTGCGTCACCGATAAAAGATCCCACATGACAGCCACGAGCCACATCTTTGAAAGGCTAAAATAGGAGATAGTTTTGCCTTGGACAGCCATCACTCTGGTGCATTGAAGTGAACTATTAAAATCCATTAAGGGGTCCCAGCTTGGTTCAGTCCTAGGAAAACATAACTTCTAAAAAGAAAGGTCAGTGTATGTACAAAAATACTTATAGGAGCACTTTTCTGGTAGCAAAGAACTGGAAATTGAGGGGATGCCCATCAGTTGGGGAATGTCTGAATAAGTTGTAGTGTATGATTGTGTCAGAATACTGTTGTGCTATAATAAATGATGATCTCAGGAAAACCTGGAAAGACTCTCATGAACTGATGCAAAGTTAAATGAAAAGAACTGGGAGAACATTGTACTCAGTAACAGCAACCTCTCAAGATGATCCGCTATGAGTGACTTAACTATTCTCAGCCATACGATGATCCAAGACAACTCTGAAGGACTTATAATGAAAGATGCTATCCATCCCCAGAGAAAGAACTGATGGTGTCTGAATATAGATTGAAACATACTTTTTAAACTGTATTTTTCTTGGGTTTTTATTTTGGTCTGTGTTTTCTTTTACAGTATGACTAATATGGAAATATGTTTTGCATGTATAATCTATATAAAATTGTCTTCTCAGTGAGGGGGTAGTGAAGGAGGGAGAGAATTTGGAAATCAATCTTAAAAACAAATGTTGAAAATTGTTTTTCCATGTAATTGGGAAAATTGAACCTACAAAAATAAAATAAAGAGGGGTCAGGCTTTTCTCCCGCATTATCTTTGGCTCTTCTCAGCCCCCCACTTCCTTCCCCCAGCCCCTGGGAAAATAGTTTGCAGCTTATGTGTGACATGCCTAGAATCTTCCCAAAATGGATTGCAAGGGCTTTTGAAAAGGCACATAATATACTAGGTTAATCAAACATGTGTTCTGTTTGTCATCCTTCAGGTTAATCAAACATGGAACACCTATTTATTTCCTCCATACATAATTCATCTTGGGGAGGTGGGTGGATGGGGACTTACTGAAACTCTGGTTACACCTGCTTACACTTTATTAAGTTTCTGAATCCCTTCCCCCCCCCTCACCCATAGAAGCATACTCTAATGGGACCACCCTTCTGCACTCAGATAATAGGAATTAGCATCACGAGTCAGGCTAATGTTCATTTTCACATGGTCTTCTCTAGGATATGTGTAAGAGGAAAAGTTCCTTTGAGAAGGCATCTGTGATAACTTTTGGTTTTCACAATGTCCCTGCCTTGGAGGAAGGAAGATCATTGCATGGCCAGAGATTTAGAGCTGGTTGGTACCTGCTGTGAATCGTCACTGATGCCACAGCAGTTCCCAAAGCATTTCTTCCTAAGTTGTCACTTGCAATTTTCATTTTGACTTAGCCAATACTGGAAGGCAGTGTAGTATAGTGGCGGTGGTGGGGGGGAATTGCTCCTGGAGTCAGAAGATCTGTATTCTCATGTGGGTCCCCCTACTCATTAGCTGGCTGACCATGGACAAGACATTTTTGGGTTTCAGTTCCTCATGTGTAAAATGGGGATAAGCATAGTTACACTCGGTATCTCACAGAGTCATGAGAATGAGAAAAGGTGCGTAAAGTGCTTGGTCGACTTTAAGGTGTTTTATATGTGTGTAGTAGTAGTAGTAGCAGTAGTAGCAGTAGTAGTAGCAGCAGTAGTAGTAGCAGTATTAGTAGTAGTAGTAGTAGTAGTACTGGTAAAAGATAGGATGTTCATTCTAAACAACTGAATCCCAAACTATTTAAACAATTAGTCAGCAATGAGTAAAGGGGAATGAGCATGAGAAAGGATACTGACAGGCATCGAAATCACTGTATACGGAAGCTTAAAGCCGTAAATCCAACGTCACAAGGAAGCTAGCAGAGCTCAGAAGGCATCGCAGTCAGACCACAGACTCCTGATTTGATCAGCACATGGTGCGACCGCCTCATCCTGCCCCTATGTGCTTCTCATTTCCTTCTGTTTGGTCCTTATATGATGAAAGCTTTCTGCACCTCCTGTGGTTGTGACCATGTTCGTGTTCTGTTTGTCGTCCTTCAGACTGGGGGTTCCTCAAGGGCAGTGACAAGCTTTTGCCTTTTTTTGTATCCTTAGAACCTGGCATAGTGCCTGGCACAAAGTAGGTACTTAATGCACACTTGATGTTTGAAAATGAATGAATGAATGCATAACATTGATTCAGTGTTTTCCCATTTGAAAAACATTTTATAAACATCTTATTTTATCATCCTAACAATCCTCACAGATGAGGACACGGAGGCAGGCAGAAGTTAAGTGACTTGCCCAGGGTTTGACAGGAAGTGTCTTAGACCAGATTTGAACTCAGGTCTTCCTGACTCCAGGCCCAGCGCATCATACACACTGTGCCACCTGTATCCCATTCTCATATATTTTTATTATTATTAATATGAAGCTGTGATTTGACTGGCATAGGGAGAGGAAGCTCCCTCCACCAGCTTTTCTGCAGCTTATCTCATCTTAGAGAGAGTTGCCAGAGAGGTTGAGTGGTTTCTCTAGAGTCACACAGCAAATGTGTGTCAGAGACGAACTTGGACCTGGCTCTGAAGTTGGCTTTCTCTACCCTGAAACTCCTTGCCTTTTTGTTGATCATTATTCCTAATAACACCCAAACTGGAATGTGAGTGCTAACCACAGCTACCTGCTAAGTCCTTCGGCAAGAAATGCATGCTTAATGGGCCTCCTCCAGTTGAGAAGTGACACCCAGAGCTGGGCAGTCAAGACTTAGCTCTTGTTCCGCTCTTAGGACCCATCCCTAGGACCCAGGACTTCTCACTGGGCCAGATCTCAGGACCTTGGAAGTCTTTTTCCTATTAAGGCTATTTCATGGGATTTGTGTGGGTACAGAGTCATGTAGCAGGGTCCACGGAGGTGGAGGGATACTGACTGGGAAAGCTGACCGGGGAAGAGCCCAAAATAAAACAGGTGTGTGGATGTGTGAGCCCACACAGCATTGACACCTGCTCTAGCTTTCTAGGAAGTGTGAAAAAGATAGTGAGCAGGCATTAGCTCAGAGGTGGATGTGTGCACTGTGCCGGGGATGGAGAGGGTGAAGTTTGGTGTTGTAGAAGAGACTTAAATCATTAATAACAAGCCACATCTCTGCAGGGTTTTAAGGCGGAAGAGGAGTGAGTATTATGTAGTGTCTATTATGTGTCAGAAACTGTGCTAAGTGCTTTACAAATAGTATTTCATTTGATCTTGTGAGGTAGATCCCACTATTACCTCCATTTTACAGAAGAGGAAACTGAGGCAAACAGGCCTAAGTGATTTGCCCAGGGTCACACAACCAGTAAGTGTTTGATGTCAGATTTGAACTCAGGTCTTCTTGAATCCAAATCCAAAGCTCCACCTGGCTACCTCTAAGATTTGCGAAGTGTATTACATGTTTTATGGATTTCCTTTGATCCTCCTCAGAATGCTTTGACGCAAATGCTCTTTACTCCCCCCTATTTACAGATGAGAAACCTGTCCTTAATCTTTTCTCCTGCATCCCACCTGGGGATAAGCCTCTCTGGACTTAACTGGGCTTGTCCTTGGACTGCAGACATACAGTTTACCTATAGGCCTCTACCGGAAGCCCCATTAGCTCTTAAGGACCTGACTGAGCCTGGGTTCCACTGGCCCAGGCCTCCAGCATCCAAGTTCACTTCACAGTGACATAAGGTACCAAGAGAAGGATCTTGGTGGAGAGCTATGCACATAAATGTGTGTAGACACAAATATGTACATTATATTGCATTCCAAATGCTTCCATGCCGCTTTTATTTTTTACTAACTTAAATTTATAATTGCTTAGAGACAAGTCCACTATGGTAAGCATAGAGATACAGATGATGCTCTACTTTAGAGCCCAATCACAGAAAAAGGCAGTTGTCCTGAAGGGATTTAAAGAACAAACATGATCTTATGGATATTAACTTTGGCTACAAAAAAAATAGCATCGTTATATCAAAATTTGTGCCCCATTGTTGGGCTGGGAACTTAAACTCCTTCCAAGTTAAGAAACAAACATACAATATTCATTTATTTATGGCCATTTTATGAGTATCACCTACTGCCTGGAGTTACCTGGGAACAGTCCCACGCAGGGCTCTGTAGACAAGGCCTTCGACATCAGCACTGATCCCTCTGTGGTGGGCTGGCTCTTGCAAGTTTGGAAGTCAGTGAGGATGCGAATGAAGGGGCAGGCCCCCTGGGGAGTTCTCAGGAATGAGCAAAGAAGTGGGAAACCTGCTGCTAGAGAATGGCCACTGTCCGGAACCCCAAGAGAATTCAGAATGATTATCAATAGTAATTTTTGCCCTTTCCCTGCCAGCTCCATTTATTTATTTCTTTTTCTTTCTTTTGCTCATTAAAGGGGCCATTCCCTTTTTACTTCTTAAAGAGGCCCATTCACTGAATGGACATTACCTCACCCTAAGTGAGTACTTGAATAGGCCAAGGTCTCTCCAGTCATCCTGATGAATACTTGGTCACTGAATCCAGATGGCTCAGGAGGAAAAAGTAAGGCTGGTGATCTTGCACAGCCCTCCCTCACTCAAAACAAAGTCAAGTACAAGTCATGTCATCATTTCTCTGATGTCATGGTTTTCTTCGAAAATGACGGCTGAACAAGACAGGCGCCAGTGCAAACTGGTCTTAGACAACGTCTGGGACATTGAGAGATTGTCTCATAGCCAGTATGGGTCAGAGGGAGGATCTGAATCTAGCTCTGTCCACTGTTCCAGGTTGGCCCCACCCTTCCTCCATACACATACAGACATACACATACACACACATACTTTAACAGACGCAAGAGAAAAGGGACAGCAGCGCTCCTTGTACTGCTTAGTACATTTTTATTATCGCAGCTAATTTAAATAAGTTCATACAAAACAACAGAAGAAACAAATAAGAATTATCTGGGATTTCCACAAGGTTCTGGCTCTGATTATCAGGGGACCCTGAGGAGCTCCCGGCACCTCTCCCCATGAACATATTAGGACGAAGACTTTATCAGATTAACTGAGAGTCAGCTATGAAGACAAGAGCCTGGCCCTGAAGTGATGAGGGTTGAGCCACTAGGAGGCTGTACCCGGAGGAGGGAAGAGGGGCTGTATGCACACGTGTGTGCATGTGCATGCACGTGTGTGCATGTGTATCCTTGAATGAAGGTCATGACCAGCGAGAAGAGGATGGCTCAGATGAGAGCAAGGCCTTCCAACAGCTTTGCCTAATCAGGAAGGTGAAGGTGAATCAGGCTTCAAGGCTGTGGCTAATGGTTTGAGATGCTAGAAAAAGAGCATGTTGGGGAGTCAGAGGCCCAGGATTCAAATTCTTCCTCAGGCACATGGGTAAAAAAATCCCTTAATTGCTCTGGGCCTCTATTTCTTTACCTCTAAAATGGGGAGTGGAAATTTGATGGCCTCTAAAGTTCTTTTGATCAAAAGGTCTTTGATTGCCGATTCTATTGTCCCAGAGGCTCAAGTTCCTCATCCGTAAAACAAGGAGATGGGACCAAAGAGCCTCTGAAGTCTTTGCTATCTCCAAAACACTGATCCTACTCATGGAGATAGATCCAGGAGAAAGGGAGCTCCCTGAGGTGATTTCACTTCTGTATCCTCAGTACCTGGCACACAGTAGGCACTTAATGCTTGCTGCCTTATATTGAGCTGCATCCCAGTATGCCCAGCTCCAGCCTCACTGGGCAGTTCCCGGCCCAGCTGTTGGCTTCCTCATCTTGGCCACTTTCCTTGACTTGCTGGCACCAGCCTCGTCCTCATTACTTCAGCAGGGCTGGGGATCCCCATCTTCTCTGCTTCTCTCACAGCCTTGCTGTGAGAATCCAAACAACCACTGGCAGCTAGAATGTCCTGAAGCGCTCACAAGAATATCACAAATTTATTAATGGAGGCTGGAGGACCTGATTCCAAGGATAGGAGAGCTAGCTAGGATACGCAATAGGGTGCTGGATGCTGACATGGGGGCATCAGGCACTTCAAGCCTCCTTCAAGAGGAGGTATTCCCACGTCTAAGTCAAAATCCCACCCACCTTGACTTCCTGGGATGAGATGAGATTGAGAGTTGGAAAGATCCTTAGGGATCACCTCTGTTGTTTTACAGGCAAGGAAACTGAAGCTGCCACAGAGCAGGGTTTCAAACCCGAGGCTTCTTCCTCCACATCCAAGTGATCTTTCCCCTGTACCTCAAGGTCAGTGAAGACAGCTGGGTGTAGGCCAAGGTAGTCATGGAAAAGCAAACATCTCAGCAAACATTCTCTCCTCAAGATTCTGGAAATGTGGGAAGAAAATAAAGAAGCTCTTTCCCAGAGAGTACTTAAGATTCATAATTGTTTGGAGCTGGGTGGGGGCCAGGTCACCCAGTCTAACCTACCCCATTTTACAAAAGGACATGCTAAGGCCAAGAAATGGAATTACTGACCCACTGACCAAGGTCACACGGGTAGAATTCTAGGCAGAACTGGAGCTCAGGCTCCCAGGGCTCTTTCTGCAACACCATCTTTCAGAGTCTGGTGCCTCTTTTGAATTCTCAGGCAGTGGGATGCACTGGAAAGAAAGCTGGCTTCTGATTGACCATTTACTACTGATGTGACCTTGGACAAGTCACTTCCCCATTCTAGGATTAATTTTTCATTCATTAAAAAAAAACCAATTATTTTTTAAATGTATTTTTGTTGATACCTTTTTTTTAAACTTTACATTCATTTCCCTCTCCCTTCCTCTCATCAAGCTTTCCCTTTTAACAAAGATTTAAAAAAGAAAAATTACCCCTAAACCTCACAATTCAGCAAAAACAATACATTAAAACTATATGTGCAATACTTCACTTCCTTAGTTCTTCATCTTGGCACTTGTTTTCAGTTGAATTCAATTAGTATTTATATGTGCAAGGAAAGAGAAGCAGTGTGCCCTGGGGGGAGGGTGGCCATCCTTGAAGACAGAATGTCCGGGGCCTAAGTCCTCAGATGGACGAGTGAGCTGCATCGCTGGGGCCCAGACAAGCCTCTGAGCCCCAAGTGGCAGAGAATGACTTATCTGTAGGTGTGGGCCAAGTGTCCAGTCTTGATAGAAAATCACAGGTCTGGAGAGATACAGCTATAGACATACATATACAAAGAAGTATGTGTATGTATATGGAATATATAATATGCACATATAAACACATGTATATACATCCATGTCTACACATGTCCCATATGTGGCAGCATGCATGCGTGTGAGTACATATACACATGGGATTGAGCTAGGGATATGTGCATGAGAGCGGCAGATGTGACTCCATCCCGACTTCCTTTTCTCGTAGTTCCCTCAGCTTTCCTGGGTCACCTCATTCTGCCTGTCTCCCTGAGGTGCCACACTAGACACACTCCCATCATTTCCTTCTTTCCTCCTGCAGACATTCTCCTGGACCACCTCTCATCAGGACTCCGGAAGGTGCCTAGCTGAGCTGTGGGGGTCAACGCCACTCCTCCTTGGGAATGATTCCCTTTCCTTTTTTTTTTTCTTAAGGTTTAGGTGCACACCCATGTACACTTATTAGGCAAGTGAGTAGGGACAACTTCCACAGGGTTAAAGGACTGGACCAGGGACAAGTCAGGACTCCCTCCACTGCTGATGGTCAGTAGCCTTCCTTGGAAAAGCTTCTTGGATCTGTTCCATGCCTCAGATCAGCTGTCTCTCTGCCATCATGGGACGTGTACATTAAATGTTTAATCCCAAGGATCTTTCTGTAAGGCCCTACTCAGTGACTCACTAACCCAATGGGAAGCTGTTGGGCCCCGCCCCACCCCAAGGCCTCCCAGACCTTGACACTTGGGCCCTTGGGACAAATCTCCATCTTCCTGGGTCACAGTATTGTCTCCAGACTGTTTACAAACCTCCCTTTCTTCCTCTTGTCACCCCCTCCAACTTAGTCTATTTGAAGATGCCAGTCTGCCACTTCAGGGGGGCAGAAGTGACCACTGGGTTCAGGTCAGTCTTCTTCACTCACCTAGACACCTCCCCCACTTGATCCCCTCTCCCATGGCTGTCCCATTTGTATTTCCCAAAGAGATAAACAATTCTAAAAGTTTGATTGTACATGAGCAACTGGGGTGAACCTGGTCATCTCCTTGTCATATAGAAGATGACCTCATTTTATGCGTGTGGTGTGGTGACTTGCCCAAGGTCACAAGGTACTTAACATCAAAGGCAGGATTCGAATACAGGTCTTCTAAGCCATACTAGAGGCTACCGTGTCCATGAAGGTGCTGTTCTCATCACTGCTCTCTTTAGCCTTAGCCCTTTATCACTTCCTTTGAGACCAAGGACTCCCTAATATTTATAGTCTGATATTTTGATAAATTTGGAGACTATCAGAACTAAAGATCATCTCATTCACCAACCCCCCCCCCCTCATTTTACAAAGAAACTGAGAACCCTGAGGGGAAGGCAGCAAAGTCACGGAGAACATTAACGTCTGAAGCCTTCCTAGGACTCTGGTCTTCTGACTAAGTCCACTCACTTGGCTGATTTTCTAGAGTGAGTAGAAGTGTTGGGAAAAGCCACATCTGGGGTCCTGAGGCAGACACGACACCATTGCTTCATGGGCTGAGTAGCTAAGGGCTCGTGGCTTTTAACTAGAGGGGAGATAATAACTGATATTTCTCTAGGGATGGAATCGAAGTGTGGCCAGCCTATGCTACAGATTCTTCCGCTGTGAAGGAGCCAAATCCCTTTTACTTCCTCGGTGGCCTTGTCTCATTTTAACATCACACACACACACACACACAGTGCTTTGTGCACACTTTAGCCTCTGAGGCTGATAGCCTCAGCCTGCTTTGCAGAAGACCACCTCAGACTGAGTTCCATTTTTTAAATACACTTTCAGAGTCAGGCTTGGAATCCAGGGTTGGTGGGATACTGGGGATCTTTGGGCTCCAAACACAATCCACTCTCCACAGTGCCTCTCTGCTCTAAGGCCTCAATTCCATTCAACAAATATATATTAAGAAGGCATTGCACTTACAAAACCAAAATGGCCCTGGCCCTCAAGATGTTTCCAGTCTCTCACTTGGCAGGGAAAGGAAGAGAGAGCAAACGAAGGGTGGTACCTAATCTTGAGCCTTTCCTACGTAACCCATGGCACCCATCAAACGTTGGTCTCATCTGTCAAATGTGCTAACACTGGCACTCCCTCTTAGGATCACAAATTGAGGGCTGGGGGGCCCTCAGACACCACCAGGTCAACCTCCTTGTTTTACAGATGAGGCAAATGGAGTCACCAAAGCTCACACAGGTGCTAGTGGCAGAGAGGGAATTCAAAGGCATGTACTCAGACTCTCAGATCCAATACTCTTCTCACCTCCTCTGAGTCCTGGAGCCCCTGGGTGCCCACCTACATAGCAGAGATTCCTTCTCTGAATCAGGTTTTTAAATGCATTAAAAAAAATCCCATAGGATGACAAAGGAAACCAACCATGCCGAAATCTAGTCTTCAAAATATTTTAAATAATAAGTTCAAAGAGCCCCTGAAAAAGAAG
Source organism: Bettongia penicillata ogilbyi (assembly GCA_023548195.1). Lineage (NCBI taxonomy): Eukaryota > Metazoa > Chordata > Mammalia > Diprotodontia > Potoroidae > Bettongia > Bettongia penicillata. The sequence goes on along the minus strand of JAJHZJ010000150.1, from coordinate 6,298,203 downwards.
GGTGAGCTCTTGCCCCTTAGTACCTGTGTAGGACTTTAAGGCACTCTGGTCCCCTGCCTTCAATCCCCCCAAGAATCTCCTTCCTTGGTTATAAAATGAGTTTGGGGGTAGGCTAGGGAAGGGTGCCAAAGTCTGTTCCAGTTTCTAAATCCTGGGATCTGAAAGAGGCAGTACCAGAATGTATTGAGGGGCGGGGCATGAGTGAGAATTCAGCCTGGCCCTCATTTTCCAATCAGAGGCCCCCAGGGGTTCCCCCTCAGCCCTGTGCCCCCTCTTTCTAGGAAGCCCACTAACATTCCTTCTCCCCACTGTGCGACACTAGCCAGGTGGAGCCTACCTGCTTTCTCATCTGTGTTTTTGGAAATAATCTTGGTGGTGTAGAGTCAGTATTTCTTCTTATCCATGAACCACGGACTAAAAATCGGTGACCCTGATGAATATGCCTTTTCCCTTCACACCTGCTTCTCCCCTCAGAGGCACTTAGTCTGCCTGCCTCCTGTAACATCCATTTCTAGGGTCCTCTTTCATACCTCCAGTGAAGGGGGCCTCCCTCCATCCCAAAGCAGCCCTCTTCACCATATCTTTACAGACATCAAGCCTAAATCTGCCTGTCTGTAGCACATACCCATGGCTCCTTCGAGGTCAAAAAGAGGTGCCTGATCTCCCTATATATATCTTTCCAATACTTCATGTTCTGACCTCCCGGTTCCCCCCAACACTTGCCTCCTCTCCTTGAGGTCCTCTGTTCTTCCGGCTTTCATGGTTGAAGTCTTGCCCTCGTTCCTGGCTTGCCCCAAGGACCCAGAATCATCAGTAACAAGTAGAAAAGGGGAAGAAAACACAACCACCAGGGCTCTTGGGGTTCCTTGGTTTCATCAAGTTAAGGCACAAAGGTAGAGGCATCCCTCCCCACTCCCACTAAATGTAAACATGGAGTTGATTTCATCCAGCACAGCTGGGGAACCAACTTTGTCCAGGACGCATGGCCATCATTCAGGAGGTCTGTCGAATCAAAGGACAGAAGACGGCTGACTGGGAAATGGGCCAACGCGCAAGGCATCCATCCAGCGGTCCTTTTATAAGGCAGTTGTTGGGGTTTGGAGGAACACGAGAAGTCTTGGGCCCCTGTGGGTCCTTGCCCAACGTGGTCGGGACTCATGAAATCACACAGTTCTGCCTGAAGGAACTGAGGCTAGTTCTGCCTGTGGGGGCGGGAAGACAGAAAGACATAGATTAAAATGAGAGCTCCCAAGGGTAGGGACTGTCTGAAACTTTCCTCTGTACCCCACAACACTTAGCATAATACCAAGCACACAGCAGGCACTTCCTAAATGCTTTTGGATGGATTCAAGAGAAGCCCTGTGGTGAATTCTCTTTTCCTCAAGCTTCTAGACACAGGGAATTCTCAGGACCAGGCTTGAGTTAATTCAGCAGCATCCTCCTGAGCTTTAAAGAATGTTATTGAGAACCTTTTATTTCTTACATCCTTTCATTTGTAGACATATCCCTCCCTGGTCTTCTTTCTGGCTGCCTAACACTTGTGCCAAAGATTTTTAAAAGATGAAGACAAGAAGCAGTTCAGTAAACCTTGTCTAATAGGACATGATATTTCATACCTACGCCCTTCTGTAAAAAAGACCCTAAGAGTGATTCTCAAACTTTTTTTATCTCAGGATCCCTTTGTACTCTTAAAAATTATCAAGGATACTCCCCCAAAGTGTTTTTGTTTATGTGGGTTTGGCCTGCATTTATGGTATTAGAAATGAAAACATCTTAGCATTATAATGAAAAGTTTTAACCTTGGGGATGTCCTGAAAGGGCCTTGGGGGACCCCCTCAATTCCCCCAGACCACACTTTGAGAATGGATGCCGTAAAGCAAGGGTTCTTAACCAGGGACAGATTTTAGAGGGTTCTGTGAATATGGATGGGAAAAAAATGGCATCTTTATTTTCTTGGCCTTTTAATTGAAATTATGTAAAAAACATGATTCTAACAAAGGGTCCATCAGTCTCTCAGGTCTGTGAAAGGGGTCTGGCACACACCCAAAGATTGGGAATCTGTCCTCTCAAGTCTTCTGAATCCCCAATACAACTTAGAAACCCAGACCATGGCCCACTTTGGGGGAAGAAGGAAGACCATCCTTCCTCAGAGGATCTGCTCAGATCTATCCCTTGGGACTTCTGAGATGAGCAGGGCCATGCATCTGCTCTAAAGACATGGGAGACATTCCCTGCTCTTAGCTCACATCCCTTTCTCACTTTTGGCAGTCAACAAGTTCATCCACCCTCAGCCCAGCCTGTGGCTTCTGTTTGAATCTGCAGGCCCCAGCTAGACTGAGGCCCTCCAGGAGCCCCAGCGTCTGCATCTCAGACCTTCTGCATCCCACTCAAACCCATTCCCTTTTATAGCATGAGCCAGAAGTCCCTGAGCACCTGAGAGAAAAGGTGGCCTGTAACTTCTGTGATGGCATCCTAGATGATTAGGGCATTGTGTTAATAATTATGAGAAAGAACTGGGCCTGGAGTCAGAAAGAGCCAAGTTAAAATCCAGGCTCAGACATTTACTAGCTGTGTGACCCAAGGCCTCTAATGGCCCCAGTTTCCTCAACTGTAAAAAGGGGGTAATAGTAGTACCTCCCAGGGTTGTTGTGAGATTAAATGAGATATTTGTAAAGTCCTTAGAACAGTCTTTGACCTGAGTTCAAATCCAGTCTTAGATATTAGCGGTGTGACCCAGGCCAAGTCACTTAACCTGTGTCTGCCTCAGTTTCCTCAACTTCAAAATGATAATAACAGTACCCACCTCCCAGGGTTGTTATGAGGACCAAATCAGAATTTTTAAAAGTGCTTAGCATGGTTCCTGGCACATAGTAGGCACTTAATAATGTCCTTTGCCCAAGGGCTTTCTACATTATCTCATCTGATGTCCGTTGTACACCTGAGGAAACTTAAATGATTTGTCCAGGGTCCTGCAGCTACTAAGCATCGACCCATTCTGTGTGGACCTGGGGAGCAGGGGGGTGGGGGGAGGTTGGAGCTGAAGAAGCAGATTTCAGACCCGAACAGGGTAAAACTTGTAAAACATGCAGAGCTGTCCCAGAGTGGAGTCCACTGTCCTCCTCTGGAGATCTTCAGACTGGGACTGGGTGGCCCAATCGTCAGGGTTGCTTTCAAGGGTATTTCCAGTCATGTGGGGCTGGGGCTGGATGATGCCGAGGGTCCTAGTGCAGGTTCCTCACCACAGCTGGACAGCTGAGACACCTCCTACCCTCAGGGCCTGGCTGGCAGGTGGCCTGTCCCGCACCTTCTGACCCAATGGGAGCCAGCCAGGGAGGACGCCGCTCCATCTGGATGGTCCCACTCCCAGGCTGGAGGATGGGTGGACTATGTGCCAAACCTTTGGCCCAGGTATCTTTTTCTCACCCTGGCTCCTCTTGGTTTCTCTTCAGCAGGAGCAGGTTTTCCCAGACCATCCCCTTTCTCCCCAGCAACGAGGTGTTCATACCACCTTCTAGCAGCTGTGAACTCAATTAAGGGGATGTCTGTCTCTCTCTTCTGGGCCATTAGCAAGAAAGATGTTAAAACAAACAGTCTCCCAGCACTGATCCCAGCAATCCTGTGCCTCCCTCCCATAAACCATATCCCTTGGAGCGGGTCCACTATAATTCATCTTACACCATTATTTATGGCCCATTAGGTCAGAGCGAGCTCATTCTTTCAGGACTCTGCCATCTGACAACAAAATCCAGATGTTCCCTCTCCTGGGTCTCTCTTCCTCCCCTCCAGATTACTCAGGAAGTCTCAGGAATGGTCCTCAGGAGTCAGGCCTGGCCTGGATTCTCCCCTTGCTGTTTCATAGGGTTTCGGGCTCCCGATGAGCTCTGCTCTGTCCCCCGGGCTGAGGGCACTTGTCAACAGCATCTGGCGGGCCTCCAGCTTGGTTAACTGAATCCTGCTCTCTTCAGTCCCAGGCTGTAGCCATTGGACTGATCCTCTATCACTTGCTCTTCCCAGAGGCCTGTTTTACTTGCTAGGCCTATGAAGCAGTTGCCAAAATCCTCCTAGAAGGCAGCTGCATTTTGGCACCTGGCAAGTGATAGAGTGGGCTCACTCTGTAGCTTGGGCCCAGAGAGAGCCAGGGCTTCCCATCCCACCTGACACTCACCCCCTTCCATCTCCCTCCTCTAAGATGGAAGTCTTCGTGATCCCATTTGGGCTTTTCTTGGCAGAGATCCTGGAATGATTTGCCACTTCCTTCTCCAGCTCATTTTACAGATAAGGAAAGTGAGGAAACTGAGGCCAACAGAGTGAAGTGAGTTGCCCAGGGTCATGCAGCTAGGAAGTGTCTGAGGCTGGATTTGAACTCAGGTCCTGGGCTGTCTCCACTGAGCCATCAGCTGCCTATTTCAGGCCTTGCTTTCTGGTGTCTTTTAGTTCTAACTGCTTATTCCTTGTCCCTATGAGGACTGCATAGAGATGCCTGGGAGGTCTTTCAAAGCAGCAGCGCTGAGTCCAAATTCTCCCTGCTGTGATACCCCTAACATAAAGTCAACCTATGGCTGTGAGAAGTCATCACAGTGACTGTTTTCCATGTGACCAGTCCCATAGGCTCTCTTCATTTAAACACTTAACTCTTTCTAATGTGGCATTCAAGGCCCTTCACAATGTGGTACTACCTGACCTTTCCAGAAATGTGATCCCCACGCCCACCTACCCTCTTCCCACTGACTGAAGCAGGACTATTCACTGTGTCCTGGTTCACATACTCGTGTGGTTCCAAGATTTACTGCCTGTGTGACCACGGGCAAGTCACTTGACTTCTCCAAGGCTTAGTCTCCTTACCTGTAAAATGGGGAACTTGGACTAATCCCTTAAGACCCTTTCCAGCCCCAAATCCTACAGACCTCTTTAAGACTTGGTATCCTCATCTGTAAGATGGGGACAGTGTCATTTGGTCTCTGGTTGTCTGGTTGAACTCCCAGTCCACTAAATAAATAATTGGCCATGTGGTTTTTGCTGTTAGGAAGGGCTCATTTAAGATCACGTGAGTGGCATGAACTGGTTTCTCCTAGTGTCTGACTTGGCCCTCTATATCCTCCACCAGACCCTCCCCATTTGAATGCTGACCTCGTGGGTCTCTGTCTCCAGTTCTCATCTGTCTCCTCACACGTTGCTTCTCTCAGACTTCTTTAGAGGCTCCCAACTCATCTTTCAGCTGCATTTTAGGCTTTATTGTATCCTGGTCAAACAGGTCTCTCAAGCTTCTTTCTGCTCTGGTCCTGTGTGGATTCATGGCAGACTCATGCCTCCTCCCTGTCCCATCTCTCTCTCTCTCTCTCTCTCTCTCTCTCTCTCTCTCTCTCTCTCTCTCTCTCTCTCTCACACACACACACACACACACACACACACACACACACGCACACACACACACTCTCCTCTTATGGCTCAGTCCCATTTCTTTCACTAAGCCTTCTGTGACCTGCTCAGAGTGGCCACTTTCTTGCCCTAATCGCTGTTCTACCCCATATCATAAACTTATTTGTAGACCTTATCACACACCCTCCACTGCACTGGAAGCCCTTTGAAGGCAGGGGTAGTCTTGTTTTTTATCTCTGTACCGCCAGGGTCTGGCATCTAATACACATTCAATGAACTGAATCATAAGTTCCCTGAGGGTTTTCCATGTGTATGTCCCCCTAGCTGAAGCCCTTGTACATAGTAGGTGCCTAATGAGTATTTGTTAACTTTTCATAAGATGCTAGGAAGCCTGGGGCTAGGGCTTGGCCACTAGAGGGGAGCAGAGGGTTGCAGATGGCTTGGGCAGGCCTTGAGGGGACAGTTTCTGTATCTGGATGGCCCCCAGGGCTGAGCATGGCACACACATGGTTTAGGCCAGTTACCAGGTATGCTCCAGCCCTTCTGAAGCCACAGCTGGATCACTGCTTCCTCTGGGCCAGACCAAGCGCCCTCATGCATACAGTAGGGATAATCATAGTGCCTGCCTTCTGGGCTGTGGTGATGATCAGATGCAGTAGGGTAGGCACTTCGCAAACCTCAAAGCCCTATGTGAGTGTGAGTTCTTTTTCTCCATCTCTTCTCATCCTCCCACAAGTGTCCAGCAAGTGAGAGGAAAGCATCAACATCTTGGCTGGGGCCTTGAGCTCGGGCAGAGCTCTGGATTTAGAATCAGGAAGACTTGGGCCTCAGTTTCCCCACCTGTAAAATGATGTGGAGGGACTAGAGGACCTCGGAGGCCCCTTCCACAGCTGTGGTCCTAGGCTCCAATAGCTGTGAGCCCTGGCAAACCTTCAGGGTGGAGGAAGGGAATCTAACTCTCTGAGCCTCAGTTTGCTCATCTGTAGAATGAGGGGTGCCATCTTGATGTCCTGTAAGGGCCCTTCTACTTCTAAGCTGAGGATTTTATTCTAAGTCAGCATGTTCGTTCTCAAGAGTCAACTGGAAGAGCGCTTGGGGGTCAAGGATGGTCCCAGCTCAGGGACGCGCATGCTTCATAGGCTTGTCAATTTAGAAACCATCAAGTCCAGCATCCTCACTGTTTTTTTACTGATACTAGAGGGTTGAAGGGTAGGGCTAAGCTGTGCCTCCCTCCCCCCAGATCTTCTAATTTTAGTCCCTCACCTTTTCTGTTCTGAGGCCACACTAATGTGCCTGCTGGCCTTAGCCAAGGCCAAGATTCCTGTCTTTTTTTTCCTGGTTGGGGGCCGGGGTGCTGGAGCTGGTCACTTACTTGAAATTAATTCACTGAGTCTGAAGCTTTAGTCTCTCAGCCCCCTGTCTCTCCCAAGGGGCCCCAGGGCCCTGGATGAGAGGGGGAACTCTGGTTCAGACTTCCCCATGAAGTGACATTATAAAGTATTCAATATGGCAGAGGGAGCAAGGTGTCCCTAAGAGGCAGGAGGGCAGGGGCTGTGCTGAGAATGTCAGACTCGGAGGGAAAAGACAATTAGAGCTGGGAGTATATTTAGGGCTGATCTAGTTCAATCCTTTTTCATTTTACATAGTGGGAAACTGAGGCCAAAGAAGGAAAAAAAAAGAGAAGTTCTTCCAAGGTCATATAGCTATTAGGAGGCAGACTTGAGGCTTCCTTCCTTCCACAGGAGCCTAATATTCTCTCTCCCTGTGACTTTTATCCATGAGTCATTTCTTCTCTGGGTCCATCTCCTAATGCATGTAAGGAAGCTCATAAGGCCCTCATCTGCCCTCCTTCCCTGTATAGCTGGGGGGTCTGGGTAGGAAGATGTGGGCTGATGCATGGGTTGCCCTTCATCCCCCTCCTCCCCCCTGCTCCTGTACCTTCCTCTCCTTCCAGGATTAGCCTGGGTGCCCCCTCTGCCCAGTCGGACGTAACCACCACTGCTGTGTCATTCAAGCAGAACTCGAGGTGACCTAAATCCTGAGGAAGCCACCAGAGACATCAGGAAAGGGCAGGCCAGGGGGGCCGTGGGGTTTCTATGGAGACATCACCTGGGGAAAGGCTCTGGGAGGGGAGGATGGCTTCCTCTTTTTCATTTTCCTTTCCTCCCTTCCCTGCCAGGTGTTCTCCATGGCAACCCTTCTTCTCTGGAAGAGGCACAAGGCAGTGTAGCATCTGGTGGGGTGAGGGGGTGAGGGGCAAACTTGGGGTGAACCAGAGGAGAGGAAAGGAATACCAGCTGCCTCCTGCAGTGGGCCACATACAGTGGAAAGAGATATGGGTTTGGGGTCTGAGGAGCTGGGCTCAAATTCAGACTTGACTGGCTCCATCTCTGGGCCTCAGTTTCCTCCTGTAAAATGAGGGGCTAGACTGTCTGACTTTTAAGGTCCCTCTCCACCATAACTTGTTCTCTCTGGGCCTCCTTTTCCAATGCTTCCTAAAACAAGGATTTAGATTGAACAGTTTTTAAGCTTTTTCTAAACTTGAGGCGTATAAGCTTAGGGAAGTCACAATAAGCCCAGGCTGCTTGCACACCCCAGAAGGGTAGGGGGAGAGGTGGTGGTCTGTTCTGAGAAGGGTCTGATGGCAGGGAGCCTTAGGGAAAGCCTGGCCCTCCCTGAGCTGCAGGACCTGTGTTTGCCTGAGGTGCCATGTTCTGCCTGGGTGACAGAGGACTGCACCTTCTGAGGCCCCTGCCGGCTTTAGGGCAGTGAACCCAGGAGATTCTGTCCTACTAGATGAAAGGTAATACAAAAAAAAAAAAATTACATCTAGGAAAAAAAAATTCTTCTCCATGGCTCAGGAAAGACTACAGGATTTAAGACCCTGGAGGATCCTGGGAGATCACCTAGTTTAGCCCTTTCTCCTTAAAGAAGAGGAAACTGGGGGTCAGGGAGGGGAAGCCATTTGTACAGAGACAAAGTCAGGATATGAACATGGGTCATCTGAGCCCAAGGCCAGGGTTCCTTCTACTAATCCTGAGGTGCATGATCCCCATTTTACAAGTAAGGAAACTAAGGCTTAGCAAGTGAATTGCCTTGCCCAGAGCCACTTAGCTGGTAAGAGGCAGAGCCAGGGGCTTTCTGAAGTAGGCCAGGCTTGTGCACAATGCTCCCTTGTGAACCTTTCTCTGCCGCTTCTCCATTCCTGTGAATCTCTCCCTCCAGTTCCCAGGGGGAGCGTCTATTTCTGTGACCAGGGAACATAAGCAGCCCAGGTTATTAGCAGCATTCTTCCCCCTAAGTTGGGTCTTTTTGGCTGTGCTGAAAACTGTGAGATAAATTGGATACAATCCTGGTCTTCCAACAGCTCTCTGGCTAAGGCAGAGACAAATTCTCAGAGGACAGAAAAACAAAGATAAAAAAAAATCCCTTTCCAAAGGGAAGCACCAACTAGACCCAGCACTGGAGCCAGTTAACTATTTCCAGCAGAAACAACCAAGCCCATAGGTCAGATACCGGGCCAGGGCAGGAGAAGCTTGGCCAAGGCAGCCCCCTCTCTCCACTTCATTCCAGGGGCAGGCATCTGGCCCGAAGCAGTCTGCTGCAAAGAGCCCCAGGTCAGAAATCAGAAAAGCCCTTCATGCTTGTCCTGGTTCTGGCTCATCTGACGAGGGCAGGGATGTCTCATATCAGACTTTGTATCTCCAGAGCCTAGCCCAGGGCCTGGCACGTAAAATGGTGGATCACTTGATCTTGTAACTTATACAAATGTTCTCTCAGGGCCTCAGTTTCTTCACCTGTAAGATGAGGGCTGCATACCATCAGGGCTATTGGGATTCCCAGACTGACTGACAGATTACAAATGTGAACATTATTGATTTAGAGCTAGAAATGGCCTTAGGAGATCAGCTGGCCCAACAAAGGCCCATAGAGAACAGTGACCTGGCAGAGCTGACACTTCAACTCAAGTCTCATGATTCTCAAGTTGGGTGCCCTGTAATGCCAGCCTTGGCTAATGTGCCAGTTGGTGTTGCTGAACTTGCCCCCACTGCCTTCTTTTGTATTCTCCATGACAAAGGCTGACTCCCTAGATAGGGGAAGAGGAAGGGATATTTTGCAAAGGAAGGTGATATAAAAACAAAAGATATCATAAAGAAAACTTTTGAAAAATGTCTTCTTGTAGGGGTAGGTGGTATAATTGGTACTGTGCATGGCCTGAAGGAAGGGCCAGAAAGAAGGGAGGGGAGGTGAGAAGCAGAGGACTGGGTCCTGGGAGGATCCCTACCTGAGATGCTGCCGTTGCTGTGGAGGCCATTGCCAGAGCTGTGGGTTCCTGGGTCCAGGGCTGGCCTCCTCACCACCACAAACTCCCCGTCAGAGAAGGTCTCGCTGGAGAGGGAACTGGCCATGCCGTTGGTGGCACGAGTGCGCTTAAGCTTCCAGCTGAACTTGCCCCCCGAGCGTCTGCCCTCTTTGCTGGCAGCAGCTCTGTTGGTGGCCTCACTCTTCCCTGCTCGGACAGAGGGCTCCTTGGTCTTGGGCTTTGCTTCTACTCGTCGGCCTCCCTTCCAGGTTGCCTCCTCTAGGGGTGGAGGGTCCATCTTGGGCAGCACCTGGTCTAGTGTGACCAGATCATGGAGAAAGCTCTCAAGGCGCCGGGCAGACTCGGAACCTTCCCCACCTCCCTCCTGTGGTTCATCCTTCTCCCCGCCTCTGGCCTCCTGCTTCTGACGCGCCCAGCGCATCATCTCCCCAGGAGGTTGGCGGCTGCCGGCCACCAGGGCATACTTTGGGTTGATTAATTTACGCGCCACTGTGGAAGAATATTTGAGGCCCGTGAGGCCCAGTTCTTGGTATAGGTTCACCTCCTCTGAGATGGCATAGAGTTCTCGAAACTCCACATCAAAGGGCTCCACATGCTGCCCTGTCAACACCAGGAGAAGATTTCTATCCACATGAGAGGAGCGCCAGGTAAAGCTGGAAGGAGAAACAATGTGGTCTTGTCCCTACTCCATCCTCCCCAAGCCCCAGCCTCTCTTGACTTCAGTGCCCGTGCTCCAAGAACATCAGGGTTGAAGAGGTAAGAGGCTCCCTCCCCTCACCTTCCCAGCTCAGGCTCAGCCTCACTTACCTGTAAGACCCCATAGCGACTTTGTCACCATCTACCATCAAGAACCGGGAGGACAGGGTCCCTCTGATCTTTCCATCAGGCATATAGAATCCAACACCAGGCACACAGCGGATTCGGATGTTCTGGTGGGGAGAGGAGACAGGAATCAAGGTCACTTTGACCTGTTGGGCCTAGTTTGGTTGTTTATATGAACAAGGCCAAAATGGCAAAAAGTGGGTTCCCCCTGCTCTGCAGGCCCCGGGCCATACACTTATTAGATGGTTTGAAACACTCTTCATCCATGACCCCAGTGGAAAGCAGAGTGGTCTCTATGCCCAGCAGACTCCCTTCCAGATAGCAATGAGGCTAGCCCTTACCCCACACTACGGACACCTAGTGAAGTGTCCCTCCGGAAAGGCAGATGGGGGCCAGGTCCTGAGTGTTTGGACAAAGGCTGGACCAGACTGCTCACCCAGAGCAGCAACCCTGACCCTTCCTGCATTTTTGGCCTGCAATCATGAGGACTCAGATTGAAATCCTGCCTCAGGTCCTCCCTGGCTGAGCTACCTGGAGCAAGATATTTAATTTCTTAGAGTCTAATTTTCTTTCTCTGTAAAATGAGAATAGCCGTAGTATCCAGCCTATAGGGTTGTTGTGAAGACCCAATGAGATATCGCTTCTAAAAGGCACTGCAAACCTGAAAGGGTTATACCACCAAGGACTCTGCTTTTCCACCATATTGGTGATGATTTGATGTTGATAAACACCAAGTAGGAGCTTTGCTTGAGAGAGGGCTGTATCAGAGCCAAGGCCTCAGAAGCCCTCCTTCCCTCCTCACTCTGTGAGTGGAGGCCATAGGCGGTATTTGTTATTTGCTTTGGATGTTAAGCTCATGTCTGGGTGGGGAGCAGAAAAGGTGGGAAGAGGAGGTGCCACTCCCTCTCAGAGAGTCTGGGCCTTTTCCCACCCACCCTTAGGAGGTCTAGGCCATACCCGGATTCGGAAATCATTGAGATCCAGGGTCCGGCACATCTCTAGAAAGAACTTGACTCCTGCCTCATCCAGAATTATGTACACGGGGACCCGTTTCTTATAGGCAGCGTTGACAATGTCTTGGAAGATGTCCCCATCTGTGAAGAGGTCCATGACCACCGCAATAACCTGGAAAGTGAGAACAGTGCCTTAGCACAGTGTGCCATATACAAGAGGTGCCAAATAAATTCTTATTTACTGACAGTGGTTTCACTGTTCCTAGGGATATGCCCAAACTCAGGAAGCAGGGACAACCCAGAAGCTTGAGTTGGGTGAAGGCTCAAAGTCAGCAGAAGCAACCACACTTAGAACCAGAAAGGAGTGCGTAAATAATAGCTAATAGCTAAAATTTATATTGCTTCTGAAGGTCTGTAAAACACTTTCCAGATATTATCTTGTTTGATACTTTGGAAAGGGCTGAATTTGGACTGGGGAGATCAAATCTCAACCCTGAATAGACCTTGGCCTAAAGGTGCCAAGGTCTCCCATTGCATCCTGGTCATCTCCAGTTATCCTGATGAATATCTGGTCACTGGATCCAGATGGCTCTGGAGGAGAAGTGATGATGGTGACCTGCACAGCCCTCCCTCACTCAAAGCAAAGTCAAGTGCAGGTCATGTCGTTATTTCTCTGATGGCATGGTCTTCTTCTGCAACAAAGAACAAACACCACAGCAACAAATCTGAGCCCGCAATAGCTATGTGACCCTGGGCAAGTCTGAATGAACTTCACCTCTGGGAGCCTTGGTTGCCTCATTTGTAAAATGGAGACAACAGTACTTGTAGAACTCACCTCTAAAGGCTGTTGTGATCATTAAATGGGACAGTGCGTGTAAAATCTGAAATCATAAAATGCTCAGGTATACAACCTCTCTCCCCCAAAGAGGGAGGCATGGTTTACCATCAGTCTCCTGGAATACAGACTTGGGCACTGACACTGACCAGATCTCTACTGCCAGGAAACAATGTTTCCCCTTTGTTCTCTCTGTGTATTGTTTCCTTGGTTCTGCTCATTTTCCCCTCCATCAGTTCATGCAAATCTTCCTGAGTCTCTCTGAAGTTTTTAATATTTCTCATTTTTTATGGCTCAGTGATTCCATTGTATTCAAATACCACAAACTGTTCAGCCCTGCCCCTTCAGTGGACATAACTTCAGTGCCCTCTCTGCCGCTCAACATTGTATGTGTTCTGCATTTACTTTTATGTTCGTATGTTGCCTCCTCCAACATTCTCCAAATTGCATTGTGCTTACTGTGTTTATATTTTTCATTCTCCTCTGCATTCGTACTCTTTTAAGCCAAGGAGAATGTAATTTCCTTGAGGACAGGCATAGATTCTAATCAACATCTGGTGATTGACTGAGCCAGTGAAGGGTGGGTATCTTACAAGGAAGGCTCCATCCCAGGGAGAAATTACAGGACAAAGAGGTGTCCACACTGACGGGGAGGCAAGGAGTCAGCTCATTTACAGAAGCCACACGGTTGCATGACCATTATCTTTGATCTCCAAGGCTGGGCTGAGCTTCTTCTTCCCCCAATGGCATTTCAGAGTCAAGTTCCTCATTGGCCTCATTCTCGTGGCTCCCAGGTGTCCCAACCCACACCATTTTCAAATCTCACTTGGCTCAAGCCCAATCTCCTCACTTTGGCATTCAAGGTCCTTTACATTCATTCCCCTATCTAGTCTTTTCACCCACTGTTCTCCCTCTGCAAACTGTTCACTTCAGTCAGGCTAGTTTCTTCATTGGCTCTCATATAGGGGTTACCTATTCCTACCTCCAAGCCTTTGCTCATGCTCTTCTCTAAGTCTGATATGCCTTTCTTCCTCCTCCCTATCCACTCATAGTCCACTCACTCCTCAAGGTCTAACTCTGTTTCTATTGGTTTCTAAGAAATCTAAGAAGTGCCAGACCTGGAAGGGACCTCAGAGGACAACTAGCCCAACTGTCTCTGAGACACAAAGAGGTGTCTTGCCCAAGTCCCACAAGTAAGCCTCAAAGGCAGGATGGGATGGGGAGTCATGAAACTAGGAAAAGAGAGGTCTCTGGCTAAGCGCTGCCCCCTCCAAGGACCACGAAGCCTCCAGTCTGAGACTGTGCTAAGACTCTACCCTCTGTATCAGCACTAAATTAAACAGCAAAATATTTGTATTAAAAAAAAATCAATTGCTCTCTGCTCATGGCAAAGGAGTGATAATTATCCTGTGCGTGGACTCCATGGGTGCCATCTGACATCCATCTCTGCTGTGTCAGGCCCATGACAGCCAGCCCTCTCCTTCCGGTGCTGCCGGGTTTCTTTCCTGCACAATGAGCAATCACCCAGGACAACCACAGGCTCTGAGCTCTCCATGTACGCTCTGTGGAGGGGGACGGAGATACAAACACTGCCCCCTCTCCAGGGGTGGTCTGAACGCCCCGTCCTAGGCTCAGAGCCCCAGAAAGAGATGTCAAGGTCACCTCTGTCTCTGCCTGCTCCTCCCTGCTGCCCACAAAGGGGCAGCACCCACAAGGAGAGGTTAATTTGAGCTGGCAGTCATCGGCAGAAGTCACTGGGCTGATAAACCCACCGGGAGGCAGGCAGGTCTCTCCACTCTGATGTTCCAATGCTTCTATCTGGTGCTTTCATTGTGCCGAGTGCACTTCTGGCTTCCTGCTCGAAAGTCAGGATGGGGGGAGATGGGAGACTTCCTTTACCTGCCATCCAGTTTTAATTAAACAGCCCAGCTCTGCTAATTTCCTCTCTGGGCTCCTTAATTACTACCAGATACTAAAAATAATGGAAGTCTTTGTTCAATGCCAGCAGCAACTCTCCTTCCACCTTCCCCATGGGCCTGGTGAAACCACCAAAGGATGTATTTGTGAAAGCAGCACCAGCTCCCCAGTGGCCAGCTGACTGTGATGTCCCCACGGTGCTTTCCCCCCATCCCCCTCCAGTGACAGAGGCAATGAGAGCATTCCTGGAGCCAAGAGCTTACCAATTCTTTCAGTCCAGCCCCTTCATTTGGCAGATGAGGAAACTGGCCCTGAGAGGGGACGTGACCTTCCCAAAGTCACATGCAAACTAAGCAGAATACAAGACATGGACCCAGCCCTCTTTCCATTATCCCATAAAAATTTCTTTTTATAGACGAAACAACTGAGAGAGACTCCGAAGACAAGTGTCAGATGACTTATCCAGGGTCACATGGCTGGGGTAAATGGGCCATAAAGGGAGCTAAGCACTCCAGGTCCACCCTTTTCTCTTTCATCCACCACCACTCAGCCAGCAAAGTAGCCCAGTGGATAGAGCGCTGGGTCTGGAGTCAGGAAAACCTGAGTTCTAATTCTGCCTTAGACCCTGGGCAAGTCACAACCTGTCTGCCTCAGTTTCTTTACTGCACCTTCCTCCCAGGGTTGTTGTGAGGATCAAAGAGATGATATTTGTAAATGCTCAGCACAGTGCCTGGCATACAGTAGGGGCTTAATAAATACTCATTCACTCTCTCCTTGTACTGGTTTTGGGGAGGGTTAATGGAAAGGGGGAATTTGTTGGGTCCAGAGGATCTGGGTTTAAATCTTGACTAGGTGTCTTTGGGCATGTCACTTCATTCACCATGTTCTCAGGGGCCTCAGTTTCCCCCTCTGTAAAATGAGGGAGTTGGACTCAGCCTCTTGATGTTCCTTCTAGCTCTGGATTTCTGACCCTCTATGTGACCGTGGACAAGCACTTAATATCCCTCGGACTCAGTTTCTTCACCTGTAAAATGAGGGACTCCAGGCTTCCAAGGTCTTTTCCAGCTCCATGTCTGTGACTTGCCCAAGGTCACTATAGACAGTGAGTGGAATCTGAACCTAGGTCCTCTGACTCCCAGGCCAGTGTCCTTGCCCCTTCTGGCCACACAACAGGGTGGAATGGGGAGAATCAGGTTATGAATCAGGTTTCATAAATCAACCAATGAGCCAACGAGCATTTATTAAGCTCCTACTGTATTCCAGACTGGAGTTGGGAACATAATGGCAAAAATGAAATAGGCACTGTCTTCAGGATGTTTATATTCTACCAACACATCTAAGACCTGGAATGTGCACAGAAAGTGCTTAATACTTGTTGAAATAAATTGAATTTGAGCCTGGAAAGCTGGGAAGGATTTTGTCCTCACCAGCCAGCATTACCATAATTAATATTACCACAGCCTGGATGTTACTGTTTCTTCTCTTGACATGAATGAGGCCAATTATGACTTACGTCATGGATGTTTTCTGACTCTGGCCTCACTTCCCTCACTGCCCCTCCCATGTACCACCCAGCTTCATCCTTAAAGATGAAGAAGACCTTTAGAGACCTTCTAGCCAAGCCCCTTTAATTTTACAGATGAGGAAAATGAGGTTCAGAAAAGTCAGAGACTTAGATGAAGGCCCAGAGCTTGGTTTCTAGCTTTCACCAGATAGTACAGTGTGCACAAAGCACAGGGAGTAAGTAGCCTGGTTTGGTGAGATTAGCGGGAGATAAAGCCAGAAAGGTCCTATGGCAGTGGTAGATTGGGGGGAGGGAGGAGGGGCTGAACATGGGGCTCCTCCTTGCCCCAGGTGGGGAGGATGGGGTGACTGCACAGCAAGGAGGGTTTCAGGCCCCCAAGACTTCCCTGTTGCCCTCTGGGAATGCTACCCCGGTCACAGAGATGTCATGAAGGGACACTAGCACAGGTTCCAGAAACACATTCTTTCAGACTCCTAGTTGATACCCCTAAAGAATTGTGCTTTCACATTTACAGTGATGGCGAGTTCACTACCGAAAATGCAGCCAGCCTCTTCTGTTATTGGACAGGCCTAATAAGAAAGTTCCTACTTAGAGGAATTCCAAATTGTACCTCCCTGTAACCTTCCCCCACTGGTCCTTTTCTCTGGGCCCAAGTTTGATTATCTGTATAGAGTCTAGTAGTCCCTTCCTCTATATCCCTCACAGGGTCTTTGTAAGGTAGATCTGAAGGCACAGCCCTTTATGAACTGTGGCATGATGGGAAAGAACCAAGTATTAGGAGTCAGAGAATCAGGGTTCACATGCCAGTGCTGCCACTGTGAGACTAAATCACCTGAACCACTTGACCTTTGTGAATATGAGAGGGTTAGTCTATGTTAGATGTCTCTGAAGTCCCTTCTAGCTTTAGAGTTACAGTCCTATGATCTTACAACTCATTAGCTAAATGATCTTGGGCAAATCCTAGAATCTCTATGACTCAGTTTCCTCTTCTGTAAAACGAGGGAGATGGACTAGATCTGTTTCTTCACCGTGGATTTGTGGACTTGAAAAAAAATGTATAAATATATGTTTGTGTATAATGTAAATTGTCAATATAATTGGCTTCCTTTCTAACTCTGTGTATTTTATTTTATACATTTAGAAACATTCTGAGAAAGTGTTCATAGACTTTAGCAGATCAGCTTTCAGAGGACATGCAGGACATACAAAACATTAAGACCCTCTGCCAAGTCTGAGGTTAATTTCTGGTTCTAATAGTCTTTGACGCTATGGGTCTAAAAAGTTCAGAGAAAATCCACAAGCAAACATTTATTAAGCACCTACTGTTTGATTAGTACTGTGGTAGGCACAAGATTCTTGTTGCTCAGTTGTTTGGTCCTGTGCAACTCTCTGTGACCCCATTTGGGGTTTTCTTGGCAGAGATCCTAGAGAGGTTTGCCATTTCCTTCTCCAGGTCACTTTGCAGATGAGGAAACTGAGGCAAACAAGGGCTAAGTGATTTGCCCAGGGTCACATGACTAGGAAGTGTCTGAGGCTGGATTTGAACTCAGGGAGATGAGTCTTTCTTGACTGCAGGCCCTGCTCTCCATCTACCAGTAGCTGCCTCAGGCAGAAGATACAAAGATAGAGACAAGTTCACTCCTGCCTTCCAGGAGCTTCTATTACATTAAACTGAGGGGATTACACCATAGTCAGAGATGTGCAAACCAAATCCAAAATAAAGTTTTTGGGGGGTTGGGAGAGGAAGACCTTACCCCACCCCCTCCAAGGCACAGAGAAAGGGAGCACTTGTCAGGAGTCCCACAGCTAATAAATGGAGGTCAGGACTCAAACCCAGGCCTGATTCCCAGCCCAGACTTGCCTTCCCAGCAAATCTACACATGCCAGGAAATGTTAAGGTTCTGTCTCACCTTGTAGGCTTCCCCATGGCCAGTGATGTGAGGTGTCTGGCATCAAGGCTTGGTTAGCTGCCAGTTACTAGGGGAGACCTGCTCCCCCGCCATGATCCCGGAGGTGCAGGAAAACAAAAGGACCAGGCTGATGTGGGTACCACATCAGCAGTTAGCTCTAGTCCTGAGGGCAGGGAGGGAAGCCCAGGCAAGCCTGGCTGACTAAGCCTCTGCTGAGCCCGCTCCTTGAGCCGCCCCAAAAAGACTTTCTCTAAGTTGACTCAAGTGGTGAACCCTGAATCCCACTTGGGAAAGCTAAAAGAATTCAAGGGAACATTTATTGAGCACCAAATGCGTACCAAGCCCTGGGCTAGGACCTGAAGGCAAATACGAAGAGAAAAGTGAAACAGTTCTTACCCTCAAGGAGTTGATATTCTACTGGGTTGGATCCACATGAAAGCAGAGAAATAAGGTGCAAAATCATCTAAGCAGCAAATCGAATGCAGTTTGGAGGGCTAAGCAAACATTTATCAAGTGCCTACTACGTGGCAGGCCTTATGCTGGGGATACAAGAGGGGGCAAAACATAATCCATGCTCTCAAGAAGTTCACAACCTAATGAGGGAGATAGCTGCAAGCTGACCATCCCAAGCACAGGCTTGACCCAGTCACCTCACCATCCATAAACTCCAATGGCTTCTGGACCAAAGGGAAAATCTGCTGTTGGCATTTGAGGCCCTTTATGCCCTGCCCCTTACCTTTCTTTTGCCCCTTGTGTACCCTCTGGTCTAGTGACTGACCTCTTTGCTGCTCCTCTCACAAGACACCCCGTCTCTTGACTGTGGGAGTCAGTGTTCACTGGTACATGCCCCCCCCTTCCCCACCCCCCCACCCCCCCCACCATCTCCTCTGCCTGGAACGCTTTCCCTCTTCATCTCTGGCTTCTTCCAAATTCCCTACCAAAATTCCAGGACCTACAAATTCCAGGAAGTTTCCTTTGCTTTTGTCAGTTTATCCTGTTTCTAGCTTGCCTGCACACAGGTATTTGCAGGTCCCCCTCCCCCCCCCCCCCCCCCCAGACTTTGAGCTCCTGGAGAATACAAACTGTCTTTTGCCCCATTTTTTTTTTTTTTGGTGTGTGTCCCCAGCAATTAGCACAATGCCTAACACCTCTTAGGTACTTAAATACTTGTGGACTGACCCAACCCCTTGCAAATAGTAGGGATTTCAAAAATGTAGGTGGAACTGAATTTCTTCACTTTCACTGGGGGTCCCAGCCTCTCTTCCTTTGTCAGGAGCACTCACCACCCATCCTTCAGTCCTACCCAATTCCAATGCCAGTGCCAGATGGACATAACAATACATTTTAAACACTCCTCTGAGCTCCTCCTGAGACAGTCAGAACAGCTTGCAGAAGCAGTCTGGGCTTCTTCTAGAAATTCAACATCAAGGTGGAAATCACTTTCACTTGTTCAGTCCTGGTGAGGCATCCCATTATTTCAAGCTGACAGATAGGCAGCCAGAGATGCCTATTACACCCCAGCCTGAAGCCAGAACACACAGACCTGGGCTGGTTGGCATTAATTGTGGGGAGGGCCAATCTGCCTCAAGGATCAGCCAGTTCACCCATCATCTCACTTGCATATGAGGAAACTGATGCAGAGAGAAAGGAATGAGCAGTCTAGGAATTTACAGTCTAGAGAGGTTTTTCCTTACTTTTTCTTTCTTCTTTTTTAAAGAAATCCGTACCTTCCATTCCAGGACAGAGAACTACCTCACTGCTGAGAAAATGTTGACAAAAAGGAGTCCTGTCAGGCTTTTTTCATGGAAGAATGAGGCTCATTTGTAAGGAACAGATAGATACAGGTAGATGCTGCTGAAGAGCTTGGAAATAAGATGTCCTTTTTGGAGAGAGTAAATAGTTATGTCACAGTCTTTTTTAATGTTCATTTCTGTTGATAGCTTTTGAATCTCTATCCCCTTCATTGCCAAATGCATTCTGTTTTTCCTTCAGGATCCAGAGAGCTATCCCTTGGGACAAAAAATAAAAAGACGAGAGGAGAAAAAGCTCACTGGCAAAATTCATCACATTGACTCAGTCTGACAGTGTTTGGCACACAGATGCCCCCACCTCTGGAAAAAAAGACAGCAATATACATTTTTCTTAAATATGTTCCAAAATCACATGCCAGAAGGAGCTCGCTCTACAGACTATGGTTCTTTAGATTCAAGACAATCAAGTCCAAACTTCCCCCCACATTTTATAGGTAGGGAAACCAAGGCACAGACAGGTTAAGGAACTTGCCCTAAGACACATAGGAGATGAGAGAGCCAGGATTCAAACTAAAGTCTCCTGACCCTAGATCAGGGCTCTTTCCACTATATTTCAAATCAACTAGCAGCAACAATTCTATTCAAGCAATCAACAAACATTTATGAAGTGCCTCCTATGTTGGGGATATTAGAAGAGGCAAAAGACAGACCTTTCAAAGAGCTCACAACCTAACGGGGGAGACAGCTAACACATAAGTACAAATAAGCTACAGACAGGAAATATGGGAAATAATGAATAGAAGGCATTAGAATGAAGAGGGTTTGGGGAAGGCTTCATGTAGATGGTGGGATTTTACTTGGGACTTAAAGGAAACCTGGGGGATCAGTAGCTGGAGCAGAGGAGGGAAAGTGGTCCAGGCAGGGGGACCACCAGAGACCACCCAAAGCCCAGAGAGGGAGGAGCCTGTTCATGGAGCATCCATCCAGGAGGCCAGTGTCACTGGATCAAAGAGGCTGTGTTGGGGAGTGAGGTACAAGAACTTTGGAAAGGGAGGAGGGGGCTAACCCTAGTGAACAATCAATAGGAAATCTTGCGTTTGATGTTAGAAGCAGTAGGGAGTTTATTGAGTAGTGGGGTGACAGGTTGAACCTGCATTTAGGAAGATCATTAAATGAACTCGTGAATGTCTGACTTCTGCAGTCTTACCTCGGAGGGTGGGGGATGGGAGGGGGACAAAACTAAGCTCCAGCTGAGATAACTCTGACTGCCTATTAGGAAGATGGCAAATAATGAGGTTCTGCCTCAAGATGCTCATTAAAGAGGAGAATTAAGCATGCCCCCTCAAAGGTCCCAGAGAAAGGAATCTCAGAGATCATCATCCACTCTCTATCCCTCCCCTTCTGATGTGTTAGGAAGGTGCAGGCTGAAGAGGGGAGCTAGGGGGCACAGCGGATACAGCACCAGGCCTGGAGTCAGGAAGACCAGAGTTCAAATCCAACCCTAGCTGGGTGACCCTGGACAAGTCACTCAACTCTGTTTGACTCAGTTTCCTCATCTGTAAAATGAGCTGGAGAAGGAAATGGCAAATCACTTGAGTATCTTTGCAAAGAAAACCCCAAATGGGGTCATGGAAAGTCAGACATGACTAAAACAACTGAACAAGAAAACTGGAAAAAGTCCTCAGCTGGGAACCAGGGAAGATTAAGTGCCTCCTCTGTGCCAGGCACTCTGCTAGATACACATTTAAAAAGGAAATAGTCCTTGGCCTCAGGAAGCCTCCATTCTATTGGATACAATATATTTATAGATAACTTAAGTACAAAGTAAATAAAAAAATAATGCACAGTTCTTTCAGTGGTTGAAAAAAAGCATTCATAGCTTGTGGTGGGTGGTGCTATTGTGGGGTAGTTCCTGGACTGAGTCTCCCTGAAGGGAGACACATGGTAAAGGAGAGCATTACATGCATGAGGAATAGCCTGGGCAAAGGCATGGAGGTGAGAGATAGGATGTCTTGTTCATTAAAAAAAAAAAGGCTGCTAATTTAGCTAATATGTGGAGTGGGGAAAATAATGTGAAACAGTTCTGAGAAGAGAGGCTGGAGTCAGTTTGTAAACGACATGAGTCCTGGGCTGGATAAAGGAGAGAAGTGCCAAGCCAGCCTGAAAGATGGGCTGGATTGTCAAGGGTCCTGGCTTGGAGGTATACTAGCCACTTGTTGCAGGGCTGCTTTTCAGGCACTAGAAATAACTTGTACAAACGTAAAGATGTAGGAGACAGATGGTCCAAGTTTCAGAAATCTCATCATCCAGTTTGGCTGGAAAGCACCACTTGTGAAGGAAGAATAGAAATAAGGCTGGGTAGACAGGGGAAATCAGATCACAGAGGGCCTTAAACACCATGGGCATTAACTTGTAAAACAATGGGGAGGTACTGAAGGGTTTTGAGTGACACGGGTCAGCAGCCATGGAAGAGATGGGACTGGGGCTGGGGGGCTGCTTGACCTGGAATCTGGAGGTCTGACTACAGGCAGATGAAAGGGAACCACGGTCTGAACTAAGGCGGTGGCTGGCTGGTCAGGGAGGGAGAATGGACAAGATCCAGCCACTGGATGACGATCGTGATGGTGATAACAATGGCTAGCATCTGTTAGAGCTTTAAGGCTGGCAAAGCACTTTACAAAGCTCATCTCAGTTGATCCTCACAACAGCACCCCCTCCCATTTTACAGATGAGGAAACTGAGGCTGAGAGAGATAGAAGTGATAAGCCCAGGGTCACACAGTGACTGAGGCTGGATTTGAACTCAGGCCTTCCTGACTCCAGGCCTGGAGCTCTAGCCAGGGTCACCTCACCATGAGATGTGTGCTATGCTGTGTGATATGACATGTAATACAGCAAAAGAGAAAAGTCAAGGATGACTATGGAGCTATCAGGAAGTGACTGGAAGGATGGAGGAAGGCAGGGTTTTTTTTTTGAGGGGGATAATGAATTCTTTTTTTGATGTGCTGATTTGGATTCAGACAGTGGGAAATGCCTAATAGGCTCAGGAGGTAGAGCTAATGCGGTCACTAAGAGGAGAGGGCTCAGGACAGAGTGGCACATTTCCAGTTTGTTCATACTCTAAGGTGAAGGGGGTGAGCAGGAGGTGACTGTGACCTGCATAGGGTCACAGAACTAGGAAGAAAGGAAATTAGAATTTATTAAGTGCCTACTATACTCCAAGCATCGTATTAAGTGCTTTATAAACATTGTCTCCCATGATCTTCACAACCACCCTGGGAAGTAGGTGCTGTAATTATCCTCAATTTACAGATGAGGAACTTGAGGCCGGCAGAAGCTAAGTGACTTGCCCAAGGTCACATAGTGTCTGAGGTAGGATTTGAATTCAGTCTTCCTGACTAACCTTAATTCCTTTCTGAACCCAGGGTCTGGTACTCTGGGGGAAAGAACTTTAGATTTGGAAGTCAGAGGTAACTTGCTCGAGGTTAAGTGACTTGCCCAGGGTCACACAGATAGTAACTCTACATCCCTGAAGCCAGATTTGAATTCTTGAAGATGAGTCTTCTGGGTCCTAACCCACTGCCTTTATGTGGCAGGTCCTTAATAAAGGTGTGGAGAGGGACCAAGAATTTGGGATAAATGGTAGTCAGCCCTCATATTCAGAAAGAATCCACATGATGCCAGCAGATGGAGAGGAAGGCCCTCAGAGGACTAGACAGACTTAGGGGTGAACATGGCCAGAGATTCCCTGGCAGGAGAAGGTGTGGTCAGGTCTTTCACCTGCTTGGTCCAATGGTGGGCTCACATCCACATGAGCTCCCAGAACTAAACCTGGGAGCATCTGGAGTCCTTGGAGACCCAAGCCACAGGCTCTAGCCCAAAGGGACCTCAGAAGCCATCCCATCAAATTTGGAGAGGGAGAAACTGACGGCCAGAGAGGGGGAAATCCCCAAACCTGAGGCTCATCAGAATGGGGCCAGAGGCTTGTAGTCTCCTCCCTCATTTCACAGAAAAAGAACCAAGACCCCAGGAAATGGAATTACTAGCCAGAGTCATGATGGCAGCGAAGGACAGAGACTAGACAATTCATTGACCACAGCTGAGGGCACCAAGAGGAAGGTCCTGATTCCTTTCTTGCTCTTGCACTGATGATGCCTGGGACATGGAATCCTCTGGTTACCTAAATATCACCCCCAAATTCTGGGGCTTCCTTCTGATCGGGCACCCCTTGGCTCTCTGGAAACGGTCTGTCAAGGTTTCTCCCTCCAGGATGTTTATTCTGTGGCACCGGTGCAAGGGCTCTCAGGTTCAGCAACAAGGGAGCCTGGACACACACCCTCTCAGCCACCTTTCCCTCTCCTCTATTTCCTCCTAAAGTAATAGCAGCTCTAGAAGAAAAGTCAGTCTCTGAGATAGCAAAGGTCTCAGAGGCCCTCTCCCTAACCTCTTAAAGAGGTCTCCATAATCACCCAGCGTAGACTTTGTCTGAAGACATTCAGGGAGGGGCAGGTGGCTAGTTTCCCTGTCCTGCCCATTCTATTTGGGAGTAGCTAGGATTAGCTAGAAATTTTAGCTTAGGGCAGGTCTACACTGGTCTCTCGGCAATACCTACTCATTGTTCCGGTTCTGCCTTCTGGGACAAAGGGTACAAATTGGAGCCCTCCCCCACAAGAGAGCCCTTTGGATACTGGTATTCATTCAGTTTTTCACTCTAGGTCACAGATCCAGAACTAAAGGGACCTGGGAGACCCTCCAGTCTAACCTTATTTTGTAGAGGAAAAAACTTGGGACTTGCCCAGAGCCACATAAATATGTCATGATGATGCCTCCAGCTTGCACTGTCTATTCTCCTGCAAACATCCTCTTCTTGCAGGGGTGCACACCCCTTCCCAGCAGTCTCCTCCCAGCTCCCCTTTAAATATGGCATTTGGCTAGTAAGCTTCACTCCCACCCACAACCATCAGGTGTAAAAAGCAAACATGGTCACAGACCATAGGATCAAAAGTCTGATGCTGGGGGAAGAGCTCACTCCAGGAGAAGAAATCATCCAAAAGGGCCCTCCCCAAACCCCTAGGGCAGCATCTCCAGACAGGCCCGGGTGAAAGAGCCCACACCCAGTTGGGATAGTCAGAGCTAATGGCCCCAGGGAAGGCAGTCAGTGCCTTCCACAGGCTCTGTGGCCTCTCCCTCTCTCAAGCCAGGAGCCACCTGGGAGAGTGAGTACACCCCAAAGTCTTAAAAGCAGGGGCAGGCAGGGGCAGAATTCTGGGCACTTCCTTGAGACATTTAACAAGAAAAAAAAGACAAACACCACCTACCTTGTCATTGGCCTGTCCTCCCAGTATCTGCTCTTGGAACTGACTACTTTAAAGGGCCCTACAGTGGATCGATAATAGGATGGAAATGTGCTGTGGACACTGCAGCAGAGGGAGTGGTGCAGTGGGCCAGGGGACCCCACATCAGGCTTTGATGCCCACTTTAACTCAGCACTCCCTGCTAAGTATCAGGACACTTGAAAGGATGTGGCAAGGCCAGCTGGCTCTCTGCAGTGGACTGAGAGGAGGATGCCTGGGTCTGTACTAGGGATGTGGCAGGCCCTCTGGGTGAGGGGCAGAATTCACCCTGGATCCTGGGAGCTGGAAGTGGAAGAGCTCTTAGGGCCATCCAGCCCAGTCCTCTCATTTTACAGAGGGAGAAATTGAGACCCAGAGAAGGGAAATGACATGCTCAGGGTCATATCAGTACTAAGTAGCAAGACCACACATTCAGTTTCCCATTGGGCTCTACCATTTAGAAGGAACCAGAAAGTTCATTCGTGCAACAAATATTTATTGTCATTCAGTTATTTCTGTTATGTCCACTCTTCATGACCCCATCTGGGGTTTTCTTGGCAAAGATGCTACAGTAGTTGGCCATTTCCTTCTCCAACTCATGTTTACAGATGGGTAAACTGAAGCAAACAGGGTTAAGTGACTTGCCCAGAGTTACATACCTAGTGTCTGAGGACAGATTTGAAGTCATGAAGATGAGGCTTCCTGATTCCAGGCCCAGCACTCTGTGCACTATGGCACCTCCTAGCTGCCCTAAATATTTACTAACCCTCTACTGTATGCCAGCTGGTGCAAGAGACAAAGAGGAAATAGTCCCAGCCCTCAAGGTACATCAGTTCTATTGGGGCAAAACAACGCAGACTTAGAAAATGAAATGCAGTTGTATACACAGAGTGCTAACAGTGGTAAGGAGAATCACTGCAGGCTTCCTGGAGCAGGTAGCAAGTTTGGAAAGAAGCAAGAGTTCCCATCCTACAATATGGTGGCTGCTGGGCTTTCAAATCTGGCAGCAGTTTCAGCTTTCTGTCCAAGTTATCCAAGCCCTACCTGGTCTCTACAAGTGACATTACGATAACCCTGAAGTGTTTCCTTTACCCAGATGGAGTCTAGGTAGATGTCACACAGCTAGGCAATGGCAGGATTCACATTCAGGGCTTCTGGCTCCAAGTCCAGGGTGCTTTTCTTGGTTCAAGCTCCTTCCCCTTCCCCCAACCTGGAACGCTTTCTTCCTCCATTTCTTGGAAGCTTACCTATACTTCAGAGTC
This sequence comes from Bettongia penicillata ogilbyi, assembly GCA_023548195.1. Taxonomy (NCBI): domain Eukaryota; kingdom Metazoa; phylum Chordata; class Mammalia; order Diprotodontia; family Potoroidae; genus Bettongia; species Bettongia penicillata. Next base: position 6,272,196 of record JAJHZJ010000150.1, on the reverse strand, counting down.
CAACTTTGCCAGCTGCCCACCTCTCCTTCCTCTGAGCTCCTCTGGGAACTTTTGAGTCTTTATCATTTACTATCCACTAGTCTTCACTTCATCATTGGCATCATTAACAGATACCTCACATTACATGCTGCTCATCCATCGCATTGGCAAAAAGAAGAAAAATTACAAATATTGGAGGCACTTGAAGAAAACGGGCACACTAATGCATGGTTGCTGAATTGGTCTAGCCTTTATGGAAAGCAATTTGGCCCTGTGCTCCCTGGGCTTACTGAACCATAAATACCTCTGACCCAGCAATGCTACCACTGCCAGGTTTGTGCCTCAAAGAGATTAAAGAAAGATGAAAAGGACCCAGATGTACAAAAGAATTTTGGTGCTGGTGGTGGCTGTTCATCCTTCATTTCTGAAGAGGATCGGTGACATCATGGAGTGACGTCTTAAATTGGATGAATTGGGTTGAAGTGAAGCAGAGTTGTGAAAAGTCATCAGTCTTATTCTCTCTTCCAGAGTCAGGATAATTGGTGATGGCCTGGGATCTAGTGGACAACCTTGGTGTCTTCGACATCTAACCAGGTTCTAAGGGCTCCAGCTGCCATCATGGCTGTTGGAACAAGTTGTTCCCATCTGTCCATTTCTCCAGGGGAAGTCTTCACATACTTGGGGTGGACATCTCCCTCACTCACTAATGGGTGTGAGGTCTCTCAGTTACCCTCAGCCTGGTTTAACTCATCTCTCAGTTTAGTGACCACTGCCCATGCTACAGCTTCTTGAGCAACAGATGACAATTGGGGGACAGATGGACACCCAAGATAGATGAGCAGCCCTGAAAAGGTTCAGCAGCCCCCACACCAGAGGTGCTGGTCCTGCCTGAATACCCCATATGCCCTTTTTGTGGTGGCAAGGAACTAGAAATTGAGAGGGTGCCCATCAACTGGGGAATGGACAAAAAAAATGTGGCGCATGAACGTAATGGAATACTGTTGTGTTATAAGAAAGGATGAAAGGAACAGTTTCAGAGAAACCTGAGAAGACTTGTACGAACTGATGCAGAGAGAAGTGAGCAGCAGGACCAAGAGAACAATTTATACAATAATGAAACATTGAAAAGACAATTCTGAAAGACTTAGGAATGCTGATCAACACAGTAACTAACCAGGAATCCAGAGGACTCATGATGAAACATTCTGCCCACCTCCTGTGGGAGAGCTGATAGACTCAGGGGGCAGAATCAGAGGGGTTTTGGACATGGTCAACGTGTGAGTTTGTTTTGCTGTTACAAAAGTTTTGTTTTTCTTTTTTATTTCTCCCCAGTGGGAGAGAAAAGAAAATAGATTTTTGTTCATTGAAAAAACTACATTTTAAAAAAGGACACAGCACTTTACAATGTATAAAAAGTTATTTCCTCACAACAATCCTGCTGAGGTTTATTCCCTGTTTTACAGAGAAACTGAGGCTCTCAGAACCAAAATATCTTGTCCAGGATGATGTAGTTAGTGGCAAATATGTCTTCTGATGCCCCACGTCCTTTCCCCTGTGCCTTGTCTTATCCTTCATGCCTGTCAGAAATGTCTTCATGATGAGTAATGAGGACTTCCTGCAGATTATAAGCTCCTTGAGGGAAGGTGCATGTATGTGACTATATTCTGCCTCAGTCTCTCCATCCCCAAAGCTTGTCATACTATGCCTAAAATAGGTATGCAATTGGTAAGTGTCCACAGACTCCCTTGCACATTCACCCTCAGCTGTGTTCTGGAGATGACCAAGAGGATGGATCGCCTTCCCTCCCATGGGGACGATAGGAGTAAACACAGAGAGAGAGAACGTCAGGTTGAGAGAATAGTTGGGAGCCCAGTCTGTCTGAAAGGCACAGTTAGTGATATTAAACAGAGGAGAGAACTTGGTTTCACACCTCCCTACAAACAACTCCAGGTGGTCTTAAGGACCAGGCTGAAGAATCTGTGTTTTATCCTAGTGATAGTAGGAAATGTCATCAGTTAAGACATTCTGCCACTAAGATTAGTGACAAAACTACATGATGTCATGTGAGCTTGGGCCAATTGCTTCCCGCACCCCTGCCCCAGGCCTTAGTTTCCTCTTCTGTAAAATGAGGGAGTTAGTGAGTCAAACAAGGTAATATCAGTAAAACATTTAGCACAGTGCCTGGCACATAATAGAAAATTGCTTCTTGTTCTCCTCACTTCCCTCTCTTAGGGATCTCTTCCAGTTTAATTTTAAGTTATTCTTGGATATATAACCCTGAGTCTCTGGGCAGAAGGCCTTATGCCTTCTTGTCACCCCCTACCACACACACACACACACACACACACACACACACACACACACATACTTCACAAGGTTGTCCAGTCAGTCAGGCCTGTTCTCCCTCATATTCCAGATTGTTTCTAGTTATTTTCTACTAGATCTATTCCCAAATCTGCCAGACCCATATCCTAGGCCTTCAGGGCCCTGCTCTGCTTCCTCACAGGTCCTCTACAGAGGGAGTGCTGGGTATGAGACCTTCTGGGTAATGTGTGTGTACATTTTTAACAAGGGCTCTCTAATGACCAGACCACTATCTTTAGGCTTTAATGGTGGATATTTCAGGGGCCCTGGCAGACTCCCTTACTCGATAAACTTTTACTAAATATCTATTATATACAATGTATTGTATTCAGCGTTGTGGGAGATTAAAGCCTCAGATATGAACTAGTTTGTGATCCTGGGCAAGTTACTTCACCCTGTTTGCCTCAGCTTCCTCATCTGTAAAATGAAAGGGTTGGACTCCATGGTTTCCAAGGGTCCTTCCAGTCAAGGCTCTTTAATATTCGACTTTAAGCTGCCTGGACATCTGCTCACAGCTGCTTTGGAAAGAGTTTACCAGCCCATCCTTTCTAACCAGCCCACCCTCCTTGTGGTCACAGCTGTCCTAGCTTCCAGACAACGTGGCACAAAGAACAGGGGATCTGACAAGGGTCAAATTTGACTAACTTTGTGGCTTTGGGCACTTCTCCTTCTCTGAGTCTCAGTTTCCACGTTTCTAGAAATAGGGATGAACACACATGCAACTCTCTACTTCACAGGCTTTTTAAACCACAAAGACATTGAGACCAAACCTCTGATTTCACCTGCACAGGAAGCTGCCAGATGAAGAAACTTCCTCTGGCAAAGCAAGTCCACACCTCTCTGAAATGTGCCTGGGGCAGTGAGAGGTGAAGGGACTTGCCCAGGGTCACCCAGTCAGGCAGGCCCCCATCAGGTCTTCCTGCTCTGAGGCCGACTCATTGTTCACCACAGAAGTTGCCTTTCTCTTTTCAACCACAAAGTTCTATAAAAGCATGAATCATTTCAGCCCACAGCCAAGTGAACCATTGGTCTCCCCAGCCAGCCCTGCCTCAGTCAAAGGCTCCCTACAGAAAACATTCCATCAGCACTGGGCTTGTGTAGGATCTAGAGGTGGAAGGGGCCCCAGAGGCCACCAAGTCCAATTTCCGCATTTTACATATGGGGAAACTGAGGCCTAGGGGAAATTCCATATCCAGAGCTGGAAGGGACCCTAGAAACCATGTAGTCCAATCTCCTCATTTTGGATGGGAAAACTGATGTCTAGAAAGGTTAATCGGCTTGCCCAGGTTCACAGAGCTCCTAAATATCTGAGCCAGGAGGCACACCATGGATTTCTCATTTCCAAGTCCAACACTCTATCCGTTAAAAGTCACCAGAAATTAGGCCATGCAAGGGCAGAAGAAACTGAGGAGTATGGGTAGAGGTGTCATTTATTTAGTTTGGAACAGAAAAGACTCAGCAGGGCCTACAATAGCCCCCCATCTTCAGTTCTAGCTTTGGGTTGGGGATTCTCCCAGCTCTAAATTCTCTCTGGTTGGATAGAAAGGTCAATGACTGCCAAAGTAAGCAGAGACATCTCTGGTGACCTCTGCTGGGTTAAAGTGAATACAGACATATAGAATGCAGAGTAGGGGAAGACCTTGGCGTTATCTAGCCCAAATCCCCTCTGCAGCAGCCCACAAATTGTCCATCTCTGCTGGATTTACTCCAGTGACAAGAGCTTCACTCACTACTGAACTAAGTAGCTTACAGGGGACAGCTCTGTTTGTTGGACAGTTCCTCTGATTTAAGCCCGCAGATCTTCCTCCCTGTAATTTCCACCTCTAATTGTCTGTCCTCTGGGGTCCAGTGAAACAAGTCTAATCTCTCCTCTCTCCAAGAATCCTTCAGATATTTGTCGATGGAAAGCACACCTCCCCACTAATCCCTCTCTTTTTCAGGCTCACCATCTCTAGGGCTTGCAGTCATTCTTCAGAGAGTGTAGTTTCAAGCCCCCTCATTATCCTTATCCTTTTTCATCTCTTTCAACACTCCAGATATGATCTGGCCAGTGGGACAGTCATTTCCTTATTTTTCCAACCTATGAGATCTTAGGTAAATTCAATTAACCTAAGGCTACTCAGGTTAATGTCAGAAAGAATTTGAGACCTGGAGTCAGGAAGGCCTGTTTTCAAATCTGACCTCAGACTAGTTGTATGACCATGAGCAAGATACCTAACTACTCTGTGCCTCAATTTCCTCATCTGTAAAAAAAGGAATTTGACCCGGTGACTCTCAGCTCTAAAACTATGAGGCTCCTTTGAGAGAATACACTGCTTTATAGGGTTGCTGTGAGGATGAATATTTATAAATCATTTTATGAACTATAAATCATGAAAAGGGAAAGCCTAGTTTAATTTATTACATTAAAGCCTAGGGTCCCATTTGATTTCTGGCTAGCCATGTAACACTGCTAATCTTGTAGTCACTAAAATACGTTTTTTTCATGTTTTTCATCAACTGCTTTGTAGACACATCTTCCCCTATCTCACATTTGGGTGGTTGACTTTTTGAACACAGATGCAGCATTTTACATTGAATCATAAAAAATAATCATATCGGTTTCAGGAAACCATTGGTAGAGGAAAAGAGGATGGGTTCATCCAGATGAGTCTTCCCATTAAGCTCCTAACATATCTTATCTCTTCTCATCTTAAACTCCCTCCCCTGGGGTGGGGGGGGGGAAAGGGAGCTTTCCACATTCCCTTACCTACTCTATCCACCCTTAAGTTAGGGTCTCACTCAAAGCTCACCGCCTCTGCCTTATTGTTGGGGAAAAGGCAATGGTCTTCTCCACCAATGGGAGTGGGTAAGTAGGAGGAAGGTGAAGAAGAAATTGGAAGTAAGGCCTAAATCCTTCCACCTCACTGCTCATTCCTTCAGTGCACCTCTCCTCCCCTCCTCTTCCCCACCTTCCCTTTTCCCCACAGCCATTAAAGATACTCAGTTTCTGGCAGCCCTGGAGGAATGCCCTTCCATAGTCAAGCAGCTCCCTTCTCTCAGGTGAAAAGGAAGAAGGAAGAGGTCAGCTGAGTAGACCCAAAAGCTGGAGAAAAGCAGGGATAAGAATGCAGAGTAGAAAGTACAGAGTCTCCCAGCTGGGAGATTTGGGGCAGGAGTAAGATTGAATCCATGTTGAACTGGATTGAGCAGGACCCTAGGGATAATTCCAGCTCAGTTCTCTCATTTTACCGATGAGAGCACTGAAGTCAAGAAAAGGGAATCCCTGGCCCAGGGCACTCCTCTGGTCAGTGGTTTAAGCCCAGGATTAGCACTCAGATCCTCTGACCTACTGCTCTTTCCCCTCACAGCTTATATCCCAGTCTCCTGCATACAGGAGGTACTCAAACATTTCTTGATGACCAGAGATGAGTTGATACTTTTGTCTGTTTCCGTTGTAACTGTGTTTTTAACCAAAATCACAGATGAGTTCTGTGCTTTCCTTTTCCCTTAAGAATTGGCATCCCTGGCATGGGTGTTGAATTGAATGGAGATTTCCCCCGGTGCTATCTTCTCATAGCACCCCAGACCTGACTCAGGGCATGGTAAATACTCAATCCATGATGATCAGACCCAGCTGGTTCAAGGCTGGTGCCAGTATCATCCTCAATCCTTGACCTATGATGCTCCTAGAGACCCCATCAGAGTTCAATGTAAAAAAGTGAATCAGTCAGTCAAAAAGTACTTCTAAGAGAGCCTGGTTCCCAGTACAGCCTCTCACAAACTGACCACCCCCTTCCTACTCTAAGCAACTCCGAGACTGTAAGGTGCATTGAGAGGCAGCTTCTCTATCTGAGAGTTCTGTATCCAATGAAATCCTGTTATCTTCCCATTATGTGGAGGGAGGTAATATAAAACATAGATATAAGCCATGTACAGGGTCATGGTGGGGAGGAATAGAGAAAGACTTTATGGAGAGATCACTCTGCAGAGGCTGAGGGGAAGAGGGAGTGTATTCTAAGCACAGAAGCCAGCCTAGGAAGAGGCACAGAGCTGGTCTGAGAAACCACAAGAAGGTAGGCTGCAGTGCACATGGAGAAGAGGAATGTGTAGAAGGCTGGAGTCTGGTTGTGAAAGGTTTTCAATGGGAATTTTATGTTCGATCACAGAGGTAACGGGGAACCACAGTTTGTAGAGTAAGGGAATAATGTGTCAGACTTTTGCTTGAAAAAGACACATTGGCAGGTGAGTGAAAGATGGAAAGGAATACCAGCGTTGAAGTTCCACGTTTCCTAATCTAGAACATAAAAGGATTGGAGTCGATGATCTCTCAAGTCCTTTCCGGCTCTGAGTCTGTGTGTCTTTATGTGTTGGGGGACAGGACAAGTACAAACCTATACAAGGTAGGCTTAGAGAAACTATCTGAACCGTGAAGGGTTAACATTTCTGTCCAGGATCTCCCGGACCTCCCCCACCCCCAGTAGAATCCATCCCACTAAGTCTATCCTGGTCAGGTGGCCTGAGTAACGAAGCCAGAGCCCACCCCTTTTCCCCAAGACAGGAAGGGAACAAAGCCATTCCCACAGACAGCCCCACCTCCCTCAACCCAAGCAAACTTTTTCCAAAGGGCCTCTCCCCTCAACAACACAGGTACATCTGATTCTCAGCAAAGCAGGTCTGAGTCCAAAGGTGACTGGGACTAGGCAGGAAGTAGATCTCCATGTAGAGGGTTGGGGCAAAGGTTAGAATCTGCAAAGGGAGTTTTGCAAAACCCTCCCCCACCCCAGTAACCCATTAAAGCTAGGGGTGTCCTTCCTGGGGAGCCTCTGCTCCCCCGCCCCTTCCCACACAGCAGGCTTCCCAGCTCATCCTCTGCTTGGCCCCAGGGTACAGTGGGGGTGGGGCCTTAGATGCTAAACACACCAGGAGAGGTGTGGCTACTCAACCAAACTAGCAAGACCAGAGAAGTGGGGGAAGAGGGGGGAGGAAAGCAGATACTTTTCAGTTTGGTAGTTTTAGCGCAGGTTTATAGAGCACCTGACTCATCAAGGTCCTATGATGTAGAGAGTGTAAATGTGTTTTTCACATCTATACAGAAAAAAAAACCTGAGGCTCAGTGAGGCGAAGTGACCTCGGATGGCCACCTGGTCCTGGCAGGTGCCCAAGCCTGGAGAGGTCAGAGATAGCACAAGGAGAAAACCACGTTACACTCCAGAGCCATGTCAGAAGCCAACACCTGGGGGCCTGGGGAGCGACTGGAAAGAGGGAAGAGACGTAGGAGGGACAGCAGTAGTCAGAACACAATCTGCTCCCTGTTCAGTGTGCAGAGCCTGGCCAGGAGATTCAGAGGACCTAGGTTCAAATCCTCCTTCTCATGTGTATTACTGCGAGGACCTGGCCGCTCATTTCACCTCGGTGGGCCTCAGTTTCTTCATCTGTATAAGAGGATTGGAGCAGATGCCCTGAAGTTTCCGCCAGCACATAATCCTGTGATCCTAGACGTTCACCTCCCTGGCCACATCTCTATAATTCTATACCCTGATGACCTCAGGAGGAAATAATGAAATTGAAAGCTCTACAATGCTGTGGGGTGGGTGCCAAGAGGGCAGGCTGGGGAGGCCCAGGAGCAGCATTAGAATCTGCTAGCTGCTGGCTGAGCAAGCCAGGGCAAATCGTCTCAATTGGGGCCTAATCTACTGGACCCTGCCCTCCAGGGTCCCTTCCAGCATGAGATCCTGTGATTCCAGGACCCATTAGGGGCCTCTCACCTAGCAGCCTTTCAGGCCCAGAGTCTTGCTCTGGGAGGGGAAGGGTTCCATCAGTCTGTGGTCTGGGTGGACCGGGGAGGGGGGGGCGCACGCCAGGGCGCAGGGACGGGGGAGCCCCTACCTTCTGGGCCTGCTGGATCATCGTCCTGATCACCTCCTTGAGGTGGGGTGCCTTCTCCTCCTTGGGTGGGTGGGTGAACAGAGTGATGCGACTGACGCCCCGGTAGTAGCCGTTGTCTGTCCAGCCCAGATCGAGCGGGGGTACCTCGGTGTCCGAACGGTCAGGCCAGTAGGCCAGCGAAGCTGATGGCGCGGCTGGGGTGGGGTCCTGGCCCTTGGTCTTGCCCCTGCCCTTGGCAGGGCCTGGCTTCTGCACGTCATAGGGGCGCCAGTCGGTGCGGAGGGCCTGGCGCTCGGGTCTGGACAGAAAGTCTCGAAGCTGCTCCTTGGTCAGCACGTCCTGATAGGCCCGGTCCCCGGAGACCAGCAGCGCCTCCAGGGCAGCCCGCCGCCTCTCGCAGTAGTAGAAGGCAGCTTGCGCCTCCGTCACCTTCTCGTTCACATGCGCCTCGTCCAGGCAGCCCAGCTGAGACTCGGCCATGACTCTTGAACTCCTCTGGGCTCCCAGGCTTCGGGCCCCAGCGCACCTGGGCGCCCACGGCGGGGAGGGGCTGGTTCCGGGACTCACCTGGCGGGAGCTCCGCCCACTCCCACCCTCCCGGCCGGGCGCGGGCCAATCCGCGCGGGGCACCTTCGGGCAGGGTAGGACCAGCCAACTGCCCCAGCTCTGCGCAGCGCAGTCCGCTGCGCCCTGGGGCGCAGAACTGGAGAGCTGCCCGGGCTAGAGCGGGGTGTGCGGGAAAGGGAGGTGGCCCACTCCGCTCCAGCTAGTTTCCCTCCTCGGGGAACCACCGGGCTTTCTCGGGAAAGAGGCGAACATGTGCTCCGAGGGCGGCTAGATCCATTTTATGGAACGTTGGAGTGGGGATTCTGAGATCCCTTCCTTCCACCTCTGCCCTTTTGTGATTCTGATTTGGGGCAAGCCACTTCCACCAGCCTCAGTTTCCTCGTTTGTAAATGGGAGAGAGGGAGGAGGAATAATTCATTTCTGTGGCCTGCTTCCCGCCCCGCCCCCATTATTAAACAAATTCCGTCCATTTAGAGCCCTGCAGTAGAGGAGATACCCCAAGTTGAAATAAAACGTGATCCCTTCTCTTACGGAACTTAGAGTAGCCTAGTAAGAGACTCCAGTACCGAACATACACTCTCTGTTTCTTTCCACTGGCAGATGCGTAGGCCAGGGGAGAAAACTCGGCGGAGGTTTCCACCAGGAAGGAAGACTGTTGCTGTGGTCTTTGTAGTGGCTTTCTTCCACACAGAACCACACCCTCAGGCCACTTTGGGCCTCTCCAGCACCAGAGGGGCAGGGAGTCAGACACCTAAAACAACCTAGTCTTTGTTCCTGTTTCCTTCACGTAGTCCCTGTTGAAATCAATCAACAAGCATCTATTAAGCACCTACTGTGAGCCAGACAAGGAGCCCCTAGGTCTAGGCAAGTGTCTGAAAGACTCATCTCCCCGAGTTCAAATCTGGCCATACATACTTCTAGCTGTGTGAGCCCAGGCAGGTCCCTTAACCCAGTTTGTCTCCATTTCCTCATCTGTAAACTGAGCTGGAGAAGAAAATGGCAAATCACTCCAGGATCTTTGCCAAGAAAACCCCTACTGGGGTCATGAAGAGTCCAACACAACTGATCAACAAGGAAGACAGATACTGAGCTATTTTCCCAAATAACCCAATTTCCTAGTCTCTTTAGTCTAATCAAACCAATTTCTTCCTTCTACCTCAACCACACCCACGGATGATTATACAGGGGATTTTGCTATCACTAAAAGTGTCCACTTCCTTATTTAAGAACTCTGAATTTTCTTTGTCCAACAATAATCTTTCATCTCCTCAGATTTTCTCATTCCTCACTCTTGTTCTCACTGTGACCTGCAGTGCCAACATTGTTCAGTTGCCAATACTGACCAATGTTGGCATTGCAGATCACAAGGGCTGCACTTGAGAACCTAGAGGGCCTGGAGGCCAAAAGTTCCCCACCCCTGACCCAGGCTGTCACCTCTGTTCTAGCTGTGCTTGTCTCCCTTCCAAGTCTTGATTTGGTGAATCGAGCCAATTCTACAGTTTCTCACTCTTAAATCCTTTGTTCCCTTGCATATCCCTCTTCATTTCTGCCTTCATGGCATCTCTCCCATCTGTCCTCTGCTCTCTATTCCCACAGCAGGAATATTGCAATAACATTCTACCTGGATTCCCTATCTCAAGGCTCTCTCCATTCTACATCTGACCCCCACACAGCTGTAGATATGAGCAGATCATTAACACCCCCAATGTCACTGAACACTCAATGAGTTCCAGCAGCTTCTTTGTCACCTCTTAGATCAAATGTGAACCTCTCTGTTTGATGTGTAAAGGTTTTCACCACCTGGGGCCTTCCTACCTTTCCAGTCTTCTTACATCTTATTCCTTTCCATGAACTCTATGATCCAGCCATCCTGGTGCACTACAGTGGTGTCATCTCCCACTTACACACCTTTGCACTAGCTGTGCCCTCTGCCCAGAATGCTCTCCTTCTGAACCTCTCTGCCTCTAAGAATCCCTAGCTTCCTTTAAGATTCAGCTCTGGGGTTACCTCTTCTAAGGAAGATACTCTCCAAGTACCCCAGGTGCTAATACCATCCCCTCCAAGGTCATCTTTCATTTACTTTCCATGTACCTTGTACATTCTAGTTTCTACTTATTGTTTCCCCCAATTAGAACATGGGCTTCTTGAGGGGAGGCCCTGTTTTGTCTTTCTTTGTGGCCCTAGTTAGTCCAGTGTCCAACACAGAGCAAGTGCTTAATGAATGCTTGTTGACCAATCGACTGATAGAAAGACAAAAAAGAAACAATTCCCTCCCTCTAGCAATTTACACTCTCTTGGGGGAGATGACTCAGACGCATTTAAGTATATACAAAAAAAGGCAAATCCAAATCCCAGGCAAGTCAAGACATCACCTATGATGTCACTGGTCCTCTTCAAAAAGGAAGGACCACCTACAAAAATCATAGTACAATGGAAAAAACCACTGACTTGGGAGTATGAGGACCTGGGTTCAAATTCTACCTCTTCTACTTTCTATCTGTGGGACCTTGGGCAATTCAGCCTCAGATGAGGCAAGTGGCTAAATGGTCTCTGACTGTCAGCTCAAGATCGATAACTTGGTTCAGGCTGACCTGGACCATCTGGTGTCCACTGGATGACGGCCCCAGAACAAGGCTGGCCCCACTTTCCCTCTCCCTAGTAGCAGGAAATAAATCCCCAAATCAGAAAGTAGTTAACAGAATGCTGGACTTGGAATCAGAAAGGCCTGGGGTGAATTTGCCTCATATACTCACCATCTGTCTGACCTTGGAAAGTCAGACTTAACCTATGACCTTAACCTTAACTTAACCTCTCTGTTAGTGCTCCTTTTTAACATGAAGTGTTAAAGGACCTCTAAGGTCCCTTCTAGCCCAGTCTATGAAGCTGTGCTCCTTCTTGCCTCACTGGTCTCACTTCAGGACTAAATAAGCTAAAGGGTAATTGATTCTGTCTCCTCAGTCCAATCCATCCATATTCTGGAGTGGCAGATTCCTGGGGCTGTCAACCCAATTCAGCATCGCAGGTTTCCCCTTTAAAAAACAAATAGAAATGCAACCACATAGCACATGGGGCGTCTAACCAGTCTTCCCATTTTAATTTAAAGCACGTGTGTGTTTTCAGCAACAGAGACTGCCAGAGGACTGATTACTATATTAGAGTTTCAAAATATGTGTTTGAGCACTGAGAAGCACCACACACACACTTTCTCTCTCTCTTTCTCTCCCTCTCCTCCCCTCCTCTCCTCTCTCTGTTTCTCTCTCATAGCTAGTGCAGCTTAGCAGCTTCCCATTGGGTTAAATACAATTTTAGTCATTTACATAATTTGGGGCAGCTGTTGCAATACAGCTTAAATCTCTTCTTTTCAGAGATTTTCAGACCACATTGGGCTTGGGGTCTCACTTCTCTCATTCTCTACCTGCTTGGCCTTTTTGTCTCCAGGAACATTTCAAAGATAACAATGTTATCCAACATTTACGTAGCATTTACTATGTGCCAGGCAGTAAGCACATAACAAATATTATCTCATTTGATCCTAACAACCACCCTGGGAGGATTTTATTATCTTCATTTTACAGATGGGGAAATAGAGCTTAAGTGACTTGCCTAGGGTCTGATAAATACTAAGTTTCTGAGGGGGGATTTGAACTCAGGTCTTCCATCTTCCTGACTCCAGACCCAGTGCTTTGTATTGGGTCACACCCAGCTGTCACACAAAGGTGTGGGGGAAAGGGAGAAAGTCAGATGATCATAGATCTAGAGGTGGAAGATGTCTCTAAAGTCATTTAGACCAATGGTTTCCCAGGCAAGAAACTGAGGACCAGGAAAGTTAAGCAATTACCCAAGGTCATATAGCTAAAGTGACAGAAGGGAGAGCTAGACACATGTCCTCTTTTGTCAAATCCAGAGTTCTCTTAATAAAAAAGAAAAGTTTGTTGAAGCCCTCTGATTGGCAAGGCACTGGGTATACATTCAAGACTAAGATGAGCCCTGCCCTCAGAAAATTTCCTCTCTCCTCTGCGGACCTTCACTATCCTTTCCAGAGGAAGAAGGTGGCATTGGGGTGCATAGTCGTGGATCAGCGGCTGGACTTTCATGACTGCCATATTGATTGCTTACTACGGCACTGGGAAGATAAAAATAAAGTCAAAATAATCCCTGCCCACAAGGCGCTTACATTCTCATCGAGCATTCTTTCCACCGCAGCTGGCTGAATTCTTGGCTACAACCCTAGGAGTCAGTTCTATTCCAGGAAAATAAAACCCTAGCTCCTTCTCTGCATGAGCTGTTCCTGCCTCCGATTTCCCCAGAGGCAGGGGCGGACGGGATCTCCCCAAGATCTCAAGCTCTGATCGCAGCATCTTCTCTAAGGGGGTCACGCATCTCCCCCGAGGAGTGACGTGACTCAGTGGGCCGTTGCCGTCAGCCTCCTCAGCCGCCCACCCTGTCTCCCCAACCCCCTTCTCTTGGCTCTTCTCTTTCCCCGTCCTGGCAATGTGTTCAACAAAGCTGACACCTCATAGTTAACATTAATTGTAGCCGGGCTCATCCGCCGCACGCGCTTCTTTCCCCGGCCCTCCTGTGTAATTTGATTCCCTAAATAGCCCACCTCATGTTACAGCCTTAAATAAGATTCCCACTGGTGGCGGGGGTGGGGGGAGATTGTCCCCCTTTGTAGCAATTAGTGTCACAAGCGCCTGTTATAAAACTTTGGGTGCTCTGAGTCTCCCTGGAAAATCGTCCTTTGCTCAAGTGAATTTACATCTCATTACAGCTACGGAGGGGGTCATGTCATCGCGTCTTTACTGAAGGGGAGTGTTTAGAACTCTGGGGTGTAGAACTCTCCATTTAGAGCAGGAAGAGACCTTGGAGGCCTGAGTCCAAGCCCATCCTTTAATAGAGCAGGAGATGTAGTGAATGACTTGGGGTCACCCAGCTCGGGGAGGGGGAGCTGAGCATAAGGGTGGCACCACGATGGGCCGACAGCTGGCACCAGGCTGGCACAGGTCTGAGGCTGTCATCTCAGGGCTACGGACCAGCCCTCACTTCCAATGGTTCAGGGAAAAGAGTTCTGGGTTTGGCACTGGAGGACCCAGGCTCTGCTAGGTAACCACCTGTGTGGCCTCGGCTAAGTCGCACCTATTCTCATCTTCAGTTTTCTGAGGATTACATGAGGACGCTGGGTGAGATGACCTCTAAGATGTAGTTGAGCTGTCTCTCTGTGACCTTGACAGCTCACCCTCTACTACTCTCAACCTAGGACACCAGCCCTAGGGCCCTGGTTGTGAAGGTTTGTGTGTTCATCTCATAGCCCCTTAGATCCCATCTACCCCAGCTCCCTCCTTACTACCTGTCCTCACCTAGCCCTGGCCTTGCCCCAGTCACTTCACAGCTCTGGAAGCATAATCAAATCAGCTTACTGGAAAGATTATGCCAATCAACTGCCCAGGGGCTACTTCACCATCCTTGTGGATCCCTAAACAAAACCTCTCCCTGGTTAGCCTCTCTCTCTCTCTCTCTCTCTCTCTCTCTCTCTCTCTCTCTCTCTCTCTCTCCATATATATATATGTGTATATGTATGCATGCATGTATGTATGTATGTATACTTCCTGAGGGCGGGAACTATCTCACTTTTGGATTTGAAACCCTTGCAGTTAGTGCAGTATTTAATAAATACTTTTTCATCCATCCATCCATTCATCCATCTATCCATCCTATCTTGGTAAGGCTCACCTTGATGAATAATGAAAAAGCTGGCCTCAGATAACCTCCGGAAATAACTGAATTTCAACCATAAGAACAGGATACATGGAATACATGTAACTATAGATACAATAGAAATGGAAGTCTTCAGGTCTCCAAGTTCAGTATCCTATCTACTGCACCATCTAACTGCCTGGGAGAGACAGGAGGGTGTAGTAGATAGACAGTTGCCCCTGCAATCAAGAAGACCTGGTTTTGAATCCCACCAACTATGTTTAGTGCCTGGGAGACAATGGGCAAACCACTTCCCTGGCTTCTTCACCTGTAAAATCAGGGCAAGAGTAATTGCATTTCTTACGTGCCTCAAAGGGGCATGGTGAGGCCCAAGGAGATCACGTGCACAAAGGTCTCTGCACACTCTCAGTCTCTGTATGCTCCTGTGGCTGGCTCAGGGAGGGACTGGAGTTCCCAGGAGAACAAATACCAACTCAGCTGAGGCTCCTTCTTGCTTTCAGCCAAAGATCAGATCAGAGATTTAGAACTGAGGGACCATGAAGGCCTATCTAGCCCAACCCCCTCATTGTAGAGAGGGGACATCTAGGGACTTGTCCAAGGTCACACAGGGCCACAACTCCTCCTTCTTGCAGCCTCAGCTGCTCAGTCTGGTACCTAGGGAAGTCTTTAGTGTCCTCAGGGCAGGTGAGAGGTGAAGGGAGTGACCTGGCAGCCAATGGAGGACAGATGAGTCAGGCTGGCCAATGTCAGCTCTTCCTTTCTGGATTCTCTTTCTCCCTAGCTTGCTGGAGTTTTGCTGAACTTCTTAGAGATCCCTGCCTCAGGTGGGCTGGACCCGATGCCTCTGGGGACCTTGACTCCCCCCAGACCCCTTGGTTTGTCTATTTCAGCCACTGAGAGTTCCATCTGATTCCTGGCTAAGAAGTGATTCCTTTGGCCAGAATTCAGAGTTATGAGGCACTTGGTGTGCTATGGACTGACTTTCTGCTAGAAGATGAGGCATTGAGTCTAGGTCATCTCCGAGATTCCTTTCTGCTCTAAAAAGGTGATTCTGACCCGATACCAGCTGCTAGTCCATCGACCCACACTTACTGAGCACCTACCTATTCTATTCAATCCATTAAATGTTTCTATGTGCCTGTCATGTGCTAGGTGCTGGGGATAGACACTCAGCAGTGAAACAGGCATGGCCTCCACAGAGCCAAAAATGAAGGAGCTGGGCCTAGGAATTGATGAGGTTCCTTGAATGCCAGTTCCAAATCCGAACTGAGGGGAGCAAGCGCTCTGGGGGGGCGGTATTTGGCAACCTTAGTCATATCAGTTCAGATCAGGAGCCGAAAGGGACTAGAGAAGCCAACTAGCTCAATTCCTTCTTTTTATCAGGGATATTTAGGGACATTAATTGACTTGCCCAGGCTGTAAGGGCCAGAGATAGGGCTTGAATTAAGCTCCCTCTGACTTTAAATCCAGCACCATCCTCCCTGGGATCTTGCCACCTCATCCTCACTCTGGCCCCCGTCCATCCTGCCCTCTTTCCACTCCTTATTCTGAGAAGAGTAATCCAATCCTAAGCAACAGGATCTCTGGGAAGGGTGTGTCTATCGGCTGCCCAGCGTTCTCTTGCCAACCTTGTGATTTTCCAGCCCAAAAATCCCTATCTCATCTGCCACTCTCCCCCATTAGAATGGCCTTGGGTATAAGGACCGTCTCACTCTTGAATTTGCACCCAGTGCTTAGCACGTATTAGGTGTTTGAAAAGTCATTGTTCTGTTCCTTCATGCATACATACATACATACACACATCACATGACCTGCCAACTGAAGGAAGACTTAGGTCCAGCCTTCTTTATGTTATGTATTTGTGCACCCAGTTACAGAAATATAAATAGTGATCCTAAAGGACCAGCATGGATTCATCAATGAAGGTTAGTCATGCTAAACTGAGCTCACTTCCATTTCCAACAGGAGTATTAGATTGGGGGATGCTGTGCCTAGTCCTTTACTCTGGGGCCAAATCTGCCTTTACATGATGACCTTTCAGATGTCCTTGGGGACAGGGAATTGTCATCAAGAGAGTTTACCTTCATTTTAGCAAAGCATTTGACAAACTCTTTCATTTGATTCTTTTGCATGAGGTGGCAAAGTACTGGCATAACAAGGACAGGTGATGGGTTTGAACTAGGGTAGCAAAATTGAGAAGGTTCTTACATCTTCTATAGCATGGAAACAAAATGGTTTAACATTGATTATGAAGAAAAATTCCCACCATGATTGGAAGGTGAGCTCTGGTCTGGTCTCCTCTCAACAGATTTGATCAATAGATTTGGAAAAGATCTAGTGGAAGTAGCGCTCCTGGGAAGTTGTGCTTGGCCCTGCATGGTGTACACGTTTATCAATAACTTGGATAAAAGAGTAGATGGAATGCTTATGACATTGTCACATGGCACAATACTGAGGTAGGCTAGGAAATGAATGGTTTGGATGGCAAAACCCAGACCCCAAAAGATTCCAACTGGCTTGAGTTCTGGGCTGAATCTAAAGAAATAAAACTAAATTGGGATAAATGTCAAGTCTTTTATGGGTCCAAAACACCAACTTCATGAGTACAAGATAGGGGGGAGGGATGTGTTGAGACAGAAAGTCGTCTGAAAGAGATTTGGGGATTTTACTGAGCTCACTCATAAAGCAGGTATCACAAGTGAGTTCTTAGAGCCTCCAAAATGAATGTGGGTTCAGGCTGCATTGAGCGACATAGTTTCCAGGACTGCTAAGGAAATGCTAGCCTCAAAAAGCTTTCTCTGCCGTTGACAGAGGACTGGAGGACTGTCCACCTCTGGGCAACACATTTTTAGGAAGGGCTTTGATCAGCTGGAAAATGACCCGAGGGGGGAGTAGGTGATGAGCAACCTTGGTCCAATGCCCTATGAAGGTCTAGGGATGTTCAACAGCAGAAGAGAAGGCTGTAGGGAAAAGTCATCACTGTCTCCAAGTCTCTGAAGGGCTGTCATGAAGAGGTGAGATTCTACTTTTTTCTGCTTGGCCCCAGAGAAAAGGACCAGGCACAGCAGTGACTGGGGCTGTAGTAATTTTAGGTTCAATATCAGACATGCTGCAATCAAAGCAGTCCCAAAGCAGAAGAAAGGTCATGGGTCATTCTTTCCCTCCCTTTATCCCCACCCCAGAATAGGTGGGGGTGGGGTCTTCAGGCAAAGACTGGAGGAGCTCTTGCTGGAGCTGTTGTAAATGGTTCTGATGTGTGGATATCAGTGGGACCTGGTGGCCTCTGAGTTTCTTTCCAGCTTTGAGATTCTGTTATTTTGATACTTTAGTTTTATGTTTAAAAAAAGTACATGCACACTTCAGTTATTTAGGATCTTACCTTCTACAAATCTGCCTCCACTTGACTATCCCCTTGAGGTCCAAGGGCTGGCTTCTAACAGGTATCCATACCTCCTTGAACCCCCAGCATCTCTGTTCTCTCCAGACTCATCTGAATCTACCATAGACACAACCCACCTAGACCTGTGTTCAGCAGCTGCATGCCAGGCACCTAGCAACTCCTGAGACCACAGGCATAGCTGAGGAAGTAGCATGCTGTGCTTAAGTAGCAGATGCCCAGGAGGAAACTTGGATATGTCAAGAAGAGGTACCCAAGTTGGAAAATGGCCAAGAGTAACACTGGTTTATTTCTGACCTGATGGCACTTGGCAGCCTGGGAAACCTCTGGCGGATGACAGTGACTTGCAGGGAATCTGGAATCGAAGTTGGTACAGCCTTGACTTGTAGATACAAACCCTTCCTTCTTGGGAGAGTGAGAAGGAGAGACCTAAGGCTTCCTCATGTGACCCTCCGGTCAATCTAAGCAGTGTGGGTTTGTGTGGGCTACTTAACCCCTGCCCCCATCTTGATCCACTTTCCAGTTTAGTTTGGGCATGAGAGACAGCAGTGGAGGCATGGAAAGAACCCTGGGTTCGGGGTCAGAGGACACAACCAGGTGACCTTGGGTCAATCACTGCCTCTCTCTGTACCTCATTTTCCTCACCTGTAACACAGGGCTAATATCACCTGCCCTGCCCATCTCAGAGGATCAGCTGAGACAATGTGTAGGAAAATGTTATTTTGTCCATTGTGAAGTCCTATAAAAGTGTGAGGTATTGTTTTGAGTGTGGAATAAAGGTATGTGTATGTGTATGTGCTAACCCTCTGACCTCAGCTTCACAGACTGGTAGAGTTCTAAAGCATATGTTTCATTCAGCCTCTCATTTTATAGATAAAGAAACTGAGGCCTGGAGGGGTCATATGTTTAGAGCTAGAAAGGACTTCAGAGGCCATTTGGGCTGCCCTGGTCCTATCCTCAAGCCCTATCCATTTTAATAATCATGTTAAGGATATCCTTGTGTTCTTGTATATCATAAGAATATTTTTCCTTTTTCTTTCTTTTCAGCTATTTCTTTATAACATTCATTAAAAATTTTTTGGAGTTCTAAATTCTCTCTCTCTCCAGATCCTCAGTTACCCA
This sequence comes from Bettongia penicillata ogilbyi, assembly GCA_023548195.1. NCBI lineage: Eukaryota > Metazoa > Chordata > Mammalia > Diprotodontia > Potoroidae > Bettongia > Bettongia penicillata. Next base: position 6,253,184 of record JAJHZJ010000150.1, on the reverse strand, counting down.
TTGAGAAAGCTAAAAAAAATCATAGCAATTATACAGGTGAAGTCATGCAAAATATATTGAGGATAAAGCTATGTCATGAACAACCTCAGCACCTATACATGTAATTAAGTTCCAGAGAAGGTCTAACTCGCCTGTCTTATATTTCCGGAAATCTCAGTTTGGCTACTGTGTCCTTTAAAGTTTCCTCCACCTCTCCCCTCATCTTGTATCACTTGGCTATCTCCAAATAACGCATATGTCAGTGCTTTTGTGGCCAGTAGTGATAGGCTTTTTCAACTGTCTGTTGAGAAGGCACCAGAAGTTATTTCCAGCTTCAGGACAGATAATCCTAAATCAATCCTTAGGTAACAAAACTGATAGATCATAAGCTCCTTGAGAGCAGGGAATGTTTCTTTCTTTGTCATAAGATGCCTAGTGTTTAGTAGGTGCAATTTAGTTTAGCACACAGTAGGCATTTAATACCTGACTTGATTGTCAGATTAAATTGACAAAAAGGACCAGGAAACAATGGAGGCATGGTGTCACCAGTACCTGAGAGTTCTCCCCAAAGGAGTGCTGAGAGTGAGAATCCTCCTGGGCCAATCTTGCACTGATGACCCCAGTGTCCAGAGTGGCCCAACTCCATGTCCTTCCAGGATGACTGAGGATGTGATACCCTGCTTTTTAACCTAAGTTCTGACTACAGAGCAGTCATCCTCCCAACCAGAGCCCGGACTTATTCTGGATCTGATGGCAACATGATTTCCCCAAAGCTCTCTCTGCTTTGTATCTCCTGGTGTAATCATTCTCTTGATCACCATTCTGTGTTCAACTAACTTCGCAGATATCCAGGGCCATGTCAACCTGTCCCCGAAGCTGGCCATGTTGCTCTGGGGTCTCTCCTATCCCCCATATTGGATGGGAGCCGAAGAAATTGGGTAGAACCACCTGGTCTATTACTGCTGAGAGCTGAGTTGGTGTTTAGCTTCCCAGGGTTTGTGCCATTTTTTCATTCTTCATTTTCGCCAATAACGAGTCTTTACAAGAATCCTGGGAGAATCTGTGACCTCTTTGCCTGGGGAGCTCCCAGCATAGGAAATCCCTCAGTCAAGCAGATATCACACTCTATGACTTAACTCATGGTTCTCAACCTTTGTGTGTCCTGGGCCCCTCTGGCAGTCTGGTGGAGCCCCTGGTCCCTTCTCAAAATGTTTTTAAATAATGAAAGGAAATGCTAAATTTCAATTAAAAGTTAATGAAAAATAATCTGACCATGGACTGTGAATCCCAGGATAAAAACCCCTGGTTTAATAAGAGACAAGTCCTAGGGTGTTCCCTGAGGAGCAAGGACATTAAGTGACTTGCCCAGGTTCACACAGCTAGTAATTGCCAGAGAGGGATGGGACTCAAGTCTTCCTGACTCCAAACTCATTGTTGGATCCCCTAGATCAGGGTGGGGAATCTGCCCTAGATCATCCTAGAAACCTGTTTCTGTTTCCTCTAACCAATGTGTAAAGAGTTGGCATGTGGAACAGGGATTAACCTTTTTGGGTTTAGTCCCAGAGGGAAGAATCCAAATCCTGATTTTGGAGCTGGAAAGGTCTCGAGAGCCTGGCTAGTCCAATCTTTCATTTTACAGATGAAGAAACTGAGGTCTAGAGAGGGGGTGTGCATGTTCATCTTTGTTGCCGAAGAAGATCATGCCATCAGAGAAATGATGACAAGATTTGCACTTGACTTTGTTGTGAGTGAGGGAGGGCTGTGCAAGTCACCAGCCTTACTTCTCCTCCAGAGCCTTCTGAATCCAGTGACCAGATATTCATCAGGGTGACTGGAGATGACTCAGGATGAGAAAATTGGGGTTAAGTGACTTGCCCAAAGTCACAGAGCTAGTGAGTGTCAAGTGTCTGAGGTGAGATTTGAACTCAGGTCCTCCTGATTCCTGCACTGGGGCTCTATCCACTGCACCACCTAGCTGCCCCAAAGAGAGGGGGAGGTCACCTAAGGTCACACAGGCAGGAAATAACAGAGATGGAATTTGAATCCGGGTCCTTGGATTCCATGTGAGGTAGTGCTCTCTCTGCAGTTCTGCTCTGCCCCCATCACTCACCTGATATTGTGTGGGGGAGATGGCCTTGAAATAGCTCAGGAATTCTGCAATTTTAATTTTGTGATGTGGGCAGGAAAAGTCTTCCCTATAATTGATTCCTTTAGCAGAAATTTAAGTTTTCCCTGGTGCTTCGAGGGCTTCTAGACCCAAATGAATGCACGCTTGACTTTTCTCACTCCAGTTAAACTCACAGTTCCCCAAATTTGTTCACTCCCCTCCCTGCCCCAACATCCTCACCTGCTGAAATCCTATTGTCTGTCATTTTTCATCACAACATCATAGAATTCAGAGCAAAAAGGGACCGTAGAGATCATCCAGCTTGATCATTTGATTTTACAGATTGGAAAACTGAGGCCCAGCACGGGACAGTGACTTGCTTGGTGGTATGGGACTGGACAGGGTAGGGGGAAGGGGAGTAGGAGAATTAGTGGGGGGGGAAGCAAGAGTGCCAGATTTGGAGTCAGGAAAACCTGAGTGCATCCTACGTCACACAATTTATTAGCTTGTGACCCTGGGTAAGGTCTGAGTCACTGTCTGCCTCAGTTTCCTGACCTGTAAAATGGAGAAAATAATAGCACCTACCTCCTGGGAATATTGTGAGGATAAAGTAAGATCATATTTGTAAAGGGCTTCACAAACCTGAAAGTACTGGAGAAATGCTAGCTAGACATTGTTGTTGCGACCCAAAGCCACAAGCAGAGTAGGAATGTAATGGTTTTTTCAGGGACCAAAGATTACCTCCAGAAAGACTTCTTGATCTCCCTAGTTAGAAATAGTTATGATGAAGATGGTGATAGTGGTGATTAATAACACAACTACATTTAGATACTGCTTTAAGATGTGCAAAGGAAACCATCCCATTTATATTTATTGTAGATATACTCTGTGTTTAATTATTTGTGTACATGTCCTTCGGCAGGCAGGGACTGTTTTTGGGTTGCTAGGGGTCACAAGTGAATAGAGAGCTGGTGCTAGAGTCTGGAGGACCTGAGTTCAAATTCAGCCTCAGATACTTACTAGCCACTCTCTCTAAGCATTTGGATCTTTCCATTTTTTTTTTTTAAATCCAGTTATTCATGTCCTTGTATATATCACCTGCTAGACTGTAAGGTCCCTGAAGGCAGGAGCCATAGGTGACCTCTTTTTAAAGTGGATGATAAAGTAGCTCATCCCTCCCGTCCCTTCCAGCTGTTTGAGGATTTGTAAATTCCACATACTTACTCACTTTGGGCCCAAGTATGAACACGTCCTGATTTCTCTCTTTGGGATAAGGCCTATACTTGTGATTTCACTGGTGTAGGGAACTTCAAGCTGAAGAAACTTCCTCCTCCAGAGCAAGTCTTCACCTTCACTGGAGCTTGGGGTCCCAGAGGGTTGCCTGGGTGGGCAAGGAGAGGTTCGGTGACTTGCCAGGTTCTTAGGGTCAGTCTGTATGGGAGGCAAGGCTCTAACCGAAGCCTTCTTTCCATCTGCTCCATCTAAGGCTTTACAAATCATCTTTGCTGGCTATTGTGAAAAGGGGCTGAACATCTCCACCCCAGAAGGGCCATTCTGATTTGTGAAGGGAACCTTGGGCAGACAGTGGAGTGGGCCAAGTGCGCAAGCTCGTCAATGCAGCCTCTGCCAGCTGTGGTCTAAACAGGTCTAACAGGAACTTTCTTCTTCTCTGGAAGTTTCCTGCTCCCCAGAAATGCACAGGGACTTCCTCAGAACCCGGATGCAACACTTAACCTCTTTTCTGCTTGCCTTTCTTTTGAGCCTCTCAGATTGTGCCCTGATCTGTGGAAATCTCTCCCCTCCTGTCTTCTCCCTTTCGTTGCTTCCATTTTCCGGGATGCTGAGCACTCATCACATTGGCTGCTGGTGAAAGTGACCAGACTCACTTGTCCCTGGGCATCCTGGGCTTCCTACCAAGGTCTCAGAGGGAGGAGGCTTCCTTCAGCTCCTCCATTTCCTTCAAGTGACAGATTTCTATGGAAGAGGCCAGACCTGCCTGGCTGCCCAGGTTTTCTGAACCTCTGACTTCAGCTCCCAAGCTTGGCGAGACTGTGGACCTCAGGTGGGGTAATGTCACTAAGCATCTTCAATTCATGTGACCCCAGACAGATCCTTTTAAAAATAGCATTTGAACCAACACTACCATAAAGTTGGTATTGGAAGAATTCAGGAAGCCCTGAATGTGCAGGACAGTCCATCTTCATCTAATGCTGCATGAGCCCCCACCTCTGGTCCCCAAGGTTGGTGCCTTCCTGCCCACTCCAGCCTCTGACCAGGGCATATACGTTAGGGTGGCCTGCAGGGCCCCTTGCTGGCATTCCAGATTTCTTGGATAACATCTCAGGGACCAGAATGTACAGGCAAGAGCCATGCCCCCCAAATCTCCCCATCTCTGCCTCAGCTTCTTCTCATCCCTCCAAGGAGAGAGCGACCTGCTGAAAACATATGGTTTGCAAATACCGTGCAACCCAACATTGCTTGTGACTTTTATTTACTGTTGTTTTCTTCCATTGACATAGCACAAAAATAGCTCGAAGCCTGTGCCTTTGTTCCCCTCCCTTCTCTCTCAGCACCTTCTTTTGTGCCTTCCACTCCCCGCCCATCGCTCCCCGCCCCAGCCCTGTCTTCCTTTGCTTTTAATTTCTCCCAATTGTGCAATTTCTCATTTTAAAGTCTCCTTCCTCCTTTCTTCTCTCCCTCTGTTTTCTCTCCCCTTTCCTCTTTCTGTTCTCCCTCTCCTTCCCTCCCCCTTTCCCTCTCCCCCTCTCTCCCCCTCCCTCTCGTTTCCTCCCTCCCTTTCTTCCACTCCCCCCTACCCCAAATCTCTAAATCCGTTTCTCCTGACTCCACTTCACCTCTTTCCTGCTTTCCTTTTTCTTGATCCTCTCAGACTGTGCCCTGATCTTTGGAAATCTCTCCCCTCCTGTTTTCCCCCTTTCCTGGTCGCTCATCACTATCCTGCCCCCACCCTTTCCAGGCTGTTTTCTCCTCTTTCCTGCAGATCCCCTGCTGGTCCCATCTTTCTCTGGGGCCCTGGGTGATCAGAATACACATTCTACGGGGGGGCATTCTTCAGGGCCAGAGCTGCTTTTCCTCCTGCACCCCTCCTTTCCTCTAGCAGGAAGTAGGATAAGAGAGAAAAGATAGAAGGGCTGGTTCTCCATCCCCCACCCTCCCTGTTGCCATACTGACACCTTTGTCCCAGAGCCTTCGCTTCACTGTAAAGGCAGGAAAATAACCTCTCAATGTGGGCTCGTGTGCTGGGCATGCAAGTTGCCCCACTGAGAGGAGTCCCATGCAGAGCCCTCCTCCTTTTCCCAACTCTCCCGCGAATGACTTATGCCCCATTCCTAGTGCTGCCCCCCAACTAGTTTCATAAACACCTAGCATCTTCTCCAGGAGAGCCTGGGATGGGGGAAGGGGAATTCTTTCTCTGCAAAGACATGCCAAGCACTTTACAAAGGCAGACCTGGTGGCTGGATAGCCTGGGACGCCTCACTGACCCAACATCTACCCCAGGGCCACCTTTAATTAGGCTCCTCAAGGGGTGTTCACGTGAAGGCATGTCTCCTTCTGGTGCCACGGAGCCAGACAGCTCCAAAACAGAGAAAATCAAGAGGGGCACCCTTGGCAGTTATCAGCACAACTGTCCCTCACACTCTGGTTCCTAGGTCTCAGAGCACTTTGCAAAATCCACCCTCTTCCTTCTCCCAAGGAAAAGAAAGCTCTTGTTCAAGTGGTTTGTGAAAAGGCTTGACCTTGCTTGACCTGTAGCACCTCCCCTCTTCATCTCTGCCATGGGGGTATATGAACCATGTGGTAGCTTTGAGGATGATGGATCAGCAAATGCAAGGCGAGCCATCCTGATGAATGACTGATATCAACTCAGTGGTGACTGGATACTTAGAAGAGAAGCTTGGGAAAGCCAGGACTTCCTAAGAGGCCCATGGCAGAATTCCTAGGACTCATTCCTCTTCCCTCACTCTAGTTGGGAGGCAGTGTGGTTCAGTGGTGAGAACATTAGGCAATCGAGGTTCAAACCCTCACTCTTATGCTTATGATACCTGTGACCTTCCTGGGACTCAATTTTTGCATCTCTAGAATGTTGGGATTGGATTAGAGCAGGGATTCTCATCCTGGGACCTCTGAATTTATCTATCTATCTAAATATATAGATATACATATACATATATAGATATAGATAGACATACCTAGTTTCCTTTGTAATCCTCTGTACTTTATCATATGCATCTAAAACCATGATTATGAGGAGTCCACAGGTTTCCCTAGACTGTCTGTTCAAGGGGTCTTCCTGACTCCTAGTCCTGCGCTCTGTCCCCCACACCCCTACTTTGTCTCTCCTTTCTCTGTCCCTGTCACTGCCCTACCCAACCACAGACTAGAAGCCTCCTTGCAGAGTAGAGAGCTGGGACCTGCTGGGACCTCTGAAGGGGAGTTCAGCTAGCAGCATTTGGGTGGGGCAGGGAGTGGGTGGCAGGCTGAAACTTGCCCTGACCAAACACCATTGCTCCCCTGTTGTTCTCCACCCCACTTTGGGGTCTTAGGGAAGACCCAGGACGGGGGCAGAAGGGAATGCAGAAGTAGTTTATAGAGGACGGTTTTCCTCCACCCTCTGCCCTCTTCCTGAGGGAGAGATGGAAATGGAATAAAAATGACCTCCCACCTGGTGCCTTTTATGGTAACTAATTTATCAGCCACCTCATCAATAAATTACAGTAGTAAAAGCATGTGTGTACACAAATGTGCAGCTTAGGCCTCTGCAGGAGAATCCCTGTCCCCTTCCCCCCCCAGTGCCCGGCTCAGGCCCTGGCGCAGCTGGCATCAGCGGAGGAGGGGGGTCACATAGTTGGCTGGGAAGAGGCCCAGTCTGTTGTTCAGCCTGCCAGTCCACCAGGAGGGGTTGGAGCTGTCCAGGACCTCGACCACCTCACCAGTGCAGAAGCCGAGTTCATCCTCTTCCTCTGCCTCAAAGTCATATAGGGCTCGTGCCCAGCGCACTCTCTGGGTGGGGCAGGGGAGTGGGGAAGAGGCAGAAAGAAATGAGTCAGGGGACTCCAAGGCTCCTCCATTCCCTCTTCCCTACCTTACCCCCAGGGGCCGAGCCAAGAACCAGGGTGGAATTCAAGGCAATTTGAGGCTTGAGGTGTTCATGGGAAGCCTCATTTCCTCTGGGAAATCATTCCTGCTCCAGGAGGAAAAGCTTCCTAGCAAAACTTTGTTCAGACCCCGGGACTCCTGGTGTGGAAACTCTCCACTGATGCAGATCAGTAACTGTCTCTGAGAGGAGGCTAACGCCCTATGGTTAGACAATGCGAGTGTGTCAGAGAACCCAGGTCTTCCTGATTGCAAGACTCATGCTGCCTCTGATCTAAAGACTGGAACTGTCCAAAGCAGAGCTTCAGGCTGTCTTGGAGGTGGTGGGATTCCCTCGAGCGGAGGCTGGATGGCCCTTACTTGGGGATATGAGGGCGGGGCTTCTCATTCAGATAATTCCTTGTTTGTCCTTAGAGAACCGTGTACATTTCATGGGACTATAAGGGCAGGGACTGTTTCAATTTTGTCTTTCTAACATTTACCAACATGTAGCAGAGTGCTTGGCACCTAGTAGGTACTTTATAAATGTTTATTGGTTGACCAGTTAACTGACTGAGGTATGATTTGGGGGCAGCTGGACCTCGATTGGGCAGCAAGGGAAATGTCTACTTGACCCTGGCTCCTTCATGAGGACCTCCTTGACCTCCTGAAACCACAAGAGGAAAACTTGAAACAGAAGGACCTTCTACAAACAAGAGAAGGGAGGCTGCCTGCCAGCTATTCCCAGTCTGCTTTCCTTGTTCTTTGATGCAGCAGGGCACAGTATTCCCTTCTCTGCTATGCCCACTGGCCTCTCTGGTTTCCTTCAGGGTCTCTGGGGGGGACCTTTTGTGACCCCACCCCCCAGTTATTATGGTTCTCCTCTTCCTGAGATTATTTTGTGTTAAGGAGCTCAGCTCTAAAGCTAGAAAGGACCCTGGAAGTCTCCTAGTCCAGTCCCCCCACTCTATAGAAGAAAGAACTCACCCAGGGACATTAAGTGACTTGTCCAAAGTCTCCTGGGTAGGACATGTCTGCCCAAGTTGGTGATCTCATTTTATATAAATTGGATATCTTCTTATTAGGGAAGGGTTTTGCCTCTCCCAATTGGAATGTCCACTCCTTGGGGGCAGGGACCTATCCCCTTCTGTCTTTGTACCGTGCCAGTGCATGGTAGGGACTTACTAAAAGCTTGTTACATTGATTTAAAAGGCCGGCTTGGGAGTTCTAAGAAGTCTTTGCTCTCCAGCTAATCCTTCTAAATCACTTCTGAGATTCTTTCAGTGACAGAAACAAACTGGCCTCAAGCTTGTAATAACAGAGCTTGCAGATACTGTCACAGAGCCAGGATGGATGGGCCAGGAGTTGTCGTGTGGACAGATGCTGCCTGGAGGGGTGACCCTGCCTCACTTGGGTGTGCTCGCTGGAGGCAGGTGCCCTTGGCAAATATCGGTACCTCCAAGGCTCCTAGGACCTCAGGGTCGAGCTGGACCGGGGAGACAAATGACACTTCCTGCACAGGAATAGAACTACGGGTTTGCTGCTGGGAACTGGATTGCACAGGAGGAGGAAACCTCTGGAAAGCCAATCTTCACCCAGGCCTGAAGACCTCCTATGACAGTGGGGAACCCTCTACCTCCAGGGCTGCCTGCTTGTTCCACTGCCTCTCAAACCCAGGGCCTGTCAGGCCCTGAGGAGGAACCCCTCCTGCTTCTCCCTGGCTGCTATAATCCCTGCCATGGCAGAATGCCGGCAGCCCGCTCAATCCCTGCGCTTCTATTAGCCTGAGCAGGCCCAGGGGGGGATCCCCAGCAGGTGTGCCCCATGTAGGAGCTTATTTCTGCACACTGCTCTCTGGTCTCCTTCCAGTAAAAGTGAGGCCAGGAACAAGGCAAGTAGGTACAAGATGGGACAACATGATGGGAGGGTACCAAGCTGAATTTTCCTGCAGTCATCAGCCGGAGTCAGAAGGGCTTGCTCTAGGCCTGGGATGGTTCATCTGGGTCCCCGCTGCTGCCCCACTGGTCTTAGTGCCCACAGTCCTGAGGGACAGGGAAAACAGCCCTCCCCTCCTCCTCCTTCCCTCCCCACCTTCTTCCTGTTGCCCGGGAGAAGTCAGGAAAGGCTGATGCCTACCCCAATCATCTGCAGCTGCTCAGGGTCTGTGTGCCTCCGGTGCATGAGGGTGGGGTTCATCTCAGGGCTCATCCTGTGCCCATCACTGATGTCAAAGCTGCCCCCTCGACGGTCCTAGGAAGGGAGATGGATCATCAGTACTCTCTGAGAGAGGGGAAAAAAGGCCTGATCTGGAGCAGACTCAATGTCCTCATCTGTCAAAGGGGTGTAATAACATTCTGATACTTGCTTCCTGTATGGCCTGGGGCAAGCCACTTAAACCCTCTGGGCTTGTTTATTCTGTAAAATTAGGAAAGTGGACTCAGCAACCTCTAAGGTCCCTTTGGCTCTGAATCTATAATCTGGTGACCTTTTCATTATCCTCCCTCCTCCCTCATCAGTGTCGTGAGGAAAAGGTTTTATAGATGTTAAAGCACTCTGTAACTAGAGGCTATTATTGTTAATATTATGGATTATTATTGTCATAGTGGCATATATAGGTCTAAGACCTGAAGAGACCTCCTAATTTTACAGATGGGGAAACTGAGGCCTAGAACAGAGCATTGATTTTCCCGAGTCCTTTGATTTCATGTCCAGTGCTCCTTATATCAGTTAATATTCTGATAGGGGTAATTAATAATGCCGGCAGGACCTGCCTCCCAGAACGGTTGTGAGGAAGGTATTTTGTAACCCTTAAAGTATTAGAGAAATGTGAATGATTTGAATTTGGGTTTAAACAATGGCTCTGTCATGTGTTACCAGTGTGACCTCTGGCTAAGTCATTTTATTTTTCTGGACCTCAGTTTCCCCATCTGTAAAATGGGGCAGACTAGCTGGCCTCTGAGATCTCTAAGCCACTCAGTTTCCTTTTCTGTAAAATGAGACACAAAATGGCTCTAAGGTCCCTTCTAGCTCTCAAGTTAAGAGCCTATAACTGTAGCTGAAGGTACCCTAAAGATTAGAGACCCTGGACAATATGAATCCTAGGAAAAGGTCGACAAGCTTCTCTCCAAGTGGCCTAATGGTCACCTGGGTTCTCCGATAATGCTTCATGGTCTGACTTCACTTGCTTGAGTTCTCTCCTTACTTTGGACACAGGCACTCTTGACCACAAGCCCCCTACGCCTCTCATTGTCAGATGGTTTTTCATCCTGACTGGTTCTTGGACATCAGACTTGCCTTCTCTTTTCTCCCCTCACCCTCAGATTCTCACCAGAAGCTTGGCCAGCTTGGGAAGACCTGACAGAACTTACATGCCCCCATGCTAAGCTTCCTAGAGCCTCTACTCTTTGTCTTGAGGCAACAGGAGGGACTGAGTCCATCAGGGTTAACCTTGAGATACCACCAAGAACTCTTGGCTTGAGTTGAGGGGCACTCTGCACAGACAACCCAGCATACTCTGAACCAAAGACATCCTGCTTCTAACCTCGCTTGATTCCTCATCACTTACTAGTGGGAGAACATCTTATCAGTCCACAACTTCATCTCCCTTCATCCTGTAAGATATTCCCATGTAACAGATGAAGAATCTGGGGGTCAGAGAAATGAAGTGACTTGCCTAGGTCAGTGGGAGAGGGAGGATCTGAACCCATGGCCTCCTGACTCCAACATCTTTCTCTCTTTGTCATACAACCAAAACTAGTCCTGTTGCTGACTCAGCCTTGGGCCCAAGCCAACGACCTCCTTCTTGCCCCCCTGCCACACCCCAGGTTCCTTCTCCTAAGGTACCGGCTGAAGTTGATGATGCTGCTGGTACCGCTGTTGCTGCTGCTGCTGGTGGTGATACTGCTGGGACATCATCGAAGTTAACTGCTGCTGTGGCAATGGCTGCTGCTGCTGTGGTGGTGGCTGCTGCACCTGGTAATGGGACTGGAGGGCAGGAGGGTGATCAGACAGTTTCCTATTCGTCGAAGGACGTGTCTCTTCTCCGCCACCTCCACTGATGTGAAGCCCTTCCTGGAGCCGTCGTTCTAGGCTCCCACCCCACCGGTCCTAGCAGGATAACAAAGGGAGCCATAGATCACATCAGATGCTTCAAAGGATGCTACATTTAGAATCAGAAGGGACCTCCACTAGTCCAGTCCTCTCATTATACAAGGAAGAAACCAAAACACAGAGAGGTGATAAATGTCAAAAGACAGGATTTGAACTCATGACTTCCAAGTCCACAGTTTACCAAGAGCTTTCCCCACAAAAACACTGTAAGGAGGGGGCACAAACATTAACTTCCCCAATTTACAGATGGTGAAACTGAGGCTCAGAAAGGGAAAGGGACTTGGCCCTCTTCCTCCCACCAGCTCCCAACTTTGCCTACCTAGCACTAGCCTTTTCCTGATCCATTTATCCATAATAAGCTTTTATTAAGTGCTTACTATGTGCCAGGCATAGTGCTAAGCACTGGGTTCAGCTTCCCTGTGTCTTTCTTCCATGATCACCAGAAGTCCAAGAAGTAAGTGCTGAGGGCCAGCTCAGAGGAAGGAATCCATTCCAGTCCCCACACTTTTTCACAAGGGGATCTCCAAATTTCCCAGATACACTAAGGCTGCTTGAAACTTGAGAAATTCCTAAGCCTGGAATCTCTCACTCACAGACTTGTACAGTAGCTCATGCTAAGCCCTTTGTAGCCCCCTCTCGGAATGCTCCCCTCAGGTCTAGATTTAGGGTTCTTTTCTTATCCTAGGACTTTCTAGCCCATTCTGTCCCACTTGTATCAGTTAGAGGGACTGGGTAATAGCATGTCTCTCGTATCCCTTTACACATCCTAGGAACTGGAAGCCTTGATTATTCATTTCTGGTTTTGTAGCCTGAGAACTGAAAGGCTCTGAGGTCGTCTAGTCCAATGCTCTCATTTTTACAGAGGAAGAAACTGAGGCCCAGGGGAGGTAGAACTTGCCCAAAGACATTTAAGCAATAAGTCACAGGTAGGATCTGAACCCATGTCTTTGGACTTCTTCTACTGTATCATGGTTCAAGGAACTTTCTGAAACTAGAATTGTCCCATCTCTTCTAGCTAAGCTGGCATGCATCCTTACTGAGCACACCCCCTTGCCCCCTCTTCTCAGGTTTTCCGGCTGGACCCCCCTTGTCCAGTGGGCCAGGACGATTTCTCTCCTCTTTGTTTTTGTGGTTCTGCTCTTTCCCAACAGGGCCTCTCTGCAGTTCTATCCAGTGCCCCCTTCTAGCCCTCTGATAATTCCTCCCAAAATGAGTTCATGTGTGTGTTTGTTATTCGTTGCTGAAGAAGACCATACCATCAGAGAAATGACTTGCACTTGACTTTGTTTTGAGTGAGGGAGGGCTGTACAGGTCACCAGCCTCACTTCTCCTCCAGACCCATCTGAATCAAGTGACCAGATACTCATCAGGATGACTGGAGATGACCCAGGATGAGGCAATTGGGGTTAAGTGACTTGCCCAAGGTCACACAGCTAGTGAGTGTCAAGTGTCTGAGGTGAGATTTGAACTCAGGTCCTCCTGACTCCTGCACTGGTGCTCTTTTCATTGTACCACCCAGCTGCCCCACCCAAAATGAGTTCATAGCTTCTGACAGAATAGTTATGTTAATTAAACCTATAAATAATAACTACTCACCCATGCATATCTCATTTTAAGGGTGACAGTGGGCTGTCCTTCTGAGAAAGCTTTGAGGTTACATCATAGAATCCTGGAAGGGACCTTAGAGGTCCTTTATCCCAATCTCCCTCCTTGTACAGAGGAGGAAACAGAGTCTCAGAGAAGGTAGTGACTTGCTCCAGGTAGCAGAGATGATAAGTAGCAGGGGAAAGATTCGAACCCAAGTCCTCTGACTCCTGACTTAGTGGTCTTTCCTCAGCGCCATTACATTTCTTGTCTCCCCTTTTACTGAGAAGGAAACTGAGGCCCAGAGAGGACAGGACTAGAATCCAGGTCTTTTTTTGCCTCTGGACTGGCTCTCTAGCCATTGTTCCATTTTTGTCTCCATTTTAAAGATAAGAAAACTGAGGCAATGTGATGTGACTGTTTGGGATCTCAGAGCTAGGCAGGGTTGGAGATGCTCCATTGCCTGACTATGCCTTTGCTCTCCCACATTCCTGGAGTTCTCCCCCTCCTGCTTCTCAGCCTCCTGGCTTCCTTCAAGACTCAGTTCAAACTCTCCTTTTTGTTGGAGCTTTTTTCTAGTCCCATGTTTCACCTTGCCTCACCCCGCCCCCCCTTGCCTCTGATGCCTCCACTCTATAACCTGCCCCGGCCCCAGGAACCCTGTGCGTATCGTGTACGTATCTAGTTATTGGCACACTGTCTCCCCATTCAAACTCAGTTTCACTCAGTGAGAATTAGTTGAGCACTCATCATTCCATTACATTCCATTAAAATGCTTTTGCTTTTCCTTCCATTCTTCTGTTTTTGCCCCAATACTTCCCACAGTGTCCCACACATTGTAGATTCTTAATAAATACTTCTTAACTCACTGATTGTTGTAGAAATGGTGCTCTCACATCTGATGCTCTTTCTCCACGGGGTTCCATTCCCCGTGGGCTGTCCCCAGGTGCTACCACATCTTCTCGGCTCCCATCCCTCAGGTAGATTTGCTTCTGCTTTGAGATGGAGGAAGTCCGGTAGAAATTCACCAGTTGGTTCAGAGACTGAAACTTCTCTGTCCACAGAAAGTAGTGGCCCTTGGCATCTCTCATGACCTTGAAGTGTTGGACATCCTCTTCATGCCTGGGCCCAAGCAAAACCCAAAGGGGTCATTACAAAGGAAGCTCCTTCCACATACGCACCTCCAGGAGACTCATCTGGAGGGATGCTGGGGGTCTTGTGGGAACTGTAAGCATCTATGTCAAGACCTAGCCCAGCCTGGATATGCAGCTCTGTCTGGGGAGGATGAGAGCAGCAGCCCAGCTACAACCCTGGAGGGGACAACAGGACAGGTACTCCTTCCCACAACACAAGAGGGATTTTATATCAGCAGAGAGCCATTTTACAAGCCAGATTCTGTTAAGGACACTCAAACCAACCTCTCTACTAGAGATAATAATAAAATACAATCAAATAAACCCCAACCACTGGCAAACACTGCTGTGAGTTCCTTAATGCCAAAGAGTGGTCAAGGACTCAGTTTCAAAACTCCTCTGGTATGTGAAGTACCTGAAGGGCTGTCCTGGGGAAGAGAGATTACTCTGCTTCTGCTTGGCCCTAGACAGTGGTGGGAAGGGAGGAGGGCGTCCAAGGTGGGGAGCATGGTGGAGAATCAAATTTCAGCTTAAAGTCAAGAAAACTTTCCTAGTACTTGGATCTACCAAAAAAAACCCCCCAAATCCCAACCCCAAATTGAACAATCTTCTTTGGAAAGTCATGGTCCCCATCGTTAAAGGGGAAGGAATAGAGCCTTTATCACTAGTCATCTAAGATAGACCATTATTCTAAGGTCAAAGATCATAGGACTGAAAGGGAAAAAGGAGCTCAGAGACAGAATTCAAGGATTGGAAGTCAAGTGGAGGAAGACAACCTGAGGGAAAACTTGCCTCATTCCCTCCTCAGTCCAATGGACAAACCAGATGACTCCAGGTCTTTTCCAGCTTTTACATGACTAACAATTTACTAGGACTCCCTCTTGAGGACCTTCCATAACTACTCAACAAGAATTTACAATAGTGAATAACGGTTGGCATTAATATAGTGCTTTTTTCTTTTACAAAGTGCCTTCTCATTTGACCTTCACAACTTGGGGAGGTAGGTGCTGTCATTATCCCCATTTTACAGATGGCAGAGAACTTGCCCAGGACCACTCTGCTAATGAGCTTCTGAGGCTGGGTTTGAACTTGGGTCTTTCTGACTTCAAGCTCGATGATCTCTGCCTCCTAGCGGTTCCTACAAACCAGGAAAATGAATGAATCCTTGGAGGGATTAGACGTTGTTTGACTTGGCCCCAGAAAGCAGAATTAGCAGTAATGGGAGAGATGGCAGAGAGAGGTTTGGACCTGAAGGTTCCCAAAGATAAGAGCTGATCTAAAGTGGGGTAGGGCTGCCTTGAGAGGAGGCTTCTCCATGGAGGTCCTCAGGGAAAGGTCAGCAGTCACTTGGTGGGAATGGAGGAGAGAGGAGTCTCAACCATCAATGGACCCGACTTGAGGGCTTCTAAGATCCCATGAACCATCCCAAGTCCTCATTAGGAGAGGCTGATACAGGGGCAGAGTGGCTGGATTTTATTCACTGGTCATTGGGACAGGAGACCAAGAAGACCACCATGAAGCAAGCTGTTGCCCTTCTACCTCCAGAGAAGAGGCAGACCTAAAATGTGAAATGAAACTTGGGTGTCTGGACTTGACCAATGGGAGACTTTGTCTTGTTGACTATGAATATTAGTTATGAGAGTTTTATTTTAAAAAATTTGTTCAATAAAAGGAGGGGACATGAGGGAGAGAGAATAAATGCTTGAAAAAAAATGGACAAATCCATTGAGAGAGGTGAGTTTCATTCCAGCGGAATATAAACTCCTTGAGGTCAGAGAATATTCAATCTTTTTATACCTATAGCATATAGTGTAGTGCTGGAAACATAAGAGGTACTTAGTGAATATTGATTCAGGCAATCAGTGGAGGGATGAGCATGTATTAAATGCCTGCTGTATTTCAGGCTCTGTGCCCAGTTTTAGAGACACAAAGACAAAAACAAAAGTCTGTGTCTTCAAGGACCCTACCTTCTTGTGGGGGAGGGTCCATACAAAATTGGTATGAGATAATTTGGGGAGCAAAGCACTAGATATAGGAGTACCTTGAGGCCACAGGTTCCCTACCTTTGCTAGGATCATAGATTTAGAACTCTAAGGACCTTAGAGGTCATGGACTCCAACCCTCTCATTTTATAGACAAGGAAACTCAAGAGGCACAGAGAGATTGAGTCTTGCCCAGAATCACACAGCTAGTTGGTTATCTGAGGTGGAATTTGAAATCAGGACTTGACTCCTAGACCAGTGCCCTATGTGCTATACTGTACTACCAGCAACTTGACCGAGTGGGTAGAATTGGGAAAGGCCTTATGCAGAATTTGAACCTTGGAGGAAATCAGGAATTTTAAGAAGCCTAAGTGAAGAGAGGAACGAGACGGCCAGTACAAAGGCTTGGAGGTGAGAGATAGAGTT
The DNA here is from genome assembly GCA_023548195.1 of Bettongia penicillata ogilbyi. Classification (NCBI taxonomy): domain Eukaryota; kingdom Metazoa; phylum Chordata; class Mammalia; order Diprotodontia; family Potoroidae; genus Bettongia; species Bettongia penicillata. The sequence continues at coordinate 6,236,769 of JAJHZJ010000150.1, read as the reverse complement.
GTTGAATGGTTTATGCCCATTTTGCAGATGATGAAATTGAGGCTCAGGGTCACAAGCTTGTCCATTCTAGATCTGATCCTCAAGCTTGTGTCTCCTTGACTCTGATACTGTCCCTTCCATTTCCCCCTTCTCCCCCTGTCCCACCTGCCCTTGCCTGCCTGAGATTATGGATGGGAAGGGGCTTGGTAAGTTGTTGAGAGAGATGTGGCTGTTAGCTATTGTGGTTGTTTACTTCATTGCTGGGTGGCAGCTCTTTCCATTTCAAGGCTCCTAACCTGCTTGGAAGGAGGAAGAGCAGGGGTGGGCGATGTGGTAGGAGATGTTATCCCAAGGAAGTTTTCTGATCATTTGTTTGCTATCTTTAATCCAAGGGTTAAAGTTTAGAAACAACTGCACTTCTATTATCAGGAGGATTCCAAGTTGAAGGTCAGGGCCAAAGTTGTCTAACCCATTATAAAGCTGGAATTCTTGCCTCACAGGCAAAGTGAGTCAATGGGAAAGAATACTGAGGCAGAGCATCCCTGTCCTTCCTAGGCTGGGGCTGAGTCCCTGTGGCTGAGCCAAGGGACCCCCCACCCGCCTCCCTGGCGAGAGGAAGCAGGAAAGGCAGAGCAGGAAGGCAGTGGCCCATGTTGAAGGCCAGCCTTGTCCGCATTGGACCTGGGGCAAGGGCACCTGGCTGCAGGACCTCAGTCAGCGTGCATAGAGTTGTGGGTAAGCCTCAGCCATCTGGGATGGTGCCTTGGATGGCTGTGGATGGAGGTGATAGGCTCCTCTTCCATCCTGCAGAAAAGCCCTGCCTGCCCTATGGTCGTTCCATCTCTGGTTCCAGGTTCTGGTTACAACTGGCCAGCTGGGGGCCTTTAGAAATGAGGTACCAGAACCGAGGCTGGCCTCTGGGCTGCCTGGGAGGCTACTTCCAATGCTTACTAGTTGGACATGGGAGACAGAATTCCCATTAAAAGATGGGTCTCTGGACTGCATGATGAGATGCTCCTGCCCAGATTTGTGGTCCGTCCAGCACTACAATAATGTCAATCACGCTAATGAGGAGCCACATTGCTAGGGCAAAGGCAAGTGGCCCTCCCAGGCCCTCACTGCAGATGATTCTGAAATCGGAGGTAGAGCAGACTAACAAGAAGGAGGCTGGAGGAGCCGAGGATGTTCTTGATGTTAAGGACATCGAAAGGCCCCTGGTAGATTCTCTTTCAGTGTCCTCAGATCCTGGGGCCAGCTGGACGTATGAAGCCATGAAATCTCCCAGGGCTCAGTCTTCCCAACGTAAAGTGAGGGGGCTGGATTAGATGGCCTCCAAGGTCCCATGGAGGATCCCCTATCCTGAAACTGAAACTCGGAGAGGACGGAGCTAGTTTGAAAGAACCATCTGATTCCACCCCTTCCTTTTACAGATAAGGAAACTGAGGCTTACCCAAGGGCATGAGGCAAGTTAGTTCCAGGTCCTGGATTCCAAGCCAGGGCTCCTGACTCTATACCAGTGGCCTTTCTATTTTTACACATGGCTTCTCTGGACTACATGGGGGACCTCTTGGTGTGGCAGCTCCCTCCACAGAGACATATTGCCGTCTATCTGTGACTTAGTTACTGTTCAGTCACTTCAGTCTTGTCTAACTCTCTGTGACCTCATTTGGGGTTTTCTTGGCAGAGATACTGGAGTTGCCTGCCATTTCCTTCTCCAGCTCATTTTATGGATGAGGAAACTGAGGCAAACAGGGCGAAGTGACTTTCCCAGGGTCACATAGCTAGTGAGTGTCTGAGGTCAGATTTGAACTCAGGTCTTTCTTGATTCTAGGCCAGGTGCTGAATCCACTGTGCCACCCAGCTGCTGATAGCTTAGTAGATAAATGCAAAGGAATGGGTTAGCGTTAGAAATTAAAGTGATCTGCTCAGGGTCACTCAACTACCATATGTTAGAGGAAGAATTTGAACCCAAATCTCCTTGACTTCAAGCCTAACACCCTATGCCCATTGCCTCTAATATGCATTATGGCAGTTTAGCCATCACTGATTTGGCATTTGTGACTTCTCTCATTGGACCTGGGCTGGAAGAAGCATCTGCTCAAAAATGAACTAGAATGTTATCTCTCTTTGTAGAGACTGAGCTACCTGAAGTCAGGTAGTGCTCCTTATTTTTGTCTTTTTTTCTGCCAGATACACAGGAACACTTAATAAATGCACTGATCGATCACCAAGCTGGGACTAGTCTGTGCATCTCGTGGGACACATATGTGAGAAACTGAGGCCCAGAGACTCGTCCAGGACCATACAGCAGTTTGTCATTGTGATTAGCACTGGAGTCTTTCTTTACTTTCACTTAATTCAGTTCTGTTCTGCTTGATCAATTTGTAGGGAAGCTCCTACTATGCTACCGGAGCAAACTTCCAAGGGGAATGTTTAACCTGCCAAAGGGATGAGACTATATTCAAATACCCTGGCAACCCCACAGTTGGATGGAAGTTGGTATGCTAATTACAAATCATTTCTCTGTGGATGGAAATAGAAATGATTTGTAATCAACATAACAATAATATTAAAACAGACCTCTGCAGGGCTCCTAATTTGTTAACCTAGATTGTGATTAGAGTACTTAAAAGTAATAAAACAGCAATTATTTAAAAAATAGGGAGGAATTGGAAGGAGGGCCCCCCTCACTGTCCCACTATGAGCTTCACTGGAGAGTCTGCCCTCCATGCCCTTGAAGACAAAACTGATTCCCTGCTTGCATGCTTGGATATGGGCCCCAGGAGCAGCCATGACCTTCCGTCTCTGATTGATGACCCCAATGACCAGGGATGTGCCCCTTGGCCAACTCCTGTCTTTCTGTTCAGTTCTCCAGGTTTTGGCCCGCACCAGGGTCATGTTAGTCAGGCAGCTGGATATCTCATGGATAAAATGATGAAAGGGCATCAGGAAGACCTGGGTTCACATCCCACCTCAGACCCCATGTAGGTCATGTAACAGCTCTCAGCCTCAGTTTCCTTATCTGGAAAATGGGAGTAGTCATAGTACCCCCAGGCTGTTGTGAGGATACAATGAGATGATGATGATGGCAATACCTAGCTTATTACCTCATTGGATCCTTACAACCACACTGTTCTTCCGTTATTATCCCCATTTTGCAGTGGAAGAAACTGAGGCAGGTAGAGGTTAATGACTTGCCCAGGGTCATACAGTTAGCTTGAGGCCAGATTTGAACTCAGTTCTTCCTGACTCTATCCTCCTCTTCTCTTAGATGGATACAAAGTGTTTTCCACACCTTCAAGGGCTAAACAAAGCCAGCCGTTACTCTGGTTGATATTTTCATGTTGTCATCTTATATTCATTGACTCATGAAACCATAGATTTAGAACTGGGAGAGACCTCCTAGGACACCAGTTCATAACAATGAGAATGGCTAGTGTTTCTAAAGCACAATTCAGACATTATCTAGCTTGTTTAATCCAGTCCAGATGAGGAAACTGAGCGATGGATCCTTTAAGTTGACTTGCCCAAGGTCACTTAGCTCAATAGTTATAGGACCAAATAGCTCTAGAGCTAGAGGGAACACCACACATCTTCTGGTCTAATTCCTCATTTTATAGGGAAGGAGACAGGCTTACAGGGGGAAAATCACTTATCCAAGGTCATCTAGGTAGTAAGCAGGAGCAGTAGGATTTGAACCTGGTCCTCTGCAGAGCCAATGGACATCCCCCCATACTCTACCTCCTTCTTTTATCAGCCTTTCAAGAATCCAAGGCAGCAGCATTCTCTATCTGAGGCAGCAGCATCCTCCCTCCCCAGTGTGTTCCCCTCCTTTTGGAGAGAAGGAAGCTGCTGCCTAAAGAGAGAGAGAAGAGCTGGCTGGAGGTGACATGGACAGACACTTGAACTTGGAGTCCCAGGGACTGAGTTCAGATTCAACTTCAGTCCCTCACTTCCTGTATAGCCCTAGGCGAGTCACTTACATCTGTTTCAAGGTCATTCTTTGGTGTGGTAGCCATCCAGGAGCAGAGGCTACCCTGGCCTCCAGGCTGTAGTCAATCCTTTATCTGGCCCCTCCAGCTCTCTCCTGCCCGATGTCCCCCATGAGGATGGGGAAGCTCCCTCAGAATAACTGTCAGCACATCATAAATGCTTGTAAAGTGATGGGCAGACTTGGTAGATATTCCCAGAAGATGCCATCCCCCTGTGGTCAGGCTGCTACTGAGCCTCCCCAAACATCGAACATTGCTGGGCCTTGGGATGCCAGACAGAGGCCAGGCCCACCCAAAGCAGGGTTTCTGAGGAGGACTTTTGTAGAGTATCAGTGAGAGTACAGACAAGTCAGAATTTACACTCTAAGTCTGGGCTATGGGAGAGTCCTGGGCTCTCCCCTGCCTCCCTCAGCTCCTAGCCTCCCCCTCCCTGTGTGCTCATACATCTCATGACTTCCAAAGGCATGGTTCCTTGGGTCGGTGCCTCAGATCCCCCATGCCGGGCAGGCAGCTACCTGGTAGCACCAGTCAGTACCTGACAGAAATGGAGAAATCCCCAGGTGAGCTCTGGCTGGCTCGGATGATGAAGAAACCGACATCCTTGCCCATGAGCAAATTCTCTGCTTCATGCCGGGAGATGTCCTCATGAAACCAGCTGTAAGTGGGGGGACAGAGAAGGGAGACAATGATGAGGAATAGAGGGAGCCAAGGGCACAGCAAGAAGAGGAGAACAGGGAAATGGGACCAGGGGAGGGGGTGGGGCTGAGATGGACAAGGGACTGGAGGAAACACCTTCCTCTGAAACAAAACCGATCCTCTAAATTTTTTTTCAGGCAGTAAATCTCACCCAAGTGAGTAATTGTCCAGCTGGGAAACCTTGAGTCATGGAAATACACTGGGTACAGAGTCAGGGACAATGTAGGAGTGAGTCATTGCTGGAAGGGCATGAGGACCAGCTGCGGAGTGAGAAGGGCCACTGGGAGGATGCACCAGAGGGAGAATCAGAAAACTCCATGGGAACAGGGAATGAAAAGAGAGTGGTGGCCCACAGAATAACAGGGAGGCGGGGAGGCTCAATATATGTGATGCTTAATAAAAGTTCAGTGACTGATTGATTGATCAAATGATAGGAGCCTGGATTTAGAGCCACAAGGGACCCGGGGGCCACCTAGCCCAGCCTGTCATTTTACAGAGGAGGAAACTGAGGCCCAGAAAGTTGAAGAGCCTTGTCCAATGTCACCTGGCAGAGCCAGGCAGAATTCAAATGCAGATCTTCAGACCTTTCCCTACTGTACTTACATTCTTTCCACTGTACTTCCTGTAGGCACTAAGGAACCGCTAAGGATTTCTGAGTAGGGGTCTGACAGCCCAGAGCAATACACATTTATTAGGCTCTTACTGTGTTCAGACCTCTGCACTGACTTGGCCCAATCTATGTATAAAAGAGATTCTCCTGGGAGTGATATAAAAGATACATGGGAGGAGGGAAGAGAACGGAGCTTGGAGGGTCAAGGGAAGTGTTTTCTTTTTAGGATCAGGAAGGAGTTTGTGACTTTGAGCTAATCACTTTCCCCTCTTTGGGCCTCAGTTTCCCATTCTGTAATTTGAAAAACAAACAACAACAGTGATGATGATAGTAATAATTGATGGGGATCGCTGGTGTTTCTACAGCTCTGGGAGAGGACTGCTGGGGGAAGTGTCCGAAGAGGGAGAGAGATGCTCAGAGAGACGGAGTCAGAGAAAGACAAAAACAGAGAGAGATACAGAGACTGAGAGAGAAAGACTCGCTGAGAGAGAGAGAGAGAGAGAGAGAGAGAGAGAGAGAGAGAGAGAATGAGAGAGAAACAGAAACAGAAACAGAGATAGAGACACAAAGACAGAGAGATACAGAGAAAGAAAGCTTAAGAGACAGAGATAGACACAGAGAGACAGAGAAGGAAGATGTGAGCCCTCGGGCAGGGGCCTGGGGATGTGGGCTCAGGTAGGTAGCCTGGTCTTAGTGAGGAGGAGAGGGGACTTCTTGGTCTGGAACCAGAGGATTTTGAGGGGCGTCTCTAGAGCAAATATTCACAGACTTAAACAAGAGCTAATTAGAGACTTCTTAAGACTAATTACTCATAGCTTTACAAGGGGCAGGTGAATAACAAATAGTTATAGAAAAATGGGATGGCAGCATTGATTTCTATCCTGTTCTAAAAGTTACAAAGTGTTTTTGTCCTCGCATCCTTTTGGGAGATGATTAGCAGAGTTTATTGACGATAAAACCGAGCCTCAAAGAGGAGAAATGATTAACCAACTGATAAGCCATGGAGCACAAGGATTTGAATCCAGGTCTGCTGCCTCCAGGGCCCAGACATACAACAGAACACATCATTTCTCAACCCACAATGCTCTGTAAAGAGAAGGGAACTGGGAATGGGGAGAGCTCAGTTTGATCCCCTGAGAACATGCCAAGACTTCCGACAGCCATTTAACTAACAGGCATCTATTAAGCGCCTACTGTGTGCCAGACTCTGTGTTGTGATTCGCACAGCAATCCTGGGAGGCAGGTGCTTCTATTACCTTCATGTTACAGTCAAGGAAACTGAGGCAAACAGAGGGGAAGTGACTTGACCAAGGTCATGGATATGAACTCAGATCTTCCTGACTCCACACTATCCACTGAACCATCTAGCTACCTGAGGTATAGCAACTGTATATATAGATCTGTTTCTCTATTGAATTGTTTCATTTTTCAGTTGTGTCCAACTCTTTATGACCCTATTTGGGGTTTTCTTGGCAAAGATACTGAAGTAATTTGCTATTTCCTTCTCCAGCTCATTTGGTAGATGAGAAAACTGAGACAAACAGGGTCAAGTGACTTGCCCAGGGTCACTCAGCTAGGAATTTGTGTGAAGACGGATCTGTACTCACGTCTTCCTGATTCTAGGACACATGCTTTATCCACTGTGAGATACACACACACACACACACACACACACACACACACACACACATATATATATGTTATATATAACTCTCTTCTCTCCTCTCCTCTCCCTTCTCCCTCCCTCTATGTATGCACACACACACACATGCATACACACATGCACACACAGACACACTATCTCCAACCCTTCAGAAGGGTCCCTGGTGCCCTGATGGTACTTACCTAGGGAAGCGAATGTCTATGAAATTCTTCGGTACGTAACCCTCTTGACTCCTCAGCTCAGCTTTGAACCATTCATCTTGGCTGCTGAGAATCTGCATGGAAAAGAACCAGGCATCCAGATGTTATCCTTGCCTACTTGTACCGCATACCTGATGTCCTTTCTCCTTTCTCCAAACCTTTGCACAAGCTGTTCCCAAGGCCAGGTGTGCACATCTTCCTCGCCTCTAGCACACAGAGTCCTCTGACTTCCTTCAAAGTTCAGCTCCAAGCCCACCTTAGATGTCATCTCTAGTCCCTCATTTAACAGAGGAGGAAACTGAGGCTTAGTAGTAGAGTGATAGGGCTAGTGCCTCTCCCTAGAAACTACTTTTGATCTTTCTATATGTCTTGCATTTACTCAGCTGTCTACACATTATTACCAAATTAGAGGATATTTGTGAACATAGTAAACACAAGTAAATGCTTACTCTTCCTCCCCCGCCTGCCCCCCCACCAGAATGTAGGCTCCTTCAGGGCAGGTACTGTTTGATCTTCGTGCACAGGGCCAGGAACTTAGTAGGTGCTTAATGAATACTTCGGAATGAATGAATGTGTTTCATAGGGAAAGAAGAAATGATTCCAAAGGGGAGAAAAAAGGGGGAACTCCAAAGCACTTGTCTATCCTCACCAAGTACCAGGGCCCTGGTGCTGTCCACAATGGGACCACTCCCTGACTTGTCAAGGATTGCCCCTACTCTTTACAGTTGATGGTTCTCCATTCAAACATCTAGAATGCAGACGTTCTTGAGCTCAGAACCTCAGGGTCCGGCTCTCCCAGGGGTCTTCACAAACGACAGTCTGCTTTTCTGATCAAGAAAGCAGATGCTAATGTGCCAATAGAAGAAAGTCAGAGGAGATCCTCAGACACCTTGCCCCAGCCTGTGGAGGCAGAGAGAGGACCTGGCTTTTGCTCCTAGCCCTGCCTGACCTTGGTCAAGGCATTTCTAGGACCCTAAATTTAGGGTTAGCAGGGGCTTCCACTGCCTCAGTGCACATTTATTAAATGCTTTTGGTGTGCCAGGCCCTGGGCATACTACCTGGATGGGGTCTCTGACTTGTTAATAATAATAATAGCTATGGTTCAAAGTTATATGAGTTAATAATAATTACTAAGGATACAAAAGAATAAGACTGCTGTTGACCTCAAGGAGATTACAGTCCACTGGCTGTAAACAGATAAGTAAATAGAGGATAATTTGAGGAGAAGGAGAGTATTAACAAAGGGGGAATGAATCTGGAAAGGGTCCATGGGGAAGGTGATCCATGAGCTGTGCCGAGGGAAGGGAAGAATTTCCAGAGGTGGTGAGGAAGGTCTGTCCCACTCCTGTGGTACAACTTATGCAAATATCCAGAGGTAGGAGATGACCCATCACTTTTTGAAGAACACCTAGAATTCTCGTCTGACTTAATGACACATGATATATATAAGGGGCCAATTGGGTGTCTGCTCTTAGGAGCTCATGGGGTGGGGATGCTTTGTTTGGGACTGCTTTCTTTTTACAGATGGTGGGCTTGCCCATGAGCAATGTCACTGAGAGGCCTGGGGGATGGGCCCAGTGATGTCTTATCCAGGATAACCTCTCCTTAAGCACCATCTCATTGGGATGATCTGGTTTTCTCTGACCCATTGGTGTGGGCCTGAAAGAAAAAGGGAGGTTATCTTTATAGACTTCACGCTTTTCCCTTTTGGGACAGATCTCTTCTACATGAAATGAGTCTAGAAGGACAAAGCTGGAGATAAATTATAGGGAGTCTTTGGTGCCAGGCTGGAGGGTGTGGTATTTCCTAGAGGCAGTAAAGAGCCACTGAAGATTTATGAGCAGGAGAGTCACCTGGTCAGCGTATCTTAGGATAATTACTATTGAGATTTCTCTTTGGGAGTTTTAAGTAAATTACAAGGATTATCAAGGCAGCTAGGTGGTGCACTGGGACAGAGCACTGAACTTGGAATCAGGAAGACTCGTCTTCATGAGTTTAATGTGGCCTCAGACACTTACTAGCTGTGTGACCCTGGGCAAGTCACCCCACCCAGTTTGCCTCAGCTTCCTTATCTGTAAAATGACCTGGAGAAGAAATGACAAACCACTCCAGTTTCTCTGCCAAGAAAACCCCAAGATGGAGGTGATGAAGAGTTGGACATGACTGCACAACGGCCCACGGATTACCAGGGAACATGGTTCCTAGGTCTTTTTGTCCCCCTCTGGGTGTTGACCAAAGGTCAAAGTCCGAATCTCCAAATGAAGAGCTCTTTAGAATATCTGTAGATAATCCAGAGTAACCAACCAGTCTGGTCTTTCAGCTCTTTGCCAAAGTCAGCCTCATGGACTGGAGGTAGAGATTTGATAGGGAATGGTTGAATGGGAGGCACCAGGTGGGCTCTAAAAAGGGGCCTAAAAACGTTCTGAGTGACAGGGGCAGCTGGCCTGCTTCTCCAGGGGCCTGCTGGGAAAGCGATATGACAACTCTGCAAAGTTTGTGAAAAAAATATTATTTAACTGCTAAGTTATAATGGCCAAGCTTGGCCTCAGAGAAAAGGAGCTTTCCTTTCTTCTGCAGAGGTGGGGACTACAGGTGTGGAATGGTGTGTACACCATCAGAGTTGGCTGATTTGTTAGTTGGCTTTGCTGAACTGCTTTTTTCTCATTTAAAAATGCAGAAAAGCCGAAATATTAAGTGCATCCTTTTCAGGCCATAATACAATAAAAATTATGTTCAATAAATATGGGAAAACATTAAAATAAATTAGAAATTAAATAATTTAATCCTAAAGAATGAGTAGACCAAAGAGCAAATCATAAAAACAATAATTTCATTAAAGAATGGAACAACAATGAGACAGAATACCAAAAATGGGACACATTCAAAGCATGACTTAGGGCAAAATTTATATCTCTAAATGCTTACATCAATAAATTAGAGAAAGAACAGATCAATGAATCAGGCATAAGACTAAACAACTTAAAACAGAACAAATAAAAAAATCTCAGTTGAACACCAAATTGGAAATCCTGAAAATCAAAGAGAGATTAATAAAATTGAAAGTAAGAAAATCATTGAATTAATAAAACCAAGAACTGGTTTTATGAAAAAAATAGTAAAAGAGATAAGCCATTGCTAAATTTGATTTAAAAAAGAAGAAAACCAAATTACCAAGCATCAAAAATGAAAAGGGTGAATTCACCACTCACGACGATGAAATTAAAGCAATTATTACAAGTTATTTTGCTCAATTACATATACCAATAACTCTGACAATCTAGGTGAAATGGATGAATATCTACAAAACCATAAAATGCCCAGATTAGCAGAAGAAGAAATAGAATACTTAAATAACTCTATCTTAGAAAAAAAAATGAACAAGCTTTAAATGAGCTCCCTAAGAAAAAATCCCCAGGACCAGATGGATACAGAAGTGAATTCTGCCAAACATTTAAAGAACAATTAGTTCCAATACGACATAAACTATTTGGGGAAATAGGCAAACAGGGAGTACTACCAAATTCCATTTTTGACACAAATATAGTGCTGATACCTAAATCAGGAAGAGCAAAAACGGAGAAAAGAAACATAGTACAAACCAATTTCCCTAATGGATATTGATGCAAAAATTTTAAATAAAATTTAAATAAAATATTAGCAAGGAGATTAAAACAATGCAAAGATCATGCACTATGATAAAGTGAGATTTGTACCAGGGATGCAGGGCTAGTTCAATATTAGGAAAACTATCAGCATAATTGACCACATCAATGACAAAATCAGCATTAGCCATATGATTATCTCAATAGATGCACAGAAAGCGTTTGATGAAATACAATACCCATTACTATTAAAAACACTAGAAAGCATAGGAATAAATGGAGCTTTCCTTATAATGATAAGTAATATTTATCTAAAACCATCAGTAAACATTATCTGTAATAGGATAAACTAGAAGATTGGGGTTGAAGCAAGGATGCTCATTATTACCATTATCATTCAAAATTATTATAGAAATGCTGGCTACAGCAATGAGAGAAGAAAAAGAAACTGAAGGAATTAGAATAGACAATGAAGAAATGAAACTATCACTCTTTGCAGATGATATGATGTACACTTAGAGAATTCTAGAATATTGACTAAAAACTAATTGAAATAATCAACAACTTTAGCAAAATTGCAGAAGAGAAAATAAACCCCCATAAATTATCATCATTTCATATATTACCACCAGAATTCAGCAGAAAGAGAAAGAAAGAGAAATTCCAATCAAAAGAACTGCAGATAATATAAAATATTTGGGAGTCTACCTTCCAAGACAAATCTGGAAATTGACCATATGTGAACACAATTACAAAACACTCTTCACATCAATAAAGTGAGATCTAAACCATTGGAGAAATATTAATTGCTTGAGTAGGCTAAGCCAATATAACAAAAATGCCATTTTTACCTAAATTAATTTGCTTATTCAGTGCTATACCAATTATATTACCAAAAAATATTTTATAGAGATAGAAAAAATAAGAACAAAATTCATCTGGAAGTACAAAATGTGAAGAATATCAAGGAAATCAATGGAAAAAAGTGTGGAGGAAAGTGGTTTAGCAGTACCAGATCTCAAACTGTATTACAAAGTGTTCATCATCACAAGAATCCAGTACTGACTTAGGAAGAAAGTGATGGATCAGTGGAATAGATGAGGCACACATGATATAGTAGCAAATGACCATAGTAATCTAGTGTTTGATAAATGCAAAGATTTAAGATTTTGGGACAGGAAATCACCATTTGAAAAAATAATTACTGGAAAAACTGGAAAGTGATTTGGCAGACACAAGGTGTAGACCAACATCTCAAACTGTATATCAAAATAAAGTCAAAATGGGTACATGATTTAGACATAAATGTAAAATTAGGGAAGTGTGGGACATTTTACCTGTCAGGTTTCTGGATACGGGAAGAATCTATGACCAAACAAGAGCATTATGGTCTATAAAATGGGTAATTTTGATTACATGAAATTAAAAAGGTTTTGCACAAAAAAAACAGAAAGGAAGCAAGAAACTGGGGAAATAAATTTTACAGCAAATATTTTTGATAAAGTTCTCATTTCTCAAATATATAGAGAATTAAGTAAAATTTATATGAATATGAGTCATTCCTCCACTGAGACCTTTTCCCTGAATGGGTATTACCTCCCTCTAAGTGAGTACCTGAAAAAGCCTTAACCCAAAAAGCCCAAGGTCTCCCATTGCATCCTGAGCTGTCTCCAGTCATCCTGATGAATATCTGGTCACTGGACCCAGATGGCTCAGGAGGAGAAAGTGAGACTGGTGACCTTGCACAGCCCTCTCTCACTCAAAACAAAGTCAAGTGTAAGTCACGTCATCACTTTTCTGATGTCATGGTCCTCTTTGAGAATGAAGGACGAACACAAACAGAATGGTCAAAGGACATGAAATGGCAGTACTCAGAAGAAGAAATCAAAGCTATCTATAGGCATATGAAAAAATGCTCGAAATCACTATTTGTTAGAGAAATGCACATTAAAGCTATTCTAAAATATCAAGGTTCACACCTATCAGAATAGCTAATATGATAGAAGAGGAAAATGACAAATATTGAATGGGATGTGGGAAAATGGGGACATTAATGCACTGTTTATGGAGCTGTGAACTGATCCAACCATTCTGGAGAGCAATTTGAAACTATGCCCAAAGGCTATAAAATGTTCATATCCTTTGATCCAGCAATGACACTACTAGGTCTGTATCTCAAAAAGATCAAAGAAAATTGAAAAGGACCTATATGTACAACAGAATTTGTAGTACCTCTTTTTGTAGTGGCAAAGAATTGGAAATTGAGGCGATGCTCATCAGTTGAGGAATGGTATATGATTGTGATAGACTATTGTCCTATAAGAAATGATGAGCAGGATGCTCTCAGAAAAACCTGGGAGGGCTTAATGAATTGACGTGAAGCACATTGAGTAGAATCAAGGGAACACATAGCACCCAGTAACAGCAATATTGTGCAACAAGAACTGTGGATGACTTAGCTGTTCTCCCCAATACAATGAATCAAGACAATCCCAAAGGACCTCCATAAAAAAGATCCGATGGAGACTGAATGCAGATCAAAGCATGCATTTTTTAAAACTTTCTTTATTTTTCTTCTCTTTGGTCTGTATTTTCTTTTGCAACATGGCTAATATGGAAATATATTTTGCACGACTGCACATGTATAATCTATATCAAATTGTTTGCCTTCTCAGGAAGGGGGGAAATGGAGAGAGGGAAAAAATTTGGAGCTCAAAATTTAAAAAAAGAATGAGAAAATATTTTGTTTATGTGTGAGAAAAAAATAAAAATAAAAACTGAATGTCAGAAGAAAGCTCTGGTTCAAATCCTGAATTCTTGAGCACTTCCTCTATCTATGCCTCAGTTTCCTCATTTGTTAAATGGGGAAAATAAAAGCACCCATCTCCCAGGGTTGTTGTAATGATGAGATGAGATAATGTAAGTAGAGCACTTTGTGAACCTTTATTGACATATCTGCTATTAAATAAGTCACTAGGACTTCTCTGTGTTTTCTCATCTGAAAAATTGGCCATGTCCTTTCCTGCTTTTCCTCCCTCTTTGGATTGTTTTGAGGCTCAAACCTGGAGAATTTATCTGAAAATGATGCCTGGCTGAAAAGTACTCTCCAAATGGGAGGTTTGATGATGGTGGAAAACTACAGCTCAGAGAAGCAAAGACCGGGTCAGGAGTTCTCTCGAAATGCTGTGTGCAGAAGCTTTGAACTTAAAAGATTGGATTGAGGGAATAAAAATGGATCTCATCTTTGACAGCTGGAGAAATTGTTAAGGAAGAGCTTCCTAGGGCCTTGAACACCTTGGCAAGTTCTGAGTGTGCATGTTCCAGCACCTGTAAGAAGCAATCAACATTCAAGCCCAGGGAGCTGGTCATCAAAGACATAGGAGCATCTCACTCTTGAGAATCCCTTCCTCCCCATGGGGCAGACCCAGGGCATTCAGTCTGGACAGCCAATGTTCGGTGCATAGATAAATGAGGATATTACTGAGAAAGTAATTTAGAAATGGTCAGCATGTCTGGATTGTAGAATTTAAAGGGAGGAGGGACCTTGGAGGTGATGGAGGCTATCTCCTCATTTTACAGATGGGAAAGCTTAGGACCAGAGAGAGGAAAAGACTTGTCTACTGCTATGTGGGTAGGGAGATGCAAAGCTATAAGAAGGGCAAGCTACTGTATCTTTGCTCCAGAGTGACCACAGCCCCTGCCACAGCCTGTCCGGGCCCTTCCCTCTCCCAGAGGCCTCTGCTGGACCTCTGCTCTGAGGTTTCCTCCCATTTACTTTTTCCCTGCTCTGGTCCTTTGAAGCCTGACCGATAAGAGACTGCAGGTTCATTCGCAGGCTGTTCAGGCTGTGCTGAAGGCACTCTTTCATCCCTCCCTTTCTTCGTCTGGGCTGAGGGGATGGTGCAAGGGGTGGTTTCCTCTTATCACTGTGGCAAGGGGCCTCCTGTTTCCTGTTCTCATCTCCTCATCAGTTTGGCTTCCTTATCTTCCACACCCATTATCTGAGTGCCAGCAGAGAGTTCTGGGTAAATGGGTGACGTTGTAGCCATTGAGGTTTACTGTGCTTTTATCTTTATGAAACTGCCAACCTTCTAGGATCAGATGAGATACTGTCTGCGCTGAACAAAGTGCCTGGGTGTAGCAGGTGCTACTTAATTGATATTTCTTCCCTTTCCTTCTCAGGTGTGGGAAGAGAGAGGCATCACAGATAGTGGAAGGGCTGGATGGAACTGGGGGCTCCTGAAGACCCAGGATTCTGAATTCAGACAGAAGGGATTTTAGAGGTCATTCAACTGCACCCACTCATTTCCCAGATGGAGAAACTTAGGCCCAGGGAAAGGAAGTGACTTGCCTAAGGTTACAAAGATAGAAAGTGGCAGAGGCAGAATTTGAACACAACTCCTCTGGCTCCAGAAAAGCCATAGTTCTTTCCACTAGACATCTAAAAGTCCTGTTAGATCTGACTTGGGTCAGGAAAGAAAGAAGTATGTTGAAATTAAATGTGAAAAAAAATAGCAACAAAACCTAACATGCACATCTTTCTCTGCCCTGGGCTTTCTTTCGTCTCTCTCTCTATACTTTCTTGTTGATTATATCAATTCCCATGGGTTCATGGGCTCAAAGACTCAGGGCTGCAAGGGACCTTAGAGATCATTCAGTCCACCCCTCTTATTTTACAGATGTGGAAAATGAGGTCCAGAAGGGTTGATTGGTTCATGGTCACATAGGTTATTACTGTATTTGCCCTTCATTCTCGAAGAGGACCATGACATTATCAAGATGATGACGTGACTTGCGGTTGATTTTGATTTAAGTGAGGGAGTGCTGTGCAAGGTCACCAGCCTCACTTTCTCCTCCAGAGCCATCTGGGTTCAGTGGTCTGATATTCATCAGGATGACTGGAGATGGCCCAGGATCCAGTGGGAGACCCTGGCCATTTTTGGCTAAAGTCTTATCAGATTCTCATTTTGAGTGAGATACATCTGTCAATGAGGAAACTGAGGCTTTATAAGTAGAGTGACATGCCCAGAGTCACACAGCTCGATAGTGCTGTGCAGTGCTGGGTAGATTTTGAACCCAGGTCTTTGTGCCTCCAGGGTCAGTACCCCTCCTTGGAAGGACACCCAGCTGCTTGTCCTTCTCTGATGGTTTCCTTGTGCCTCAGGCCCATGCAGAGAATGGCCTTTCTCCTTTTGTGGGGTTTGGGGGCCTGGGCTGTAGATCCAGAGTGGGTGATGCCTCTGGGGAGTACAGGAAAGGCCCAGGAGATCTTGTATCCTGAGGCTTGGGAGAGCAGGGAAAGGAGTCAAGGGTGAGTAGTAGCATCATTGGGATGCTTGGGCAAGGATGTTGGAAAGGAAGCCCCCATGTCATTGTCTAATGGAGGAGGGAGGATCATGCTGCCGGCTGGCAGGGATGCCCAATGCCAGCAGAGAGCAAGCTCAGGCAGTCCTGGAGACAGGCTGGCTTCCATACACCAGCTCAGACATTCCAGATTGAGGGAAGGGGAGATCTAGAAGCTGCTCATGACAAGGCCTGGGAATGGCTCTCTGCCCCTTGTGGTCAGCATCTGGGCCATCCCCAGACAGTGGGCCATCAACCAACGAATTATTGAGCATCCATAGCAACTTCTGTGACCACACCAGTGAATTCATGAGAATCTGGAAGTGCTGAAGGTGACCTGAATCTGAGTTCATGCTTGACCACTAGTCAGATGACCTTGAGGAGGTCACTTCCTTTCTCTGGAACCAAACAATCCCCAAGATCTCTTTGAGCTCCAAGTTCTATGGGTTCCCTTTTCTATCAGTCAACAAAGCACCTCACCCCAATCCTAGAGCTGAAGCAAAATCCCCCAAAACAGACTCTGATGACATAGGGTTTATGGGCCACACCTCATCTACTTATTTTCTGAATCTCTGCCCTGCCTTTAAACTGATTTTAAAATGTTTTACTGATGCCTTTAATTTCTTGCACTTTTAAAAGTCATTGCCCAAAATATTCCATACTCACTCACAGTAGAACTCCTTCCTCTTACTTAAAAAGCTAAGAGTAAAGAAAAGCCAACATACCAAGGCTCAAGGACTGGGCCTCTCGGTGTATTCTGCATTCCATCCCCATGGTCCTCCACTTCTTTAATGGGAGGAAGTAGATGGATTCATATTTTCTGTTCTCCAAAACCAAGTTAGCAATGAACTAGAGTTCAGCTGCCTTAACGGGTTGTTTTTATTCATGTGGTCTAGTTCTCATGCATCTAACTCATTCTTAGAGGAAAATGGTGAGGCT
Source organism: Bettongia penicillata ogilbyi (assembly GCA_023548195.1). Classification (NCBI taxonomy): domain Eukaryota; kingdom Metazoa; phylum Chordata; class Mammalia; order Diprotodontia; family Potoroidae; genus Bettongia; species Bettongia penicillata. The sequence goes on along the minus strand of JAJHZJ010000150.1, from coordinate 6,219,745 downwards.
CCCAATGGACCCAGACATCTAGTGCGGGGCTGATGACTTGCACTGTTCATCCTCCAGCAAGCTAAAAAACCACACAAACAGAAAACCACCTGCTTCCCTGGGTTGTGTCTCTTACCTTCAGGACATCTCCCGTGTGAAAACTTAACTCGTCCTCTCCCGAGGCATTGAAATCAAACTTGGCAACGGCCTCCATCTTTTGCTGGGGGAAGAGAGACAATTTGATCATTCCTCCTTTCTGTGTGGGGAGGGGCAGTAGCCCATCTGGTGGGCTTTGGAGTCCTTGGACCAGTCCATAGATGGTGCCATCTGACTGTTCCTGAGAGGGCAATGCCACCCAGGGAGGGTGCCCGTTTCTGGCTCAGACCCTAGACTCCTCGGGAGGACATTCCCCTGCGTTTCAGGGGTTCTCCCAAAGGTGGGCCCATGGAGGCGAGTCCTCTCCAACCTCTCCATTTCTCCTTTATCTCTTTTTCCCTTTTGGGGGCCCTGCCAGGCCTGCCACCCACATCTTCTGTCAAACCTGTTTCCTTCTGATAGTGACCCAGAGCCAGGCCATCTTCTCAGACTCGAAGGAGGAGGGGCTGGCAGCCCTGTGGGGGCAGTGAGATTGTCCTACAAATTTTGTAGAGGTTTTTCCATGGCAACTAGATCAAAGTGAGCATTTTTACGGTTTAGAGAACAGAAAGGCACCTTTATGGAGAGTGGGATGGACTGGTCTATGTGTTAATCAGTTTCAGGGAAATTGTCGGGGACAGTCTACTCTCCTCTTAGGACCTTGGTTTTGTCCTTTCTATCAAGGGGCTCACAATAGCTGCAGTCCTCTCTCCAATTCTCCTCTCTGTCGAGGCTCAGCTCCGGGCCACCTCCTCCAGGGAGACTTCCCTTCTGCCCTTGGGGCTGAATGCCCTTTTCCTCCTCTTCAGACCACTTTCGATTGTTTCGTCCATTTACATTCTCTACCCTCAGGTCATGTCCCTTCATCATTATCTCCCAACCCCAACACCTGGCACAGTGCTATACACACAGTAGGCACTTAATAAATAAACTCTATTAAATCCATTGAGGACACTGTTGAGGATAAATGAGCTCATTCACTGTCACTTAAGAAAGAAGCACTTTCTAAATTCTTGGAGCTATTGATTTCTCCTCCCCCACCCCCACAAAGAGCAGTGAAAAGTCTTTTTCCATCCTCACCCGGAGAGTCTAAGGCCCTCCCCTCTGGGCTAAACTATTGCCTTAGCCTTCTAATTAGCCTCTCAGACTCCAGTTTGTTTCTCCTGCAGCTGCCACATCGATGTTCCTAAAACACAGACTTGTGCTTTAGGATGGTTCAAGGGAAAGAAAATTGGATTTGGAGTCTGTTTACCTGCTTCTCAGGCTTACTACCTGTGTGGTGTTGGCCAAGTCACTACCTCCCATGGGCATCGTTAGTATAGATAGCCTCTGAGGGCACTTCCAGCTCTAAAAGCTTTGATCCCGTTACTGTTCGGCTCAAAAAGCTTCTCTGGCTCCCTACTGTTCCTAGAAGATACAAAAGCCTCTGCTTGGTGTCTAAAACCCTCCACAGTCTGACTCTGGTCTGCTTTTCCAAACTGCTTTTACATGACTCTCCCTGATAGACATTCTTCAATCACCAAACTGCTCTCTGTACGTGGCAAAACATCTTCCATCTCTATGACTTTGCCTGGGTTGTGATCCATACCAGGAATGCCCTCCCCCTCCTCTCTTTAAGGCCCCAGTAAAGTGCTACCTTGTACACACAAGGCCTTTCTTCACCCCCTTTGTTGTCTGTACCACCCTCCTCATCCTTAAATGACTTTGTCCATAAATTCATAGAGCTGGAAAGGACTTTAGAGGGCATCTGGTCTAAATTCCTAGTTTTACAGATGAAGAAACTGAGACTCCAGACCATGAAATGGTTTGTGCAAAGTCACCTGGGCAGTAAGGTAGGAGAGGTGAGGATTTGAACCCAGGCCCCTTGATTGGAAATCTTTTCTCTCCACTATGCCCTGATGTGTCCATGCTGCTCACCTTTGGGGGGAATGAAAGCTCTATTATAGTATCCTCAGTGCCTAGCATAGTGCCAAGCATAGCACAGATGAAACAGCAGATAGAGAGCTCAGCCTGAATTCAGGGAGATATAATTGAGAATCCTGTTTCAGATAGCCCTGTATGACCCTGGCCAAGTCACTTAACAATGTTTGCCTCAGTTTCCTCATCTCTAAATAATAGCTCTGACCTCCCAGGGCTGCTGTGAGGACCGAATGGAACAATGCACCTCCAGGGCTCTAGTAATACAAGCTATAACAGATGGTCAGTAACTGTTTGTTGAACGAAATCTAGCGATTGATCTCATTATGATACCAGGCTTAGCCTCTGTGACCCATGGAGTCCTTGGGCTCTGCGGTAAGGAGACCTGCTGTCAGGAAGACAGGAATCCTCAAAGCCGCAGTTTGGCAACAAAAACATTTCTGCTGCTGCTGGAAATTTGACTGCATCTCAAATGCTCACTGGAGGCTGGCTAACAAACAATTCTCCAGCAGTAATCACTTTCAATCACTAGTAAATTGGGACAGCGCCTTTGAGTGGGAAGGTCTCCCCCCACTTCTGTGTCACCCATGTGGGCCAGGGAGCCAGGACACAGGGAGACAGGGGAAGGGGAACCTGGGGGAGGGCTCCTGGGCTGGAGCAGGGGCAGGGATACCAGGGGGCCCTGGCCCACAGGCTGTCATGCCTCTGATAGAGACTGGCACGACCAGTGGCATTCCTCTATGTGATCTGAGAAGATCGCCATCAGAGGCCTGGGCCTCCTGATTCTAATCTAGAGCCTGGTGATGAGTCATGCATGACACTGAGCCCCCAAAATAGACTGATTTCAGGTCCATTCCAGTTTAGCTTCTCAAATGTGTATTAAGCACACATTGGTTCAAATCCCATCCTTCACATCCCTGCCTCTCTGCACTCATGACAGGCAGCCTGCCTCAGTGGATAGGGTGCTGGAGTTGGAGTCAGGAGGACATGGGTTGCAATCCTACCTGTGTTATTATCTATGTGACCTTGGACAATTACTTTCTCTTCTCTGTTTCCTCTTCTATAAAGTGAGAGGATTGAACCCTTGTACCTCTAATCTATGATTCTTGAAGTTCCGGAGTCTCTGTTTCTTCTGATGTAAAACTGTAGTGATGTTATGGCCCCGGGCTTGCCAGGAGCAGCACAGGGACACAGCTCAATGCCCATCATTGTGCCCACGTTCAGGGTCCTGTCCTAGATGCAGGGATGCACAGATGAACCATCAGATCGTCTCTGCTCTCTAGGGGCTGACGGTTAGCTTGGGGATAGGGTGAGTATCCTAGTAAGTCTAATGAGGGAAGGCTGGGATGGGGATGTCAGGAAAGACTTCCTTGAGGGGTGTCCTCTGAGTAGAGTTGAGAAGGATTCTGGGAGGCAGCCATGAGGAGAGAGGGCATTGCAGAGGTGGGGGTGGGGGCAGGAGATTTTGCAGTGGTTTTGAAAGCAGTGAGGGAAGGCTTCATGTGGGACCCAGCTGACCATCCTAGGCTACATGAGGGGGAGGAGACAAGACAAAGCAGGAGAATGGGATGTTTCTGGGTTTTTCTCAGGAGCTGCTTTTTGGCTGTGTATCCTATACAAATGTGAATTTCCATGAACCTATGTAACAGAGAAGGATATGGTGAGCATCCAGGACCCCCGGGGTCATTGTGCAGACTTATTAATCATAAAACCATAGTGCTAGAACTGAAAGGGATCTCAGAGGTCATTTACGCCAATACCCTTACCTACAGGTGAGGAAACTGAGGTCCAGAGTGGAAAGTATCTTGCCCCAGGTCTTCTAGACTGTAAGGAAGAGAGCAGAGATTTGAACTCAGGTCCTCAGTCTCCAAATCCGGCGTTGCTTTCACTAAACTAATGCTCAGCTCTGATCACACCGCTTTATTGCTCAAGAAAACTTTGATGGATCCCTGCTGCTGACTGTGGCAGTTTGGTGGCTCAGTGGGTAGAGTGTGGGGCCTGGAGACAGGAAGATGTAAGTTCAAATTTGATTTCAGACACTTATTAGTTTGGTGACCCTGGGTAAGTCACTTAACCTCAGCCTTCTCCTTTATTATAATAATAGTACCTATCCCTCAGGGTTATGAGGATGAAATCTGGCACATAGTTATTACTGTTCAGTTGTTTCCATTGTATCTGACTCTTTGTGACCCCATTTGGGGTTTTCTTGGAAAAAATACTGAAGTGGTTTGTCATTTCCTTCTCTAGTTCATTTTACAGGTGAGGAAACTGAGGCAACCAGGATTAAGTGACTTTTCCATAGTTAGGAAGTGTCCAAGGCCAGATTTGAGCTTTGGTGTTCCTGACTTCAGGCCCTGCACTCTGTTCACTGCACCACCTAGATGGCACATAGTAAGTGCAATATAAATGTTGGCTATTATCATTATTGAATAAAGTTTAAACTCCTAACAACCTATATTCTATTCTTAGAAGCCCAGGACTTGGGTTCAAATCCCAGCTCTTCTACTTAATAGCTGCATGGCCTTAGATGAGTCGTTTCCTCTTTTTGAACCTCAGTTTCTCCATCTGTAAAAATGAAGGAGTTAAATTATATGGCACCTTAGGTCCCTTCTGGCTCTTAATTAATGAGCTGATATTGAAAAGCTATAGACTTCCCAGAGGGAGTCTTGCCTGAATGCTTCTTATATTAAGGAATATTCATTTATCCCTGTGGTGTCTAGTGTTTTAATTAGCTTTTTGATTGACTCTTTAGGATTTTTAAAGTAAACCATCATATCATCTATAAAAAGTTTCCTCTTTGCCTGTGCTTATTCCTTAATTTCTTTTTCTTATCTTTTGAGTTATCTAGTATTTTTAGCATTAAATGGTTGAGTAGCAACGGTGGTGGTCATTCGTGCTTTCCCTTTGATCTTATTGGAAAGGTTTATTTTTCCAGACCACCTCCTGACTTTGGACTTTGTTAGGGCTGTGTCCTGTGCACTTCTGGAGGAAATGTTCAGACTGAGCTTGTGTCTTTTTGGGGTCTTTTTGTGTTTTCTTGGGGTATTGAGGTTTGTACAGGATATCAGCAACAGTACAATCTAGAGACTTGTAAGTTTTCAATGCTCCTTAAGTAGTATTATTGTGGGCAAAGTCTGAACACCACCTTGCTGGCCTGACCAGGGTTTGGGTCAGAGTAACACATTTGGGTTTGCCTCTGTTTGAAGTTCCAGTAGACTGATGCTGAACTTAGGCATCATCAATTAGTTGGAGAGCTCTACTGGTTCAGTGTCAGAACTGAAGGCTCTCCTTTGGTTTGGGATTCCTGTCCTGGTTATCACAATGAATGCTTTAGACCAGTCCTGGGGTCAGAGCCATCCAGCTACCGTTTGCTCCTGAACTTGCTCCTGGCTCTATACAGAGCCCAGGGCCTGCAATTGTTCAACATGCATTCTTAGGCACCTTCCTCATTCCACTCTGCATTTATGACTGGGATCTGAGTGGTGAACAACAGAATCCTCCCTTGGCACCTATCTCTACATAATGCAAAAGGTCGGGCCCTGCTGTCTGGGTCTGGGACCTCTTCTTGCCTTGATACTCAGCTGACATCCTCTTTCAGTGCTGAGTGCATAGTGTTCTCCAGCCTAAATGTCACCCTGGTGTTTATAGACTTCACTCTCTGTCTCCCTGTGCTAATCTAGGCTGGAAATATCTCACTATGATTTGTTAAAAAAAAGATTTCACTATTAGGACTTGGTCTAGTACATTTTCTAGGTCTTTGTGGAAGAGATATGGCTTGGCTGAGCTTCTTTCTACTCTACCATGCTCATTTTGTACTCTCCCTTCCTCTTGAACTGAAAAATAAGGAGTCTGAAATCCAGAAAGGGGAGTCCCAAGTCATAAGGAGTGTGTGTGGCACGAGTGTGGATTAGAACCCAGGGCTTCTGGGGCCAAAGCCAGGGCTCTCTCCACAGCTGCCTTTCCAGGGAAGTTCACCAGGTCACTTTCTGAAATGCCTCTTCGTTCCACATCTGTGTAATCTTTTAAGGAATCTTAAAGCTGACACCTCTCCGGCTCAAAAAAGCCATGGTACCTAGAGTTCCCAGTAGGATGGATTCTGGCCAGCAGGGGGCAGCAGGGCACACCGAGCCAGCCTCCAAACCCATCCTTTTCCCACTGAAAGACTTCAATGATCAAGCAAAGCCCCCTGGAGGGTTGTCATGGATTCTTCTCCTCTCCCCACCCGCAATGAGGCCAGCGGTGGGTTTGCAGCGACAGTCCCCAGAAGCGCCCAACATGCTTTTTCTTTAAGAGCCTCTGGGCTCCAAGGGTTTTCTCCTTTGGGTGCCCAGACTACAAGAAGGCGCCTGGGGCTGAGGGTGGAGAACTGGGTCTGGAGTCAAAGATACCTGGGTTTGAATCCTGACTTTGCCACTGGCTCCCTGTGTGACCTTGGAAGAATTGCTTCTCTCCCCGGGCCTCAGTTTCTCCATGTGTAATCCATGCCAGCCCAAACCTCTCCTTTGCCAGAAGAGGAATTCAAGGTCCAGGGAGGTGACCTGCCCAAGGTCACACAGTCAGGCAGTGGCCAAGGAGAGACAAGAACCCATCTCTTCAGAGCCCAGACCCATGTTCTTGCCTTGCTTTAAGAAACCTCCATTTTAAAGATGATTTTGCACATTCAGGACATTTTACCTTACCCCTGTCCATAGCTAGCACATTCATTTTTCCCCTTTAAGCCCCAGGAAGGCATTAATCCCTGGAAGGAGCAGCATGAGGGAAGGCTGGGGGTTGGCAGGCTATTGTCCACGGTTTGTCAGGGAACAATCATCCATTAGCTGCTGATCTAGTCATGCCGAGTTAAGCTGAGAGGCAGCCCTGTGGGCCCTTCCTTGTGGCCCATCTATTCCTGTTCTGTGCTCAGGCAGGCTCCCAAACAATCATCCATTCCCACTGCCAGGCCTCGAGATGTCTGCTGTGACAAATGATTGATGGGCAGTGAATTCTTTGGGGAGGGACCAGGAGCTGCAGACAGTGGACTGGAGAGGTGGGGAGGCCGAGAGGCATTTCCTCACTGACCTCTGAGTGGATTGACATGTCTGTCCATCCACCATAACTCTGGAGCCCATGGGCAGAATCTTTTAGACAGGGCTACCTCAGCATATCCCTGAGACTCCATAATCTACTATCTCTGTGGTAATGTGGGAACTTAGAACTGGACCCTCCCATTGTAAAGGTGAGGAAACTAAGTCTGTGAGAGATGCAGGGACTTGGGTCAGAGGATAGCAGCAGATACAGGACTGGAAAGGACCTTAGAGGCCACCTAACCCACTCTATCATTTTCTAGAGGAAACTGAGGCCTGGGCTACACCAGGAGTAAGTGACTGAGGCATGATTTGAATCCTGGTTCCTGGACTCCAAATCTAGTGCCCTTTCCCTGCATAGGGGTCCTTCCATCCTCAGCTGACGCTCTCTCTGATCTTCCCAGGTGCCAGGTTTCAGGTCTGGGCACTCTGAGAGCGTGAGGCAATTTTGCCAACCCTCCTGGGGGGATGGCGGAGCTGATGCTTGGTTCTCCATCCTCATTTAATCAGCTCCCTCTCTCCTGGCTCTGCAGGCCCTGCCGGACTCCCTAGATTGCATTTTTCTCATGAATGCTTTTCCTCTTTTTAATCATCTCCCTCTTCTTCCTGAGAGGGCTTTTCACAGAGAGTGAAGGAGGAGAAAGGAAGGGGAGGACATGGGGGGGGACCTGCTCAGACATTCGAAAAGACCAGGAGCTAGGCTGGACTTCCTGACCTGGAGTCCACAGCTTGTTTTGAAAAATACTTGGGTAACTGTGCTTCAGCAGAATTGTTTTTCTTTGTATTTTTTATTTTGTGCTTTTAACAACTTGGTTCTGAGAAGAGGCCAGTAGGTTTCACTAGACCGACTGTAAAAGGGACTGAGATACAGTTCCTGACTTAGTAGAAAGAATGCTGAACATCAGCAGGGAGATCTGGGTTTGAATCCCACCTCAGTAGCAAGCCACTTTCCCTCTCTGGGGGCCAGTTTCTTCATCTGCAAAATAGGTACAAAACAGAGTTCACAGTTTTGCTGTGAGGGCAAAGGCAGGGTGGCATAATGGGTAAAGGCCTGACCTAGACATCAGAAAGACCTGGCTTCTAGTTCTGCCTCTGACATTTATCAGTATGTATAACCCTGGGCAAGTCACTGAACTTTTCAGTAGCCCAGGAAATGTCTCAAGGCCAGAATTTGCGGAGCACATATTGATTTGTGTTGGTAAGAAGGCTCCAGGGACTCTCACATCCACCTTGCTCATTTTCAGAGGAAGAAACTAAGAATAAGAGGTAAAGTGTATCACACAGGTGATCATTGTCTATGCTAAGATTTGAACCCGGGACCTCTGACTCCCAATACGGTCCCCTTTTTACTCTCCTGTACTGTCTCCCTTTATTTGAAGATAATATCAAAATTCCTTAATCTGGCACTCAAGGCCCTTGGTAATGAGTCTGAATTGCTTTTCTGATCTTCTACTTCCCAAGAAGAGACCCAGTTTAGTCACTGCTCCCAGAACTTTCTGGCTCATTCCCACCTCTAAACCTTTGCTCACATCTAGGACAGCCTCCTATCTGCTCTCCACATCCTTCCCAAGCTTCAAGTCCTCTCTCCCTGAAACCTTCTCTGGTCACTCTATCTACTATGAAATCTCTCTCCTTTTATTCTCTCCCTTCTCAGCCAGGTTAGCAGACAGCTCTGCAAGAGATATCTTGTGTACATTTTGGCAAAACACTGGATAAAGTCTTTCCTTGTGTACTTGCTGAGATGCCGAGGTGAGTGATGGATGAGTCTACATTAAGGTGGATTCACAATTGGCTGAATGATCTCTGCCAAAAGGAGCAAAGGGATCAGTGCCTTAGCCAGATTTCTCCTTGGGTTCTGTCCTTAGCTCTCTTGTATGTGACATTTAAGTAATGACTTTGAAGTCATTAATTAAGCATCGAATATATGCTTACCAATGAGGGGGATGACTTGGAGGCTGGCAAGGCTGGGTGGCAAAATCAGGCTCCCAAATCAGGCTGGAACAGCGGAGCAAATCTACAAGACAAAACCGAAGAGAGACAAATGTAAACTTTACTTGGGCTCAAAAAAACAACAGCTCGAATACAGGGGTTTATGTGTAAAAGATACAGACTTTTAGTAACAACAAATTCAATATGCCATAGCTGGGTGACCTTGGACAACTCATTCAATTTCTGTGATTCAGTGTCCTGGAAATGAGGAGTTTGGATTTGACCTCTTCCACCTCTAAATCTATGATCCCATAATCAACCATACCATGTCACTGCTAAAAAAAAAAGGTAATATTTAGGTTTCAGTAAGAGCATGGCTTAGCACCCCAGGGAGTTCCACTGTCCTGTGCTGGTCAGAGCTCTTCTAGACTCTCCCACATTTTAGAAGGGCACTGATAAATTGGAGAAGGAGAAGGAGGTGGCAGGGATGGTGGTTGATCCTATGTTATGTGAGGACAGGTGGAAGGAAATGAGATGTTTTAGCCGAAGCAAAAACAGGCAGGAAGGAGATGGCAGTAGCGTAGAAAACAATTTCAATCAATCAATAAGCCTTTTTTAAGTGCCGTACACTGTACTGAGTGCCACAGGCACAGTCTCACCTAGGGTAGCTAGGTGGCACAATGGATAGACTCCAGGCATGGAGTCAGCAAGATCCAAGTTCAAATCCAGCCTTAGACACTTACTAACTGTGTAACCCTGGACAAGTCACTTAACACTGTTTGCCTCAGTTTCCTCATCTATCAAATGAGCTGGAGAAAAATGGTAAATCACTCAATATCTCTGCCAAGAAAACCCCATAAAGGGTCATGGAGAGTCAGAAATCTTTTGAACAACAACAGTCTCAGCTGGAGAGGGTGGTAGCCCTTCTCTTGGGGTGTCCAGCCATCATCCCCATGGATTCTGGAGGTGGAGATGGGCTCAAAGAGAGGCCAACAAAGTGGGAGGGCTTTGAAATGGGGCAGTGCAGACCATTGGAGGACCCTGAAGGGAAGTGTAGGGACAACAGTTCCCTTGAAGAGGAGGAGGCTCTTCCCCATGGACATTAACACCCTGGAACAAATCTCCATTTGCTCCATGCTAGGTACAGCCTTGAAAAGAAGCCTGAAGCCATATGGACTAATTGCCTTCAAGGATCTTTATTTTGTGGGAGAGAGATTGAAATTGTTCTACTTAGAACTGGGACTAGAGAATGGAGTTCCCAGAAGGCAGAGAGGAGCCCGACATAAGTATTCCTGCTTCTATTAAGAAGAACAAGGCTGAATGGAAGGTGGAGATGGAGAAGGTCTAACCTAGAAGGAATCATCCATTCATTAAATACCTACTATGTACTAGGCTCAAAGGATAGAGAGACAGAGAACGAACCAGCCCCTACTCTCCCAAGAGGTTTAGGAGACAAATAGAAGTATCCACAGGAAAAATACTGAAGAGATAGTATGTGGTCTAGATACCAGGCCATGGGAACTCAGAGGAAGCTACCCACAACTGGCTGAACCCTAGTGGTTTGCTTGAACAGCCTGGCTGTGCAGTTATCTGCTGTAAACCTTAGTCCTCATTCCCAAATGAGAGATGAGGCTGGCCTCCCTCCATGCCCTCCTCTGGCCCCCTAGACCTTGGCCTTGAGGAAAATTATGGTCAAGTGCTTGGGTGGAACACCAGGTGCCCCAGAAGGTGGTGGATTGTTCCTTTTAAAATGTAGCTCCACATGCAGAGCTCTCCAGACCTGGCCTCCATAAAATTCAACGTAGAGTGACAGGGGAAGAAAGCAAAGGAGAGTGGGAAGGACCGATAAATGTGGAGGGAATATATTTTGGGGGGGAGGCCTGACAGGAATCCCAGTTAAGGAGCATGATGGTGGAGGGAGTGGCTGTTTGTAGTGATTGCCTACCCCTGGTGATTCCCATTGATGCTCCTCATTGCCTCCTTTAGAGGTATGGGGGGAAGGCTGGAGAGATCACTGGGATCTGGATTCCCACTGACTGTGTGACACTGGGCAAGTTACTTCTACCTCTGAGCCTCAGTTTCTTCATTTATAAAAAAGCGGTCTTCCATCTTAGTGCTTCCTTCTGGGACCAGTCCCAATCACTCCTTTCTAAATCTTGTTTGGATGTTAACTGTTTGCATGTTGCCCCTCCCTCCTCTTAGAGCAGGAACTGTTTTTTCCCCCTTTTTTTTTTACCCCCAGTACTTGGCCCAGTATACACAGTAGGTGCTTGACAAAAATTAGTGGACTACAATGATGAGACAGCTAGGTTGTTTAGGGGAGAGAGCTCAGAGCCTGGAGTTAGGAAGATCTAAATTCAAATCCAGCCTCAGTCACTGACTAGCTGTGCAACCTTGGGCAAGTCACTCAACCTGTCTGTCTCAGTTTTCTCAACTCTTAAATGGGGATAATAATTGCACCTACCTCCCATGGTTTGTTGTGAGAATCAAATGGGATCCTAATTATAATGTGGCTGGCACACAGTAGGTGCTTAGTAAATACTTGTTCCCCTGTCCCCCACTATGCCCTTACAAGATTTTTCTGAGGATTGAGGAGACAGAAATACTTTGCAAACTTTAATATAGGCAGTGTTAATGTCAGCCACCACAATTATTATTTATGATGTTTAAATGTCGGCTGCAGAGGGCTACAGTGACAAGCCCAGATTTCTTCCTTTGATTGATGTTTTTGAGTTCTGATGTTAATAAACCTATTCCACAGTCTCCTAATGAGGCAAACTTGTGGCATTCAATATTATCTGATTCAATATCCATTTGGCAGTATGTGATCATAGACAAAGCTGCAGGGCACCTTGAATGCCATGAACTCCAACTCTTTCCTTTTACAGACTGGGAAACAGAGGTTCACAGACACAGAGCTCAGGTAACTTGTCACAGTCACACAAGAGCTGGTGTCAGGAAAAGAATTTGAACTCTTGTCGTCTGATTCCAAATTCAGCATTTTTTTCCATAGCACCAGGTATATAATCAATCCTTTTTACAATGCTGTAAAGCAGTTTTACAAATATTATCTCATTCTATCTTCATAGCAACCGTGGGAGATTGGTACTATTATCATCCCCATTTCACATTTGAGGAAATTGAAGTAGACATACGTGAAGTGACTTTTTCAAGGTCACAAAGCTAAGTGTCTGAATCTGGATTTGAACTCATGCCTTCCTGACTCCAGACCCAATACTCTGTGGGCTACAGCACACCCTACCTTCCTAGCAGAGCACTTTTTCTTGAAAAAGTCCTGTCCATGGGGCAGGATAGGCACTTTTTGTTGTCCAAATCTGAGACACCTTCAGATTCTTGGTGTGGAAACTCCCTCTGTTAATCAAGACCAGCAACTCATCTATAACATATTCTTTTAGAATTTTCTTTGATTTTAATTCATATTGATATATTTTTGGTTTTTTTAATATCTTCAGTTCCCAATAGTCTATCCTCCTCTCTCCCAAGAAAACCATCTATTCCTTGTAGCAAAGAAAAAAAAATAGAAGAGAAAGGTGTGAAGGCCGGGGTTTGAGCAAGGAGAGCAGTTCATCAGAACTACCCCTTGATGCAATCTGACAATTTATACAATGTTCCACATCCATAGGCCAACACCTCTACTAAACAGGTGCAAGCTGCATTTTCTCATTCTTTTTTAGGACCAGGATAGGCCCTTGTAATTTTACAGGGTTCGGTTTTGTATAACTTTTTGTCTAAGAGATAGGTGGATGAGAGGGAATGGAGAGGCAACTTGGTACAGGGAAGAGAGTGGTGGACTTGGATTCTCATCACTTCAGTTCCCTCATCTGGAAAATGAAGATAAAACTAGTACAGTTGTGGTAAGGATTAAATGATGTGTGTGTTTGTGGTTTTCTTTACAGATGAGGAAACTAAGGCAAACAGGGCTAAGTGATTTGCCCAGGGTCACACAGCTAGGAAGTATCTGAGGACAGATTTGAACTCAGGAAGAGGAGTCTTCCTGACTCCAGGTTTGGCACTATGACACCTATTTGCCAAAGAGATGCATATGTGTGTATACATACATATATACGTGTGTGTATGTATATATATATATATATATATATATATATATGCACACATGCAGATATATGTATAAATAAATTATATGTGTGTATGTTTAGATAGTGTTTTATAAATCTGAAAAGTGCTCTAGAAATGCTAGCTGTTATTTCTCTTATTATTATTCCAATTCCTCTTTCCCAGCTTTGCTTTTTGACTGCCCTGCCTTCCCTGTTGTGCTAACAGCTGCTTTCCTCCAAGGTGTCATGACCAAAGGATGGACTCACTGACCTGACACTAGGGGAGTGCTTGTGAGAAGGACTCACTCATGAAAAATGACAGAAAGCATGCAGCCCAAATAATGTGCCACAAATGATGAAATGTTTAAAGAAAATCAAAACCAGCTATCTCCAAACTCTAATACTTGTAATTAAAATCACATGTAAGAAAAATGAGAGAATGTTCAGTCCCAGTTTTTCCTGACTGGAATCACAGTGATCCAATGACCAGGAACAGTGATTGGACCTGTGATTTCATTGGTACAGGGAACTCCCAGGGGAGGAAACTCCTTCTACTGGTGCAGGTAAGTACCTTCTCTCATATTTTCACAGGGCTACTCTATACATATCGACTGTAAAACTATTGAGCTCTTACAGTTTTAAAGAGTTGCCTGAAGAAGTTAAACTGACTCTCAGTTAAGTTAAATTGACCCTCATTGAGAAGTTAAATGACCCTCAAACCTCAAAGGGGAAAGAAGAAAGATTTTAGAACAGCAATGAAAAGACAAATCAACCTGATGATGAGAAAGATGGATGGTGGATGGCCCTACGCCTATCATTACAATGGTGTGGCGAAGGCCTGGTGAGGATACTCTCTCTGCCAATGTAGATCAGCACTCTTTCTTTGACTTAGAGTCTTTGGGAGCTTCCTAGGGCATTGAGAAGGTGACTTGCCCAACTTTATACAGTCATGAACTCACGACTCCCTGTCACCAATAGCAACTGTCTCTCCCCTAAGATGGGGCCTCTGATACAAGGCTAGAAAAGGTGCACATCAGTAACACTTCCGTGTCAAGGTGGAAGGCAGTCTTCCTTGTTTCATTCCAGTCCTTCCAGACTTGACGGAGAGAATGGGATTGGCACGTATTTCTGGGGGAGGTGTGACTCAGTCTCTGATGCTCGTCCTTGTCCGGGAGTAACCCTGAGTTCTCCAGGGTTCTGTCATTGGAGTGTGAGTGCTGACAGATATAGCCAGATACAAAAGGCATTAGGGACAGGCCCAGGGAGTTCATCCCCACGGCTGGCAGGGGACAGATGAGTCTTTCAGTCAGACCTGATTCTAAGTCCTAGAGAGAACACAGGAGGAGACAGGACCCAGAGAGCTTTGCAGTCCCAAAGGATCATGAATTAGCTGGGTCCCTCTCTCAGTCCATATTTTTCTCTAATGGTCTCTTTCAGGAAGATGGAGGGTCTTTATTTAAGTTAATAGGCAATTGCTCTTCAGAACGGAAGTACACCTAGAAAATAATTATTGCATTTGCAGCTTGGGATGGTGGATAAGGTGCTGGATAGGGCAGCCTGGTTTAAATCTTGCCTTGAAAATTTCTGGCTGCATAACCTTGGGAGACATACTAAGTCTTAGGCAATATTCTAAAAGGCTAAATTCTATAGGGGAAGGGGAGAAGAGGAGGTGATTGGCTTGGGTGGGCAGAATTGTCACACTTGGAGTTTCTGTACTGAAAATCACAAGTCTCCTAATCACTGATTTTGAGCTGTAAGGGATCTGTGAAGCCCTTTAGTTTGACCCCCTCATTTTACAGATGGGGAAACTGGGTCCCAGAGAATGGAAGTGATTTCCCTAAGATTGTAGAGACAATAAGTTTTAGAGGTGATATTTGATATCAGGTCTTCCTTACCCAAAGTCTAGCACTTTTCCCAATGTCCAAGAACTGTCATCTATGTATAATTTTGTTGTGGAGAATAATTGCCTATTTGCTTAAATCATAAGCCACCATCAGTGTCAGAACTCAAATCTGAATCCTCTTATTCACGAAGGTTCTTTCACTAGACTGTGATGTTTCAGAGAGAAATCTTTGGCAGAAATGGGGCATCCTGAAATATTGGATTCACTGGTGGCTGTTACTTGCTTCTGGACATGGACCACATGTGGCTAATGTTAACATATGCTCTTTTCTTTTCCTCCCTTCCAGTGACAACACACATGGTGATTGGCATCTGTAAGAGGGAATGTTTTAGATAAAAGATAAATATTTCAACTCAACAAACATTTATTAGGCACTTGGTGTACGTGAAGCACTGTGCCCAGTCTTGATCAGACACAGAACTAGGGTACAGCAATGTGTAATTTGTCTCAGGGCATCGAATTTAGAGGGTGTTTACAGGACTTTAATTCCTTCAGAAGTATAAAACAGGATAGAACATAAGCTTGATAGTAGGGTTGTTTGATTTTTGACTTTGTATCTCTGGAGAGGGTGACTAGCAAGGTGCCTTTTGATGGAAGATTGATTGGATGAATTATTATTGAGTGCTTGATTGAAACAATAGAGCTTAGTACCTAACTAGGAACAATAATTAGTTAAAACAAGAACTTACCAGATAGAGGGTGGGACAATCCATCCCCACCTCCCTCACTATTTTTTCCCCTTCCCTATAATGGGGTCCTCCGTATCAGCTTTGGACTAGAGTTCTTGAGTATGTTTCCTACCAATGTGGTGGTGTTATTCTACCTGACCTCTTCAACTGAAGAATGCTTTGTGCAAAATATCTAGTTATTTCTCTGTTAACAAAACATGTCTGCCCTCAAGGTGTTTATAATCTATTGGTAGCGATGATGGTGGAGGGGGACAATATACACACAGAATTTCGAGTCAGACAGGATATTGATCAGGGGTGGGGAGGACACTCTAGTTCAACCCCCTTGGGTACATAGTTAAGTAAAACAAGGCAATTTGAAAGAGAGAGAGCAGTAACAACTGGGAGCTCATTAGAGGCCGCAGTCATGACTTTATACTAAGAAGAGGGGGAAAAAAGCTCAAATGCTCCCCAGCTCAAGACTCCCTGTTATATCAGGATAAATCTAGACCCCTCTTTGCTATCTAGAGCCATTCACCTCTTCCCCCACTCTGGTTTAGGTCTTCCAGTCTTACTATCCATTGCTCCCTTTCACATTCCCAATGACCTGTTGCTCTCGTTTCTCATCTTTGGCTCTTAGGATCCAGGTCAGGTGTTACATCCTACAAGCTAACTTTGCTCCTGGCCCCAGGGCTGGTACTCCACTGCTCCCCACATTAATTTGCTTTTATTTTGTATATAGTTACTTATTTATGCATACTTCTTGCACTTTATTCCTCTGAATCCCTGGGACCTAGCCCTGTGCTGGGCACAGTATATACATGCAGAGGAAGGTGGCAGGCTTGGGAGATGGATGTTTACCATTTCCTTTTATGCTTCAGGCTAGCAAGGTAATCTTTAAGAGAAAGAATAGATTATGGGTTGGAATGGCCGTATGCCATGAGTAGTAATTCATGAAGAAGCAAATGGAATCTCTGTTGGGCTTATAAAATGCTCGTGGGCATTTGTATGCAGGACCTGAAAACAATTTTCTAATAAGAAATCTCAGAGGATGATAAATGAGATTTTACCTGGTGTGCTTTGAGTTACTGAAAAAAAGCCACCCCAAACCCAAGCCCAGGTAAGCCGAGATCATGTTAGTATTCCACATTTAAATGGAGATGCCAAAGATGAAGTACAGCAGGGTTATAAATAATTGAGAAGAGACCGATCAAATGTTACTTCTCACTCCGTAATAGCCAACATAATCAACTACTCTATCAGCTTCCATCTGCCTCCTTTTGATACATGGAATGTCACTGCCTGCTGCTCTGACCATGGCTTCCCGGAGGCCTGGAAAGACCAGCAAGGAAGTCAGTTAATGCATCATCAAGCATTTATTAAGTGCTTGCTGTGTGTGGGGCCCCTGCTAGGTGCTGGAGTTGTTTTGTTGGTGCTTAGTCATTTACAGTCAGTCTGACTCTCTGGGATCCATCTGGGACTTTCTTGGAGTGGTTTGCCATTTCCTTCTCCAGTTCATTTTACAGAGGAGGAAACTGAGGCAAAATGCCCAGGGTCACACAGCTAGTAAGTGTGTGAGAGGGTGTGTATGTGAGAGGGTGTGAGGGTGTGTATGAGTATGTGTGAGTGTGTATGAGAGTGTGTATGCGTGCTCTCTTTGCTTTGTCAAAGCATAGAGACATCCCCACTGATGGTGTAGGCCAGCAGAGAGAGTGCCACCTGGGCCTATCTCCTAGGGTATGTGCCATTGACCGGTTCTGTTCTTTGCTGCATTTTGGACATGGGGGACCATGAGGCCAAGGGGTGGGTGGGGCCCATGGTCACAAGGAGGAAGGAGGGATGCAAATGCATCCCCTGGGTGTTGGTTTCCGGGCTCAGGTAATTACTTCTGTATGTTTGTGCCCTGCCTCCCCAACATTAAAAGCACTTTGGAGGCCTGGCCAGTGTTTGAGACCTGTTAGTGATAAAAATGGTGGCCTCTCTCCCTTTACCTTGCACATAGCTGGTCATCAAGATAGGATGAGGATGAGGATGGTGGTTGGAATGAAGTTGGGGGGCACATGAGGGTAGAATGAATTGGGTCAAAGGAGGGTTTTGTTTTTTATTTTTTTCAGGATGGGAGAGTGGAAAGAATGTTGACTGATTGACTGAACTCAGAAAAGTCCTGGGTTCAAATACCACTTCTGACATTGTCTAAACTTCGGGAAATCGTTTCGCCTCTTCCTGATCTGCAAAATATGGATAATCATCCCTACAGGACAAGCAGGGTAGCCCAGCAGATGGCCTTGGAGTCAGGAAGACGTCAAACCCTGTCTATGACCTGTGCTGGGCAAGTAACTTCATCTTTCACTGACCCAGGTGATGGTAAGGCGACAGTCTATGAGGGAAAAAAGGGCTGAGGAAAGGGTGTTTGGTCTAGCAAGGAGCAGGGATGGTGAGTAGAGTCATGGTAGAGGGGATGGGCATGTTCCTTCCAGGGGCAAAGACCGGGTTGATCTGATCATGGTCCCAAGGTAGGAGGAGGGGAGGGAATGCATCAGGTGACCAGGAGGTTGGCAAGGCTGCCAAGGAGATGACCAGGTCTGAGGAAAGAGGTGAAGCACAGCTGAATCCTACCTGAAATAAAGAGGTAGCTGAGACAGTCGTCAATCAAGTGACTGGGGAGGGGGTAGAGAGGCTATTCTGGGCAGACCTTGTGGTCCTAGTGGTGAGGAGGTCCTGAGGACATCCAGAAAATGAGCTGAAGTAAGGAGACATCAGAGGTCATTTTACAGATGAGGAAACTGAGGCCCAGGGAGCAGAAGCGACCTTCCCAAGGCTATACAAATAATAAGTGTTTGAGGAGGACTGGAATCTCAAATCAGTGCTTTTGAGGTTGGGGATGGGTGGGTATTGCTGCTTGAAACAGTTTCTTCTCTCCTGAAAGGACACAAATCTCTACAGACTTCCCTTCCCCTCATTTTCTCCATTCCCTTTCCCTTTCCTTCCCTCCCCCTACCCACTTTGTAAAAGCATGGTGTGAGGAGCTTAGTTTGCAGGGGATGGGGTGGGGAATGGTCTTTGTTGGGAAACACTTCATTTCTCTCCTCCCACTGCAGGCCCTTCTGATAATGAGGGTTATTTCTTAGGGCTTTTCCATAACCTGGACCTAGAAAAGGTCACAGTCAATTCTGGGAGTCATGGAGCTATTGGCAGCTCTGCTTCCCGGGAATCAGAATCCTTCACATTTCTAACCACTCACTGAGCACATCTCTCCCCAAGCCTTTTCCAAATTAATTTCTACATTTCCTACCAGGGTAGAAAAGGTGTCTCTCTATTTTTCCTCATTCAAGAAGGGATTCTCTTTTTTCTTTTTTAATCTCCAGTTTGATGTGTGTTGTCTTTCAGTTGTGTCTTTCTTTGTGACCCTATATGCAGTTTTCTTGGCAAAGATACTGGAGTAGTTTACCATTTCCTTCTCCAGATCATTTTACAGATGAGGAAATGGAGACAAACAAGATGAAGTAACGTGTTTGGGATGACATAGCAGGTAAGTGTTTGGGGCAGGATTGGAATCCATTTTCCTAGGTTCAAGTCTGGTAGCCTGCCCACCACACCATGCCTCCATTCTACAAGTGAGGTCAGCAAAGTAAGAATAGGATTATAGTGATGGGAGAGGGAAATAATAATTGAGGGAAAGGCCTCTTGGAAGAGGAGGCCCCCCTAGCTGAGTCTCAAAGAAAGTTTGGGTTCTGAGAGGCAGAAGTGAGGAGGGAGAGCATTCCAGGCAGAGGGTACAGTCTGTGCAAAAACATGGAAGGAGGAGATGGGATGTTAGCTAGGGGAATAGGCCACGCTGGCACAAGGAGAAATTACCACACACTTAGCTCGAAAATATAGGCTATGGTGGGGTTGCAAAGGATTTAAGTGTTCATCAGAGGAGTGTCCTATTTCCCAGCATCATCTAGACTCAGTATGAATCCCCTGCATTTCCCAAGCTCCAAGTGCACTTTCCCCAGGATCTTTTCTCTTCCCCAGAGACTTTGAATACGCATGGTCCTGCTCAAGCCCGCCTGAGCACTAGCTGTAGGGAGGGTCCCACAAACCTGCTCGGCCTTGGAGCACCACTGTGGGGAGGTGACCTCCACCCGTACCAGCCTCTCCTCTCTCAGAGGTCTCAGCCTCTGGGAGGCCAGATCCAGAGGGCAGAAATGCCCTTTGGAGAAATGCACCCACTCAGGTCCTCCCCATCTTAGTTAGGCTAAGCATGGATCTACTCTGTCTCCCCACAGGTGCCTTCCCGTTAGCTCTCAGTGGCAAGAACCATGCCGTTCCCATCACCTAGCACCTCTAACCGGCCTCAGTTCGCATAAACTAAGTGCTGCTACCCACACGTTCTAGTCTCTCAGTAACTCCTCCACCACAATCTGCCCACAAGGCAGGTTTGACAAATATTCTAGGAACTGAGGTTCCATCATCTGTGGCTGGGAAGAGGCCTCACCCCGTTTTTAATAGTCCCAAAATGGGAGTGGGGAAAGGGCTGATCGTTAACAGTGGTATCACCCATGGGAACCCTCCTGGCTTCTTCATCCCATGGACGATGGATGCTTCACTAGAGGCAGCATGATGCGGAACTATACCTGGGTTCAAATCCTTCCTTAGACATTAGCCAGATGTATGACCCTCTGCAAGTCACATCATCTCTGGCCTCAGTTTCCCCATTTTAAAATGACCTGTAAAGTTCCCTTCCAGCTCTAAATCATTGGACCTACAAAGCATTGAAAGAGTGTGCCAAAAGCACCTCTGTTGCATGGGCAGCTCCATTAAACTAATGGAATTTCTGAAGAAATGATTGTCATCCAGTCAGTCACCCACTGTTTGTTCGCCTATATGCAAGGGAGAAATAATAATGGTTATAGAGAAGATGACAGAGAAGGAGGTTTGGTCCCAGAGGACCCGAATTCAAATCCTGACTCTGCCACTTGCTGCTGGTCAAACTCCAGGCAAGCCACTTCACCTTCACAGGCCCCAATTTCTTTACTGGTAAAACGTAGCAGTTGACAAGCAGGCCTGTGAGGTCCATCCTGCCCTAGACCTAGGCTGCCATCATACTATAACTGTGGCTAAATCATTTCCCTTGTGAACCTGAAGTCTCCTGGAAAATGGGCACATTGAAGAAGATGATGCCTCTACGGTCCTCCACAGCTCTGGATCCATTTTCCCATGATCCACAGAGGAGGAGCTACATGAATACAAAGCAGAATGTGAAGTAGGCGGGGAGTCTGGCTCCATGTCCCAGCCTTACCCTAGCCAGGGGTGGCCATTTATGGGAACAGAGAGCCACCCTCTCTCCTGCTTCCTTTTCAGGTACCAAGCAACAAAATAGAGACCCAAAGCCAAAGGGAGTGTGTGTGCATGTGTGTGCATGTGTATGTGTGTGTATGTGTGTGTGTGCATGTGCATGTGTGTGCGTGTGCGCATGTGTGTGTGTATGTGTGTGTGTGTATGTGTGTGCCTGCCAGTCCTTAAAAGCAAAACCCAACAGAATGACAGCTGAGGATCTGTGTGGCTTCAGAGAAATGAAAACCGACAAAAGAAATTTCTAGTGCAGCCTGGAAGGAAGCCTGCTGGTCCCCATGCCTGCGGGGGTGGAGCCTGTGGTGAATCACCGGTTGCAGGTGCCTGAGCGTGGGATGGCTTCGGTGCAGTCCTAAACACGTCTTCCATCCCCCTCTGCGTATGTGACTGGTGAACAGTTGTCAGAGGACCGACCGTCACTCCCATTACATTACCCAAAGCTTGCCCCCAATATACTCCCTAGTCTCTTATCTTCAGTCCCTCCCAGTTTATCGGTTCCTTCCCTACTGACTACAAACATGCTCTGGTCTCCCTCATACTCTAGCTAACGTCCCCTACCTCTCCTCTCCTCTACTTCATACCCAGCAGGTAGGCAGCTTGTGGCTCAATGGAGGGAGCACTGGGCCTGGAGTCAGGGAGATCTGAGTTCAGATCCAGTCTCAGACACTTCAAGTTCTGAATCTTTGAACTGTGATCTACAAAGCATTAAAATAACGGGTCAAGAGGACATCAGGTGCATGGGCAGCTCTACCGAAACCATCAAACAAAGGAATTTCTGAAAGAATAAGAGTCATGCAGTCACGCATCCAGCGTATACTGAACTTGTGGGCAAGTTCACTGGGCAAGTCACTTAACCTCTGTTTGCCTCAGTTTCCTCACTTGTGAAATGGAGATAACAATTGCCAGGATTGTGGTGAAAATCGCAACAAATGAGATATATTTTTTTTAATCTCAAATTATATTTTTTCCAATTATATATAAAAACAATTTTCAACATTTTGTTAAATTTTGAGTTCCAAATTAATTGTGATTAATAAAATGCCTGGTAGACAGTAGGGACTATATAAATGCTTATTCTCTCACTCCCCTCCCTATACCTCCACTTCCTCTTCTCTCTGCAGTCTGACTTCCGACTTAACCTCTCAGCTAAAATCTTCATCTCTGAAATTACTAATGAATGACTTAATTGACAAGTCTAATGTCTTTTCCTCAGTCCTTGTTCTCTTTTCTCCAGATGACAGTTCTATACCTCTCTCTTGGTTTTCCTTGTTCCTATCTGATCACTCTTTGGTCTCCTTTGCTGGGTCTTCATCCATGTCAAGTCCACTAATCATGCATATCCCCTAAGACTCTACCCAGATGCCCTTTCCTCTCTATACTCTGTCTCTTGGAGATTTCCCTGTTCCCATTGGTTCAGTTATCATCTCTCTGCAGATGACTCCCACAGTTAGATGTCTAACCTGTTTGTCTCCTGAGCTCCAGGCTAGAATTAGTAATTGCCTGATGCCTAGCACGTGAAGGGTGCTTAATCAATGCTTATGGACTGACATTTTGAACTGGATCTCCCATAGGCATCTCAACCTCATTGTTTTCCTCCTAAACTTACCCCTCTTCTCGGCTTCCCTCGGTCTGTCAAGGGCCCTATCACCCTTCCTGAGATCCAGATTTCTAACCTCAAATTGGCTCAGTAGGAGAGTCCATGGAAGGGAGAAAAATCCAAAAAGATGGTAAAGGCTTTACATGGCAAAAAGAGGATTTTATATTTGATCTTGTATGTCAGCGGCATCAAATTCAAATAGAAACAGGTCCACTAGAGTCATGTGTAAGGATCCCTGTGGACTGCATATTGACTTAGCTCTAAAATGTAATATTAACAGGTTATATTGTATTTTTCTTTATTTTGTTAAGCACTTCCCAATCACCTTTGGATCTGGCTTGGGCTTTCCCAGGAGTTTCATGGGCCCGAATTGGGCCATGACTTTGAGCTCTTTGCCATAAGACATAGGGAGTCACTGGAGGGGGACATGGTCAGATAATTCCCCTAGCACCAGGCTCAATACTCGCTGCACTGTCCCATTCCCTTGTAGAAAGGGCCCTCACTTCTCCTGACTTTGTGGGCTTTGTTATTCTCAAGGAGCTGAACCTGAAAGTCAGACGCTGCTGAGGTGGCTTCTCCGGAGGATGGGAGGATGGGTGCAGCTCACAACAGGGAGGGCTCTGGAGCCACAAGAAAGAGTCGAGGCCTCTTGTGGGGGCAGCCTCAGAGGGAGAGGGCCTTCTTACATTCTGCCTTGGATCTATGAGTTTGAGTAAAGACAGTGAAAGAGGCCACTCAGGCTTTTGGTTTTTACTTGAACTCACTCCCTGCAAACACACTTGGACCAAAGGGTGTCCCTCCTCCAGACATTTTTTTTTAATTTGGTTATAGACAGAGACTCTCCAATTAGAAAATCAAACAACCTGGAATGGGCCTTATTCTGTCCCTTGGCCATGAGGGAGATGCCACCTGGGGCCTCCTTCCAGGTTGAGTTCAGCCTGAGAAATCACTTTCTGTCTTTAGTAAAGGTGTGATATTTACCTCTGTCCTTAGTGCACCACTCCCAGGTGACTAGCAAATATTCCTGTGGAGGACTGACAATAGATTAATCTGTGACTGAAGACAGGAAATGATGGGAACACCCTTGTCATGCTGGGGAACCAGTCTCTCATCCTATGTCCCCTAAGCTAAGCAAGGGCACTGTGGCCATTGGAACAAAAACGAAAAACCAATGAATCCAGACAGCTGATGTCTCTTGGTTGCTTGTATTTCACGGAACTAAGTAGAAGGGAGATGGGCCATGGGACAGGAGCCCAGAGAGATAGGACCTCCTCAGGTCATATGTATCCAGGCCCTGTGCCACACTCCCCAGACTGTCAATGGGCCCTTCATTCACCATCTTGGAAAGTCGTTTTTCCCTGTCCTCATCCCAAGCCTCAGTTTCCCTTTCTAATTATGAAGATAGCCAGACAAGGTGCTCCTAATCTACTCCTTTTATTAGGGCTCTGGAACTTCCTGGCCCAAGCATGAGGGACAGCTCAGGTCAGTCCCACTTACAATACACTGAGGCAGCAAGGCCAGTTCCCTTGTGCTGTGCATGGTAATGGGTTTTCCAAACTACCCCTAAAGAGTCAGCCTTTGGGAAATCCCACCTGGTAGGAACATCTCAGGAAGCCAGTGTCTTCTGCACTGAGCTCAGTGCCAAGAACATCGTAGGTGCTTACAAAATGTTTGTTGATGTGGCTTGATTTTCCCCACATGAAGAAATGTATTTTTTTAAGATAGGAAAGCAAAGACGGGCATGGTAATGCTTATTATGCCTGTAATCCCTATTAAGGGAGGCAAGGGCAGATCACTTGAGCTCAGGAATTATGGGGCTACAGTAGGGCTCAAGCTGATGGGGTATCTGCACTAAGTCAGGCACCAAAGGAGAGGTGAACCAACCTAGCCTAGGATGGCAACTGAGCAGGCCAAACTTTCCATGCCCATCAGCATGGGGACTAGGTTCCTGAATGGCCACTGCAAGTTCAGCCTGCATGAGATAGGGAGATACAGTCTCAAAAGAGAAAGCAAGAGAACTCTTTTCACACTACTCTCTAGGAGAGTTTTCTCTTCTTCAGATCAGGACTCATGGAGTTAACTGCCTCTTGTTTTTTGGTTCCTTATTCCTCTTGATTGGTTGGTATATTTGTATAAGAGACTGATGCATGAAAATCTGCCTTCAGGACCATGGTACCCCCCATAGGGCTCAGCTTGCCCTTTGGTCTATTCATATTATATCTTGGTAGTTATGGGATCATAACAGATAGGAAGGTGGGGAGATGGATAGACAGACAGATAGATAGACAGGTAGGTAGATGGATGGATAAATGGATAGACAGACAACACATTCATTAAGGCCTTACTACATGCCAGAAAGAGTCTATTATTTATTATATGGGATCAATCTCTAAAAATGAATTTTGGAGCCCAAACAGTTTTATCCCTTTTCATACCAAATGTGACTTTGGAGAGAGAGAGGGCCATTTTGGAAAGAAGAGTGTAAAATGTCTCCCCCCCCCCAATTGGCAAGAATTGCTTCTTTAGTCCTCTTTCATTCAGGAAAGAGTGATGGCTCCCTTCACAGGGAGCACATGTGAAGTCCCCCAGATGCTAAATGCATGGGGAGTGGAATGGTTGATGGGAGCAGGAAGTAGCAATAGTTTAAAGTCCCATGATTAATGCCGAGTGCCTGTGACAGTTTCATTCCTGACTCCCAATGTGTAGCCAGCATTGTGGCGATTGCCAGGGGTCATTTACAAAAGAAAAACTGGCAAGAGTCCAATGAGGAAGAATTACTCCATCACTGATACAGAAGCTTGAGGGAAGCTGGCCCTGCCAAGCCACAGGATGGTGTGGTGTTCGTAACAAGCTGTGTTGTCAGACCACCCTCTGGGCTGGTTGGGGTTTGTCCAGAGATACAACTGTAAGGAAATCAGGGTGAAAAATGGCTTTCAAACCAGTTTAACCCCAGACTCACTTTTGCAAATTGGAGTTGTCAGCAAGTGCTGATCTTACTGTAGCATTCTACCTCCCTATCTCTTCTCTTTCCTCAAAAATACAAGAAACCCAGCAAATGGGAATCCTATATTTGGCTGTTTTCCATGTGTAATATTCCATCTCCTGCCTGGGCTTTTTCAAGGTGGTTTCCACATCTGGAACAGAAACTTTTTCTCTCTTCTGCCTCCTAGAATCTCTAGATTCCTTCAAGTTAAAGAGCTACCTCTTATATGGGGTCTCCCCCCAATCCTTTCAGCTATTAACCTCCTCTCCTTTTTGGACTGACTGTATGATTCTGGATATATTCTACAGATGTTTATGTGGATGCAACTGCACCAGCCTCTTCCCTCCTTTCCCTATGTTGGCTCATTTCTCTCTGCTAGGTTTCCTCCAGGTTCAAAATCAGTCTAGTGGGTATGGATATGTTAAAAAATTACCCCAAATTCAGAATTCTCTAATACACACACACACACACACACACACACACACCACATAGAATGACCTGGGAAAAATGTCTTTCGTCTGCATCTCAAACTGCCCTTTGAGCTTGGACACGAGTGGCTATTAACTGCCATGCATTTTAATAGCAGTATAAATTTAATGTGGACACATTTAGCTGTGTGTCCCTGGGCAAGTCACTTGCCTCTCAGTGATCACAGGCAATACTCTAAGACTAAGTTATAGAACAGATGTCAAGATAGAGTTTTTTCCCAGGAGTTCTCACTACAAATTAAATCTCAGTTCTAGTCCTTATAGAAGCACAGATAAATTTTTAAATGAGGAATAACAGGCCATAATACATCTTCCAATTTGAATTGTTTCTTTTTTGGGAGGGGATGTTAGCTATTTCTTCCCTTTCCATCCCTACCTCTCTTTCCCTACTGAGAAGAAACATAGCAGAAAGGTAAAAGAGACAGGGAATCTCCCCAAGCAGAGCTCCAGGATGAAGCAACAAAGTATCCATTTGTACCTGTTCTAATCAGGTTCAGGAAAGCTGATTGTTAAATTTTCAATGTGAGCATTCATACAGTGCAAGTTGGCAAATGCTATGGATCAGGGAAGCTAGTACTTCAGGTACACCACTTCAGGTGGTACAGTAACTAGAGCACTAGCCCTGGAGTCAGGAGGACCCGAGTTCAAATCTGGTCTCAGATACTTATTAGCTGCGTGACCCTGGGCAAGTCACTTAATCCCAATCTCTCAAAAAAAAATGCTGCAGGTCAAGGCTCAATTCATTATTTTACTATTGTCTAGACTTTGAAAAGTGATGGAGATAAGTTAATCATAGAGATTAAATTTAAAAGTATATTGAGAGTCCCCTCCCCCCACACCTCATAGAACTGATTGTTAAACATTTACCAGCACATCACTGGCCTGTGGTCTGGACTCTTATCATCTCAACAATGACTTGTCTTATTCTGGCCTGTTCTGTCCTTTGCTTCCCCTTCCTATGTGTAGTGGATCCTTAGCTCTTGCTCTGGTCTGGTTAACCTTCACTTAGTCTCTTGATCTGATTCCTGCTCCTGCTTTCAGTGGTGGGAGGACTCGGTGCCCATCCAAACTCAGAGCTTTGCTTGGCTGGAGAAGCATGAAATCAAGCATGGTCCTACTTCTTCCTTTCCTCCATCTTTTGGACTTTCTCCCCTAAAGAATGTTCTTTCAAGGTAAGAAGGTCCAGGGACCTGGGGAAATTCCAGGTTGTGTGAGCACACCCACACTCATACATCCTCCATCCCAAAGTCTCCATGGCAACATTTCTGGGGGAAGGGGCAATTTAAACCTGGGCTATAATTGCCTGGGTACATTTTGTTTCCTCTCCTTCTCCCTTCCCCCATCCCAGCAAAATGGCAGCCCATGGAAGGTAGAGACTACTTCAGTCTTTGTAGCCCTAACACCTTAGATTGCGTGTGGCACACTGAAGGTACTTAACAAATTGAATTGCAAGTTATTGTGCCCAAGGGACGTGGTTGATGGGGTAAAGAAGGAGGCTCATAACCAAGGATCATAATAAAGAAGGAATATGCTTGTGAAGCTTGTGCTTCCTGCTCATCATCAAACATTGTATACAAAGACCAAGGTAAAACAATGTCTGAAGGCAATCTTCATTTTACTGAGCAATGATCACATAGGATGAGAAGGCCTAGACATCAAATAGACTCGTTTGGTACAAGTTACGTTCTCCCTGTAGAATGGAAGCTCCTTGAAGACAGGACCTGGCATACAGTAGGTACTTGATATTGAATTAAGTTGAATCAAACTGAATTGGAGGGATTACCCTCCCTGATAAGGTTGAAGAGGCGTGGAAGGCATGTAGAAGGGGCCTGGTCAAGGATTGTTCACTTGCACCCACAGAACAGTACTAGAGTAATTGGGAGGTTGGCAGTCAGAGAAGAGATGGTGAGGAACACAAGAGCTAGACTTTCATAAGAAATGTCCTTTTAAGCATCCTAAGTCTTGAGAGGATTGTCAAGAAAGGTCAATGGAAATCTTAAGAAACCAGGGAAAGAAAGGTCTCCTGAGAAATTTCTGTCCTGGAATAAATGGCTATAAAGTGATTTAATGACCCCTTGGGGAAATGGGCAATCTCAGTGCCCAGACTAGTGGGCACTAGTTTTACAAAACCCAGAATGAGAGAAAGGGAACTTGCATGTCAACAGGAAGGATTGAAGTTAGATACAAAGAGTGGGTTAGACTGGGTGGGGACGTAAGCCTGGCTTCGATTCCTGCATCACTCATTCAATAAACGTTTACGGAGTCACTACTGCATGCTAGGTACTAAGCTAGGTTCTGGGAATATAAAAATAAAGGTGAAACAGCCCCTGCCCTCCAGGAATTTATATTCAATCAGTAAATTCACAAGTGTGAATTATGTACCTACTGTGTGCCAGGAAACGTGTTAGGCACTAGGGATGCAGAGGCAAAAGGGAAACAATTCCTGTCCTTAAGGAGCTCACCCTCTACTAGAGTTTAGGAAGAAAAGCATGGTACTAGAGGCATATACTAGGTGCTGCAGAAAGATGGGTTG
This sequence comes from Bettongia penicillata ogilbyi, assembly GCA_023548195.1. Taxonomy (NCBI): domain Eukaryota; kingdom Metazoa; phylum Chordata; class Mammalia; order Diprotodontia; family Potoroidae; genus Bettongia; species Bettongia penicillata. Next base: position 6,191,137 of record JAJHZJ010000150.1, on the reverse strand, counting down.
AGCAAGGAGATGTGAAAAAAGATTCACGATGAATGGAAGTAATCACTATTTTTAGTCTCCTAGGCATGACCTGCCCAACATCTTGTCATCTCAAGGGTGGCTAATGAAAAGCCAAGGTTGTCACATCTTTGCTACCTGCAAACAAAGCATCCCTTAAAACTGACCTGAGTGTGGGAGGCAGATGACCATGGACAGTTCCTCTGGACCTTGGTACCCATGGAATGGCGTTGAACTCTGAATGGTGGAAGCTCTGAGCTTTAGGGCTAAAAGTGACCTCAGAAGAGCAGATCTGATCTGATACATAAGGAAACTGAGAAAGGAGGGCAGAAGAGGGGGGAGAGGAGAGAGAGAGAAGACAGATTTGAGAGATGGAAGGCATCTCAGAGGCCCTCATTTCACATATGAGGAAACAGAGGCTTGGAGAGAGAGGGAGAGCAAGTGACTTTAATGCTAAAAGGGACCCTGGAAGTCATCAAATCCAGCTCCTTCATATTGCATATGAGGAAACGGAGGCCTTAAGAAATTCATTGCCAAGATATCGTGGGGAGGGAGCCCACATCCCAGTAAATCTCCATCCCTGGTTTCATATTTTTAACTGAAGGAAGACATTTTCTGATACTTCCTTGCTCAAACATCTTTGGTGGTTCCCTGTGGTCTCTCTAGGATGACATCCAAAGTCCTTAGCCTGGCAGTTAGTGGGAACCCTTTCCATTGTCAGACTACACTCTTTCCAGCCTCATTTATAGAGGAGAGTGCAATGGATGGAACCCTGGGCCTGGAATAGGGGAGATCTGAGTTCAAATGTGATTTCAGATACTTCCTAGCAGTGTGACCCTGGACAAGTCTCGACTTCTGTCTACCTCAGTTTCCTCATATCTAAAACAAGAATAATAACAGTACCCACCTCTTTGAATTGTGAGATGATATTTGTAAAGTGTTTTGCAAACCTTAAAATGATTACCACTGTGTTACCACTCCACCCCCATACATTTCTTCCACATCTAGACCTTTCAGAATCATCACCTTCTTTCAAAGTATTACTCTCCCAGTTTTCCTTAGTTCTGAGCATTCTGCCTAGCCTTCAAATGGCCTTTTATTAATCTATCTAGGTTGTTCTCTGCAGTCAAATATAAGCTACCCGAAGGCAAGAAACGATTTCTTTGAGTCTTTGTAACCTTTGTGCTGAATACAGAGTCTCTCAAGGAGCACCCGTTTAATAATTAAACTGAGAAGAATGAAATGTTGTCAGTATCCAGCTTCTTTGTTAATTGGAATAATGAGTCTCATCTGTTTTAATTACCTGATGAAAAGGCTTCCAGGAGCATGTTCCCGTCTTATGCTTTTTTCTTGCAACAGAGAAACGACTGCTGCGTGAGGTCTTTGTCCTCACTCACCCCAAAGAAATGAGCCAGATGAAGGGTACCTTGCCTAAGAAACATCTCCCCCGCCCACCCTTCAGTGGCCCCCAATTGTTTACCAGATTAGTAGTCAACTTGGTTGACTACTTGGTCAACTACTGAAGTCAACTTGGTTCTTAAGGACCTCCACAATGGAAATCTGTCTTATACAAGTGAGAAGCAAATGGAGAGAATGCTGGATCTGGGCTCAGAAGACCTGGGTTCAAATTTTGACTCCACCACTTAATACCCATGTGATTTTTAAGCCAATGACTTCCCCTCTCAGATCATGTTTCTTCAATCTCTTAAATGAAGGTGTTGGAGGACAGGAGCTCTGGGGTCTTTGCTCACTCTAAGTGTATTATGGGCCTGAATGTTCTCTGTTCAACTTCCGGCTCAGTCAACCTTATGACCTTGAGCAAGTCACTTGACCCCTGAATTCCAATATCTCCTGTAAAATGAGGAATCATCTGGTAGTCTCTGAGGTTCCCTCTGGTTCCAGATCTGAGATCCAGTTTAGTCTGGAAACATTCATCGTGGCACTTACTGTGGGAGCAAAAAACCCGAGACTGTTCAGTTGCCCATGAATTGGAGACTGACTGAATAAATTATCATCCTTGAATGTAATGGTATATTCTGTCCAAAAGATAAAGGAATACAGGAAAAATGGATCTCTCTGTCTTCCCTTTCTTTCCCTCTCCCTCCCTCTATGCCCCCTCTCTCTTTCTCTCTCCCTCTCTCTCTCCACCTCTTTTCTCTCTCTCTCCTCCCTCTGCCTCTCCCTCTCTCCCTCTCTTCCTCCCTCTACCTCTTCCTCTCTGCTCCTCCTTCCATCTACTGATGCTCCTCTGACCTGGCTCCCTTCATCCACGTTGGCTGCACCTTCTCTCACACTGGCTCTGGAGGGGAGATGGGATACTGGGTCAAAATCAGACTCTCCCTTTATCATCTTCACTCAGCAGCCTTTCCTCCTTTGAGTTTCACTTGATTACATTTTCACCCAACCCACACCATGGTGGCTTTTTTATGCAGGTACCTGGCTCATTCTCCTTTTTTCAAACACATTTAGTACCTGATTCATCATTTCTTCTCCCACCTCCTGCCCTTATACCAGAGTACTCCAGCATCCGAGCTCTTGTGCCTTCAAAATTCTTCACCCTCCTAAATCCTATAACCTGGGCCTTCACTCAAGGACAATCACATCCCAGATCTCCCCAACACTCACAAGTGGAACAGTTCCTTAATCAGAAACACTGACATTCCCCTCTCTGGACATGGCTCCTTTATCATTTCACCTCTCCTCATACTTAGTCTTTTTAGAATGCCTCACAATGAGACCTCTAGTCTGTCCATTATTCAGGATAGCTGTGCAGACTAGAGGTGATGGGAACCTGGATTTGGGTAGTTGTGGGGCATTCCATGTGCTAAGGCCCCTTCCAGATCTGATATGTGATGCCCTAAGGCCCTTCCCAGTTCTTACACTTCATGTTCTAAGGCCTTTCTCAGCTCTGACTTTTCATGTTCTAAGCTCTTTCCTAGCTTTGGCATTCCCTGTTATAAGGCCTTACCAAGTTTTAATATTTCCTGTTTTAAGCTCCCTCCCAGCTCTGACATTCCTTGTTCTAAGGTCCCTCCCAGCCCTGAAGTTCTCTGTTGTAAGGTCTCTCCTAACTCTTTCTGAATTCTAGAGTCTGCCAGCTCTGACATCCACTGTTCCAAACTCCCTCCTAGCTCTGTGAGAGGCTGACTTGGGAACAGAAGAGTGTCAAACACATAGACCATGGTACATGTGGCCCACAACCCTCCTGAGCAAAGCTAGAATCAGATTAAAATGTAATTAGGAAATGTTTAACCAAATAAAGAGAAATACAGTAAAATATAGATGATCTCAACATGGGTTTTTCTAGGTCTCTGCACCCACAGGGAACTTTACACACAGCTTATTGGCCCCATTTCCATTTGACTTGGCCACCATTAGTGTACAGGACTCAAGGATACTCCCAAATTCTGTTTTCTCCCTGTTTTCAACATAATTGTTGGTGCTGCCTTAAGGGCTGTATTGTACAATTTCCAAAGGATGCACTGGCTGCCATCTTCTAACATGTTGATTCCTGACCTAGAGACTTTATTTTTCATGTTAAAGACTAGACTGTCACTCTTGGGGGGAAACTCCTTTTACCAATATATGTCAGCACTGGCTCTGCAGAGCTGCCTGGACACAGAAAAGTGATGGGATTTTCCCATGTCACACAGTTAGTATATGTGGGAGTTAGAATTTGAACCCAAGACTTCCTGGTTTGAAGGCTATTGCCTTTCATTTTATTGCAAACTCTACTAGCTGTACTACACCAGAACAGCCTTCCCCTCTCAGAGACTACACAATTAGCCCTCCTCTTCCTGTTAGACTCAATGTGAGAGCACCAATAGATCTAAATTCGAAGAAATGGCAGCAGCATCCCTGTCAACCCCAAACGTCAAATGACTCAGGCCCAATCCCTACCACTATATGGTACTGAGTTGGCTGAGCTGCCTGAGGACCAAAGAGGGGGTTCTTGTTTGGATCTCTCTTTCCCAGAGGGAACAGATGGATGTGGAACTCAGGATGGCTCAAGTCCTATCCTTGCTGTGACCTTGGTGCTGATGGTTCCAAGGTAGGTTGTAGGAGAGCACCCAGAAAGGGAGTCCTCTGCTGACCAGAGAATGAATAAGGTCCCCCATCCTCGAGGACTTGAGATCAGCTCCCCAGAGTGTACTCCCTTATGTTACCAAGGGCAAGTCCCCAAGGCTTCCTAGGCCTCAGTTTCTCATCTGTAAAAATGAGATTGAACTAGATGTCCAGCCCGAGATCTGTGACCCTATGATTTTTCATCTTAACCATGATTCCTACTTTTCTTCATCTTTGTCAAGTCTTTCTTTCTTAAATCCTTTTTCTCAGATTCTTTTCTTCTCTCTCTTCCTCCTTCCCTTACTTTTTAATTGATATCTTTTGTTTTTCCATCACATCCATTTCTCCATATATGCCTCCTCCATCAAACTCCCCTTTGTAACAAAGAAAAACAATTAAGCAGAACAGGTGGAGGCACAGATGGCCCATGTCAGTGTATGCAACACTCTGTGCCTGTGGTCCCCCACCTCTCTTCCAGGAGGAGGTGGGTATATTCATCCCCTGACCCCATATTGCTCCTTGCAATTAAACATTGGCTTATAAGATTGGAGAGCTGGAAGAGGCCTTGTCTAATCATGTGTGTTTGTTCTGTATAGATGGCGGACACTAACAAATCAGAAGCATGGGACATTTGAATTCAGCCTTGGAGGGAGCTGGGGTGTCTAATAATGGCTCACATTTCTCTAAAGTGCTTTACATTGATTATCTCATGAGGTTCACACAAAACCCTGGGAGGAAGGTGCTTTCATTCCTCACCTCTGCCTCTTACTTCCACTGGTGCCCTTGAAGATTCAGCTCAGGTCCTCAGGAGGCCTCCCCCAGCCTCCAAATTCTGGTGCTGTCTCCTCAGAGATTACCTTCCACCAACTCTATCTGCATATGGCGCGAACACCTCCAGGGTAGAGATAGTTTTTGCCTTTCCTGGTGTCTCCATTTTTAATCTTTTTATTTTATTTTTTGGTGAGGCAGTCAGGGTTAAGTGACTTGCCCAGGGAAACATAGCTAGTAAATGTTAAAGGCCAGATTAGGTACTGAACCCCAGGGCAGGTACTCTATCCACTGTACCACCTAGCTGCCCTGTTTTTAATCTTATACCTTAATCCCTAACACAGGCTTCCTTCTGACGCTGGCCTGGCTCCATCTCTCAGCTCACACAATTCTCTCTGGCTGACCCCATGCCTGGAAGCTCTCATTCCTCCCTGTCACACCACTGACCTCCCTGGCGTCCTTCAAGGCCAACTGAAATCCTAAAATGGCACCCCGTACAGGAAGCCTTCCCACCCCTGCTAATTCTAGAACTTCTCTCTCGTAACCATTTCCTATTAGTTCTGTCTCTAGATTGTCTATACCTCTTCATTGGCATGTCAACTCTCACACTGGATGATAAGCTAGCTTCTTGAAGGCAGGATTGTCTTTTGCCACTTTTTGTGGCACATAGTAGGTGCCTGATCAATGTTTGCGGAGATGAATTATTGAATGGAATTGACAGTAAGAGATGATTAGTACCTGCCTGCTGGCTGAAGGACTTTCTCAGGCAGTTATCACCCCTGTTCTGACGTTTTCCTCTCCTCTGATCTCAACCCTACAGTCGTCCAATTTAACTCCATGCTGGTCTTGGGAATTACTCCCTCCCTTGTTCAGATCCTGCTCTGCCCTTTGCCTAGCCTCCCCTCTCACCATCCACCCCTCCACTCCTATTCATATAAAGACAACAGTAATAGCATTTAGAGATCACTTAAGGCTAGCTAAGCACTTGACAAAAATCCTGTCATTTGGTGTTCATAGCAACTGTGGAGGCAGTTGCCATTATTATCACCATTTTACAGATGAGGAAACTGAGGCTGAGAGATGCTAAGTGACTTGCTCAGGGTCCTACAGCTAGGAAGTGTCTCAGGCAGGACTCAGATTCAGGTTTTCCTGATTCTAGGCCATGGGGAGATCTCAAAGCCCGGATCCAACTGGAAGACCGCTCATCGAAGTTGACCTGGAGAATTCATGAAATCCAACTTCCCCTGGACCCTCACTTTGGCAAGGCAATCCTGTTATTCTTCTGTAATAAGAGGAGTGATAGACAGAATGCCATATTTAAGATGTGGGTTTGAATCCTTCTCCAGCTCTTTTGACTATAAGCCTAGCTTCCTTTCTATTATCCTACATATCATCTTATGGGTCTCTTTTGTTTTACATTGCCAAAATTTCTCCCAAGATCCTTTCCTTTCTTCCCCTTCAAAGAGCCATTCCATATAAAAATAATATTTTTGACAAATAATCAGAGAAAGAAAATCAGCAAAGCTGATGAAGACATTGAAAAAGTCTGAAAACATCTGCATTGAAGCCCACCCTTTGACACCCCCCTCCCCACCTCCGCTTCCTCAAGTGTCTCTTAAAGCACCAGTCATCCACCTTAAAAACACAAAGGGAGAGAGGCTAATGGGATCAGTAACTGCCAAGGTTTCACACCTAATCTCACAGGATCCTCACACAGGTTCTCCAGGTACTGTTCTCACTCCCTCCCCCCAAGGTTTACCTGGATCCAAGGCCCACTCTCAGTGCCACTGAATGGAGCCCTCTCTAGCCTGCAGGAAGAGGGTGATGACTTCACACTACCTTCAGAGGAAAGAATGCTTAAAAGCAGGTAAAGGGAAGGCTAAGGGTCACCAAGGACAAGTTAAGGAAGAATGACTTTACCTCACAGAGAAAACTGTCAACTAGACAGAACCTTGAAAATGGAAAAATTGGAAAGAGAGAAGCAGCTACCTTGAAAACATTTGCACAAAGGTTAGGGAATGGAAGGCACAGTGTAGAAAGTGAGGGAGGGATAGGTAGATAGGCCATCCCCACTTCCACCAAATACCAGCTAAATGCTGGAAAGGCTTTGCCCGACATCTCTAGTGGGGCCCACGCTGTCACCTGCTTACACATGCCCAAGGCCTGGAATGCATGGAAAGGGAGTGTGTTATGGTTATGGGGCCAGCCTATGTAAAAGCGTGGGCAGAGATGGGAGATCAGTATGGAGGGCATCCAGGAGGGCAGTTTGGCTGGGCCATGGGGCACATTCTCCTCACAATCTCACAGAATCTTCTTCCTTTAAGGCTCTTCTGAGAAGCTGCCTTCCCTGATGCCCCTCCTTGCCTTGTATTGACTTCTCTGTGTATGGGGTATATTCTTCAGATAAAATGAAAACACCTTGAAGGGAAGCCCTCTTTCATTTTGATATACTGAACATTCAGTTCTATCCTTTTTTCCAGTTGTGTCCAACTCTTTGTGACCCCATTTGGGGTTTTCTTGGCAAAGATTCCAGAGTGGTCTGCCACTTCCTTCTCAACTCTGATGAGTTGAGGCAAACAGGGTTAAGTGACTTGCCCAGGGTCACACAGCTAGAAGGTGTCTGAGGTCAGATATGAACTCAGGTCTTCCCAACTTCAGGCTTGGCACTCCATCTACTGAACTTAGCTGCCCAGGTACTGAACATTAAGTGGGACTTATTGAATGGCCATGGGATTGACTAAAACCTATACATTTGTGAAAGTTAAACATCACAGCCCTAAAGATATGCTATACATTATAAAATTGAACATTTTAATAATCATACATATCATATTAAATATATAACTAAATAATACACAAATATAATTAATACAGATAAAATAAAAATACAACTAAACCTTTCCTCTTATTTCCTGTTCTCTTGTAAATACCAAATAAAACAGTCCAGTTCCCCTTGTCCTTATCTTATCTTGCTGTTGTATTTATTTCCCCTGATTCTTGAAAGCCTCCACTCTCCTATTACTTACTCAAATTAAATACCATCCTCACCCGCTTGCAACATCAGACTCAATCATTACCTCTGGATGCAGGGGATGTCTTTTTTTTTTTTTTAAAGAAACACAACAAAGCCAATGTGGGTTTTGTGATTTGCACAAAGGCAAAATGATCCTTTTGGGGGCAGCTAATTAATATCTTATTAATTGACTGCAGGCTCAGACAAGGCCTGGCCTGCCCAGTTCTTGGAACAAGGGGGAAAAAATGCAGATTTAGGCCAAAGGTATTTTCACAATTAAGGAAGCTGATGGAAATTCTGCTGTGAGTAGGTATTATTTACATAGGTGCCTCTCTTAGTACTTGAGCAATGATAGAATTATAAATGTGATGAATAGTACAGAGAAAAAGTAATGTGGGCACCAGAGTCTGTGGGCAAATCATGCCCCCTCTCTGTGCCTCAGTCTCCCTTTCTGTAAACTAGACTGGCTAGTCTCTATAGTCCTTTCTAGGCTTACACCCTATCTCTTTTCGGAGGACCAGAGCTTTTACCAGGCTGAGGCACTAATATCCAAGGGATTTCATTCTTTTCTCCCCTGAAGGACCACCATATTTATTTCTTGATTTGTAGTTTTAGATAAGGCCACAACCCCAGTGTCTGCTGCTGCTGTGCCAGATCCTTCCAAGGTGTACCTGCCCATTGCCATCCTTCAGGGTCCAGGGCTGGCCCTCCTCCCAGTTCCGCTGTCCAAAAGACCGACTCTTCCCTCCCTACACTAGGATCTCCATCCAAACCCAGGTTCTGGAGTCAGGCCTGTTTTTAAGCCTTGGTAATAGGACACCAACAGGAACTCCAAGGCATCTAGTCTTTCCCACATTCAGACTTGGAATTCTGTTGGAGGAAACACTAGCCTTCCAATATTCCATGTTCATAAATTGAGGTTAGCCTTGTCCCCCGACTCCTCTTTCTCCCCCCCCCCCCCCAACCACATATCTGCTGCCAGATCTTGCCATTTCTACCTCCATGGGTGGGTCTGACCTCTTCTGACCACCCCAGACCAGGTCCTCTCACCTCCCTCCTGGACTATTAAAATGGTTTTCCAATTGCTTTCCCTGCTTCTGATCTCTTCCCTTTTCCATCCATCCCCCACACTGCTTTCGGATCTAACCATAGAACCCCCCTATTCAAATTCCCATGGTTCCTATCACCACTAGGTTCAAATGGACACTTCAAAAGCTTGAGCAAAAGTAGTTCAAGCTTTTCACAACCTGGCCCCCCCTTACCTTTCTAACTTCAATACACATTGCTTCCTTTACTGGATTCCTGATCCAGCCACACTGGTGTTCTCACTGTCCTTCCTACCTCCATTCCATCCTCCCTCTCCACTGGTATCTCAGGGAATCCTTCCCTTCCTTCAAGATGCACCAGAAGTGCTGCTTTCTACAGAAACCTTTCCAGACCTCAGCAGATGTTAGGGCACTCCCTCCCAAATTCCTTTGCATTTATTTATTTTTAAATCAATTAGATATTTATTAAGCACCTACTGTATGCCAAGCTGTGTGTGTGTGTGTGTGTGTGTGTGTGTGTGATATAAATAAAATGAGTGAAGTAGTCCCTTTCCATAATTAGCTTCCGCAGAGTATTGCAACATATGTTTATTTTATATTATATATCTCTCCTGAGAGAATATAAGCCCTCTGGGGACAGGCATTGCTTCTTTTTTTCTTTTTAATTTTTGTATACCCAGAGTCTAACTCAGGGTTGGGTGCATAGACATTTAAGTGCTTCGCAATTGATTGATTGTAACAGAACAGCCTGTATCTGAATTTGAATCCACTCTAAAGGCCACCCTCTCTGACAAGGGGACATCCAGCCTCTGCTCAGGCGTTCAGTGAGGGAGAACCAACACAGCCCCTTCCATTCTGAGATGCTCTCACAGTTTGGAAGCTCTCCTTATAAGGAACTGAAATCAACCTCTCTCATCTCTTCCTAGGTCTGCCCTTTGAGACCAATCATCCAATTAACAAGCCTTTATCTAATTGGAGGCAGTTGGGAGATCACGGACTGGGTTTGGAGTCAGGAAAACCTGGGTTCAGTCGTTTACAGTCATGTCCGACTCTCCATTTGGGGTTTTCTTGGTTAAGATACTGGAGTGGTTTGCCATTTCCCTCTCCAGCTCATTTTTCAGATGAGGAAACCGAGGCAAATGGAATTAAGTGACTTGCCTAGGGTCACCCAGCTAGTAAGTGTCTGAGCCACATTTGAACTTGGGTTCTTCTGACTCCAGGGCCTGGCGCTCTATATGGTGCCCCTAGCTGGGTCCAGGGTTAACGGTCAAGACCTTATAAAAATAGAAGCTAGTTTGACTGATAGAAAGTAATAGTCTATTGAATGAAAGTTCCCTGAGGGCAGGAACGTTTCATCTTTGTTTTTGTAGACCTCCCAAACCCTGGTTGACTAGTGTTGTGGCCCATTGGTGTTTGCCTCATCCTCATGGTACTGCATTAGTAACAGCAGTTGATGAGAATTTACCCAATTTAAGCCACCCCCTTAGAGTGGCTTCACAATGGTATACTCCAGTTTACCTACATTTTTTCCCTTTCAGGAAGGTTACAAGAATAAATGAAATATGGCTTTTCAAGCATTTAGGGTCTGGCTCCTACCTAACTTTATTTTACATTCTTTCACTTGCACATTCTCCATTCTGGCTAAGCCTGCCTGAGGGCTGATCCTGGTTCCTGACATTCTGTCCCCTTTCTCCATCAAAATGGTATAGTGTCTCAGGTAGAGCGCCTGGACTCAGGAAGTCCTAGGCTCCAGTCCTGTCTCTGACTTTTACTAGCTGGGAGATCCTAAGCAAGTCCCTTTGCTGGGGCTGTCATTCCCTCATCCCTCACAATTACCTCTGAGGTCCCTGGCAGCTCTCCCTCTGTGATCCCCCGTACCTCCCGGAACCCCCATCTTCCCCTAAAGCTGACCTTAGGCACCACCTTCCTCCAGGATCCCTTCACTTATTAGCACTCTCTCCCTCTGGAAATTCCTTTGAATTGATCTACCTGTGGTCCTGCTGCCTCCTGCCAGGAGAAGTAAGCTCACTGAAGGCAGGACCTATGTTAGTTTAATCTCCACATCCCCAGTACTTCAGACCATCCTTGGCACCTATGTAAATGCTAATTTGGATTGAATTAAAATGTAAACTTTTCCAGGGAAGAAATGACAGAGTTATTAAAAAAAATCCACATGGCAGGGGATTTGTTAGTGTCTGGGGCAACTTCTCCTCTGCACCAGTGTCTCTTTAATCTATCGGAGAAATCAGTATTTCTTTCATTAGTCAGTCCGTGACCTCGCTGCTCTTTGGCTGATTCCACAGATCAAACTTATTGGGGATACAAAGGAGCTCCTGGAGTCTTTCATCTGATTTTCCCAGGTTCCTTGGGTTTTCCTTAGTGGTCCCTGGGCCCAGAAAAGCTCCCTTCTAATGAGATGCTAGCCCAGGGTGCTCTGCTCCCAAAACAACATATTCCTCCTAATTATGTTTTCCTGTGGTCCAGGGCCCACTTGAGTTAATAACCAGTCAGATATGAAGGAAGACACACTGTAACAGAACAGAAGGAGCAGCTCGCCAGGAAGCGTTCAGTGGTTTTGTTAACCACGCTTGCTGTAGGCAGGGAGACATTTCCCAGCTACCCCGGAGCTGTGAGTGTCTCAGCAATTTGGTTTCCTCTTTTAACTCATTGCCTTCTTCATCCTGATTCCAGGGGATAGAGTCCCTGTGAATGAATAACTCTTGGCAGGAGTGGGATGTTGGGGGAGCTTGGCTGGGGAGGGGGTGGCATGACAGGGTGACATATTAAGCAATTGGAAGGAAAGAAAGGGGCCTCTATGGAAGGCAATAGGGCAGGTGGTGCATCTTGGAATGAGATGGGGGCTCTAAGCCAAGTCTCTGCTCCAGGAGGAATATGATCAGAATCAGGGATAACAGCCACTCTGGAAAATATTTCCATACCAAATCATTGTAAACAAAATTATGATAAGCTCTCTTGAGGACTCTTGGATAAAACAGTTCTCCTGACTTACTCAAATTCTAGGACTCTTTTTATGTAACAATTTTTTTTTTTTTGGATTTTTGGAGAGGTTTCATTGCCTATTAGCTCAAACACAACCAGTGTTACCTTTCCTTTCCGAAGCAGCTATAGAGTGTTGAACCTTGAGTCTGGAAGACTCAAGTTCAAATCCAGCCTCAGATCATCTAGTTGACCTGGGCAACTTGCTTCACCTTTGTCTGCCTCAGTTTCCTTATCTGCAAAATGGAGATAATAATAGCATTCACCTTGCTGGGTTGATGTCAGGATCAAATGAGAGATCATATATAAAATGCTTTGTAAGCCTTAAAAATGTTATATAAATGCTACCTTTAGTTATTATTATTGGGAGTCAAGAGTATATGTTGAGGTGTTTAAGGGGGGGCCTCTTCATGTAAGTTAAGAATGAAGGGAGTGATGATGAGGAGGAGCAGGGAAGCATGTCGAATAGGAATGAAGAAAGTGGATGGTAGGAGTGATCCAGGACTGGGGTTTGGTGTGTCATGGTCAAGGGGACAAGGGACCTTGAAGTAGCACATGAAGATTTATAAAACACTTTCTTCACAACAATTCTGAAGGACATACTTCAAGAGTTATGTTACAAATAAGAAAACGAGGGTCCTGGATATTGTGAACTGCCCAAGGGCTCGTAGCTAGGAAATGAAAGAGGCAGGATCTGAACCCAGATCTCTCTTGTATCCAGGTTTTCAGATCTTTCTACTATACCCCATTTCCTTCCTACTCATAGAGAGTTATCTTCATTTTGGGTACCAGGTATCAGATCAATTAGCAATTAATATGAATTCACAAAGTAGAAGGTTCTGGGGGCACAAATGCTTACATTCCCCTTGTGTAATGGAATTATATTACACAAATGTAAAGAAACTTACATTCTATTGGAGGAGACAACAGGATGTTGGAGAAGGATTTTCATAGGATGGTAGTTTTTGATCTGGTAGGAGACCTTAGAGATCCTTCAGACCATTGCCTTCTCATTTTACAAATGAAGAAACTGAGATCCAGAGAGGGAAAGTGATTTGCCTACATGTGCTCGTCCTTCATTGTCAAAGACGACCATGCCATCAGAGAAATGACATGACTTGCATTTGACTTTGTTTTGAGTGAGGGAGGGTTGTGCAGGTCTCCAGCCTCACTTCTCCTCCAGAGCCATCTGAATCCAGTGACCAGATATTCATCAGGATAACTGGAGATGACCCAGGATGAGGCAATTGGGGTTAAGTAACTTGCCCAAGGTCACACAGCTAGTGTCAAGTGTCTGAGGTGAGATTTGAACTCAGGTCCTCCTTTCTCCTGCACTGGTGCTTTATCCACTGCACCACCTAGCTGCCCCAGGATTCACCAACAGTCACACAACAACAATCTGAGGCAGGATTCAAACTCAAGCCTCCTTGACTCCAAATCTAACATTCTCTCAGCTACACTAGGGGATGCCATAGTGTGCCAAGCACTGGGCCTAAAGTCAGGAAGAACTGAGTTCAAATTCAACCCCAGATACTTACAATCTGTATGATCCTGGGCAAATAGCTTCTCTTATGTTTGCCTCAATTTCCTCATCTGTAAAATGGGGATAATAACAGAGTCAGAGGATTGCAGTGAGTTTTAGGTTAGATAATATTTATGAAGCATTTAGCACAGTGCCTGGCACATAATAGGCACTATCTAAATGCTGTTATTGCAATAATAATGATTATAACAACATATTATATTATCGGCATCATCTTAACTAGGGCTTGTCAAAACTGGGCAGCCTACTGTGGCATCACAAGCACAGGGTTTGGAATCAGAGGACCTGGGTTCAAATCCCACTCTGATGACTTTTGGGACCTGGGGTGAGTCATCTTATCCTGCTGAACTTCATGTTCCTTATCTGTAAAACGAGAGCCCTCTGGGTTTCCTTCCAACTTTAAATCAAGAAGTCTTTGACCTCAACAGGAAGATAGCTGCAGTCACAGTTATCCCTGATTCCCCCGATCTCTCCCAGCCCTCTAGCCCATAGTGTCAGGACTAAGGGGTGTCCATGCTGGCCCTGGCACTAGAGTTGGGAAGGGGGGATCTCTCCCAGCTGTGTCCTGCTTCCCCTGGCCTCCATTTCCTCTGTTTTAGCTGTTTCAGGTCCTAATAACTCTCTGGGGCTGATCTAAAGAACAGAAGAAGGAGAAAGTGAGGGGTGTCAAGTCAGGGCCTTGGAAAAGGGGATATAGGTGGCCCTCAAAGGCACACAACTTTCAGGGGAGGTGGGCATGTAGGAGACCCATTTTTGCAGGAACCTTATGATCCTAATACTAGAAAATTGCCCATTCCACAGCCTTTGAGGACCATGACTGGAATTTATTCTTCACATGTTGCCTAGGGATGAGCAGAGGCCTCCGTCCAGTGAGACTTACTTCTTCAGCTTTCCCTTCCTGGAGAATGCTCTAATTCTCCTTCCTAGCTGTGATAGCAGGGTCAGTGAGCCAGTAGGCCTTCATAGATTCTCTGAAGATTAACCAGGCCCTCCAGAAAGTTAGAGTCAGATTTCCTAAAGAATCAATTAGGTGCTCAGAAAAAGGAAAGTCAGAGCTGGGAGGGTCCTTAGAATAGGAAATGTCAGAGCTGGGAGGAGCCTGAGAATAGGGGATGTCAGGGTTGGGAAAGGCCTTAGAACAGGGGATGTCACAGGATGTCACAACAATGATTAAGCACCTGCTATGTGCCAGGCACTGTGCTTAGGATACAAAAGGAGGCAAAAGATAGTCCCTGCCCTTAAGAAGCTTACAATGGAATTGGAGAGACAACAGATAAACACCTATGGGCAGACAAATTATATCCAGGATAAGTAGGAAATAAAGAACAGGGAGAAGCCCTCAGAATAAAGTGGGGCTAGGAAAGGCTTTTAAGTGGTGTGTTGTTAAAAGGTTGAAATAGGATAGACAGACTTTTAGGGGAGGAGAGAAAGAGAGTCAGGGACTGATAGCATTCCCGTTTCGGGCAATGAAGACTGTGGCAGGGCATTTTTACTTTCATGTAGTGAAATCATCGTATTATAGAAATTTAATATTTATAATAAGAAATACTATTTAAATATTAATGTTTAATAATGTAAGTCAATGTAAATATATAAAATATATGTGTGCAATATGTGCAATATGATTAAATCAAATCTATTAATAAATATTAATATCAATATATTCATGCTATAAATAAAAAGAAAGAAATGTTTAATAACCATAATAATAAGCTGCCAGTTTTTCAAGGTAGTCAGCAAAGTGGATAAATGTTTAACCTGCCAGGAAGTCACTATTGCCATAATCTGCACTATGGTCAAGTGCCCTGGATTCAGAGTCAGGGACCTCATTTTAAATCTGCCTCCATTTTTTATTTCCTTTGTGACTCTGAGCAAACCTCTTCCCTGGATGCTTCTTCTCTGTGTGCTTGTTAAAGAAGGTGGGGTGGAAGGTTCCCTCCAGTTGAGTTCTGTGATGCCCTGTGGAGCCTTGAGATAGCGGAACAGAGCTCCATCTGCCACAAATCAGTTTACTTTTCCATTGGTGGCCATGATGGATTTGAATCCAGTGGCTGCCAAGTGAGTAAACCCACTGTCTGAACATTTTCTTTGGAGAGCAAGGGCTCAGTTTTTTAATTTATTTGAGCCATAATCCATTTGGCCGCACCAAGCCTTCCTGTAGGCTGCCGTAGGGCATTTATTCCAGGCTCACTTGGAGATAAATTCAGATTATAGCTGTTTTATAACCCATCTTTATTTGGCTGGCTTGAGGTGAAAGGTTACACACTCATCAGTCAAACTCTGAAATTGTCTCAGTGGGAGCTTAAAGACTATTGTCCCCAACTAGACTTTGAATTCTACTGAGATTATGAGGACAGCCTCTTCCTCTGCATCCTCTCTACCTGGCCATTCCCTACAGTGGGTAGAAAAGTAGTCTACACACAACAGGCACTCCACAGGTCTATGTGGGTTGTATTGGAGACACATTCAAGAGTCAGAGGGAGAGGAAATGCAATATTGAGTACTGGGTTTGGAGTCACAAACACTTGAATTCAAAACTCATCTCAGACATTTAGGAGTTGAGTGACCTTGGACAAGGTCAATCCTCCTCTTTGAGCCTCAGTTTCCTCCTCTGTAAAGTGAGAGGGTTGGACCTGATGGCTTCTGAGGTCCCTTCTGTGATTCCCAAGCCATTTCCCCTCCCTGGACCTCAGTTTCCACATCTGCAAAATGAAAATAATAGTGTCCACCCCCAGAGTTGTTATAACACTCTCATAAATACCTGTTGGGTACTTTGAAAACTTCTGAGCGCTATATAATAATAATATTCATGATAAGAACTCATATTTCCATAATGTTTTAAGATTTGCAAAACACTTTACAAATATTATCTTATTCTATCCTAACAACCACCCTGGAGGTAGGTGCTCGGATTATCTTCATTTTACAGATGAAGAAACTGAGCTAGACAAAGGTAGAGTGATTTCGAATCATAATTTTATAGCTGGAAGGAATGGTAAAGATCTTCCATTCAAGAGCCTTCATTTTACAGGAGAGGAAACTGTGACCCAGAGAAAAGCCATGAGCCTAAGGCCACCTAGGTCATAGGATGATCTGTCCATGAAGGGATCTCAGAGGTTACCCCATCTAACATTTTCATTTTATGGATGAGAAAGCCTGGACTCAGGAAGATGAATCACAGAGTGAGGGTGGAACTGAAATACAGGACGTCTATGCTTGTCACTTAATCTGATGACACATTGCCCCCAGTCACCCAAGCCCTCCTCATCTGAAGACCAAGGGTGTTAGACGAAGTTACTTTTACAAGCCTTTCAACCTACTGCCTCCTTCGTTAGTGAACAAATAACCCTGATGACAAAAAGTTCTAATGAGGGTCAGAAGACGGAAAAAATGCGGTGGGTGGGGAATATCCAAGTGGATTCTCATTTAAGAATGATAAGATTAAAGTTGTGACATTATAATTATTTGTCACCAGTTTTTTTTTAACGTGAACCTCGTATCCCAAATGAACCCAAACCACCGAAGAAATCATATTTTGGAAATAACATTTCTGTCAGCTTGAAAAATCACGATGATGATAACCCTAAAACCAAGAGGTCTGTGTGAGACTTCTGATTCATCCTGAGACCAGAAGATTTTGGCTAAATTATTTTGCAGGACAAAAGATGATTGTTGCAACTCCGCACGTACATTTATTCTAAATTTATCACTTAACAAATACTTTTTGAATATTAACTACATGCAACATATAGTATATAAAATAATATAATAATATTATGTTATGATATAATATTAAATATATCATTTATGTAATTATACATTCTTATAATTGATGGGCATGGTGGGAGAGTGATGCTGTTAGAAAGAGACAGATGCAGAGATTTCGTTAAACTCCATTCCTTGGATAAAAAATTCTTTCCAGATACTTGAAATGATCTTGGATCCCTAAGGACCACAAGATCTTGCCACCTGCCCTGAGGCTGCACAGATCCGCTGCATCTCCTTGTTGGAATGTGAAGAATCTGCCTGGTTTGTTTACATTCCCAGTGTTTAGCTGGGTGCTTGGTCACACAGTAAGCAATTAATAAGTGCCTTTTCATTATTTTATTCCCCAAATGACACTTACGTAGCATTTCAAGGTCTGGAATATACTTTTTGTGCAGCCACTTAGTAGAGCCTCATCATATTATAAATTCCATTTTATAGGTGAGGAAATTGAGATTCCGAGATGCTTAATGACTTCCCTCCCACGGTCAAAGAGCTAGAATAAAATATTGGGTTAGGATTCAAACTCAGATCTTAATTCCAAATTCAGGGCTCCTCCTACCATACCATACTGCTCCTTGGCCAACTAACCGAGAATATTCTGTTTTTCAGGCATGGAAGTCTGGGGCCATGTGAGGAAACAGATGCCACTCCTTATCCAGCTCACAGAAATGATAAATAATTCATTCTGTGATAAAAAGAAATGTGACGGCCCATAATGCCTTATGGGCTCACCATGTGAATCTTACTGTAAACCGAGATTAGAGAAGTCAACTCCATCTTTAAGAGGCAGGGCTTGTTTTTACAACAGCGATGGACATTTGCTCTTGGTTCCATCTCATAAAAATAAGTAGGTCTGAATTTAGTCCTCTTAAAATATTTACTGTTGGAGAAATGATTTTCTTCCTCTCTCCTTGCATTTTTTTTGCCTGCATTTTTATGGACTTTCTTGTCCTGTTGAGGATCTCAGTGGCATTCATTCATCCTTGTGAAGAAAGTGATGGCAAGTATTTTCATCCCTTTACAGACAGGATAGTTGAGGCAGTGTAAATTCAATTCAACTCAACAAACACTTATCAAGTGCCTACTACGTGCCAAGCACCATGCCTGCTAGGTGCTGGGGATATAAAGATAGAAACAAACTTGCATTCTGCTGGTGGGGGCACCAAGCATGTCCACAGAGCAATAAAGACGAAGCATCTACTAAGTCATTGGGAGAAAAGCAGAGTTCTAATGAACGGGAGAAGGCCATGTGTGAGCTATGATTGGAAGGAATTCTGTAAAGCAGAGACGATCACGGGTGAGCACGATAGCATAGGAGGCATCCTCAATTTTCGGGGAACTCATGATGGAAGCAATTAGCAAAGTCTTGCCAGTGCAGAGAGCTAGTCACCACCAAAGTGACTGTTCCTGCTGCATTATCAAGGCCTTAGTTTTCTGAAGCAAAAGGAGGGCAGGCAGCAGCCATCTCTCAGGACCAGTGGACACCAGTAGGTCTGGAAAGGTGGGAGGAGAAAGCAAGGGGGAGGTGGAAGGAAGGCCCAGGCTGGAACAGGGCTCTGGGGGCAGAGCACCTTTCAGTTGGCCTGGTTGTCCCTACCTACCCTCTGACTGTCTGTCACAAGCCAGCTGGCCACATTCTCATCTTCTCTCTCTGCAGGAGGCTCAGCAGACAGAGACTTCAGGCTAAAATTATAGGCCACCAGGAACCATTTCAAAAGGGTGCTCTTACCTTTTGTCACCATGGACTGACTTCACAGCCAGGCCGTTGTCCTTGCTGGTCCCTTGTCTATGATAGTCTATCTTCCTCTTCCGTTCTATAGCCCAAGCTAAACCCTATGCTCTGCCTCTTCGCCTCCCCCTCTCGGAACCCCAGCTCCCTCAAGCCACAGCTCAAATTGGTTTTTTTTGTGTGTTATTCAGTCATTTTCAGTCATGCCTGACTCTTCTTTTCTTGACAAAGATACTGGAATGTTTGTCATTTCCTTCTCCTGCTCATTTTCCAGTTGAGGAAATGGAGGCCAACAGGGTCAAGTGACTTGCCCAGGGTCATACAGCTAGTAAGTGTCTGAGGCTGGATTTGAACCCAGGAAGATGAGTCTTCCTGCCTCTAGACCTAGTGCCTTCACCACAATCTTTGGTTTTACCACGTCCTTGCTCTCCCTTTTAGGTTATAAAGTACTTTGTCATTATTCAATCTTGGGAGAGCCCAGAAGTCAGGAAAATCTGGGTTTAAGTCCCATGACACACACTGCTTGTATGAGACAGGCAGCCCTCAGACGTGGAAGGGGAGTTAGAGGGCAGTTCAATCCAACCACCTTATGTTATAGCTGAGGAAACTGAGTCCCAGAGAAGTTAAGTGTCTTGTCTAAGATCATACCATTAATAATGACCCCAAGTCCTCTTTCTGCCGTCAGTCATTCTCCCACATGTGAAGAAAATGAGAAAGTAGGCATATGAGTCTGGTTCTCTGCTTTTCTGGAATGATGCCCCATCATACAATGGAAAGAGCCCTGACTCTGGAATCAGAGGACCTGGGTTTGAATCCCAACTCTGTCATTACCTGGAGTATTTTCCCTCTCTGGGCCTCAGTATTTTCTTCTGTAAAATGGGGAGAGGGGGTTAGACTCAGTAACCTCTGAGTAACCTCTGAAGTCCCCTCTAATTCCACTATTATATGATTCTAAAGTTTTTTTGTACACAATCTCTTTGCTCATCACACAGTCTCCTCTGCAGGAAAATAGAAGGGTGGAACTATTGGAATAAAGCCCAGAGGAGGGGCCAGAGCCCAGAGCTGAGGAGGGGAGGACGTGCTGAGCTCATGTTCTGATGCTCTAGCTAATGGACCATGAGCCTCAGCACAGCCGGCTAAGCTGACCCAGAAAGCAGCCACCACTCTGCCCCCCCTGTTAAGAGTAGCCGTAGTCCCATTTTCTTGGCCTGAAATTCACTCAGACAATTGAAAGAGTGAAAAGACCTGATAAACAGGCTTTCCAATTTGTTTCCGTCATCTATAAATGCCCAGGAAAGATTGCTTCCCTGCCCAAGTGGAGTCCAGAGAAGCTGTTCTGACTGATGACTCCGATGGAGATCAGCCAAAGAAAAGGGAAAGAAAGGAGGGGTGGGGTTGGAGAGAGGCCAGATGTGTGCTGTGATCTGGGCTGACCTGTGGAGTATGAACTGGGGCCTTTTTCTTTTACCCAGCTACTGTAAAATGCAGGAGAGTTCTGACAGAAATGAAATGCCTCTTTGCTTTTAAAAGAGCAGCTAAAAATGTTTACTTCTTGATAACTATGATGATATAAATGAGAACACAAAGACAAAGGGAAGTGCTACTATAAAATGATAATGGTCCAATAAAAGATGAGGAAAACACACCTCCCTCCTTTCCTCGGAGAGGTGAGAGACTTTGGGTGCAGAATGTGGTATGCTCCGTCAGTTAGGGTCAATGTGTTGGCTAGGTCTGCTTAATTCAGCTTCTTTGTCCCAGAGCAAGGCTCACTGGATGGGGGTTGTCTTACAGGGGGCACTACATCCAAAATTGATTGTGATAGAAAAAAGAGCATTAATAGGAAGAGGTTTCTTGGGTTTTTTGGAAGAAAGAAAGTTTGTGTGTGCTCAATAATACTTAGGATGGGCTCTTAAAAAAATCATTCTACAATACATTAAAACCTTAAAGACTAGACAATAGAGTGGAGACTATAGAGCTGGGGTTCCATTGCTGTCACTGGAATTAATTTTTCATGGGACCTTAGGTAAGTAACCTCCATTCAGTGAATAGGGAGATCAGGAAGGTCTGGGTTCAACTTTAGCCTCCAATGACAACCAGCCTTGTCACTCAGGGGAATCCTGTTCATGCCATGGCTGCCTTCTCTGGGTGCCAGTGGTCTTCATCATAATCCATTTAACTCGGGCCCTTGTGAGGCTCAGATGGGAGACTAGGTCAGCTGTGGGGCAAATCTTAAAACCCTACTGATATTATAGGATCATAGTGCTGGGTACACAATAAGCACTTAGTTAATGCTTTTTCATCCATTCATCCATCCATCTATCCATCCATGTATTCACTCATTCATAGATCTAGAGTCATAAGGGAATTCAGACACCAAGTTCAACTTGGTCTTATTTTAGAGATACAGACACAGATCTCAACAGCATTCGAGTGATATTCCCAGGGTTACACAACTACTAAACATCTAAAGCAGGATGTGAACCTAAATCTTCCTGCCTCCAGGCCCAGAGCCTTATCCCCTATAACCAAGTCCCTTCAAATGAAAGCCCAGAGTAGCTTATGGTTTGATTCTTAGGACTTCTCTACCCTGGCTGCCATACAGTCTCAGAAGGGCCTCTAGCACATTTCTATAATATTAAGGAGGCTGATTTTTAATAATGAAAAAATTAGATGGAAGGTTTTGTGTCTTTCAGAGAGAGTTTCCTTTGCCAAAGAAGGCAGTTGTTCAGGCCTCCAATATAGGTCTGATCATACCATTTATTTTCATGTTAGACATAGAATGATCTGGAGAAAAGGTTTCCTCTCTAAGTGATTTGGGCAGAGCACCTTTCTGGGCCTCAGTTTCCCCATATGTAACATGAGGAACTTAGACTAGAAGGCCCCTTCAGATCTAGGGTCACTGACCCCACAGACAGAAGCAGTTTGCCACAGTGGTTGGGGAGCCTGCCTTGGAGCTCAAGTCTAACCCCTAAGATGTATTAATTAAAGTTAAGTAACCTCTCGGTGCCCCCTGGTCATGCTTGGAGATTACCAGTTACCAGAATGTTACTTATCTGCTTTGGTAGAGGAACGGTTCTAAGTGGAGTTTCCCAGAGTGATGAAATCTAGACCAAAAAGAAAAATCCTCAAAACAAAAGGAAACAGAACCAAAAAACCCCCATGACTAACCTACACTGCTCTGTGGAACACCAACAGTATTCTGGCACCTGTACCAGGAAGAGACATTTTTCCAAATCCTTGCAAAAGCTTTAAATGGACTTCTTTGATTTATTTGGAATTCAGTCCTGATGGTTTACAATAGGAGGCCATCTAGTCCAGAGGGGAAGTGAGTTGTCTAAGGTCACACTGCTAATTAGAAGCCCAACCTGAGAGGATTGAACTAGGTAGCCCCAGCTACCTACAGCTCTTAAGAACTTTGGAATTCATTGTGTGACATGGAAGACCCTGGCACAGGACCACCCAACATGGCGTGCCCACAACAGAGAAGGTACAGTGCTCTACGAACAATGCAGAATTGAGTCAGCTCAAAAGGAACATGAGATGTAAATTTAGAGAATCCAGATATTTACATGAACTATTTGTACCCAATCTGTAGTAGAGCATTCCAAGCTTGTATTGGTCTGATCAGACACAGTTGGACGCACTATACCTTGACTCTAGCATAGTGCTGTATGTCATTCTGGTCCTCTTTGAGCATGAAAGACAGGAACCAATCACCACAGCCCCAGATTGAGAATAGAAAGCCCCTTTTTGTAAAATTAAAGAATTGGACCGGATCAGGGGCCTCTTATTGTGTCCTGGACCCCTACGGCAATCAGGCTGGTAAAGCCGCCAGAACCCAATTTTCTTAGAATCATGTTCGTCAATAATTGAAGGAAGTGTTCAATTTCCTTTAGAAGTTAGCCAAAATAACAATGTCGTTTTTCCTCATCCAACTTCATGGACCCCCAGGTTAAGAACTCTTGGATAAGATGATTTCTAAGGTGCAAAATGAGCTGGAGAAGGAAACAGCAAGCCATTCCAATATCTTTGCCAAGAAAACCCCAAATGGGGTCGCAGGGAACTGGACACAATGGAAAAAAAATACCTGACTGAATGGCAGCAAAAGATTGGTCATTCAATGATCAATAAGCATTTATTAATCAACTACTATATGCCAGGCACTAAGTTAGGCTCTAGTGTACCAAGACAAAAACAAACCCGCCATAGAAGATTTCACTCTGTGACTCAGGGCTGTGGCCATCCTGCCTTCTTTCTACATTCCCATACGTCTAGGTAGATATGTAAAAGCTGTAAAAGTAACAACAATAAAATTCAAATTACAAAATTTGCCCCTTTTATCCCTCTGCTCTTCTGTTCAAGTGTTTTCCTTCTTATTCTTTGAAAGATTTCTTCCTTTTTTTCTTTACAAAAAGCATATTAAGATGGGAGGCATCTCTTTATTATTTATGGAACGCCTGTGGAGCGCTCAGTTTTCCTTGCTAATATTTCCATATGAAGTTTGGAGAAAAAGAAAGCCCATAAACCATCCTTCCACTGTCCCATTAAGCCAGCAACACTTGAGGGGGAGTTGGGGGGAATGTAATAAAGGGAAAACATTATTGATGACTGACTGATCAATTAGGCAGGCTTTTCATTGGAGAAAGCAAGAAGCAGAACCAATTCTGGGAGGCTTGCGTGGGGAACAGATAAAGGCAGGATGAATGTTTCATTCCTTCTCATTATTTTTTAGCTCTCCTGAGGAGTAACGTTCAAGAGATTTCTTTGCTAGTTAAACCAGGAGATGGGAAAGTGCTCGGCAGGGCATGAGAGAAACAAGGCTGACCTTCTGAGCAGGCCCCTGATGAAGTACTGTCCTATCAAGCTTCTTCTACTCAATTAAATTTATTAAGCACTAATTGTATACAAGGTCCACGTGGCATTCTGACAATACAAATCCAAAAAAAAAAACCCCAAAACAAAACAGTTCCTAACCTCAAGGAGCTTATATTCTAGTGGGAGGCGGGGGGGGGGGGGGAAGGTGTGTGGAGGGAAGAGACACACCACATAGTTGTAGATAGTTATGATACAAAGTCCTATACAAAGCAGTTACCAGAGGGAGAGAATGCTAATAACCAGAGGAATCAGGAAAGGCCTTTTATACAGACAGAACAACGAGGCTATTCTTTGAAAGGGAGGTTGGGATTCTACATATGTGAGAAAGGAGCGCATTCCAGACATGAATGACTGGCGGGGGGGTCACGCAAAGGCACAGAGGTGGGAGATAAAACTTCAACTATAGGAACCAGCCATAATAGTTAACAACAGCAATAAGAACGGGTAATATATTGATAGTATTTAAAGTTTTACAAAGCACTTTCCTCACAACTCTATGAAGTAGCACATTGAGTGGTAGACCTGGAATCAGGAAGACCTGAGTTCAAATCTTGCCTCAGATAACAATGGGTCATGCTGGAAAAATTACTTGACCATTATGTGCCTCAGTTTCCTCATCTGTAAAATGAGGACAATAACAGCACCCACCTCACAGGGTAATTGCAAGAATCAAATGAGATGCTGTTTGGAAAGTACTTTACAAATGAATTACTCTAGAAATTCTAGTTTCTATGTATAATTATGATAAAAATAATTAATAAGCACTATTATCTAGTGCTTATCTTTTTGATAATGATGATCAGATGGATTACTGCTGAAGTTTTATTATCCCCATTCTGCAGAGGCACAAAGAGGTTCCACCCTGGAGCACAAAATGCATTCCAGGGTCCCCAAATCCAGCAGGTTCGCTACATCCTCTGGTCTCTCTTTAATGCAGTTACAATATTTCAGAGGACATGGCCTGATGCATAGCTCAAAATATATTGGGCATCTACTCTATTAGTGGGAACAAAGATCCTTTCCTTGTCCTCTGGAAATGGATTCAATGGAGTCATGGGATGACCAGCTTAGAGCTGGAGGGGACTGCAGTTGAACGCCTGGTCCAGTACCAGCACCTTACAGATGATTGGATGTTGGGAAATAAAAGGATCTGCCCAAGGTCACAGAGGTCATACATGGGCACGCCAGAATTCCCACATCCAATACTTCCTCCAATGGCCCACTCTAGTGGTCTATGTGACCTCTGAAAGTCACTGAAAAATGAGAGGGCCTTTCCCTCATTTGCCCCCTCACCATATCAAAATATCATCTTATTCCTGGAGGCTTTGAGGAAGTCCTGATAAGTCTTCTAGTAATGCTATTCTGGGTTATCTTTTCCCCGTCCCATAATTCTTCTACATTTTTCCATTTTATAATATTATGTTTAAATTCCCTCCTACTGTGTCCTACTCTCTGAGAAGGCAGACTCTGTGTAAATCTAATAAAAGAGCTGATGAGAGCTGAGCGTGGAGTGAGGTCAGATCCCGCCACGTAATGCACCCAGCCAGGCCCAGTCATACGGAATTTGGATCCAGAGTGCAGCAGCCCATGGCAGATGGCCTGGGACAAAACTCCCCAGAGCTTCAGTCATTTATTCTCCATTGGCTCACTTCCCAGGCCGGGTTTTTGGCCCAATTTCTGGTCTCAACCCAGGTCAAGGTCACTTATCACTATGGGCACCCAATGGTCTCACACATGCTAGGCACTCAGCAAATGTTGCTTCTGATGCTGCCGATCAAAGAAAGGTGGAATGGTATTTAAGAATACAATCGTTCCTTTGAATGGCTACTGGGTGGTTCAGTAGGTAGATAGAACCCTGGATCTGCAGTTAGGTGAGCCCTGCATTCAAATTCTCCCTCAGACACTTACCAGCTAGGTAACCCTAGACAATTCACGCTTTCTGCCTCAGTTTCCTCATCTGTAAAATGGAGGTGATAAGAATAGCACCTGCCTCCTAGGTGACTGTGAGGATAAAATGAGATTATAGCTGTAGAGTATTTCATAAACTGACGTGAATACTAGCTATATTATTATTATTTTCATGCTTTTTTTTTTTAAAAAAAAAAAGCAGGATAGATTTACCTACTCATCTATTGAAAAGAAGGCAGGATTGTGACTTGGGGAGCCCACTTACTAGTGTTTGCCCCTGACTGGCTGTGTACCTTGGGGCAGGTCATTTCCTCTCCTCTGGGCCTCAGAGGATTAGATTAGATACCCAAAGTTCTTTTCACTTTCAGAATTCTATGAGTCTATTGCTTTTGTTATTTTCCTAGTTATATACATATAACATGCACACAAACATATGTGTATATATACATAGTGTGTACAATACATATATATGCATGTGTGTATACACACAGAAATATACATATATTCACATATATATCTGCAAAAGTATGAACAAAAGGGGACACAACCTAGTGTAGTGGAAAGAAGGGGAGACTTGGAGTCAAAGGTCAGTGGTTCAGTGGAAAGATCTAGCTGGGAGCCAGAGGTTCAGAATTCCAGGTCCCCCCTCTGATGCTCACTGCCTAGAGGACCTTGGGTGAGTCTCTCAATTCTTCTGGGTTTCAGTTTCCTCTTCTATAAAATGAGGGGTGAGATCAAGATGCTCTCTGAAGTCCTTTCCAGTCCTACACTTCTTACCTTAGGGCCTGAGTTCAAATTTCAGCTCTTATTCCTTATGTGACCTTAGGGAGATGACCTCTCTGGACCTCAGTTTTCTCCGTTTTAAAATTAGAAGACTGTGACATACAGGTCTCTTCTCCAGCTCTAAGTCCCTGGTTTTATAGTTTAATTTTATATTTTAAATGCTTCTGATTATAACTCTGTGGTCTTACCTTTGTCTACTTCTCACTTCTCCCATTAAAATCAGCTTTGCTCAGCCCCCATCTCTCTTGGCTAGATTATTCTATCAGCCTCCCAAAGGCTCTTCCTGCTTACACACATACAATATAAACATCTATTATAGACTGTATTTCTATACAAGACATAAAACGTATATTGTATACAATACACATCATACATTGTATATGTTGTGTATTATATAACATGTATATACGTTCATATATTATAGAAACAATGAAAATATATGATATGCTATATTTCTATGCTAGATATAAAATGTATAACACATATATAATAGATTTGATATATTGTATATTATATATGACATACTCTAGATGTTACATATAATAGAAATATGATATACTGTATTTCTATACTAGATAGAAAATGCATATTATAACATATATGATAGATTTGATACATAGTATATTATATATGACCCATCTTCTAGATGCTACATAGAATAGAAATATATATGAATATACTGTATTTCTCTGTTTCCGACCCTCCCATGGAGGCTTCTGAGCTGTGGCTGGCATGAGATGCAAATTCGAAGAGATAGCTGTTAGTCCTAGGGGTGAAATCCTAGGCGCAGGCTTTTTCAAAGGCAAAGGTTGAAGATTTATGGACCTCTCCTAACCCTGGGGGAAGATAGCACCGATCTACAGTAGCTGAAGTGCTGATTTAGAGAGAAAGGACCTGGGTTCAAATACCAGTTCTGCCATTAATACCTATGTGACCTTGGACAAGTCACTCTCTCGGGCCTCAGTTTTCTTATTGGTATGTAAGTGATTGGATTGTATGACCTCTAAAATCCTCTACATCTCTAAGTAAATGATATACATACATCTTTCTATCATCTATTGATCAATCTATCATGTATCAACCAATCAATCAACGTGTACATGTTGGCTAAATTTGGGTTTTCATTGGCACTTTTATGGGAGCTCCCAGTGAGTAAATTCCCTCCACCAAAGCAGATTGGTATCTGTGCTCCCATTGATAGTGTTAGAGAGTTGCCTGGGGAACTCATCTGATGTATCAGCAGTAGCCCCTTGGATGCAAGTCCTCCTTTTCACCGAGCTACCTTGCCTTGTGAGCTCTGCCACAGGTCAGGATGAATTCTACATCCCAATGGCAATAGTGCTTCCCTGAGCCGATTAAGTTCTCTGGGAATGAAGAGGGAAATTGGATCCCACTCAGGTCTTCTGAAGGTCAGGGAAGCAAAGAGAAGACCGAGGCTGAAAAGGGGGTAAATTTGGGTGAGTCTGGGAACAAGCCATCCTTGGGCGGCAGAGAAAATGAATGGATTAACAAGGACACGATGTTGCAGTCTTATGATGTATTTTTGTGCTGGGATGCTTCACTTCACATCGGTAAACTCATTTGTTCTCCCAATATATCAGTCAGGTAGACTTGGAGTAATTAAGGCAGAAAAAAGAATTTTCATTAAAACTAAAAGTGTTGATGGTATTCAAAGGTTATTGTGTTAGCTCCTTTCTCTTGGCTGACAACGTTTTAAAGCAGATAGAACTCCTTGGTCCTCTTGTTAGGGAGATGTGGGAGAGGTTGCACATTAAGAAATGGATGATGGATGCACAGTTGCCAGGCACCTTTTGTTTTCATACAAGGTGGATGGTCTGTCTGTAGAAACTTATGGGAGGACATAGACAGGGGTGGCCAGACAGGATTGGGGCCTAGAGGCCATAGAACATCCAACATTTTCATTTTACAATTGAGGAAACTGAGGTATAGAACAGTGGAATAACTTGCCCAAAGACACTATCTAGTTCACTGGTCTAGAGCTAGAAGGGTCATCAGTGGTCACTGAGAGTAAGCTCTTCATTTTACAGAAGAGGGAAATGACTCTCACACCAGCAGTAAGGAATTGAGCTAGAATTCGTATGTATGCCCTCCGCTTCCAAGCCTAGGGTCTTATCCAGAGCAACATACTAAGGCTCCTATTGGAAGGAATGCCTTCATCTGTGAGGTCACAGATGTGTTGGGTTATTATGGTTTGGAAGAAGATGGAGAAATATCCAACCTGGGGAAAATACATACAATGCAGGCTGAGATTTGCCTGAGCCACCCTGGGCAGTGTGGTTCAGAGGCAGGATTTGAACCCTGACTGAAGCTGATTCACTTGCTACTAGCCCTCACCCTTTCTTCAAGCCTCCAACCTGCAGAAAGTTTGCTGATCTGCCTCGGTGGAGGGTGTTTCCTAAAAGGGAAAGCTCCCTTCTTTGGTGAATTTATAGGTTGTCACTCAAAAGGAAAGGAAGAAAAGGTTTTTTTCCCTAGAGACCTTCCCATCTCATCTTTCCACTTTGTGTCCTGGGGCTATTAAGAACTCAGTCCAACAGCTGTAATGTGAGTGTAGATGAGACAATGTTTGTAAAGCACTTGGCACAGTGTCTGACACATGTGCAGACATTTTTCAATCATGCTGACTCTCTGTGACCCCATTTAGGGTTTTCTTGGCAGAGACACTAGAGTGGTTTGCCATTTCCTCCTCCAGTTCATTTTACAGATGAGGAAAGTGAGGCAAACATGGTGAAGGGACTTTCCTAGGGTCACACTAGTAAGTGTCTGAGGCCAGACTTGAACTCATGAAGATGAGTCTTTCTTCCTCCAGACCTGGGGCTCTATCCATTCAAACACCCAGCTGCCCAGGTCTGTGCTATATTCCTTTCCTGCCTTTCCCCTCCCCTATCCTGCTCCTCATGACTCCCTCCCATGTCTGCAGCAAGGAAAGTGTTCTCTACCCCCAACACTCTTGGGAAACAAACAGCACCTTCTCCCATTTTATGCTGAACCTCAGAAAGATTAAGTTCCCAGGCCAAAGTCACCCAGTCAATAGGTGTTGGATCTAGGAAGTGAAGCTGTTTCCCAAAGCCAAGGCCAGTCCTCTTTCCAGGACACCACACTTTCCATATTTTTTGACACATTCAGGTAAGTGTCTAAGGGTAAGTGTTTTCTTGACAAGCCCCCTGAAGGGAGGGATTCTCTCTTTTCTGTCTTCATATTCTTATTTCTTAGCACAGTGCCTGACATGTAGTAGGTATTTAGTAAACCTTGTTGATTGATCTTGTATTGAATTTGTGTCTACTTATCTAGGTACAGACTATCTTGTCTTTTCTCCCTTCTTCCCTCTCCTTCCCAACAGCTGAACAAAAGCGTTTTGTGGGCAGGACATATTCCATTTTTGTCTTTGATCATCCAGGTCCTAGCCCTTGACAAACAGAAGGTTCTTAACCAACGCTTGCTGATGGACAGATTGATTTTTGTGTATGAAGGGAAGATTCTCAATCTCATGTATACTTCTGAGAAATCTATGGCTCTATAGGCAAGAGGTCCAGGACCTGAGTTCAAAACCTTCCTCTGATACTTACTCCCTATGACTCAGGGTCAGTTAATATAACCTCTTTGGGCCTCAGTTTTCCTTAGAGGTACCTGGTGGTATCAGGAAGACCGGAGTTTAAATCTGGTCTCAGATACTAATGTGTGACCTGGGCAAGTTATTTAACCTCAGTTTTTTCAACTGTGAAATGGGAATAATAAAAGCTTAGCACACTGTTTAACACATAGCAAATACTTATTCTCTTCTCTTATTGATAAAAAGCAAGGGTTTGATCGGATGCCACATTGGGGTGGTCTAAAATGGAGGTGTACTTCTGTGAAATGCACTTGCTTTCGTGCCCTTTTATGGTGTCTGAGGTAGATACTAAACAGAGAACCATGAGTTGCATTTGAAGACCTTAGAAGTATAAAGGGTTAAGAGAGTTCACTGAGTCGAGAGGTTGCTGTCCTGGGGGAGACTGGGCACATGTCATGATCTGGCCTTCTCTTCTGCCTCCGGAGAGTCCCTATCCCTTAGGTTCATCTGAGGACAGGATGGTAGATCTTATCGAAGATCCAGAAGGCCTATCCCTTTGTATTACAGAAGAGGAAACTGAGGCATGGAGTGGTTAAGCAAGGTCACATAGCCGGTGAGTGGTAGGGGGTGATGGTGATGATGGTGTGGAAGACAGTGTTATGGACCTGGAGCTGGCAGGTGAGAGGTCATGTGGTGCAATCCTCTCATCCAACAGAGGGGGAAATCCAGGCCTGTGGGGGCTGCATCACACAGGAAGTATATTTGAATCCAAACAATAAGGGCCTGATAGTAACTTTCAGGGCCTTTTGTCACAACTTGCTTAAATTCTCCTTGGTCTTCTACATGGGTAGGTTTAGAATGTGACATCATAGATTTGGAACTAGAAATTATCTCAGAGGCCATTTGAGTTTCCCAAATCATTTTATAGATGGGGAAACTAAGGCTTAGAGAAATTAATTAATTTATGACTGTAGTATCACAGATCTAGAGCAGGAAGAGACCACAGAGGCCTTCTCATCTCACCCGCCTCCATTTAAAGATTGAAAGATGAAGATAGTAGGTCTCATGAGGCTAGGTAATTCGTCTAAAGTCACACACAGAAGTGACAGGGAGAGCATCCAAACCCATATATTTGGTTTCCAAATCCAGATTCCTTTCCATTATACTGTGCCAATATTCTCTTCTAATTTTACTTTATGTATGTCCATTCCTTCACATACATTTACTTGCATAATCTGGTCATAAAGAGCCTGATGTCAAGTGTACAAGCAGAATTTTTTTTAAAGTCAACAACACTTTCAGGACATTTATTTAAAGCCAGTTATCTGGAAGAGAGGGAACCAGGAGAATGAAGATCCCTCATTTCCTCAGCTTGTTTTCCCAAGCTAGGCTGTCCTGGAGGAATGGTGTAATTTGAACACAGCACTGTACACTAACACAGAGGAAACATAAAAGGCAAGGGGAAGGAGATGGCCTTTGTATATAAGCCCCCTCTGAGCCTTATTTCCTGAATTACCTTGGGTAAGTTCCTCCACTTTCTTGGACCTCTGCTTTCCTCAGTATTAAAAAGAAGGGGTTGGAGATGATGCACCTTTGAGGTTCTTGCCAGTCTCAGGCTGCTAGGGTCCTCTGATCCTCAGGGGACATCTGAGATGATAACCTTGCTCTTAGAGTGTCCTGAACATGAGCGTTATTGGATTTCAGCTGAAATGTTGCAGATAGGATAACTATCAGAGATGTAATGAATCTTTGAGATCTCCTTGTCCAATCCCCCCCTCTAGTAGCAAGGAGTAAAAACTGGACTCTTTCTTAACCTAGTTCAACAAGCTTTGTTTGTTTATTAAGCACTTACAATTTACAAGGTGTTGTGCTAGGAATTGGGGACAACAACAAAAAAAGGAAAATAATTCTAACTTCAGGGAGCTTATTTTCTAATGGGGGGAGGCGTGACATGGATGAAATGAACAACAGAAGTCCAAACAAAAGAGGCTTTGGAGACCATGACGTGGCAACAACTACACTGATAGATATGGATCCAGGAAGAACGTTAGAGGTCATCTGGTCCAACTCTGCTGTTGTGAAGATAAGGAAATTAAGAGATAAAGTGACTTGTGTGACTTGGTCACATGGGTAATGGCAACAGAGCCAGGACCCAAACCTGCATCCCACACTGGCTGAATTTCAAGATTGGGAGTCTCTTCAACAGCACAAGTGGGCTTCCCTCTGACAAGTAACCACTGGTCTTGTGTGTGAAGTCCTCTAACACCACCAGTGTCCTAAGGCAGCCAGCCCCACATTTGGACAGTTCCATTTGTTAGGGAATCTGTCCTGCCATTGAGCCTAGATTGACCTTTCTGTAACTTCCTCCTTACTCCCACTTCTCAGGTTTCTGCCCTATGGGACGAAGCAGAAGAAATCAAACATAAATCAAATATCTCCTGTATCAGACTATTTTTCCAAATACTTGGATTCACCTTAATCTAGGCCACCAGGCACTTATTAAATATCTATTCGAAGTCAGGTACTGGGAATGCAAAGATCCTTTGCCTTCCCACTGTTGGATTAAATTCTGCCGGGGGGGGGCGGGGACAGAAATGAGCTTTCCATGTCAGAGGCTCCTAGACAGGGAATTTGAGAGGACATCTAGCTCAACTTCCTCATTTTACAAATGGGGAAACTGAGACCTAGAAAGAGGGAAAGTGACATCCACCACCATAAAGTCACATAACTCTAATGCTAGAAGGAACCTTGGAGGCCATCTGATCTATTCCATTTAACATCCTTAGTAAGATGAAATGACTTGCCCACGGTCAGGCAGAAAGGGAATTTGAAGCTGTGTCTCTTCACTTGAAAGCCAGTGTACTGGGTACAGAGAGAGAGAGGAAAATGACACTGCTCCACAAGACACTCAAAGGGTACTTTGGAGTATGGATGTGTATCCTACTAGATAATAACTGGTATTGAAATGATGTTTTATTCATGATGAATTTTACAGACACTATCTCATTTGCATCCTACAATAATCCTGTGGGATAGGTGGTAGAATCCTCAGCTCTCCCATTTCATAGATGAGAAAACAGATGTGAAATCACTGATCCAAGGCAAACACAACTAAAAACCCAGAACTTGTGGCTCTAATTCCCAAGACTCCCTGTTCCATGATCTCGCTCCTAAGGACACTTTTTCTCAGAGTTCATTTTAGACAAATAAACCTTCTTTGAGGAGACCTTCCTTAGAAATCATATTCCAATAAACATCACACCAATAAACACATCTCTGCAGAGCACACTGACCTGCCAAGTTGAAGGAATAAGATGAGTATTAACTTTTTTTGGTAAATGGAAGAGTTTAAACCAACCCTTGGGGTTCCTTTTAACGAGGAGTGACTTCTATGCAAGGCAAGCAAGTTACAAAATTATCGAATGCCATGAGATAATCCAATCCAAGAACCTCCCAGTTTCATGGTTATAAGGGACGACTGTGGCTCTCTACTGTGATCCATTTCCCCAGAGAAATCTCAACTGTCACCCACTGCCAAGTAGTCACACGCCCTTGGCTTGCAAACCTGAAAGGACAGGAAACTCACTAACTCCTGAGGCACCACATTCCATTTTTGGACAATTCTAATTGTTAGGAAGGTTTCCCCTGACACCGAGCCTCAAATTGCCTTCTTGTAACTTTCACTCACTGCTCTTGGTCCTGTTCTCTGAATCTGAGCAGGGCGAGGTAAGCATAGCCCGATGAAATAATGGCACAGCTTACTAATGTATCTACGATGACATACCTTTTCTGGGCAGCTGAGGCTGACTCTATTTCCTGGCTTGGTTGCTGTAGTCCACTTTTGCAAAGAGGAAAAGGATGGCAATCAATGCTATGATGCTCTGTATTTCACGACTCCATGCCACATTGCACTCTCCTCGAGCTGAGGACTAACTGAAACCTAGCTGGTGAGTCTGCACCCCCATTGATGAATACAGCGGGCCCTGGACTCCCACCCTCCCCCAAACACACGTGTGCACACATCCCCCTTCTTGGGAGTACTGCCTGTTAGCCAGGCAATTGCATGTTAACCACACAGGAACTTGTCGACTCGATGCTTCAGGGAGTTGGGTGTGCAGTTCACTTTATGTGGTTTGGTTTGCTTACTGCCAGTGTTGAACTGTAACTTGATTCAAATGAACCCCCTGCCTCCCTTTTCTCTGCTGGGTTAAGTCTTTACAGAGTTTCCCTTAAAAATGAAGGTTCTCATAATAATCATGTGTATTCAATAAATTGTCTCCCAAAGCTGGGAATAATATTCATGGTCTGAATGAAAAATCAGGATTCCCCCTCACCCAAATCTCAATGGGATAAACTGAATAAAATGAAATTTAATTTAATTGGGATGAATGTAAAGGATAATACCTGAGTTCAAAAAAAATCAACTTCACTTCTAGCACAAGGCTAGATGAAAGTGCTCATGAAAACGAACACCCAATATGGCAGTTGAAAACCCAAAGAGTGTCTAGGCTGAGGAAGGTGAGGAAGACAGTCTATGTAGGGTTTAGAAGGTGATGGTCTTTTTGTCCTCCACTCTGATCAGAACCTACATAGAGTATCATGTTCAAGGACAGGGGCCAGATTTTAGGAAGGATATTGTCTAGTTGGGAAATGCTTAGAGGAGGGCAGCCAGATTGGTGAGGGAGACCAGAGACTGTGCCATATGAAGGACAATTGGAGATATGGGGGGGGGGGGGCATTTGGCCTGGAGAAGAAAAGAGTGTCCTTGAAAAAATTAACATGGGGGAAAAGTTTTCTCCTCCCATTTACCAGACCCCGCATGACTCTTCTTACAAAAGATAGCAGGGTACAGTGAAAAGAGCAGGAGACACAAGCTACGGATTCTAGTCTGAGTTTTCCTGCTAATGATTGCAAGGTGGTGACCTGGGGTAAGTCATGACCCCTCTCTAGGTTTCCCCACTTAATAAGGGGGATCACAAGGTTTAGAGCCAGAAAGGATTTTGGGAATCAGTTAATAACATGCTCTCCTCTTTTTTATTAAGGAGCAAGGCTGAAGCCTAGAGAGGTCGAGCCACTTTCCCAAGGTCCCATGTCTCTTTAAAGACAAGACATGGGATCTGAATAGTGTCTCCTAATTCAGAGCCAGAGCTTTTCCCTCTTCCTCCCAGTGGCTTCCCTCCGGTGCTGACATTCTGTGATCTGAAGGCTTTGCAGGGACTCACCAGGCTCATTCATCACACCTTCTATTCACCAGTCTTCATGCTTGCCTTCAAGACTTTGTAACGCCAATGCAGCTCGCTCTTTCAGAGCCTTCCTCTCTGTCTCTGGCTGCCATTGCAGGTGGGGAACTTAAAAGAGACTGTCACAAAGGAGGTCAGGTGGGCCAACTAGGCACAACTAGCAGCCCTCTATTACAGCATGTTTTAACTTGCACAAGGAGAGCCTGAGGCCTAACATGAGACAGCCGGATGGGGAGCAGGGCCAATCAAGGATTCCACCAGGGAGGCAACCAGAACTTTGAGTCTGATGGTTTTTTAGGCCAGAGGGTGAGCAGGCAAGGACATGGCTCAGAGAGTCAGAGCTGGTAGAGACCTCAGATACCATCGAGTCTAATGCCCTCATTTTACAGAGGCCCACAGAGGAGAAATTTCTTGTCCAATATTGCATAGAAAATAAATTTTTGAGCAGACATTTGAACCTAAGTATGCAGATCCCAATGCTGGTACTGTGGAGAGTCTGCCATTAGACTTAGCATATCCAGTTCTCCATCACTCATCCCATCCATGTGGGGTAAGGATGCCCTTCCAACATCTTCAGAGTGGGGCAGTGCATGGAGTCCAACAAGGGGGGAAAGGGGAGATTCTCACACAGGTGCATCTGATAGACCTCCTTTCTGGTGTTACAAACAAGGAAGCAGTGAAGACCAGCCATCAAGGTCCCAATGAAAAGGATACGGAACATGGAAGATCCCAGAAAATGGAGAGAGTGATCAGCCTTGATTGAAATACAAACAACTTCAATAGAGAGGATGTTTGGCATAGCTCCCCCTCTGTGCCCAGCGTACCCCAATCTTCTCCTTTCTTGATCCTCAATAAATCCAGGTTTATTTTTCAAAGAAGTCTATATATAGTGAGTCCTTACTATCTACAAGGTTCTTTGTTAAGTACTGATTGACAAAAACAAAATCTAGTCCATGACCCTTACCCAGAGACACCTGGATGGCATAAGGGAGAACATGTTGAACTTGGAGGCAGGAAGACCTGAGTTCAAATTCTGTCCCAGTTGTTCAATAGCTGTACAAGTCACCTTAGGCAAATCACTTCACCTCTCACTGTCCTCATCTGTAAAAGAGTAAAAATATTATTATAATAACAGTACAGACCTCGCAAGGCTGTTGTGAGAACCAAATGAATAATATGGGTAAAGGGTCAGGAAAATATGAGCTATTATTATTGCATTATAATGAAAGATAAACAAGTAAGTACATGATAATCTGAGGAAGAAGATATTATGAACAAGCAAGGGGATGAAAGAAGGTGTCATGGAGGGAATGGCCCCTGAGTCAAGTGTGCAGGGACTTTGGGTTCTAAGAGCCCCAGGCAAGGAGGGAACCCTTTCCACACAGAGCCAGGGGGAGACAGTGTGAAGATGTGGGGTGAGAAAATGGCAGAGAATACACAGAGTGCCTAAAACAGTGAGGAGATCAACATGGCTCTAATGTAGAGTGTGGACAGAGGAGAAATGGGAAATATATTGGGAAGGATAGGTTTGAGGAAGATCTCCATGCCAGCAGGAAAACTGTATTTTATCCTAAAGGAATCAGACAGTCATGTGTGAGGCTTTTGAGTAGGGAAGTGACATCATGGTCAGATGTGCCTTCAGAAGCTTTTTTTTGACAAATGTGCTGAGGATAGATTAGAGAGGGGAGATATTGGAAGCAGGAAAATGATTGTGGTGGTATGTGATGAGTAATGAAGATCAGATCCAGGAACTAGACCATTGGCTGTGTACATGGAGAAGAGGAGACAGATGGGAAAGATGCTGGGGAGAAATACTTGACCACACTTGACATTTGCTTGGATGTGGGGCAGAGTATGAGAGACAGAAGAAGCCAGGCAGACTTGGAGGTTGTCTATGGGGGTGCCTGGAAAGGTCATAGTACCCTGGATAGAACTAAGGAATTTTGGGAAGAATGGGGGAGACAAGAGGTCTGTTTCAGATATGTGAAGCTTGAGGATCATGGGAGGATTTAAGGTTGGGTGGGACCTGGATATTTTTTCAGACAGTGAGAAATGAGCTGGTAGGAAATTGAAGGTGAAGGACAGGGATCATAGGATCAGAGTTTTCTAGCAGAAGGAGGCTCAGAGATCCTCTTATTGAAGGGATGAAGTCTAAGATGGATCCACAGAAGGATTCAGGGACAGATTTCAAAGGATACATAATTTTATGGTTTTTTGTAAAAATATTTTGACAATTCAATTCAAATTTATTTATTTCAATCCAACTAATATTTTGATAACTCAATTTTATATAATTCATCAGATTTAAAAAATAATCCCATGTATTTTACTTTACACATTGAAAACCATTATTTTGAGAAGGGTCACCAAACTGCCCAAGGGGCCCAGGACACAAAAAGTTCAAGAAGACTTCCTCTCAGAAGAGATGGGAGAAGATGGGAACGAGGGCATAAGGAGAAGAATTGACCTTGGCTAGGTGAAAGGTCACCTCATCTTCAGGGTAACAAACAACAAAAGAGAGTTTGTAGAGGGATTTAAGGTTGGGAGTAGGGAGAAAAATGACTTCATGAGATGGCCTTGATTGATTGACCATTGACAAAGATGAGGTAAGGTTCTTTAAACCAAGAAGGAAGGTGAAGGGGGTGAGTGAGGTTTGAAAGGAGAAGAGAAAATTTTGAATAACCACTGTGGGGAACAGGAGGGTCAATCAGAGAAAAAGAAAAAGATTTCTGTAAAGTAGGGAAGGTCTAGAGAAGATTATATAGCATAAATCTGTAGGGGACCTAAGGACTCCCTCCAGTTACATTCAACATTATGCAAGACACAATGGAAAATTTGGAGGGGAGGAGTGAGCATGGGTTAGGGGTTGGGCAGGGGGCTCCAGGATCAAAGCTAGTATGTGGGGCACACTGATTAATTAGGGGTCAGAGCTGAGAACAGAGGAAAGTGAGCCCTGTGCGGAGCTCATAGACTGGAAGAACAGAGAAGGATGGAGTGGTTGGAGATCAGCTAGACAATCATCCAATCAGCAAGCATCTATTAAACACTTAGCATATGCTAGCCTTGTGCTTGGGCACTAGAGATACAGAGAAAAAACAAATGAAATAGCCATTGTCTCTAGGGGACTTAAATTCAATCAGGAAAGACATGTATCTATCTTGGGGGAAGGTGCTTTGTGTGTGGGGCAGGTAGGTGGCTAGTGGATAGAGTACAGGGTTGGAAGTCAGGAAGACCTGAGTTCAACTCTGGCCTCAGACACTTACTAGCTGTGTGACCTTGGACAAGTCACTTGACCCTGTTTGCCTCAGTTTCCTCATCTGTAAAATGAGCTAGAGAAGGAAATGGCAAACCTCACCAGTATCTTTGCCAAGAAATACTACAAATGGGGTCACAGAGAGTCAGACAGGACTGACAGGAAATACCAACAATCTCTGGTATGTAGAAGGGGTGGAATCAGTAAAGCCTTCATGTATTAGGGAGGTGTTTAAGGAGAGTTTTGGAGGAAGTTAGGGATTCTAAGAGGTGAAAGTGAGGAGGAAAGATGTTCCAGGCATTGGGCAGGATGTGGAGCTTGAGGATATTGGGAGTATTTAAGGTTGAATGAGTATATTTTCAGGCAGTGAGAACTGAGTTGGTAGTTGAGGAGAGATTGAAGATGGGAAATGCAAAGTCACGAGGGACAGACAACAAAAAGACCAATTTTGTGCAGAACAGGCTTAAGAGGGGTGAGGTAGAGGGAATTGGTGGTTGTGGTCATAAAAAGGATTCCAAAGTTCTTGATTATACAGTATATCTTTTCATTGATCAAGCACTTATGAAGCACATATGATATTCCAGATATTGAGGACACATTGACAGAAATGAAGGTGCTCTTCTCAAAAAACTTAGATTATATTTTGGAGAAATAATGTGTACTTAGATCTCTTAACACAAATTATATGCAAAGCAAATGGGGGATAAGCAATTTTGACTGACAGTGAGGTCAGGAGTGTGTTCCTTTCCCTGTGTAGCTGAAGAAAAGTAGAAACATAGGGCTAAGGGTGGGGCCAATTGAATCAATCAATCAAAATACTCCTCTCACCCAAAACAAATGATAAAATGCTAGCCAAAGGTGGTCCGTTGATGGTGGGGAAGAGGGCAGACACAGAGCAGAGTAGAGGCAGCCTCCACATAATCCTAGTGTCAAGAGAGCCTCTGGGTGCAGAGATGGGGGGGAGGGTAGAGTTCCAAGCTCCCAGGACTAGTGATGGAGAAGAGGGGAACGGACGAGGGCAGCCTCTTTTACCAGTTGCCTCATGGGACAGTCCAAGCCCCCAGCCCAGCTCTGGGCTCCTTCTTCCCTGACCCAGGAGAAGGTGGTTTCAGTCCCATTTCAGGCACCACACTGGGAATTCATTATCTGGGTGGCTGTGAAATTGCAAAACCAATATGCAAGGGCATTCTGGGGCTGTCAGTGAACACCTGGCAGATGCTAATATAAGAATAGTAACACAGACCAACGGGAAGAAACGTCTCCAAATGGCCTTCTCTGCTACAGACTCCTCTCTCCCTCCTCCCTTAGCAGAACCTCCCTCTGCCTTGAGGTTTGGTCAGCACCAAGGTCAGGGGCTGATGTAGGCAGTTGCAAATTGTGGAGAAGCATGAAGTTGTTAAAAAAAATTTTTTTCTGTTCTATTTAACCTCAGAGCATTTCTCCCAGGGATCCCAGAACCTCAGAGTTGGAGGAGACCCAAGTGACCAGCTAGGCCAACCCATAGTGGCAAAGGATGCCCCACCCTCCCACAATGTACATGGCAAAAGGAGATCAACCTCTACCTGAGGGGTAACTCAGCACCTCTGCAGATACTGTGGGTTTTTCCTAGCATCAAGATGAAATCTACCTCTGCCAGCTTCTCTCTATTATTTCTGGTTCTTTCCCTTTGGGACCTAGCAGAACCAAACTAATCTCCCAGACTCTGGAATATCCCTTTACATCCTCCTACTCTTTCCCATCCTTTTTTTTTTTTTTGTCCATTGGTTCTGCCATGTGAGAGATAACTTAGTTGGGTGTCTTAAAAATATTCAGGTCCCTAATTTTCAACTTTTCTCAAACTTAATATGGTGGGATTGAGACCAGAGATGCCAACAGATACATGGGCAGTCCATGGCACAGTCATCCTTGGGGGCTTCCTAGTCCTCGCAGATGTGATTTTCTTCCTTTTCTTTCTGTTTTCTCTCTTTTCCTTTTTTCTCTCTCTCTCTAGCCTCACTTTATAGAATCACATACATCCTTACAGTGGCAGACATAGATAAGCAGAGGACCCATCCTCCAAATTCTTCAAGCAGAAGATCACATGTTGGGCAGGGGGCAGAAAGATCGTAAGACCATAGGCTTAGAATTGGGACCCTAGCGACCAGCTAGTCTCACTCCCTCATTTTGATGGGGGTGGGGAGATAGACTGAGGTCCAGCGAGAGGCAGCGACTTGCCCAAGATCACACAGGTAATGAATCAGGGGCGGGATCTTAGGGGTCATCTAGTCCACTCCGTTGCCCTTTCTTTTCACAGTCCAGAGAGAGTTCAGAGGGAGGCCAGGCCATGCTTAGACCTTGGGCCGCTCACAAGCCTTCTTCTCTAAGGCTACCTTTCAATGACTGAGTCTTGTAAGCCCTAAACCAGGGCAGCATTGTCCATCAATTAGAAGGTGGGGTTCTCGAGATCAGGGGCCCACGGTTCAGGAGGGGAGATGGATTAACCAATTTTTGTAGATTGATTAAATATCTTCAATTGTTACTCAGTCCTTTAAGCCGCGGTGATCTGAGGCCAGGGGTCTGGGTCTCCACGTGGGTAAAGTCGGCCCATGGCAGCACGTGCGACTGGAGGGCGGAAACCTTTAGACTCCTGGGGGCGGAGCTGGGTGAGGGGGTGGCGCTTACACGAAGCCCCTCCCCCCGGAGCCGCAGAGTGGCAGAGCTAACACTACTCCTGGAGGACATCGGCGATGGCATCCATGACGTAAGGGGCAGTGGGCGGGCCTCAGCTGCCATGCTCTGTTCTGATTGGAGGATGGCGAGACACCCTGGGCTTGATAGGCAACTGTTTGAATTTAGGCGGGAACGGCTGGCCAACGGTTGCGGCTCCAGCGCTTTGTCAGGTAACTGGGCCTCCTGGTCTGGCGGGGAGCCACTGGCCGCAGTTGAGTCGGGGAGTGGGGCGCCATGATCTCCAAGCTCCCCCAAACCTGGGCGCCCGAGGGGCGGGGTTAGTGAGCGAGTGAGCTCTCCGTCATTCTCCCGTTGTCTCCACCTTTAGAAGGGGGGGCCGGTCCCCTTTGCACACAGGAGGTGCCTAATAATTGCCCGCCCCTTCCGGGAGCATTAGGTACCTTGGGTATGCCGGGCTCTGTGCTGTCCACTTGCAGCAGGTCGGAGTTAGTGTAAACACGCCCAGATGCGGGGTCAGCTGCCCTCCATGACTACGATTTCCCCATCTCTGGTCTGCGCCCCTTCTCCTTCCACCCTTAAGCCCCGCCTGGGATCCTGGCTCGGGGGCTGGAAGGAGCCTGGAAGGCCTCTAGTCCAACCTCAGCATTTCACAGACAGAGAAACTGAGGCAGTGAAGTCACCCAGGTAAGAAACCTCAGTGGAAAGATTCGAACCCAGGGCCCAAGACTGTACTTGTCAAATGCTCCCTTTGCTGGTGTTTCCAAATCCACCTTGTCCTTGTGCGCAGGGCTTCTTCACCAGGGCCTTGACCCTGGAGTCCCCAGGCTTTCCCTTTATTTGGGGCTTTTTCTCTGTCTATTTCCCATCTGTCCCATTGGTCACTTGTTTAGGCCAGGCGGCGGTTCTGCTGATTGCTTGGCTGGCGTCCTTCTTATTTTCATTTTTCCTGTCTGTTTTCCCTGGGACTTGAGCTCCAGTAAGCAAGCCTGGAGTCAGTCGGATCTGAAACGCAGCTGACTCAGGAGCGACTGCTCGGAAGTGGCCTAGGCATCTCCTGCTACAATGTGGCCACCTTACTGTTACAATGTGACCACCTTAGTTTTTTGAGGCCTTAGCTCCTACCTGCTGTGGCCAGCCCTCGAAAAAACCATCCCAATGAATGGAAGGGAGGCTTTGATGGACGTGCCAAGTCTTTGACCTCCTGAACCATGGGGATTTTTCATCCTCATCTCCTTTTGCACTGATGTCTGGGAGTATCAAAATTATGTGACTCCCTAGGAGTGAACAGAAACTCCTCTGTCATTTCAAGATCTTCACCCCTTCCTACCTTTCCAGCCTTCCCACCACAGACAGCCAGCTTGTCATTCTTTTCCCATCTCCATGCCTTTGTACTGGCTGTTCTGCACACTCTCCCTCCTCAGCTCCACCCTTAGAATCTCTACCCTCGGCTCATGTGGAAGACCTTTCCTGGTCTCTGAGCCTTCCCTTCTGAGGTCACCTTCCGTCTGCTCTACATGTCCTGCGTATGTGCTGGTTTATGTCCATGCTGTCTTCCCCACTGGAATATCACCTTCTCCAGGACAGGGATTTTTTTGTTGTTGTTGCTTGTTGTCTTGTATCTGTAGTCTTCAGCGCACTGTCTGGTATGTAGCAAATGTGTAAAAAATGTTCTTTGATTGATTTATTATAATTAATTAATATTATAAACAAGGGATACAGCAAAGACATGGGAAAGCCACTCAGGCTTTGTCCTTTGGGCCATGCTCTTACTGGGATGTTCAGCTGCTCTGCAGCATTTGAGTGGTTCCTAACCATTAGGGTGTAAGCTACTTCATGTTCAGGAGTCACCCAAGCTCCCTCAGGAACTGTGCACTCATTTGGATCAAGAACCGCGCCCCCCGCCCCCGCCCCACCTCGTATGTCAATGACAAGTGAATCTGATAATTAAGTAGTTAACACAAGGTACTGTGTTCTAGCTGTCAGGGGGCTC
This sequence comes from Bettongia penicillata ogilbyi, assembly GCA_023548195.1. Lineage (NCBI taxonomy): Eukaryota > Metazoa > Chordata > Mammalia > Diprotodontia > Potoroidae > Bettongia > Bettongia penicillata. The sequence goes on along the minus strand of JAJHZJ010000150.1, from coordinate 6,147,921 downwards.
CAGAAAAGCTTCATGCAGAAGGTGGTACTTGAACTCTGTCCTAAAGGAAAAGATGTGATGAGGTCTAGGTAGGAAGGGACATTGTCAGTGCAAAGGCATAGAGTTGGGAGATGGGTGTGAGGAACAATGTATAAAGTTAATGTAAGATTAATGTGGGTGGGGAGAAGGGTTAAAGATCTTCCCCATCCCAGGCCTCAGACACCTTTTATTAATTTCTAATGAGGCACTGGGTTGTGCCCTGCAGTCCCGAAAAGAGTACATATACTCTGAGGTGAGGTTTTGCTTTGGGCTTATTTTTTGGAAGAAGGTGGGTGTGCCAGATGAGACTCTGGGCAGTCACTAAGGAGCTCCCCTGACTTTGAAAACCCAGGTGTTGGTGCTTCTCTCTCTGGTAATGATGTATGTATTGTCTATGGTCAGACATTTGGAAGCCCTGTCTGCTAGTTTTTCTGTTTGTAATTTCCTTTTGTATTTTCTCTAAAGCTCAGGGTGCTGATGTTTCCCCCTGAACCAAGTGAATGTTATATGTGCTTGATTGAAGAAGATCGAAGACCCCCCAAATTTGCTTTCCTTTCAGAAAAAGTAGATCTGAGAACCTGTGAAGCAGGCTATCCTGTGCATGCCTGGGTCCTTGCGGCATAGTCAGGCAGGATCTGCAAACTAAAAGGAAAGTATGAGAGCTGGGATAATTGTCCATTGTTTCCCAGTTGTGGTGGCTATGGTTCTGCACAAGGCGTGGAGCAGGAGTGGATAGCGCCTGTGTGTGGATATTAGAGAGGAGGTGAGCCATGGAACAGGAGTGGAGAGCTGCCTGCACACAGACCCAGGCAAGAGCCAAGAGCAGCTGGCTCCTACTGGAGGAGGAGAAACCCTGGAGCTCAGAATTCAGCACTGGGGCAAGATAAAGACTGAGAGGCAAGGCAGGAGAGCTGAGTGTGCTTTTCTGAAGTATTATGCTGGGATCCTAGGATTCTGGGATTCATCCAGGGGACCTAGGGAATGGAGTTGCCTATGATGGGTGGGGGGAAGTACCCTGTACCCCTAAGAATCCCATTCTGGCTTTGCTTCCCAGCTGCCCCTCAGGACAGAAGCAGAGGCTGGAGCAGTGTTAAGAATAGGACTTGGCTCAGTAGAGCCTACACCTGAGAATGCTTGCATAGGCAGTGTGGGGAGAAGGACACACCCCCAAGAGAACTTTATTTTAACATTTTGTTTTGAATTGACTGTGACCTAGGGGTGGAGTATGTTGATGTTATATACTTTTGCATTTAAAACCATATGGTCACTCTGGTTATAAGTTGCTGTGTTATGTATTCTGCAAATGTAAAGTTCATGATGTGTTTGTGGGAATTATGTTGTAATTACTTAAGAAATGTTAGTTCCAGTTGTCTATGTAATGTACTTGAAAAATCTTGAGCCCAATGTAAAGTTAATGGTGGGTGAGGGGAAGAGTTAAAGATCTTCCCTGTCCATTAATAGACCTCAGACACCTTTTATTAATTTCTAATGAGGCACCGGGTCACGAGGGTTGTATCCTCCACCCCTGAAAAGAGTATATATACTCTGAGGTGAGATTTTGCTTTGGGGTTTATTTTTTGAAAGAAGGTTCATGTGCCAAATGAGACTCTGGGCAGCCACTAAGGAGCTCCCCCAGCTTTGAAAACCTAGATATTGGTGCATTTTTATCTGGTAATGATGTATGTATTGTCTGTGGTCAGACAGTTGGAAGCCCTGTCTGCTGGTCTTTCTGTTTGTGATTTCTGTTTATATTTTCTCTGAAGTTCAGGGTGCTGGCTTTTTCTGCTGAACTAAGTGAATGATATATGTGTTTGAGTAAATAGATTGCTGATCCCTCAAAAGTTGCTTTCCTTTTAGAAAAACAGATCTAAGAACCCGTACAGCAGGCCCCACTGTGTATACCGGGGTCCTTGCTGATACACAGAGAGAGTTTGGCTGGAATGCAAAATGGGAGAAGTAGGGAATAATGGCCATCGAAGCTGGTAGGTTGAGGCCAGAGGGTGTAGGGCTTTAACCCCTGGAGCAGGTTGACTAAGGAGAGGAATGCTTAAGGACATTTCTTTTGGCAGCAATACATGGGACAAACTGGAGAGGGGATAGACAGGAGACAAGGAAACAAGGTAGGAGTCTGTTAACAGTTAATAGCGTAAGAGAGGATGAGAGTCATGCACTTATTAGCTCTATGATCCTGAGCAACCTGTCACTTAATTTCTCTGCATGTCCCTTTCCTCCTCTAAGAAGGAACTGAAAGTCCTTAGGCAATTTTATCTGTTTCATGGATTTTGGGGTAGTTTAGGGTTGGAATCTGTCGAGGCATGAGCATTTATAGGACAAGGTGGGAAAGGGATGGAGAGGACAGGACATTGTAAAAGAGAACTGGCTAATGATCAGTCAGGATGGGAAGCCAGAGCAGGGCTGGTGGCCTGGACTAGGACCAGGGACTCCACAGAGGAGGTCACAGGGATGATGAGAAACAGCAGAGTGCGGAGAGGCAGAATCAGAGAGAGCTGAGGCTGGACAAAGGAATTTCAGAATTCTGGATCATGAAGGTGTACCACTTCTGACTGAGAACTGACATGGATTTTCCAACCCAATATTGGTTTAAAAACAAGATGTTTATTGTGAAGCCTGAAAGGAATGCTCACAGGATTTGAAGCCAGAGCTTCTAAGTTCAAAGGTCTCCAATCCTTACCACCTTTATAACACAGTATCCTACCTCTCTGGGCCTTACTTTCCTCATTTTTAAAATGAAAAGGTTGGGCTAAACACTTCCTAATATCCCTTCCTACTTTGAATCTATGATCTTCTGGTAAAAAATTGGCCCATTCTGAAGTCAATTTAGTGTTGCATATCATGCTCGTGATATTCCCCTAACATTTTATGGACTGGTAAATCTAAGAACATTATAGGAATACAGCAGTATGAGAATTGAGGTCTGAGGATGGAAAAAAACCCCCACCATGAGCTGTTAATCTTGTCTCAAATGTCAGCCTATTACAACGTCAAGGCTGTTTGGTCATATTGTCAACCGAGCAGTTCTATGTGGACAGATTCCCATGATACATAATCAACCCAAATGTCATTTACAACTTGCTCTGATCAAATGAAGGCTTATTAGGGGCCTGAGAAAAGATCAGTGATTGAATGGATGAAGAAAAATGGAAAATGTACTTCTTTGTTTAAGCTGTCCCTGATGAACAGGGAATACAATTTTCCTTTGTCAGATTCACTTGTTCTCTCTCTGGTTTGGGATTGTGTTGAATTTTTTCCGTGTAATAGCTAATATCTTGTGTCAAATACATTGAAACAATTAAGTCAAGTGTCCTGGCATTGCTGTTGAGGTATCTTTTTGTGGTAGGAAGTACATTTAAGAAAGCACATCTAGGAATGTATCATAGGATACATTCTCTAGCTCTAAAAGCCAGGATTGTCCCCCAGCACTGCAGATAGGTGGTTATCCAAACAAAAAAGCAGAGCATTTTGATGCCAGCTGCTGCCCTTCAGCAGGTTATGAGTCAAACTGGGTTTTTTAATAGACTTGTGAAGAAACAGATCAATATTTGCTGCTATCACCAATGTCACAGTGCATCTCTGCATCAAGTGAGATTTGGAAGAGAAAGAAAGACAATGGAAAAAGAAAACCTTCATGATTGAAAATTTTAAGAGCTTATTGAAACACATTATAAATCAGGATTTTCACTGCAGGAATCAGACAGATAAAAACTGCCTTTTTCTGAAGTGCAAACAAGAGAGAAAAGCAGAGTTGTAAAAATGAAGAGCCAAACCTTCCTCATGAAGACCCCTTTCTTCTTTCAGATTCCTAGGGGTAGAGATAGTTTCCCTGAGAGATCTTAATTAAAGCAATACATTTTCTCTCCTGCTGATAGGGTGTGCATACTTTGATAAGAAAGGTTACTTATCTCTGTGTTTTTCTCTGTCTCTAAAGAAGAGGTCACAGTTTGGGGGTTTTGCTTTACATTCGAGTCTTTCTGAACATTCGCGTTGATCAGTCAAACCCAAGACAGGGGCAGATAGACAAGAAAAAGAAAGTGGGTAGAGAGCATAAACACATTTGATGTAAATCCTAATATTTTTCCTGTAGTTTTACTTTTAAAATCTGCTTGTAGATTGTCTCAGCTTTGCTGGGTCTGGGTGCTTGTCAGGGCTTGAAATCAATTTGATACACTATCTTGGCGGCCTTCAGTGGTGACTCTTAGGGAAATTGCAATCTGACTGACCCATCCTAATGCAAACTAATAAAAAATAGGAAGGGAGGGGGGAAATTTCATCAAGCCATGAATTGATAATTCACAGGCATCGTTTAAAGTTTGAGAAGATCTACACCCTTTGATGTCAGAACCTAATGTGCCTCCAGTCGTGTGGGCATACTGTGAAACCCGACAGGCACAGACAGCACTTCAGAGATGCTACTGTGGTTTCAGTTTATTAGGGAAATTCTTATATTTTCCACTGGCTCTCTCTTCTCCTTTTCCTGAAGTTGAGGAAAAGAGATGAGATTCTCCATTGGAACGTGTCAGATCTCCTTTGGATTGAATAACACAAGCCTGTGAGGGGCAGCTACGTGCTTCTGCAGGGGCATCCTCCTTCCCAGAGTCACTGAGAATGGGTGACCAAAATAATGTAAATGGAGATTTATATATATAAAAAAATCTGAAATTAAATAATGTGTAATTTGAATGACCAAGCTTGGTCCCAGGTAAGAGATGGTAAAGTGTGCTTCCCTTTCCCTTTATGGAGGTGAGGGGCTGTGGGTGTGGAACATTGTGTATACTAATGGTCTTGGTTGATGTATAGGTTTCTTTCTCTCTTCCAGGGGAAGTGTGGGAGGATATATTTGTAAGTGAAGAGAATATCTATCAGTAATAAAAATAAAAAAGAAATGAGAGCCAGATCTGAATTTTGGTCAGATTTGAACATCATGTGGTATACAAATATGCCCAATTCAATCCTCTTTTTTTTAACCATCTTAATTGTTAATTTCTATAATGGCACAATGTCTTCAGCATTAATTGTCAGCTCTGTTTTCTTAATATGTTCTTTGTCCACTTGATGTAATATTTAATGCTCCTCTTCCTTGGGTACCGTCACCCTCCTTCCATCCATGAAGGTTAGTTGGCCCTGCCTGTAGACATACTTAGGACCAGAGAGACTTCCTGTATTCTGTTAAGTAGCATGCACATATCCTGTCCCCATCCTCATTCTGACTGAGGCAGTTAAGTGACTGAATTAGAAACTGAACTTGGATTTCTCATACTGGCTGAATCTTCTAAAAGTACATTTAAAAATGTATAAATAACGTTTTCTATTCTTCTCTTTGCAGGAACTTGATAACTCACTGGGATGGAAATTGATACATTGTTTTTGGGGGTAGCAAATCAGGAACCCCATTAGCTGTCAACAGCTCTATAGAACAGCCACTCTGCTCCCTTTCCATTTTCTTCCTCTCCCTTCCCCTTTCCCTCCCAGTTTGATCTCATCCATGGCACTCAGGAGGCAAGTGAAAAACTTTGTGAAAAATTATTCAGAGGCAGAAGTCAAAGTCCGGGAAGCAACATCTAATGACCCTTGGGGTCCTTCGAGCTCTCTGATGTTAGATATCAGTGACCTGACCTTCAATACAGTTTCTCTCTCAGAAATTATGAATATGCTATGGCAGAGACTAAATGACCATGGGAAGAATTGGCGCCATGTGTACAAGTCCCTCACACTCATGGATTATCTTATCAAGAATGGATCCAAAAAAGTCATTCAGCTTTGCCGAGAGGGCTTCTTTAACATTCAGACATTAAAGGATTTTCATCACATAGATGAAGCTGGAAAAGACCAAGGTAACATTTAAAGTTGATATGACCTACCAACAATTTAGATATGGTGGAATCAGTTGAACTAGGAACTGAGGGAAAGTGGCTGCTTATGATATCTTTCTTTTATGAGAGATATCCTCTAGGATATTTGTGCCACGTCCTTAACAGATCAATAACTTTTCTTCAGATAGAGATACAAGAGGAGGAAATTAGATTTTTGATGCTAATCTAGTCTAAAGAAAATCACTAGGGCAGGACCCACAATGAGGAAGGAGTCCCTGTAGGTAGTGATGGGGTGCTCAGGCCCCAGCCCTAGGATCATGTCTCTGGAAACCTTCTAATTTCTTAGTAGGCTTCTGCCCTATGAAAAAATTTTCTCTTGCTGCAGAGCACATTCTCTTATCAGAACAGAAGGGTGCCTGGCCCAAGGATTTTTGTCCCTGGTTGACCCAAGGACTCTCTTGGCACCAGATCCCCAAGGTTCATGCCTCTGACAGCTCCGTCAATGTCTGGTATACTCCCTACATTTTCCCACCCATAGCTCCCAAAGACACTTGGACCCCTAGATTACCTAATCAGTATCCCTGCAATTCCCTTCCCACACCCCTTTTCCATATAAGCCCCAGCACCATCTTATCTCTCTTGCAGGTTCCATAAAGGCCCTTGCCAACTTTTTCTGAAGCGTTCCAATAAATTTATTGCCACTTGACTGAGAGAAGGCTTGAGTGTGTGAATTTATTCCAGACAACTCTGCCTTGGCATTCTCAGGGTTCCAGCACCCTAAAACCTCATTAGTAGTACACAGATTTTTTTTGGCACAATAAAATAATTCTCTACAGGATGGAAACCTTTTGCTATATCAGAAAGTTAATTGGGTAACAAAAGGGAGGTGGTGTTTCCATAGACTCTAGAGAGTTTTCAGATGAAAGAAGGAGTTCTCTGTATGACTAAGAAAGCCAGGGTAGAATAATATAAATGACAAAAGGGAAAGGTCTGAGAAGAGCCTTCAGCCACATATGAACAGTGGTGGAGTCTGCAGGATTCATAGCACACAGAAAGATCCTGACACTTATGGGGATGAGACCAGCAGTCCAAGAATAATTGGTGTTAATAATGATGGCACCGAACCCTTGCTGTGAGTCTGTAGTCTCTTTGGAGTTATGAGAGAAAGGCTACATCATACTTGGTATAATAAGAGCACATGTTTATATAGTACATTAAGGGGTACAAAACAAGTTTTTTTCTTACAATAGCTGTGTGAATGAATACCATCCCCATTTAACAGAAAAAGAAATGGAATCTCAGAGAGCTTAAGTGATTTGTCCAAGGTCACATAGCTACTAAGTGTCAGAGCCCAGACTATTGTGCTGGTGCTGAGAATTTTTTTAAAAAGTCATAATTATTTGGTAATTTATAATCCATATAAGACATATTCAATATTATATTATATTATATCCATATATGGCTTATATTCAATATTATAGTCAATATTAGCCAGGATTGTATTAACCTGAACACCCTATTTTCTGGCCATTGTATTTACCGCAATACAATCCTGAACACTTTAGAAATACAGTGAAACTTGTTCTTATCTTTCCTGGTATTTGCTCAACCTCAGCATTCAAATTCAGCAGTGTTAGCTAAGAGCCCCCAAAGCTACTAGTCTTGCAGTTAAGGTTTTTATGAATAAAAACGTTTTCATTTCTCAGTTTCTTGAAAAACAGTGTAAGTAACGTTTCATGTAGGTAGGTAATTATCACAGCTCAAATGCAATCTTGATTGAATGTCACACTAGAACAAGATTTGAAAAAAATCATTTTTCGGTACAATAAACAAATCATTTATAGATAAATTATTTTATAGTATTCAGGAAAAATAAAAGCAGACCAAAGTAGTCTTTTCTGAATCTAAGTAACACTCAGGAGTTGATTTCAAAAGAACTAGTGATTGAGCTATCAAATAACAAGGGACACAGTGCAAACTATAGAGAAGAGATTATAATAATTTGCAGTATAGTTCAGCACTTTGGTTCATATTTATTGGGGAAAAAGTTCTGTTATAGCTATTTATTTATAGCTATTTATTTTAGCTATTTGTTATTATTCCTCTATCCCAGGACTCACACAAAAAATAGCCATTGGGGACCAAGCTGAGTGAGGTTGGATAATGAGTAGGGTCGTGTTGAGGCATTTCCTTCTAGCTAACCGTTTTCATTCTGGTACAGATTGGTTATGACTGAGATCCAGCTGGCTATGGGCATCACCTGTCCCTGTAAGAAGGAAATGTAGGGTTTCTTTTTATGAGGTACTCTAAACACTTGTCCAGTAGGAGACAGGCAAAGCTGGGCTATTACCTGATATCCTATTGTCAGTTTAATTAAGAAGCTGAGGACTGAAGGAGGCCATGCATTTCTTGTAGGTCCTGGGTGAGGCCTGTGATAGGTAGTGAAGAAAGCCTTCATTGCTGACACTTGTACTATGCTTTGTAAGCCAGAAAGTGACCAGGTGGCAGTGTGATTACCATGGTAACCTCAAGATAAATGAATAAAACAATGCAGTTTTCCTGCGCTATTAAGCCTTAGATGAAAGAAAGCATAGGAATTCCCGACGAGGGTATTTCAGACATCCTTATTGTTTTCCATTGTTCTATTGGATGTCATATGAAGCCCTACAAAGAATTGACCAAATATGGAGAGGACAGCCCCCTCCGGAAGAGATTTACAGGTCAATGTGGAAATAGGGCTAGGACTGGTGACTTCTTATCCCTGGGCCTCAGTTTCCCAATCTCTAAAATGGGTGGGTTGGATTAGATGGGCTCTGAGGACCTTTTCTTCTCTGAACCTATGATACTATGATCCATGATCCTGTGAACTGAAATGTGAATCCATGGACAGACCCTTTCTTTACAGATCGTTGATCAACACTATCAAAGGACCCACTGTTGAAACAGATGGGAGGATATAAAAGTGATGGGTATGGATTATGTTTATTTGTGTCAAGGAAATCTGAGAGATGGTACAACTTGATATTGTTTTATTTTATTTTTTTAAGTTTATTTATTTAACTTTTAACATTCATTTTCACAAAATTTTGGGTTCCAAATTTTCTCCCCATTTCTCCCCTCCCCCCACCCCAAAATGCTGAGCATTCTAATTGCCCCTATCACTGATCTGCCTGCTCTTCTAACATCCCTCCCTTCCCTTGGCCCCATCTTCTCTTTTGTCCTGTAGGGCCAGATAACTTTCTATACCCCATTACTTATATTTCTTATTTCCTAGTAGTAAGAACAATGCTTGACAGTTGTTCCTAAAACTTTGACTTCCAATTTCTCTTCATCCCTCCCTCCCCACCCATTCTCTTTGGGAAGCAAGCAATTCAATATAGGCCATATCTGTGTAGTTTTGCAAATGACTTCCATAATAGTCGTGTTGTGTAAGACTAACTATATTTCCCTCCATCCTATCCTGCCCCCCATTGCTTCTGTTCTCTCTTTGGATCCTGTCCCTCCCCAAGAGTGTTGACTTCAAATTGCTCCCTCCTCCCACTGCCCTCCCTTCCATCATCCTCCCACCTTGCTTATCCCCTTCTCCCGCACTTTCCTGTATTGTGAGATAGGTTTTCATACCAAAATGAGTGTGCATTTTATTCCTTCTTTTAGTTGAATTGATGAGAGTAAGCTTCATGTTTTTCTCTCACCTTCTCTCTTTTTCCTTCCACTGAAAAGTCTTTTGCTTGCCTCTTTTATGAGAGATAATTTGCCCCTTCTCCCTTTCTCCTCCCAATATATTTCTCTCTCACCCCTTAATTTCATTTTTTTAAGATGTGATCCCATCCTATTCAATTCACTCTGTGCTCTCTCTCTTTCTCCCTCTCCCTCTCCCTCCCTCTCTCCCTCTCTCTCTCTCTCTCTCTCTCTCTCTCTCTCTCTCTCTCTCTCTTTCTCTCTGTGTGTAATCCCACCAACTACCCAGATACTGAAAAGTTTCAAGAGTTACAAATATTGTCTTTCCATGTAGGAATGTGTAAACAGTTCAACTTTAGTAAGTTCCTTATGATTTCTCTTTGCTGTTTACCTGTTCATGCTTCTCTTCATTCTTGTGTTTGAAAGTCAAATTTTCTTTTCAGCTCTGGTCTTTTCAGTAAGAATGCTTGAAAGTCCTCTATTTCATTGAAAGACCATTTTTTCCCTTGAAGTATTATACTCAGTTTTTCTGGGTAGGTGATTCTTGGTTTTAGTCCTAGTTCCTTTGACTTCTGGAATATTATATTCCATGCACTTTGATCCCTTAATGTAGAAGCTTCTAGATCTTGTGTTATCCTGATTGTATTTCCACAATACTTGAATTGCTTCTTTCTAGCTGCTTGCAACATTTTCTCCTTGACCAGGAAACTCTGAAATTTGGCCACAATGTTTCTAGGAGTTTCTCTTTTTGGATCTCTTTCAGGAGGAGATCGATGGATTCTTCCAATATTTATTTTCCCCGCTGGTTCTAGAATATCAGGGCAGTTTTCCTTGATAATTTCATGAAAGATGATGTCTAGACTCTTTTTTTTTGATCATGGCTTTTAGGTAGCCCCATAATTTTTAAATTGTCTCTCCTGGATCTATTTTCCAGGTCAGTTTTTTTCCAATGAGATATTTCACATTATCTTCCAATTTTTCATTCTTTTGGTTTTGTTTTGTGATTTCTTGGTTTCTCATAAAGTTGTAAGACTCCATCTGTTCCATTCTAATTTTTAAAGACCTATTTTCTTCAGTGAGCTTTTGAACCTCCTTTTCCATTTGACTAATTCTGCTTTTTAAAGCATTCTTCTCTTCATTGACTTTTTGAACGTCTTTTGCCAATTGAGTGAGCCTATTTTTCAAGGTGTTATTTTCTTCAGCATTTTTTTGGGTCTCCTTTAGCAAGGTATTGACCTGCTTTTCATGCTTTTCTTGCATCTCTCTCATTTCTCTTCCCAGTTTTTCCTTCACCTCTATAACTTGATTTTCAAAATCCTTTTTGAGTGCTTCCATAGCCTAAGCCCATTGAATATTTATTTTGGATGTTTGAGATACAGAAGCCTTGACTTCTATGTCTTTCCCTGATGGTAAGCATTGTTCTTCCTCATCTGAAAGGATGGGAGGAGATATCTGTTCACCAAGAAAGTAGCCTTCTATAGTCTTATTTTTTCCCCCCTTTTGGGGCATTTTCCCAACCAGTTACTTGACTTTTGGGTCCTTTGTCAAGGAAAGGGTATACTCTGGGAACCTGTGAGATCTCAGTTCTTCCAAGGTGGCACAATCAAGTGTGTACTGGTCTGGATGCAGAGAGGGATTTTTGTGCCCCAAATCTTAGCAGATACCTTTCCACAGCCACTTGGCCTCCAGTTCCACCAAGCCAGCACTGGGGGCTGATTTTCAGATAAGCTGGATGGGCAGGGCCACCATTCAGTTTGAGACAAAGACCAGCTCAGCCAGGGCCTCCACCCAGGGCTGAGGTAAGACTCAGCTCTTCAATGCCCCCAGGGATTTTTACTCTCCAACAATGGAGCTTCCCTATGGGCTGCTGTGCTGGCTCTGTGGCTGCTGCCTGCTGCTGGAGCTATGGGAAAGCCCTTCTCCCTTCCTGGCCAGCTGATAAAACATCATCACTGACTTTTGGAGCCTGTGGGCCAAGGGATCTGAGGCCTTGCTGCTGCAATTGGAGATTTCACCCCTCCTCCCAGAGTCTCGTCGCACCACATGGCTTGGCCAAGGCTGGGCTGGGCTCCGGGCTCGGCTCCATGTCTGGTGCAACCTACATTTCCATGGGCCTTTCAGGTTACCCTGGGCTGGAAATCTCCTCCAATCTGTTGTTTTCCACTTCTGCTGCTCCAAAATTTGTTGAGAGTCCCTCTCTACAGGTATTTTACGTGCTGTGGGGAAGACCCTGCGTAAGTGTGTATTTGTAGTCCGCCATCTTGGCTCCGCAGATATTCTGTTTTAGAGGAAGGAAGAGATGTGTGCTTCAGGAGAGTTGGAATGCCTTCCAAGCATGTGAGCCATACTCTGTGTGCACTTAGACATGTGAGAAGGCTGAGCAGAAGTGGAGACGATGGGAATATTACTTGGCTAGCATGAATGTTAGGTTCAGGAGAAAAGACTTCAAGAAGCTAGCTGGTGGAAGGCAATGGAGGAGGGTCGAAATTTTTTTTTCAAAAAGTGATTAATGGAGAGATTTGAGGAGGGGAATTCACGTGATCAAAATGGCACTTGATTCAGAAGAAAAGTGGCAGAAGGCAAGGAGCACAGACCGCTGAGACAATTGTAATCATCTGAGTCGGTTATGACATAAGTTTTCACTTGGACAAAGATCATTGCAAAGAGAATGGAAAAGGATGGGTTTATAGGCAATGAAGTGGTGTGGTCTGGCTGCCAGAAGAGCTAATGACAGTCTTGGACTTCACTAAAAGGGACATAGGGAGAGCTGAAGAGAGAAACAGAGAAGACTTGCGGCCTTGCTATCTTCTGCTCTTGTTAGAGTTCCTCCAGAGCATTGTCCTCAGTTGTGGGTCCTGTGGTTGGAGGTGTTGCTGAGGTTCAGCCTTAAGAAGAGGACTCAGGATGCCAGACAACTCAGGAGGCCATAGCAACTGCCTTCAGGTGTTTGAAGGAGGGATTATCCCAGAGGGCAGAACCAGAAGCAACAGAGGAAGAGGCAGTGAGGTCAGTTTAGGCTTCAGGATATCCTAAAGTGAAATTAGCTGCCCCAAGAGGTGGTGGGTTCCTGCTCCTTCGAGGTCTTTGGGTAGAGGCTGGATGTCTGCTTGTCAGTTATGGCAGAATGGATATTGCACTGACATTAGGTTCTGTGACTCTGTGAGTCCTGTTTGACTACCTGCTCCCTAAGCTTCCCTCAGTCACCTTAGGGCAGGGGTGGAGAACCTGCAGCTTTGAGGCCATATGTGACCCTCTAGGTCCTCAAGTGAGACCCTTTGACTGAATCCAAACTTCACAGAACAAATCCCCCTCACGTAAGGACTGAGAAGACCACATGTGGTCTCGAGGTCAAAGGTTGTCCACCCCTGTCTTACAGAAGGTCCACCCAGCGCGGGGCCCTGCACCCAGCTAGCACTGAGGAGCTACGTGTTGGACAGAACCCTTAGCTTCTCATCTCTCAGCTCCTTTTCTTCATGGTCTTTTGTATCGTTTCACACCACCAGTCCCAGGACACACATGAGGGATCCCCAAAGAGCTGGTTGTGTTTACGATTAACACAACATTTCTCCCCAGGTCCTCAAAGATGAACAGATAAACAAATAGCTCATCAAGTTGCTGATATTATTTCCTAATGTTCCTCCCATATATCACAATTTTATATTACTACAACTACAGAAGAGAAATGGAGACTTTAGGAGGCCAGAGCAGGAATGGAGAAATTGTGTTTGTGAAACAATAGAATTATTACAAATTATTTTAAATATAGGAGTGGTGGAAATCAGAGATGAGCATAGTATGGTGGAAAGAGTGTTAGATTTGGGATTTGAATTTGAACCTCACTTCTGCCACTCATCAGTGATATGAACACTGGCAACTCAGCTGAATCTCTCTGGGATGCAGTCTCCTAATCTGCTCATTTGTAAAATAAAGGGCCTGGACCAGATGGCCTCTGAGATTCCTTCTGGTTCTAGATCTCTGACCCTGTGATCCTAGAGGTAGGAAAAGAAGGGAATTGGGCAAGACTTGAGAGATGAATGGGGAAAACCTGGTGGGAATGTGTGACTAGGAAGACAGGAAAAGAGAAGGAAAAAAAGGGAGAGGAATAATTATGTTATAGTATGCTATTACATATATATGTGTGTGTGTGCGTGTATGTATATGATATATCCATACACATATTTGATTCAATTAATACAAATGGTTTTGTACTTTTCTATCTTTAGCAAATTCATAGCAGTAGCCTTGCCTTTAATGAAATGATATCAGAACCATTTAGGTGTCAGAATTGATAGCTGAATACATTTTTTTCCATTTTCCTGCTAAGAAATTTCCTTCCTTAGTAAGATTTAAATAATTGATCCTTTAAAAACATTTTAAGAGCATTCCATTGTAATATTAGAATGAATTTAATTAAAATTGTCTAAAAATACCAGTTAAGCCTAAAACCTCATTGATGTCATCAAAAACGATCCTATTCTTAATTAGACTTAGAATTATTTGCATAGTATACAGTATTTTTCATTGATTCAATTAAAATTCTAAGAAATGAATTGTGGGTTATGGCCTTAGATATAAAGTTTATTCTCAAAGAATTAATTCATAAAATTATGGTTACTTTTGCTGAAATGGATTATTATCATCATTTTTTGCAATAATGTGAGTTCATTGAAAGGAAAGCAGGAAAAAAAGCATATTTCAAGAAGCCAATATTTAAATATAGATTTAAGTTAGAACTCAAAGTGCTTCTTAACTTGAATGTGTGTATTTGGTGGGTGACATTACTAGTCTCTTGACTTTGAGAATTTACTCTCATGTAGTCAAACTAGTAAGAGCTTGGGGGTTCCTACTGCCACAGTCACAACTTTCAGATTTTCTACCAGTTAAGTAGATTAAGTAAGATTTTCTACCAGTTTGCACTACATTTTTACTCTTAATATTTTTATTTTGTGACTTATTTTGAATTCGGCGTATCCTTTGAGTATTATTGTGAATATATTGAGTATTATGATTAATATTTTCTCAGAGAGTGCTTTGTAAATGTTAAGGTACTATATGATGATGATGATCATTTATGCAGAAAATGAGATGACTGAGAGTCGATTTCTCTTTGCATCTGGGGTCAGTCATGTGATTAAGTACAGTTGGTGGCCACCTACCTTTTATAATTTAAAGGGCTCAAGAAAGGCATTCTTGTTCCCCTTCAATATACTTGTCTTTACCAATAAAGAAAGACCACCAATTTATGACAAAATTCAACAGATTTTCAGCAAGCAGAAAATCATTTAATAATAGAATGCTATGCCTACCACCCACCCAGGAATGTTTTTCTTACTTGGTCATGCCTATCAAAATTCTCTGCAGTTTTCAAAGCCCACATGAAAAGTCATTTCCTCCACTTAAAAAATTATTTATCTCCTTTCTGTGTTCTCTTAGTACCTCATATATTTGCACTTCTTATATAGCACTTATCATATATTGACTTACGTTTTCATTTTATCAGAGGAGCTTTGCCATTTCCTGAAAGCAATCAAGGCCTCTCTTGCATTCTTGTTGAGACTCAACTCTGACCTCTTATGGTGTCTGTCCATACATGTACATATGTACATACATACATACAGTGGATAGAGCACCAAACCTGGAGTCAGGAATACTCATTTTATTCCACAGATTTAACAACCAGCATTCTTCCAGTGTTTTTAGGCTCATAGATCTAAACCGGAAGGGATGTTAGAGGTCATCTAGTTTAGCTCTCTATTGTTAGAGAAGAGGAAATTGAGGCCCACCCAGAGAGATGAAGTGATCTGCCCAAGGTCACACAGGTAGTAAGTGCAGATGTAGTATCTGAACACAGATCTTCTGACTCCAGAAAAAACCATTTCCGAGAAATTAAAATTGAGTGCCACACAGATATATGATGAGTCTAAACAAGTAAAAAAATAACAAAAGAGTAATTTTGAAGATCAAGAGTGAAGAATATAATTGAGGAAGTGTTTTAATGAAATAGTAGATGAGCTAGGCACATGGTGAGAGTCAAGGATAATAGATAGACAGCCTGAATGCCCAGGTGGTGTCCTTGTGATTTTAGGAAAAGCCAAGGACGGGCCTCTCTAGTTGCTGAATGAGCCTTCAGTGGCTAACTGGAGAACATGCATGAGAATTGCCCTGGATGGAAAGGCAGTGATTTACATCATTGGAAGGAATGTCAGAATCTATCAGAATACATAGTTAACCTTTCCTTGACTTCTAGAACGCAGACTCTGTGAAAGAAGAGATCATGTATCTATTCGCTTTGTACCCTTCCTGACCATTCCTTCTGGGTCTCCTTGACTGGATATTTATTTAGGTCATGCCCAGTAACTGTGGGGGTCCCACAGGGCTCATCCTGGATCCTCTTCTCCTTACGTTGTTTCACTTGGTAATCTCAGCTCCTATGAATTCAATTCTTATTTCTACTTGCATGATTCTCAAACCTACTTATCCAGCCCTAACCTCCCTACTGACTTCCAGTCTCATATGTCCAACTACCTGTTAAACATCTCAGACTGGGTGTTCCACAGACATCTTAAACTCAAAATGTCCAAGACCAAACTCATTCACTTTCCCCTCCAAAGCCTTCTTTCTTCCTAACTTCCCTATTAGATGGAGGATACCACCACTCTCCCAGTCACCCAGGCTTACAATCTGGGTGTCTATATGTCATTCCTTTCTCTCAGAACCCATATTCAATATTTTGCCAAGTCTTGTTGGTTTTACCTTTGTAACACATCTTACATCTAGCTCCCTCTCTAATTTAACACTGCCACCACTCTGGTATAGGTCCACATCAACTGACACCTCAACTATTGCAGAAGCCTGCTTGCCACCAGTTTTTTCCCCACTTTAATCCATCTTCCACTTGGCCGTCAAAACGATCTTCCTAAAGTACATGTCCAACCATGTCATCTCCCTGCTCAATAAACTTCAATAGTCCCCATCACCTCTGGGATCAAATATAATAAAAGTATCTTTTTGGTGTTCCAAGTCTTTCATAATCTCTCCATCCTTCCATTCTTCGTATCCTTACACCCTACCCCCTTCCTTCCTCATACCCTTTTATCCAATGACACCAGAAAAAACCCTCCATCTCTTCATTGACTATTCCCCTCCCCCCATTCTAATGCCTAGAACATTTTCTTTCCTTGTTTCTACCTCCTGACTTCGTTTTCCTTCAAATCCCAGCTGAAGTCCCACCTTGTACAAGAAACCTTTCCCGATCTCCCTTAATTCTCATGCCTTCCGTTTGTTGATTATTTCTACCTTATCCTGTGTGTTGCTTGTTTTTACTTAGTTGTTTTCAGGTTATCTGTGAGCTCTAAGAGGGCAGGTACTGGCTTGTGCCTTTCTTTGTGTTCCCAGCACATGGTAGGTTCTCAATAGGTGTTCACTGCCTGTCTGATTACTATGGTACCATGTAAGTTGAGTGAGCCCTGAACAAATATTTGCTGAATTAATGAATCCTAAATTTAATCAATTCATAAGTTAAATTATGTATTCATTATATTTTAATTCTTTGATAGATCTGTTCTTTCATCCAGTAGTATAGATTACAATTCATCTCTGCCTTTCATCGTGTAGTAATCATGAACTTTCCATAAATGTCCCATAGCAGCTCTACCCAAAGCAGTGGAGGCTACTTCTGTTTCTATCCAGATGCCAAAGTCATCTTTCTGAAGCACAGCTCTGATCACGCTATATCTTTCTCAAGAATCTTCAATATTAAATTCAGTTGGCCTCTAAAGTCCTTCACAATCTGACTTCAGCTTAACTTTCTAAACTTCCTTCACATTCCTTGTCGTGTAATCTATGTTCTAGCCAAACTGGCTTACTTTCCATACCTTAAAACCAGTCTTCTGTTTCCACCTCCATGTCTTTCTTCAGTCCGTCCACTGTGCCTAGAATGTGCTCCTTCCTTCCCTCTTCTTAGAGCTTTCATCCTCTTTGGCTCAGCTCGTGGAGACCTAGAGGAACCTCTTCAAGTCTCCTTGTTTCCTAGTGTGTTCTCTCTTTCTCCTCAGCTGTTTTATATTTTCTGTCTCTTTTTTTTCTGCGTATCCCGCAGAGTGTAACCTATATCAGGACAGGGGCTGCTTTTCACTTCTCTTTTCAGCGCCTTGTACCTAGCAGACACTTTTTAAATGCTTTCAGACCAAGTGAGTCACATTGTAGCCTAGAGATGACCATCAGTGGAGCTCAGATGCTGTCAGCACTCCCAAGCTGGAAAGGCACCAAGGGCCATATTGAGAAAAGCCTTGGTCAGCTGTTGGAAGCCTGACTGGGCTCAGCCTGGAGAAGGATGGAGGCTGCTGGCAGAGCAGATAAAACCCTTATGATCATAACACTTGCCATGAGAAATGCAGCAGAGAGAACGTTTATGTTCATTGTAAATAATTGTAACAGCTCACAGAATTTATCCCTTCGGGTTTACAAAGTATTTTCTTCTTTTGAGTCTGGTAGGTGGTGCCATGAATAGCGGATGGAACGTGGATGGAGTCAGGGTGTTAGGTGGACAGTATTGGGATAATTATCTTCATTTTGTAGATGAAGAAATTGAGGCTTTTGAAGATTTAGAGACTTGCATGCTGCTAGACTTGGAGGGCTAGGATTTATAACTCAGGATTTCCCCCTCAAGTAAAGTCAACCAACATTATGCACCTATATGTGTCAGGCACTCTGAAAAGCATTGGAGATATACAGAGAAAGAAAACAAAGGAGCTCATAGTTTAGTAGGGGGACAGCATGTAAACCACCCAGTGCAAACAAACTTCAGGTGGGATAAGCTGGAGATAATCTCAGGGGGAGACACTGGAATTAAGGAGGATTGGGAAAGGCTTCCTGCAGAAGATAGGTGCTACCTGTGACCTGAAGCCATGTGGTAGAGAGGAAGAGGGAGAAGATTCTTGGCCTGGGGGGTCAGCCAGTGAAAGTGCCTAGAGTCAGGAGCTTTGGGACCTCTTCAAGGATCCTGGTGTCATTGGATCACAAAATATGTCTAAGTGAGTGAACTATAAGGCTTTAAAAGTCAAATAGGGCATTTTATATTTGATCCTGGATAATAGGGAGTCAGTGGAGTTTAGTGACTAGTAGGGTGACATGGTCAGACTATACTTAAGAATTATCAGTTTGACAGCTGAATGGAAAATGAATTGGAGTGACCAGTGAGACCAACCAGCAGGCCACTGCAGTAGCCCAGGTGTGAGGTGATGAGGGGCTGTGCAAAGGTAGTGGCAGTGTTAGAGGAGAGAGAGGGGTATCTAGAGATTTTGTGAAGGATAGAAAGGACAGGACTTGGCAAAAGATTGGATGGGGGATGAGTGAGAGAGTGAGGAGTTGAGGGTGTCTATGAGCCTGTATGAATAACAGGATGGTGGCTCCCTCCAGGGTAACAGAAGTTAGAAAGAGGGGAGGAACATTGAGTTCAGGTTTGGATATGCTGAATTTAAGATGTCTATGGGAATAGAATTCTGGATGTCTGCCAGGCAATTGGAGATGTGAGACTGAAGGTTGGGAGAGAGGTTAATGCTGGATAAGTAGATGTTAGAATAATCTACATAGAAATGATCATTGAATCCATGGAGCTGATGTGATCACCAAGCAAAATAGTATAGAGAGAGAAGGGAAAAGGGCTCAGGATGTGTGTTTGTCCTTCACTGCTGAACATGCCATCAGAGAAATAATGACATGACTTGCACTTGACTTTGTTTTGAGCGAGGGGGGGCTCTCCAGAGCTATCTGAATCCAGTGACCAGATATTCATCAGGATGACTGGAGATGAGCCAGGATGAGGAAACTGAGGTTAAGTGATTTGTCCAAGGTCACACAGCTAATGTGTCAAGTGTCTGAGGTGAGATTTGAACTCAGGTCCTCATGACTCCTGAACTGGTGCTCTATCCACTGCACCACCTAGCTGCCCCAGAGGGCTCACAGAGCCTTGGGAAATACCTACAGTTAACAAGCTTGACCTGGATGAAGGTCCAGTGAGGGAGACTGAAAAGGAGTGGTTAGATGCACAGGAGAAGAACCTGGAGATGGCAGTGGCACAAAAAACTAGAGAGAAGGGGGAAGTCTCAAGGAGAAGAGGGTGATGGACAATGTCATAGGTTGTAGACTAGTCCAGGAGGGTGAGAACTGGGGAAAGAGCACTGGAACTGGGAATTAACATCTTGGGTAGCTTTGGGGAGAGTAGTTTGTGTTGAATGGTGAAACTGAAAGCCAGACTGTATAGCATTAAGGAGAGATGGAAAGGCAAGGAAGTGGAAGACCTATTATATATGAGTGACCTTCTCAAGGAGTTTAGGCACAAAAGGGAGGAGATATAGGTTACAATAGCCAGTGGACATGGATGGATGAAGTATGGGTTTTTTGAGGATGGGGGAGTCATGGACATGTTTGTTGGCAGTAAGGGAGCAGCTTGTAGATGCGGAGAGATTGAAAAGATATAGGGTACAAGCAATCTCCCAATGATCATTTGGGCATGTAGAGGGGTTAGGTTGGCAAAGAGAAGGGCCACCTCTTCATGGGAGGCAAGAGAAACAGAGAAGATAGTGGCAGAAAGTATCTGAGTGATGTGAGATGAAGAGGGAGCTCTTTGCAAATGGTCTTAAATTTTTCAGCAAAATATGAGGCCAAGTTCTCAGCTGAGAGGGTGGGAAGAGAGGGAGTCATAGGAGATTTGAGAATGGGTGAAAGCATTTGGAAAAGCCAGTGTGATGAGTGAATAATGAATCAACTAAGGCGGTGTAAAAGGCTTGCCTTGCTGCAGTGAGGATCCAATTGAGTTAATGTAACATGGTCCAGAGTGCAGCATTCTTTGGATTGGGAAGGATTTGGTTGGTGTACAGGGAGAACCTGTTTCAATATCTTTTTCTTTTTCCACTAATTGAATTGCCCTCTCAGTCTACCCTATCTTTTCTTATTGGTCAATGTGTCTACAAGGATGGAACATGACATTTTTTAATGCATTGAATGTCCTTAGTGACAACATTAACTGTAAACAGTCCATTAAGTTAGGAACAGAGGAGTAAACAGAGGAAAAACAGACTAATTTACCTGTCATAGTTAGATAGTTACCATAGTTAGACAGTTGCCAGAGAACCATATACCCTAGGAGATATGGGAATGAGTTTGCTAATCCAGTCCTGAATATCTCAGTCTTTGACTACATGTGCTTTATCTCCTTTGTGAAGAGATTGAAATGAGTTTTGAAGTTCAAAAATTTCTGGGAGGAGACGTGTTTGAAAGACAGAAAAAAAATGAAAAACCCACCAAAGTGAAGGAATTTCTTTGCGCAGAAAGATAAAGGCACAGGATGGCTTGAGGTTTGAAATCAGTTGCTAAAGTTTGGAGATGACTACTTGGCCAGTGGGAGTAAGATTGAGGGTACGGTAAAGGCTATCACTTTCCCCAAGTTTTCTAGTCCTGTGGTATGTTTATTTTTATTTGTATACGAGCAAGTGGAAGTGGACTCAACGCAAGAAAATGGAAGACTCAGCTGAATCAGCTCAAGTAAACAAGAGGTCTTTGCTGGAGGCAACATATTTTTGAAAGCAAGCACTGATGAATTAATTCTCAAGATATATGAAAGAAGATATTGAACAATATGAAGAAACCATGACTGTATTGCCATTAAAAAAGGGTGATTGAGAAGCTTTTAATACCTATTGACTTATCCAGCTACTTTGACATTGTTATCACAACTATTTGCACACATATTAGGGGCATTCTTGATCAATATATAATCAATATATGAAATCAATCATGTCAATATATGAAATATATGAATCAGTATATGAAAAGGGAACAGAGAGACTTTAGTGAACTATATTCTACAGCAGATCCTATTTCCTCAGCTCCACAGTTGACTGAAAGGTGCGGAAAATATAAGGTTCCACCATAAAAAAATCATTTGATTCGGTGAAACCAAATGCCACTTGAAAAGCTCTCTTCTGTGGAAGAGAGCTCTCCTCTGTACATGTTAAGATCATACATGTTAAGATCATGATACACAAAACAATAGATAAATGCTGTTTGATCTTCTATTATTACTATCAGTTTTGCTTTAGGCTTTTCAAAGGTGCTTTACTATTGTCATAGAGCATGACCAGTAGAGCACAATTCACAAAGACATTCCCTGTCCTCTAGAAGCTTCTGTTTGCAGATGATGTTGTGCTTGGATATTGCAGATACTCCTCAATGAGATCCAGACTCATTCAAAAGAGCTCAACTCGCTTACTGACACAGGAGATAACATTCAGTAAGTGATGATGAAGATGAAGATGATGTGTGCCCACCTAGCCTCTAATATGCACTCATAAATGTTGACCACAAAACTGAGATCCATAGTGCATCTAGACAATGCTCTGGGCCTAGAATAGAAGGAAAAGAGGAGTATGTATTGCATTGGAGAAATTACACTGTGACTTCCAAGCTTCTGTCCACCAAAAAATCCCATCTATCATGAGATACAATAATCTCTGAGGATTCTAAATGTCGGTCACACAAAAAACAATAAAGGGACATATGAAATGGCACAAAAGCTATCAATAGCAACAAGAAAACTCATTATTTGTGTAGATTTGGAGCATAAAGAGACTAGAGAAATCATCCAGTTCAATTTCAGAACTATATGACTGAGGAAATGAAAACCCAGAGAGGTCAAGTCATGAGTGGAAGAGCTAAGATTTGAATCCAGATCCCTCTGAGTTGAAATCCAGCTCTTTTCCTAGTTGGCTACACTCATCAGAAAAAGAGACCAATTGGTTGGTCATGGAGTGAGCTGGGGAGGGACAGAAGGGTATCATAGATACAGAGGAGTAGTACATGCTACACGTGAAGATTCCTAGAATGCCAAGAGATCAAAAGGGAGAACTTCATCATTTGGGGGTAGATTCTCTGTGGCAGATGTATGGAAGAATATAGTTAAGAAGCACACAGGATGAAAAAGTGGGGTTACTTAATGTCCATCCCACATTCATGATGTCATGGATCCTTTGAAGCACTGAAGCACTGGTTTTGTTTGATGACTTGTGTTTGTCCTTCATTTACAAAGAGGACCATGACATCAGAGAAATGATGACATGACTTGCAGTTGACTTTGATTTGAGTGAAGGAGGACTGTGCAAGGACACCAACCTTATTTTCTCCTCCAAGTCATCTGGATGCAGTGGTCAGATATTCATCAGGATGACTAGAGATGGCACAGGATGCCATGGAGACCCTGGTCCTTTTAGGCTAAGGCCTTTTCAGATTCTCACTTTGAGTGAGGTAACACCCATTCAGTGAATAGGTCTCTTTAAGAAGTGGGTCAAGGAATGGCCCCTTTAATTAAAAAATAAGGCTGGGAGGGGAAGATCCTCAGGGATGCCATTCCAAAGGTAAACATTCATTCTAGGCCAGGAGGGTCCAAATTGTAGCGATTAAGTGCAGCTTGAGCAGGGACCTGTTATGTCCAATCTATGAAATGGGTTTAAGGTTTTGTGAAAAAAGAAAGAAAGAAAGGAAGGAAGGAAAGGAAGAAAGAAAAATTGATATTACCCTTGGCTTCCATGTTTTTCTGCTTGCCCAAGAGGTTTACTATTTGTTGCTAAGAAGGTTTCTAGACTTCTCTGGCCACCTTGTTATGGCATTTGCTTTACAGAAGTTAAATTTCTATAGGAAATGTTCATCATGTGATCAGAGCTTGGGAGTTGGAAGAAATCTCAGAGGTCATCTTCTTGCAGACGAGGAAAGTAAAGTCCATGAAGGTTGTGACTTTCTGGAGATCAGAGGTAGTCAGAGGCAGAGCTAGAATTCAAGCTCTCATCAGTCACCAAATATACATGAATTGGAATTAGGTTCTTTCACTTGTCTACCTCCTATTTGTGAGCATCAGTAGTTTATTTGAACAGAAGACTGACACTGTTGTCTTTGAGCAGAATCACAGAACTTGAGAGTTGGAAGGGACCTCAGTGGCCATCTGGTCCAACCTATACATAAAAGTCTTATTGGACATCTGACAAGTGTTCATCAACCTCTGCCTGAAGACTTTCAAGGTAGAGGAATAGGCCATCTCTGGAGACAAGTCATCCCACTTTTGGACAGCTTGAATTGTTGGGAAGCTGTTTTCTGAATCAAGCCCAAGTTGGCCTCTTTGCTATTTCTGCCCATTGCTTCTGGCTCTGCTCTGTCTTCCACATGACAGCCCTCTAGATACTTGAAGACAGTTTTCACATTAACCCCCCTCCCCGCCACCCCTTTCCAGGTTTATCTTGCTCCAGCCCATCAACTGCTTTTTGATGTTATGAGCTACAGGCTCATTACCATCTGGACACTGTCCATTCTTAAACAGTGCTTCCCAGAACTGAACACCTCCCTCCAGTTGGGTTCTGACCAGGGAACAGTACAATGGGATGATCACTTTTCTATTCCCAGAAACTGTGCCCTTCCTGGGGAAGCCCAATGTCAGGTTGGCTTTTTTGACTGCCACATCCCATGACTGACTCTTCTTGAGTTTTCATTCTACTCAGAGCTCCCCGCGCAGAACCCTCTTGAAAGCAGTGTCTTCTCATCTTTATTCTTTCTTCTAGTTCAGTGTTAATATTGAACTTTGCTTTAATTGGTGACTCTAATATCTGTGATGAGTCATCTCCTGTCAGTTTCATTTTTTTGTGGTGGAATTTGTTGCCTACCATATCAAATACCTTCCTACTTCTTCTGGAGAAAGTATTCATGAGTGTTAGGTTCCAAGTAGCCTACCATTCTTTGTCCTCTTTTATTTCATCTGGAACCATATTTTTTGCCTTCCTTTTCTGTGCCAGACTTTGCATTGAACCAACAATGTACCCATTGGGTATATTTGGAGGATCTTGGCAAGTTCTTCAGAGAATTTTTCTGTCTTTATTTTCTACCACAGATGTTGGCAAAACAAGCTGCTGTTATCTGTGTAGTTTGCTATGAGCTTTTGCTCATTAAGAGCATTGTAAGGCAAAATGACCCATTAAGGGAGAAATACTTCTAGCTTCCGCTTTCTCTGCATCTCTGAGATTTGGTAAGCCACCCTTCTGTTTAGGTTCCTTAGGTCTTGTGTTTTCATTCATAATGAGAATGTTAATATTGACATGATTCTGCTCTTTTCATGGTATGTCAATATCCATTAAGAGTTAAGAATCTCAGTTTTCCTCTTAATTCCCATCTTCTATACTTTTCTTGGGGGTGTGCCTGTGTACCAGAAATTCCAGCCTGCATTGTTGTTTCTTTTTTTATTACTACTAATTTATTTGTTTTCAGTTTTCTATAATCACTTCCATAAGTCTTAGATTCTCTCTCTCTCCTTCTTCCATCTCTCCCAAAGAGGGCATGCAATCTTATACAGGTTCCACACATATGCATAAATCTGACAAATATACTATTCCTTGCTCCCCTAATTTGTTTATTGTATCAGTCTTTACCTAGATCATATATCCATTTGGACTTTATTCTTGTGTACGGTGTCAGGTATTGGTCTGTGCCCACTTTCCACAACACTGTTATCCTGTATCCTTTTGCCATACAGTGAGTTCTTATTCCAGAAGCTGGGCTCCTGGGGTTTATCAAAGATATCAAGATACTACTGTATCTTGCATACCTAACATATTCCATTTATCTACCCCTCTGTTTCTTAGCCAGTACCAAGTGGTTTTGATGATTGCTGCTTTATAATACAGTGTGAGATCTGGTAGGGCTAGACCACCTTCCCTAGCATTTCTTTTCGTTAATTCCCTTGATATTCTGGACCTTTTGTTCTTCCAGATGAATTTTGATATTATTTTTTCTAGCTCTAGAAAATATTTTTCTGGTAGTTTGATTGGTATCAAGCAATAGTCATGTTGCAGAGAATTAAAATGAATGGGAGAAACCATGAGACAAACCCAAACAAAACAAAATATAACACAAGAGAAAATATTCTGCTTCATTCTGTGTTCCAATTCCATAGTTCTTTCTTTGGATGTGGACAGCATTTTGCCTTGAGTCCTTTGGGAATGTTTTAGGTCCTTACATTGTTGTGAAAGACTAAGTCTTCCAGAAAAATTCATCTCCCACTGTGGTTATTACTGAGTACAATGTTCTCCTGGTTCTGCTCCTTTCACTCACATAAGTCCTTCCAGGCATCTCTGAAATCTTCTTGTCCATCATTTCTTATAGAAAAATAATATTCTATTACATTCATATACCACAACTTGCTCAGTCATTCCTCAATTAATGGACATCCTTTCCATGTCCAGTTCTTGGCCACCACAAAGAGAGCTGCTATAAATATTTTTGTATACGTGAGACCTTTTCCCATTTTTATGATCTCTTTGGGATACAGTCCTAGAAGCAATATTGCTGGGTCAAAGGGTATTCACATTTTTGTAGCCCTTTGGGCATAGTTCCAAATTGCTCTCCAGAATGGTTGGATTAGCTCACAGCTCCACCAACAATGAATTAGTGTTCCAACTCTCCCACATCTTCTCCAACATTTATCATCCTCCTGTTTTGTCATGTTAGCCACTCTGATAGGTGTTATATAGTACCTCAGAGTTGTTTTGATTTGCATCTCTCTAATCAATAGTGATTTAGAGCATTTTTTCATATGACTATAGATAAATTTAATTTCTTCCTCTGAAAACTGCCTGTTCATATCCTTTGACTATTTATCAATTGGGGAATGACTTGTAGTCTTGTAAATTTGACCCAGTTCTCTATCTATTTTAGAAATGAGACCTTTATTACAGGCACTAGTTGCAAAAATTCTTTCCCAGTTTTCTGCTTCCCTCCTAATCTTGGTTGAACTGGGTGTGTTTGTGCAAAAACTTTTTAGTTTAATGTAATCAAAATTATCCATTTTTCACTTCATAATGTTCTCTGTTTCTTGTTTGGTCAAAAATTTCTCCATTCTCCATAAATCTGACAAATACCCTATTCTTTGCTCCCCTAATTTGTTTATTGTATCAGTCTTTACCTAGATCATGTATCCATTCGGGCTTTATTCTTGTGTATAGTATCAGGCATTGGTCTATGCCCAGTTTCTGCCACACTGTTATTCAGTTTTTGTCAAACAGTGAGTTCTTATCCCAAAGGCTGGGGTCCTTGGGTTTATCAACCAGTAGATTGCTATATTCATTGACTAGTGTGTCTTGAGTACCTAACTTATTCCACTGATTTACCCCTCTATTTCTTAGCCAAAACCAAGTAGTTTTGATGATTGCTGCTGTATAGTACAATCTGAGATCTATTAGGGCTAGGCTGCCTTCCCTAGCATTTCTTTTCATTATTTCCCTTCATATTCTGGACTCTTTGTTCTTTCAGATGAATTTTGATATTATTTTTTCCAGCTCTAGAAAAGCTTTTTCTGGTAGTTTGATTGGCATGGCACTGAATAAGTAAATTAATTTAGGTAGAATTGTCATTTTTATTATATTAGCTTGGCCTCCCCACAAACAACTGATGTTTTTCCACTTACCTACATCTGACTTTATTTGTGCAAAAAGTGTTTTATAATTGTGTTCATATAGTCCCTGTATTTGTTTTGGCAGGTAGACTCTTAGATAATTTAAAGTGTCTATTTAAATAGGATTTCTCTTTCTATCTCTTGCTCTTGGGCTTTGTTAGTAATATATAGAAATGCAGAAGATTTGTGTGGGTTTATTTTGTAATCTGCAACTTTGCCAAAGTTGTTTATTATTTCAAGTAGTTTTTTACTTGATTCTCTAGGATTCTCTAATATATCATCATAGTGATAACTTAGTTTCTTCTTTGCCTATTCTGATTTCTTCAATTTCTTTTTCTTCTCTTATTGCTAAAGCTAACATTTCTAGTATCATATTGAATAACAGTGATTCTATTTATTCCTATGCTCTCCAGTGTTTTCAATAGGAATTGGTGTTGTATTTTGTCAAAAGCTTTTTCTGCATCTATTGAAAAAGTCATATGGTTTCTGTTAGTTTTGTTGTTGATATGATCAATAATGCTGATAGTTTTCCTAATATTGAACCAACCTTGCATTCCTGGTATAAATCCTACATGATCATAATGTATTATTCTCATGCTAAGTTGCTATATTCTTTTTGGTAATATCTTATTTACAAATTTTAGATTTACATTCATTAGAGAAATTGGTCTATAATTTTCTTTCTCTGTTTTGGCTCTTCCTGGTTTAGATATCAAAACCATATTTGTATCATAAAAAGAATTTGGAAGGACTCCTTCTTCACCAATTTCCCCAAATAGTCTGTACAGTATTGAAATTAACTGTTCTTTAAATATCTGATGGAATTCACTTGTAAATCCATCTGACCCTGGAGATTTTTTCCTAGGGAGTTCATGGATAGCTTGTTCAATTCTTTTTCTGAGATGGGGTTATTTAAGTATGCAACTTCCTCTTCTGTTAATCTGGGCAATTTATATATTTATAAAAATATTCATCCATCTCACTTAAATTGTCAAATTTATGGGCATAAAGTTGGGCAAAATAATTTCTAATTATTGTTTCAATTTCCTCCTCATTGGGAGTTCTCCTTTTTCATTTTTGATATTGGTAATTTCATTTTCTTCTTTCTTTTTTTAAATCAAATTGACCAAAGGTTTATCAATTTTATTAGTTTTTTCATAAAATCAAATCTTTGTTTTATTTATTAGTTCAATAGTTTTCTTAATTTCAATTTTATTAATCTTTCCTTTGGTTTTCAGTATTTCTAATTTGGTATTTACTTGGGGATTTTCAGTTTGTTCTTTTTTTAGCTTTTTCAGCTGCATGCCCAATTCGTTGCTCTCCTCTTTCTCTCTTTTATTCATGTAGGTGTTCGATGATATACAATTTCCCCTAAGAACTCATTTTGCAGCATTTAAGAAGTTTTGGTAGATTCTCATTCTTGTCATTCTCTTGAACCCAGGGCCACACAGTAAATCAGTGTCTGAGTCTGGATTTGAACCCAGGTCATCCATACTCCTGGTTCACTGTGCCAGAATGATCATTTGTGTTTACTCTGAGACTGGTTTTTCTTTTCTTCTGTTCACTTTTCCTATTTATACTTGGTATTCAGATCTCTTATTTCACAGCTACTTCAAATTCTGTACCTCAATATCATTTAACAATCTTATTCATACCCCACCTTGCTCTGCCAAATTTTGGGTTATTGCTTCTGTGTAACTTGATGAGGGAATCTGCCGATGCATCCTGACATACACCTCAGGAGCAATCTGGTTGATTTTCCCTTTATGTTTGGAAATGAATATGTCCTGTTTTAGGAGAGGAAGACCACCTTTTATACCATGATTGCCCTTGGGAAACAATTACTTTTCCTTTAGCTTGCAGCCTTGAACACTCTCATTACTTTTGAGCATCTCAGACAAGTGTAGTGTGTCCTTAGGGACTCCTTCTGTTCTTTTAAGGTGCCATGTACCCCTGTTTTGGGAGAGGTATTCTCCCCTGGGATGTGAGTCTTGAAAGTTACAACTCACTCTCATGGCCAAAAGTTGAACGGAATGTTATGCCAACAATGTACGACAATACTCCTTCATTATAGATGGGTAAAAACTGACTTCCAAAATATTTTTGCTTGTTGTAATATAACAAAATAATGCAAATCCTATCAGGTTGAGAGTACACACGTTACGTTTTCCCCCTTGATAGGGCAGATGGGTATAAACAGCAGAGAGGTTTGTATTACTTTGTGTTTACTCTGGTTGCTGGTGACTGTGATCATTTAAGTAATTATAGTCTTGGTTTTCTTATCTCTAAAATAAAAACTATCATAAAATCATTGACTTTTTCCTTCTCTAAGCAATCTGCTATGTTTATCAGGTTACTATGTCCGGGAAAAATCTAAGCAAATCATTAGTTTGCTGATGGATGAACAGCTGCTGCATAAAGAGCGGGAGGTGGCGTGTCGGACCAGAAGGCGAACATCCTATTCAATGACGTTTCCTAAAAGATTGCCTGGCGCTGGCCACTCACCAACTCACTCAGCAGGTCCTGCCCTGGTGTCAGACGCCTCTGCTTCAGAGAACAAACGCAAGCTTCTCAAGGCGTCAAGGCTTCACCTCACAAGTGCGTATCTGGAAAAGTTGTCACATTGTACTGGGGGGTGAGGGGGCCCCAAGTTTAAGAAATATATATACACATCTATCTATCTATCTATCTATCTATCTATCTATCTATCTATCTATCTATCTATAATGTATAATATAAAAATGTTGAGTTCAGGTGTAAAGGGCAGGAAAACGATTGATTTACTACTCATATTTGTTGTTTTATTGAACTACTCTTGAATACAAATATATGTTTCAAGCACAATTTCTTCAAGGTTAGAAGCTACAAAATGAATCCATAATGAAACAAATGGGCATAATAGCAGTTTTGAAGTGTACCCATGCCTGGAAAAGGAAAGCATGCCAATATCTAGTATGAAAGGAGTGTAATGTAGCTGGGCAGAGTGGGGTGGTGGGAAGAATCCTACTTTTGGAGTCTAGAGAGCCTGAGTTCAAATTTTGGTTCAGTTATTTAATGCTGACATGACATTGTGCAAAAGACTGAGAATCTCTACGTCTCAGTTTCCTCATCCGAAAGATGAAGCCTTTGAGCTAAATGACCATTAAGCATCCTTTGGCTATCCATTCTACGACAGAAGTGGGTGCATGTTGGCATCCACCCTCTTTTTGATTTCAGCTGTGGTTTTGCCAGTTATGTCAGTCATTCCCAGATGAGCTGGTTTTGTATAAAAGGAGAATAAAAGTAAATTCTCTGGAGTCTGAATGTGATTTTTTTCCTGGATATTCACAGTGTCTAATGGAGCTAGGTTGCAATATCATACTTGGGCAACACATCTGCCATCTGACAAATGATATGCTTGATAAACTTGATAAAATGAATTCATGATCTGCTTCATGAAATTTTCAGACAGATACTTCCATATATTAGTTTATTTAAAGCAATCAGTGTTTGAATAGTTCACAATTAATGGAATCTAGTAAGAAAATAGTATTTACTTAAATGCTGACTTTGTTGGAATGCATTATTCTGTTAAATGAGGCCAGCTCTACAAGCACTGGTGCAGGAATGTGAGATTTCTGTTTGATGTGGTTTTATGTGTAGTGCTGGATATCTGATGAGGCAAAGAAGGAGCGTCCTCTTGACGGGGTAGAGACAGACTGATTCATTAGCTTAAATATTGGGAAAGTGGGGGGATGAGAAACAAAGGCTCAAAAATGCTATTTGGGGCATTTTCCTAGGAAAAGTCACTGCCCCATTTCTAGTTAGGGATACAAGGATTCATAGAATTATCCTATGAGGTGCTGGAAGGTACCTCAGAGTCCATCTCAGAGATCCCCATTTCATAAAGGAGTGAAAAAGAAAAGGACAAGGAGGTTAAGTGACTTCTCTGGAGTCATAGAAGTGGAATATCAGGGCTATGATTTGAATCCAGACCCATCAGTCCTGGAAGCAGGGGGAGATCTGAGAATCCTTCATGGAAAGATCCTTGAAGGAAGAAAAGCATCTTTGGAAAGGTGATGTGAGGAGGGAGTCCATGGGAAACATCCCAGGAGTGCAGAGCCTGGCAGTGTGACCTGTGGGAATAACCAAGGGCATGAGCAATGGCTTCTTGAGTTCGGGTATCTGGATCATAACTGGAGGCAAGTTTGACTGATCTGATGTGAAGGAACTGCTCTTTTATTTGCAAAATTAAGAGGAAATTGGATTATGAGGGGCTTTAAATGGTGTGCCAAGGAATTCGTATTTTATTTCCCAAGTTTGTTTTGGCAGCTTTGTGGAAGATGGGTAAAAAAGAGATGAATTAGGAGGCTCCTCAGAGCAGTCCAGGGGAGAGAGAATGAGGCCTGAGGTGGGGTGTTGCAATGGGGGTAAAGACAGCACGATGGATGGGGGCCCGAGGCAGAGGGAAGAGTCTGGCATGACTGAGGTTACGTACCTGACTGACTAGGATAATGATGATGCTGAGAAATGTGGATAGTAGAGGTGGCGCTGCTTAGGGGGCAAATTATAGATTCTGTCTTGGATATGCCCAGTTCGAAACATTGGCAAGATGCTTAGTTGGAGTCATCCAGCCACTAGACTGGATTGGGATTTGACAGAGAGATTGGATAGTTTCAAAAGTTATCTGTGTGAGGCTGGTCACCGAGTCTACAAGAATAAGAGAAGAGAGCTGGGAACTGAAGTTGGAGGTACCTGAGCTTAGGATGCACCAGAGACTGAAAAGGACCAAGCAGGAAGATGGGAGAAGGACTGGGAGAAAGCAGCAACCACCATGGCAGGCGTGCAGGGGAAGAGGCTAGGGATGGGGAGGAGGGAAGGGCTGAAAGAGGGGAGGAAGGGAGCGAGAGTCAAGGATGGCGGCTCGGGAGAGGGGCTTAGGCTAAAGGGAAGCAAAAAAGTTTGCCAAAGTTTTCAAAAGGTGTGGTAGGGAAGAAAGACTTTCAGGTAGAAAGACTTTTTGTACCAGCCACATCATACCATCAGTATGGGGAGCTCCCTGTGAGAAAATTCCCTGTATCCAATACAGATGAATATCTCCTCTGCTTCTTGCAGCCTTAGAGTTGTCTGGGGGCTCTGATAGGGGTCACACAACCAGGCTGTGTCAGAGGCAGGGCTTGAACCCAGGTCTTCCTTGCTCAGAGGCCCACTCTGTAAGCATCCATAGCAGGACATCATTTCTCCTGAGGTTGGATGCTATGAATTTGTAGTGGGTACTTTGGGCATGACCTTGGACAGCTCCAGAGGAGGGGAGGTAGTGAATAGTGCGATAGTCTAATGAAAAACCTGGCCTTGCTGGCCTGCACTGCTCTGCTGGCTCTAAATCGATCCGAAGAGAGGGTGGGAGGACAAGGGCCCAAAAAGCCATGGGAGGTCAGTGTTGATTGGAACTGGTTGTTGTCATGCCCTGGCTGTGAGGAATCGAAGCAAGGTTTGAGCCTGCATAATGGGTTCCAGGCTCCACCACCACTAGTATCATAGCAGTGGAATTCATGTCTCCTGCTTGTATAGGCAATTAACATCTCTACCCTGTCATGTTTTACAGAAATGGAAACTGAAATTTTAGAATACTTAAAAAGAACACTGTGGAAGCCCCTGAAAAACATTGTTTTCTCTATCACAGATTTTAACCTATCTGGCTTTTAAGAGCCCATCTTCCTAGGCTCGGTGTGCACAGTGTGGGAGGAAGAAAAATGAGCCCAGTAGGAAGAATGGGGGAAAATAAAGAGACAGCAGAATAGAGCCAAGGGAGGAGAGATAATGGCACCTGCATTCAGAATGAAGAATGGGAAGAAAAGCTTCCCATGGGGAGCTTCCTCAGAGGCCTGGGGATGCTGCTGTTCTAATGCTGAGAGGAGACAGACCGATGCCACAATACACTTGGTAAATAGGATGCTGAGGAGGCTGAAAATGGGAGCAGAAGCGCACGCCGGGGAAATCTGCAATGTGATTGGCAAAGCAAAAGGAAACCCAAGCAGTGCAAACCGACCTAGCCTGCTTTTAAACTTTGTTTTCTTATTTTTTTCAAGTTAACATTTCTGTAGCTTAAGGTTGACAAATTGTTGTCCTCACAACCCTCCTTTGAGGGGGGTTTTACCTAATCCCCATCTCCTTTTAAAGATGAGGAAACTGAGGGTCAGAGTGGTGAGGTGACTGGGAGTGAGGCTTAAGCTTGGGCTCAGTATTGGGAGAAATTCGACATGGCTGATAACTTGTACTTTACTTAATCCACAAACCGCCAAGGGGGCGGCATCCACAGACACCACATTTGTGGTCTCAAGACGATTTTTAAAATCTTGGATTGTTCCAAGGTCAGGCACCCTAGGGTCATGTACAGTCATAGAAATTTGCCTGGGACATGTCGGCGGAGTGAAGTGACTGGCCCAGGATGATGCATCCTGCCTCTGTGTTCTCAGAGAAAGGAAGAAGAGACAATTTCCTCACGCTTCATGGCAAAGACAAATTTTAAAAGAGTAGAATTGGTGGCATCTGAAGCATCCTTGTCGAGCACCTGCCCTGTCCTGTTCTGTTAGATGGGTACAAAGAACACACGGACTTGTGAGGAGCTGACAAGTCTATGGCAGAGAGCGTGTCTAGAACCCCTTACACATGATGCCTCACTTGATCCTCCCAACAACTCTGGAAGCTTCGTGCTTTTCCTATCTCCATTTTACAGAGAGGAAACCGAGGCAAACATAAATTAAGTGACTTGCCCAGGGTCATACAGATAGTGTGTCTAGAGTCAGATTTGAGTTCAGGTCTTCCTGACCTTGAACTGAGCTAGGGAAGGTCAGGGCTGGAAGGGGCCTGAGAACAGGGCATATCAGGTCTGGGAAGGGCCTGAGAACAGGGAAGTTCAGGGCTGGAAGGGGCCTGAGGACAGGGGATATCAGGGCTGGGAAGGGCCTGAGAACAGGGAAGGTCAGGGCTGGAAGGGGCCTGAGAACATATCTTGATATCAATTTGCCCCAGCTCCTCCAGCTCAAGCCACACTCACATACTGAACATAAGGAACAAAGGGTAATCTGGGCATTGAAGAACAATTACGTCATGAGCTCCTTGAGGACGGGGGCAGTCTTTTGCCTTTTTATGTATCTTAAGCACTTCGTAGGGCACCTGGCACATAGTGGGCACTTAATAAATATTTACTGACTGTCCAAGGGGTGTGATCTGGGTCAGTGAGGCCCAGGGCAGATAGACTGGGTGTGATTTCATTGTACAGGCCTCCCATGAGAGAGCTGCCTCCGCCAGTAGAGGTTAGCACTTGCTCTATAACTTCTGCTCTTGAAGAGTTGCCCAGGGCACAGAGAGATTCAGCGAGTTTCCTGGAGTCATGTAGTTAGGAGGGGTCAGAGGCAAGGCTGGAAGCCAGCTGCCTAGCTTCTCTAGCTGTTGTGCCATGTGTATTATGGATGGCCCTTTGTATCCTGAATAAAAGAAACCAGGCAAGCATCTAGACTGAGAGCATACCCTCGGAAGTTTGCCTCCTGGTTCTATCCATTCTTACATATTATCGGAATCTCAGCAAAACTAAGGAGATTTACTCATAAATGAATAATTCCACAAAATGCTAATATTTAATATCACCACAAACTAATCCTGCTTTAGAAATCTCCTTTAATATTAAAGTATTTCTTTGACTTAGTCAAGGGTGCCATTGTTAATATAGTCTAAAATGAGTGGGGACATGGGGTACATAAATGAAGCAGAGCAGGGGATCCCTTGCCTTTGAGAAGCCTATAATGTAAATAGTGAAACAGGAGAGCTCTATGTGGGAGTATTTGTACGTTTTAAATGGTACCTAAAACTGAGCCAAAAGAAGAGGGTTCCCTGTTCTATGGGAGATCTATCCATTTTCATTTGATATCCCACAGATTTGTATGGAAGTGGGAAAAGAAAGGATGGAGTTAGGGGAGGTAAGGAGTGCAGAGTGTGTGAGGGGGAGGCCTGGGAAGGGTCTAGACCCCTAGGCTCAGGTGCATATTGTTGCAGAGACCCTGGAAGAGCCATTGTAGGGTTTTGAGCAAGGCTGTGGCCTGCAGGCAGATCTGGGCCTTGGGAAGGGTGTTTTGGGATGGATTCGAGGGGGAAAGACCTGGAAACAACAGGACAGGAGAATCCTCAGAAGGCCCAGAAGGCATAACTGAAGCCTTCCCTAGAGCAGAGTCAGAGGCAGGAGAAAGGTGGGAGCCATATGGAAGAGATTCAATATCTAACATGGGGCGAGGAAGGAAGAACCAAGCCTGTCCTAGGAGTCCGGAGCCTGGAGTCAGCCCTGACATTCCCTAATTCAGCTCAAGGTCAGGAAGGCCTAAGTTCAAATCTGACACTTACTACCTATGTGACCCTGGGCAAGTCACTGCATTTCTATTTGCCTCAGTTTCCTCTTCTGTAAAATGGAGATAGTGAGACCATCAGAAATAAGGACTTGGGGAAAGTCTACACATGAGGCAGGAAAAGGAAGAGAAGCCAATGAGAGACAGAGAGGTGGGAGGGGAATGGGAGAGAAGAGTGTCATGAATCAGATGGAAGACAGACTGTCAGGGAGGAACGTGGAGCCTGCAGTGCAGCATCAAGAAAGCTGAGGACCCATGGGAACCATTGGTGGAATGTTTGAACTACACTGTCCTCTGCTCAGAAAACACAAACTCCTTATCCTGGCATTCAAGGCCCTCCAGAATCTGGCTTCAGTGCGCTCAGCCTTGTCAGGCACTAGCTCTCCCATTATGGTCCCCAATCTTCTGCCTATCTAAACTCTGTTGTCTGTGCACCTGCTGTCTTCCCTGATGCCTGGACAGCCTCCTCCCAAGTACTCCTTTTAGAAATCTTTCCCTTCCCTTCTCTTAAGGCCCAGAATAGTGTCCTTTCCTTCTCTGATTCCCCACATCATAAGCAGACCTTCTTGATGTCTCTTGGCACTCTGTTTAGAACTCTCCTGTCCCCCTGCTGCATTTTTGTTCTGCTAATTTATGTACTCATCTTACTCCCAAGCCCCACATCAGACTGGAAAGTTCTTGAGGACAGGGATTGCAATGTAGGATGATGGATCTAAAGCTTGAAAGGGCCTTAGAGATCATCTAGTCTAGCCTTCTTATTTAACATATGAAGAAACAAAAGCCCAGAGAAATACTTGCTCTGAATCACACAGGTGTATGTAGTAGCCAGGATCTGAATCCAGGTCCTCCAAACCATCCGACCAATTCGACATCTTGGGCTGCCTGCACATCCTGTAGAGATCTTACACTCAGTGTGTCCCAAATGGAACTTAATTCTCTTTCCTTCCAAACTGTCCTCTCCTCCTAACTTCCTGATTACTGTTGAGAGTATCCCCCCTCCTCACAATCGCTCAGGCTCATGACTGGGGGTCATCTTTGTCTCCTCTAGCAAATAAACTGGCTGGTCCTGATGTTTCCATTCACAAAATCTGTCTGTGCCCCCTTCTCACATCGGCCTCTGCCACCACCCATGGGCGCTGTTCATTGGTCTCCATGCCTCAAGTCTCTGGACACTCCCATCCTTCCTCCATATAGCTGTAAACTGATCTTTCTGACTATGTCACCTCCTACCCCCATTCCACAAAATCTGTGACTCCCAGTTACTGCCAGTATAAAATTCTCTGTTTGGTGAGGCGAAAGCTTTGGATCTAGTCACAGGCCCTAGATTCAAATCCTGACTCAGCACTTACAAACCATGTGACTTCAGGCATATTTTCTTCCTCATCTATAAAGTGAAGGGGTTCAGCTAGATGACCTTTGATCTAAGCAATGACCCTTTGAACATGTTCTCCTGTAATTGTATCATTTCTCTACCCTTTTTTCTATTTCAAATTTCATTTCTTTTATTCTCTTCAAAAACATATGAATTGATTGTTCCTGTTTTCCCCTTCTGTCATCATTATTTCTTGCATCCCAGCCCTACCTACACCACCGAACACCTGACTCATGCTTATCTACCAGACTGATAACTTTTCAAATATCTTTTCAAAATTGAATATTTAAGACACTCATTTGCTATTCTTTCTCTGGAAGAAGTTCCTAGAGGAATATAGTCAAAGTAGGGCAGAAGAGAAAGAAATGCAGGTTTTGGAATGCTTTCCTATATGTATTTTTTGAACTGACAGATGATAGTGCAGAATGCTCAGGTTTGGTATAGTGTGGTCTGAGGACAATAACCCTAGCCTTGACATCCTTTGCAAGCTTATGATTATGTGGAAAAAAAGACAAACTGTTCATCATCTGAAGAACTTCGTGCTCCCTGCCCCAGTTTTATTACTGATTTTATCCATCTGATTTAGACTTTAGCCGGCTGAGCGGGCGCTGAGTCTTTTCTGTAATTGGAATGGCATGAAAGCCTGTCAAC
This sequence comes from Bettongia penicillata ogilbyi, assembly GCA_023548195.1. Classification (NCBI taxonomy): domain Eukaryota; kingdom Metazoa; phylum Chordata; class Mammalia; order Diprotodontia; family Potoroidae; genus Bettongia; species Bettongia penicillata. Next base: position 6,110,517 of record JAJHZJ010000150.1, on the reverse strand, counting down.
CCGCAGCAACAACGTTCAGATGCTAAATCATAAAGGGAACACTTTGGGACTTTGTCCAGGACCAGAGAGCGGTGGGACACGTCTTCGTTTCCAAATAGAGCCTGGCATCCTGAAGGAACCTGAGTTAGGATGTCACTTTCCTGTCCCATCTGACAAAATGTCACAACGTTCTGAATTTTGTTCTGTGGTATTGCGGTGTTATTATCTTAGCAATACAACCTCACGGAAATTTAAATCTCACTAGAAATGTTTCTATGTAGCAGCTAGCACCCTAATATGTAAGCACTTATCTTCGGATGAATCATTAGCATCATTGCCTGCAGCATGTCTTCCTTCTTCCTTTGAGGTTCACAGCCCAAATTGATAACAGTTTACCATAGCAAGAAGACGCTGTTTCCTGAGAAAGAGCTAGCTGTCAATCCTTGTCGGTGTACCTCAGTCTAATAGTGTCATTAGACTCTGCACATTTCCAGTGTTGGATCAACGGACAAAAAATCTGGATTACTATTCATGTTCATGCCTAGCTCTAACCATGAAAAAGCCTGGCTTCAGATCCTGTCACAGATTCTCACTAGCTGTGTGACTATGGAGAAGTCACCAACCTCTCTGAGTTCTACTTTTTCATCCATAAAAAAAGGAGAGGATTGGACTAGATGATGCCAAGTTCCTGCCTGCTCTAAATCTTTGATAACCTCTCTGAGCCTCAGTTTCCTCACCTGAAAGTGCTGATATAATAAGAGTAACTGCTTCCCAGGGTGGTAAGGTCCCTACACAGGTATGGTGTTTTACAAACTTTAGAGCGATGTCAGTTATCATTACTGGTGGCTGTGTTTTAGTGTTTTTTATTCTACAGGTGTCTGCTTCCTGTTCTTGGCCCCTTCCTGGCTTTTCCAGGCAGTTTAAAGATGCCCTTCACTGATGTATTCCAGACTTGAGATTCCACAAAATATAATAAATTCCCATGATTTTAAAATCATTTCATCTTTTGAATGCCCAGTGTGTTTTATACGTATGTAAGACAAGGAATAATAAGACATAGTCACTTCTGAAATCAATTGTAAGTAGATCAAGCAAACTGGACCTCAAATCATCAGCTTCCTGTTCAGTATTGCTAATTTTCAAATCTCCAAGTCTATGGGAAATTCACTCTTGCCTTACTTATTTTTTTATGTAAAATCCACATTTATTGACACATTTTGTTAACCTAAAGGATAAATTTTCTCTAGGTCTCTTCATTCTTCCTAGCACATTGCATATTTTCCTTCCTTCAGAGAGATTGGCTGCCCTCCAGTGATCTTATCTATTTTTTTTTCTTTTTAACTTTTTTTGGTTACATTTGAGTTCCAAACTGTTTCCCTCCCTCTCTTCCAACCATGCACTAGAGAAGGCAAATAATTTTTCACCCTATCCCTCATCAGAAATCTAATTTACTTCTAACCTCTTCTTCCCTAATCTGCACACCCTTCTGAAAGTCCCTCCCTTCTCCTATCTCTGTGCCCTCCTAAATCTCTATAAGTTTTTTTTCCTTTTATTTTATTTATTTATTTAATTTTTTACATTCATTTTCACAAATTTTTGGGTTCCAAATTTTCTCCCCTTTTATCCCCTCCCCCACCCCAATACCCCAAGCAATCTAATTTTCCCTATCTCCAATCTGCCCTCTCTTCTGTCATCCCTCCCTTCTCTTCTCTCCATCTTCTCTTTTCTCCTGTAGGGCCATATGACTTTCTATTCCTCATTAGCTGTATGTCTTCTTTCCTAGTAGCAACAACAATACTAAACAGTTGTTCCTAAAACTTTGAGTTCCAAACTCTCCTCATCCCTCCCTCCCCACCCATTCCCTTTGGGAAGGCAGGCAATTCAGTATAGGCCATATCTGTGTAGTTTTGCAAATGACTTCCCTGATAGTCGTGTTGTGTAAGACTAACTGAATTACCCTCCATCCTATCCTGCCCCTCATTGTTTCTCTTCTGTCTTTTGATCCTGTCCCTCCCCAAGTGTTGACTTCAAATTGCTCCCTCCTCCCTTTGCCCTCCCTTCCATCATCCCCCCCTTGCTTATCTCCTTCTCCCTCACTTTCCTATACTGTAAGATAGGTTTTCATACCAAAATGAGTGTGCATTTTATTCCTTCCTTTAGTCAAATGTGATGAGGGTAAACTTCTTGTTTTTTTCTTTTTTTCTCAGCTCTCCTCTTTTTCCCTCCACTAAAAAGTCTCCTACTTGCCTCTTAAATGACATGTAATTACCACATTCCATTTCACCCTCTTTCCTCCCACTACATTTCTCTCTCATCATTTACCTTAATTTCTTTTAAGATATGGTCCCATCCTATTCAATTCACTCTGTGCTCTCTGTCTCTGTATGTGTGTGCAAGTGTGTGTGCATGCATGCGTGTACATGTGTGTGTGTGGTCCCACCAACTAACCAGATACTGAAAAGTTTTAAGAGTTACAAATATTGTCTTTCCATGTAGGAATGTAAACAGTTCACTTCTGGTAAGTCCCTTAAGACTTCTCTTTGCTGTTTACTTTTTCATGCTTCTTCTCATTCTTGTGTTTGAAAGTCAAATTTTCTTTTCAGCTCTGGTCTTTTCATTAAGAATGCTTGGAAGTCCTCTGTTTCATTGAAAGACCATATTTTCCCTTGAAGTATTATACTCAGTTTTGCTGGGTAGGTGATTCTTGGTTTCAGTCCTAGTTCCTTTGACTTCTGGAATATCCTATTCCAGGCCCTTCGATCCCTTAATGTAGAAGCTGCTAGATCTTGAGTTATCCTGATTTTATTTCCACAATACTGGAATTGTTTCTTTCTAGCTGCTTGTAAGATTTTCTCCTTGACCTGGGAGTTCTGGAATTTGGCCACAATGTTCCTAGGAGTTTCTCTTTTTGGATCTCTTTCAGGTGGTGATCGATGGATTCTTTCAATACTTATTTTGCCCTCTGATTGTAGAATGTCAGGGCAGTTTTCCTCGATAATTTCATGGACGATGATATCTAGGCTCTTTTTTTGATCATGACTTTCAGGTAGTCCCATAATTTTTAAATTGTCTCTCCTGGATCTATTTTCCAGGTCAGTTGTTTTTCCCATGAGATATTTCACATTCTCTTCCATTTTTTCATTCTTTTGGTTTTGTTTGGTGATTTCTTGGTTTCTCGTAAAGTCATTAGACTCCATCTGTTCCATTCTAATTTTGAGAGAACTATTCTCTTCAGTGAGCTTTTGAACCTCTTTTCCCATTTGGCTCATTCTGCTTTTGAAAGCATTCTTCTCCTCATTGGCTTTTTGAACCTCCTTTGCCAATCGAGTGAGCCTATTTTTCCAAGGTGTTATTTTCTTTAGCATTTTTTTGGGTCTCCTTTACCAAGGTATTGACCCGTTTTTCATACTTTTCTTGCATCTCTGACATTTCTCTTCCCAGTTTTTCCTCCACCTGTCTAATTTGCTTTTCAAAATCCTTTTTGAGCTCTTCCAGGGCCTGAGTGCACCCGACATCCCCCTGGGATGTCTGGGGTACCGAGGCCCCGCCCTCCATGTCTTTCCCTCATGGCAAGAATATGTCCTTGTCATCAGATCCGAAAGTCGGGATCATTTGCATCTGTTCAAAAAAACTCTCTATAGTCTTATTTTTCTTCCCTTTTCTGGGCATTTTCCCAGCCAGTTACTTGACTTCTGAGATTCCTGTCCCCCCCTGCCTAGATCTGCCCAGCTAGTGCTTGGGGTCTGAGATTCAAATGGGCTTTCCTCAGCAGGCGCAGCTGCTATGCAATGTGAGCTTTAGTTCTGGTGCTGGGGCGGGGGCAGGGCCGCCTCCCAGGCTCAGTTCCCTCAGGGGCTTTATGCAGAGAGCTTCAGTAATGGAGTGGGTGGGGCAGGGCTGTCTCCCAGGCTCAGCTCCTTCAGGTGGTTTATGCAGAGACTTTCAGTAATGAAGATCCTGTCTACTGCTGGGGGAGCCCTGGGCCGCAGTCGCCACCACGCTGCCCCCACCTCTGCCTCCGCCGCTTCCTCCTGAAGGGGCCCGAGTCACAGAGACACCCCGCTCCCTTCTCGTCCAGCCCAGCCATCTCTCTCACTGACCTGTAGCGTCTGTGGGCGGAGGGACCTTCCCGTCTGCCGGAGCTTCCGTCCCTGAAGCCTGCTCGGATCAGCTTCTCTGGTGCCACGGCCAGGGCAGCGCTGGGGTGGGGTCCGCTTTCCGGGGCGCAACAGACTCTGGGGACGGCTCTCCAGGGCTCTCTGGAACGGAAATCTCTTCCACTATGTTTCTGCATACCCTGCAGTGATCAAGAATTTATGGGGAGCTCTTCTTACATTAAATCTATGGGCTGTGGGTTCGGAGCTCGCATACGTGCGTCTTTCTACTCCGCCATCTTGACTCCACCCTTGCTGTGCTATATTGATGAACTTCTCTGGGCTGCCTCCACAGTCATCCTGAGCCTTGTTGTTTGTGAGCTCTGTGGCATCTGCTTGGAGGTGTGTTCCCCTCACTTTGGCCTACCCCACCTCCAGATTCGAGCTTTCCTAACACTCTCCCAAATTGTCTTAGACTGGACAATTGCTTATTCTGACTTTCAATAACTTCCGAATTTGCCATCTTCTCACAATTCCCTTCCACTGTGTCTGTTCTGTAAATTCTCCTGCCCACACTCCTCTCCTTCTCTGCCTCTGAGAGTCTTTCTCCTTGCCTTGACTTTCTCCATGTTTTAAGGCTGTCTCAGGGACCTGAAAAAAATCTTGTCTTCCCTAGCAGCCTTTTCAGAGGGTGTTGTCTTTTTCTGCTCTCCCTTATCATCATGAAGTTTTGCCTTAGTTCTTCTCTAATTCTTGATTTGAGATAATTTTGTCTCTGGGTCCAGACTGTAGTGCGTTGAGGATAAGGACCAAGTTTGACACTTCCTTCATTTCCCCTGGTGCACTCCACAAAGTGCAGGCACAGAATATACCATTGACAGTGACATTATAAAAAAGATGATGTGCTTGTTAAGAACTTAGAGATCTTCCATCTCTAAAAGAATTCCAAAAGAATTTAATCTGCATATTTTATTCATTTCCCATTAGAGATTTTTTTTTCCAGAAGGAATGTATTTTATTTATTTTTTCTTTTCTCAGATGATCACAAAGATGTGAGGTCTTCTTGATTTGGAAGTTTCCTCCAATACCATAGATCACAACCTATCCATGTTTGTGCCCCTAGTGTGGTGAAATGGATGGAGTTGTGGACTAGGAGTTGGGATAACCCTTCCTAAGTGGATGCTACTGTGGAAATCACTGCATTTCTCTGGGCCTCCATTTCCTCATCTGGAAAATGAGGGTATTGAGAGACCAATGAGTCCACTGAGGGACTCAGTAGCCTCTAATGGCTGATGTGATATCTATTGTCCTATGATCCTATGATACTTCTATCTGGGAGCCCCTATAAATTTGTCTCTGAGGATCCATGCTATGTGTGGAGTCTGTCTTCACCTCCTTCTGAAATCTGGTGAGTACCAATGAAGGACTTTGGCTGTCCTGTTATTCCATGTCCTCATCACATTACCAGCCCATCCTCTCTTCTTGTCATAGAATTTCTGTTCTTTTTTTTCTCCATGTAATTTCTTGATGATATCTTGTACTCCATTTCTTCTTTGGAGTATCTCGCTAGTTGTGGTTTTCTTATCAAATGGTCTAAAAATTCCTGCTTTTTTCCTTTATGGAATACAGAACTCATAATATTATAATAAAGTTTCTTTTAAATACAGATAGATGTAATTATGGGGAAGGACTAATATTATCCCTTATTGACCAGAAATCCTGTTGAATAATTTTCAACCCTACTTTCTATATTTCCATATATCCTATTTTCTTTTACAAGGATGAGGTATATTTCAAGTTCTGAGGCTACAGAAGTGTTGGTGAGAATATGGGTAAGAATAGAAGGTTGGGGTGAATTTTTGAATCTGCCTGAACTCGTCAATGATCACCAAGAGGAATAAAACCGTTAATATTCATTGCTAGCCATTGGCAGGTAGTAATAGCTTCAGTGGTCCCAGTGAGGTTTCAGAAGCATTTTTCAATGTGATTAACTAAAAAATGTAACATTTGTGTTAACTCATCCTTCCTTTTCACCAAAATAATTAAGTATCTTTCATTGACAGAAAGTACTTCCAAGACAGAAGTGAGACCAGAGCAGAGCTATTGTATCCATATGCCAAGCAGAAGTGCAGTGTCCCAGGAAACGCTACCACTCAAGATAAATGCTTGGAAATCAGCAGAAGTAAGTCTTGAGACAAACCCATAGAATGAGCTTCCTGCTGAGGAATAAACTGTAGCTGCTGGAAAACATACTTTTCCATCTTCATCTGGGATCAAAGGGTTAGAGTAGAAAGAACCTTGGAGACCATTGGGGACAGTCCCTTCATTTTACATGTGAGATACAGAGGGGCCAAGGGACTTACCCAGCTGGTAAATGTCTAGAAGTTTTCCACTTCTAGCTTCATTTATTTTAACCTAATCTAGTGAAGTACTGAGTAACTAAGTGAAGCAAAATACCTTTGGGAATTTCATTTTCCAAAAAAGGAAGTGGTGCTTGGAATGGTTGATTTCCCCCAGAAACTGAAATTAATGTTATGTAATTTAACTATAGAGGGAGTTTTAGTTGTCTCTTCCTTTGATCTCCAAAGTTTGCTATGTCTATGCAGAAATCCCTAGAAAATATGATTCTTCAAAGCAGTCTGAAATCTGAAGACAGAGAAACAATTCTATTGAGAAAAAAAGTTGCTGTGTTTGTCCTTCGTTCTCGAAGAGGACCATGACATCAGAATGATGACATGATTGCAGTTGACTTTGATTTGGGTGAGGGAGGGCTGTGCAAGGTCACCAACCTTACTTTCTGGAACCTTCTTACCATGTGGTTCCAGAGTTGTCTAAAGAGGTCATTGGAGATATGCAGGAAACTCACTGACCAATTTCGATTTTAAAAAGGTCTGGGCAGAAGAAGGAAGCAAGAACTTGTAATGGAGAATGAGTTCAAAGGGGAATGATGGTTCTGGTCATGTAGACACAGGCTAGGTAGCCCTGAAGCCCAGAAGGAGTGATTCCTGTAGGGAAAGCTAACCCTAGCCAAAAAGTTGTTTGCTTTAATCTCTAGAAGGGAAAAGCAGGGGGGTCAGGTTGAGTGGATCAAGGGAGGGCTGGGGCAACCTACTGAGAGAGAGGTGGTGGAAGTAGAGCAAAGGCACTCTTCAAAACTCTTGTATTTGTCCTATTTTCTCTGTCAAGGAGAGGGGTCCTTGAACTAAATAAGAGAGGCTCAACATAGCTTATAGGGAGTTATTACCCAGTGTAAGTAAGGAGATGTTAAAAGAGGACCAAGGCTCAACTGAACTAGAGCCCAGGGTGCTAAAGAAAGTGGTGCGTGTGATTGCTGAGCCTATATCTATGGGCTCTGAAAGATCATGGAGAAGAGACATAGGGTCGCAAAGTGGCAATGGTCCTGTTTTCAAATAAGGGAAGAGGGTGGAATGTGCTAACTCTAGACCAGTGAACTTGACTTCATTTCCAAGAGAACTTCTGGAATCCCTTCTGTATCCTGGGCAAGTCATTTAATATCCTTTTTAAAGGGACAGATGGTGGAGGAAGAAATGGTGATCAAAGAGGCTCCATGGATTCTTCAAGACCTGCGCATACCCAACTAACCCTCTTTCCTTTTTGGGTTACTGAGATTACTTAACTGGCAGATGAGAGGCGTACTCTAGAGGAAGTTTACATAGATGTTGATGACCAAGTCTTTCATGCAGTTATTGTGAAAGGCATGGAGAGATACAGGCTAGGTGATAGTACAGGTCGGTGGGTTGGGACTGGCTGGATGGCTTGCTGTCAGCTTTGGAAGGAGGTCTCCAGGTGGAGTACCCCAGGAATTTGTCTTTGGCCTTATGATCTCCAATGATCTTATCAACAACTTGGATAAAAATGTCAATAGCATGCTTATTAAATTTGAAGCTGACACAAAGCCAGGAGGGAGCACTAACAAGTGAGAAGTTTGGCTGGATCCAAAAAAGATGGAGACAAGCTCCTCTGACAAGGTCAATCCAGTAGTATGAATTTTTACAGGGATAAACCCCGAGGATTACGTTTAGGTTAAAAATCAACCATACACATGCCCTTTGGTGTTTGCCTATACCGAAGACAATGGTGGTATGATTTATATTACCACATCTGAAAAAGATCTAGGGGTTTTAGTGGCCCTCAGGCTTAATATGAATCTGTCATGTAATTTGGAAATCACAAAAGCTAACACCTTCATATTCTGGTGGTATTAAGGGAGGCCTAGAGTCCAGGCCTAGGTTGCTGAGAATCCTGCTGTACATTGCCCTGAACAGGCTAGATCTGGGGGACTGTATTCAGTTCTCTTTGTCACATTTTAGAAAGGACCTCAGTGTGCAATCCAGAGAAGGGTGATGGAGATGTTGTAAGGCTTGGAGGTTTGACCACAAGAGGTCAGTTGGAAGAATCCAAGTTGTTTAGCTTGGAGAAGAGAAAATTTAGGGGCCCCATTGCTTAGTGTCTTAGAGCATTAGAAAGGTTACCATAAGGAAGGATTGAAGTTGTTTTTGGCAGATGGGGAGCCGGATGAAAAAACTTCAAAAGGCAAGTTTCGGATGTGTACAAGGAAGATGCTTCTGGCCCCCTTAGTGGCATTCTAAAGAGCCATGGATAGTCTTGAGGGCCTCGAGATCTCCACCTGAGCTCTTGAAGGGTCCAGGCTACCAGAGTTTGTGTTCTGCTAGCATAGCTCTGGAGAATCTAGGGTCGCTGCTATGCTCCAATGAGCTTTACATTAGCTGCACAAGGCAGATTCATGATCCTGAAATTTCAAACCTTGTCAGTGTCAGTGCTCAGTCCTCTTTCTGGTGGAAATATGGCTCAACTGTCTTATTGGAGGGGTAACACATTCTCCTTGGGAATGACATCCCCTGAAGCCTGTGGAAAGCTCAGCAAGTTATGGTTCTCCCCCAGCCTCGACTGTGGTGGCATGGGAGCACTTTTAGAGGGCTTGGCTGGAAACTGAGTAACAGCACTTGGGGAAGGGATGGTACCCTGGAATGTTCAAGCAAGGTAATAGGGTAGCAAGAGGGAAAACGGGTTACAGAGCCTGAAGGCTGCCCCACAGCTCATGGAACTCCCCAAGGAGGCTTTCTTCCTTTTTTGCTGGCAAACCGTGGCTACAGGCATTCTTCTGACTGTGATTCCTGTCCTGAGACATTATGGTTATGGTCAGTGCTTCAGAGAGCTGATGCTGGGGTGGAATGAACGTCTTTCAGATCCTGAAGCTCCAGCAAATGGGATTTTATTTGTAATATATGTGTATGTATATCATATGTTATAACATAATATAATAGATACATATAGATGTGTGTGTATATATATGAATATAATGACCCAGTGCTCGGTACATAGCAGGCATTCTATAAATGCTTATCCCCTTTCTGGGTTTGGTCACTGGGCAGATTGCTGACACCCCTTCTCTCTTCCCCTCTCCCCCAATCTTTTGGGCTTGCTTCCATGTACTGATAGAGCAAATGGGGGGATACAGATACAGAGAGAAGGTACTTATGAAAATATTTTTCTCTGTTCTTCTGGATTCCAATGCTGGGCTAATAAGTAACCTGCATTCTCTGGAAGTTTGGGAGGTTATAGTTTGGGAAATTTATATTTCCTACTCTATACCTTGTATTCTATTATAGTAAAGGGCCCTTTGCACTGGTGTGTTGTCTTGTGGTTAATTCTGGTGGTTATGGGGAGGTTCGACTTGTGAGTAGCTGTGGAATAAATGGAGACACAACAAGTTCTAGGAATTTGGAGACCAGGCTGGACTACAAGATAAGGAGCTAGCCTTCACATTGGAAAGACCTGAGTTCAAGACCTGCTTGAAGTACATGACCCTCAGCAAATAACTTTCCACGTCTGAGGTGTCTGTCTGAGTTATAGACAAATGGTTGACCTGTGTCAGTTATAAGGCAGTGTTCCAAAACATACTGGGTGTTCCTCGAGAGCTAAATCACAAGTCCAGACCAAAAAAATATATTTTCCACAGTGTGAAATTGTGCATTTGACACTTTTAATTTTTCCTTCACAGCATAAAGGGCTTCTACATTATTCTAACTTCTGAAAAACTTTCTATTTAAGGAACTTAGGTAATTGGAATTAGAACTTCAAGATACTTTCTTCACCTTCTGATTGAGGTGAATGCTGTTCATTTTATAATGTTAGCATAGTTCAAAGTAACTGGTGGGGTCACGGAACAAAGATGAACATGAACTGACAAATGTGCTTTGATGGAGATAAACCCCAAAATGGAATTCTCCATATTTAGTGAGTCTTGTTCCCTGTAACAGTGTAAATCTGATCCTATGTATGATGATTATTTTGTGCTGCTTTGATGTCATTGTTATTGTTGTGTTTGCCCTTTGTTCTCGAAGAGGACCATGCCATTATCAAGATGAAGACATGACTTGCAGTTGACTTTGATTTGAGTGAGGGACAGTTGTGCAAGGTCACCAACCTCACTTTCTTCTCCTGAGTCATCTGGGTCCAGTGGCCTGATATTCATCAGGATAGCTAGAGATGGTCCAGGATGCGTAATTATCCCCTAAACATGTTATTCAGCTTAAATGGTAGACTAGCAGCTCAAGATAGAAGGGGAAGAATGTAAATTGTCCATATCATAGACTGGTAAGCTTGATTCTAGGAAAAATTCTAGAATGCTATTAAAATTCTGATTTGCAAGTGCTTAGAAAGGGATTTGGTGATCACCAGAAGCCATTATGGATTCATGAAGAACAAGTCATACTCTTTAACTGGATAATTGGAAGAAAGGGATGAAATAGACATATTTTAATTTTAGCAAGTCATTTGACCAAGTTTTCCATTGTATGCTTGTGGACAAGATGAAAATATGTGGGCTAGATGATGTTACAGTTGGCTGTTTTAGAACTGTTAGAATGACTAAACTCTAAGATGACTGGGTAATGGGTCCATATCAGTCTGAGAATGTCTTTAGTGGTAGCAGTGGAGTCTGTTCCTTCCCTATTCAGCTCAATATTTTTGTTATTGACTGAGATTAGAGCACACTTATCCAGTTTGAAGATGACATGATCACATCACATGACATGAGAATGATTTAGGCTGTTTGAATACCTAGCTTGTCTCCGGGACAGAAGAGAAAGAGGAGGAGATTCTACTAGCTGCACAGTTATATGTCCTGTCCCTTGGGCTACTCCTCCTTGACTTCTCTGTCCAGTCCCACTTCCCTAATTACTTGAGTTCTGTCATGTCTACTATATCTTTCCTCCTCTTGGTTCCTGCTGCAGTTCACTTTTCTGCATAGACCGTCTTCCTGCATCTAGTCTACACCCCTCCAGGTCTTTCATGGGCTGCCCAAATCATCTTCTAGCACATTGCTCCAATCATGTAATGCTTCTACTCATGCCCTTATTGTCTTCAAGATAAAGTAGAAGTTCCTGATCTGGGGGTTTGAGGCCTTTCACAATCTGGTTCCAAATTGTCCAATCTTATCTCATCCAGTTCCTTTTCACATACTCTGTTTTCCAATCAGAGTAGTCTTTTCTGTTTCTTGATCTTGTCCTGGCCTCTACTATCTCTGTCTTTGCTCAAGCCATCCCAGATGCCTGGAATAGACTCTACCTTCCTCATACTCCATTTCAGATTGTGAAGGCTTTAAAAAGAGGCATTTATATAATATTCTAGAGGTAATAGGGGTCTACCAGAGTTTATTGAGTAGGGGAGTGACATGGTCAGACCTGCCCTTATGGGAAGGTTACTTTGGCAGCTGTATGGAGGATGGATTGGAGAGGGGAGAGACTTTGAGGCTGGGGAGACTTTGCAACAATCTTGGCAAGAGATGATGAGGTTCTGAGCTAAGGTGGTAACTGTGTTTTGGGAGAGAAGGGGCCAGATACAAGATGTATTGGATGATGGAGAAGTGGTAACACATAGGAACTGGTGGGGCAGTGAGGTGGAGAAGTGGATAGAGTGCTTGGCCTGGAGTCAGGAAGGCTCATCTTTGTGAGTTCAAATCTGACCTCAGACACTTACTACTTGTGTGACCCTGGGTAAGTCATTTAACCTTTTTTGCTTCAGTTTCCTCATCTGTAAAATGAACAGGAGAAGGAAATGACAAACCACTCCAGAATCTTTGCCAACAAAACCTCAAGAGTTGGACATGGCTGAAAGACAAGCGAATACAATGATAACTAGGTGTGGACTGAGGGAAAAGGAGGATTGGAGGATAATATTGAGGAGACTGAAGGATGTTGTGGTGCCTTCAGCAGGAATAGGGAGCTTTGGAAGAGAAGTGAGTTTTGGGGAAAAGATAAGGAGTTCCATTTTGGATATGTTGTATTTGACATACCTCTAGGACATCCAGTTGGAAGTGTCCAGTAGGTAGTTTGTGATGTGAGAAAGAAACTCAGGGGAGATACTGGAGCTGAATACACACACATATAGTATATGCATGTATATATTTCCTTAAATTTATACTTAAGGAATACATATCGAGGAGGGAAGATGACTGGGGCACACCCACAGTTAGGGTACATAACATAAGATGACTCAGAAAAGGAGACTGAGAAAGTAGGGAGAGAAGCAGGAGAGAGCAGTGCCATGAAACCCAGGGAAAAGACAGGGTTCATGAGGAAAGAATAATGAACAGTATCAAATGTGGCAGAGAGAAGGAGAAGGAGACAAGACCTTGAGATCTGGCCAGTAGAGATCATCCATGATGTTGAAGAGAGCTGCTTAGTAGAATGACAAAATCAGAAGCCAGACTGAAGAGGGCCCAGGAGTGAGTAAAGACAGGAAGTGCAAGCAGTGAGGATAAACAGCCTCTTCTAGAAGTTTGGCTGAGAGAGGGAGGGGAATGGAGGATGAGGGGAGGGTCTAGTGTTTTTAAGGATGTGGGATGCTTGAAAACAGTCAAAAGGAAGCCAGGAGGTTGGAGAAGAGTTTGATGAAGGAAGTAGTATGCTGGTGAACGTGAGAAGTGAGGAGCACAAAAGCATGGGAGAAGGGCCACCTCTTTAGCACAGACTAGAGAAGAGAAAGATGTGAGGCCATTCTGAAATGGAGAGGAAAGAAAAGGGAGCTTAGGTTGAATGACTTTAATTATCTCAGTGAAGTAAGAGATGAGGTCCTCAGCAGAGGGGTGCAGCTGTGGGAGGCTTGAGAGAAGAGAAGGTTTGGAATAGCTCCCGGGAGGACCAAGATAGGGAACTGATTGCCTGGGGCTACAGAAAGTTATAGCTGTGCTGGATTGACTACAAACTGATATTACCCAACTTCAACTGGGCCTTCACTGCAGCAAGGCAATTGCACGACTTACTCGGCTCAGAGCTAGGTTTTGGCAAGGGAAGATTGGTGCTAGAAAGGAGAAAAGGATTCCACAGCAGAGTTCAACATGGAATTGGTAAAGTAGAGGACTGTGGGAGAAAAGTAAAGCCAAAGCAATGGGAAGTTACTGAGCGTCATGGATATTAGAGGCCAAGATGATGGGGACGAAGGAGGTGGAATGATCAGATGGCTGAATACGAGAATTTTTTATCATGTAAGTCAAATTCTTGTGAGTTATGATGAAATTCAGAACATGCCATCCTTCTCTATGGCCAACGTAGGGTTGAGAAATAGGTAACTGGATCTGAGGAGGCTGAAAAATAAGAACCTAGGGTGTTTGAGAAAGCATCAGCATGAATGTATGTGGGCAGGAGGTGGGGGAGAAGACAGTGGGTCACATTCTCAGCTCCTCATGTTCCATTCTCTCAGGGACAATAACCTGGTCACAGAATTTTGCCAATTCAGGTACCCTAGAAGGGAGCCAAATTAAAGATCCTCAACTGGACTGCCAACTGAGCTAAGGAGAGTATTTATTAGGAAAACGTTCCACAAAACTGAAGCCCTGTACATCCAGAGAGATAAAGGTCTTACCCTCAAGTTATATCATATTTTAACTGGTGCTTATAATTACTTGTGAACATGCTTCATGCTTCATTCTTCCCTTGCCCCAATAAATGCTAAGTCCCTTGAGGTCCAAGAATATACCTGGCTTTATCTTCTCATCTGTAGCTCCTTCACAGTGGTGCTGTATATGAATCAGTTGAACTGAAGTCTTGTCTGTCTCCAAAGAGGAGAACTAGGACCACAGAATAAAAGGTTGATGGCAGGAGTGATATGAACAGTTAGAGCCATTGAACAGTTCCCAGAGCTGCTGTGGGGGATTTGTGAGTTCTCTGCCTACCACAAGTTTGATTATCTTTTGTTGGGGATGTTTTAGATGATTTGGGGAAGTCAAGGAATTAATTTTTAAGGCCCCTTCTAATTCTTGGATTTATTGATTTTAGGAATAAGTAAGTTCAGATCTGATCAGCCTGTTCTCAGTTTGTAATAGTTTGTTCATTGATGAAATACAGCTTTAAAATGAATCGAGATAGTAATTAGACAGAATTCTTTTTTGACATATTAATCCATGGTGCATAATTTATTTGATGCAGATGAAGGTGGAAGTATACTCCAACAAGTCTGTGAATGTAGACTTGTCTCACACAGTCACCCCTCTGATTCAGGTTTTCATTTCCTCTGTCCTGGGCTGTTGGTCCTCTGGCAGCCAGGCCCTGCCTTCTCACATCTCTCCTCCACAGCTGCCAAATGGACATCACCAAACGATGCACAGTTCATACTGAGTCTCTCATCGGCTCAAGAAACCACAGTTTCTCCCTCTTACCTCTAGGATAAATCCAGACTCCTCCAGTTTTTAAAGTCCTTCATGTTCTGGCTAGTCCTGTTTCACTAGGCTTTCTGCACCTTGCTCTCATCCTGTTCCAGCCACATTTGCCTTTTGGGCCTTTCCTCAAGTGTGGTACCATGGATTTCCATGGCTTTGCACAGGCTCCCCCCAACCCTCTGTGCCTGGGAGCACTTGCTTTTCACCTCTGATTCCTAGAATCTCTGGTTTTTTTCAAGGCTTAGCTTAGGATGGAAGGTGGAACCTAGCATCAGGAAGACCTGGGTTCAAATCCCACCCCAACACTGGCTATATGTTATGTAACCCCTCTGTGCCTCAGTTTTCTCATCTGTAAAATGAGGGCATTGATCATTTAAAATATTATTTAGTATTGCATTTTCCCCAGTTATGTGTAAAACAGTTTTTAACATTTGTTTTTAAAACTTTGAGTTCCAAATTCTCTTATTTCCTCCCTCCCTACCCACCTCATTGAGAAGGCAAGCAATTCAATATAAGTTATACATGTGTAGTCATGCAAAACATTTCCATATTAGTCATACTGTGAAAGAAAACACAGACCAAAAAAACTCTCAAGAAAAATAAAGATAGTAAAACAGTATGCTTCTATCTGTATTTAGACACCATCAGTTCTTTCTGTGGGGGGTGGAGAGCATTTTTCATCATAAGTCCTGCAGAGATGTCTTGAATCATTGCATTTTTGAGAACACCTAAGTCTTTCACAGCTGATCATCACACAACATTGCTGCTACTTCCTACACAGTACATTTCACTTTGCATCAGCTCATGTAAGTCTTTTCAGGTTTTTCTGAGAGCATCCTGCTCATCACTTCTTATAGTATAATAGTGTTCCGACATAATCACACACCACAGTAAGTTCAGCCATTCCCCTGTTGATGAGCGTCTCTTCAGTTTCCAATTCTTTGCCATCAGAAAAGAGCTGGCATAAATATTAGGTTTGGTTGTTGTCCTTAATCTTCGAAGAGGACCAAAATCACATCACCATGATAAAGTGAAGTTTCAGTGTCTCCCACTGTGGCTGATCAGACCAACATGAGCTGGGAATGCTCTACCACAGGCTGGGCACAGATAAGTTCGTTTGAATATTTGGGGTGGGTACTCAAAATCTGTGCATGCTATGTTTCCTTTGTGTTGTCTCAGTTCTGCTTTGCTCATAGAGCACAGTGCCCTTTCTGATGCAGGCACACAATGATGAGCGGTCCCTATGCCCGTGTCTCCCATGTTGCACAGTCAAATCCAAAATTCTTGAGAGAGACCTTGACACCTTGAGAGTGTCCTTGTATCACTTCTTCTGTCTACTATGTGATCGCCTGCCCCATGCCAGTTCTCCATAAAATATTCTTTTTGGCAAGCATACATTTTGAATTTGAACAACATGGCCAGCCCTTTGGAGTTGCACTCTCTGAAGTATAGTTTGAATACTTGGCAGTTCAGCTTGAACAAGGACTTCAGTGTCTGGTACCTTACCCTGCCAGGTGATCCCCAGAATCTTCCTAAGACAATTCAAATGGAAGCGATTCAGTTTCCTGGCATGGTGCTTGTAGACTGTTCATGTTTCACAAGCATACAACAATGAGATCAACACAACAGCTCTGTAGACCTTCAGTTTGGTAGCCAGTCTAAAGTCCCTAACTTTTCTTGGGAGCCTCCCGAACACTGAGCTAGCTCTGGCAATGCATGCATCAACCTCATTGTCAATGTGTACATCCCTGAAAAGTACACTACTCAGGTAAGTGAACTTATCCACAGCATTCAAAACTTCTCCATTTATTGTAACTGATGGCTCCACCTATGAATGGTGTGGTGGTGGCTGATGGAGCACCTGTGTTTTCTTGGGGTTAATTATTAGGCTAAAATTAGGCAGCAGAGAATTGATCCATACTTTGTTGCATCTCATTTTCAGAAGCTGCATTGAGTGTGCAATCATCTGCAAACAGAAAATCATGCACCAACACTCCCTCCACTTTGTAGCCTTTTCAAACTGAAGAACTTACCATCAGTAGGGTAGTTGATGTTGATACCATGTTCATCCTCACTGAAATCATTTGACAAGGTGGCTAAAAACCATGGTAAAAAGCATAGGAGCAAGCACACAGCCCTGTTTCACTCCATTGGTGACTGGGAAGACACGAGAGCATTGTCTGTTGTCCAGATCCCGGGCAAACATGCTGTCATGTAATTGACGTACAATATTGATGAACTTCTCTGGGCAACAAAATTTTGACATAACTTTCCGTAAGCCCTCACAACTAACAGTGTCAAAGGCCTTGTAGTGGTATTGCTACGTCAAAGGGTATGCATGGTTTTATAGCCCTTTGGGTTGAATCAGTTCACAACTCCACAAACAGTGCATTCATGTCTCATTTTTTCCCACATCCCCTACAATATTTGTCGTTTTCCTTTTCTGTCCTCTTAGCCAAATATGAGGTAGTACCTCAGAATTGTTTAAATTTGCATTTCTTCAATCAGTAGTGAGAGCATTTTTTCACATGGTTAGAGATAGCTTTTATTACTTCATCTGGAAACTGTTCATAACTTTTGATCATTTATCAGTTGAGGAATGACTCTTTTTTTTATAACTGACTCAGTTCTCTATATGTTTAAGAGGTGAGGCCTTTATCAGAGAATCTTGTTTCAAAATTTTTTTAGTTACTGTTGCTAATAGTATCCTAATCCCCTCTATGCTATCCCCGCCATTCCTTCTGTTCTCTCTTTCTTTCCTCAAAAGTGTTTTGCCTCCTCCCCCAATCTACCCTCTCATCTATCACCCTCCTTCTCTCATTCCCTTCTACTCCTTCTTTCCTGTAGGGTAAAACAGATTTCTTTCCCAATTGAGGGTCTTAAGGACCTCTAGGGTTCTTTCTGGCTTTAACTCCATGATCCTCGTTACTACTAATACCCTGTTTCACCAAATGATTTAGTATTTAATTATCTCAATACCTATTGTTTTCCTTCAATAAAATCTAAGTTCCTCAAAAGCGAGGAGTAATGCCTTTTCTTTGTATCATGGTACCTCATACAGGGCCGGCACCATTTTAAGAACTTAATAAATCCCTCTTAACTAAATGTAGAAAATAAAATAGAGCCTGCCTTTTCTCTGTCCTCCTCCTTTCTCTGACTGTGCAGGAACCCACTTGAATTGATTTGTCCCCCAATGTCCTAAATCATTTTCCAAAAATGGTACCTCCTTGTCGTGCAAAGTTTTAGACATCTGACTGCCCCCTTTTCTGCACCTCACAGCATCATAGCGCTATTCTGTAACTGCGCCCACGATCATCTCTTGTTAATGTCAGTGGCATTTGAGGAAAGCCGGCGTGCCCTTTCTTCAGTCGTCTGCTTTGGTAGCAGCTGATGAAGCCTGGCACACGTAAGCAGTCGATCTCATTACTGATGCTGCATGTGCCACAGAAGGGCTGGGGGAGCCTGAACTTGGGAGGCATACTGTTGTCTTCTTACAGACTAGGAATCGAAATGGGACCATTTCTTTGGTCTAGTGGGCCCGGGTAACACTCAGACACATCTTTTTAAAGACACAATTTGAAATAGAAACTGATAACTTGTTCTTATTTCACATATGAAGAGGAAAATTACCACCCAAAGCAGCATCTCATGCTCCTAACAGAACGGAGCCTGCAGGCAGATCCATGATTCTACTTGCCAGAGTGATGTTTTAATTCCCAAAGAAAGGTTTTTAATTTGTTCCCCTTAGACATGAATCCGTTTTCTTTCTGCACATTGTTAGTCATTTTTATTACAAAATTTGCTGATGAACAAACCTATTTATATTCACATGATCGCATTTTCCCCCTCCAAGCCCATTTTCTCTTCTTTGACTTGATTGGAGAATGAGGTTGTAATGTTGATTTTTTGGGGGCACTTTCATTTCTATGGCAACAGATACAGATGATGTGAATTGGTTCAGATAAAATTAGAGCTCACCAAAACCTTTAGTCTGGTTATGAGTTACTAAGTGAGAGTAAAAAAAAATGGAAAATGATTTCTCTTGTGTGTGAGTGTGTGTGTGTGTGTGATCTCAAGGAGTTATTTCTGTTTTGTTTACTAGTTTGCCTCAATGATGAGTGCTGTATATTTAAGGTATTATTAAACTTGGTGCTCTATGAATCACTTAGAACTCACCAGGCAAAAATTTCATACAAATGGACACTTCATTTTATGACAATTAATTATTTCTCTGTCTACTTTCTGCATTTATTTTTCAAGTTTATAGTTTCCTTTGGTGTTCCTGGAATTCTCTTGAATGGGAGGCTTCCACAGACAGTCCCATACTAGCCATTAAAGCAGAATGAGAGACCACTGGAACAGTGAGCACCGAGGGGATGCTTAGAGAAGGGGAGCCTGGAAACGTAGTTCCCAGAGTGCAGTTCTTGTTTATCTTGGTGAGGATGGCAGGACCTGGGCAATGACTCTGAGTCTGGAAGTGTTAGAGATGAAATCCAGTTTAGATCACATCGTGCTCCATGAGGAGGAGCTGGTGCCATTTGCGCTCCTTTTTCAATTCTGGACCTTCCCTTAGTCTCCCATCACTCAGGTTCCTACTCTCTCTTGAATTTCACTCCATTTGTACAAGATGTCTTAAAAGTCTTGGTGAAGTTCTAAGCTTTAATAGCTTACTACTCTAAGATTTTTGTAACTCCCTGTATTTATCACTGTCTTTGTTGGAATCATCCCAGCCTTCTGGCCCAAGAACTCTTTTCTTAAGGAGTTTGGTATCAAACAGTCTTCTCCATTGCAACTCCTTCCTTCCTACCTGGGGGCTTGGCTCTTCTTAACACCCTGTCCTTCTGTTTCATTGACTTGGATCACTATTGTCTCCACTCCACCATCGCCATCCTCAGGAGCAGTCCCTTAGGCCTCACCATCACATCAAACTCCTTTACCTTCAGGATCTTGAATTTTTTTCAATTATAACTTTTGATCTCTCCCTCTGCTTCACTTTCCCAAAACCTATTAATTCTCTCTACAACCACCCATTCCTCCCTCTTTCCTGTTCTCTAAGTCCATTACCTTACCTCAGACTCACTTTTTCCTCACCTTTTCACAGTCTTGACCCTATAGTTAATCAGTTCAATTATGCATTTGTCTTCTACCTTTAGACTCCACTCCCCCAATACACATGAGACTTCCTTAGCAACTCTGGGGTATATGCATGTATGCATAGATTACATTAACATAGACAAATATATAATCACATGTGTATATATGCAGAAATACATGAGCATAATCTATATGCACCCATGTGTGTATACACATGCATATATACATGGACATAAATATACACGTACACACATTTCATTGGATTTATGTTCTATAATCTCCCTACTGTCCCCACTATTGCATGATAATACTTTTGTCCTTTCATGATGAACTCTATTAAGATCTTTCCAATAGCTGGACATGGTGGCACAAGTCTCTAATGCTTGCTGTCTGAGCTGCTCGTGTCTGCAGTAAATCTTGTACTAAGATGGTGAGTCCCCAGGCTCAGAGGGCCACTATGTTGCCTTAAGAGGGGCAAATATGCCCAGGTTGAAAAAAGAACACCTTAAAGCTTCTCTGCCAATCAGTATTGGGATCAGGTTTGTGACTGCCCACTTCATTTCTAGCCCGAGGAAATAGGACGTGGATAATGACCCTACAGAGGAGGCTGAGGAGTGATCAGCCCAAGAAAAGGAAGAAGGCAGGAAGGGAATCAGGGAGAAAACAGGGCCAGTGTCTGGGAGGAGGGAGTGGTCAGCAGTGCCAGAATTCGAAGAGTGACCAGGAGGATGAGGACAGACCAAGTTTAGCTTTTAAGAGATCATTGGTAACCTTTGAGGCACCTGTTTCTGTAGAATGATGGGGCAGATGCCCCTTTCTCTCTGGTAAGAGGTCAAAAAATTGAGAGGGGGCGGGGAAGTGGAGGCAGCTGAGGGAGGGGAGAGCCAGTCGCAAAAAAAAAGTCTCTAATAACTCTTTTCAATCATTTCCATTCTCCTCAAGTCCTACTACTCACATACAGCTAGCCATGACTCATACTTTACTGAGAAAATCGTGCCCATTCAACTTTAGCTCTCTCCACTCCCTTACTCCACACCTCAAAACCTATCTACGACTTCATCTCTCCATTCTCAGTTCATCCAGTCTTGCTAAGACCACCCCTTTTGTTTGTGTCCTTGATCCCATCCCCTCTTTTCTTCTCAAGGAATTCATCTTATCAATCATCTCTCTGCCATGCTCCCTCACCGCCTAATCCCTTCCTACTTATTACTCCTTCTCCACTGCCTACAAATGTGTTTAGGGCACTCATATTCTAGAAAAAACTTGAAAAATAATGTCATTACCATACTTTCAAGTTCTCATTCTCTCTCTTTCCCTCTCTCCCTCTCTCTCCCTCCCCCCTCCCTCCCCTCCTCCTCCTCCTCCTCTTTCTCTCCGTCCCTTTCTCTGTGTCTCTTTCTCTCTCTGTGCCTCTCTGTATGTCTCTGTTTCTATCTCAGTCTCTCTTCCTCTTTCTCCTCCTCTATTTCATTGCAGAACTATAAAGAACATTTATATTCTCTGCCTCCATTTCCTCACCCTTCCCTCACTTTTTGGCCTGTTGTACAGGCATCTGCCCCACAATTCTACTGAAACAGTTCTCTCAAAAATTATCAATGATCTCTTCCTCTCTCATTTTTAATGTTAAGCTCTTTTATTTTTTCACTTTTAAAATTATTTATTTTTAAACGTTCTTTTCTTTTTAAATTTTAAGTTACAAATTCTCTCCCTCCCTCCCACCCCCTCACCCTCCCACTGAGAAGGCAAACAATATGATGTCAATTTTGTGAAATATATGTGAATTCATGCAAATAGTTTAAAGCTTTTTCATATCAGCCATGTTGCAAAAAAAGTAAGAAAAGAAAGTGACAAAATTATACTTCTGTTTGCACTCAAGTTCATCACTCTTCTCTCTGGAGGTGGAGATCACTCTTTCATCATGAGTCCTTTGGGATTGTCTTGGATCATTGTATTGATCAGAGTAGCCAAGTCTTTCACAGTCAATCATCATTACAACATTACTATTACTGTGCACAATGATCTCCCAGTTCTTCTCCCTTCCATTTGCATCAGTTCATATAGATATTGCCATATTTTGGAAGCCACCACTTCATCATTTCTTTTTTTTATTTATTTAACTTTTTACATTCATTTTCATAAAATTTTGGGTTCCAAATTTTCTCCCCTTTTCTCCCCTCCCCCCACCCCAATACACTGAGCATTCTAATTTTCCCTATCACCAATCTGCCCTCTCTTCTATCCTCCCTCCCTTCTCTTGTCCCCGTCTTCTCTTTTGTCCTGTAGGGCCAGATGACTTTCTATTCCCCATTAACTGTATTTCTTATTTCCTAGTAGCAACAACAATACTAACCAGTTGTTCCTAAAACTTTGAGTTCCAAATTCTTCCCATCCCTCCCTCCCCACCTATTCCCTTTGGGAAGGCAGGCAATTCAATATAGGCCATATCTGTGTAGTTTTGCAAATGACTTCGATAATAGTCGTGTTGTGTAAGACTAACTGTATTTCCCTCCATCCTATCCTGCCCCCCATTGTTTCTATTCTGTCTTTTGATCCTGTCTCTCCCTGAGTGTTGACTTCAAATTGCTCCCTCCTCCCATTGCCCTCCCTACCATCATTCCACCCCCTTGCTTATCTCCTTCTCCCCAACTTTGCTGTATTGTAAGATAGGTTTTCATACCAAAATGAGTGTGCATTTTATTCCTTCCTTTAGTCGAATGTGATGAGGGTAAACTTTATGTTTTTTTCCCTCAGCTCTCCTCTTTTTCCCTCCACTAAAAAGTCTCCTGCTTGCCTCTTGAATGAGATATAATTTACCCCATTCCATTTCACCCTCTTTCCTCCCACTACATTTCTCTCTCACCATTTACCTTAATTTCTTTTAAGACATGGTCCCATTCTATTCAATTCACTCTGTGCTCTCTGTCTCTGTATGTGTGTGCATGTGTGTATGTGTGTGCATGCTTGCGTGTATATGCGTGTGTGTATGTGTGTGTGTATAATCCCACCAACTACCCAGATACTAAAAAATTTTAAGAGTTACAAATATTGTCTTTCCATGTAGGAATGTAAACAGTTCACTTTTGGTAACTCCCTTATGACTTCTCTTTGCTGTTTCCTTTTTCATGCTTCTTCTCATTCTTGTGTTTGAAAGTCAAATTTTCTTTTCAGCTCTGGTCTTTTCATCAAGAATGCTTGAAAGTCCTCTGTTTCATTGAAAGACCAAATTTTCCCCTGAAGTATTCTACTCAGTTTTGCTGGGTAGGTGATTCTTGGTTTGAGTCCTAGTTCCTTTGACTTCTGGAATATCCTATTCCACACCCTTCGATCCCTTAATGTAGAAGCTGCTAGATCTTGTGTTATCCTGATTGTATTTCCACAATACTGGAATTGTTTCTTTCTAGCTGCTTGCAATATTTTCTCCTTGACCTGGGAATTCTGGAATTTGGCCACAATGTTCCTAGGAGTTTCTCTTTTTGGATCTCTTTCAGGTGGTCATCAATGGATTCTTTCAATACTTATTTTGCCCTCTGATTGTAGAATATCAGGGCAGTTTTCCTTGATAATTTCATGGAAGATGATGTCTAGGCTCTTTTTTTTTGATCATGACTTTCAGGTAGTCCCATAATTTTTAAATTGTCTCTCCTGGATCTATTTTCCAGGTCAGTTGTTTTTCCCATGAGATATTTCACATTCTCTTCCATTTTTTCATTCTTTTGGTTTGGTTTTATGATTTCTTGGTTTCTCAGAAAGTCATTAGCCTCCATCTGTTCCATTCTAATTTTGAGAGAACTATTATCTTCAGTGAGCTTTTGAACCTCTTTTTCCATTTGACTAATTCTGCTTTTGAAAGCATTCTTCTCCTCATTGGCTTTTTGAACCTCTTTTGCCAATTGAGTGAGCCTATTTTTCAAGGTGTTATTTTCTTCAGCATTTTTTTGGGTTTCCTTTAGCAGGGTATTGACCCGTTTTTTATGCTTTTCTTGCATCTCTCTCATTTCTCTTCCCAGTTTTTCCTCCACCTGTCTAACTTGCTTTTCAAAATCCTTTTTGAGCTCTTCCAAGGCCTGAGCCCACTGGACATCCCCCTGGGATATCTGGGATACAGCGGCCCCGACCTCCACATCTTTCCCTGATGGTAAGAATAGTTCCTCATCATCAGAATTGAAAGGCGGGAACATCTGAACCCCATCAAAGTAGCTTTCTATAGTCTTATTTTTCTTCCCTTTTCTGGGCATCTTCCCAGCCAGTTACTTGACTTCTGAGATCCCTGTCCACCCCCACCTAGATCAGCCCAGCTAGTGCTTGGGGTCTGAGATTCAAATGGGCTTTCTGCAGCAGGTGCAGCTGCTATGCAATGTGAGCTTAAGTTCTGGTGCTGGGGTGGGGGCAGGGCCGCCTCCCCGGCTCAGTTCCCTCAGGGGCTTTATGCAGAGACCTGAACTTCTGCCTGCTGCTGCCTGCTGTCCCCGGCCACTGCCACTGCCTCTGCCGCTGCCCCTACCACTGCCTCCTGATGGGGCCCGAGTCACAGAGACACCCCGCTCCCCTTTCGGCCAGCCCAGACGTCTCTCTCACTGACCTGTAGCGTCTGTGGGAGGAGGGACCTTCCCGGCCGCCGGAGGTTCCGTCCCTGAAGCCTGCTCGGATCTGCTCCTCTCGGCCACGCGACCAGGACAGCTCAGGGGTGGACTCCACTTTCTGGGGTGTGACGGACCCTGGGGACGGCTCTCCAGGACTCTCTGGGACAGAAATCTTTTCCACTGTGTTTCTGTGCACCTTGCAGTGATCCAGAATTTGTGGGGAGTTCTTCTTGCAGGAAATGTATGGGCTGTGGGTTTGGAGCTAGCATACGTGAGTCTTTCTATTCCGCCATCTTCCACTTCATCATTTCTTATAGCATTGTAGCACCCCATCATAATCACATGCCACAACTTGTTCAGTCACCCCCCAATGGATGAACATCCCTTCAGGTTCCAATTCTTTGCCACCACAAAGACAGCTGCTATCAACATTTTTGTACCTATAGGTCCTTTACATTTTTCTCTGACCTCCTTGGAATACAGACCTGGCAGAGGTAGTGTTAGGTCAAAGGGTATGCATAGTTTTATAGCCTTTTGGGAATAGTTCCAAATTATTTTCCAGAATGGTTGGACCAGTTCATTGCTCTGCTGGCAGTTCATTAATGTACCTTTTCCCCTTATCCCTTCCAGCATTTGCCATTTCTGATAGGTGTGAAGTAATATTCATTTAGAACATTTTTTTTTATATGACTTTGTTGTTTGAGTCATTCTAGGTTATGTTCAATTCTTCATGAGCCCATTTGGGATTTACTAGGCAAAGATACTAAAATTGTTTGCTGTTTTCTTCTCCAGTTCATCTTGTAGATGAGTAAATTGAGGCAAACAGGGTTAAATATCTTGCCCACGGTCACATATAGATCACACATCTAAGTGTCTAAGGCTGTATTTAAACTCAAGTCTTTCTGACTCCAGGGTCTGTGCTCTATTCACCATATCACATGACTATAGATTCCTTTGATTTATTCTTCTGAAAACTGTCCACATCCTTTGACCATTTATCATTTGGAAAATGACTCTTACCTTTATAAATATGATTCAATTTTATACTCAGTATATATTTGAGAAATGAGATCTTCATCAGAGAAATTTGCTGTAAATTTTTGAAATGTTACTTCATTGTCTGTGGTACCTTTTAGCAAAATATAGTTTCCCTAATCGTCTCCTTTTAATTAGATCTATTTTTGTTTTTGCTTTGTCTGAGATTATGATAGCCATTTCTGCCTTTTTTACTTTCATACTTTTTGGAAGTATATTGGATTCTGCTCCAGCTGTTTATTTTTAATTCTGTGTGTGTCTTTCTGTTTCAAGTGTGTCTCTTATAAATAATATATTGGATTCTGGTTTCTAGTCCATTCTTCTATCTCCTGTTTTATGGCTGAGCTCATCCCATTCACATTTACCATTATGATTACTGTGTATTTCCCTCCATTCCATTGTCTTTTGTTTCTTCCTCTCTCTTTTTATCCTGTCCCTTCTCAAATATCTGTTTTATCTATCCACTGCCTCCCTTAATCCACCTTTCCTTCATCATCTCCCTTCCTCCTTTCTCTTCTCCTCTTCCCCTCCTGTTTCCCCACTGGGTAAGCTACATTTCTATACACAGCTGAGAGTGTACATATATTCCTCCCTTTTTGAACCAATTCTGATGAGAGTGAGGTTCAAGCATTGCCTGCCATCCTCCCCACCATTTTCCCTCCATTGTAAAAGTTTTTCTTTGCATGCCTCTTTTATGTTTATTATATTCTTATGTTATTATATAATATTATTATATTTCTCTTTTAGAGAAATTTTCCCCTATTTTACCTCTCCTTTCCCCCTTCTCCCAGTGCATCCTTCTTTCTCACCTCTTAATTTTGGGGGAGAGCATTCCAACATAATTGATTCACACCCATGCCCTCTATCTATGTAAACTCCTTTCAACTGTTCTGTTAATGATAAAGTTCTTTGGAGTTACAAGTGTCATCTTCCATATAGGAATGTGAACAGTTTAACCATGTTGAGTCCTTTATGATTATTCTCTCTTATTTACCTTCTAAAATGCTTCTCTTGAGTCTTCCGTTTGAATGTCAGATTTTCTCTTCAACTCTGGTCTTTCCATGTCTGTCTGTCTATCTATCTATCTATCTATCTATCTATCTATCTATCTATCTATCTATCTATCTATCTATCATCTCACCATGTATATCTTGGATAACAGACCCTTACCAGAGAAATTTGATAGAGCCCATTTACTCGATTTTTCCCCCATTCAACCATTTCTCTTCTTATTCTAGGTGCATTAATTTTGTCTGTGCAGTAGCTTTTTAGTTTCAAGTAATCAAAAGTTCACAATTTTATCTTTTGTAATTGCTTCTACCTCTTGTTTGGTTAAGAATACATGTTCCATCCATAGCTGTGAGTTGCATATGATCTGTTTCTCTTCTAATATTTTTATGGCATGGTTTTAAAGATGTTCTAAGCTTAATTTCTGGCAGAATGCTTTCCCGTTTTCTCAGAAGTTTTTGTCAAATAAGGAGTTTTCATTCCCTAGGAAACTCATATTTTCCACTTTATCAAAGTGAGTTATTGAGTTCTGTTGTTTCTGAATCTCTCTATTTTTTTTTAACGAACTCCAGATAGTTTTGATGACTGATGTTTTATACCACGTTTAGAGGCGTAGAAGTACTATTCCCCCCTTCATCTCTATTTCTTTTCACCTTTTTCCTTGCTATCCTAGATCTTTTGTTTTTGCAAATAAATTCTGCCACTGTTTTATTAAATTCTATAAAGTATCGCCTTGGTAATTTGATTGGTATAGCATTAAAACTGTAAACTAATTTTGCAGTAATTGTCATTTTAATTATATTGGCATGGCCATATTTCTCCAGGTATTTAAGTTATTTTTAAGGAAAGCACTTGTAACAAGTCTTCTGTGTGTTTGGGTACATTGGTCCCCAGATATTTTATACATTTTTGTAGTAATTTGGAATGAGATTTCTTTTTCTATTATTGTTTTTTGTGTCTTGTTATTATCTAGAAATGCTGTTGATTTCTGAAGGTTTATTTTGTAGCTTTCAACTTTGCTACAGCCATTGTCCAGTATTTTTGCCAACTCCCAAGGATTTTCCATTTGACCATCATATCATCAGTAAATGGGGATAGCTTTCTTTTCTTTTTATTTATCTTGATACCTTTAATTTCTTTCTCCTTTCTAATATCTTACTGCTATTGCTAGCATTTCCAGAACTATGTCAAATAGTAGTGGTGAGAGTGGACATCCTTGCTTCATTCTTATATTTATTGGAAAATGTTCTAGTACATCCCCATTGTATATAATCCTTGCTTTTGGTTTTGTATAGATGCTTTTTATGATATAAATAGGTCCCTTTATGCTTATACTTTGTAGGGTTTTTAGCATAAAAATATTGTACGTTTTCTGCATCTATTGAAATGATTGTGTGATTTTGGATGTTTTGGTTTTTAAAATCATTAATTATGTTGATTATTTTCCAAACATTGAACCATCTTTGTATCGCTGTTATGAATCACATATTGTCATAATAAAAGATTTATTCCCATATTTTATTAGAAAAAATCCTAGTGTATTTCCATTGTATATGATTTTGATTTTGGTTTTGATTTTATTTTGATTATGCTTTTGGTTTTATATAGATGCTTTTTATGATATTAAAAAAGGTATGTTTGGCAGGATTTTGTTTAAAATTTTTGAGTAAGTATTCATTAGTGTATTAGTCTACAGTTTTCTTTCTGTGTTTTATATTTCCCTGGTTTCGGTATTAGAACTGTATTTGTCTCAATAAAGGATTCTGAAAGGATGCTTTCTCATTTTTCGAGAATAATTTGTGAAGTATGGGTACTAACTATTCTCTAAAAGTTTGATAGAATTCTCTTGGAATAGATTCTCCTGAGAATCCATAGGACCAGGAGTTTTTTCCCTTTGGTAATTCCTTTGCAGCTATCTATTTCCTTTACTGAGATTAGGGCTTTTTTTTTTTAACATCTCTAATCAGTTTTCAGATAGTTTGGGTATTTCATATTTTTTAAAGTATTGTTCTATTTCTTTTGTGTCCTCAGTTTTGTTAGCCTGTAACTGTACATGCTATATTACAATTGTTTTTATTTCATCTGGTTTTGCTGTGATTTCACCTTATTTATTTACTATTTTACTGACTTTTTTTTTTGCTCTCACGTTTAGATCAGATTAGCAAAAAGTTTATCCATTTTATTGGACTTTTCCAAGAACCGGTTTTTAGTTTTACTGATTGTTTCTATGGCTTTTATTTCCATTTTATCTATTTCTTTTGTGCTATTTTATTTATTTGCTTTCTAATTTTTAAAAATGCATATTCAGTTCATTAATTCTCTCTTCTGTTTTGTTAATGTATGTTTATAAGAATATTATTTTTTCCCTGAGGACTACTTTAGCTGCATTCTAGAAATTTTGGTATGTTGTTTCATCATTATTGTTTTCTTTTACATTGTTATGAACTGTTTCTATGATTTTTTTTGACACTCATTATTTAGGGTTTCATTGTTAAGTGTCCATTTGAGTCTATATTTTTTGTGGTGCCTAAGCCAATTATTATTTTTATTGTGTTATGGTCTGTAAAGGATATATTAACTTCCTTTTTACAATTGTTTGCAGTATCTCTGTGCCCTCATACATGATCAGTTTTTGTGAAAGTTCCATGTGGTGCTGAGAAATATGCATATTCTTTTGCTGTCCCATTTAGAAGATGCCATAAGTCTTTTAACTCTAGTTTCTTCAACAATTTGTTCAATTCCTTATTCTCCCCTTCTTCTTTATTTTTCTGATAGACTTATCCTAAACTGAGAGAAGGATATTGAAGTCTCTTGTCACTATCATGCTACTGTCTATGCCTTTTTGTAGCTCAGATAACGTTTCCTTTATGAATTTGGATGCTAAGGCACTTGGAGCATATAAGCGTATTAGTTTGTTACTGATACTGGTTTGCTCTCTATGGTTCCTTTTAGCATAATATAATTTCCTTATTTATCCTTTTTATTTTTTGAATGGTTATTTTGCTTTTTCAGCATGATTGCAACTCATAGTTTGCTTTTATTTACTTTATGTGTAGCAAATTTTTTCCATCTCCTAAGTTTTATTTTATATATGTCTTTGTTTTTTAAATATGTAAGTATAAGTTACAGATAGTATAGTATTGTTTTCTTATCTAATCTGTCACTCTTTTTTTATTTTATTGGATTGTTTAATCCATTCACACTTAAAGTTATGTTCGTTTTACATTTTTTTCCATCTGTCTCTAAAATTGTTGGGAAAACCCCATTATGATTTTTTTTTAACCTCTTGTTCTATAAACACAGTATTATGTTTCTACAGTTACTTTCTTTCATATTTTTTCAGATGACCCTGTTCCCTTGGCTTTCTTCCTCTCACCTGAAAGAGATCCCTTCTATTCATTTTCCTTTAAAGTACTGTTCATTCATTTCTTTCTCTCTCCTACTTTTATCTGGTTAAATATTTCTTCTCTCTTTTTTCCCTCTCAGTTAGATTTCCCCCTTCCTCTCCTCCACTTTAACTACTTCCATTCATTAATTTTTAAAAGATTTGTTTGTCTTGCTCCTCTTTGCAAAAAAGGATTTCTCTCACTTCATTATCTGTCTTTTTTTTCTGTCTACTCTAGACCCTCATTCTCTGATTCATGCCCCTATAATTATCTAATTTCTCTATATTCTCTATATCTTCATGCAATAAAAATTTTCAGGGTATTCATCCATTCTAGGTTCTTCCCCTACACAATTAATGTCACCACTTTCTAGAGCTTGCCCTGTGGATTCCCATTTTTCCACTATGCCTCATTCCCAGAATGCCAGTTATTGCTAGTGTCAGAGAGGATATGGCCCCATGGTAGAGACCCTGCCCAACCATGTTTCTGAGTATGCAGCCCACCGCTGATCTATAACATTCCCTGCTTATGTCCACCCCCACCCTCCACTGCATTTGCCTGCTCCCTGGTTCCATGCTTTTGTACTCCATCAGCTGCCAGTTACAACTTCCCCTTAAAGCACCAAAACTCTCAGGCCATACCCAGAATAAGGTTCCGGTTTTCCTTCACAGACAAATCTCTCTTCACACATAGAAGCATTCATCAGTGGAGCCTCCTCCTACCACCAAAGCAAGCCCTCATTCTTCCTTTTTCAATTCTTCTTCCTTACTCATCCACTTGTAGGCTCCTCTCTTTCAGAGACCGTAGGGTTCACCTTCCCCTCATTGATAGCTCTAGATTTGACCCTGGCACATCACACATTCCTCTGTTCCTCTACTACCTTTCCCCTTCTTTCACATACTATCCCATGTTATAATGTAGTCCCAAAAAGGAAAAAAATAATTTGCCTAAACACAGGGTGTCCCCAGGTTCTGTCCATAATGCCCCAGGTCTGCCTCTTCATTGTTCCCTACATAGGTCTTCCATCCTCACCCCCATCTCCTTGTGTACATTTAAAAAGAAGTCTCTTTCTGGTCTCTACTATTGCTCTGTTGCTGCTGTCTTTTGCTGTTGTGTTTATTCACACCTTCATTTTTGTTATCTCAGATATTTGAGAAACAAATACGCTCTTCAGTTCTGATTTTCTTTCTAAAAATATTCCAAATTCCTTTTTATTACTGAACATTCATAATTTTTTCACTCATAGTCAAGTTCAGATTTGCAGAATTGGTCACCCTAGACTGCACCCTGAGCTTCACTGCTCTTTAGAACATCATTCTATTCCCTTCTACATTTTCTGGTGGGTGCTAGTCTTATATCATTCAAGATTACTTTCCTTTGTATTTGAAAGGCTTTCTCCTGATCACTGTGGAAATTTTTTCAGAATTGAATTGTGAAATTTAACTATTGTGTGTCTTGGACTTTACAGTCTTGGATTTTTTTCTGGAGGTAATCTGTGAATTCTTTTAGTTGATATTTTCATTTTTTACATTCAGAGTTTCTGGACAATTCTTTTATTTCTTGAATTATGGTGTTAAGAATTTTTTGTCCTGTCATGTTCTGGGAGACCTAGGATCCTTAAGTTGTCTCTCTGCTTTCCTTTCTTTGAAATCAACATGTTTTGCTGGTATAATGAACATATTTTCTTTTAATATTGCAGATTTTTGCTTCTCTTCTAGGTTATCCTTCAGTTCTGTACATTTGCATTCTTAAACTATCACTCTCTTCTGTTTCTTTGGTAAGACTTGCCATAACAGATTCAAGTTTTTCTGTTCTGTTCATTATTTTTGTTGTACATGGTCATAAATTCTGATCTCATAATTCTCATTTCCCTTTTAAACCACTCAGGAACAGTTGTGGTTCCATGATCTCGTCACCTTCCACAGGGTCCTCTGTCTCATTGAGTATTAGATAATTTTCCTTGTTTTACATTATTTATTCGTAGATGCCTGAACTCATTCACTAGAGCTGTCATTAAACGTTTTCCTGTTGATTTATCTGCTTGTATTAAAGGAATTTTTTGTTCCTAATATCTTTGGTAATTTCAGTCTTCCTCCTCTCTCCCCACCCCCCTCATCTTCCTCTGTTTATTTCCTGACTCGATCCCTACTGATGGTGGTTTCCTTGGGGACTGAATTTCAAAGTATCTCAGCCTCTTCCTATACTGGGCAGTTGAGGTCTCTGCCCCTAGTGATCCCATCTAGATAACATGTTCTTTCCCTCAGGGTTAGTGGAATGATGCACAGCTTCCCTTGGTGCTATGGGGCTAACAGGTTGTCTGTCTTGGCCATAGGCAGTTCAGAGCTTTGCTACACAAGTACTGTAAGGTTGTGGCCCTCAGCAGGCATTTTTGCTCCTGAAGGGCTGCATCTATTGTTCTAGTTGTCTGTCTCTGTCCAAGCAAAATTCTGCAGCCTGGAGTCAGGGGTCTCCACTGCAGAGGAAAGGGGCGGGGATGAGGTTGTAGGTTAGATTTTACTGAAAATCCTAAGATGTGTGTCGGGTCCTTAAGTCTACCAGAGTGGCCTTCCTGCCCATAACAGGAGCACTGATTGAACCCAGGGTCAGTTCATGTTGGTTTTTTTGTCAGCCTTCTTTTGGATTCAGAGTATGCTGGACCATGGAGACAGCCAAAGTTGCTTTATCTTTGGTATACAAATTCTATTTTGGTTTGAGAGGTCTGAGAAGTCTCAGGGATCAGAGAAATTGTGTAGTCCTTCTTCTTGTTGCTCATGTGACCCAGAAGTCTAAATACTTTAATTGATTTGAATTGAAATTGCAGCAAAGAACTCTTTCTAAACTGGTTTGCCCAAAGGAATCTTAAGAGCAACCTAAGGTAGGGACCTGAATACTGAATGACTCACAAGCCACACTCCAGTGTGGGCTGGGAATGTAGCTAGGGCTCAGAAGACAATAGAAAAGCTCATGCAAACCACATTTGCACAACCCTACCAAATTTGTAAATGATTACAATCTGATTTGGATTCTTCACTTGATATATTTTCACCCTTTGAAGTATGTTCACCATTTTTTCTTCCTATTTTACTTGGGTGGGCAATTAAATTGTAAGAAAACACTAAAATGTCCTTATGCATCTTAAGAAGTCAGATCTGGCTCTTTGTTGCTTAACTAAGGTACTCTCTTGTTTTCTGAAAGGACCTGATGGTATTTTATGATGAAGAACCCAAACAAGTTTTACCACCAGAATCTCCCATGATCTCTCCAACTTCATTGGTGACAGAAGACTGTGAAGGATATGGCCTTTGGGATTCAGGTAATGTGACCTGGCAGTAGGAAGGCCCAGCCCCAAACAGAAGCATCAACCTGGGCTCCTTGCATGTTGGAAATTCACTTTGTAAAAGGGAGCTACAGGTGATTTAATTATCTGTAATAACAAAAAACAGGGAAAGTGTGCATAAATTAAAACCACATGGAAGCCATTGGCTTCAAAATTCTCTCAATTGAAGGAGACTTGTACTGACACTAGGAAAGAAACCCAAAGATTGGTTTTACTTCCTCCTTCTCTTCCTTTACTTAACCACTTTTTCATGGAGCTCCAGACAAAATAATGAAGTGACCCAAAGGCAGGGCATTGAGAAAACATTGAGACACCAGCCCTTCAACTGGTTTTTTATCCATGAACAATCAATCCATAGTTAGAGTCATAATATGAAATCTCAAAGATGGCTCCTGACAAGTTCATGCTCTCTCATCTCGATGAGACCCTAGTGCTCAACAAGTCTTTGATTTTTGTTTTGTTAATTCCTCAGAACCCTTTTCAAACTTCTGCATCACTTACCCCTCTATCTTCTTCCCTCACATCCCCCTGCTCCCAGAAGCTGGCATCCTCCCACTGGCCCATCTAGAAGCCTTCCTGGAGTAGCCTCGGTCCTCCAGAGCTTCAAGTCCAGGAATGAACCACTTTTGTTCCCTCAGTTTTACTGACAGCTCTGATCTTGAGTTTCCAGCTCTAACTTCTTTGCTTTATTCTTATTGCTCTCCAAAGTGAGTCAACAAGTCTTATTGAGTTTTTCTTTGACATATCTCTCATTAGCCTCTTCTTTCTCATTCCATAATCCCCTCCCTAGTCCAGGCTGCTGGCACTTCATACCTTGATGATTACAGTAGTTTTTTAACTTACCTCCTTCCCTCCCATCTCTCCCCTCACCAATTTATCCTGTACACTGTAAGGAGCTTAACTTTTCAAAGATTCTTCTGCTCAAAATCTGATTACCTTGAGGTCTGAATTCTTTAGCCTAGCATTCTTTTTTTTCTTTTAAAATTTATTTATTTTTAATTTTCAGCATTCATTTCCACAAGATTTTGAGTTTCAAATTTTCTCCCCATCTCTCCCCTCCCCTCCCCTGAAACACTGTGCATTCTGCTTACTCCTTCCCCCACTCTGCTCTCCCTTCTCTCACATCCCTCTCTTATCTTATCCCCAACTTCTCTCTTTTCTTGTAGGGCAAGATAAATTTCTATACCCCATTACCTGTATTTGTTATTTCCCAGTTGCATACAAAAACAATTCTCAACATTCATTCCTAAAACTTTGAGTTCCAACTTCTCTCCCTTCCTCCCTCCCTATCCATCCCCACTGAGAAGGCAAGGAATTCAATATAGGCTATATATGTGTAGTTTTGCTAAAGACTTCCATAATAGTCATCTTGTGAAAGATTGATTATATTTCCCTCCATCCTATCCTGCCCCCTACTTATTCTATTCTCTCTTTAGATCTTGTCCCTCCCCTAAAGTGATTACTTCTTATTACTCCCTCCTCCCATTTGCCCTCCCTTCCATCATCCCCCCACCTCCCTTATCCCCTTCTCCCCTACTTTCCTGTAGTGTAAGATAGATTTTCATACCAAATTGAGTGTGCATGTTATTCCTTCCTTAAGCCAAATGTGATGAGAGTAAGCTTCACTTTTTCCCTCTTAACTCCCCCCTTTTCCTCTCCATTGAAAAAGCTTTTTCTTGCTTCTTTTATGACAGATAATTTGCCCCATTCTATTTCTCTCTTTCCCCTCCCAATATATTCCTCTGTCACACCTTAATTTTATTTTTTAGATATCATCCCTTCCTATTCAACTCACCCTGTGCCCCCCCTCTATATGTGTGAGTGTGTGTATGTATGTATGATCCCTTCAACAATCCAAACACTGAGAAAAGTTTCAAGAGTTACAAATATTATCTTTCCTTGTAGGAATGTAAACACTTCAGTAAGTCCCTTATGATTTTTCTTTCCTGTTTAGCTTTTCACGCTTCTATTGATTCTTGTGTTTGAAAGTCAAATTTTCTATTCAGCTCTGGTCTTTTCATCAAGAATGCTTGAAAGCCCTCTATTTCATTGAATGACCATTTTTTCCCCTGAAGTATTATACTCAGTTTTGTTGGGTGGGTGATTCTTGGTTTTAATCCTAGTTCCTTTGACCTCTAGAATATTATATTCCAAGCCCTTCGATCTCTTAATGTAGAAGCTGCTAGATCTTGTGTTATCCTGATTGTATTTCCACAGTACTCAAATTGTTTCTTTCTGGATGCCTAAAATATTTTCTCCTTGACCTGGGAACTCCAGAATTTGGCCACAATATTGCTAGCAGTTTTTCTTTTCAGATCTCTTTCAGGAGGTGATCTGTGGATTCTTTAAATATTTATTTTGCCCTCTGGTTCTAGAATATCAGGGCAGTTTTCCTTGATAATTTCATGAAAGATGATGTATAGGCTCTTTTTTTTGATCATATCTTTCAGGTAGTCCCATAATTTTTAAATTGTTTCTCCTGGATCTATTTTCCAGGTCAGTTGTTTTTACAATGAGATATTTCACATTGTCTTCTATTTTTGCATTCTTTTGGTTTTGTATTGTAATTTCTTGGTTTCTCATAAAATCATTAGCTTCCATCTGCTCCATTCTAATTTTTAAAGAACTATTTTCTTCAGAGAGCTTTTCAACCTCCTTTTCCATTTGACTAATTCTGCTTTTTAAAGCATTCTTCTCCTCATTGGCTTTTGGGGTCTCTTTTGCCATTTGAGTTAGGCTATTGTTAAAGGTGTTCTTTTCTTTTTCTTTATTTAAAAAATATTTATTTATTTATTTAATTTTTTACATTCATTTTCACAAAATTTTGGGTTCCAAATTTTCTCCCCTTTTATCCCCTCCCCCCACCCCAATACCCCAAGCAATCTAATTATCCCTATCTCCAATCTACCCTCTCTTCTGTCATCCCTCCCTTCTCTTGTCTCCATCTTCTCTTTTCTCCTGTAGGGCAAGATGACTTTCTATTCCTCATTAACTGTATATCTTCTTTCCTAGTAGCAACAACAATACTAACCAGTTGTTCCTAAAACTTTGAGTTCCAAATTCTCCCCATCCCTCCCTCCCCACCCACTCCCTTTGGGAAGGCAAGCAATTCAATATAGGCCATATCTGTGTAGTTTTGCAAATGACTTCTCTGATAGTCATGTTGTGTAAGACTAACTGAATTACCCTCCACCCTAACCTACCCTGTTATTTGTTTCTCTTCTGTCTCTTGATCCTGTCCCTCCCCAAGTGTTGACTTCAAATTGCTCCCTCCTCCCTTTGCCCTCCCATCCATCATCCCCCCCTTGCTTATCTCCTTCTCCCCCACTTTCCTATACTGTAAGATAGGTTTTCATACCAAAATGAGTGTGCATTTTATTCCTTCCTTTAGTCAAATGTGATGAGGGTAAACTTCTTGTTTTTTTTTTTTCTCAGCTCCTCTCTTTTTCCCTCCACTAAAAAGTCTCCTACTTGCCTCTTAAATGACATATAATTACCACATTCCATTTCACCCTCTTTCCTTCCACTACAATTCTCTCTCACCATTTACCTTAATTTCTTTTAAGATATGGTCCGATCCTATTCAGTTCAATCTGTGCTCTCTGTCTCTGTGTGTGCATGTCTGTATGTGTGTGTGCGTGCATGCATGTACATGTGTGTGTATGGACCCACCAACTACCCAGATACTGAAAAGATTTAAGAGTTACAAATATTGTCTTTCCATGTAGGAATGTAAACAGTTCACTTCTGGTAAGTCCCTTAAGACTTCTCTTTGCTGTTTACTTTTTCATGCTTCTTCTCATTCTTGTGTTTGAAAGTCAAATTTTCTTTTCAGCTCTGGTCTTTTCATCAAGAATGCTTGAAAGTCCTCTATTTCATTGAAAGACCATATTTTCCCCTGAAGTATTCTACTCAGTTTTGCTGGGTAGGTGATTCTTGGTTTCAGTCCTAGTTCCTTTGACTTCTGGAATATCTTATTCCATGCCCTTCGATCCCTTAATGTAGAAGCTGCTAGATCTTGAGTTATCCTGATTGTATTTCCACAGTACTGAAATTGTTTCTTTCTAGCTGCTTGCAATATTTTCTCCTTGAGCTGGGAATTCTGGAATTTGTCCACAATGTTCCTAGGAGTTTGTCTTTTTGGATCTCTTTCAGGTGGTGATGGTTGGATTCTTTCAATACTTATTTTGCCCTCTGGTTGTAGAATGTCAGGGCAGTTTTCCTCGATAATTTCATGGAAGATGATATCTAGGCTCTTTTTTTGATCATGACTTTCAGGTAGTCCCATAATTTTTAAATTGTCTCTCCTGGATCTATTTTCCAGGTCAGTTGTTTTTCCAATGAGATATTTCACATTCTCTTCCATTTTTTCATTCTTTTGGTTTTGTTTGGTGATTTCTTGGTTTCTCATAAAGTCATTAGACTCCATCTGTTCCATTCTAATTTTGAGAGAACTATTATCTTCAGTGAGCTTTTGAACCTCTTTTTCCATTTGGCTAATTCTGCTTTTGAAAGCACTCTTCTCCTCATTGGCTTTTTGAACCTCTTTTGCCAATTGAGTGAGCCTATTTTTCAAGGTGTTATTTTCTTCAGCATTTTTTTGGGTTTCCTTTAGCAGGGTATTGACCCGTTTTTTATGCTTTTCTTGCATCTCTCTCATTTCTCTTCCCAGTTTTTCCTCCACCTGTCTAACTTGCTTTTCAAAATCCTTTTTGAGCTCTTCCAAGGCCTGAGCCCACCTGACATCCCCCTGGGATGTCTGGGGTACCGAGGTCCTGCCCTCCGCGTCTTTCCCTGATAGCAAGAATATGTCCTCGTCATCAGATTCGAATGTCGGGATCATTTGCATCTGTTCAAAAAAGCTCTCTATAGTCTTATTTTTCTTCCCTTTTCTGGGCATTTTCCCAGCCAGTTACTTGACTTCTGAGATTCCTGTCCACCCCTGCCTAGATCCGCCCAGCTAGTGCTTGGGGTCTGAGATTCAAATGGGCTTTCCGCGGCAAGTGGCTGCTAATCAATGTGAGCTTTAGTTCTGGTGCTGGGGTGGGGGCAGGGCCACCTCCCAGGCTCAACTCCCTCAGGGGCTTTATGCAGAGACCTTCAGTGATGGAGCAGGGTGGGGCAGGGCCATCTCCCAGGCTCAGCTCCCTCAGGTTGTTTATGCAGAGACTTTCAGTAATGAAGATCCTGCCTGCTGCTGGGGGAGTCCCGGGCCGCCACCACACCGCAGCTGCCTTCGCTGCCGCTCCCGCCTCTGCCTCTGCCACCGCCCCCGCCTCTGCTGCCTCTGCTTCCTCCCAAAGGGGCCCGAGTGATGGAGACACTCCGCTCCCCTCCTGCAGCCCAGCCGTCTCTCTCACTGACCTGTAACTTCTGTGGGCGGAGGGACTTTCCCGGCCGCAGGAGCTTCCGTCCCTGAAGCCTGCTCGGATCAGCTTCTCTGGGGCCGTGGCCAGGGCAGCACTGGGGTGGGGTCCACTCTCCGGGGCTTGACGGATCCTGTGGATGGCTCTCCAGGGCTCTCTGAAACGGAAATCTCTTCCACTATGATTATACACACCTTGCAGTGATCCAGAACTTATGGGGATCTCTTCTTACATTAATTCTATGGGCTGTGAGTTTGGAGCTCGCAAACGTGCGTCTTTCTACTCCGCTATCTTGACTCTGCCCCCTAAGGTGTTATTTTCTTCAACATTTTTTGGGTCTCCTTTAGCAAGCTGTTGATTTGCTTTTCATGATTTTCTTTCATTGCTCTCATTTCTCTTCCCAATTTTTCCTCCACCTCTCTTACTTGATATTCAAAATCCTTTTTGATCTCTTCCATAGCCTGATACCATTGCATATTTATGTTGGAGGTTTTGGATGCAGAAGCCTTGACTTTTAGGTCTTCCTCTGATGGTATGCCTTGTTCTTCCTCTTCTGAAAGGATGGATGAAAATACCTGTTGATCAAGAAAGTAACCTTCTATAGTATTATTTTTTCCCTTTTGGGAGCATTTTCCCAGCAAGTTACTTGACTTGAGTCCTTTGCCAAGAGAAGGGTATACTTTGGGGACCTGTAAGTTCTCAGTTCCTCCAAGGTGGTACAATCAACGGAGAGTAGTTTACTCCTTTCCTGACCGGTGCCCTGGTCTGGGAGCTGCCAAAGCTTTTTTGCTCAGGATCGGCAAGTAGAATTCCCTTTCCAGAGCACTCCTCCTCACCCCAAGGTGGCTACTCAGGGCTGAGACCCAGATCAGAGGCTCAATTCTCCCAGGTCTTTAGGCTGAGGGCTCCAAAAATGGACGCTTCTGCTGCTGTTGCCTGAGGCCAGGGCTAGGAGAAGTCCCTGTTCCCTATTCACCCAGGTGAAAGAGCTTTCTCACTGACATTTGAAGCTGTTTCTAGTGTTTGTGGGTTGAGGGATCTGGTAACTGCATCTGCTGCTGGGAATTCTGCCCATGAGGCCTGCTATGGTCCTGTTCCTACTGGTGTCATGTGGCCAAGGCTCCACTGGGCTCCAAGGGCTGCACTCTGCTCCACTCTGTGCCCCGTGGGATAGACCTTTCCTGTCGGCCTTCCAGGCTGCCTTGAACTGGAAATCTCTTTCACTCTGCCATTTTGTGACTTTTGCTGCTCTAGAATTTGTTTAAAGTCATTTTTTACAGGTTATTTTATGGGCTGTAGGGGAAGAGCTAGAGTAGGTGCATCTTTCTACTCTGTCATCTTCTAGTCTAGCATTCTGCATTCCCCACAGTCTTTCTCAGGTCTACCTTTACAATCTCACCTCTCAATTCTCACCTACATGAACCCAGAAAACACCTTGGACACTCCTACCTCCACACCTTTGTCCACTCTGTCCCCACTGCCTTGAATGTACTCGCTGGCATCTTTTCAGCTGGATGCTGGTGAATCAACGAATATCTATAGTTGTAACAAAGGAAACATTTTCTTAGAAGAGAAACTGTTGGATGAGAAAGATTGTATTTCATCTAGACTTGTTTTGTTTCATTGGGTTCAATACATTGCAATAGACCTACACTGTGGAGTTTCTAGAAATTGGGGCCAGTTAAAACTTTTTTTCCCTCAATTAGCAGATAGGATTTTTTTTTTTGGTAGAACATTTATGGAAAGAGAAAAACCTTTTTTGGGCAAACAAAGTCTAATGCAACCTTAATAGACTTGAGACAAAGAAGGTAATAGTGACTATCTAGAAAGTCAGATAAAAGGTTTGAATGACAACAGAGTTCTAGCTTTTCTGTGCAACTGTGTTCATTGTCTGCTTGTAGAGTTTTGCCCAGACTTAGAGGAAAGTAAGATACTGATGAGCTCTTGTTCATGTACACTGAAGCCAAGGCAGCATTGGGCCCTAGTAGTCTGATAGATCCCCAAAGACAGGTATTCTAAGCAGTGTTGGAAAGCTTTCAAGAAGATCTCTACATAATGTACTAACAGTGTGCTGGTCTCTAACTTAGTAATATGTGCTCATCTCATTGGGCAAGGATCATCCTTTATGCTTCTCTGCATTCTGTAGTGTTCTACAAATCATGGTAATAAGAATAACTGACATTTACATACTACTCTAAGATTTCCAAAGCACTAATACACTTGAAAACATTAGAGAACAATTAAATGCTTAACTGTGTGCAATTGACTCTAAGTACAAGAACTCAGAGAAAGAATAAATCATTGTGTGCTTAAGAAAATTGAAAGTGGGAATTAGGGTGGGTCTTGGAGGATGAATAAATTTTCAGAGGTTCCCAGACTTATTTGGTCTACCATCCCCTTTTTAAAAAACAATTATTCAGTGCCCCCCTACAAATATACTTTCCTTAGCCTTTTAACAGTTGGTTTTGTTTAAATTTGCATTATTTCAAAAAATACATATATTTTTAAAAATGACACATCTTAAATTTAATAATGTATTTTGAATTTGTGGAGGTTTTTCCTGCATTGAAATTTTGATGATGGGGGAGGAGCCAAGATGGCAGAGTAGAAAGACTCACGTATGCTAGCTCCGAATCCACAGCCCAGAAATTTCCTGTAAAAAGAACTCACCACAAAATCTGGAGCAGTGTAAGCTGCGCAGCAACGCAGTAGAGGAGATTTCTGTTCCAGAGAGCCCTGAAAAACCGACCCCAAAGGTCTGTTGCACACTGGACAGCGGAGCCCAGCCCTGGCCGCACAGCCCCAGAGGAACAGATCTGAGCAGACTTCAGGGACAGAACCTCTGGCAGCTGCAAAGGTCCCTCCACCCACAGGCGCTACAGGTCATGAGAG
Organism: Bettongia penicillata ogilbyi; assembly: GCA_023548195.1. NCBI lineage: Eukaryota > Metazoa > Chordata > Mammalia > Diprotodontia > Potoroidae > Bettongia > Bettongia penicillata. Next base: position 6,069,047 of record JAJHZJ010000150.1, on the reverse strand, counting down.
AGACTTCTGGGCTGGCTGAGAGGGGAGCAGGGTGTCTCCATGGCTCGGGCCCTCTTGGGAGGCAGCGGCAGAGGCAGTGGTGGCTCAGGACTCCCGGAGCAGGCAGGACCTCAGATTCATTACCGAAGGTCTTTGCATAAACCCCCTGAGGGAACTGAGCCTGGGAGGCGGTCCTGCCCCCACCCAAGCTCCAGAACTTAAGCTCACATTCAATAGCAGCCCCACCCCCACCCCCCCACTGAAAGCCCTGAGGCTGGGAAGCAGCATTTGAATCTCAGACCTCAAGCACTAGCTGGGCGGATCTAGGTGGGGGTGCAGAGGAATCTCAGAAGTCAAGTAACTGGCTGGGAAAATACCCAGAAAAAGGAAGCAAAATAAGACCATAGAGAGCTACTTTCTTGGGGAAGAGATGTTCTTTTCTCCTTTCATTTCTGAAGAGGAAGTACAATGCTTGCCATCAGGGAAAGACGTGGAGGTCGGGGCCTCTGTATCCCAGACATCTGAGGTGGATGTCTGGTGGGCTCAGGCCATGGAAGAGCTCAAAAAGGATTTTGAAAATCAAGTTAGACAGGTGGAGGAAAAACTGGGAAGAGAAATGAGAGAGATGCAAGAAAAGCATGAAAAACGGGTCAATACCTTGCTAAAGGAGACCCAAAAAAATGCTGAAGAAAATAACACCTTGAAAAATAGGCTCACTCAATTGGCAAAAGAGGTTCAAAAAGCCAATGAGGAGAAGAGTGCTTTCAAAAGCAGAATTAGCCAAATGGAAAAAGAGGTTCAAAAGCTCACTGAAGATAATAGTTCTCTCAAAATTAGAATGGAACAGATGGAGACTAATGACTTTCTGGGAAACCAAGAAATCACAAAACAAAACCAAAAGAATGAAAAAATGGAAGAGAATGTGAAATATCTCATTGGAAAAACAACTGACCTGGAAAATAGATCCAGGAGAAACAATTTAAAAATTATGGGACTACCTGAAAGCCAGGATCAAAAAAAGAGCCTAGACATCATCTTCCATGAAATTATCATGAAAAACTGCCCTGAGATTCTAGAACCAGAGGGCAAAATAAGTATTGAAGGAATCCATCGATCACCACCCGAAAGAGATCCAAAAAGAGAAACTCCTAGGAACAATGTGGACAAATTCCAGAATTCCCAGGTCAAGGAAAAAATATCAAGCAGCTAGAAAGAAACAATTCCAGTATTGTGGAAATACAATCAGGATAACTCAAGATCTAGTAGCTTCTACATTAAGGGATTGAAGGGCCTGGAATAGGATATTCCAGAAGTCAAAGGAACTAGGACTGAAACCAAGAATCACCTACCCAGCAAAACTGAGTAGAATACTTCAGGGGAAAATTTGGTCTTTCAATGAAACAGAGGACTTTCAAGCATTCTTGATGAAAAGACCAGAGCTGAAAAGAAAATTTGACTTTCAAACACAAGAATGAGAAGAAGCATGAAAAAGTAAACAGCAAGGAGAAGTCTTAAGGGACTTACCAGAAGTGAACTGTTTACATTCCTACATGGAAAGACAATATTTGTAACTCTTAAAGCTTTTCAGTATCTGGGTAATTGGTGGGACCACACACACACATACACAAACACACACGCACGCACACATATGTACATGCATGCATGCACACACATACACACATGCACGCACATACAGAGAAAGAGAGCACAGAGTGGATTGAATAGGATGGGACCATATCTTAGTCCCAGAATTTTTAAATTGTCTCTCCTGGATCTATTTTCCAGGTCAGTTGTTTTTCCAATGAGATATTTCACATTCTTTTCCATTTTTTCATTCTTTTGGTTTTGTTTTGTGATTTCTTGGTTTCCCAGAAAGTCATTAGTCTCCATCTGTTCCATTCTAATTTTGAGAGAACTATTTTCTTCAGTGATCTTTTGAACCTCTTTTTCCATTTGGCTAATTCTGCTTTTGAAAGCATTCTTCTCCTCATTGGCTTTTTGAACCTCTTTTGCCAATTGAGTGAGCCTATTTTTCAAGGTGTTATTTTCTTCAGCATTTTTTTGGGTCTCCTTTAGCAAGGTATTGACCCGTTTTTCATGCTTTTCTTGCATCTCTCTCATTTCTCTTCCCAGTTTTTCCTCCACCTGTCTAACTTGATTTTCAAAATCCTTTTTGAGCTCTTCCATGGCCTGAGCCCACCGGACATTCCCCTGGGATGTCTGGGATACAGAGGCCCCAACCTCCACGTCTTTCCCTGATGGTAAGAATAGTTCCTCATCATCAGAATTGAAAGGTGGGAACATCTGTACCCCCTCAAAGTAGCTCTCTATTGTCATATTTTTCTTTCCTTTTCTGGGCATTTTCCCAGCCAGTTACTTGACTTCTGAGATTCCTGTCCACCCCCGCCTAGATCTGCCCAGCTAGTGCTTGGGGTCTAAGATTCAAATGGGCTTTCCGTGGCAGCGCGGCTGCTATTCAATGTGAGCTTAAGTTCTGATGCTTGGGTGGGGGCAGGGTCGCCTCCCAGGCCCAGTTCCCTTAAGGGGTTTATGCAGAGACCTTTGGTAATGGCCCTGAACTTCTGCCTGCTGGTCTCGGAGTACCGGGGGCCGCCGCCACTGCCTCTGCTGCTGCCTCTGCCGCTGCCTCTCCCGCTGTCTCCCGAGGGGGCCCGAGTCACGGAGACACCGCTTCCCTCTCAGCCAGTCCAGACGTCTCTCTCACTGACTTGTAGCGTTTGTGGGCGGAGGGACCTTCCCGGCCACTGGAGATTCCGTCCCTGAAGCCTGCTTGGATCTGCTCCTCTTGGGCTGTGGCCAGGGCAGCTCAGGGGTGGGCTCCGCTTTCTGGGACGTGACGGACCCCTGGGGACAGCTTTCCAGGGCTCTCTGGAATGGAAATCTTTTCCACTGTGTTTCTGCACGCCTTGCAGTGCTCCAGAATTTGTGGGGAGTTCTTCTTGCAGGAAATATATGGGCTGTGGGTTCAGAGCCAGCATAGGTGAGTGTTTCTACTTTGCCATCTTGGCTCCACCCCCGTGAATAAAGGTTTCATGAGAAAATTTCATTTCTTTCACTCTCTAAAAGATTAAATATGAAATCATGTCTATATTAAACATGTAACCACTTGCTCACCTTCCCCACTTTATCTTGGGGACAATTCTATATCCTGGAGTTCATATTTTTGGATTTTGTAGCAGCACTGTAATCCCAAAGGTGCTCAATGAGCCAGTTTGCCTTTCTTTCTTGTTTTTGTTTTTAAGTTAAATTGTTTTGTCACTTACCAAGCCTTATTTCCTCTTGTTCCCACCCCTCCCCCAAGAGAAAAAAAATCCTTATAATAAATATGCATAGCCAAGTAAAACAATTTCTCATGTTGACAATGTCCCAAATATGTGTTTCATTCTGTATATTGAATTTAGCACATCTTTGTCAGGAGGTGACCTTCATTGTCATTTATCATCTCTGGAATCAATAGCAATCACTGGGTTTATTGTATTTCTCATCCTATCGGCATTCTGATAGAAACTGTTGTGCTAGTTCTATTCTATTCACTTTGCTTTGGATCGTACAAATCTTGCCAAGTTTCTTTGAACCTTCTCTTTCTCCATTTCTTACATTGCATCGTCACATTCATATACCACAATTTGGTCATCCATTCCCCAATTAATGGGTGCCCTCTTAATTTCTAGTTCTTTGGCACAACAAAAAGAGATGCTATAAATATTCTTGTTTATATTCTTTGCATATTGCATATTTTTTTATTTCTTTGGGATATAGGTCTAGTAGTAGTATCAGTGGTTCAAGGCAGATGCACAGTTTAGTTCCTTTTTGTGTGTAAAGTGCCAAATTGCTTTCTGAAGTGACTGGACACTCTTCAAACTGTTTCAGTATGCCTGTTTTAAAGAAGCCCTTTATAATACTCATGATTTTCCTTTTTTGTCAAATTTTCCACTCTGAAGGGTGTGTGAGTTGGTTTAATTTGCATTTCTCTAATTATTAGTGACTTGGAGCATTTTTTTTATGGCTATAGATAACTTGGATTTCTTCTATTAATATACCTGTTCATATCCTTTGACTATTTATCGGTTGGAAAATGGTTCTTATTCTTATAAAATTGAATCAGTTCTTTGCATATCTTAGAAATGAGACTTTTCTCAGAGAAACTGGTTGCAAAGATGTTTTCCTGGTTGACAATTTTCTTTCTAATCTTAGTGGCTTTGAATTTATGCCAAGACTTTAATTTTGTGTAATAAAAACTGTCTATTTTATTTTGTCATCCCTTTTATCTTTTTTTAAGTTATGAACTCTTCCTTTATCCATATGTCTGAAGATAATTTCTTCCTTACTCCTCTAATTTGCTTATGAGGTAGACTTTTATATCTAGATTATGTATCCATTTGGATATGTGGTATAACGTGCTGGTCCAAACCCAATTTCTGCCAGATTACTGACTAGTTTTCCCAGTATTTTTTGTCAAGCAGTTAATCCCTACCTTAATCATTGGAATCTTTGGGTTTATAGAACACTAGGCTACTAGATTAATTTGCTTCTGTATGTTGTGTACCTAATCTGTTCCTCTGATCAACCTCTCTATTTTATGAATAGTATCAAATTGTTTTGATGGTTACTTCTTTATATCATACTTTAAGGTCTGGCTTAAAGCCTGATAGGCTCTGTTTCTACTTTGTAAATTATTTCCCTTAGAGTCTTGGTCCTTTGTTCTTCCAGATGAATTTCATTATGATTTTCTCTAGTTCTATAAAGTAATACTTTGGTAGTTTGATTGATGTGACACGAAGTAAGTAAATTATTTTAAGTAGTATTATCATTTTTATTATATGTTTCAGTCTATCCATGAACAATTAATGTTACTTCAGTTATTTAGATCTGCCTTTATTTCTGTAGTGTTTTGTGGTTGTAGTTATATAATTCCTATGCATATTATGGGAAGTAGACTCCAAAGCATTTTATCCATTCTATTGCTATTTTAGGTATAATTTCTCTGTCTCTTCCCCCTGAATTTTGTTAGTAATATACATAAATACTGGTGAATTATGGGGGTTAATTTTATATCCTGCATCTTTGCTGATGTTATTATTTCTTAATTTTATCTGACTCTCTAGGGTTCTCTAAGTAAGCCATCTTATCATCTGCAAAAATGATAATGTTGCTTCTTTTTTGTCTAGGCTTATTCTTTCAATTTCTTTTTCTTTTCTCATTGCTATAGCTCACGTTCCCAGCACTATATCAAATAGTAGTGGTGACCATGGACATCCTTACTTTGCCCCTAATCTTACTGGGAAGGACTTTTAATTCATTCCTATTATATATGATGGTGGCTCTTGGTCTGTGTGTGTATGTACATATATAGATAGATGTGTATTACATACACACACACATATATGTATACAGACTACTTACCATGGTAGAGAAAAGTCCATTTTTTTCTATGTTTTCAATTTTTTAAAACAGAAATGTTTCTTGCATTTCCTCACAAGGCTTTTCTGTGTTAATCAATATAATTATATGATTTTTGTTTTTCATACAACTCACATAACACTGTTAATTATGTATGTAGTTTTTCCAATATTGAACCAGCCCTGTATTCCTGGTATAAATCCAACTTGGTCATAGTATATGACCCTTGTGTTATGTTAATGTAGCCTTTTTGATATTTTGTTTAAAATTTTGCCTGTATATTTGTCAGGGACATTGATCTTTAGTTTTCTTTATTTTGACCCCCCCTGATTTAGATAGCAAAATAATATTTGAATCGTAGAAAATATTCAGTAGGAGCCCTTCATTTTCTATTTTTGGAAACAGTATATATAAGATTAGAGTTCATTTTTTTTGTTTGATACAATTTGCTTATAAACCCATCTGATTCTGTTTTTTTCCTTTGCAAGTTAATTTATAACTTGTTCAATTTTTTACTCTACAATTGGATTCTTAAGTTCTCTATTTCTTGTTCTTTTAATCTAGATATTTTGTATTTTTTAAATAGTCATCTATCTCATTTAAATTATTGGTTTTGTTGTCATATAGATGGGTAAAATAGTTCTTAGCAATATCCTTTACTTTTCCTTCATTTGTTGTGAGGGAATACTTTCCTAAAGAATCATGGCAACGTTAGTAGTTGTAGCCATGGTAATATTGACAGAAGAAGCTGATGTAGAAGAGAATTTCTCAGAAGGCTTAGTTTAATGGGGACAAGCATCTAAAGTTTAACTTCAGGATATAATAATTGCATGTTTTCTTCCCTGCTTCACTTCCATTATCCTTTAATAACTTCTTATCTCTGGTTTCCATTCCAATAAATATTTTTTCTTTCAATATTGCTGATAACCTTTCTTTGCTAGATCATCCAGCAGCCCTGGAAATTTATCCGCTTGTTCCTAGTCACGGTCTGCATTGAGAGTTGTTGTGTGTTCAGGGGTTTTCTCTGCTGGAAACGTACACAGCTTGTATTATACCCAAATCAAAATGGAATGATGCCCAGAAACCAGTACAAAAGATTGTACACTCCCAAGCCACAAAGAGTTGAAATTTAGGAGTCAGAAAAGAGGCTTTATAATAGTTTGAATATACAAAGAGTATGTAACCTGTCTCTGAGTATATAGGTGCCTGGTGATGGTAACAGTGAAGGAAGACCATGGGAATTTATCTATGGGAAGGATGCAGAACAAATGACCCTGATGTTTCATGGTGTGTGTGTGTGTGTGTGTGTGTGTGTGTGTGTGTGTGTGCATGTGTTGGGAGAAAGGGGTCTCTTTGAGGAGACTGCAGTAACCTCCAGAGATTTGGAGTCCCGTCCATTATACTGTTCAAGACAGGATTATATCTAATCCTTTCCAGCAAAATAAAAATCTTTTATTCAGTTATTCCTAACTATACAAATTTGTTTGTTTTTTAAAACTTTGCATTGTTTTTTTCTCTCTCACAAATGTTAGCTAATATTCCCTGTACCATTATATACTAAGGCAAAAGGAAATATACAGCTAACTTCAGCATCCTAGAGATGAATTGCTTGCCTTTAATAGAAAAGCTTTTTTATGTCCCCTGAGAAGGGATCCCATAACCTTTTGCTGAGATCCCTTCAAGGATTCATGGCCCTTATGGTCAGAAAAGACAGTTATTACTTGAGAAGTTAAAAAAAAAATCAAAACGTAACTGACAAAAATATTGGTTATATCAAGGTGGATGGTGTTTTCTCTGATGGCTATTAGAATACAATGGAATGTCAGTATTTTTGTGTACAAATCAAAGCATTAGTCAGTCTTTTCCATGTAGCCTTGTTTGTGGATGTAATAGAATCCAGAATGTGGAGTTGTAATCTAATTCCATATATCTGGAAGACTTTTCCAATTTTGTCAGTTAAGATGACCTCCGAGGTCCCTTCCATCTTTGAATCTCTGGTCCTCCGATCTTAATTTCTGGAGCGTGTCCAGGCACTGTTACAGATGGAAGACTGTGCTCATTAAGTGTCACCAGGAGGAGGTCTGGCCTCTCTCTGGAGCTGGCACAGTGCTATGGTCCACAAAGGCCAAAACGTCCTTTATGATGGGATGCCGATAGTAGTCTGGTGTCGCTAGCATAGCAAGCCCCTAAGCTGTTGAAGATTTATAAAATAGCAAAAATGATCACTCTTTGTTGATGATATGAGATATTCTTAGAAAATAGAAACTAAACAGCAACTTTAGTGAAGTTGCAACATAGAAAATAAACCTACTTAAATCATCAGTGTTTCTAAATATTACCAACATAAAGCAGATTGGACAGAAAGAGAAATTCCATTTAAAATAACTGCAGACAATATAAAATACTGGATTCTACCTGCCAAGACAAACCTAGAACCTATATGAACACAGTTACAAAACACTTTTCACACAAATAACGACAGATCTAAACAACTAGAGAAATAGTCATTGCTCATTGATAGGGTGAGCCAACATAATCAAATGACAATTCCATCTAAATTAGTTTACTTATTCAGCTTCATTCCAATCAAACTGCCAAAAAATTATTTTATGGAGGTACAAAAAAATAATAACAAAATTCACCTGGAAGCAAAGGGTCAAGAATATCAGGGGAATCAATGAAAAAAACACGAAGAAAGGCAGCCCTGTAGTGCCAGGGATTTCAAACTATATTCCTTCGTGAAAATCATCAAACAGTATGGTGCTTGCTAAGAAAGAGCAAGCAATCCACTTGATCAGTGGAATAGATTTGATATACAACACACAATAATGTGTGATCACAGTAATCTAGTGTTTGACAAACCCAAAGACTCTGGCTTCTGGGGCAAGAACTCATCATTTGACAAAAATTGCTGGGAAAACTGGAAGGCAAATTGGCAGAAACTAGGCATAAACCAACATCTCACATAGTATACCAAGATAAAGTCAAAGTGAGTACATGATTTGGACAGAAAGGATGATATCATAAGCAAAGTAGTGGAGCATGGAAAATTTTACCTGTCAGATCTATGGAAAAAGGAAGAATTTATTACCAAACAAGAGACAGAGGATCACAGGAAGTTGAGTGGATAATTTTGATTACATGAAATTAAAAAGGGGTTGTACAAACAAAACCAATGCAATCAAAATTAGAAGGAAAGCAGAAAACTGGGGGTGGGGGTGGGAGAGATTTTATAGCAAGTTTCTCTGATAAAGGTTTTACTTCTTAAATATATAGTTAAGTGAGCCAGATTTATAAAAATAAGATCTATTTCCCAATTGATAGTCAAAGGATATGAACAGGCAGTTTTCAGAAGAAATCAAAACTCTCTATAGTCATATGAAAAAATTATCTAAATCACTATTGATTAGAGGAAAAAAACTTTGAGTCACCACCTCACACCTAGTAGAAACATGACAGAAAAAGGAAAATGATAAATCCTGAAAGGGATATGGAAAAATAAGGACACTAATATGCTATTGGTAGAGTTGTGAACTGGTCCAACCATTCTGGAAACCAATTTGGAGCTATGCCCAAAGGGCTCTGAAACGGTGCATAAAATACCCCTTTAATCCAGCAATACCACTACTAGATCTGTATCGCAAAGAGATCAGAGAAGAAGCAAAAGGATGTAGGGGTACAAAAGTGGCTCTTTTTTGTTGTGGCAAAGGATTGGAAGTTGAGGAGATATCCATCAAGTGAGGAATGGCTGAACAGGTTATGGTATATGATTATGATGGAATACTATTGTGCTATAAGAAATTCCAGGCAGGATGCTTTCAGAAAAAAACCTGGGAAACTTATATGAACTTCATGCAAAGTAAAATGAGCAGAACCAGAAGATCATTGTATACAGTAACAGGAGCATTAAAATGATGAACAACTGTGAAAGACTTTGCTTCTCTGATAAATGCAACGATCTAAGACAGTTTTGAAGTGTTCATAATGAAAAATGTTATCCATCTCCCAAAAGAGAGAACTGATAAACTCTAAGTGCAAATTGAAGTATGATTTTTTTACTTTACTTAATTTTTTTGCCTTTTTTTACAACATGGAAATATTTTTGCATAATTTTACATGTATAATTGATATCAAATTGCTTGCCTTCTCAGTGGCTCCCACAGGGGCTAGAGAGAGAGAGACAGAGATTTTGGAATGCAAAAGTTAAAAAAAATGCTAAAAATAAATAAATAAGTATGATAGAAGAGGAGGAGAGATTGCTGACTTATGGAGGTCTGAGAGAATCTGAAAGTAGTCTTGAGAGCCATTAGCATTTCACCTACCCCACCATAACCAGGGCGTTGGAATCTGAAGGAAACCTTAGATAATAGTGGAAAGAGTGGGGAAGGGAAGTCATCATCTTGGAGGTCTCAGTGAGTGCCAGCAGATGGAAAAGAGGGTGAAAGATGAGATGCAAGATGAAAGGAAGTTTGTTAGTTATGGAAGAGGCATTCTAGAAGGCACTGGGGAAGGAGAAGACAGACATAATGGGACAGTAAAGGAGCAAGCACCTTGGAAAGGGAAAGAAGTTGTGGAAGGAGAAGGCTGACAGGAGTTCAGAATCTTTTGGTTGGCTGGGAGTATGCTAACCATTGAGGGATGAGTGCAGACAGAATATCAGCAGTTGGAGAGAGATACACTGAGAGAGATATATGATTAAACTAGTCCAAACCCTTCTCAAGGTCCCAGAGTGTAGCAGGTGGTAATGTTGTATCCTAGGAGACCCTGGGATGCAGGTAAAGGGATAGCCTTGAGGAATCTGGGAGCCTGGAGCCAGGAAATGACAAGGTGGACTTAGAGCTAGAGAAGGTCCTGGGGTGGGGAGAATGGTGAAACCTGAAGCAGAGGGGGTGATTGGATGGGTCTTGTGGAATAGGCACCTGGAGGAGACTCTGGGAGCAAGCCCAGCTCTTGAGGTGGATGGTCAGATCTTTGTCCTGGGGCAAGCTAAATGGACCCCACACTGGAAAAGACTCACTTGAACTGAACCTTGGGGGGAAGCTAGGGATTCCAAGAGGCAGAGGTGAGGAGGAAATACATTCCAGGAATGGGACGAGGACAGTCTATGCAAAAGCTTGGAGATGAGAACTAGAATGTCATGTATAAGGTTCTGTAATTAGGTCTGTTGGTTGGAATGTAGAATTAGGAGGGTGGGGAACCTGGAAAGGTTTGTAGCCAGATTGTGAAGGGCTTTAAATGCGTAATCGACCTTTGCATTTTATTCTGAGGGCAAGTGGAAGCCACCAGAACTTCTTAAGCAGGGAAGTGGCATGGTCAGATGTATGCTTTATTTTATTTCCTGTCCTGTGGTAGAGCATTCTGAGCTCATATTGGTCTGATCAGCCATAGTGGGACACATTGAAACTTGACTCTAGCACAGTGATGTCATTTAGGTCTTCTTTGAGAACGAAGGACCATGACCAACCAACCAATCAGGCTTTAGGAATGTCACTTTGATAATAGTAGAGACTGGAGACATTGTGATCAATGAGGAAGCTGCTGTAACAGTCCTGGTATGAGGCAATGGGTGCCTGAACGAGGTGGTGGCTGTGGGAATGGAGAGGAAATGGATTGTGTATGGGGGTGAGGGAGCTGGAGAACTTGAGATGACTCTGAGATTGTGAACTTGGCTGACAATTTTCACCATCCTCCCTCTATCTAGGCCCACTTTCTCATGGAAGACAGTGATGATGATAAGTAGATATTTATTAGAACGTGCAGTTTTCATAGAATTCCTCTACTTCTTTCTCTTCTGCAACAGATGCTGATGCATGAGCTGCATTTTTAAGTCTTCATTGGTGGGGGCTCTTTGCCTGTGTTTGTGGTGAGTGCCGCTAGCCTAGATGAGCACTCACCCTGGGAAATAGTTCTTCCTGTTGCCTTTGACACATGATAAAGTCAGCCTTGCCTGCTTCTTTAGCTGTCTCCCTGAGGAGGATCTGTGAGCTATCTTTCCATTTAGCTGCACTCTCCTTAGAGTCTTCTGGCCTCATTTATAGTGAGAAAGTCAATATTGATGGGAGCCAATTCCTCCAGTAATGTTGACTTGACATTCTGAATGCCAGCAGTTAAATTAATGTATTAACAGTGGTGTCCTTTTTAGTACTGCTTGCCTCCTCCACCACCACTATGCCACCAGGGCTCTGCATGGGGCCCAAGACCATTTTCTTGTGTGTGATTTTTTTCTGGGTTGCTATGGTCAAAGAATTCCTCATCGGTTGTCTGGCTTGTGGGGAAATGACTTTGTCTGTGAAGGCTCCTCCTTGGCCAGTAGACACAGGTTGTTCCTAGAACCTAAAGCGTTTGAAACCTTTCCCTTGTGCTGGTGCCTATCCAGGCCTCTACCCAAGTACCTCCTTGACAAACCCAGCTACTGTGCCTCTCATGGGTGTAGGACTTTTGTTGGATGCCACAGTCTGTGTATAAGGAAGATGGTACCACTGGTCCTGGGGCAAATGGGTGGGAGAAGGATCTCTTCTCTAGGCTAACGTTTCCCAGTTCCTTTGACTGTCCCTTCCATGTTTGATTTTGAAGACTCCCCTCCTCCCTGTCCTAATTGCCCTCCTTTGGATGTGCTCCAGCTTGTTGTTATCTCTCTGAAAGGCAGTGATTGTGCTGAGCACAGCAGTTCTGGGGGGGGGGGGGTCTGACCAACATAGGCTGAGTAGGTGTATTCTCCTTTATTATGGATGCTGAGACCATGGGATCATAGCTGTAGCACTGGAAGGGATCTTAGAAATCTTCTAGTGCAACCCTTCCTAGTTTAAGTGGAGAAACTCAGGCCCAGAGAAGTGAAATGACCAAAGCAAGGTCACTCAGGTAATAAGTAGCAGAGTTCACATTACAACTCAGGTCCTCTCACTCCTAATCCAGCATTCTTTCTAATGAACCCTACTGCCTCCTTATTGAACATCTATTAATGCATTCTAAGTGAATTAACATTCTTTGAAAGCCACATGTTGACTCACACTGAATATTAAATCAACTAAAATCCCTAAATGTTTATTTCAGTCAACCAGGGCCATTTCCGGTCATCCTGATCTCTCTCTGGGCACTGGACCCAGATGGCTCTGGAGGAGAAAATGAGGTTGGTGACTTTGCACAGCCCTCCCTCTCTTGTGCGTTCCCAGTCACCAATGGAGTGTACTTGTTTCCATGCTTTTTAGCATGATGTTTTCAGGCATGTTGACAAATGCTTTCAACAAGGATGAACACAGCATCAAGGTCAACTACCCTACTGATGGTTTAAATTCTTCAATTTGAAAAGGCTACAAGCCAAGACCAAAGTGGAGGGAGTGCTGGTGCATGATTTTCTGTTTGCAGATGATTGTGCACTCAGTATAACCTCTGAAGCTGAGACACAACAAAATATGGATCAATTCTCTGCTGCCTATGCTAATTTTGGTCTAATAATTAACCCCAAGAAAACACAGGTGCTCCATCAACCACCACCACACCATCCATATGTGGAACCATCAGTTACAACAAATGGAGAAGTTTTGAATGCTGTGGATAAGTTCACTTACCTTGGCAGTGTACTTTCCGGGGATGTACACATTGACAATGAAGTTGATGCACACATTGCCAGAGCTAGCTCAGTGTTGGGGAGGCTCCAAAGAAAAGTTTGGGAGAGAAGAGTAATGTATTAGACTGACTACCAAACTGAAAGTCTACAGAGCCATTGTGCTGACCTCATTGTTGTGAAACATGGACAGTCTACCAGCGCCATGCCAGAAAACTGAATCACTTTCATTTGAACTACCGTAGGAAGATTCTGAGGATCACCTGGCAGGATAAGGTACCAGGCGCTGAAGTCCTTGCTGAACTAACTGTCAAGTATTCAAGCTATGCTTCAGGGAGTGCAGCTCCGATGGGCTGGCCATGTTGTTCGGATGCAAAATGTATGCTTGCCAAAAAGAATATTTTATGGAGAGCTGGTATGGGGCAGGTGATCACATGGTGGTCAGAAGAAGTGATACAAGGACACTCTCAAGGTCTCTCTGAAGAGCTCTGGATTTGACTGTGCCACATGGGAGACACTGGCACAAGACCACTCAGCAAGGCATGCCTGCATGCTTTGAGCAAAGCAGAATTGAGACAGCACAAAGTAAACATAGGATGCACAAATGTGGAATATCCACCCCAAGTATTCACACAGACTATCTATACCCAACCTGTGGTAGAACATTCTGAGTTCATGTTGGTCTGATCAGCCACAACTGGACATGCTGAAATTTCACTTTATCATGGTGATGTCATTTTGGTTCTCTTTGAAGATGGAGGATGACAACCAACCAACCAATCCTAGAGGTATTAAGGAACCATAGGAATTTAATATGTAGAGAAGTGACATGGTCAGATCATTTTGGCCTCAGCCATCCCTCATTCTCCAGACTTTGCCTAGATTCCCACCTCCACCCCCAGCTCTTAGTTTCTTGGGTTGTTGGAGGGATAGTGATGTCCTCAACAAAAACAAGGATGGTGAGAAAAGGACTGAGTTTGGGGGAAAAGGAAATGAGTTCAGTTTTGGATGTGTTAACTTTGAACTGGACAGATGTAGCCTACCCCCATCTCCCTCCTGCTCTACTCCCTGAGCTCTTTATTTTTTAAAGCTCAGTAGAGAACTTTACATTCACATGTTTTGAGTTTCCTCTCATTAGCTTTGGCCTAGCTCGTAGAGATAATTTGGGATCCTACCTCTGCCATCCAATAAATTAACCTGTTCCGCTTTCATCATTTGCAACTTTGATAAATTGTTCATTGGTTTTCATCCAAGTCACTTACAAGAACTGGTAAGAAGAGGCCAGGGCAGAGGACTGAGCTCCGTGCTCTGCTGCTGGAGACTTAGCATCAATCAGCGTTTTCCAGGCTGGACATTCAACTAGTGTAACCTGCCCAGCCGAATTCTTATCCATCTGTTTATCCCAGGGGCGTTGTGAGAGATATTAGCCAACAAGAATCGAGACCAGAAGAGATATTACTCCAGAGTCCCTGGTGTCAGTGCTCTTCTCTGCTTTGAGTTTGCTTAGTTAGTCAGTGGGCCAGAAACATTTATTAAGCACCTACTGTATATCAGAATCTGTGTTAAGCACTGGGTATACAAAGAAAGGTAAACTATAGTCCCCGCCCTCAAGGAGGAGGGGGAAGAATGAGGGTGGGGGAATGATATCCAGAATATTGCAACCTGGTGATCAATGACCAGTGCCCTCCTTAATGGAAGGTGTGGGAAAAGCTCTCCACCCTTCACCCTTCACCCTTCACCCTCCACCCTCCACCCTCCAGATTTATTTACATTTTGTATCCTTGGGTGATGTGAACTCCAAGGCTTAACAGAGTCCCTGGTGCAGATTGGTCTGCTTTACATGGGTATTGAAGCGCAATTTCAGAGAACAGACCCTAAGTATAGGCTGTTTGCTATTGTACCACAAAGGCCTGCCTGATGCCATGGGGGGCCGTATTTTGGCCTTGGGTTGAAGTAGAAGAAGTGAGGCCATGGGTAGTGAGAGACTCTACGAAGTATTTGTAACCACAAATCAAAAAACCTTGAACCACTGGTATTTTGGGCCACACTGTAATGGTAATGGTAGCCACACACATGGTAATCACCCTATCTTGTGACATTTTTACATTCTGAAGAGTGTGTGTACAATATGAAAATAGAACTTCAGGGGAAGTGTTGCTCTCTGGTTTAAACCAATTTTTGTCCATTTTTCATTTTAGGAGGGTGTGGTTCATCGGTTGACATCTGTTTTATAGCCTGATTAGTGGGAAACTTGTGAAGATATTGTGAGCAATTCCACATTGCTTTCCTTTGTTTTCATCATTCATTGTTTATTTATATGAATCCAATTTCAAGAAACCCTCATTAGTTGGAAAGATCACTTTGTGATTTTGCAAATAGTTGTCCCTGAATGTGCACTTCTGTTGCATTGAGCTGTTGACAATGACCTCTGCTGGGCAAAGTGAATACAGTCATCCCATGTTGGAGGTCATGGAGAATCTGAATTCCAGACCAGCCTTCTTTCTGTAGCTTTCTCGACACAGGGGGCATCCAGGCTCTGTCTGAGCAGTTCCAGGAACGGTGGGATGTATGGTTGGACAAGTCTTGTTGCAAGAAAGTCTTTGATGGTCAGCTGATTCTCAAGATAACAAATCCCTTCTTTCCAGACATACTTTTCCACCTTTGGGGACCAAAAGCACCTCGAGGGCAAGGGCTGCCTTGATTTCTGTCCTTGTAGCTGAGGTCACTCAGCAGTTTAGATTTCTATTTTCTAGGAAGAACTAAAATGAATTTGTTTTTTCATGCTTGACATTTCCGATCTTGAATGCAGTGGGGGTGGGGTGGTACTTACATGGCATTATTGTGTAATCTCTTTTCTCCACTACTTCATCCTTGACAGCAGATTTTTTGCTGCTAAGTAGAGGGCTAGCTACTGTTTATGTCCATGAGAGCAGGGATGGAGAGCGAAAAGGATGTCCTAGGAAGTTTAAAGAAGGAATCCTCTTTAAATCCCTTCTTATTTACTTTCTTAAACTACTCCTTCCCAGTCCTCAGAATGATTCATGCTACTTCCTGCTGGTGTGGCTTATCAAATACTAAGATAATTTGGAAATAATGTGTGAAAGGAAAAAAACATACCTTTTCTCCTAAAAGTCTGGGGAGAGGGGAATAGTAGAAAATGATTTAGTAAATGGAAAATTACATAATAATGCTTTACATGTATATTGTACTTCCCATTTTCAAAATTTTAAAATGCCTAGCAGCCATCAGGCACACATGATATTTTCCAAATAATTGGACCCCATTCCACATGTTGTGCAGCTGGCCAAGAGCATTAGTGCTGCTAACTCCCATTTTTGAGAACAGATGCTTTTAGAGATCCTCCACATCATTTGACGGAACATTAAATAGCATACTCTAAATCCTAGAGTGGTAGGAGAAACACAAAGTGCTATCTGCATACCAGATTTTCTCCCTCCAAAGAGCTGATTCATAAAAAGATGCTCCATGACCTTTGGCAAGCTGCCCTTAGACGGGATTAGACCACCTGGCCCCAGACCTGCTTGTCAGGGGATTATTTAACTTTGAAAATATTACTTGTCTACAGAACCTAAGCAATAAATGTGACTCATAAGCCCATTGGGGAAATTTTTCAAAGAGTCTTCACTTTTCTATAATAGTGCCTATAATTGGCCAAAACCTCTGACAGCTGCAGTAAAAACCAATGAAAGAATAAGACAGCATGCAGGTTAATTCAATAATCATTTATTAGCAGACGTAGCTGTTTTTAAGATGCCACCTATTAGTCTTTGTTCCTCAAGCACTAAATTGTTTTATTACTGTAATGCCCCAAAGAAATCTAGAGGTATATTGATTTCTGAATGATTTATGAATTTCAGGTCAAGTAGTCAACCCCAAGCCCTTTCCATATTACTGATGAGTGTTTTTTGCCATAAGACCACTTTCCATAATCATGCTGATTTTTCAAGCGAGGAGATCCTAGTTTAATCCAAACCATGTAATGCTGCTGCATCCTCCTGTGCCTGGGTCCAAGCTGACTTTATCTGAGACCTTTAAATATGTGTCTGTGTATCTAATTTCAAGTGGGAGTTAAGAGATAAACAGGGATGTAAGCGGTGGGGTGCTCACTTATAAAAACAAAAACATAAACCAGGCACTGTTGAAAAGTGAAAGTGACTGAATTAGATGTAATTATTTTTCATAATGTACTTGTTTTAATTATATTTTTCTCCTTTGGTTTCTATTACATAAGAGTTCATTATGTACTCTTGGAAAAACCTGAGTCACATAGTGATGGCCTGCAAACACTTTGAAAATCAGGCTTCTGAGGAGGTTTATTCGTGGGTCTTGAAGAGATCCCCAGGAGCCGAGTGCTTCCAGATGCTGTAAGGTTATGGGCACAGTAACTAGCAACTCAGGCCTCTTTTACAAGGGGAGAGTCTCAGTTTGGCTGTAGGAGCAAAGCAAGGAGAATCAGACTGCAGTGAATTCCCTAATATCCACAGCCAGAGATGCTTCTGTCATGGGGAGAGAGGGCATTCAAGGAAGGCCGAGATACCCAGCCATCCTCCAGATCTTTCCTTCATTGGGATTTAAGATGTCTGAATCCAGCATATTTCTTTTGGAATAGGAGTAGTAGGGGAAAAAAATCACTTCTGCTTTGGTTTTCTCTGGCTGGGTCCTGAGACTCAGCAGCAGTCCCCGACCCCTTCCACTGATTTTTCCATGCCAGAGATCAGTCTGGGTCTGCCAGCTGTCCCCCTAAAATCACTTTTTGGCCAGAACCCCTCCATCCTGAGCTGTGTCTGAGAAACCTGAATGTAACAATCCCTTCCAATTGTCAGTCGGATCCTCAGATGTGGGTGAAAGGGCCCCTAGTACCCATATAGCAATCGCTGACAGCCTTTATTCCACTCCACAAAAACACGTAAGGGACTCACACTAGCCCATAAACAATGAAAACAATTTTTCTCTCTGGTGAGTAATAGTCTTTTCCTCCAGGGTCCTCAAATCCTCCTACTCATAAGAACACCTTGTGGTTTAGTCTCCCCTCAGAAAGTCACCAAATGAAGCTAACGAGGCAACCATCCAGTGTGTCCTTCTTCTACCCCACAAATCCATACAGTCATCCAACCTTAGGGTTACCCTGTGGTTTGGACTCCTCTGGGCAAAAACACTTTGAGGTTGCTAGATAGTCCACCAGTCCTCCCCGCTCCCTACTGTGGTGAGAAACTTTTTCAGAACCAGAAGCCACATAGGGATCCAGCCTCACAGTGTAACATGGAGGAGCTTAGCCTCCATCCAGAAGAAAACGACCTTGGCCAGGTTGCAGTGGATGAGAGACACAACCTTTCTTTTCATCAGACCTGTACTATCGAAATATGGTAACTGATGGTGGCAGGCAGAGGCCAGGCCTATAGCAATTCTTCTTCCTCTTCCCCCCCTCCCTTTTCCTTGAGGCCCATCCTTCAGGAGGCACTGATGGGCACAGGCCCTACCCTCCATAGGTAGCTCTCAAAGGTCCATCTTCCCCTGTGAACTCATCAAGTTGCATGTGGATCATGAAGTGTCCTGGTCCCCACCACCACCCTGGTGTGGTTTCTAGATGTCAGAAATCCTTTCGTGCTAGTCTGACCATGCTGTAGAGATTTGGTGTCAGCCTAGGGGCCAAGGAATCAGGGGTACTTGTTACAAATGAATTTCTGTAGGCTGGAGTGCCTATAGAAGGGTATAGAAGTAATACCCTAGTGGTAAATTAAAAGGGTCCCTGTTAATGTTTTGAGATGAAGTGAAAAGAGGCCAAAATGATCTACTGAAGGATTAATGTGAAGGGGAAGTCATAGAAATGGGAAGATTTTCATGGGAAAAATAGGAGCTGGTGGGGAGGAAATAGAAAAGGGCACTGAAGAGAGAACTCTCAGTATCCTGCCTGTCCCTGACCATTTGATTTGTGTAACAGCATTTTGTGTGAAAGTTCCGTATCTGGACAGCTCTCTGAAATCAAAGCACAAAACCCTTGGAATCAGTGCCTGTGCCCTGAGTTTTGACCATCTTTCATCCCTGCTCCCAAATCATAAACGAGACCTCCACGAATGAGACCCTCTGCAGCACCAGGAGGCTAACAGCATGTAAATTACAATGACTCTGAAATAAGACTATTTTACAAAAACTTTTTAAAGGGAAAAAAAAAGAACACTGACAGCCTGTTTATGAATCACTGCTCTAGGAACCAGACTTGCCTTCTAAGTATGAGGCAAAGTCTAAGGTGAGCACAGCTCTCTTTTATAAGCAAAAAATGACCCCAAATAGTCTGCTAGATCTTAGATGCAGAAATAACAGTTAAACCACAGCAGAACTGGAAAATAAGGCTGAGAGTGGGGTGGGGAAAGAGGAGCACAAAGATTTTATTTGAAAATCTACGATATTTACCCGTGAAGGGAAGTGAACAATCCAAGCAAAGCGTTCTCTGAATGACTGAAATACAATCCTCCTGTTCCTTGAATTTTTATCAGATTTCTTTCTCTGAGCTGCTCTTCCTGGCTAGTGGCTGTTTGCTAGTATGCAGTGCATTGCAGAGATTTGAGCAGCCTTATTCTCAGAAGGGGAAAAACCAAAGCAAACCACAGGCTATGGGTCATCCCCCTACCTGCCCCAGCCAATGGCGGAAGTTCTGGGAAGATAGCAGCCAGTCCATTTATTCCCATTAGTGATTAGAGCCAGAGATGTTTCTTGAGGCAGTCTCTGTTTCCCTAAAGATTGCTAACAAAATGCTAATGATGGCACTTGACAAGCATTTTTGCAGATTGCCACGTTCCATAGAACAGATTATGGACAGAGAAAACCGGACAAAACAGACAGGGCGGCATTTGACCTGGTTTGGGGGAAGTTACATCAGCCCAGAGTAGTAACCGCTTTCTTTCTGTTTAATGACTTTGCAGCCTTTTTTTTTCTTTTTACAAAACCAGTCACAGCTCTCACAGTTACTCTGTGGAAGTACCTCAGTGTTGCAGCTGCTAGATCAACATGGAACATGGGCCCCAAGAGGAGGGATACTGAGGGTCATAGGAATTACAGGCCTCTCTTTAACAGCTCTGTTCTGAATCACCACCAGGCTCAAATGTTTGGAGCAAATAGAGATTAAATCCAAAGCTGCTCTGCATCAGTGTGAGCATTTGTTTCACTTAGTTTAGACCAGGGCCTCATGATAGCTAGAAGCCAGATACTTTCACAATAGTCCTGTCTTGCCGATGGTTTTGAATAACAATAAATAATGAGATTCAGGAAATATTTATTAAGCATTTCTACTGTGCAAGACAGTGTTCTTGAAGAGAGAGGTGAAAAAAGATACAGACCCTGCCTAAGAGGAATTTGTTGTCTCAGTACGGGGGGGGGGTTGGGGGGGGAAGGGGATGAATGTAAATTCAATATGGTGTACAATGTGTTTGTGACATGGGCAAAGGGAGATCCCAAGCACTAAGAGAAATGTGAGGAGAGTGAGCCCACTTTCATTTAAGGTAGGGAAAGCTTCCTGGGAGAGGAAGCATCTTAAGTTGGACCTTGAAGGAAAGAGGAGAGATTTCAGCGGATGGAGAGGAAGGGAGAACTATGTTCCAAGTATAGGGAATGGTGTAGACAAAGCCACAGAGGATGGAGAATGTAGTGGAAGAAAGGAAGCTGGGGAATGGTCCAGTTTGACTGAAGCAGGTGTCTTGGAGCCAAATTGGAGAGGGCCTTGCATGCCAGAATCCGGACTTTCCACTTTTTTTGGTTGGTAGTGGGGAGTTACTGAAGATTGTGAAGACAGGATTGGTCTTCTCGCTGTTCTCCACCTGTGAATGAAGGAATGACTGGAAACGCATTTATTCTGGGCTTACTGCGTACTAAACACAAAAATAGTCCTTGCCCACCAGTAGAGGAGAGCTGTATGCACACCAGGCTTAGAGATGGCTAAGGGATAGAAGGAAGGCCAGAAAATTGTCAGGCGAGCCAGCCAGCTTCAGAAGCTTCAGGCTGATTTTTATTACATATTTTAAAAGAAAAGCAATCTGTCCATAGGAAAGACATGCAGTTTCATGTGTGCAATCCCAGTGCCCATTCTGTTTGGTAAGTTCAGAACTATGGTCCTCCCTGCCTGGAATGTGCTCCCTTGTCTCCGCTTCCTTCAGAGCTTAGCTGGCGCTTGCCCTGGCACTGGGAGGGGCCTATTTTGACTTCCCTCTCTTAGCCTACACCCCCACCCCCAGGTGAGGAGTGAGAGGAGGAGGCATGTTAGGCACTAGCAGGGGTGTGCTAGAACCAGCTCCATGGTGGTACCTGATTGTTAAATTTTCAGTGTGATCATTTGCGTCCCAGAAATTGGCACATGCTCTAAATTGGGCTTAAATTATTGTTTGTTCATTGAGAAAGCGATAGGCAAAATGTTAACAAAGCAGAAGAAACTTAAAAGTGAACACCCCTGACTGAAGACCTGAGTTCAAATTCTGTCTCGGCCACTTTCTAACTGTGTGAGCCTGGGCAAGTCACTCAACCTCCCTGTGACTTGGTTTCCTTATCTCTAAAATGAAGGAATTGGATTCACCAGCCTCTAAGATTGCTTCTAGATGTAAAAGAGCACCTTCTCGTGAAATTACTTGGGATTTATTTCTCTGTATACTTGTCCCCTCCCTCCAGGAGAAAGTCAGCTTATATATATATATATATATATATATATATATATATATATATATATATATATATTTCTATCCTTGACAATCAGTCCAGTGCTCTTTTTCGAGGGGTACTTAATGAATGCTCACTGAATGGAGCTGAATGAAATTGAAGCGTTCATAGCGGTACAGCAGGACAATGATGTGGGCCACGATGTACAGGATGGAACACTTACACAAGGGAGGCAGGAAGATCTGGAGATGATTACAGGTATATGGGAGAGGTTGCCAGAGCAGTGGGGAGAGGAGGGGGCCCAGGACAGGGAGATTTTGGAAGTAAAAATGGCAGGACTTGGCACCTGACTGGGCAGGGAACCAGAGAAAAGTCCAAGACTGACTCTAAGTGCAGCTTGGGATCCTGGACAGATGGTGCCTTCATTCACAGAGACACAAGTGGGGGAAGAAGGACAGATTTGGGGATCGAGGGAATCCTAGCTTTTCAGGAACCCAGTTTTTTACTTGATATCATGCAGAATGCTCAAGCATTCAGCCACTTTTCACAGCAAAGCATGCCACAGCTAGAAACAACACTGCCCTCCATAAGCCAAGGAGAATCCCCCTGGTGCCCTGGCCTGGCAGAAGCCCAGCCTACATCCTGGGACCTCAGGGCTGCTTCTGACTTCTTTGGGCTGCTGGGGTGCTCAAAGGATGGACCTCACACCATTCCTGGCCATGGAGACTGCAGAGTTCATGGACTCCTGCAAAGATGGGTGGCCACTGAAGACAGTGAAAAGATGACTGTTTGGCTTGTGAAATTATCTTTTATTCCTACTTCTCCAGGCTGCTTCAACCACTGGCATACCAGAGTATGCATTCCTGGGGTGCCTCAGATAACTCCATCATCACTTCAAGTTCTAGGAATGGCCCCAATTGTCATAACCCCGTTGGCCATTAAGCACTTAATCATCTCTGCTTTCCCAAAGTGCAGTGATTGGCCATATGCCTAGACATTCTGGCATCTCCTAGATTGGGTTTAAATCCTATCTGAAAGAAAGGAGAATTATTGGTATGGAAATGACCTACCTAGTTTTCAGCAATAGTTATTATTGGGCAAAATTATTTATTATTGGCTGAGCACTTAGTGTTGTAAAAGATGTTATCTAACAAAAAAGATCTGACACATCAATTATTTCCTTCCATTTATAATTATATTTATAATTTACATATGTTATTATTTTTATTGTGTAATATGTATAATTTATTCATATTAATTTGTAAGTATGTTTGTAATTATATCCCCTCCATGATCCATTTATAAAATAAGAAAAATTGATGTCTTACTAGAGATTTGAAAAAGGAAGCACCTTTTACATGTAACATATAGTTCTATTTCTTTAGGAAAATTAAATCATCATCCTGGATTTACTTTGATCAAAACAGGTGATAATATCCACATGTCCTATCCTGTCATCATGTTTATGGACAATAAAGGTCAGCACTTCATGAGAGCTGCGGTTTCACTCACAATCATCCTCTCTGGTTTTATAGTAATCACAGCATTTGTGTTTATGGAGTCCTTTAAGGCTTAGGAAGCACAGATATGTCATTTCTTCCATGGAAAGCTATTCTGCAATGAGATGGTTTCCTAAGTCCAGAAGATTCATCACCTCAGAGTGAACTTTTCAGGCATGAGACTTTAGACTTACCCAGACTGGTCCATGAACCATCCGTTCCATTTTGGTACAACCTGCTGGAGCTTGCACTGTACTAACATAATGAGTCAATCAATCAGTAAGCATTTATTAAGCACCTACTATGTGCCAAGCCCTGTGCTAGATGCTGCAGAAGCCAGGGCCACTGAGGTCACTGTAAAGCATTAGAGTTAGACTTTAATGGAGGGGAAACCATAACGATGAATTGTACATCCAAATTAAGTTTTCTCAGATTCCAGTGGAGCTGTGATTTTATCAGAACGCAGGACTCCTGTGAGGAACTTTTCCCACTAATGCAGTTCGGCACCTGTGCTTAGTTTTACTAACGTGCCTGGGCTCAGACAGCCAGTGTGTGTTGGAAGCAGGATTCGAATCCAGGTCTTCCAGATCCCAAGACCAACTCTCTAGCCTCTATGCCATCCTCCCTCTCTTCCCAAAATATGGACAGGAAATATATCAAAAGGAAAATATGTCTTGCTTATTATAGTTATATACTTGTAACAAAAAAAATTAAATTGTTTTAAGTAGTTTCCATCTCTGGCTTACATGAACTAATCTGTGTATATGTTGGCTACCCTGTCACAATGTAAATTCTATTTTTGCTTTTTCTCTATATTCCTAGAGCTTAGCATGGTGTCTAATACATAATAAAGACTTAACAAATGCTTACTGGTTGATCAGTATATTTAGCCAAAATGGTTAATGTCTATTTTAAATTAATATGTTAAATATACACATTACAGCCAGGTCCTGATTATTTTAAGTGATGAATCCCCATGGACTGATTGCATTATTTGAACTTGCACTATTCAAAGTTATAATATATGTAATTGGTTTTAGTCCTATGGAAATATGCAAAGAAAATTTGAATAATGAGATTACTTCCCGTGGTTCGCTATTTGCACTAGCTGTCATGAGCACCTGCAATCTCTTTTCCATATTTCTTTGCCTCCAACAAGAACCTGTTCAGCGTGGACGTGGTCTAGTTTAGCTGCCCTTCCTGCTTTATTTGGGTCTCTTTCTATTTCTTCCTGGAACTAATTAGAGTATGTGATGTAAGAGAGCAAATCTGGGGATTTGAGGAAGAAGAGTTTTTAATGGAAATCCTGACAGGTCTTTTCCATTTTTTGTTTGTTTATTGTCCAGTTTTCATCCTTAAATACCCTTGGGCTTAACTGAGTCTGTTGACAAGCTTTTTCTCAACTTCTTTTTCTTCTCCTGTTTCTTCCTATTTTATGAGGCAATGCCGTGCATAATCTTTCCCTATCCTGCACTGTAAAATTTTACAAACGAGTTTACATTCCAAATTAGCATTGCCCTTGGCTGCTGTGTCTCTCCACTTGGCAAGAAGATCAGCCATTGGCTGGCTGAGATGGTTTCTGGGTTCTTTTGGTCTCCTCACTGTAGCAATTGTTTTAAATTGTTTAAACTGTTCTTTTATTCATTCTCCGTCCCCTTTTGGAGGAGGGGGGAAGCATCAGTAGCTTGTTTATACTGGCCAGATTGGAGTTGTTTCAGCTGCATGATATAGCTTTTTATTTTGGTTCTTTTTCCTAATTGATATTGATTTACTCTAACAACTCGACTGTCTGCTTGTACACAGACCGATCATTTGGTAATGCCTGCCACCTCAGCCACTAGCCATTACCTGTCAGAGTATACAGCTTCATTTTTCTGTCGTGCTGTTCGGTGCTTGTCCAGGGCCTTCTGACTTTCTTTAAGAAACTATTCCTGGTCTATAGGCGTGAGCCTGCCAGCATTGACTAAGTTAGCAGGCTGACAAGCATGTTTGATTCAAATGGGAAAGATATTTCAAAAGTGACTTGACAATCTGGTAGACAGGAACATAAACAGCGATTAAAACTACTGG
Source organism: Bettongia penicillata ogilbyi (assembly GCA_023548195.1). Classification (NCBI taxonomy): domain Eukaryota; kingdom Metazoa; phylum Chordata; class Mammalia; order Diprotodontia; family Potoroidae; genus Bettongia; species Bettongia penicillata. Next base: position 6,043,859 of record JAJHZJ010000150.1, on the reverse strand, counting down.
GGCCTGAGGGCAGTAGGGAGAGAGGAAGGAGTGGATTCCAAGGGTCAGTTTTGATAGAAGGTGGCCATGGAGTTGATATAAGTGGGTGAGAAAGAAGGATGAGTCAGAGATTCCTGTAAAGGTTCAATCCTGGGTGAGTGGGACATCAGAAAAGGGGAGAACATTTGAGGAAGAAGATCTTAGTTCAGTGGTGGGCAGTCATTCATTCATTCAAAAAGCATGTAAATGCCTAATAGGGTCACTCCAAGGTGCTGAGAGTAGAGAACTGAAGGCCCAAGCAGCCTCTGCCCTCAAGGAGAAGCAGTACGGGCAGCAGCGAGGAAGTAATACCCACAGCCAGAGGAGTTTCTGGAGGCTCGAGGAACGGAGAGATCTAAGGTACGGGCCCTTGCAAGAGGGGCCCCTGAAGATGAGCTGTGAAGGAGAGAAGGGAAGTGATCAGAGAGTGCATCCCAGGTGCCAAGTGATGGGCCAGAAGCCTGGAGAGGCTGGGGCGACATGGTGAAGGGCCTTGTCTCCAAAGAAATATCGAGAGACAAAGTTCCGAGTACCATCACTTTATTAGTGAGGCTAGCAGTAACCAGTAACTCTTGATGACCAAAGACTAGGATTGAGGGCTCACAGGGCCCTTTAAGCCTACCAAACCCTTATTATAGGGACCTCTCCTGGCAAAGGTGAGGCAGTCCCAATTGGGAGACATTTTCATGAGGACGTAGGTTAAGAGTTCTCAGCTCCTCCCTATTACTTCATCGTTGGGGGTGGGGGCAGGAGGGTGGGATGGCCTTCAGATGTGACTGATTATGCCTGCTCTGACACTTCAGGAATACTCATTACTCTGTGAGACCCAGAACGAAGTTAGGGTCCCACCTGGAAGGGGCCCAGCCCAAGCTGGCTAAAGAGCAGATGCCTTGTGGGTTGGGAGGGACCACCGTACTGATGAGGCCCTTTAGGAATTGCCTGCCCACCAGAAATGGGTTCTGACCAAATGAGGAAAAGGATGATTTTGGTTGTTAAATAATAGAACATTATGTTAATTTTCCTCAGCCTTAGAAGCCAAATGGAAGAGTTTGCATTTTATTCTGGAGACAAGAGGCAGCCCCCAGAGTTTCTTAGCCAGGTGCTGTCAGCCCTGCATTAGAGGATGGTCAATTTGGCAGCTGCCTGGACTTCTGGCCAGGTGATACTGGAACTCTGGGAAGAATTGGGGTCTGGAGATCCGTAGAATTGAGAGCGATCTCAATGGGGAAAGAACTGAAACCACTGGGGTGGCGGGGGGGGGGGGGTTTGCAGGGAGGAGATTGGTACAAGGAAGCACGGACAGATTCTTGGCAGGAAGGAGGAAGCTGAGAAAGTGCAGCCAGAGGGCAGACATGTCTTTGACTGCCATGTTACGAGATAGGCAGGCTTTCTCTAACGCAGGCATTTTTAAGCCAATGAAAGATACATTTCAGCTTTTATCTCATGTCCTGCTTGCCAGCTCTCTGCTTTATAATCTGTAATAGAATACTATTTGTCTTACTCATAGAAGAATTGGTCACAGCTAGAGCTCCGTCGGATTGTAACACCTATTATTAGATTCACAATATGATGGCAGGTAAAATAGCACCCCCTGATTACAGTACCGGAAACATTACAGAGGAATGAAAAAGGCACCACTATATTATTTTCATACCTTATAAGCAAGTTTCTTTAATCAGATTCAAAACTGAACTTCTCTCCCAAATATCCTCATCCAGTTCCTTAATCAAGTATCTGGAAAATAAGGAGATTGGATTAGATCTTCTCTAAACTGCTTTCCATTTTTAAATTCTACTAGCAAGCAATCAACCAGCTAGTATCTATTAAGCACCTACTATGTACAGTACTAGGCATTGTGCTAGGTACTGGGGATAAAAAGACAAAAATGAAAAAAAGTCTTCTCTCAATGCAGTGCCATCCTAATGTCTCTTGCACGCCTCATTTTATTTACATGCTGTTTCCCTCACAAGAATCTGCACTTCTTGAGGGGAGGAATTGTTTCGCCTTTCTTTGAATCTTGGCTCTTTGAACAGTACCTGAGTACAGTGCTAAGCATTTAATAGTTGCTTGTCCATTTACTGCTAAGGGTGTAGACAAGATTCCATAAAGGAGTAGATCCAAGGTGATCTTAGTGGGGATGGCATGAGCTGATCCCGCAGATGGTGGTTCTTGAATTTAGTCTGGAAAGAAAGCAAGGATTGCAGGATGTGGAAATGAGGAGGGAGCGCTACCAATACAAAGGCTGGGAGGTGGGAGATGGAGCCAAGTAGACCGTGTAATTGTACCACAGAGTGCAAAGACTGGAAAGGGAGGAAGGGCTTTAAATACAAATGGAGGAGCCTATACTGGACTGTAGAAATAGTAGGAAGCCAGTGGTGAGGGTAAGGGGTATCGAGGTTGGGCCTGGGCTTTAGGAAGATCACTTGTCATCTGGGTGGAGTATAGATTGGATCAGGGAGAAACTAGCAGTAGGGAGACCAACCACAAGCTCCAGGTGATAGAGATGGTGGTTGTAGGAATGGAGAGAAAGGGATAGATACAAGAGATGCTTCTGAGAAATGCCAGATGTGTCGACCACTTGTAGATATGAATGTGAGGGGTGGAGGGAGTGGTGGTGAGAGCATGAGAAGCTGGGGATGACCTGAGATGGTGACCCAGAACGCTGAGAGGATGGGCTGCCCTAGACAGTCACAGGGAAATGCAGAAGGGGGTTGAGTTTGGGGGAAAGACGATGAGTTCTGTTTGAGATGTGGGGAGTTTGAGATGAGAAACCCAGTTGGAAATGTTCAATAGGCAGTTGGTGATGCAAGAGTGGTGCTCTGAAGAAAGACTAGGGCTGTCATTGGCATAAAGATGGCTACTGAACCCATGGGAGCAGAGGACATCACCGTGGGAGAGGAGGTCAATAAAAAAGAAGGTCCAGGCAGTTGATTCCAACAAGTACTTTCTTGGCAGTGTCTGCACCCCTTTAACTTAAATTCATTCATTATTTGACATTTAACAAACCTCCTTTGTGCAGAGCCCAGTGTCAGGCATGGGGGGGACAGATAAAGTTGAGACAAAGACACCAACCTTGTCTACTCATAGGACTTAGCATCTAGGAGAGTAGACAAGAAACTTACAGAACTATAATATGCATTGTTTTATGATTCACCAAGTTTGGTAAACATTCATTAAGTGGTATGGTTATATGCCAGATTGTAAACTAAGCGCTAGGGATATAAAGACAGAAATGAAACAGTCCCTGTCCTCAAGGGGCTTCCATTCTGCAGGTAAATACTTTAGAAAGTTGTAAATCACAGTGTTGAATGAGCTCCTAGGGGGAAGGTAGTTGCTGAAAAGGGAGAATCCGTGGAGAAATTGGCATATGAGCAAGAGAAGGGGAGGAAATTCTAGGCACAGAGAATAGTTTGTGTAAAGGCATGATGTTAGGAAATCGCCAGACATGTCTACACTGTGAGCTAGGGTGAGGGTGTTCGTCCAGTTTGGCTGGAGTGCAGAGGACCTAGAATGAGAATCAGTCTAAATAAGGCTGGAAAGGTAAGATGATGTCAGATTGTGGAGAGCCTTGAATGTCAGGAAAGAGGAGCCTGGACATCATCCATTAGGCTAATAGAAGAGGAAACACTAAACCTCACTTACAGCAGTAGCCTTTGGGTTTCCTCAGTTCTAAGATCTTCCTCCTTCAGTTCTTTCTCTTAAAAAAAAAAAGGCCCCAGGAATAGTCACCCTCACAAACGGCATTATCATGTTACTCCTCTGTTTAACCCCCCTCACTCTCCAGTGACTTTCTTGCCTCTCCTCGTAAATCCCAACTCCTCTCCTCCAGCCAAGAAACTCTCTCTGCCAACTGGATTTACATTCCTCTCCAAACTGATCTGATCTCCAGCTCAATCAATCTGGGCCTTTGCTCATTTCCTTTCCTCACCTGAAATGCCCTTTCTGTCAGGCTGCATCCTTGATTTCTGAGTCATGTTCATCCCCTAATAAGTTACAGGTAACAGCTCCTTCAGAAAGTCTTCTCTAATAAATCCCATCCTATTTTGATCCTTTGTTCCTTATTTCCACAGTGCTTCTGTATCTGATTTGTCCCAGATGATCCTGGGATCATGTTATTTCCATCTCCAAAGCTAAGCTGTAAGCTACGCAAGGTTAGCGCCTGCACCCTTTAATGCTTCTAGACCCCACCTCTTACAGTCCTGTTCTGATGTCTTGTGCTGAGAAACTCTTCTGAGTTCCCAGCCTGATGATGCACCATAGCATCACAGACTCGGGGCCCATCCAGCCTCCTCCTTTTATAGATGCAGGAGCCAAGGCCCAGAGTGACACAGGGTCCAAGTGGCAAAGCTGGGATTTGAACCAATGACTTCTAGCTCCAAATTCATCATTCTTTCCCATTCTGGAAAGTTGAGGATGGAGTAAACACTCCAGCAGGTTCTTAACAAGATAGGAAGGCTCTGAGAAGGCACTGGCTAGAGACTGTGTTTGATATAATAATATACATTGGAGACTTTTGTGAAGGTCTTTCAGTATTTTAGGGATATTGGTGAAATAGCCTGTCTACCTGCCATCCTTTGCCCAGCCCTTCCCTGTCTGGTTATATATGTCCTGGCCCCTCAGCAATGATGTGCAGTTCACTTCTTTCATACAGTGTTCTATAGACTGTGTATAGTTACCAAGCATCTTTCCGTTGAAATTTGGGACACAGTGGGTAGAGTGCTGGGTCTGAAGTCAGAAGCACTTGAGTTCAAGTCTGGTCTCAGACACTTACTAACTGTGTGACCCTGGGCAAATTCGTCTCTATTTGCCTTAGTTTCCTCATCTATAAAATGGGGGTGATAATAATACCCTCTTCCCAGGGTTATTGTGAGGCTCAGATGAGATCATTGTAAAGTGTTTAGTGTAGTGCCTGGCATGTAGTAAATTCTAGATGAATGTTAGCTATCATTAATAGTTATTATCTGCAATAGGCTGCCACATCCAGCCTACTGGTATTATCCAGCTGTTGTCAGTTTAAGATTCTGGAAGTTCCCCTGAAATGATCCTGCCTAGACTATTCTTCCTCTCCATTTGGGGGCTGCCTCTTGTTTCATCAGTGCCCATTCTGGCCGTATCTAGAGAGCCTTGCTTTCCCTCCATTATTCAGAACGAGGAAGTGACAGTCATCAGTAAAAACCCTTTGTTTGGCATTCACAACATGCCAGACATTTATAATAAGGGAATTCATGTGGGATCAATACGGAATGATGGACAGCATGCATACATGTGTGATGACTTGGGTTTCAGTGGGTAACCTTGTCCACTTGACTCTTGAGTCTCGCCCTTCAGAGCCTCATGAGCCCTGCCTTCCACCAGTCTCTTCTTCCTCCCCTAGTTATGGCTCCTAGTTTCTCTGACTCCGCCTCTCAGAGACCCATGTCTTTTCTTATCCAGTTGTATGGAGTTATTGGAATGCCCTGGCATTTAGATTGATGGGAAAGATTGGCTTGAGAAGTGATGACAAAGACAAATGATCCATATTCAAATAATCATTCCTAGGCTGGGCTTACCTGGAATTTCAGTTCTCTTACAGGTGTGTGTCTAGTTAGAATAAATATCTCATTTTCTTCTTTCCTCTAGAAAATGAACTTTTTTCATCTAGTCTGATTGCTTGATATGGATGCATATTCACCCATTCGTTCTCCTTCCTACTCCTCTGATGGACAGGTGTCTCTCTTCCTGTCCTCCCATTTCTAATGTTTATGTTATCAGTGATAAAAATGACACTCAGAGGTAGATCTCCCCCACTCCTTGAATTGCAGTGTCCGTTAGCAAGGTCATATTGATTCCCATCGATGTGATGGTCTTTTATTTTGTTTTGTTATAGTATGTGGGAAGGGTTGTAACTGGACAGGCATATTTCCTTTGATGGTACTTTGCAGAAGAAGTGAGTTTGTGAGAGACAGAGAATATAGTGGTTTGAAAGGTGATCAGGAGAAACAGTGGCAGGGAGGTGGTGAAGGGAGAACGCTCAGCAGACAGTTATGTGACCTTGCCTTGCCTCACAACTACAGGGAGAAGACAAAGCCAAATCACCAGTGCATTTCCTCTAATCTTGGCATACGTGAGCCCAAGATGCAGAAGCACAGACCTCACAGAGCCATCCAACCTAAGAGTCAAAATGGACCTCAGAAGCCATCTCTTCTAGGGATTATTTACCCTTTTGTGTCATTAATCCCTCTAGGGCAGTCTGGTGTAGCTTAGGGAGCCCTTCTCAGAAGGTTTTTAAATGGATAAAATAAAATACATAGGATGCAAAAGAAACATCACAATATTGAAAAAGAAAACATGTGGATGGACCCCAGGTGAAGAGCCCCTCACCTAATCCAGTTGGATTTGGCCAACTTCCCATCTTCAGTCTTCCCCCAAGTCCTCTTCCAAGCCAGTGCTTAAAGATCTCCAGTGAGGGCAAAGTGGCCACTCTGGAGGGCATCATATTCCATATTGGGAAGTTTTCATTGCTGGGGAGTATTTCTCTCTCAATAAATCAATAAACATTTACTCAGTATCTCAAAGAGGAAAGCATCCCAGCACCCAAAGAGGAAGTGCCGTTGGCCTGGCATCTGAGGCCCTGCAGCTGTCCCATCTCACTGAAGTCTTCTCTTGTTCCATCATTTGATCCCTCTTCTTTGCTCTGGCTTTCCTAAACTAGAATGAGCGTAGGACTCCAGAAGCAGCCTGACAAGGACTAGTAGATTGTAACAGCTGCTCAAGGGCAGGGACTCTCTTTGGTCTCTTTTTGTATCCTCAGGGCTTAGCACAGAGCCTGGAACATAGTCTCAGCTAAATAATGTTGATTGATTGATGACTTGGCTTGTTCTTGACATAGCTTTTTTTTGTGCAACTTACCATTGTGGACATAAGTGCAGGTGTTGACTCAAGTTGTGCCGTTCCCTAGAACTCCCAGATCTCTTTCACAGCAGCTGGGATCATAGCTACACATCCCTCAGCCTTGGTGGTCAAGCAAGTTTTTGGAACCTGTGTAGGACTCTTCATTTGGCCTCATTCAGTTTCATTTGATTAGTTTTAACCCAGTGGTCTAGCCTGTTAAGATATATTTTTTATCCTGACTTTGCCATTTCATGCATTGAAACATTCATTCTATGTTGTGAGCTGGCTTATTTGAGAAGCTCATTTGCCCTTTGGGTCATGTCATGTACACTTGAGTATGCTACCTATACCTTCCTCAAAGTCATGGATATGTATTAGGAACCTAATCCACTAAGCATGCCCATGTGGAAAAGTCTGAGGGAGCTTGCTTCCAGAAAGGCATGATGACATGTGATTGAATGACCCTGCCCCTTGATTTGGAGCTAGTTACAGACATTCTCTAAGTCCAGTATGCTACCTACATAGTAAAGAGATGGATTGTTGATTGGCTGCTGAGCCAGAGCTGCATGAGTCTCTGTCTCTTGCTGTTTCTGGAAGCAAGGTCTTCCCAAGATCACCCACAGTGGTCAGCTTTGCTCATGCTCCTTCCCTAAGTGACCTCCATGTAGTTCATCCGAGTGGGCCCAGTGAGTCATCCTCAGTAAGGGTGCCTCAATTCTGCCTAACTCATTCTCATTGGTGACCATTTAGTTGTACCTACAATACAAAGATAATTTTCCTTAAAAGAGAAAACAAATACATCAGAGCAGAGTAGCGTTGGTCCCTTATTGTTGTCATCTTGTGTGCTGTAAGCAGTTCTACTTATTCTTTGAGCATATTCTTGCTCTGTATTACTACTAAAACAAACAAAACCCTTTTGGTTTCCTTAGCATTTGTAGCCACTTTTAGCTCCCATAGGATTGAGGCAAGGTTTTGTATTCATTCTGAGTTAGCAGACCTTAGAAACATGTCTTAGAAATCTGAATTTCCTGTTCATCCACATTGGCCTTTCCTGCACTCCCTCTTCATCCTCATCAGCGTTATCAGCATCACTGTCTTCAGCATTTTATTCATGAGAGCTTCCCATCCACACTGACCACTTTGAAATCTGCCTTGTCAGGATGAAGGGTGCACATCAGACTTCCCAACTTTCCTGCCCTGTATAACTGAGCAGTCCTTTGCCCCTCAAAGTTCCTGTAGTCTTTACTTCATCATTAGGTTTTTTCTTGTTTTTTAGAATAAAGTTTAGAATAGCTCTTCCTATTATTACTTCTTTCATTTTTTTGAAAGACAAAATTATCATTATGGCAGGTCACAGATCTATTAGTTTCTCTTTTGGCAGGGAGGGAACACTAGCACATGTTTAAATAGATGACCTCTCCTCTCACTACAATATCACGCTTTCATGCTGTCTTCCAAAGTCTTCATCTACTGCCTCCTTTTGTCCAGGTGGTCTCTGTTATAGCTTTACAACTATCTTGTTTCTCTGTTGATTCTCATCCAAATGCCCTCCACAATGTTTCTACCCTCAGAATTCTGAATTTGATCATGTGTTCTTATACGTATACATATACTCTTAATATGCAATGCTACTCCATTCCCTTTTATCTCTTCTGTTTCTTTTGAATGTGGTATCTTCTTCTAGAGCCAAATTCTCCTCATGAATCTCATCCTGCCAAGTTGTTGTGATATCTAAGAAGCCAAGTTTGCCTCTTTGCATGCAGGTCTCTAGTGCTCTCTCTGTTCATTAGTCATAATTTGTGCTTTTGTGTACCAGTGTCTGAGGTCATGGGTTTTATGGATATATGGATATCGTCTCCTCGAATTAGGGCATCTCCCTGCCCCAGTGTGTCTGCAGGTCTCTGGTGTCTGATGCAGCCATTTCTCTATCCAAAACTGACTTTCTCTTCAGAATCTCCTGCCTTTGGGTAGTTCAGACTCTAGCTCAGCTACTGAGAGAGTGGTGTCCGCTCATTTTTCTGAATTTCAGTATTCCTACTTGTGAAGTTACAGGCTTCTATGTATTCAAGAATAACTTGAATACCAAAATGACAGGAGGCAGAAGTGAAAGGTGGTAATAAACATTTATATAATGATCTGAGAAATTAGATATGTTACTAAATGGGAGAGAATACTCCATTTAGGACAATAGAATTATCCTTGTTATGGTAGGAAATAGAGCATAGCAGCTTTCATTTTCAAATCATAATTCCTGTTTGTTATTTTACAGATGCTGTGCCTGCTCTTTTGGAAAAAAGTCCATCTCTGCATACAAATTTGAGCTTGGGCAAAAGTCTAGACAGTTTTGGCATCAACCAACTTGATTTTTCAGATCTTGCACTGGAAAACACCATGCAACAATCTCCAGAGTGTCATTCCACTCAGAAAAATTGTGATGCCTTGGGAACTGTGCAAGGCCTCTGGTCACCAGGGAGAGAAGACGTTGTCAGTACAAACATAAGAATGTCAAAGTCCGATCCTTTCTTCCATAGATCTCAGGCTTTTTTCCATAAACCCCAGGCTTCTGTTGAGACCCTCTATGTGTCTCCCTCCTTCAAAACCTTTGAACATTTGAAGGAGAGTTTAATTAGCGAGGAATACCCAGAAGCCACTCAGAGCCACTCCAAACAATTTTCTGAGACTAATATAAAACCTTTGCCAAATCTCAGCTCCAGCAGTGTCAAAATGGATGGTACGGGCTTCAGCCCTTTTGCAAGACATGGTAAGTCTAATCAACACAGACACACACACATATCCCTCTGCTCTTTCTCTCTCCTTCACTTTAACCTTTCTCTGTAGCCCACATCAGCTTTCTTTCTTCCTTCCTCCTTTTCTCTTAGTATATACCTGCTATGGAGGGATTTTCATCTGAGAAATTGGCCCTTTGCTCTCAGGTACTAAAACAGATTTATTGTGGGCTACAAGCACCAAGGGGGAATGCATCACCACAGGTTGTGTGGAACAAATTAGGAAGAAATCAGTATTAAGAAGAGCTTTCTGTTAGACATTTTCTTAGATTCTATTAGCTATCTTAAAAAAATTGGTATTTTTCTGTGTATTTTTTAAAAGAATTGCTACAGATTGTATGAGAACAAATCTCTTCCTTTCTCTCTCTCCTTTCTAAAAAACCTAGAAGAAGGCAGCAGTATGGTCTGGACTAAATGACAGAGAGCCAGAGCCAGATTCCAGGCCCTCAGCTGTCCACTGTTCGTGCTTTTCATTATATGATTATGTTTTATTCCTATAATTTAATTAGCTCTAGTACAGTTTGTTTGCTCATGTGATTGTCTAAGTAGCAGTTTTGTTGATTTTTAGGTATAAATCAGGTGTAATAATGCTTACTAATTCATATTAATATAAAGCTTTTAAATGGCTTGAACATGCACCTTTGAAAGCAAATAAAAGGACAGAAAGTTTCTACATAGAGGAAGAAGAAATCCACAGACTAGATGCAGCAAGGTCAGCCAATAGGAAAGCTTGATCCATCACCCTTTGTGGGATGCCTGGCACTGAACCAGAGCAGTGGAGAAATGGGGGCCGAGTTTTGTGGACAGTTTAGGTTTTCTGCTGCTGTGGAGACGTGAGGGCTTCCTGCAGAGCTCCCAGGCAGGACTGGCCTGTGGATTCTGGCAGTGGGCCTGGATTTGTTTCATAGAGATTGTGGAAAAGCAAAGGGAAATAATTTGGGGGTGGCTGTCAGCTTGGCATATATTTGACGCTAGGAATCTAGGAGGAAAGGGTCCTTTAAAATGGATTAGAATAAATATTTTCTGTTATTGCATTCCTATTTTGTTTATCCAACAAGCATTTTTAAGGGCCTTTGACTGAATGTGGCAAATACTGTGCTAGTCCTAAGGTGATGAAGATAAAAACTAAACAGTCCCTTTCTTTTAGGAATTCATTCCCAATAAGATAGATATAAACCACGTGCAAAGGAATTTCCACAATGAGGGTGTCAGCAATGAATGGCACAGAGAAAGACTTCAGGAAAGGGGTGGTACTTGGTTCGATGGAGAGAGGAAGGAGGGCATACTAGGCATAGGGGACATCCTGGGTAAAGGCATGCAGATGGGAGATGGAATGTTGTGTAGGGAAGCCCTTGAATTACTGTGAGACCAACTGAACATCCTCACAATGTCTTTGCATTCTCTAGCTCCACTTTTGTACCTTACATATGGGTAAGTTAAGGCTTCTTAATCTATTTTGTGTCATGGATGCCTTTGGCAGTCTAGGGGAGCCTACAGACTCTGCTCAGAATCAGGTTTTGAAAAGCACACAATGAAATACATAGAAGTCTAGAGGAAACCAATTATATTGCAATAAAAATGCAAATTTTTTTCCCATCCAAGTTCATGGTCCCTCTGAAGTCTATCCCCAAATCCCTGCGGGATTAGAGTTAGGAGTCTATGCTAAGAAACTCTGATTAGGGGAAAGGGAGAAAGAGGGGGAGAGAGAGAGGGAGAGGGAGAAAGAGGGAGAGGGAGAGGAGAGGACAGGGATTTGTTAAATGTTTGCTGTATTCCAGGCACTGTGCTAACAAGCACATAGAAGAATGGCCCTATCCTTAGGGAGATTCCATTCTAGTAGAAAACAAGATATCAAAGAGAGCAGAAAAGGTTGGGGGAGGAAGGTCTAGGTCTGAAGACAGCATGGCAGGCCTTGGGCCTTGGGCTCCTCAAGTGGAGACATCAGAAGGAACTCTGAAAAAGCTGAAGGGATGGAGGCCTGGCCAGCGGGCAAAGGCAGTCCCTTGGTGGGTGGAGGTGAAGAGTGGTCAGGGGCATCACAGGCTGCTCTGGGGTCAAAGAGAAAGGGAGAATCAAACAGCTAGTTGCTAAAAATATTTTGTTGTTGTATTTCTTTTCCTATTCCTTATTATTTTCTTTGAAAAAACTTTCTATATCATGTCCTACATAACAGAACTTTAAAGAAGAGAGAGATTGTTGTTGCTAGAGGTATTTTAGGGAATTACAAATGTCCTGGAATCAGACAAGTGATCACTTTGATACCTAGACTGCAACAGCCACTCAACCTAGCACTGTAGGGCTTTGCTGGTGGAAACATGATCTGCAAGTTAATAAAAAGAAGAGGAATTCTGTTCAATCTGATTAGGTACTAGCAGTTTTTTTTTGTTTTGTCTTTGATTTTTGCTAAGTTCTAAAAAGCCCTAATATTTTTATGCTAATTTGGATTAGATTAGACAGAGGACACTGTAACAGCACAAATTTTGAAACTCACTTCCTGTGAGCTTTTCAGATTCCAAATGTACACAGATGACATCCAGCCAGCCAGTCAGACATCTGTTCATCCACCCATCCACCCATCCACCCACCCATCCATCCACCCATCCACCCATCCATCCACCCATCCATCCATCCATCCACCCATCCACCCATCCACCCATCCATCCACCCATCCACCCATCCATCCACCCATCCACCCATCCACCCATCCATCCACCCATCCACCCATCCATCCATCCATCCATCCATCCATCCATCCATCCATCCACCCATCCATCTACCCATCCATCCACCTATCAAGCCAGCCAGTCAGTCACATCTGCTGCTTTCTCAGTGTACCATAATGAATGATCTTGGGTTTTCATTTCTGTGCAAACAGCTCATTTCTGCTAGAATCACAATGCTTATAATAATAATAACTCACTAATTCAACACTTGGAAGCTTGTCAGTGTAGATTATGTCATTTGATCCTCATAATCCCATGAGGCGAGTACTCTATGTACCCTTATGCCCATTTACCACCGAGAGACTGAGGACTAGAGTGGTTAGGGAAGCTGCCCAAGGTTATCCAACTTTAAACGTGGGAAGTCATGGTTGAGCGGAGGTCCGCGGTCCCGCTCCCCTTTTCCCTCTCGGGCTTGGCTTTTATGGCATGCTCATTGCCTGTTTTCCTTTCTCTCTGCGTGCAGGAAGCTGCTTCCGGCCAATCCACTCTCCCTGGCTTTCTTTACTGGGGATTCCTCCCCTGTGGACTCTTTGCTGTCAGCCCACAAACCGATCTGCAGAACCCTCTGAGCTGGGCGGGTGGGGAGGCTGACCATTTTGCTTCTTTCTTCGCTGGAACTTCATTATTAATCAGTTATGTCAATCAAATAGTTAATCATCAGACATTTGTTACCTGTCCATTAGGAGCTAGGCTCCCAAAGTACTGACATTCTCCCAAGAAAGGCATGTCTATGTTTCAAGATAAACAAAAGCCATAAAGAGTCCCTGGAAGGGGAAGGGGAAGGGGAAGGGGAAGCCACTGGGGGAATCATGTATGGAAGGCAGAAGTAGCTTTTCAATGGTACAGACAGTGTCTTGAGATAGAGTCCCGGGAAATATATAACTTCCTGAGTTCCCATTGAACTCAGTAAGATGTAGTTTCCTTTTTATTCACATTAATTTTTATTTCTATTCTGAACTTAATACCAATTAATATGGGTATTTGCATATAGAGAGTAGAACAGAAGAAGAGGTTGTGTCCCTGAAACTGTCAATCTCTATTATGTAAGCTTGCTTTTCTTTTGAAGTATAGAATAAGGATAACTGTAGGGTCTAGAGCATCCTGCTAGAGTATGCTAATGAGCTGTCACAGCTGAGAGCCACTGGGCACTGGGAAGAGAAAGTTTGAAACAAGCAGTTATGGGTAGAGTTCTACATCTACCTTTTCTAGATTCCCTGGAAGGTCTGATGGATGAGCTTGTTTAACTCAGTGGACAGAGAGCAATGGACAAGTTTAAGATCAGAGAAATAGCCAGTTTCTGTCCTTCAGTCTCAAAGAAGACCAGTGACATCGCTATGTTGGGGAAGGTGCAGTGTGTCCAGCTGTGGCTGAGCAGACCAATACAAACTTGGAAGGCTCTGCCACAGGTCGGGTATAGTCTGTATGAACATTTGGCTTGAAATGTCTCTAAATTTGCACATCTCCTATTTCTGTTAAACTATGGCAATTCTGATTTGCTGGTAGAGCACAGCAGCTGTTTTGATGCATGTACTCCATTCTGGGCTATCTCCCATGCCTCACAATCAATTCCAGAGTTCCTCAGAGAGGCCTTGAGAGTGTCCTTGGATCACTTCTTCTGACCTCTGTGTGAGCACTTGCCTTGTGGGAATTCTCTGTAAAATAGTCTTTTAGGCAAATGTAAGTTTGGCATTGAGAAAACATGGCCAGCCCCTCAGAGTTGCTCTCTCTGCAGTAGAGTTTGAGTGCTTGTCAGTTTAGCTCAAGAAAGTACCTGCGTATCTGGTAACTTAGGTTGCCTGGTGATCTTTAGAATATTCCTAAGACAATTCAAATTTAAGCAATTCAGTTTCCTGGAATGGTACTGGAAAACTGTCCAGGTTTCACAGGTATAGAACAATGAGATCAACACAACGGCTCTGTAGAACTTCAGTTTGGTAGGCAGCCTAATACCTCTTCTCTTCCACATTTTCCTTTGGAGCCTCCCAAAGGTTGAGCTAGCTCTGGCAATGTATGTATCAACTTCATCATCTATGTGTACATCCCTGGGAAGTATACTGCTAAAGTAAGTGAACTTATCCACAGTATTCAAAATTTCTCCATTAGCTATTAACTGATGGCTCCATGTATGAATGGTGTGGTGCTGGCTTGTGGAGAACCCCTATTTTCTTGGTGTTGTCAGACCAAAATTAGCACAAACAGCAGAGACCTGATCCATACTCTGTTGCATCTCAGTCTTAGAGGCTGCATTGACGACACAATCATCTACAGACAAAATCGCACCCCAACTCTCCCTCCACTTTTGTCTTGGCTTGTAGCCTTTTCAAGTTAAATAATTTACCCTCAGAGTGGTAAATTAGAGGACCTTGATGGCATTTTCTTCCTCATTGAAGATGTCTGACAACATGACTGAAAACATGATGCTAGAAAGCATGCGAGCAAGCACATGGCCCTGCTTCACTCCTTTGGTGACTAGGAAGATGTGAGAGCATCATCCATTATCCAGAAGCCATGTACGCATACCATCCTGAAAGTGACAAATAGTGGCATCGCTATGATGAACTTCTCCAGGCAACCAAATTAGGTCATGATCTTCCAATGAGCAGCTCCTTCCAATGAGGCCGAAGGAGACTTCAGCTTCTTAAGGATTGGTAAAAATAGTGTGGCCCATAGAAGGCAAACTCCTTGAGAGTTTTTTATTTTTATTTCTATCCTCAGTGTCTAGTACAGTGCCTCCCACTTAGTAAACATCTAATAAATATTTGCTGATTAATTGCAATAATGCTGTTCATCTACCCTGGATGTGCCTGCGTCTCTTGACTCAGAGTCAATACCATTTGGTGGAATGCTTTGTAAGTAAGCGAACCTTCAGACTACCAAAGTAAGGACCTTCATGTCCCAGAGAACAGCCATACTGGGCTTGCTGAAATCTGTGTTTCTGGTTTGCTTCAGCTGATTTCTTCCTTGCTCTCACACCACTGATTCTCATCATTGAGTATAGGCTGGTTAGATTCAAGAGCTATGGTTGCCTTCCCCTCATCTGAGTCCCTTGAAACCCTTGGGGAAGCGCCAGAGCTATCAGGTGTTCTACAGTCACTACTTAAGGGAAACCGTGCTAGGATGGGACCTTCCCCGGAAAATGCACCACAAATGTGCCACTCCCTTCCTCCTCTGCCCTAGAGCCCCACATGCCTTCTTCTTCCTACCACAATGACAGCATTAACCATGGAAGCTTGCTTTAGAAGATGCTACACCATAGTGAAGATTGACTAGGGAGGCAATGGGGCAAATGGAGTCAGAGGCCTTCGCTTCAAATCTTAATTCTGATGCTTACTTGAGTGGCCTTGGGTTAGTCATTTCACCTCCTTGGGCCTTTGTTTCCTCCCCTATAAAGTTAGGAGGTTGGACTCATGAGCTTGGTCTTCTAGCTCTTGATTGGAATTTAGACTTCAAGATTAAGAACTTGGGGCATGTGGAAAATGACATCCTTATTTTCATAAACTTTGGCTTCCATTGTAATCCTAAGTATTTTATGCATTCAAAGATATTTTTCTGAGAAGGCATCCATAGACTTCACCAGATCACACAAACAGTCCGTGACACCAAAAGCTTTATCAACTTCAGTATCTGCTTCGCCAACAGAACTAGCTACGCAATGGTTCTGTCTGTACCAGTCTCTTCCAGGACGTCATGATTCTCTCTGAAGCCACTCCCTAGCATCCTCTACATGAAGATGCCATCTTAGCAGGTTGATAACATCTACACATGCACCAGCCTCATCTCACCCCCAGTTGCTTAAGGTTAAAGAGCGTGGACAAATTGATGATTTCGTAAGTGTGGGAACCATTCCCTCTGCTAGTGCAGATTGCAGCTTCTTGGGGCTCTCTCATCCTGTGCTATTCTTGTCCATCTTGGGGCCCTCTCATCCTGTGCCATGCTTGCCCATCTTGGGGCCCTCTCATCCTGTGCCATTCTTGACCATCTTTTCCCTCTTCATAGATGATATGCCCAGTGGTTATTTTCATATTTGGGGGTTATCTACGTGCTGCTTGGGCTGAGCATCTGTTGTCTCTCATTTTCACAATGTGACCAGCCCAGCCCATCTCCTTTCTCACTCATGCTTATCCTTGATAATGTCTTTTCAACAACTTCTTGAAACGTACACAAGTTTTTGGTAAAAGCCTAGAGACTCCAGCTGGTGAGAAATCATAACAGATTTTAAAATATCCATACCCTTTGCCCCCACAAGGAGAACAGAGAGAGAAGGAAATTGAGATTCATCACACCCCTAGATTGATTTCCATGAGACATTCTAAAAATATTTGGTCATTCCCTCTCCCCTCCCTTCTTCTGAATTCCCATTTGATGTAGAATAGGAAAGACTTAGACTCTTTACCCTGTTTAGCATGGTGGCCTTTGCTGCCTTTCTCTTCCTCTACCCATCTGTTCTCAGTTTTCCCCATCTCTCCAGCTCTTCTTTTTCTGCCTCCATCCTTTAATTCCAATTCCTGTTTTTGGCTGCTTTTGTTGTTTACCGTACAATAGTTTGGTGTGTGGCACTGTGAACTCTGCCATGCAATCCTCTTTCACTCGTCTTTGGCAGGTTTCAAATTAGAAGGTGGTCATCTAGAGCAACTCAGTTTTTCTTGGTTTGTTTTTTTCCTAAATGAGATGACCTCCGCTTGGTTACAGTAATCCTGTTTGACCTGTAGGTGTTTAATAACTTATTCTGGACGTAGTCTGCTCTGCCTGTTCTGGAGTTTTGATTTCCAGTTATTTATCCCTGCTTCACCCCTCATATTGAAAAGGACAAAGACAAAAGACAATGGAGTCTTAGAAGCTGCCTTGGGGACTTGCATAATGTTCTTGTAAGATAAAGTTACATTTAAAGTTGATTAAACTGTCCTGGGAATTTGTTCTCTAGTCAGCTTGGAGGGGAAAATATCTATTAGTAATTATACTACTCCTGATGGATCCTGATGGCAAAAATTCTCCTTGACCTCTTCTCTTTGTTTCTGTCTCATCGGCCTCATTTTTTGCTAGGGATATTTTGGTTGGCAGGCATGATCTCTCTTTAAAGCTTTCTTCCCCTCACCTTTTGCTTGAGAAAGAAACTGAACAAGACACAAAAAGGAGCGATTAATCATGCCATTTCCCCTTTTCATACAAAAAGTCACCAGAGTTGGAATAATGAACAATTCCCCTAAAAATAGTTGAGCCAACAATAATCCAGCTGGCTGGTCAGTCTGGGTTAGAAGACCTGTGGGGAGCTCCAAAGGGAGCCATCCTTTGTGACCCCCAGGGAAGCCCCACAGGTGGGCTCAACCCAGAGATGTTGCCAGCAACTCTTTGATCTGCAGAGTTCCTACCTGGTCTCTGCAAGCATGAGCTGGTGTGAATTCTCACATTCGGCAAACCCCAAATCACATTTTATAGGCAGGTTTGTAGGGTCATAGAATTTGGATCTGAATGTGACCTTAGAGACGACCCAGTCCCCCTAGAGCAGGAAACCAAGGCCCGGAGAGGGGAAGTCATTTATCCAAAGTCACATAGAACCACGACCAAGATTTGAACTTCAATACTTCAATGCAGAATCCAGGGTTCTCCCCACTCTACCTCCCTGACTTGAAGTGACTTTGATACCTCTCCTATCATCAATTACCTGATTTCCCCAGTACTGGCTTAAACTAAATGAATGAAGGGGTAATCTGCACCATGTTTCTTACATGCGCAGTACTAGAGTGACGATTGGGCAAACAAAGATAGGTTTCCAGATGGGATAGTTTCCATTTGTAGAAAACTCCAGGAGATTTAAATCCTATGTATATAACTTCCTGACACAACAGCTATTGTGTGTCAGCAGAAAGACTGAATAGATAGACTGAAGAATGAAGGGCTGTCCCTGCTTTGTACAGGGAAGAATTCTGAAGGTGCTCAGCTGCTGAAGAGACCTTCTGCCTTCAGATAAATCATGAATTTAATTTAGAACTAGTGGGAGTTTTAAACATAAATTTGGAGTCAATTCCCATTTCTGGAAAGTCATTCACAGTTATATTTTTGCCACACAGTGCTTTACACAGTATTGGGATATTAAATAAAAATTGTAGCATGATGATTAACTTATCTAACCTCTGTGACAGTGAGACTTGGACCTGTCAGAAATGACACATCTGCCCTCCAGAACAGTTTTATCAGCGTCTTCTACAAATGTTTCTTAACCTTACATGGCCAAGAAGTCCACCCTGCTGATGAAAGATGAAAATACAGTCATCCTAACAGTCTCCATGCTGTGATGCAGGCCCCACAACAGTCGTTCTGGACAGAGCACTAGAAGGGCAGGGAGATGGATGGCAGCAAACAGATGTTGAAGCTATGATTGGCATGGAGGAGGTTGACCGGGGGAAGCAGCTGGATGAACAAAGGACCCACTGGGGGGCAGCGTGACGTGACTGACACAGTTGTGCAGCATTTGGAGATGGCAGCCATCAGAAAGAGGGGGCAGCGTTTTTGACATATATCCCACAAGACGAAGATGCAGAAGCTGAACAGTGACACACTTTTTCAAGTAGCAGCTCCGCCACAAGCCAATAGGCATGGCTGTTGTAAGTTTGAAGTGTTGAAAGACAAATAAATGTCATTCTTTAGGTCACACACATCCATGGATAAAATAACCATAGCATCATTGATTGCAATAGCCAATGATATGTATTTGTTGAGTTGACTCTGAAAGTCTTCTTTCAGCCCAATTAAAAGAGCTATGGGGTGATATCAGACTGGCCAGAAAGAAACACATTCTATTGTTTCTGTAATAGGGATAGAGACTAGACCAGTGATTTCATTGGTTCAGGAAACTCTCTTTATCAATTCAAGTCAGTCCCTTCTCTGGGACCTAGAGCCTTAAAGACCTAGAATATTAAGAAGTCTGAGAACTTGCCCACATCACATAGCATGTGTCAGAGGTGAAAATGGAAAATCTTAGCTTCAAGGCCAGCTCTTTGTGTACTTATTCTGTCTGTAAACATTTATGAAAGCACCCTATGTGCCAGGTTCTGTGCTGAGCACTGGAGATACAAATAAGAGAAAGACAGTCTGTGCCCTCTGGGAGGACACGTAGAAGATGTATGAAAGCAGATACCAAAGTTACCTTTGCCCTGTAACCTCCCTGTGTCTATAATACTGCCAGGATTTGTGTCTCTGTTAGTGTAGAAGGAAGAATGCTAGACCTAGAGTCCGGAGACCTGAGTTCAAATCCTGGATTTGATGCTTATACTCTATGTGACCTTGGGAAAATCACCCCAACCTCTTTGGGCCCCAGTTTCCTGTACAATGAAGGGGGTTGGACTAGAGATTTCTGCAGTTTCTTCCAGCTCTAAATGAGTGATTCTCTAAAACGAATATTCTCACCAAGCTCTGATCCATGTTTTTATCATCTCATGTTTGGGTTACTGTAATTTATTCTCTACTAATTTGTCTTTTTCTAGTGGATTTCATCTCTAGTAAATACCAGAGCTTCTCCTTAAAACGTATTAACCTGTTGTGACCATCTCAGTTTACTTCTAAAAATACCCCACTGATTATTATCTGTATTTAACTCAAACATTAACCTTCAAGGCTGTCCACCCATCTGTTCTTTATTAAATTAATTTGGATGCAAGGTCCTCATTAGACATCGCTATTGCTAGGTAACCTCACATCTTCCCTCTCATTCATTTGTTGCTCCCACTTTGGATTTTTCTCCCTCAATTCTTGGAATTCAACACAAAAAAAATGTATAAAGCATCTACCACATGGGAGATGTTTTGTGGAGCACAAAGGAAACAAAGATGAAAAATATCACAATCTGTCTTCAAGGAATTTACAGTCATGGGAGGGAAATAAGATATGTGGATAAATAACTGTAATGCTAGTTAAAACACTGGAGAAAACCAGCTTTGCTAGCTTCTTTATTTGCTTCTCCAAAGAGCATCTGACAGACATCCTTCCATTTAACTCTATCTGCCTTGTTTATGGCAAGAAGATCAGTGTAATGTTTCTATTCCTCTGGTGGGATGCCAAACCATTGGCCATTGGGTCAAGATCTCACATTTAGAGTGCCACTCGCAGTGAATGTGCCATCAGCCTGAAAACCTGGGTTTCTTAGTTCCCTCTACCCCGTTTTCACCACTCTGACATCATCCATGCAGAGGCAGAATAGGGCTACGCAGGTCTGAGAGCTCTGTTATATTTCTGTTTGTTTCATGGGTTGTCATAGCCAAAGAATTCATTATCTCTTAGTGACCAACCCACTGACAGTGAACATCCTTCCATAAATCTGGGCTAATCTTTGGACAACAGGTGCAGTCTATGCTGGGACCAGGCTCAAAGCCTTTTCGACTGGAAGCACCTCCCAGAGCTTGGGCTCCTTGGGCATGGATTCTTGGGGCCCTGGGGACACCTCTGAGCCAAGATGAGGCATTGGAGTGGGGCCTTTGGGGTCTTTCCACAGTCTTAATTGCATGTTATTTTGGTGATGTGTCAGTTTTTCTTGTACTGTTCCTGGCATCTTCTAGAAATAAGTGCACATATGGGAACAAACTGGCAGTCTTGGTGTGCTGGGAGCCACACTTTATGTGTTCCTCAGGGGAAAAGTGTACATTTCTCATTATTAGTTAGTGGCTACTTTTTGACATGGTTATCTTTGGACAAAGATGGATTCTCTGTTTTAAGTTCATGAGTTTTCTTACATTAAATGCAAGCTTAAAATAGTTACAGCTTTCAGAGTGAATAAATCTCAAGAGCTCCTTGTTCGTTTACTTTTCTATTTTTTACATTGCTAAATGAAGTTCAGACTTCTTAGCCTGCCCTGTGTGAGAGCCCTGCATGGGGACCATTCCCGTCCATGTACTTTTTGCCCTGGCCAACCTAGACCATTCATAGTCTTCCCATACATGAATGAGTTGTGTGACCTTGGGAACTAAAGGGGGCAGCGTGGCCAAGCAAAGAGAGAATGCTGGGCTTGGCGTCAGGAAGGCCTGACTAGATCCCATCTCAGTATGTCCTTGGCTTCCTTGTCTTAGCCTTGTCTTCCTTATCTGTAAAATGAGGGGAGTGAACTGTAATTCCTCGAAGGTTTCTTCCAGCCTTGAAATTCTGCCATCCCCTACCTTTCCAAGCCTTAGCCTGTACTGTTCACATCTCTTAGTTCAGAGCCTACACTTTCCAGCCTTTGTTTGCCTTTTTTTCTCATACTTTGCCCATGCCTAGCATGCCCCACTCCCTCCATTGCCTTCTTCATACTGAAAACCTAAACCATTTTTAAACCCAAGTGCTCCAAGTGACTCCAAGGCCACTTTCTCCCTGTGATCTTCCCTTACTCCATCTCTAGATGTGTCAAACTCCTCCCTGTGCCACCCTAAGTTATACAAAGGCAGGGCCGTGGTCACAATCATCGTACTCCACTAGCACAGTGCTCCGCTCATGGATAGGCATGACTCCTGTGATTTCTTTGGTTGAAGGAATTCCCTCCACATCGTAAATTGTCCCATCTTAGAGTGTTCCCTGGGACTCTGAGAGGTTGTGATGGCCAGGATGGTTAGTGGGCCCACTCTGGCTACTCTGCCATCTTCCTCTGTACCTAATAGGTACCTAAGAAGTGTTTTCTGAATAAACAGCTATATGAATACAGTTAAGGAGTACATAAGAGAAAAAGGAATATTTTGTGCTGTAGGCCAGGTTTCAGAGGGTAAAATAAAACCTTCTCTTAGACTAGGATGGAGGCCAGGCCATGAGAGGACCGTTTGAAAGGACTGAGACTCTTCAGCCTAGAGAAGAGAAATTTGGCAGGACATGATGGTATGTAGGGCATGTTCAGGTATTTTAAGGGTTGGTCCATTGAAGAATTAGACTCTTTCTGTTTGGCCTTCGAGGGGAGAGCTAGAGTCAATAGGGTGGTTGTAGCTTACTGAAAGGAAAAACTTCTGTATTGTTTGAACTGTCCTAGAGTGGAAAGGGCAGCCTGGAGGGGCAGCAGAAGTGGCTGCTTCCTGGCCCTGCTGGTCTTGCATTTCTCTAGGATGCTGTGGATGAAATTCCAGGTTAGGTTGAGGTGATAACACATGGCAGAGGAAGGCCTTTGCAGCATTGAGTTTCCTTCATTATATTTAGTGTAATTGTGTCAGCATTATAGATGTTTCATACAATTCTAGGTGTTCTCAGGTCCTGGGATTTAGGTTAAAGTGAGCATTCAAAACCTTGAGTTTAATATGGATCATTTGTCAAGATCTTTATTTATGAAAATTATTTGAACTGTTAATCTCATTTGGTTATCACATAACCTTTCTCTTATTTTACATCTGTTTTAGATTCAGCCATCTCTGAAGGAACATCCTCATCTTTTTCTACCTGCTCCATCTCGTCCCCTGACTTAGCCACTCCAGAAAGCATCCTTTATCCTTTAGATCTGCCTTCTGGTGGATCTTCCCTTAGGCCTTCATCCTACGGGCCTTCCTCTTCCTCTTTGCTCTTCAAAGAGATGCAGACCAGAATTAACCACCCTTGTACACCTTGCCCAACCTCTTCAGATGAAGATGTGAGTGACACCATCAACCTGTTAGACATCCTCCCCGATAATTCCAATTCTGCAGACAGTCGAACTCTTAATGCTACAAAGGGCAAGTGGATCACTTTCCCTGTTCAGGATGTGCAGCGCCGGACATCAGCTTCGGATCCTACTTCCCTTGCGAGTAAACAATTCCCTGAGGCTGCTGGTACCAACACACCCCTCCTTCTGGAGATAGTAGAGATAAAAAATGCTATTAGGAGATTGCATGGCGATCTGACTGCTGTGGTCCAAGAGCTTCGAATTGTCAATAGCCACCTGGTGAACATGGAGGCTGGGAACAGTCAGCAAGTCACCCGGCAAGCCAGCAGACCTCTCCGGCCCCAAGCTTCTGCTTTCACGGATGGCCCGAGTCAGTTCTGACCTTCCAGAAGATAATGGCAATGCCTACCCACTCCTCCTCTCCCAAGATACTGGAGACTTGACTTTTCATGGCTTTCTGGTCACAGCAGCAAGATTAGTGTGGCAGTTTCTCTTTTTGTTTTAAACTTATTAGGAAGCATTTCTCTAATCCGTAAGTAAATTGGGGTGATAGTAGGAGGGTGTGTGTGTCTTTCTTTTTTTTAAGGGAGAGAAAAGACTTTCTGCTTGACACATATTTTCAGGTTCTAGGTACAAGCACATTATAAACCTCAGTGAATTTCACCTTTGATGTGCTGTAGTAAATCCCTCTGTCCCAGTTGGATCCCTCTGTTCTTCAGTTCATAGACAAGGGCAGCCCATGGACAAGGGAGTCCATTAGTATTCAGTTCTATACAGTTCCTTCACCTTGGGGTAGGAGGAGCATTAAAGCCATTGCTGTAGTTGAGTCTGCAAACCATAAACCCAGGCTCAGGGCTCCCTCTCTTTGGTGTCGTAGTCAGCTAGGAATTAAATGGAAAGGAGGTCCCTAGAGGCCCTGAAGAAGCTGTCCATTACAGCTTTTTATTGTTCGTTTAAATTAAAATAGAACGACAAACATATGCCGGCTCATTCCGTCTTTTTGGGGGATGTCTTCATCTTATTTCTTTTCTCTTCTTGGTAGACTAGCCTGACCCTTCACCACAGACAAGACTCGGTGATTGGAGGGCAGTATGACAGTTTGGTGATTATCCTGCCCCACTCATCTTCTTCTGGGTTTTTGCTACTTTTCTAAGCCTGGCCACTAGGTTAAAGAGGAAAGAGATCGAGAATGGCAGCAAAGACCCGTGATGCTGAAAAGTCTGTTCCCTAAGAGCTTGGATGAGTAAGAAGGTTAAACTGAGGATTGAACTGGGTTATTCAATAACATTTAAGTTTCACGTATCTGCATTATTTTGTCACATTTAGTTCTATAGGCATCAAGATGCCTATAAATTAAAAAACAAAACAAAACAACTTTCCATCAGCTTGTCACAATTCATTTAATGAACCAGTTCAGAAAGGTATACTACATGAAATCCCATTCTCTCCTATTCAGCTGGTTCACTAGCCTTATGTTGGTTGTTTCAAGTTTTTTCATATCTTCTTATTTAAGTTCATCAAACTTGAAAGTTTTTGTAATTTTTAGGTAAGTCTCTCATTGTAGAATTGATCATAATGACAATTATTATCTGGATCAACGTATGATTTCGTGGAAGCTCCCTGTTCTGTTGCAGATTGACAACTCTTCCATAGCTTAATCTTAATAACTTGGGATGCTATGGAGTCAGCTCATTTGCGCACTGTCACACATGTAGGTGTCAGAGGACTGGAACCCAGGTCTTCCTAACAACGAGGCCAGTCCTCTCTCCCCTATACCCATGTGGCCTCTCACTGTGGAATATACACAGATAGCTTGCCTTTGGTGGCTCATTATAATTAGCAGTACTTGGCACATGGCAAGCTCAAAAAACGATTGTTAAATGAATGAATGAATGAGGGAAGGAGGGAGTGAAGTATAGTATTCACATCTATAGTTCTGATTTTAAAATAACTAGTTTAACACAGTGAGTTCTAGGCTAATTAAACCAAGACCACTGATGGCATACTGCTCCACCCTCTCCACCTTCCAAAAAACAGACATTTCCATAAGAAGCAAAGTTTTAAATAGGGTGGAATTCTGCAGAGTTTCTTAGTGAACATGGGGAAGGGACCTTCAAATACACGGATTATTTCGGGGACAGGAGACTGCACTAGCTTGGTGACATGAAGAGCCTCCCTTAAAAATAATCTGTGGATATTTATTGGCAAGAATGGGGCTGGGGGGGTGCCCTTTAAGTCATTCACTTTCCTGGTCCCTCCTTTATACCCTACCCCTGTCCCAAAAATCTACTTCCAGTTCCTAGAAGGAAAGTGCTTGTGACCAAGAAGGCAAAAATAAGGTCCTCTGGGAAATTGTCCCCAACATATTACTTCAAGCTTCAAGTAGGTTTTGCATAGCCCATATACTTTAATTGGTTAATTAACATAATTAACAAACACTCTCCTTTGGGGTTCCATTTAGCCACCTCTATTAAAAAAGGAGAAAGAAAACCTGGCTTGATGAGCTGAAGAAGGGGATTGTATCCTGATTCAATCTGAGGTCTTTTTGTGAAAGAAAAAAACTTCATTAGACTATTTCTTAGGAGAGTAGTTGTATTTCTCCTTGGCACTAAGGGTGCCTACTTTGAGATAGGCCTGTTTTCAGAGATGAATTCTCTCACCTGGTTCCCTTGCTCTTACGAGAGCATGTCACCACCAAGATTCCAGGAAACCAGTCAGAAATGTGCGGTTTCGTTTTCAGCCTTCAGGCAATGGTAGAAGATATCAGGCGCAGGAAAGAGACCTAACAGCAAATAAAGAAACTGTTTTGAAAATGAAGTGCAGTAGCTTAGTAGAATTCAAGGTTTCCCACAATCCACTCAGCTAAGAAATTGGTCAAATAGATTCGAAAAACAGACCATTGGAGGCTTTGGTGACATATCTACCCACCTAGAACTGCTTTCTATTTGACTGGGTTGCCCCTGGCTAGGCTTTTTCTTTTTCTTTTTAGTTGTAGTACTTTTGCGTATCTTTATTTTATCAAAAGAATATTAAGAACAGACTGTTGAATTAATGAAATAGAATTTGGGTTGGTTTGATTGTAACTCTTCTGCCAGGTTGTACCTTATTTTTAATAGCAGCATTCTGAAACGTGATGAAAGAGTTTCAACATGTGGAACGGAAACTTTTCTTTTTTCCAGGTTCCTAGTGATTTGAGGAGGCCAAGTGTATTATAGCTATACCAGAAAATATTGCCTATCTTTTATCAGTAGGCAGACTTAGGAAAAGAGCAAATTGGCTCAGAAGGAACTGCATTTTCAAGATGATTTTGTTTGGTTATTTTGGGTTCTGTTTTCTCACTGAGGGTGCCAAAAGTTTTCAGCGATATGGTAATTATTGTAAAATGATGGCTGCAGGCAGTCATAGCTATTCGAATAGAGGGAAAAATCCACACTCGAAAGCATCACAATATGGTTTGTGTAGTTGGTTATGCTGCAGGTCAACTCTGGTTCCTTGAATCTCTACTGTATCTTTTCCTCTGTAATGGAGAGCCTGGGACTTGGGGCCAAGCAGGGTTCTACTTGTCTGCTCCAGGCATGGAGGGGTCTTTTAATACTGCCACAAGGTACAGCCTGTGAGCCTTATTTAAATTTGTGCTTATTAAGAGATCTTAGCGCATCTGAGAGTGTGAAAACATCACTAGCATAAGAGGACAGTAACAATTTATCAGCTTGGTAGGCTAAACAAATAATGTTTTGATATGATAACAGTCTCCAAAGACGTCAATGATCAGTTAAATTACCCAAAGTATTGCTCCAGAAGTAGGTAGAAATAGAATAAGTTTTCTGGTTTGCAGATTCCTCACAGACATTGGTTTCAGCAATGGTATATATGCACACGTGTCTCTGCTGATACCTGTAGCTACATCTCTGCATAGGGAGAGTGTATTTATATATGCAGATACACACATGGCTTTACAAGACTTAAATTTCGAATGACCACATTCCAACTGGGTGGCCTTGGGGGACACAGGATAGAGGGAAAGAGGAAGAGGAAAGTTCTGAGTCAAAAACGACTACCCTTTGTTCTCCATTTATTAAACATATACTATGTGCAAGCGTCTGAGGAGTACTCTCTTGAAGGTCTCCAGAGACCTCCTAATGGCCAAAGCCAACGGTTTCTTCTTGATTCTTTCTGACCTTCCAGTAGCATGGAATTTCCTGATTGAATTTGCTAAATATGAATGTTCCCTGAGGCTCTAACTTAGCCCTCCTCCTTTCTCTCTAAAAGAGTGCTATGTAAGCCTTCAAGTGCTATATGAATATGTATTATTGTAATAAGTGACTTGAATAGAGGCATTCTAGATCTGTAAAGCATTTTGCATCATTAGCATATGTAAACACTTGCAGTTACTCCCATGTATCAGTGGATAGCATATCTACAATTCTTCCCATTCTGGCCACCACCATCTTGGAACACATTCCAATTTGTCAGCATCCTCCCTAAAATATGGCACCCAGAACTGAATCCAGTGCTTCCTCTAGATGCAGTTGGAACTTGCCAGAGTTCCATGATCTCTTACCCTCCATCCCACCCTCCCATCCCCATTTAGGACACTGCTTCTATAGATGAACCCTGAGATCACATTCATTTTTTAAATCCCCTGGACTAACTCATCTTAAGCTTGGGGTTCCATTATGACCTGAAATCTTCTTTATATCATCCAATTATATCTCAGGGCAGCTAGGTGGTACAGTGGATAGAGTGGCAGGGCATGCCAGGTCTGAAACCAGGAAGACTCATCTTCCTGAGTTCAAATCTGACCTCAGATACTTACTAGTTAAGTGACCCTGGGCAAGTCACTTTACCTTTTTTGCCTCAGTTACCTTATCTGAAAAATGAGCTGGAGAAGGAAATGATAAACCACTCCAATATCTTTGCCAAGAAAACCCCAAATGGGATCAGGAAGAGTCAGATTCAACTGAAACAAATGAACAACAACCAAACCATATCTCTCCTATCACATGCTCATCTATTGTTTTTTGGATACTCTCCCAACTACAGCATAAGCACCTTGAGGTCAGGGGCTCTATCTTAGGTATCTTTGGATAGTCCTCTCCCAGCTTGAGTGTTCAGGTGGTCATACACACACATACAGTCCCCTGCGGATAACAGGTGCCTGATAAATATTTGGGGAATGAATAATTGCCATTAGAGGGATGACGACACAGACGTTAAGTGTCTCGCTTAAGGTCACACAGTGAGTTGGGGCAGACCTGGGACTAAGACCCAGTCTTCTCCCATTCTAATCATCTTTGCCAATCAAGGGCCTTCTCTTCAAGGACTAGCTCAGAAGCCACTTCCTGCATTGAATCCTTTTCTCATCTTCCAAACAGAAAATGATCTCTATTTCTCCAAATTTCCTTGTGGCATTTTGTCTGCACTGCCTTTTTCCTTCTGTCATTTTTATATTCACCTCCCTCCTAAGTCACGTGTAAGCTCCTTGAGGGAAGGGACTATGTCATTTATCATTACCCCCCAAAGACAGTGTGGCACAGTGGTCAATCATAGATACAGACTGACCTACAAGAGGTCAGTGCAGGTGTCTGAAGAGGGGAGTGAGGGGGAGCCCTTTCCCTTTCCCTGCCCTTTCCTACTATTAGTTTTCCTTTTCCTTTGAGTCCAGAATTATAGACTATCAGAAGTGGAAGGAACCTCAGCAATCTTCCTTGTCTTGGTTTTTCACAGAGGAAAGGACTTGTCCAGGGACTCTGAGCAGGACTAGAAATCAAGGGGCCTGACTCCCTGCCCAGACACCATAACCACAAAGCTCGCTTGTGTATCTCTCCCCACCTACCTCTTCCTCCCTTTTTATCTGCAGTAACTAAGGGTAGGGAGGAGGACTGTCAGTCAGTCTGGACCTTTAGTGAGCACACATGCCCTGGGCACTGTGTTCAGGCCCAAACAGCACCTGCCTTCAAGAGCTCAGGTTCTGATGGAATGATTATGCCTCTGTCTAAGGGTCGATTGTGTGGTGAGAGCAACCATTTCAGTTCCCTTAATGTATCAGACCCTGTTCTATTGCCATCCCACCATTTCACTCGGCATGAACTAATTTATGAGTGGGTCATTCCTATTTAGGCGACATCCTTTTACTCCTGAAATCCACTTGCCTCATATTTTTTTTTCCAACCAAAGATAAGAATTGGGAATATGTATAGAGAAAAAAGCATGCAGCATACAGTGGAATTAAAGAAGGAATTCAGGTTTGAATGCAATTATATCAAATTGTGTTCTATTCCAAACTGCATAGCTAATATCCTTACTTCTGCCAAAAAAGAAAAATCACATGAAATCCTCAGCATGGGAAACCACACCGTTCTCCTGCAATCTCAAACTGCTAATTGCTGCAAAGCCTGTCAGCAGCATTTTTGTATCAGAATTCTCCAGATGGCACTATATTCAAATCAACAGATTCATCAAGCATTTATTATCACCTAATATGTATGAGACACTGAGCTAGCGCTAGAGATCCAGGACTTGCCTTCAAGGGAACTAGCTGAGGGACCTATCAGATGAACAAAGGATGCAGCCCTGGACAGAGATGAGGAGGGAGTGCATTCCAGGCACTCCTGGGGGAAGGGAGACAAAGATAGAGAGAAGGGGAGAGGACAGACAGAGAGTGAGATTTTTACCTACCTCTCATTGGATCCTGACAACAACCCTAGGAAGCCCGCACCTTTATTTTCCCCATTTTATGATGGGGAACCTGAGTCTGAGAGAGGTGAAGTGACATGTCCTGGGTCATACAGGTGGTGTCTGAGGCTAGATTTAAACCCACATCCCCTTGACTCCAAATTCATTGATTCATCCACTGGGCCATATGGTTGCTGGGAAGTTGAACTCTTCCTCCATATAAGTTTCACTCATCATACTTAGTTCTCCCCTCTGACGAAGTTCCATGCGACAATCCTGCAGATATTTGAGGGCAGATAGAGCTAGTCAAATACTTCAAGGCAAATCATGAGGACAGGGGAAGTCAAAAAGAGAGGCCAACCTTCACAATTTCCGTCAAAGAATAGATAACTCACCGAGATCACAAGAAGTTGAGTGAGTGATCCAGAAAATAAAGGTGTAAAGTGGGCTATCAGTTTAACAAGCCTGAGATTGGAAACTGTGAGAGAAATGCCAATAATAGACCCACTGTGGGCAATTTCCATCGGCAGCTTGAAAGTCTTGCTAGAAGGGGCCTGATGGGGGTCTAATTGGGAAGCATGGCTGATCAGGAAGACAAGCGGGTCTTTGATGGAAAATCGGTGAGATGTGAGCGTCACGCCTCAGTGGAGGCTGCCTCAAGTGGACCTAATCAGAGCCCTTCTTGAGCTGATGAATATATTCAGAGTCAGGTACCAGCAAGTGCAATCCCTGTGCTACCCTTCCCCACTCAGGGATAAGACAAGAGCACATCAACCCGGGACTGTCACAAAACAGGGATCAAAAATCTGTCCTCCATTTGTGAGGAAACCCTTAGAGTCAATACATCTTCTGTGGTTTCCACCCAACCCATCAAGATCTGCAGGTGTACCCCAGAGTACAAAACACCTGCAAAGGAGATGGGTAACTCTCCAAAATGATGGACTGCCAAGTGCCTTCCCATCTTTATCTCCATGAGTGGAGAACTGAACAGCTCTGAGGAAGTCCATCTTGGCTATCCTCTTGGATCAGCCCAAGACTACTCCACGTTTGCCAGCGACCCTTGTTTGGCTGCGTTGGCTATCCCTCTGTCTCTAAAGATTGCTGGGCTATTCCAGTAGATGGTGTAGTGATGGCACTGGAACATTCCAAGGGTTTTGTATGAATGAGAGCCTAGGGGGATGGAGATGCTCCCTTTCCCTTCATCCCACCATACCACTGGCTGCCTGAGCTGGCATGGGGACAGGTGGCCATTGTTTCCATTCATAGAATCATGGAAGCTCAGAGTTGGGGGGATCTTAGAGGCTCACCCTTAAACAAAATTCTCCTGGATAGTATGCTGAACAAGTGGTGACCTAATCTTGGCTTAGTGAGGGGGAACCCATTCCTTCATTTATTCATTCATCCATCAAACATTTCTCAAGTGCCCACTATGTGCAGAACACCAAGCCTCTGGAGGAGATACAAAGTTTAGATAAAACCCAATCCTGTCCTCCTGGAGCTTTCAGGGGATAATGTAGTCAATTAGAAAGGAAGATATTTGAGCCATGTGGGGATCAGTTACTGCTAATAAGAGAATCAAAGCAGAAAAGAAAGTCACATTGGAATTGTGCTTTTAAAGGTGGATAGAAATTCAGCAGAGTCAAGGAGACCCATGTTTCCAGTTTCACCTCAAACTCTTAACCATCTGACCCTGGGAAAACCACAATCTCCCTGAGCCAGTTTCTCCATTGGCAGAATGGGAGAATTGGTATCTATGATGCCTGCCTCCACTATGACGATTGGAAATTTCACCCATTTGAGAAGAAATTCAAGTTACAAAATCAAGAAGCATTTGCTAAGCATTTACCTGTTTTGTTCCCTAGAGGAAATTAGGAGTGACACTACTCCCATTGCTCAAAGTTAAGACCACTCAGTTAATGAGCATGGGTAAGTGCCTGCTTTGTTCCAGGCACTATGCTAAGGACTGGGGACACAAGCTACTTTGGGGGTTCATAGGTTACAAATACAGGTAGAGAGCAAAAGTTCATAGATTTGGAGGCAACATTGCCTGATGGCTTCTAAGTCAAGAAGACTTAGGTTCCAGTCTTGCCTCTACATCTTCTCCAGGCAGCTGCTGCTTTAGAATAACTAAGCTGCAGAGAGGGTGCCAAAAGAACTCCCTACTAATAAATCACAGGTCTGGTCCCTGTCTATATAGTGCTGCAGACCGAGGACCTAGATTTGAATTGCCTGCATGACCCTAGGCAAGGCAAGTCTGTTTCTTCATCTAAAGGGAAAGGTTGAATTAGCTCACCTTTAAAGTGCCTTCCAGTTCAAAACATGTGATTCTAAGGGAGCCCAGAGGTATCTAATTTAACAGCTCATTGCCTTAACGTACAACAGAGTCACCTCATTTTAATAAGCATTTCTGCAGGTTCGATATGGAATCATTACTCTTAAAACAGTCTTTCTTATAGTCGAACTTCTAATTTTGCCTTATTTAATCCATTAGCATAATTCATCACCTTTAATGCTGGGAAATTAGTGTTTCCTCCATGGCTCATTAATTTCTGCTTTTTCACCTGAAGAGGCCAGAGTTCACAGAAACAATATTATGTAAAAACTAGACATGCTTCTGATTCTTTAGATGAAACGAAAGAAAAGGAGAGGAAGAAAGCTTATCAGGCTGATTTTGTCTAGACGCCTAAATGACAAATTTTAGGAGGATGAATTTCAATGACTAATCTATTGAAATTGGCTCCAAGATTATTCCACTGCAGGGGCCCTAGATCAGAAAAGAAGGCACATTATGCAGCCTCTTTGCATGCAACCATTGCCCTCTGCAAGAAAGAAAGTTAATGTCACTGCTTGTGGATGGCTGAATCAATCAATCAATCAATCAGTTCATTCATTAGAGACCTGTGAATAGTCAGAGCTGGAACTTTAGAAGTTACCTGGTCCCAACCCCACATTTCACCAAGGAGGAAGCAGAAACAGCATGGTGCAGTCATAGCTAGAGTTCTGAGTCTGGAACAGGGAAGACCCAGGTTCTAGTCCCACGTCAGATATTTCCTAGCTGTGTGACCTTGGACAAGTTACTTATCCTCTTTGGGCTCTACTTGGGCAGGGACTATCTTTTGCCACTTTTTGTATCTTTTGTGCTTGGCACATAGTAGGTGCTTAATAAATATTTACTGATTAGCTGATCTGTAAAAAGTTCAAGCATTGGGTTTGATGATGGTCTATGAGCCTAGGTGATGCCACTTGTCCAAGGACGAATAGCAAAATAGAGAGTGAGCTGAAACCAAACCCATATCTCCCAGAGCCAGGCCTGAGGTTGTCTCTATAACACCAAATCCCAGAATCAGAGGATCAGAGCTTGGAAGGGACCTTAAAGGTCACTGGGGCCAAACACTCATTTTACACTAATGGAAATTGAGGCTAAGCAGTTAAGTGACTTGGCCGGGATCAGGGGGAGGTATTTGAATGCAGGTCTTCTGACTCAAGAGCCAGGGCTCTTCTCATTGCCCCCAAGCCCCCTCTCTGCAGCTCATTTCCCTCTGTACCCCATCTTCACTTGTCAGCCTCTCACAATCCAGGGGAAACACTGCTCTTCTTTCATAAGCCACAGTCAGTCGGAGGCCAAAATGGGGTGGCAAAAGGCTCCATGAGTGGGCTCATTAATGGACAAGAAACGATGAATAGTCCCCACCGCTTGAGCATTATCCATGTGTCCCCATCCATCCACTTCCCCCATTGTGTGGGTGCCATTCACCAAAGGAGAAGGGAGAGTGGAATTCATGTCCTTGGGCTCAGGGGCCAGGGGCAGGACAGAACAGAAAGGGCAGGCACCTCCCACCCACATCTTCCTCTCTATTGACCAGATCCCAAGCAGATCCTAATTACTAGATAGATGAAGCCTCCCAGGAGACAGAATTCCCCCATAGGTGCAGAACCATCAGATTCTTTTAGTTTGCTCATGTTCTTGACTCTAAAAGATTACATGAAAGACAGGGCAGAAGAGTGGTTAGAAAGCAAGCCCCCCAAAGCCAGCAAATCATTTACCCTTTTGGTACCTCAGGCACCTCCCTAAGATTGTAAGTTCCCCAGTAGATGCTGACTTGAATTGGTAGAGAGAGTTTCTTCACCCAAGGTGAAATCACAGGACTCAAACATAAAAGATAAGGAATGCAAACGCTTGTGCATGTTAACCAGGAAGAAATATTCAGCACCCAGGACAGGGCCTGCAGGCATTACAGTAGTTCCCTGACTGTCCCAGCAAAGATCAAGGCACCAGCTGGTTGAAGCAAATGAGACTGAGATGCTAATGCTCTGGAGTGTTATCTATTTTTAGGGATATTCAGTGAGGACTTACTAGGTGCCTTCTGAGCCCCAGACCCTGGGCAGGGCACTCTCCCCTCCCCGGAGTAGCTGCAGGAGCACCAGCAATTTCTCATGGTCCAACTCTCCTCTTTCTAGTCAAGTCAGCCAGCATTTATAAATCATCTACTCTGTGCTGGGCACTGGGCAGAGTGCTGGGGACATAAAGAAAGGCAAACACAGTCTCCACCTTCAAGGAACTCACATTGTAATGGGAGAGGCAAT
Organism: Bettongia penicillata ogilbyi; assembly: GCA_023548195.1. Taxonomy (NCBI): domain Eukaryota; kingdom Metazoa; phylum Chordata; class Mammalia; order Diprotodontia; family Potoroidae; genus Bettongia; species Bettongia penicillata. Next base: position 6,009,627 of record JAJHZJ010000150.1, on the reverse strand, counting down.
ATATAAATAACTATGTACAAGATACAGAGGGAAGACCCTGCCTGGATGAGTGCATTTAAGGTTAGAATTGCCATCAGTTCATGGTGGACTGAGAAACATTGGGTGCCTTGATTGCATTTCACAGTGGCTGAGCCCCAACTCTGTGAGGTCACAGAATGACCTAAATTCCACAATCATTTAATAAATGAACCAAGTACAAGGTTTGGGGAGAAATGGGAGTCGGGACGGGAGCCTATCAAGCTGGAGAGGTTTTAGAACCATCTGTGGCTCCCCATTGCCTCTTGATCTTAGCATTCAACGCTCTCCCCATTTTGGCTCCATTTACCTTCCCTTTTCTCTTATGATCCTACTTTATGTATACTCTTTCCTTCTGTTTTAGTAAAATTGGGTTCCTCTGTTCTCCGAACCACTCCCTTACTAATTCTGCCTTCTGATCTAGCCAGGGGAAAAGGAGTGTGGGTGTATAACATGTGTATGTGTGTGTGTGTCTTTGTGAGTGCATTCATGCTGTCTGTTCTATGTTGTCTATGGTGTGCATGTCTACACAGATATGTGTGTTCTTGTGTTTCTATATGTCTTTATACATTTGAGTTTGGCAAGCCTGTATGTCTGTGTATATACAAGTCCACCTCTGTGTGTGTGTCTTTGTGTGTCTATATGTATATGATATGTGTGTTATGCTGTGTGATCTGTGTTTTGTGAGTGTTGTGTGAATGTATCCATGTATTTGGATGTGCAAATATCAGTTTATGAGGTTATATTCATTTGTCCATTCATAGTTCACAATATACAAGGCACCAAGCCAGGCACTGGGGAACTTGGGGGTTAGGGGAGATGTGATTAAAATTTAATTAGTGCCTGATCCCTGCCCTATCCTTTAGAGTAAGCGTGTGTGTGTGTGCGCGTGTGCATAAATATCAATATCTATGATTGTATGACTATCAGTACATGTATTCTGCCTCCATGTGTGAGTGTGTGTAGAGGGAAGAGGAAGTAGGGAAAAAGTAAGTTGTGGGGAGGATGGAAAAGAGAAGATTGGAGGGGCGGAGCCAAGACGGCGGAGTAGAAAGATGCACGTTTACGAGCTCCGAACCCACAGCCCATAGAATTAAGGTAAAAAGAAATCCCCATAAATTCTGAATCACTGCAGGGGGTGCATAAACATAGGGGAAGAGATTTCCGTTCCAGTGAGCCCTGGAGAGCCGTCCACAGAGTCCCTCGTGCCCTGGAAAGCGGACCCCACCCCAGCGCTGCCCTGGCCGCGGCCCCAGAGAAGCTGATCCGAGCAGGCTTCAGGGACGGAAGCTCCGGCAGCCGGGAAAGTCCCTTCGCCCACAGAAGCTACAGGTCAGTGAGAGAGAAGGCTGGGCTGGCCGAGAGGGGGAGCGGAGTGTCTCCGTGACTCGGGCCCCCTCGGGAGGAAGCGGCGGCGGCGGCAGAGACAGGGGCAGGAAGCAGCAGAGGCAGAGGCGTGGGCGGCAGCAGAGGCAGCAGCAGCGGCCGGCCCAGACTCCCCCAGCAGCAGGCAGGATCTTCATTACGGAAGGTCTCTGCATAAACAACCTGAGGGAGCTGAGCCTGCGAGACGGCCCTGCCTCACCCCACTCTATTACTGAAGGCCTCTGCATAAAGCCCCTGAGGGAGCTGAGCCTGGGAGGCGGCCCTGCCCCCACCCCAGCACCAGAACTAAAGCTTGCTGCGGAAAGCCCATTTGAACCTCAGACCCCAAGCACTGGCTGGGCGGATGTAGGCGGGGGTGGACAGGAATCTCAGAAGTCAAGTAGCTGGCTGGGAAAAGGCCTAGAAAAGGGAAGAAAAATAAGACTATAGAGAGTTTTTTCGAACAGATGCAAATGATCCCGACTTCCGGATCTGACGAGGAAATATTCTTGCCATCAGGGAAAGATGTGGAGGGCGGGGCCGCAGTACCCCAGACATCCCAGGGGGATGTCGGATGGGCTCAGGCCTTGGAAGAACTCAAAAAGGATTTTGAAAAGCAAGTTAAACAGGTGGAGGAAAAACTGGGAAGAGAAATGAGAGAGATGCAAGAAAAGTATGAAAAATGGGTCAATACCTTGGTAAAGGAGACCCAAAAAAATGCTGAGGAAAATAACATCTTGAAAAATAGGCTCACTCAATTGGCAAAAGAGGTTCAAAAAGCCAATGAGGAGAAGAATGCTTTCAAAAGCAGAATGAGCCAAATGGAAAAAGAGGTTCAAAAGCTCACTGAAGATAATAGTTCTCTCAAAATTAGAATGGAACAGATGGAGTCTAATGACTTTACGAGAAACCAAGAAATCACCAAACAAAACCAAAAGAATGAAAAAATGGAAGAGAATGTGAAATATCTCATGGGAAAAACAACTGACCTGGAAAATAGATCCAGGAGAGACAATTTAAAAATTATGGGACTACCTGAAAGTCATGATCAAAAAAAGAGCGTAGACATTATCTTCCAAGAAATTATCGAGGAAAACTGCCCTGACATTCTACAACCAGAGGGCAAAATAAGTATTGAAAGAATCCATCGATCACCACCTGAAAGAGATCCAAAAAGAGAAACTCCTAGGAACATTGTGGCCAAATTCCAGAACTCTCAGCTCAAAGAGAAAATCTTGCAAGCAGCTAGAAAGGAACAATTCCAGTACTGTGGAAATACAATCAGGATAACTCAAGATCTATCAGCTTCTACATTAAGGGATCAAAGGGCCTGGAGTAGGATATTCCAGAAGTCAAAGGAACTAGGACTCAAACCAAGAATCACCTACCCAGCTAAACTGAGTATAATACTTCAGGGGAAAATATGGTCTTTCAATGAAACAGAGGACTTTCAATCATTCTTGATGAAAAGACCAGAGCTGAAAAGAAAATTTGACTTTCAAACACAGGAATGAGAAGAAGCATGAAAAAGTAAACAGCAAAGAGAAGTCTTAAGGGACTTACCAGAAGTGAACTGTTTACATTCCTACATGGAAAGACAATATTTGTAACTCTTAAAACTTTTCAGTATCTGGGTAGTTGGTGGGATCACACACACACACATGTACACGCATGCATGCACACACACATACACACATGCACACACATACAGAGACAGAGAGCACAGATTGAATTGAATAGGATGGGACCATATCTTAAAAGAAATTAAGGTAAATGCTGAGAGAGAAATGTAGTGGGAGGAAAGAGGGTGAAATGGAATGGGGTAATTATATGTCATTTAAGAGGCAAGTAGGAGACTTTTTAGTGGAGGGAAAAAGAGGAGAGCTGAGAAAAAAAAAACCAAGAAGTTTACCCTCATCACATTTGACTAAAGGAAGGAATAAAATGCACACTCATTTTGGTATGAAAACCTATCTTACAGTATAGGAAAGTAGGGGAGAAGGAGATAAGCAAGGGGGAGGATGATGGAAGGGAGGGCAAAGGGAGGAGGGAGCAATTTGAAGTCAACACTTGGGGAGGGACAGGATCAAAAGACAGAAGAGAAACAATGAGGGGCAGGATAGGATGGAGGGTAATTCAGTTAGTCTTACACAACATGACCATCAGGGAAGTCATTTGCAAAACTACACACATAGGGCCTATATTGAATTGCCTGCCTTCCCAAAGGGAATGGGTAGGGAGGGAGGGATGGGGAGAATTTAGAACTAAAAAGTTTTAGGAACAACTGTTTAGTTTTGTGTTGCTAGTAGAAAAGAAGACATACAGTTAATGAGGAATAGAAAGTCATCTGGCCCTACAGGAGAAAAGAGAAGATGGAGACAAGAGAAGGGAGGGATGACAGAAGAGAGGGCACATTGGAGATAGGGAAAATTAGATTGCTTGGTGTATTGGGGTGGGGGGGAGGGGATAAAAGGGGAGAAAATTTGGAACCCAAAATTTTGTGAAAATGAATGTAAAAAGTTAAATAAATAAATAGATAGATAAATAAATAGATAGATAAATAAAGAAGAGAAGATTGGAGGAGGGGGAAGGAACTCAGAGCAGCAAAGTAAAAGGAAGTGAGATAGCAGCCCTCAATCTCAAGGGATGATCACTACAGGCTCCAGACTTGTCAGAGCCCCCTGTATTTTGTCTTAAGCTATGGAATCCAGCCCTGACCTGGCAGTGAAATCCAACCTATGAAAGAGCCCTGAGTGGACTTCAGGACCCCTCCTCACTGACCTTCTGGGAGAAGAATGGGGAGTGTCATTTCATGAAGCCCTTATGGTCACAAAGGAAAAGTCTACTTTCACAAAGTTCCAGCTCTACTGGAACCTCGTAAACCTGGGATCTTGGGTTCTCCAGCCCATGTCCTGAGGTTAGTGGGTAGTGATGAACTTGGGCCAAAAAAGGGAAATTCAAATATCAGAGATAGGAGAGGGCAGAACAAAAAGAAAAGGTGGAAAAGAGTTGGTTTGACTGGAATGTAGCCTGGGGAAGAAAGCTGTAAGACACTGTTTGGAGGGATAGGTTAGAGCTAAATTGTGGTGGGCATTGAATGCCAGCACATAGTAGTTATAGGTGACTCCCCAGACAATGGAGGAGTCACTGAAGGCAGTGGAGGTGTGGAGAATGGACTGGGAAGGGGAGAGACCAAAGACAGGAAGTAATTGTAGTAGTCTAGGTGAAGGATGACAAGATCCTGGGGGAGGTAACAAGGAGTTAGATTTGAAAGGCATTGAGATGAGATGGACAAAACTTGGCGACTCGTTGGATACATGAGATGAGAGAGGAGGATCCAAGACAAACTGAAATGCTGGGAGGACAGTGGAAGCCATCATCAGAAATAACAATAGAAGGGAGAAGGGCAGGTAGGGAGTGAGGGGCTGGGGAGAAATGGTGAATCCAGTTTTGGATATGCGGATCCACTTGACTGTGCTGGTGAACCATCCAGGGAGAGATCACCACAGGGAGCTGGGAATATCCTCCTAGTGCTTAGTCCAAGAAGCTGGAACTGGTGATAGAAATTGGGGCCTTACCTAAATGGAGGCAATAATGGAAATCTTGCACCCTCAAAGTATGGAAAACTGGGACTGGAAATCTGCCCATTTTCAATGTTTACCTAGTTCTGTCCTCAAGAACCAAGCGGAGCAGATCAGAAAATGCCAGAATCTCAGAGCTGACAGTCTAGTCTGCCTGGGACCTACAGGACTCCGGGCCATCTAATCTTTGCTTAAAGACTCCCAGGGAGGGAGAACCTACCACTTCTGGAGACTGCCTGCTCCGCTTGGGGACAACTCTCCTGACTGAGAAGTCCTTCCTTAAGTGTCTTGTAACTTGAACCCATTGATGATACAATTGGCCTCTGGAGCTCAGCAGAAGGAGACCATTCCTAATCTCTTCCATGTGACATCCTTCAAATACTCAAACACAGAGATTCTACCAAACCTAAACCAGACCCGATGTTTCATTGATTCTCCATAAGGAAATTCCCAAATGAACACTTTGGGGAGGGGTGGAAGGGGAGGGAGAACAGGGGAGGGGAGGGGCAGGGCAGGACTCAGAGGCTGACTTTCCTTACACAGCTGCCACTCCATCCTCAGGCTAAACATTCCCACTTCTTCCAAGCATTCCTCATATGGCATGACTAAGTCAGTCATTCAGTGCACAAGCATTTATTAAATACTTAGGGTTTGCCAGGCATTGCACCAAGAGCCAGCAACACAAATACAAGCAAAGAAAAAGACAATCCATGGAGAAGACAATACCCAGCGAAGAGTTGGAAAAGGAAGGAGAGGGGTGAAGTGACTTGTTCAGGGTCCTGTAGGGATGAGCTTGTGACTCCGGTGCAGGGTCCCATCCAGGACCCTCCAAAATGCTGAGGAAATCATTACCCTTCATGCCCAAAGTGGCCAGCCCAAGTGTCCCTACCTGCAGTGCCTTCACTCAGAGAGGCAATAATCTTTCTGATCAACAAGAATAGTTTTGATTTCAAAGGGAGGATGGTGTGAGACAAGAGTCTCATAGAACAGAAAACAAACCATCTCCATGAAAAGCTCATCCGTCGGCCACACGGGGCCCCAGAGGTGTCCCACAAGGTGCAACATCAGAGACTTAGTCATTAATTTTTAAATGTGTTGTTATCATGCATTTGACTGAAATTCCGATGGATCCTGGCGTGACCTTTAAAACAGGTCCAGGTTCAGCAGAATAAGCTGCACTCCCAAGTGAGAAGGCCAATTCAAAGCCTGCACAAAGCCCGCAAGACATACTTCCATTCTAGCGACAAAAAAATTTCTCTCTGTTGAGTCTGTGAGTTGAACAAATTAACCCCTCCACCTCCTTCTGCTACTGAGTCCTTTAGGAAAGGAGAGGTCTGTATTTCAATTGTGAGGTCGTCAAGGTCAGAGTGGCTTTGCAGCTTGTTTGGTGCATAGCAGGCATTCAATAAATACTCTCTCTTCTCCTCTCCTGTCTTTCTGTCTCTGTCTGTCTGTCTCCTTGTCTGTATCTCTCCCCTCTGTCTCTGTTTATCTCTGCCTCTCTCTTCTCTGTCTCTAGCTGTTGGTCCATAGATCTGTCTCTTTCCTCCATCTCACTTCCTGGCAGTGTGGTGTAACGGAAAGTGAACTAAATGTGGGTTTGAGTCCAGACCCCACCACCACCTACTGGCTAGTTGACTTCAGACATATTTATATATCACTTTCCTTCCCCCAGACTCAGTTTCCTCATCTGTAGAATGGAGATGAACATCCTAGGATTGTAGATTTAGAGCCAGCAGTCTCCTTATTTATTTTAGAGAAAGGAAACTGAGTCTGTCAGAGTAGAAGTGGTTTTCCTAAGTCCAAGCTTCCAGTAGGAAGTGATGGCCTCCCAGAATACCAAGGCTTGAATATAATGCAGGCTCTGACCATCACTGCACAGACAAGGAAACTGAAAGTCTGAACGATGATGATGACCAGACCCCACACCAGTAGGCACAGAGCTGGTCCAAGCCCTTCCTTGGTATGGACACTCCCCCCCAACCCCACCCCTGCGTTTTTTTCCTTAATGCATTTGAGACAAAGGATTTTTCTAAAGGATTTTATTAGCACAGAAGGGGAGAAAGTGTACAACTAAAAATAACTGAGAATACAATTTCTCTGGGTTGGGGAGGCTGAAAACCTATGCTGAAGCTGCCTGGCACAGAGGCCAGGACACAGAGGCTTCCTGAGCTCATGAGCAGCTATCAATCTCATCCAGGCCTCTGCCTACCTCCCCACCCCCACCTCCATCCCTTGTGTATCCAGCTGTGGTCCACAACCCAAGATGAGGCCTCTGCTCACGTGGGCTGAGTTCTTCCATGTGCCATCCCTTGGGCCCATCCCAACAGCTTGTCATTGGCAGATGTGGTCTAGCCTTCACCTCCTTGTACTTTCTCCACTTACGTAGATTGGGGACCCAGGTTCAGATCCTAGCTCTGCCACCAAATAGCTGAGTGACTTTGACCAAGTCTCCACTCAGTTTCCTCCACTTTAAAATGATGGATTGAGACTAAACGATCTTTCAGGTCCCTTCTAGATTTAAATCCTACCTATAAGCCTCTTTTAGGCTCATCCCTTTGCAATCTAGAATTTTGACTTAGACCTGAAGGATAGACACCTGCAGGTGTCTGCATGCCCTGGCTCTGGCTAGGCAGGAGAGTCAGTGTGGTCATGGGAAATGGGTACCTCCCTTGGGACAGTCTGGGCTGAGACCTGGGCTGAAACACAGCCTCTGTGTTTCTTTACTCCTCACTGACCCATGACTCGCCTCCCCTGATATAGGAGAGGATCTTCAAGGCCCCTTCCAATGCTGGAAGTCAGTGATTCTGTGGTCCCCCAGCACTGGCCCACACTCAGACCCCTGCCAAGGGTAGGAAGACAAGTGAAGACAGTTGTTAGGACTATGCAAGGCAGGTGAGGGTTTTACCCAAACAGTGTGAGGCAGAAGAACAGAGAAGGCATTTGGAAAGGGAGTCTCAAGCAGAAGAGAGGAAGAGAAGGTAGCCTTCCCCTGGATGGGTGAGAAGAGATCAGAGAGGAGGAATGAAGGGCATCCATACCTGCCTTCTTCTCCCTGCCCAGTCCTCCCTAGTGGGAGAGGAGATGCTGTCTGGGCAAGGTTCTAAGGGGGAGTCCTCTGGGGAGCCCAGTCCCCCTCAGAAACCAAGCTGGCCAGCAGCAGCCCAGCCCAGGATCCGACTGAGAGGGCTCCCAACATATGTCTCAGGGTCATTGAAGGTTGAGTCTCAACACCCAGAACCTGACAAACAAAATCGTGGCTGGGAGTCGAGTTGTTTAGGAAAAGAGCCCATCTCATCAGAAAGGGGGAAAGCTGGGAAAGGGCTGCCTGCCCCTCCCCCAAACATCCCCCCCCCCTCCCCACTGGAGATGATGCTGGAATCAGGCCACCCTTGTCTCTCTGTAATGGTAATGATAACAAGAACAGCTCCTGTTTTTCAAGATTGACAAGCGGGGCTTTGTGGGCACCTCTTGCCTTGCTCGGTTTTTACCAGGTGAAGGACTCAAAAGCCTCACTTTGTTTGTGACACCCCTCCCCCCCCAAGTCCTGTGTCTCCTGATCTGGAGAAGCTTCAGAAAATCACAGAAGCATAAATTTGGAGCTGGAAGGGAAGGGAACAACACAGGGAAGGAAGTGCCATTATTATTCCTGTTTTGCAGATTAGCAAACTGAGTGGTGCAGTGCACAGAGAGTAAGGAGGACCTAAGTTCAAATCCAACCTCAGCCACTTACTAGTTGTATGACCCTGGGCAAGTCACTTCACCCTGATGAAAGAAAGAAAGAAAGAAAGAAAGAAAGAAAGAAAGAAAGAAAGAAAGAAAGAAAGAAAGAAAGAAAGAAAGAAAGAAAGAGAACGGAGGGAGGGAGGGAAGGAAGGAAACCAAGTTAGGCAGAAGTTAGATGACTTGCCCAGGGTCACCCAGGTAGTGAGTAGCTAGAACTGGATTTGAACTCAAACTCAGGTCTTCCTGATGCCTCTATCTACTGTGCCACCAGCTTACCCTAGGTAGGGGTAGGACTATGCCTTGCATAGTCCTAACAACTGTCTTCACTTGTCTTCCTACCCTTGGCAGGGGTCTGAGTGTGGGCCAGTGCTGGGGGACCACAGAATCACTGACTTCCAGCATTGGAAGGGGCCTTGAAGATCCTCTCCTTTATCAGGGGAGGCGAGTCATGGGTCAGTGAGGAGTAAAGAAACACAGAGGCTGTGTTTCAGCCCAGGTCTCAGCCCAGACTGTCCCAAGGGAGGTACCCATTTCCCATGACCACACTGACTCTCCTGCCTAGCCAGAGCCAGGGCATGCAGACACCTGCAGGTGTCTATCCTTCAGGTCTAAGCCAAAATTCTAGGTAGGATTTTGAAAGTCCCTTCCAGCTCTAAACCTACTATCCTGTGACACTTGGAACATACCTGTTCCGCAAGTTAAGAGCCGAGGCAAAGACAAGTGACAGCCAGGGTCACGCAGCCAGAGTGTGTCAGACATGTGAAAGAACCCAGGTGTTCTGGCTCTCTCTGCTCACTTCTGGTGCCTCTCCTTAGACATCTCAGGGCCCAGACCCTCACTTGGCAGATAAGGATGTCCAGGCTCAGAGTCACAGCTACCGTAAGAGCAGGGCTAAAAGTGTCCTCCTTTCTGAAGACTAACTTCTGAGGTCTCTGAACTCTGGGCAGCAGAGTACAGTGGACATCCTTGTGATCCCATGGGTAGAAAATGGGATAAGGGGCTGTCCTGGATGCTTCGGTGAAGGACAGTAGTAGCTATAATGTGAACTGTAGGGGACAGAGAGGCCCGGGCAGGAGGCTGGCCAAGGTGTCAACATACTTCCCTAGCACAAGACAATGGTAAAGTGTCAACATCCTTCCCTAGCACAAGACAATGGTAAGATAGGGGCCCAATCAGCTCTGCTCTAGATATGAGGCTGTGTCCATCCATCTGACCCTACTGGAGGCAGGTGGAGGAGAGGGGGAAAGGATTAGCAATCCTGGAAGTCCTAGAGAAGAACGAGTTATTACTGTTATTACCATGAGATCACACACATAAAGCACTCTCAGGTTTGCCGATTCATAAATGTCAACTATTATCACTGTCGTGATTGAGGCCCCCAAGAACAGAAGGATGAGCAGCAAATGGGAGGGCAGTCTGACCAGGAAATGTTGGCCTTGCAATGGCCTGGCTATTGCAGAGGGTGGGTAGGCAGGGAGGGGGTCAGGGGTTGTCTTGCCCTGGGAGCTTCTAAGTGAAATCTGGATGACTTCTCATTAGGGGGATGGGGAGGAAAGGCTCCCGAGAGGCACCTTCCAACTGGGACAGTCTGGGATTAAATGAAGCTCTGCTCCAACCCCTCAAGTCCTGTCCTGGCCAGCTCCCACCACTGCTAGAAGTCCTCAGGACCTCTGGAGGCTCTTCTCACTAAGCACCAGCTTCTGGCCTCTTTCTTGGAGGATCTATCTCCCCACCGTCCCAGCACCTTTACTATGTGCAGGGTTTTCTACCTACAAAGTGCTTTCCTGTGTGATTTCATCTGAGCTGTCCAAGACTCTAGTGTGGTAAAACTTAGGGAGTCTTCTCATTTTGACAGATGAGGAAACTGAGGTTCACAGAAGTGAAGTGACTTGTGTAAGGTCCACAGCTAGTTAGGTGTCAGAATGAGGACGTCTTCAGACTCCACATCCAGCACACATCCTTCCTTTCTTACACCAAGAAAATACCCATGAAAAATCTGATCTGGGAGCCCCAGAAATGCTTTTGTAAAGCAAAGACTGGCTGTGGTGGAAGGGAAGGGTCTTAAAGCCACTGAGTCCAACCACTTTGTGGTAAGGATGGTGGCTAGAATCAATCAAGAGTCCCTTCTGTGCCAGACACCGTATGAGCCTCAAGTACAAAGAACGAAACAGTCCTTTCTCACAGGGAGATTCCATCCTAATGAAGGAAGTTTGGAGATCCCAGTATCATCATTTGAGAGCTGAAAGGGCCCTGGGAAGACATTTAATCCCACCCTCTCATTTACAGATGAGGAAACCCAGGCTCAGAGAGGGTACTTGCCCAGGGTCACCTGGCTTTTCCTGATTTTAAGACCAGCACATTGACCATGAAACTGTAAACAGGATTGTTACTGATTACTGAGCTGACTGGCTCAGGAAAACCCTGTTAACAGAATTATGTTTCTCCTCTTGTTTACTGTGGAATTATCATTTAGATCACCGAGTCCAAGCCCTCCCCTCATTTTGTCACAAGCCCTGCTCCTCAGCTCCACAGAATTATAACCCGCCTGGAAGATGGATGTCCCATTTTCAGAAGCTCTTTTCGTATCCATTCCGCACTAGCCAGCAAACCAGAGGTAGTTTTTCACTTGATCTATAGTTCAGAGACACCTTTGGAAAATTTGGAAGTGCTAGAACAATCACCCTGCCCACCTTTAAGCATCAATAGTCATTTTCATTGAAAAATTCTTTTTGTTATGAGGTACGGTTCTCCTGGAGAGAGGAAGAAAGAGGATGTGGGGAAAATCTAAGAGATGTTAAAAAAAAAAAAAAAGAATAAAATCCATTGAATAATGTATGCCTGACCCAAGAGATAGCTCAGCCTCATGAATGGACGATGGGCCCTGAAGTCACAGAGCCCTCATTTCAAATTCTGTCTTTGACACAGCTGTGGGACTGAGCGAATCAGGCAAACTTTGGCACTCAAGCCCTCACCCTCTCTCTCCTGAATTATTTCAGTAATTGTGCCTAGTGCTCATCACTATGGCTAGCACATAACAGTGCTTGGTAAATGTTAGTAGCTGACTAATTCACTTGCCTCCTTCTAGGTTGTCCCAAAGCACAGGTCTGACCATGCCACTCCCCTCCTCAATCAACCCCAGTGGCTCCCTATTTCTCTAGGCTCGAATAAAAACATTCCTTTGGCTTTTAATAAAGACTTTTACAACCTTTTGGAATTATATTCCCGGAGGGCAGGGAATGTTTCCCTTCTGTTCTTGTATCCCCAGCAGTCGGCCCAGGGCCTCGGACTGAGATGCTTGTGGAGGCAGGAACCAAGTAGGATCCCAGAGGACTGCTGAATGATGACGCTGCTGCCTGCCTCTGCCAGGAGCCAGAACAAGACACATGGACTTTGGATATGGCCAGTCATTTGTTTTGCCTCACTCTGCTTCTTTACAAGGGTTTTGTTTTTCTCTCTCCATCCCCAGCCAGGAGAGGAGGAAAGAAAATGAATGTGTGATCACTGGAAAAAATTAAGCTTAATATTTTGAAATGCTTGGCTGATTGATTAGGGGAATTTTCCATGCCAGGTGCAGCCTATTCTGAAGCAATCAAAGGTCTAGATGGCAGTACCACTCCAGAAAATATGCTGGGTGCCATTGTATTTATGAGAGAGAGTAAAAGAAACAAAGCAAAAGCTCCAAAACCCCCCTGGAACATAGCTCCCAGGTGCATGGCGGTTAGGTATACTCTGTGGTATGCAATGACCCCCATTTTCACGGGGGAAGAGCCGAAGGTCCAAGGCTTTCCTGGTGTCTAGGGTGCCTCCCTCACAGGGCAGGAGAAGGGAGAAGAGTCTGGGCAGCTGGATCAGATAGAGCTTCAAATCCCCATGATGCCTCTGGTCACCTCCTTTCTCTGCCCCAGTCCTCAATTCCTCCACCGCATTATGTGGAAATGTGGCCTACCCAATGGGGCAGTCGGGGGCCCTATGTCTGCCTCTTTCTACCTCCTCTCCCAATCCCTGCCCTACAGGTAGGTTTGTAAATTTGAGCCCAGGTGTAATAGGGAGCTGCTGTGAAGTATATTGACCGGGGGATGACATGGAGGCTGGATTGGAGAGAATGGAGGCAGAGAGGCCAGTTTGGAGAGTCCCCAGGGGAGAAGATCTGAACACTGTCAGGTTAAGTGACTCAGTTTCCTTCTCTTCAAAATGAGTGTGGACTAGATGGCCTTTGAGATTCTTTCCCACCCAGAATTTATGATACAATAATTCCCAGCATGAAGAGGTTGAACTAGGTGGGCTCTTCCTGTCCATGAATCCTCTGCCTCTAAGGTGTGAGCATAGTCTTCCCCTGGTAAAAAATCTGCCCTCTTCCCAACAGCAGACAACTCCTGGAGGACTTCAAAGCTCTCTCTCTGCCTCCTGGGGGGCTGTCAGCCTTCAGAGGATCTGGGGTTACAGACTCCCCCCACCCCGGAATCTGGGAAGCAAAGCTGTCTCTGAAATAGCCACATGGGGCCAATGCTCTCCTGGCCCCTGGCCCTCTGGGAGTGAATCAGCTGGAGAGAGAGTGGAGGGAAAGGAGGGTCACGGGCACCAGGGGCAGCCCCCTCAGCTTCCCAGGGCAGCTCTGCTCTGTGTAGCAGCCTGTCCAGTCTCATCTACAATGACCGGCGGGGTGAGGTCCCCCACCTCCCAGCAGATAGCTATCCATTTTCAGCTCTAATAGACTTCATGGTGGGAACATTTTTCCTGACACTCAGCTGCTTTTCAGCACATTATTTCTCATGGCTCTCTCTCTGCCCCCTCCCTCCAGCCCTCAGAACAATCTGTTTCTCTCTAATACTGCTTGTGCCCATCCTTTGCTTATGACATGAGGCATGTTTGGGCAGGGAGACAGCCGCTTAGTGCTTCATCTTGGCTCATGAATCAGCCCCCAGGATCCCTGTCTCCTCTGGAGCTCTTCCTCCATGAACCTCTTAGAGCCTGAAGGGACTCCAGGGATCTTGGAGCCTGGCTGCCTCATTGAATAGAGAGGGATACTAAGGCCCGGAGGAGGAAAAGGATGTGCCCAAAGTCTCCCCAGTTTATAAGGAAGCAAACTTTTCCTCTGACTCCAGAGCAAGAGGTTTTGCCACCTCAAACAAGCTGTCTCTCCAAGCAGAGTCTAACATTGTGTGGGAGGAAAATCAGTGAAGTCCCAGGAGTTGAGTTCAAATTCTGACTCAGTCACTTTCTATATGTGTGCCTTGCGGATACATCTGACACCTAGGAAGTGCTTAACATATTTGCTGATCAAATGATTTAGCAAGTAGCTCTTCAGGGCCAGCTGGGAGTTGGAAAAAAGGGGGTCAAGACCTGCCTCTGACATACCCTAACAGTATGACCTTGGGCAAATGACTTAACCTGTCTGAGCCTTCCATTTCTTGCTCCATAAAACTAGAGGTTTGGACTGGATGACCTCGGACCTTCCTGTTGGTTATCTGGGCTCCTGGAACCTCTTTGAACAGAGCTGTAACTAGGACTGGGTGAGGCATCTGACACTGTGCTTTAACAGCACAGAAATACTTGAGCTTAGAATCTATCTGCAAGACAAATCAGTTTAAAAAAAAGATTCTTTTTTCTCCCTGGTTGCTACATTCCAGCTGAGCTGCTCCCCTCTTCATCCCATGAAGTGGCCTTGCTGGGTCCCAGGAAACCCAAGAACACCTTGCTCTTTGGCATCACAGCAAAGATTAGAGTCCAGGACACCTGGCTTCTAGGTTGATGCTCTGGCCACCAAGCCACACTGCCTCAGATCACTTCCCATCCCTGGGGAGTGTCCCTTTTATGCCAAAAATATCATTTTAGACACATTCCTTAGCTCTACCATTCATCTGTTCTATGGACTTGGCTCCATGCTCCCTTCTGCTCTTTCCCCCTCCTCTTGGTCTTTTCAGTGAGACAAGTTGGGTGAAACAAATGGTTTTCATTTCTCTGAGAAGTCAGTTTCTTCATTTGAAAAATGAGGTTTGTATGGTCTGTCATTTTCTACCTAGTCCTGACATCCCCTGTGCTAAGGCCCCTCCCAGCTCTAACATTCCATATTGTAAGGCCCCTTTTAGCCCTGACATCCCCTGTTCAGGCCCCTCCAGTTCTGACATCCCTTGTTGTAAGGCCCCTCTCAGCTGTACAATTTGCTGGTGCAGCCTGAGGTCACAGTTGACCCTCTAATTGTCCTGAGTATTAGATGAACTGAAGCCACCGAGCCTCCTGGGGGCTCTGCTAAGTCTCCTTTGGGGGCATTGCCATGCCCTGGCAGCCTTTCTTCCTACTCACTGGGTCACTCCCTCTTTCCTTGGGGTGAGATGTTAAACTTTCTCACGCGAAACCATTAAGCCTCTAATTGTTCTGGGAATTTCTCTCTCTCTTCTAATTACCCTTTGATCAGAGAGGATGCACAGTCCTCTGACAGTTGGTGACATTCCCAGAGTGAACGCTTCCAGCCCCAATCATTCAGATTCGAGGGGGACAGAGAAGTCCTTTTCCCATCTGCCTCCACATCCGTGGCCACCACCCTCCTTCTAGCTCTCATTTCTCATCTCTGCATTGCCCTTTTCATCTGCGAGAGCACATGGAGGGGGGTATTGGATGGTGATTGCTGGAAAGATGAGGCGAAGGAGGAAAGGTTCCATTTGTACAAAAAAACATCCATAGCAGCAAAGGAATTGGAAATGAAAGTGGCGCCCCTCAAGTGTGGAATGACGGAACCATCTGGGGCCGATGAATGCAATGGGGTATTATTGAGCCAGAAGAGTGAACATGAAGAATTCAGAGAAATCTAGTTAGACTTGTATGAACCCATGCAGGGGGAAGTCAGCAGATCCAGGAGAACACTTAGATGAAGATTGTTGGCAAAGAGAAAAAGAACCCTGGTCTGAGCAATGGATCCTGAACAGATGCCAGAGACTGATGGAGGAGCTCGCTTTCCACCTTTTGGCTAATTTTTTTTGGAGAGGCAATTGGGGTTAAGTGACTTGCCCAGGGTCACACAGCTAATAATCTGAGGTCAAATTTGAACTCAGGCCCCCCTAACTCCAGAGCTGATGTGCTATCTACCACCTAGCTGCCCTCACCTTTCGGCAGTGAGGTGGTAGACTGTGGTGCAGAAAGGACACATCCTTCTGCATGGACTTTGCTGATGTGTTGGGTAGCCTTCATCTCCATTAATGAAGTGACCTGAAGCCAAGAGCCTGGGAATCTTAAACTCTGTCTGACTGGGAAATCATTCCCAAGTGGTTGCTATTTCTGCCAGAGGCTGGCTCTGTGTCTGCGGGTGAGGAGCCTGAACCCTCCAGACTGAACTCCAGATAGCTCCTTAAAGCAAGGCTTCAAGAAAATCAAATTTCAGGAACATCTATTGAGCTCCTACTGTATGCATGTTCCCTTTCCTTCCCAAAGCCCCCCCAAACCGAGCCGCCGTTGGATGAAGGACAGAGAGTAGCTGAAAATCAATGATCAGAAGTTAATCAGCTAATTTGTATTTTACAGGCAGCAATAATGAGAAAAAAGGAGCATCTGGGGCTAATAATACTAACTTAGAGTGATAGGGAACGTTAAGGTTTATCAAGCCTTTCCTTTCCCAGCCCCATGTAGAGAGGAAAGAAGCCAGAGGCCCTCCACTCGTATAGGGCACAAGTTTGATGTGTCCGGTTCCTTGTTTGTAAAGCAAAAGCGCAGAGTGGAGTAGATTCAAAGGATGTCCAAGTCCATTCTAGATTTAATTCACCCTCCCACATATCAACCCTGCCATTCCTTGTTCTAAGGGCCCTCTTCAAATAAAAACAACTTAACATCTAGCCAACTGACAAAGATGGTAAAAGATGGGAACTGTCAATGTTAGAAGAGTTTTGAAAAAGTAGGGAGACTGATCCATTGTTGGTGAGGCTGTGCAACCATTTTGGAAAGCAATTTGGAATTATCCCAATAAAGTGACTCAAATATCCCAACCGTTTGGCACAGAGATTACAATCCTAGACCCCAAGGAGAGTAATAATAAAAAGAACCTCCCCCTGCTTTGTATTTACATTTATAGTAATTGTATTTGTAGTAGAATCTTGTTTGGTAGCAAGAGCTGGAGATAAAGTAGATGCCCATCGACTGAGGAATGATGTATGAGTATGATGGAATCTTACTATGCTGTAAAAAGTAACATGTGAGATGAAGGCAGAGAAGCCTGAGAAGGTTTCCACGAACTGATGCTCAGCAAAGTCCACAGTGCCAATGAATAAGTGCGTATAATAACGCCAACAACTGACACAGAAAGGACAAAATAATGAAAAATGGGCGTTAAGAAATTATGAGGAAAAAACTGGCCCCAAAGAAGAACTGACAAGAGAAGTCCCCACCCCTTTTCAAAGATGTGTGGGGTGAGGTGGGAAAAAATCATTTGTACGTACATATGTATTTGTGTGTATCTGTATAGTTTTATATATAGTTATATAAATATATGCTACATATAACTATAAATCATATGTAATATAACATATGTGTGTATGTATAGATATAGACTAGAATGTACACACATAGATATGTATATAGATAGTCAGGTTTTGCCAACATAGCGACCACTTTTATTTTTCTTTTCCTCTTTTGTTCTAGAAAAAACTCTTTGTTCTGTGACATAACTCTTTATAGGAGTGGTGGGATACAGGGGGAAATTCAGGTGATATAAAACCAAAATACATTAATAAAAGTTCATTCTAGAAAATAAAGCGTCTCCATAATTTGTTATATGCTATGTTCTCAGGCCAGTTCCAGCTGTGATGCTTTCCATTTATAAGGCCCTCCTAGCTCAGAGGGCCGAGGACAAGTCAGCAAATTTTGGGGGCAGAAATACATCCCATTGTCCTTCCGAGTTTATGGCCCAAACTCATTTTTTGTATAATTACTTACCTTTCTCAATTGTTTTTATTTGATAAGGATTTATTTCCACAATGTTTTAGTCTTAAATTTGCTGAACAGTCTCTCGTCGATTCTGCTTCTAGATGTTCTGTGATCTCTCATTGATGTATCTTAAATTCTTTTCACCCAATTACAGTTTTTAAGATGATTGCTTTTTAACATATACATGTATTTATGTAAACATACACAGCTGTAAGCCCCGATCTGCTGGATCCTCAAAACTGAGTTCGCCAGCAAATGTGAGTCATATTTTTCACAAGCAAGTTTCATGATTTTGGCCACATAATTAGAGCGTGCTAATTTTTACCACACATTTTGATGGTCTCCAGTGTGTATGGGATGGGAGGAGATGGATGGTTTACCTCAGGTCTCCCTGTGGAGGCCACTCAGCACAATCAGGAGGTAAGGAACCTGGTGGAGAGGCCCCCTGGTATGGCTATAGCTTGTCTCTGTTGAGGGGTGGAAGGGAAGCGGCCCTCCCCCAGCCCCTGGGCCCAGGCTGATGTGTTCTGGAGGCAGACAAGAACAGCAGCTGCCATGGGCAAAGAGGCCCTGCCTGGGCATCACAGATCCTGCTCAGGGTTTCAGATGTAGTTGTTATTTCCAGGTTGCAATGAGCAAAGTGTGGCAATCCATCACATGTTGTATTGGCACAGGAGCACCCAGGTGAAGCCGCTTGATTAAAATAAATGCACTTTGCAAGAGGAGATGGTTTGTCTGTACTAAGTCTAAACAGAGTTTCAGTCTTTCATTCAGTCCTGAAAATGGGGAATATCAGAGCTAGGAGGAACCTTGGAATACGGCATGTCAGAGCTAGGCAGTAGCGTAGAACAGGGGATGTCAGGGCTCGGAGGGGCCTTTGAAATCACTTGGTTTAATTCTCTTATTTTACCCAGGGGGAAACTGAAAATCAGAGAAATTATGTCTCCCAAGGCCATGTGGGTAACAAATAGAAGAATCAGGATTTGAACTCAGGGGCTGTGTTCATCCCAGCATGTTACCCCACGCTGAACACTCCCAGAAAACACTGCACAAATATGCCCCAGTGGTCTCCCAGGTGACACATGTGTCTGTTCAGATTCTGGGGGAGGGTCTGTCCTATGGATGGGGTAGGGAGACTGGTACCTGCTCTGCAGCATTTCATAGCTTCTTTCGGGTCTCCCAGAGAAGGGCTGCAGCCCTCGGTCTCTTTCCCTCCATGGTCGGTGTCAGGCTAAGCCTCCCACTGTCCAGCTCCTGGGTGATTCATGAGTCTTCAACTCAGAGACAAGGAGTCGGTGGTTTTTACAAGTGACTCATGGCTTATCTGTCTGCTAAGACTCTTTATCCTGTTCCTTACCCTAAATGCCCATCTGACTGCTGTCAGATCCCTGCCAGCCTGGCTGATCTCTATGTGGTCTCCAGCATCTTGGAGAGGCCAGCTAGATCTGTGACTTTGGGCAGTTTCCCTTCCCTCAGGAAGCCTCAGTTTACTCATCTGTGAACTCCTATATTCCCTCCCTCACAGAATTGTTCATAAGAGAATTCTAATTTTAATACTGAATCAGACCTTGGAAGTCACCAAGTCCAGCTGAAGAAACCGAGGGCGAGAGAGTGATTTGCCCCAGATCATACTGGTGATCCATCATCTCAGAGGTGAAATTGGAACCCAGGTCCTCCAACCCTATGATCAGTGTTCTTTCCCTTGTACCACACTGCCTCCAATCCCCCAAAATATTTCCAGGGAAAGCTCCTGTCCCTGAGCTTGACAGGACTGAGAGCTCCTGCTCTGCCGTGGCATCTGAGATTGAAAGCAGGAAGGAACCTTAGAGGTCCTCTGGTTGAAACCCATCATTTTACAGAAAATGGAATCAAGGCCCAATCAGTATAAGTGATTTGTTTGAGATCTTACAAGTAGTAGGTAGCAGACCTGAGATTTAGGTCCAGTCCTCTGGATCTCTTGTGTGACTCTGGGTCCATCCCTTCCCCTTTTGGGGGCTCAGTATCCTTATCTGTAAAATGGGTTGTAAGGTCATCTCTGCCTACTTTGTAGGGCTATCATGAGGATTATCAAGGGGGTTAATGCACTTGAGAAGGCTTGGCTATTGGAAAGAAGGCTTCATACAGATGGGAGAGATGAGTTGGTCTGCAGGGCTATGGAGAGCTGGCTGAATTCCTGACTGTTGCTCTCCCTGCATGGAAGGGGAGGTTCTGATCCATGCTGCCAAGGGAGGAGGTTTAAGCCTGTGCAAAGGACAGTCCATTTGGAGATAGAGGGAAGTGAATGGACACATAGAAAGTCAGGAAGAGACAGATGCACCTTGGCACCCCAGCTCTGCAAGGTTCTGTGCCCTTGGTTAAGGCCCACTGGGCCTGTTTCCTCCTCTACCCAAATGTTCCGCCCCATCCCCATCTCTTCTGTGCTGGGCTGCTGCCAGTGTGCTTGCACACAAACCAGGGGCTGCAAACTTTCCCTATAGGACCTGAAAGATGCTCTGATGCAGGTGCCAGAGCCCTCCAGCCCAAAGAAGGGCCTTCTCCCGTGGTCAGAATAGACACACAGTTACATGGGAAGTTCTTAGGGGGGGTGGACTTAATGAACACTCAGTCCCTTTCTGCCCTGGGCTGGTGCTGGGATGAGGGAGATGAAGTGCCCTTCATCACCAGACCTAAGGCAGAGGGTGTATCAGGGGACCAGAACCAAACTGAGATCTTTGAGAGACCCCACTGAAGACTTGAGTGTGTGAGGAAATGAGCTGAGGAGATGCAGAGATAAAACAAAAGACAAAACCATCAGGTCACCAGGGAGACAGAGATGCAGAAAAGTGGAGATCCTGGTGGGTCAGAGGAGACAAAGAAAAAGGAAGGGACAGAGAGACAGACACAGAGGAGAGGGTGATGGAGAGAGGGAGAAGCCAGTAAAACAGAGACAAGGGGGAGTGGGAGGTGTGAGTGGAGATGAGAGACAGAAAGAAAAAGCCACATGAGAAAGACCAGTGAGAATGAAGGTGCAGGAGAGAGGCAGAAACCACTTTGGAGGACAGGATATAGGACAGGGAGAAATGCAGCTACAAAGAGAGAAATGGGGGAAGGGAAGGAGGATAAGGAAGGCAAAGGGAAATGCATAGGAGGGGAGAAGGCTTGGGAAGAGGTACTGATAAAGGCAGAGAAAAGGGTGATGGGGCAGAGGGGAGAAAGGAAAAATGAGACTGAAGAAAAAGCAGGGAGAGGAGAGAAAAGAAAAATATGAAGCATGAATAGATGAACTCTTTCCCCAAACATTATGAGGAGAGAACAGAGAGACCTGAGCAGAGGCTGAAGAAGGACATGGGGCCAGGAGCTGTCGAGGAAGGTTGCCCAGAAGGGGCATATGATGGGCAGATAAGGCAGTGGCAATGGGAGGCCAACTCACACAGATTGAACCCCAGGGTCCCCCTTCCCTAACCACTCCAGCACCCAGGGAGTGCCCCTTCTGTGAATCCTCTAGTACTCACTGCTTGCCTGAACCCCACAAATTCACCCCTTTGTTACCTAATTGCCAGCACTGCCATCATCATCAATAACTACAATCCTGAACTGCATGCCTACTAGGTGCCAGGCCCTGCTCTTGGCACAGAGGACATGGAGCTAAGAGGTAATCCCTGCCTTCAGGGGATAGAGTGCTGGACTTAGCACCAGGAAGATTTTGCCTCATGTACTTACTAGCTGGACAAGCCAGGTCACTCCTCTGGGTCTCAGTTTCTGTAAAATCAAGACTAGCTGGCCTCTGAAGTCCCTTGCAGCTCTGGAGATATGGCAATTCCAGGAGCCTAGACTGCTGGCCTCCAAATCCATTGCTGCTGTGTCTGGGTATCTCTAAGCTCCCTGAATGGGGCCAATACTCTAGCTGACCCCAATGTGTTGGGGGTAAAAGGCTTGCTTTTCTCACTCTCCCCAAGGGGAGAGGATGAGATACTAGAAAAAAGATACCTGTCTCTGGTCTGTGCACCAGTCCTGCCAGGTGGTCTTGGGACATCACTAGACCTTCTCCTCCAGCCCCTTCCCCTCCTAGGGGGCTGCTGTGTCCTCACAGAAGACGTCTCCTGTCACCTTCCTCTCTCTTCCTCCTTTCCACCCTCTCACCTTTCTCTCCATCCCCCTGTAGCCCTGCGGTTGCCATGGCAATGACAGTCTTAGGTCAGGTTGCTGGCTCCAGGGAAGCCTCTTTGCACTGATGCGGCCCAGCCAGACTCTCATTTTCATCAGCACCACCATGGTGGTAGCACCTAATCACACACAGATGAATAACACATTCATGACTGGGAGCCAGCTGAAAATTCACGAATTCGGTTTGACACAAAAAGTGCTGATTGGATAAGTTTCTCTATTCTCAAAAAACAAACAAAAACAAATCCTAACAAGAATGAACATTTCAGGCGGATCCTTACCCTCCCCCTCCCCATCACTCCGTGCATCCTGCTCATAATTTCACTACTTAATGGAGGAAGAAGAGAAAACTAAGGGCAGGGAGGACCCCACTCAGGACCCCTCCTGGGCTGTAGAAAGGGCCCTTAAACAAGGTCCATGCAACACCCACTGTGCCAAGGCACTGCCTCAGAGAGGCACACATGGCAGAGGGGGCCCAGAAGTCACAGGGGGAAACTGAGCCAGAGAGGGAAAGGGACTTAGCCAAAGTCACATGGAGAGTAAAGGGCAGAGGCAGGACTCTATCAGGCAGGGATATCTCACAGATCACTAAAACTGTAGAAAACCTCTTTCTAATCAGTTTGCTGTCCTCCGCCCCAGCCTGAGTCAGGGAAAACCTCTCCTTTCAGGTTATTTTCCCTCTCTGAATCTTAAACCACTTAAAGGCAAAGCAAAATAAAAGTAAATACTTGAACAACAGTTTCAAAAGGATGGAAATATGCATAAGCAGTAAAGAGTACAGCAGGTTGCCACATGACTTGTACCCAAGGGAGCTGAATTTCTTTCCTCCTTAATGCTGGTTGAAGGGGGAAGTCATTCAACAAACATTTATTGAGCACCTACGGTGTACTCAGCACTGCGCTAAGTGTCAGGGATAAACCAAGAAGAGAAGGATGAGGCCCTGCCCCCAAGGAGCTCGCAATCCCTGGGATTCAATTCCCCCAGCAGTAAAAATGAGATGATCTCTAATTCAACATACATTTATTACAAAGCACCTACTATGTGCCAAAGCACTGTACTGGGTGCTGAGGAGATACAGTCAAAATGAAAGTCAGCATCTGCCTTCCAGAGGCTTGTGTCATACTGAGGGTGGATCTTAGTGTGCTGATGAGTCAATTCAAGATTATCAGAAGGTGGAGAGAAAACCAACGAGAGATGGGGGAGTCAAGGAAAGGTTTCTTCTTGTACAAGGTGGCCCCTGAGTTGGGTTTCGAAGGACGGTGAGAAGGTAAGGATGCCAAGAGGCCAAGGTAAGAAGGGGGAGCATTGAAGACATAGGAAATAACCATGGGATGGGGTATCCTCCCAGATCCCACATACTGTGTTGTAATAACACCTTTCATTCTGATATATGATCTAAGGTTCATCCCAACCAGAAGTATGCTGGTAAAGGTTTAACAACTAGCTTTCTGAGAGGAAAAATAAAACACTTTTACGTTTAACTTGCATTATTAACATTTTCTTCATAATTTTCTTAAGTCTGGACATCAACAAAACGATAAAACAAGCCTTGATTTGTAGCATTTGTAGCATTTCTGAGGTGTAAATGCTTACACTGAAAGTTTAATAATTGGTTAAACTTGTGAGCTCTTGTGAACCCCTATGAGTTAGTTCTAGTACACCATTGCTCTCAGTTCACACATTCCCTTCTAAGGCCCCTCCCAGCTCTGTCATCCCCTGTTCTAAGCTCCCTCCCAGTACTGACCTTCCCTGTTCTAAGGCCCTTCCCAGTACTGACCTTCCCTGTTCTAAGGCCCCTCCCAGTACTGACCTTCCCTGTTCTAAGCTCCCTCCCAGCTCTGTCATCCCCTGTTCTAAGCTCCCTCCCAGTACTGACCTTCCCTGTTCTAAGCTCCTCCCAGTACTGACCTTCCCTGTTCTAAGCTCCCTCCCAGTACTGACCTTCCCTGTTCTAAGCTCCTCCCAGTACTGAACTTCCCTGTTCTAAGGCCCCTCCCAGCTCTGTCATCCCCTGTTCTAAGCTCCCTCCCAGTACTGACCTTCCCTGTTCTAAGCTCCCTCCCAGTACTGACCTTCCCTGTTCTAAGCTCCCTCCCAGTACTGACCTTCCCTGTTCTAAGGCCCCTCCTGGCCCTGCCATCCCTTGTTCTAAGCTCCTGCCAGTTCTTACATGTTGTGTTGTTAGGTCCCTCACTCTCCAGACTTTGGCCAAGCCTTCTTTGTGCAGCTAAAGGTGTTGGGTTGGATGACTTGGAAGTGTCCTTCCAGGTCTAAATTGAGACTTCTCTCTGGGCCCAAGCTTCCTTTGCTGCAAGATAAGGAGGTCAGCCTGAGTGACCTCTAAGGTCCTCCCAGGCCCCAGAGAGGGGTTAACCCCTCCCTTCCCCTTTCTCCCCTCCATTCAGTGTTCCCTCTTTATCCTTCAGGCTACTAGAACATCTCTGCCCGCAGTGACCACAACAAAGGGTGGCTGCTTGTAAGTCAGTGTCCCTTTCACAGAAGAAGCTGGAACAGGGGCAAGGGGAAGGGAATGTGTCTCTCATGGCCTCTGTCCCTGAGCACAAGAGCATTGTAAATGTCTTGTCCCCACATCCAGACATCAGCCTGGAGGCCAAGCCAGGCCAGAGCTCTCCACCTGGGCCTAGAGGTCGTAAAGGTTAATCGATCATGGAGAAAGGAACTTTGGCCTGGCAGGTGCCCTGGAAGTTACCTCCTCACACCCAGAAGGAAGTCAAAGCCCAAGGAGAATGGGCATCTTCCCCAAGGTCAAAGAGCTAGGAGGGAGACTCATGTTTTCTCCTGCCAGTCAAGGGTTTTGTCTCGCAACCCCTGCACCTCACCCTAAAGTTCAGGGGCTACTTCAAACCCCTCTGATTCCCTTGGAATCTTGTAAAAGAGATACCCCATGGAATTCAGTGGTCACTGTTGAATAGAATGAGATATCCCAGTGGTCCAGGGCAGGTTCCAGTTAGAAGTAAACCATCAACCAGTACACATTTATTAAGTGGTCACCATGTGCCAGGCCCACCCTCAAGGACTTTACAATCCAGCGGGGGAGACAACAGGCATCCAAATATCTACAAAGCCACCTCTGGGCAGGACAAGCAGAAAGCAATCTACAGAGGGAAGGGGGCTGGGGAAGGCTTCCTGTAGAAGTTGGGATTTTAGTTGGGACTTAAAGGAAGTAGGAAGGTCAGGAGCAGGAACAGAGGAAGCAGAGAGTTCCAGGTTCAGGAGAAAGCCAGAGTGAATGTTGAGTCGTGTTCCAATTCATAACCAGAGCAGGGGGAGCCCCTCCTTCCCCTCGGGGGAGGGTAGAGAATCCTTTGGGCAAGTCTGTTCCATGAACCTTAAGGAAGTACAGTGGGGAGAGGAAGGTAGCTATGAGAATGGGATCTCAAGGCCAAGGGGAAACATGGCCATTGTTCCTAAAGTCATGAAAATGATTAGCTGTCTGCTGGTGGTGCAGCCCTATTTGGGAGGGGATACCCTGAACTTGTGAACATGTGAAGCAATGACTCTTATTGATTAATGATTGGTGAGAAGTCTGTGTAGGCATCATGTAGGGTCAGTCACACAGGGTGAATGAAGGATGCCTATTATGGCTGAGAGATTGACACTAACCACCAAATCAGTCTTTCTGTTGGCAAATTGAGGATGTCTCTAAATCTATGGGCTCAAGACTCCAATATATTCTTGATTTGGCCAATAGTAGTCTGGCTCAGGATCCCTAGCTAAATGACTCCTAGCCCGCCATCTTGGTCTAGAATAGCAAACATAGATAGGGTGTCCATGCGTGTCCATCTCTCAACTGTTGATCCCTTTCAAAGTTGGTGCCTGGCCCTTCCTCTGACCATATGTAATTTTTTTTCATTCTGAACTTAACAGACTCTAAATAAAATGAGCATTTCCATATAAAGTAGAGTCGATAATGAGGACTGTACACAAAACTGTGAATCTCTATTATGTACAATGTGCGTTTCCTTTTCAGTTTGTAATAAATTCACTGTTACTTTCGAAGCTGTCTGGATTCAGTGCATACATTTTGAACAGACACTGCAGATGGGCAATGAACTGGGCCCAAAATGGAAAAGTAGGCGAGAGCTGAACAAGATGGATTGCGCTTAGAAAATTGATCAAAAGTTTCAACAACTCCAGTCTGGCGCTAAAAACCACCTTTTCCACACCACTTCTCCTTTGGGGATATTGTATGGCTACAAATCATGAAAAACCACAGTGACTTAAACGTGAAAATGATGAGTGATGCAAAGGTAAATGGAGGGACATATGGTGAGCTTAGATGGTGGCTGAATTCATGGCCAGCAATGACTTATGGGGGAAGATTGGCATAAGAGACATCATCAGTGGTATGTGGGATTAGGATAGGGTGGGAGAGAGTACTAACAAAGTGGGGGTCAGGGAAGGCCTCTGGGGATGCTGGCCCTTATGTTGAACCTTGAAGGGAACCAGAGTTCCCAAGAGGCAGAAATGAAAGGGAAGAACATGGCGGCCAAGGAACATGGTAGTCAAGTACGGAAATAGGAGATAGAATGTTATGTTATGTAAAAGGAAGCCAATTTAGTTGGAACTTGGAGGATGTGATAGGGATGGGGAGTTAGCTGAAATCAGAGTAGAAAGGCAAGTGAGAGCCAGATTGTGGAGAGCTTTAAATGGTGAGTCAATAGGGAGCCATTGAGGGTTCTGGAGCAGGGGCATGACATTGTCAGAACTGTGCTGGAGAAGAACTGGGGAAAGCCAGAGACAACTTGGCTATGATATCTCCAGAGCATTTACGAAAAGATATGGGCCAGAGAGGAGGTAGCAGGTGTCTCAGTGGATAGAGTGCTGGGCCTGGAGTCAGGAAGACCTGAGTTCAAATGCAGCCTTAGAATCTTAATAGCAGTGGGACCCTGGGCAAGTCACTTCATCTGTGTTTGTCCTAATCAACTAGAGGAGGAAGGATAGAGGGAGAGGAAGAGAAAAAGGGAGAGTGAGAGAAAGAGAGTGAGAGAAGAGGGGGAAGAAAGAGGTTTAATGAATTCATAAACTCTCTGAGAGCTTATGTCACTCATACATCCCACAACTGTGGGTACTAAACTATCAGTCTCATGGCAAATGCCCTAAGAATCAGCAGATGGGCTCCACCCTTTGCTGGTGATCATCTCTGTGTAATAACAGCCCCACCTCACTAGATTGTGTTCACCGTGCCTAGAAGTGGTTTTGCAAATCTACAGAATTATCAGATATTACTCTTCGACAGACAGGACCAAGGTCCCAGGGTATAACCACTCCTCAGGCAGTAGGAACCCACAGAGACTGAGACCTAGCGCCAGGACAGACCTGAGCTTAAAACTGAGTCTACACCAAAAACTGTGGGTCCCCGAGGTCAGTCACCGAGCTATGTGACCTTGAACACCTCACTGGCTGTCTCTAGGGTTTCTTCTCCTCTTAGGTCCAGAGGAGGAGGGGGTGGGATGGGGGGGGGGAGTTGCTATATTTGCTGAGCTCTCAGGCCGCACTTAATCCTAACAGCTCATGAGCCAGCAAGCAGAAACCAGCAAAGCATGAAATTAGCCCCTGTTTGTGAATGACATCTCACACACACACACACACACACACACACACACACACACACACACACTAAAGAAACTCAAACAATTTGTCTCCTTAATTACTCACAGGCTGGGACCAGCCCAGAGAAAAGACCCCACTTGAGGGCAAAGGGAGAGGGAAGAGCCCCGGACCCCTTGTGTGGGAATGAAGGCCCCAGACCTGGGATGTCTTCCTAAGGCTGCCAGAAGGTGCTTTGGGATCCCTGTGGGCCTGAGTGAATCTGAGGCTGCTCACATCCCTCCTCCCCTGACCCGCTTTTGCCAGCTGTAGTCTGATACTATGGAGCTGGGGTGCAGCTGGAAGGAGGTACCCCTCTTCACCCCATCCCAACCCCATGAGGGGTGATAGAGTCTTGTCAGAACTGGGATGTCCCTTTGGGATCACAGGCTAACATTCACAGTCTGCATCACCTTGTTCAAATCCCTTCCCTGATGAAATTCAGTACCCTTATCTGTAGATGGATCTGTAAAAGCCCTTCTCTTGATAAGCTGTGCTCTGAGATCTCAGTTCTGACTTCCCGGTTCTAAGGGTCCTCCCAGCTCTGACATTTTATTTGCCCATGTCAGTCTGAAGGGACAGTTCTCTCTGCACCATTTCATCCTCCTCTTCCTCCAAGGCTCAAGCCTTGACCTCTCAGCTCCCTCAGGAAGCCTTCCTCGCCAGGCCCTATGGGTCCTGCCATCTCTGCCTTCCTGGAGCCTTACACCTTTTCATAAGCATCATCTTGTGTTCCCATCTGAGGCCAACAGCTCCAGAAAGCTGGACCTTCTCCTCCCCTTCCCATCTCCCAGAACCAAAGGCAGACTCCCACCCACAGAAGTACCCAGTCAGCCCAGGTGCAGTGGTGGGGGAGGGGGGCGAGCCCTGGGTTTTGAGCCCCAAAACATGTTCAAATCCCAGCTTCCCTTTTTACTACTGGTGTGACTTGACCAAATCACTTAAACTCTCTGGGACTCAGTTTCCTTTTCTGTAAAATGAGGGGGATAGACTTTAGGGTCCCTACCAGCTACTCTAACATCCTGTGAGAGAGAAAGGCTGGACATACCCTGGAAAAACAATGGTCAGGGAAGGGGGAGTCCTCGCAGGCCTTTCTCCTGTCCTAGACATCCCATTTCCCCTTTGTTCTAGGGACCCATCACTGCTGGGAGTCAGCATTCCATCGACTTGCTGCCCCAGCTTGACAACGCACCTCAGACACGCACACACACAGATTCGGAAATAGCTGTTTTTAATTCAATACAATACTGTTGGCTGTTGGTTTTCCTACACCTTGATGGTAACAGAATGGCGGATATCAGCAACTAGGATTAAAATGGGCACATCATATAAACTGTACATCCCCTTGGAAATTCATTAATAAAAGATGAAAGGGACAAGATGGGGGGCTTCCTGGAGGAGAGATAATTGTCCTTCCTCATCCTCCCCGGTGGCTATCCCCCTCCCCCAACCCCTGGGGTGTCTGAACCTTGAAATTCCTTATTGCATGAAGACAAGGAGCTGTTTGGGTGTGGAAATATCCAGGAAGAACCCCCTTCCTGACCTGTGGGTGAAGCAGAGGCATGACGGGTGAGGAATGAAGGGCAGTGAGCCCTGGAGAGAAAACAGCATCAGACAGATGGGCTGGAGGGAGGAGGGAGAGGAAACCAAGTCAGGGGGAGTCTATATTGGAATTTTGGGCCTCCACTAAAGTCCTTGGCTGAGGTCCTGTCATGGCCTGGAAGAGAACTTGGGTCCTCCGAGGCCAAAGCCTGGGAGGTCTTCCCAAGCTGCAAAGCTTTTAGCGACAGGTTCAGAGACAGACCAGTATCTGTCTTCCATCAAGCTGTAACTATAACTTTTACACCGTAGCCCAAGTTAAATTGGGGTGAGGAGTCTGGGGAAAGCCCCACTAGGACGGGACTATCCTGTCACTCAGAGTCTACCCTGCACCCCTAGAGGACAGACAGTGGTCTGTGTGACTTGCTCTCTACACCTTCCTGGGGAGGGAGTATACCTCCCACAGATGTAAGCTAGTACCCTTGTACAAAACTCTGTTTGCCCTACCCTTGTTACAGCTGTAGCCCTCACCCATCTGTGATCAACAAGCATTTATTAAACACCTGCTGTGTGCTAGGCACTGTGCTGGGTGCTGGGGATATGAAGACAAAAAAGACTCAGTAATGGGCTTTGGCTTCTAGCGGCTCAAGTTTTGGACTATAGCAAGTCGAGAGAGAGAGAGAGAGAGAGAGAGGCAAGGAAAGAGGGATGAGGGGCTGGGATCTGCTGGAAGTACATCCATTTTGCTTCTATCTCTGTCAGAGAAGGGACATCCCGGAGAGCTGCAAGAGGAGACAATTTGGGACATCAGATGGGAGAGGGCAGTGTGGCACAGTGGGCAGAGCCCTGGATATAAGTTTGAGCCCCTGCTCCACTCCTTAGGACTTGTGTGGCCTTGGGGCTAGTCACTTCCCCCTCCCCAAGCCTCAGAAGCCTGGCTTCTAAGTGGAGGAGGGTCCCTTCCAGCCCTGACTTCCTCAAGTCCCTGGGGCAGAGTATGGGGTTTGTATGAATGGACCGTGATTTTCTGAGGGACCCTAGGTGACTCAGAGCAGACTGAGGTGAAGGGAACGGGGACACTGGGATGGCATTCTAGATGGGGGCGGGGCCTTGATGAAGTCACTGTCCCGCTCTCTGGCCATCCTGGGGCCCAGCAGATGTGAACTTTGGGTATATGTGGACACCATGACTCATACTGCCCATGCTGGCTTCGCTCAGTCCTTCTCTCAGGCCCAAGCCACTGACCACATGATGACTTTAAAACAAGTGAGGCCTTCTGGTGGAAATATGCTTCTGTCCCCCCACCCCAGTCAATGCACACACAAGGTAAGGTCAGCTTAGTGCTTGGGCCTCTGTTTTCCTCAACTGTCCAATGAGTGAACTGGCTGTGGCCAAACTCTTCCAACTCTAAATCTATGATCCTCCCTGGGTCTCAGTTTCCTTATCTGTAAAATGAGACTAGATTGAACCTGATGGACCCTGAGGTCCACTCGGACCTAAATTGTGATCTTTTCTATCCAGTTAACAAAAATATGGCAGCCCTGAGGGGATGGAAGAAGGCTCCCTTTCCTGAACTATACCCAGGTCCCTGCAAAAGCAGCCTCCACTTCTCAGACCTCCTCTTCCCCTCTGGCTTCCTCAGAAGCTAAGTCACTTTCCTCCCTCTCTCCTTCACCCTCACCCCCTTCACCTTCTTCAAAAGAAAGAGCCCAAGACCTCTATGAAAGAAATCTTCCCCTGGCATCCCATTCCTTGGCCCTTTTCCCAAAGCCATGGTGTAAAACCACCCCCCCACCTTGGCCAGGCCACCTACACCAGGAAGCCTTCCCTGATTTCTCCTGATCTTTCACGTGGCTCTTTCTTTTGCTGCCACCCTGACTCATGTGCCATCTTCAGGGTCATTTCTGAGTTCAGTTCATCCCCCCCTCTTTAACTCCAAGTTCCATGATGGTAAGGACTGGGTCTTGGCTGAAATTCTTTATTTCCCCTGGTGCCCAGCCCCCACACAGTAGGTGATTAATTAATGCTTGTTAAAGGTTAGTCAAGGCTCTGCAATGAAAGTGAAAACTCAGAACCATCTAGCACATTGGGGGTTCCAAAGCACATTAGAACCCTTCCATCATTTTTTCTCACTCTGACCTTGTAAGGATGGGTATGTTGGTGATGCCCAGTTGATGGAGGAGACAAGCCCAGAGAGGAATGGAGAACAATGAGGGAAAGCCTGATACCTTCCACTTCTGGACTTCTCTGACCGATGTCAAACCTGAATTTTCCTCTTCTCAGCTCCCCCAGCCAAGGCTCCAGACAACCACCTTTCACATTCTGGAAGCCAGACACCAGGCTGAGCCCAATTTTCTCTTTGTCAAACATACTCTGCTCTTTAAACCACTCCCCTCCTGTGACAACAGACTCAAAGCTCCTCACTGGATTCAGCTTAAGGTGCATTCAGAACACAGCAGCCTTTTCCAGGGGCGGCGTCCGCTGGCACAGGACAACAGGCCTGTCGCCCCCTCATTCCCAGACACTTCCTGCTCCTCTTAATGCATTGTAAAATCCCATTCACTTTTCTTCCTGACTTCCCCATCAGAATGGATGACTCTGAGTCTCCCCTTTGTCTCTCATTGCTCTAGGCCACTCTAGGCTGCAAAGATGATGCCAACCAGACGGTCAGAGGGAGTTCCTTCTACCAAGGAAATCTAGTCTCTGTCTCTGTCCCTGTCTCTCTCACTGTTAAATCATGCTGAACTTATGGTCCTCTAAAACCCTCAGCTCTTTTTCAGGCAAACTGCTATCAAGCCACATCTCCCCTTTCCTCACCCCACTGACTTTTAGGAAACTGACTTTTTAAAGCATCAGGGTAGTATTTTACATTGCTCATATCCTGTTAGGACAGGGCTTGGGATCAATGTCTTTCTCTGAAAAACCCACCTGTCTCTGCCAGAAAAGTCTTCCTGCCTGATCATGTGTCATCCCTCCTGATCCCCAGGTGATGAGCCCAGGTAAGGCAGACATACCCTCCCACCCTGACATGCCCTGAACTGAGAAAAACACAACACAAAGCATATCCTTCCTCATTCAGCTTCACCCAACTCAATGATTGTGGCAGATTGGAGTTTTAGAAACTGACCCAAATCTGCATCTGATAGTATATGTAACACTTCACACCTGTAGACCTCCACTCCTCCACTGAAAATTCCCTTTTCTTTCTCATCCTGGTGAACATCCACAATCTGATTGTCAGGCTCTGGCCAAGCTATAGCTACCCTTGAGGCCTGGCAGGCTGCCTAGATTTCCCCTCCCTGACAGGTTGGCCTTGGAAGTCAGAAGACCTAGGTTTCAGTCCAGCCCCTGAAACAAAACAAACTGTGTGATCATGGGCAAATCTCTGGACCTTAGCTTTCCTAGCTGTAAAATGGAAATAATAACCTTTGCCTCACCTACCTCACAAGGCTGCAGGGGGTATAAAGTACTGTTCACTCCTTAAGGTACTATAGTGATCTTCCAACCCATTCAGGGACAGAGGGGTAGGAAGAAGAGTAGTAAGCTGTCTGAGCTTGCTTCTGTCTGGATAATAGGAGGAAAGATCACTGGCCTGGGAATCTGCTCCAAAGGTGTAAAAATAAATGGCATTAATTAAACTACAAAAATAAAAAATGCATGCTGTAAAGAAAGAGCTATATGGATGCAGACAAGGGAGTATATGTTTATAATTACATTAGAAGTAGAATGTCCCAATCACCCATTTGGAAAATGGGGCTGTTTTCCAGCCTTGGTATCCCAGTTAGACCACATCCTTCTCTTAGGGCTGGATCTCTTCCCTGAGAGTAAATGCAGGTACCAGCTGAACTCCCTTGTAGGTCACAAGGTGGGAGATGAGTAAACCAACCCACCCTTACCTCTCCAGGCAGAAAGATCACCTCTACAACTCCTCACAGGCCTTGGTGGGAGACTCAGAGTGGCATCTGAATCTCTCACTTCCCTCACATATCTTACTACCCCTCCAGCAGGGGGAGAGGATATGAAGCCCACGCTTGGGTCTTGTTTTGCTTATGTGGAATTTGACCCAGTACTTTGGAGAATGTTGGGGAAGCTAGAGCCAGTGTGAAAGCATATGTTTTTGTGTGTATGTGTGTGTGAAATGATATTTATGGGTGTGAACACAGATGATGGGCATGTGTGAGTAGAAGCCTGTATTTGAAAGTGAATTCTATGCTTTTCCCCCTCTTTGATATGAAAGAGTTGGACAAGATGACCTTTTAGGTCCCTCACAGTTCTAAATATGGGACCCTATTCTCCTATATGGGGATATGCAGTTCATTGACTGGAACAACTTGTGAGAAGACAGGAACCCCAATTGCCCAGGACAGGATGGCATGGAGGGGCTGAGATCTATGACAGGTGGAAGGAAGTCTTCCTCAGAGACCTGGCTGCCTTCTCCTGAAAAGCCCAGGCCAGTGATGGACTGAGGACCTGTTATCTAGCTAAGCAAAGGATACAGGTATGTAGGTGTTTGTGAGGGGGAAGGAGGGTAACAGTCAGGCAGGGAGCAGAAGGAGGAGCTCCTCAAAGGGTGGGATCTCAATCCCCACCCCCAGCCCCAGCCTGCATGTGCTTAGGACAAGAGAATGGGGATGCCCTGCCCTGAACTCTGGAATTTGCTTAGATACATTTGGCTCCTTAAGGCCAAGACTGCGGAGAAAGTCAGCTGGACTCGGGGAAAAATAAACAGATGAGCCCAGCAACACCCAAAGGGAACTCTCACAGTCCAATCTAGTGTCTATCTGTCCTGGGCTAACCTCGCCCCCCCCAACCTCCCTCCCTTTTCCCTCCTTCCAGTCACTCCTCTCATAATGGATAAGAAATTGGACTTGGGAATCAGGAAGACCTAGGTTCAAATTCTGTTTCTGATACTAACTAGATGACCCTGGGAAAGTCATACATACTCTCCGGGCCTCAGTTTCCTCAGCTGTAAAATGAGAGAATTGGACTCAGCACTGAATCTCTTCTAGCTCTCATTGGCAGAGACTTTGCCTGGACCTGTAATGGTCTCCTGGTGTATGCCCTCCCCCTTTATTCATTATTCTTTGTCCTTTTCTCTGTCTCCATGAAGCCTAACTCTAATGCTTAAAAAACTTGGAGATGATGGAGAGGAAGAAAGACAGAGGGATGGAGAGATCACAATCTCCCATAGCTCCTCCCTCCCCACCAAGTACTGGAGCATCAAGTGGTCACACCAAGAGGCCCAGGGAGGGGTGTACTAAGGAAGGGACCCCACCCTAGAAGGGTAATGGTGGCCACTGGCACTGTCCAGGCCCTCAGCTCCAGGGGTAAGAGAAAAGGCAGGGGAGGGAAGACCACATCCCTGGAAGGTAGACTTGGTCTGGAGTCATCAGTCATTCTGTGACCAAGGCCAAGGTCCAACCAAGGGAGGGCATGGTCATCCTCACAACCTGCCTGCACCAGAGTGCCAGACTCATTGTCAAGACTCCGAAGACCTAGGTTTGAGTCCAAGTTCTGTTGTTCAACGACCCCCTGAGTGACCTCAGGTAGATCACCTTCCTTTCTGAGCCTTTGGTCTCTCCTCTGCAAAATGAGGGGCTTGGATCAGGTCGGTGGGCTCTGAAGTGCCACATGGTGCTGATGCCACAGGAGGTGACTCTGGTTAACCCAGTGAGACATGCCTACCTCCTTTCTCCTATTACTGGAAATTACACTTCCTCCCCTCATCTTTTTTTGTTTTTGTTTTTGCTACAAAATATATATATATATACCTATTTGCTAATTAGGGATCCTGTGCCTTTGGGGCTCCTAAATACCACCAAGAATGAAAGGACAAAAAACTGACCCATTCCTAGGATGCTAGTGGCCTCGGCGGGTTGCCCCAGATCATCCCTGAGCAGAGTGAATGACCTCAGGGCCTGCCAAGGGCAGACCCCCAGTCAGGCTGAAACGGCTCTGTCCCACTTGTCTCCTGCTCCTGGGGCCCTTCTGGTTCTCAACAAGTTTTCTTCTCAAACACTTGCCCACCTCCCAATCCCAGCCCTTCTCTATTCTTAGCACTTTCTGGAAGTCATAAGCTTTCAGTAAAAAAAATAAATAAATATATATGTCTTTGTGTGTGTGTGTGTATATATTTATATGTATATATATATAGATATATATACGGATAGGGCCTCATCTGGCTCGGCGTCTGGCCAGAGGCCCCCACGCCAGCTGAGCTGCCCCTGGCTCTTCCTTCCTCCCTGCCCACAATGCTCTCAGCTCAGGGGCATGTGCCTGCAGTCTCCCATGTGCCTGAGGTAAGTGTGTTGGACACCCAGCCGGGACCCTGGTAGATTCTCACTCGCTTGCTCACTTTGGTGGGAGTTTGGAAGTGACAGCCACAGTGAATGGCCTCCCCTGCTGGGCACCCCTGCCACAACCGCTCCTCAGCCTGCACCCCCCGGGGCCAGAGAACCTCATCTGTTCCTCTTGGCCACCCCTGCTCCCAGCTCCACCTGGGGAGGCGGCTTGCGTTCGTGGCCACCTGGCCCCTGGGTCTCCTTGCTGGCTGAGTGGCGGTCCTTGCATAAGTCTGTCCCCCAGGAGGGGGTGGACAGGAAGCCCCTGGGGTCGACTGAATAGGGTTGCATACCCTCAGTCCCCAGGGGAGGCAGTGGGCCCTTGGTGGAGGACAAAGGGCCCACCATGGACAGGCTACTTGTGCTGTTACACCTCTTAGCCAGCCGAAGGCCTGGGGTTGGGAGGGCAGGGGAGAAGAGGGACGTGAGCGAGAGGCTGCTGAGGGTCTCTGACTGCTCACTGCTATTGGTGCCCCCACCTCGGAGGCTGCTGCCCACCCCCTCCTCATCAGAGGGGTCCATTGAGTCATGGTGGGTGCAGCCAGGGCTGGTGCTGCCCCCGCTGCTGTGGCTGCGCTGGTGGCCTCGGAGGGTCCGAAGGCTGAAGAGGCCGCGGCCTCGCAGGCTCCGGCGCCGAGAAGCAGGAGACAGGGCAGCTGCTACCACAGTTCTGTGGGAGGCCCTGGCATCAGGGCCGGGCAGTCCAGGGCACAGGGTGGAGGGGAGGTCCAGAGTGCATTGGGGAGAGTCGCTGAGATTCAGGCTGTCATCCAGGGTGGTCTGGAGGCTGCCCACCGAACCGCTGCTCCGGCTCTCATCCAGGGAGGTGTCGCTCTCTGTGGTCTGGAAGAAATGAGATGGGGGGAGACAGTTGGTGGGACCCCCGTGATAGATGAGGAAACAGGTGCCTAAGGGCCCACGGAAGCAAAGACAGGATTGGAAGCCAAGTCAGACTCTAGAGCTAACGACACTCTCTCCACCACATGGGTACCTACTGAGCCACCTTCCTGGGAGAGGCCCAGGCCTTAGCGCCAAGCTGAGCTAGCAGTTCTGGCCCTAATTCACTGTGGGACCCCAGACAAGCACATTCCCCTCTCTGGTCCTCAGTTTCTTCATCTGTCGAAATGACATGGTTAGAATTTTGAGATACAAAACAAAGCAAAACCAAACCTAGGCTAGGCTTTCTTCTAGTTCTTGATTCTAAGCATTTATTCAAGGGCACATGGTGCCTGACCCTGAGCTGAGCATTGTGTGTGTGACAAAGATTGGAAGGGTGAAAATAAGTCAGGCTTTTCCTCTCTCTCTCTCTCTCTCTCTCTCTCTCTCTCTCTCTCTCTCTCTCTCTCTCTCTCTCTTTCTCTCTCTCCTCTGTCTCTGCCTGTCTCTCTCTCTTCTCTTTCCCTCCTTCTTTCTCTCCCCCTTCCTTCTCTCCTTCTCTCT
The DNA here is from genome assembly GCA_023548195.1 of Bettongia penicillata ogilbyi. NCBI lineage: Eukaryota > Metazoa > Chordata > Mammalia > Diprotodontia > Potoroidae > Bettongia > Bettongia penicillata. The sequence goes on along the minus strand of JAJHZJ010000150.1, from coordinate 5,972,960 downwards.
GTCTCTTCCTCCTTTTCTTCTCTCCCTCTCCTCTGTCTTCCCTTCACCTCCCTTCCTTGCTTTATCCATCTCTCCTCCTCAAACTCTCTCTCCGCTCTGTTCATTCTGGCACTTACTTCTTGTGTGACCTCAGACAAATGACTCTGAAGCTGCTGGTGGCACAGTGGATGAGTCTGGAGTCAGGAAGACCTGAGTTCAAATCCCACCTCAGACATTAGCTAACTGTGTAACTCTAGGCAAATCACTTGATCTCTGCCTCAATTTCCTCCTCTATAAAATGGCACTTACCTCTCAGGATTATTGCCAGGATCAAATGAAATAATAATTGTAAAGCACTTAGCATATATTATATAAATATGTCCAATTATGACGATGACTTTTCTTCACCCTCAGCTGCAGCATCCTCACCTACCTCTGAGGGCTCTTCCCAGACTTCACTCTATGATCCTCCGACACTGTTAGAATGGTTGGACACTTGAACGGATCTTGTGATTTCCCCTGATAGATTGTAAGTTTCTTGAGGGTAGGGACTGTTCCATTTGTCTCTTTGTATCCTCAGCACTTAGCACAATGCCTGGTATACGGTAGGCATTTTACTAAATTCTTGCTGACTGAGTGACTGAGATCATGGCGTTCCATCCTTTACAGCTATTGAGCATTACTGGATTAGGGAGCAATGGTGGGAAGACATAGACCTTGGTGCCAGGAGCAGCTCTGCTTCCTGCCATTTTCTAAAGGTGAACCCACCTGCTCTCCTCCCCCAATCTGGGCTCCTCCCCCAAAAGTTCTGGGCTCAGCTGAGGGTCCAGCTCAGTTGCCTGGGGCTGCCCAAGCTGTGATCTACACTCATGCACTGGAGCCATGGGCTGTCCATCCAACAGAACAGGCATGCTTGAGGCTCGAGGCTTCCACGTTAACTTTTTCTCTCTGAAGCCCCTCCAAGTATTCTGTGGCTTCATACAATCAGGTCATCATGATCAGAAGATGGGAACACCCTGAGGGCTTCCCTATCTACAGGTGCTCTTTTATGCAGATTCTGTGCAAGACCTAGTGAATTTCCACTTGATTGTTCTCCCTAGTGGGATCAGATGCAGCACAGGAAGGTGGACAGAGCTCTGGTCTGGTCATAATAAGGAAGCCAGCAGCAAAGGGACATTCAGGTGTCAGAAGTTCAAATCCCACCTTTGAAACCTGTCAGCTACATGACATTTGGCAAGGTATTGACCATCTAAGCCTTGGTTTCAACCACAAACAAGTCAGGTGATCTTTCAGCACCCCAGATATTCAAAGATGTTACATTACAAAGAAGGTGCCCTCAGCACTGGCGAAGGTCATTCCCAAAGTGAGAGTTCTCTTGACGACTGAAGTCACAGGTTTGGTCCTCTGTCCTCCCATCAGAGAGAGGTGATTCTTTTTCAGGGATAGGGTTGCCAGTAGGTTTTCTTCCTCTTCTGGGGTTTTATGATTTTGTTTCAAATTTTTTAAAAGTTTTCCTTAATGCCCAGTTGTCTCAATCTCTAAGAAACAGTGGCCTCTTCCTTTATTTATATTAAACTACAATAATTGAAGGAGCAGCTAGGAGGTACAGTAGATAGAGCTCTGGGCCTGGAGTAAGGAGACGAGTTCAAATCTGACCTCAGACCCTTACTAGTGATGTGACCCTGGGTAAGTCACTTAACCCTGTTTGTCTCAGTTTCCTCATTGGCAAAATGAGCTAGAGAAGGAAATGGCATACCACACCAAAAAAATCCACAAAGAGGGTCACAAAAAATCAGACATGACTAAAAAAACAACTGAACAAGAACAATTTATATTTAAGGGAGACACCTTGCTGGAGAATGGCTTATGAGACTACATCTTATGAATTAACAGCTTGCTAAAGGAGACCCCCAAAATGCTGCAGAAAATAACACCTTAAAAATAGACTAATTCAAATGGCAAAAGAGGTCCAAAAAGTCAATGAAGAGAAGAATGTCTTAAAAAGCAGAATTGGCTGAATGGAAAAGGAGGTGCAACAGCTTACTGAAGAAAACAATTCCTTAAAAATTAGAATGGAGCAAATGGAAGCTAATGACTTCATGAGAAGCAAGAAATTACAAAACAAAACCAAAAAGAATGAAAAAAAATAAAAGACAATGAGATTGCATCTTTCTTTATGGAATCAAATATTCCTTCGCTATTTACAAACAGTTGGGGTGGTAGATATCTTTGAACCTTTAGTCTCATTTTGTGGCTATGATGATATGGGCTATTTAGAGACCTTTCTACAAAAACCTGACTATTCCCATCTCCGGTTTTCTTCAAGGACACCCCTGAGGTGTACACAGACTACAGACAATTTACATAAATATTCTGTGGAGATTAAGTGGGTATATGGGTCAATAGTTACAGATATCTTCTACATCTTCCCTTTTTGGGGGTAATACCATTTATGATCCATTCTGTAGGAATCTTCCCTTCTCTGAGATAATTGTGAAAACTGGTCCCTGGTTGTCCCTTCACAGACTTCTTCTCGAAGTTGGGTCCAGTCACATTCTTCCTGACTCCATTTCCTTGGCCTTGGGCACACTCTCACATTGTGCATAGGGCACTGAGATGGTAGAATCCAGATAGGACCATTCCATGATCATTATGGATTAGAACAAGCCATTATGGAAATGCCACAGATCTCTTCTGCTTCATGCCTAGTCCTTGAACTCCTTCCAGTTTCATCTGGATGTTCTTAGGATGATTTATGTGGCTCAGTTGGATCTCACACTAAGCTCTCCAAAGGTTCATTTCCCCTCTACTGATTTTCACTGTTTATGAAAAGCCCACAGTCACCCATCATTTTCTTCCATAATCTTTTGCAAATGAGCTTGTACTCTAAACCAAAGACTAACATGTGTCTCTGCCTGTCAGGGTGTTTGCTGGCCCAAGTATTTTCTGAAATCTTTTTACCTCACTTCTCTGCAGTGGGTACACTCTTCTAAGAAATGGAGACTTTTCATCAATTTCCCATTTTCATTCAACAGCTTGTTAAAATCAGTCGAGTTGAATTACCGTGATCACATCCAGTGACATTTCATCTTTGTCCTGTGTCCTAATGTGGGGTTCATTTTGACCTTCACTCTAATCAGTGGAGCATCCAACTACACATGAAGAGGTGATTCAGAAATGAATCAGCACCCCCTCCCCCACCTCCCTAACCAGCCCTTTCCTGTCTGCGAAGATTTGAGCAGTTTTACTTTTCATTAAGTTCACTGTTTGCCATGTTCGGCACCTTCTTCTTGAATGGAATATTTATGACATATTCACATAAGACCTTTGAGTAATCTACAAGACTTCTTTTATTTCTTGATCCTGAATCATATTTTCCAAAATGGATTTTACTGTCATCCTCCAGGCTCATGCTGGCATTAGAGTTGCCAAATATCAGGGTGAATACTGGGCCATATCCTGGTCTTTATGGCCTCTGCAGTAGATGCTCAGCCAATGAGCAAGCACTGAAGTGCTTACTGTGTGCTGAGGATACTCAGCCAAGACAAAACCATCCTGCCCTCAAAGACCTTACATTGTCTCAAGGGAAACAATGTATATGCATATATATACATACATATAAATACATGCATATGTATAAATATGTATAAAGATCTATATATGCATGTATATATATAAATACATGTATGCATATAGATATGTAAATATGTATAAAGATCTATATATAAATGTACATGTATATATGTATAAAGACATGTGTGTATATATAAATATATGTGTATATATAAATATGTGTGTACAAATATATATGCATATGTAAAATGTTTGAATATACATTTATATATGTATAAAGATGTATAAATATACATATATGTGTATATGTGTAAATGCATGTAAATATGTATAAATATATGTATACATGCATTTATATAAATACGTATGTATATGAATATGTATTTACATATGCATAAAGATGTATATATATATGTGTATAGATATAAATGTATTTAAATGCGTATGGATATATATATAAAGAAATATGTACATGTATATAAATACATGGATATATAAATATGTATGTATAATATACATGTATATATGTGTGACTATGTATTTATATATGCATAAAGATGTATATAGGTATATATGTATAAATATGTGTGCACAGGTATAAAGACATATTTATATGTGTATAAATATATGTATGAATATGTATTTATATGTATATAAAGATGTATATATGCATATATGTGTGTCTAGGTATAAATTATGTAAACACATAGGGCAGCTAGGTGGTGCAGTGGATAGAGCACCAGTGCAGGAGTCAGGAGGACCAAATCTCACCTCAGACACTTGACACTTACTAGCTTGGACATAACCCCAATTACCTCATCCTGGGTCATCTCCAGTCATCCTGATGAATATCTGGTTACTGAATTCATGTGGCTCTGGAGGAGAAGTGCGCTGGTGACCTGCACAGCTCTCCCTCATTCAAAAAAACAAAGCCAAGTGCAAGTCATGTCATTATTTCTCTGATGGCATGGTCTTGTTCGGCAATAAAGGACGAACACACACCATGTAAACATGTATAAATATATGTATATATAAGTATGTATGTATAGTATAAAACATATGCATATTGTATAAATATATGTGCATATATAAATATATATGAGTATATATGTATAAAGATTATATATACATGTGTATAAGTATAAATGTATGTAAATATGTATAAATGTGTATAAAAATATGTGTATAAATATATGTATATAATATATATGTATAAATATACTATACATAAAAATATGTATATATGTATTGATATATAGATGTATAAAATGTATATAAGATATATGTGTATAGGTATAAATGTATGTAAGTATGTATAAAAATATGATATATGTATAAATATCTAAATATGTGTCTATAAACATCTACATATGTATAAATATACACAGATAAATAAACATAAAATATTGGCACTATCTGAAGATGGAGTGAGTGACTTCTAGGAGGATCAAGAACGTGGCCTTGGGAAGGTGAGGTTGAGCTAAGCTCTGAAGGACTCCAGGGATCCTTCAAGGTGAAGGGGAGTGCATGGGGAGGGGTGGAGCAGGGTGGGGGAAGGGGGCAGGGCAGGGCAGGGAGCAGTTGGTTCAAACGTCTGGAGATGAGAGGATGCTGCTTGTGGGAAACAGGGAGAGGACCAGTATGCTTGGCCTCTGGAGATCATGAAGAAGAATCAGCCTGAAAAGGTGGCTCCTTGATCTCAGCTGGGCATGACCTCAGAGAGGATTTTACAGAGGGGGAAACTGAGGTCCAGAGAGAGAACGCATTTGACTCCAGGTCACACTGACGTAAGAGGCAAAGTCAGGATCTGAACCTGGATCCTCTTGGCCCAGAGCCAACCCTCTTTCTGTTTTTCCACACTGTGGCCTCACCTCATCTATAGCCTAGAAGACCACAGGCTGGGGCTGGAAGACAGCTTGGAGGTCATTCCATCTCCCTCCTTCCTTATTTTACAAATGAGGGAACTGAGAGTCCTCGAGGTGAATTGATCAAGGTGGGATTCAAATGTGGGATCTCTGACTCTGCCCCAGGCCTAGCCTTCTGGGAGCCAGTGTTGTACTCTCCTCCATCCCATTGGGCAATCCTGCCCACCCCTAGCCCAGGGCCTCTGCTGCCACCTTTCTCCGGGCTCCAGGAGATGGTTGCTTTCACCATCTGCTGACTGGCCTTGAAGGTGGCATATGGACCTAACCCTCTGGATGGTCACCTCTAAGCTGGAGCTGGCCCCCATCTCCCTGCCCCCCTCCTCCTCCCTCCTTTGCCTTTGGAGAAGAGAAGCTAGGCTGGCTCGGTCCCTACCTGTCGGAGGAGGGCACAGTTCACACTTGGAGATCGTAAGGATGCCCAGGAGCCCTGCAGAGAGATCTTGGGGAGAGTGCCCTTGCAGGTGGCCTTGTCCTCGACCTTCTGACTGCTGGCCACAGCTGGATGAAAGAACTCTGCAGGTACAGGTAGGAGAGGGCTGGCAGCATCGGGCGAGAAAGGACTGGACAGAACTGTTGGAGTGAAAAAAAGGAGGCCCTGAGGCTGAGACTCTCGCAGCAGTCAGGGCTGCTTGTCACTCTGAGCAGAGGTAGCAGGCACTGGGGAGAGGCTCCTCTGAGCTAGGCCCACCCTTCTCCAGAATATTTAGAGTCTAAACTTAATAAAAGGATTTGTTCTGTGAAGTTTGGATCGAAGGACCTCCCTTGAGGACCTATAAAGCCACACGTTCCCTACCACCTGCTTTCAGAACAGTGGTGACGTAGTTGTCAGGAAAGGGAGGATTTGAACTGGCCACTGCCAGATGGAAAAGGTCAACAGTCACCCAGCTGATGATCCCTAATACTCTCATGCTCCCAGGGCTCAGCCTTGGACCCTATCTCTGACAGGAGCCCAGGGCTGGGCTCAGGAAATTGATTTCCATTGTAGTATGAGATGCCATCACACCTGTAAGACAGAAGTGGTGGGGAGACAGGTTGGAGTTTGATCCAATGAAAGGCTTTCCAACCATCAGGGACCTTCTGCAATAGAAGGGGTAAGTTCCCTATCACCAAGGATATCCAAGTCAAAGCTAGATGGTCCTTCATTGTTTATGCATTGAGGAAGGGTTAGACCAGTTGGCCTCTGAAGTCTCTTTTAGCTCAGGAGAGTCTAGGATTCCTCAGAGGCAGGCATCCTAAAGTCAGCCCCCCTCCCTACCCCCTACCCCCAGAATATTGGCAGGAACCCTCCTTACCTTGAGTCTCGTGTTTCAGCCAGGACTGGACAGGATTGAAGGAGTCCTTCTCCACCTCACACAGGTAGCTCTCTGGGGCTGCTGAGACGGCCGTGTTGGACAAAGGAAAGAAGCATTCTCCCAAGTCTCCAATCTTGATGGGGTCAGGGGTCTCCGACTCTCCCTGCTGGAAAAAGGGAGGGCAGATTAGAAGGTTGAAGGGCCTCTGACCTCAGGAATTTGGCCCTTTCCAATGGAGAGAGCGCTGGATGAAGAATCAGAAGACTCGACCTTGGTATTGACTTTGTCTTTGTTACTGTGCGGTCCCTGGCAAGACTCTTAATGCCTCTGATCTGTCAAATGGGTCAATAATCCCTGATCCTTATGCCTGGTTTATTGCCAGGCTCAAATGAGATCACAGTATCTCCTAGGCTTTGTGCTAGGCACTAGCGACACAAGGGCCAAAATAAAATGGCCCCTGAACTCAAGGAGCCAACTTTCTACTTGGGAAACCATTGTTTTTCACATGGGCTGGAATCACAGGGGGTGAGGAGTCATGGAAGAAGGGAGAACTGCCCCAGGTATGGACAGATACTGCCTTGAAGGGGCATGAAGAGCCTTTCCTAATCTGTGGTTTATGACATGGTTCATGGTAGAATATAAGCTGTTTGATGGCAGAATTTTGCCTTTATCTCTGTAGACAGTCTGATGCCATGCACCTAGTAGGTAAGTGATAAATGTTTATTAAATAGAATTGCACTGAGGGTTTATCAGTGTCTCTCTCTGACAAACGTTCTACAAAACATTGGACCCAGAGGCCATCTCCTCATCCACAAAGTGGAGGTGATCATGTTTGTACTATGTGTGTAACAGGGACTATATATTAGATCACAGATTTGAGAGTAAGAAGGGACTTCAAAGGTCTTTTTACAGATGAGGAAACTGAGGCCCATGTGTGAAGGGACTTGCCTAGGGTCACAGAGGCAATAAGTGGGAGATTTGGGATCTGACTGCAAATCCAGAGCTATTTCCACTGTATCAGACTCCAAAAATTAAATTACATTGTCTAATTTCAATGATAAATGCATTCTGATATAGTCTAATTATGTGACAAGTGGAAACCTGTGTAGTACTTGGCTCTCAGAAAACTGGATTTGTAACCATGAGATCAAGTTTGCTGTTCACTCTCCACATGACCTTGGTCAAGCCATTTAATTCTCTGAGCCTCATGGCCTCTAAGGTATCTTCCAGCTCCCAGTAGAAGGTACTTTGCTCTGGATTCAAATCTTAATGCTGTATAGTAAACATAGTAACCAATTAACTATAGTATAATAAAAATATAATTACTTAGTAGCTAACATTTAAGGTTTACATAGCACTTGTCTCATACATTACCTCATTTGATGCTTATAACAACCCTGGGAGGTAGGGCATATGATCAACTCTATTTCAAAGATAAGTAAACAGAACCCAAGAGAAGTTAAGTGATTTACCCAAGGACATGCAGTTAGAAAGTATCTGGAGTGAGATTTGAACTCAGGTCCTCCTCACCCCAAGTGCAGGGCTCTTACCCCCGCCCCCCCTTTACAGGATCTCTCTGGCCCTCGGTTCCTTTCTCTTCTGTCTCCATAACTATAACGTTAGAATTCTTTGTTAGTTCAGGTGTCTGGCTCATCAGTTTTCCCCACTCCCCCACTCCCAGGGAATTAGGGGAGGGGAACCATTTATATTTTGTTTGGGTCACAGAGGAAGCACCCAGGACCTGGGGAGGGTGAGGAGAATGGAGAAGAGATGAACATTTCTGATTTTAAAAGAGAGAGAGGCTGGAGGTGGGGAGTCAGCAAACAGAAGTGGGTAAAGGTAATGTGTGCATGCGTGCGTGCGTGCGTGCGTGCGTGTGTGTATGTGTGTGTGTGTGTGTGAAAACAGTTGGCTTCCCTCCAGAAGTATTCACACAAAGAAGATCTCACTGCCTGGCTGACTGCAAGGTAGAACTCCCAATGGGGGAAGTTAAAGGGCTCCTGGCTCTTAGTATGGGTCTGCCCAGGCCCCGCCATCAAACAGGGGATGTAAGGGGAACTCATATCTCCCCCTCAGAGTGGAAGCTCCCTGAGGGTAGGGACTTGAGTCTCCTTCACCACACTGGGGAGTTGTGAGCATAGGGAATCTGTCTCCTACCTATCAGTTTATATTAGAGCTGGAAGAGACCCCTGAGACTGTAGTCCAAGCCCATGATTTTACCTAGACATAAGCTAAGGCCTAGCAAAGGGAAGTCACTTGGGTAGAACCAGACCAAGGGAACCTGTGGGGGGCCAGGGAAGACTGAGCTGGACCATGCAGGGATCTTAGGGTGCTTCCCCTCACACGGGTATTTTCTGGGGGCTGGCCTGGGTTCTAGACCTTCAGGAAGCTTACTGAGAGTCAAGAAGGAGGAATTGTTTCAGAGAGCCTGTGTCTCCTCCTCTTCTTTGGCCTCTTGTGAGCTGTGGACAGGCACGGTAAAGGGTTTATTTATCAGATAGTGAATCTGTGGTGACAGAGTAATTCAGCTGCAGCCTAAGCTGAATCTCTAAAAGACCCTGGTTCTGAGGCTGCTTTGACCTCCCATGGGGAATGCGTGGGGCTCCTTGTATTAGCACGAGAATGCCATTATAATAGTACAGGGGAGAGGGAGTGAGAGATTGCCTGGGAGGTGACCACAAGACTGGAGAGGAGGGTGGACGTTCTGGACACTGGACTGGGCAGTTGCCGTGATAGAGAGTGTGGGCCAGGGAGAGGGAGGGGCCAAGGGTGGCTCTGGGTGACTGGATCTGGGTGATTGGGAGGGCATTGGCACCACTGACAGAGTTGGAGACATCTGGAGAAGAACTTGTTTTGGGCTGGCTTTGGAGAAGTTGTACCTTTAGGTATATGTGAGGCTTTGAGGAGAAGGGGGATTTACCTACATGATCAAGGAATCATGGGATCCCAGAGACATGGTTGTAGTGCTGTATGGGACTTCTGAGTACATCTATAGTCTGCTCTCTCATTTTACAGAGGATGAAACTAAGGCCAGGGGAAAGAAGGGACCTGCCTAGGCTCACACAGGAAAGAAGTACCAGACCAACAACTTGAATCCTGGGCCTGCGGATTCCAAATCCAATACCTTTCCTGCTTTACTGGGCTGCCTTCTCTCCCTTCTGAGAAAGGAAGCTTGCTTGTGATGACCAACAAAGCCTAGGCTTGGACAGTGGATACAACCGGGATGTGTATGAGGGTGAAACAGGCTTTAATTTCTTGCTCTTTCCCAACAGGAGAAAAAGAGACTCTCAAACAAAAGTGTGTAGCCCTATGAATGGAGCTCAGCCTTAGATTCTGGATTCCGGGTTCCAATCATGCCTCTGGCCTTCACTAGCTGGGTGGCCAGAGACCAACCACTTTATTTCTCCAGCCTCAGTTTCCTCATTAGAACAGCATCTCCTGAACCAGGTTGTTGTAGATCCACCCAGATGTCCCCAACACTGTCAGTGGTGCCAATGCCCTCCCAATCACCCAGATCCAGTCACCCAGAGCCACCCTTGGCCCCTCCCTCTCCCTGGCCCACAATCTCTATCAGGGCAACTGCCCAGTCCAGTGTCCAGAACGTCCAACCTCCTCTCCAGTCTTGTGGTCACCTCCCAGTCAGTCTCTCACTCCCTCTCCCTTGTACTATTATAATGGCCTTCTCGTGCTAATACAAGGAGCCCCACACACTCCTAATGAGATAATCTTGCTAAGGTACTCTGCAAACCTGAGAGAGCCATTAGAATGCCAGGCATTTTGAGGATGGCTGCTTGGTTTCCCCATTCCCCAGGTGTCACCATCTGGGGTGACCTGGAGAAAATCATTCCTGTTCTGGTCTCTCCCCCACCTCAAGCCCAGATCTACACCTCTAATGTGTAATCTAGCCAGCGCCCGACTTTGTTTCTCCTTCCCAGCTGCTCTCCATTGAATGGAATTTCTTTTCCAGAAATTCTTTCATACCAACGACCTCACTTTGTCCTCCTCACTATACTATGTGGAAGATGGGAAAAAAATATCCACCCCATTTGACAGATGAAGAAATTGAAACACAGAGAAGGCAAATTATTTTTCTAGTCACACATCTGGTTAATGGAAGTACTGGGGCTAAGAATCCAGCTCTCCGGGCTTTATGTGGGACACCGTCTTGTATAGTTTGGTAGCCAAGAGCTCCAACACAGAGTTTGAAGGGAATCCCAAGGACCCTGTACAGCTTCTCATAGTCACAAGGGGTGGGTGGTGGTGGTGGTGGTGTGGGGACAGTTCTGCTCAGCCTTTCCTCCCACTTATCCTTCTCTCACCTTGATCTCCTTGGAGGCCACAGGGCAAGCGGGGGGATCCTCTAGGCTCACATCATCCCCCAGTAGGATTGAAGAGGACTTGTCTGAGTTCAAGGAGAAGGCTTCCACCTCAGCCAGCTGGACCTGGAAGAAGTCACAGACTACCTGCTGAATCCTCAATGGGCTTGGGGAGGGGGAATGGTGGGTAAAGCGGGGTTGGTTGTGCAAAAGGAGGCAAGAAAAGGAAATATTTATACTTATTTACAACCATTCTAGTAGCAAAGAACTAGGAAAAATTGGGTGCCCAGTAATGGGGGGAATGGCATATGAATATCGGGATATTTTCATACCGTGAGTAATGGCAAAAAGGCTAGATTCAGAGAAACCTGGGGAGACTTATATGAACTGATACAAGTAGAAGTTAAGCAGAACTAAGAGAACTATTTATACAATAGCCAGCCACAAAAATAAAAAGGGAGACAACTTGGAAAGACATATGGACTCTGGTCAATGCAAGGACCAATTTTAGAAGCTAATGAAGTGATGTAATTGATCAACTAGAGGTAAAAAAAAGAGATACATTTTCAGATAGTCATCCTTGGGCTTGTGGGAGGAGGGATGGGGAGTAATCATGGAGCCATCACTGAGCTTGAGGAATGGCTGAGGGATGGTCAAAAGGAGGTCAGGGAGGGCAGCGTGTTACAGTGGAAAGAGCAATGGCTCCAGTCAGAGGACTTGGGTTCAAGTCTTGCTTCAGAAGTTTACTAATTGGGGGACCTTGGGTAAGACACTTAACCTCAATGAACCTCAGTTGCCTTATTTGTAAAATTAGGGAGTTGAAATATATGGTCTCTGATCTTCCAGATCTAGATCTATGATGCTGTAACCACCCAGTGAGTCAGAGCTGGGGTTGGTAGAGAGAGTAGAGAGAAGTTCTATGCTTGGAGGGAAAGAGAATCAAGGGAGGTAAAAAGAGATCATAGCACCACCCCCCCATCCGGCCACAGGCTGTCACTGCACATCTTAGGAAAAAAGGACCATATCTGAAGAGTCATGAAATTCTGGGATTTTAAAGCTAAAAAGGAACTTTCCAGACCAACTGGTTCAATCTCCAAATTTTACATGTAAGTAAACAAGCCTGGAAAGGGGAAGCTATTTTCTCAAACTCAGAGATGGGGTTAGAAATGGATGAGTTTCCCCCCTGTTCTCTCTCTGGATTCAATCCACTTTTTCCAAATACTACAGAGCTGTTTGAGGCTGGGGGTCTGGAGTACACAAATGCTGTGAGAGGCCTCAGTCAGGGAGGGCCAGCCTCCAGTTGGAAATCATATCAATAGCAAGTGAGAATGAGATGAGAGGAAGAGGGACCCAGTAATGTGATTACATAGCAGACTGAGAGAACGGCTTTCTGCCTAAGTGAGGATGATGGATGGCACACTACAGCTCAAGGAGCAGAGGGCTCTCATTCATGGAGCAGTAAGGAGTTTCCTCCCAAGCTAGATGGATGGGAGGATGTCTTGTGCTTCCTGTCCATTGGAAAGGGAATTTCAAAATCAGCAGATAGAGCTACAGGCTAAGACTAGAAGAGGAAGACCCAAAGATGCCCTGGTGGGAGAAACTTTGGAACATATAATGTCAGAAGTGGGAAGGACCTTAGGACATGGAATGTCAGGGCTGTGAGGGGCTTTAGAACAAGGGATATCAGAGCTGAGAGGGGCCTTAATACAAGGGATGTCCAAACTGGGAAGGGCCTTAGAACAAGGAATGTCAGAGCTGGAGATGGGGTAGAATGTTAGAACTGCAAGGGACCAAGGGACCTCATTTTATAGATGGGAAATCTGAGGCCCAGAGAAGAATTATGCTTCATCCAATATCACACTATATGTTAATGGTAGAGCCAAGACTCAAATCTGGTTTTCCGTGGCTCCTAATTTAGTGCTCTCTCCTCTGTTCCATTCTGGGAACAAGGAAAACACCCTCAGATCATTAGAAATGCCCCAAACCAAGATCACTTCAAGCAGAGGTCAGGAATGCCAGCAGTCTTGGAATGAACACTGCACCCTTGGCAGACCTGTAACTAGGGCATGGCAACCAGAGCTATGTCCCAGGATGCCAAAATTTAGAGGGTGCTTGATAGTCTTTGATGTCTTTTCAGAGTTAGAAACAACCAAGCTTAATGCCTAATTAGGAAGAATAATTAGTTAAAATAGGAAGCTATTATTTAGTGAAGTTATTCCTTCTAACTCCAGCTGGCCAACATCATAGGTACCTACCCCCAGCTTCTCTAGAAGCTACTGTATCTCTAGCTTGCCATAGTCCCCATTGCCACTCCCAACTCAAGTCTTTAAAAGGCTTGACTTGAAGGCACATTCCATGATATCTGCCCCACTTATAAGAACAGCTCATTTGGTACTGACCACCTTCTCCCATCCCCAATCTCATACTTTTGCTGAATTCTCTTCTTACAACAACCCCATGAGCTAACTAGGGAAGGGTCAGACAGAGCTAAAGAAAACAGGACTCAGAGAAGTCACTTAACTGACCCAAGGTCACACAGCATGTCAAATCTGCAGAAGTCCTAGCCAAGTATCAATGGATAGAAGGAGCCGCTTTGGCAACTGAGGAGCACAGAGTGGGGCTGCCCCTCTATGCCATACAGAAGGCTGTCCTTTCTGCCCTCTCACCCCACATTCCCTCCCCACCTGACCCTGACAAGGAAGACGCTCTGGCCAACCCTGAAGGAAGCCAGGTCATCGAACAGCTCCCAAGCTGCTGCCTAAACCTGTACCAGTCTGGGGATGGGGCAGGGTGGGGGAGTGGCCCCCTCCCCCCCAGGACCCCTGCCCAGATGTTACCTCTTGCTGGTCATGATCACACCTCTCGCACACGGCCGGGGAGGAATAGTGGTGGAACACGGAGCCTGACAGGTTATCGATGATCATTAACTCTCCTTCGAAGGAGTCCTTAATAATTAAAGAGACACTGTCCAGCCACAAGTTCTCCTAAGGGGGGACAAGAAGGAAGGGGGTGGGGAGGAGGAGGGGAGAAATTACTGGAAGGAGTAGAAATGGAATAGTGATGCCTGGTGGGAATTTGGGGGAAGAAGGGCAAGGAAGTGGAGGTAAGGAGCATATCCTTCTAGATCTTGGGCAGTGTTGGGAGACCATAAGATCCAGAGTTGGAGGAGACTTGGTGATTACCTAGTCTAACCACCTCATTTTACAGAGGAGGAAACTGAGGCCCAGGGAGGGGAGGGGAATTGTTGTAGGTCACACAACTAGTAAATGGGGAGCCAGGATTTGAACCCATATCCTCCTGGAGTGCTCTGTCCTCTGCACTAGGCTGTATTTCCAAGTTTTGCTCACTCTCCCAAAGAAGAGGCCAATGCTTGGTCTTGGGAAAAGTACGTACCTTCCTGCCCTTCCAGGCCTCCAGGCCCACATCAATCTATACCAAACCAGACCTGGCCTTCAAAGCCCAGAACTGCTCCAAAGACCCCATATGCCAACCTTCCTCACCAGTCATATTTGGGGGCAACCATGACCCGGTCCTAGCCCCTGAGGGCTAACTCATTCCAGAACCCCAATACAACTCTGAATGTCCCCCACCCCTAACCTCAGCACCTCGCCTTCGCCATTCCGATCTGTCTGGGTCTCCGAGCTGGCCGGTCGCCCAAACGTAGATCTCGGCTCAGCCAGGTCAGCACTGGCCAGCGAATCCACACTCCCACAGTGCCCCGCGTGCGCGGCCAGGTCTGTAAGGGCTGTGCCCCTGGGAGGCCCCTACCTGTGCCGGGGAGTAACAGCGCATGCAGCGGTGCGCTTCGGGCTCAGCCGGCGGCCCCCCGCCTCCTATCCCCGCGCTGGCCGTACAGCCCCCGCCTTTGCCGGAGCCCGGGGAGCCCGAGGCCCGCGGGCAGAGGCCGTGGGCCATCTCCAGCTCGATCTCGGCGTCCATCTCGGCGTCCTCCTGGGCCTCCTTGTTGCTGTCGTCCAGGTGCTTCATCAGCACGGCCACCACCACGTTGATGAGGACGAACTGGGCAGTGAGCACGAAGCTGACAAAGTAGAGCGGCGAGATGAACTGCAGGCTGCTGAGGCAGTTCCGCTCATCGTGGGTGCAGTCCCGCAGCGTGTCCTGCGTGAGGCAGAGGAGGACAGAACTCGTGTCCCCTGCTGCGCCCGGAGCCGAGGCTCCAGGGAGCAAGGATGCCCTTCCCACATCGCCCAGATGAGTCTGTGCCAGATCCCCGCGCCCCCGCGGTCGGCCCTTGTCAGACCTTGGCCAATGGCACAGTTCGTCCCACTGGGATTTTTCCGTCTTGTCGGCATTTATTTCATGGCAACGATGATAGCTAGAGGGGCAAGGGAGTTTCCAGCCTCTGCCTGCCTACTTCAGGAAATTTTCTGAGATTAGTCTTTCCTGGCTTGAGTCCGTAGAGCTCCTCATGGATCGGAAACCCAGAGTAGTGGAATTTTCCAGTGAAAAGCAGCCTTGGAAAGCCAATGAATTCGACTCTTACTTTACAAATGTAGAAACTGAGGCCCTCAGAGGAACAGTGGGATGCTAAGGTCACACAGCCCGAGTCTGCGGCAGAACTGACATTCACCCCCTCATAACCAGGGCTCTTTTTTTGGGGGGGGAGGGGGCAGTTTACATTCTATCTTCGGAACTTGTTTCCAGTGTTGATTTATTCTCATGGCTCCTTTGTGGGTACCCTGTGCCCCGCTGACCTCAGGTCACACTTTGTGTCCCCAACACTGTGTAATATGTATTATAGTTATCGGCACTGGTGTTTCAACGACTTTCTAGGCTGACCACTGTGCTGAGGGCACAGACTATGTCCCTCAGAGCTGGCCCAAGTCTTTGTTCAATAAATGTTTGCTTAATGAATGAGTGAGTGAATGAATGAATGAATTCTGGGACCACAGCTCAGTCCTCTTCACTAGATCACACTGCCTCGCCCAAGATATCGCCAAGTGCAGATAGGCAGACTACTGGAGAGGAAGTGAAAGGAAGATCTGCTGATGTGTTCAACTCATTTCACAGGAGAAGTCATTGATTCTAAAAAGCTGAGAATGCTCTCCTTACTCATCGCTATCTTTTTAAACTCTCGGGTTCTTACCAGACTTAGCCCAGGTACCATCTCCTACCTGAGGCCCCTCTACATATCCCTAGTGGTAGTGACGCTCCCTGAAATTACTCTGTATTTATTTTGTCTTGATCTATCAGAGACTGGTTGTTTCCCAGTAGACTGGAAGGTTTTTGAGGGCAAGGAGTGTTTTATTTTTGTCTTTGTATCCCCACTGTCTGGTACAGTGCCTAGCATATAGGAGATGTTTAATAAATGCCTACTGAATTGAATTGTTGAAAATATGAAAATGTGACCCACGCTAACCTGAAATTCCTTTCATCACTTTGCCTACCTTTCCCTACCTCCAACCCTGGGGAATGCTGAGAGGAACTCTGTTCCCTCTTTCATTTCTTCATCCATCCCTTCTTTCCTTTCTTCTTCTTCTTCTTCTTCTTCTTCTTCTTCTTCTTCTTCTTCTTCTTCTTCTTCTTCTTCTTCTTCTTCTTCTTCTCCTTCTCTCTCTCTCTCTCTCTCTCTCTCTCTCTCTCTCTCTCTCTCTCTCTCTCACTCTCTCTCTCTCTCTCTCCCTCCCTCCCTTCCTCCTTTCCTCCCTCCCTCCCTCCAATATCTAATCTTGCTGCTCAGGGAATTTTTTTTTTGCTTCCTTCCCTATATTCATTTATCCATTAATTAAACAAAAATTATTTATTTTTCCTTTCTTCCTCCCTTCATTCACCTGTCCTTCCCTCTTCCCTTCTCTTCTTTCCATTCCTTCTTCCTCCATCTGTCCTTTCCCCTTTTCTCTATCCATTACTTCTTTCCTCTTTCTCTCCCTCCACCCTGCCCTCCCTCCTGATCCTCATTCACCTTCATGATTCCATTCCAGTTGTCCCCAGTAGAGACCTGGAAAAGCGTGAGGAAAGCCATGCCGAAGTTCTCAAAGGTGGCATGACGGCTCATGCCCTCACAGGGATGCTCATCACTGCACACTAGGAAGGGAAGGAAAAACGTTAGAAATGGGCATCCCTTGCCTCCTCTGGGTCTATGGATGGCTTCCTTGCACAGACTGGCTGGGCAGTCTAGGGGGCAAGGGACCCCTGTGTTCGTCAGACCTTCCCACAAACCCTGCTCTGGCCAATGGAGACGCTCTGGGATGGAGCATCATGTCTTGGTCAGGCTGAGCTGTCATCCTTGCCTCTTAGGACTGCAGGTGACAGGGTGAGAGTGGGCAGCACAATGCCATCTGCTGAGCCAGCCTCCTGCTCTCTGAAGTGTGTCTGGCACATTTCATGGCAGAATAAGCTCAAGGAAGAAGCCTGGGTGGTAGAAAGGCTGGGGCTGGAGGCAGCAGACGTAGGCTTGACGCCACTTCTGCCCTTCACTGGTCATGTGTCCTTGGCTAAGCCCTTGAGGCTCCCTTGGGTGCTTCCTCAGTAGAAAAAAGAGGGGGCCAAGCTGGATGGTCTCAAAGGGCCCTTCTCATGCCAAATGGAGGAGTTGGAGATTTTTTTAATGGTGAATTAAGAATATATCACCTTGGTAACATGAAAGCTGGCACCTTTGTATGGATTCAAATCATAAGTGAAAACATAGGATTTTGAGTTAGAAGGGAGCTTAAAGATTATACAGTTCAACTTCCTCACTTTACAGGCAAAGAAACTGGAGCCCAGATAAAGGAAGGGATTAGTTCAGTGTTGCACAGATAATAAGGAGCGAAGCTGAGAGTCAAACTCAAGTCTTCTGAAGCCAAACCCAGTTACCTTGCTACCTCTCTGTCTCCTCTGTGTGTATTTCTGTCTCTTTCCCTCTATCTCTCTGTCTTTTCTCTCCTCGTCTCTCTCTGTATCTCTCTTTTTCCTATGTGTGTGCATTTCTGTGTCTCTTTCCCTCTGTCTCTCCTCTCTCTGTGTTACTCTCTCCATCTCTCTCTCTTTTTCTCTCTTCCTCTCTCCTCCTCTGTTTCCCTCCCTCCTCCCTCCTCCCTCGTCGCTCAGTCTCCCTCTCCTCTCCCTGTCTCTCCCTCTCTCAAACATTTAAGACCACAGATCTAGATCTGGCCAGGACCTCAGTCCTACTTTCTCATTTTACAGATGAGGAAACTGAGAGCCAAAGAAGAACAATTGTCTTGTTAAAAGTCATGCAAGTAGCATAGAGTCACATGCAGCTTTCTGTCCTGCAGTTAAGGTCACCTTGGAGGGAAAGGACCATCACATGAGCTCCATGATAACACAGAGATTATCATCAATCTCAGATTTCCACAGGGAACCACCTTTCATCCCTGGCACAAAAACAATGATCTTTCCCAACAACCCCAAACCACAAGAAACCATAAGATCATAAAGCCTGGAACCAGAGGGGTCCTTGGCGACCCCCCTCCTTATTTTACAGATAACAAACAAGTCACAGTTCCTCTGTGCTCAGTCAGGATCAGAGCAAGGGTTCCAGGCTGTGACTTACGACTCCAAGCTACCTCTCTGAGAGTACCTGGGCAGGACTCTAAACTTGGCTCAGGAACAAGGGGCCAATTCTTTCCCAGTCTGAGTCTTGGTTCATGCAAGCCACTATCCTTGCAACGTAATGGGGAAACTAGCCCCCTGCTTATTCCTGCCTGCCCCTTCCCTACTCACCCAGCTTCCCGAACAGTTCCACACCCAGCGCGGCGTAGATGAAGAAAAGAAGCATGAAGAGAAGGCCCAGGTTCCCCACCTGAAAGAAACATGGACATGTTAGGAGGGATCGTGGGCCCACCTTGCAGGTTGCAGCAACAGGGGAAGCCTGCACATTTATGGGCCCGATGTCTCCTCCGGACCATTAGCCTTTGCTCTGCCCCTCCTCCCCAGAACAGAACCTGAGGGGGTAAGGACCTAATAAATGTGGTGGAGCCATTGGAAGGGCCGCTTCCTCCCACCACGGTGAGCACTTTCTTGGTCAGCTTGCTTTGGACAGGACCTGTGGTTTCACTGGACCACTGAGGAAGCTTATGAAAGCATTGCCTGAGGCCTTGAGTGGCTGCTTTGGTGGGCCACGAGTCAAGCCCTTTCTGATTGCAAGGCCATGTGTAGCCCCTTCCTGACCCTTCTCCTCTTTCTTCCTATGGAAATTCTGCCTATTCAACATCCCAAGGCTTTGTACTGGTCCCTCTGCAAATTCCCCTCTTTCATTCTCATGGCTTCCACCATTATTTCTTTCCGAACCATTCCCCAGTTGACATCTTTAGTCATGAGAACCATAGAGTCATAGGTCTTGAACTGTACAACTCCCTCATTTTACAGATGAAGAAACCAAGGTCTGGGCTGATTAAAAATGTCTTGTCCAAGATTACATAGGGATCAAATGTCAGCTACAACCAGCCCTGGATCAATATAAAGCATTTCTACACATCACTCTCCTCCTTAGGTTCTGCAATTCCATCATTCTGGCCTGCTCACTGTCTGTTACTCCATCTCTCACCTCCATGCTTTTGTACTACCCCATTTCTATGGTCACCCACTAGACATTTCTACTCAGATGAATCATTGTGGAGGGGGTTGATCCCTGGCTCTCAAAGGCCCTGAGGGCAGTACATAAGCTCTGACAGATCTCACCAAGCAAGATGGCCCAGCGTTGGCAGTGTGTCTGTCATTAAAGTTGAATGGGGAGAGGTCCATCACCTCACTCAGAATAGCCAAAGTCATGACACTGTCCATACCCTGTATACTATATATTTTCACAATGGTTTACATGTTTTCTCCTCGTTGGAAGGTAACCTCTCTGAGGGTAGGGCCTGTCTTTTGCCTCTCTTTCTACTATTTAGCAAAATGCCTGGCACATAGTAGACCCTTAATAAATACTTGTTGACTGATAGAAGGGTTGTAAGATAGAGATATTATCTGTGAAGAGTGTCCCCATGGGTGAAGATTTCTTCCCCACCTGGTCCCTTCTTACCTTTCCATCACCTAGCTCTAGGCCTTTGAACTGACTACCCCCCATTCCACAGTTGGATTATGCTGCTTACTTTGGGAGCTTAATGAATGCTTGTTAAATTAAGTGATCTAGATCTATCTAAGCAGTAGGGATACACAGAGAATCAAAAGTTGGGGTGAGGGCAATGTCAGAGTTGAGAGAAGGGGGAATATTTAAGAGATGTTGCAAAAGTGAAACCAGTAGCCTTGGCACCAGCTTGCATATGAGGGGGATGAGAGAAAGGGAAGAATCCAGGAAGATTCCTAGATTTTGAGCCTGAGACACTGGGAGGATGGTGGTGACCTCTGCAGTAAACAGGTAAGGTAAGAAGGGGAGGTGGGGTTGGGGGAGAGATAATGAGGTCACTTTTGAACATGTTGAGCTTAAGATGTCTACTGGACATCCAGTTTGAGATGTCTGTAGGTCAACTGGAGATATAATATGTACACACACATCACAGGTTCACAGATTTAGAGCTGGAAAGGAGCTTAGAGACAATTAAGTCCAATCCCCTCATTTTAAAGATGAGGAAACTGAGGCCCAGAAAGGAGCAGGTTAGTAAGAATCAGGTGGGATTTGAACTCAGGCCTTCCTGGTTCTAGCACTCTATCCACTACTCTACATTGTCAGTGTGGAGATCTGCTGTGCTAATTGTTTGATGACACTAAAAAGAGCAGTTTATTATGCAAATCAGATGCCATCTTAATGGACTTTTCTCCAGCCAAGCATGTGTCAAAGCTGTGTAAGAGACTTTGGAAGATGAAAAACAGAGACTCCTTCCTCTGGTCATTATTATCAAGCAGGCATATGATATATCTTTGAGGTGTTTACCACTGTCATGGAGAATGGCCAGGGCAGGGTCCAAATAGAAGAGAGAATACCTATAAATGATGGAGCCCAGCAGATGTTCTTGTTTGTGGGTGCCATTGGATTAACTACAGCAAGGCCTGGAACATTACAGAGCTTCCCTACATAAGAGCCATAAATCATTTGGAAAAGTTCTGCCTATCCACACAGGAAAAACCAAGTGGATGAGAAATACTCTTTGTCCAAATATTGATGTGCAGTTGGAGAGACAGCCCATTCAAGTTGATGCACTATGGATGGAGAGTGAGCCAGGTCCAGAAGTGAACAGAAGGATAAAAGTGGGCTGGGTTGCTTCTGGGAAATTGTACAATGTTTTTAATGACCCTGAGCTTCTACCAGATGTAAGAATTCAGTATTCTTCTGTTGAGTGACTGTGAGTCATGGAGTCTACAGTCTTGGAAAAGTTGAAATTGAAGCCATGGAAAAGTGCCCAGTGTGTGTGAATAGGATCTTACCAGTAAGGAACTATGCAGGAGAAAGATGACATCAGAGAAGTGCCTAACCAGAAAAAAAGATGAGTAACAATGAATAAAAACGTGATGAGAGGAAAGGAGAAAGTGATGTATAACTCATGTGTTCCATTAGTATCCTTGCAAGGTCAAGAGAATTAGGGGAAGACACTCTATAACATGGGTAGCTAGCTGGTGTAGTAGATAGAGCACTGAGTCTGGAGTCAGGAAGACCCAAGTTCAAATCCAGCCTCAGATACCTACTAGCTGTGTGAATGCAGACAAGTCACAACCCCTCTCTGGAACTCAGTTTCTTCATCTGTAAAGTGAGGAAGTTGGGCTTTTTGGCCTCTGAGGTCACTCCCAGCTCTAAATCTGTGATCCAGTGGGCAAGCATGGTTGACCTGTGATCTGCCTCTTGGAGGAATGACCCATATCAAAAGATCATGGCTCCATTCAGAGTACTAAATTGTCTTATGGGGCAATTGGCCATGCTTTCAGGATAGGCCCAGGAAGAGACCATATGTCCTCTATCTCAGGACTAGCTGAGCTTAACATGGGGAGGCTTCTCATCAGACTGGCCATAAAGCAGAGAGTTTTTTAGCCACAACAACTTATCAAAATTTTCCACCAAGGTAGAAAAGGGTTGAAATCTGCAATAGTGGAGGAAATATCTATATTACTGAAATCATAAGATCCTTAACATATTAAATTATTATTCTTAACCTCTGTCTTTCCTCTGTTGTAATGAGACTGTCACTCATCATCACCCAGACATAACCATGACCCATAGACAATCTAAGAAATTTTTAATAGATATGACCACACCAAATAAGTGTACTCTCCAATCTCCATTTGGAATGAAAAACTGTCAAAATCCATACACTTAGTCGAAGAAATTAAAGCCACATGAGAGAGAGATGAGATCTGGGCCTTCCTCATCATCCTATCCACAGCAAGCCTACACAAGATGAGTCTGTATCCCAATACTTTCATTCAATTACAAAAAGCAATCATTTTAACTATCTGAGCAGGAGCCTGAAGAATATTAAGCATAAAATAAAAAAGGGGGATAGTAACATGTGCGAGGAATATTCCTATCTGAGCTCCTTTGAAGATAAGATGCTACTACTACCACCACCACCACCACTACTACTACTACTACTACTACTACTACTACTACTACTACAACTACTACTACTACTACTACTACTACTACTACTACTACTACTGCTACTATTACTACCACTACATTTATAATATAAATAATAACAATAAAAGTAATAATAATGTTTTATAGAGCTTTAAGGTAAACGTTTAGCTCATGTCATTTGCACAGACACCATGGAAGGTAAATATTACAGATATTAGCATCATTATAAAGATGAAGAAATGAGTCTCACAGGAGGGAAAGGAATTGGCCAATGATTCACCCCAGATACATGCATTCTGAGTGAGATCCCTGAGAAAAGGGAGCTGTACGGAGGTATAACATGGGCTCTTTGCACTTTAGGCTGTTAGCACCACCAAGAAGGCAGAGCAGCTGAGCTATGGGAACAGGAAGGCAGCTCAGAGGCATCAACTTCTTTCCATGTCTGAAGCAGTCAATAAAAGGCAGAGAAAGACCAGGCTTATGGGCTAGTAGTCTTCCTTATATTGATTCTTATACTGTGGCTGTCAAAATGAGTTCAAATAGCTAAGTATAGGACTCAAATCCAGGTCTCTCCTAACTTTAAGCCCATTTACAAAGAGACTTGTTAATCCTCATTTCTCAGAAAAGGAAGCTAAGACTTGGGGGTGACTTACCCTGAGGCCGTCTGGCCAGTCAGAACTCACACTCACACCCTATCTCCTAGCCATGAGCCAATATTCTAGGGAAGAGACTGAGCATTGTCTTACCTGGGGGAGGGCCTGCACCACTGTGTCCAACAGGGCCCGCATCCCGGTGGCCATCTTCAGCAGCTTCAGCACTGAGTGGGGAGAGTCAAATAGCTGGTGAGGGGTTGAGAAGGCCAAGAGTGACAAGGAACTGCCTGGATGAGTGAATTTGTGTGTGAGGATGCAAAAGGGAAAGGGAAGCTGTGATTTGAAAGTCTGAGTGTGGGTAAGCTGTCTGCATGATTATAACCACAGGGAGCCAGAGAAATGGAATGAGTATGTATGTGAATGAGTGTGTATGTGTGTGTGTGTGCTCACACATGTGTGAGTGCCAAATCTTCTCACAGGATGCTCTCCATCCACACCCTGTCCCTTTTTCTATGCCTCTTACTTCTTTATCACCTACTCCCATCTCCCTCAGCCACAGTATAAAGGAGCATTGGTCAAGTCCAGAAAAAAAAAATCACCTTCCTCTCTTGACATGTACAAAGGCTACAAGGGGAGGTTCTTAACTCCCCACCCCCAATGGAAGGGGGCACTTGGGGTACCCACACTGCAACCAGGTGCACCCTCAGTCTATCTCCTCTCCTGCGATCAGGGCTATGGGTATAGTCCAGGGGCTCTGAGGTGGCAGCCTGCTTGAATGGGGTCTCCCTGAGAAGCATCCTCCACCCACCTCTAACCCTCTTAGTACCTGCACTCCCAAACCAGCCCACCCTGGCACCTCCTCACCTCGGGCTATACGCAGTACTCTCATGATGCGGATGATGGTTGGATTGATGGGAAGGGCAGCATTAATCTCAATCTCCTCTAGGGTGATGCCCATGACTGACAGGAGCACAATGGCCAGGTCCAGCTGGTTCCACCTGAATGCCCAGGATGGAAGGTAGAGACACACTAGTTCAGTGGCTCAGATCCACAGCAGTGACGTCGAAGCAGAGATAGTCCTTACTGACGTCTAGGAGGCTTTGCTTTGGGATGGGATGAACTGGGGAGGGGAGAAGGGAAGTGGTCCCCAATCTCCTGGTACCTCTGGGGTCAGAAGAGCCTCCAGAGAGTTTCTGGCTCCAGCCATCCCTAGGCAGCCATTTAGAATGCCAGAATCACAGAACACATAATTGGGATAAATGAAACCTTAGGGGCCAAGTCATTTCAAAGAATCATGGATTTAAAACTATCCATTTACTTCATCGGATCTTAGATCTAGGGACCATCTAGTCCAACTGCCCATGAGGAAACTGAGACAAGGGAGATTAAATAATGATAGTGGTTGTGTCAGAGTCAGGATTTGAATCCAGGTCCTAGGACTCTTTCCTCTGCTCCATCACAGACCACCTTAGAGATCATTGAATCCAAGGTGAGGAAACTGGGGCCCAGTGAGGGAAAGGAGCTTGGTCATGATCACACAGCCAATAAGGCCTGAGTCATAACTCAAACCCAGGTCTCCTGACTCCCAAGCCTAGAACTCTTTGCATTACAGCACATAGCTTTTCAACAGCCCCAATATGTGGCTTATTTGCTTATAATGATCTCGTTGAAGGGGCATCCCCTATATCCTGGGACATCCCATGCCATCTTGAGATGGCTGTCCCTATAAGTTGGCTCCTTAGGTCAGATTAAGGCCTGTCCCCATATGGTTTCCCATTCCCCTCGCTCGGCTGCTCCTTGTTCTGGTCTCTGGGCCAAGAAAATGGATCTGATCCTTCTTCCTCATAAAAACAATGACCAGACACTACACCATAGCCCCTCTCACCCTGGCTTTCTCTTCTTTTTTGTAAAAGGTTGAGTTTGAGGTGGAGAATCCAGTAGCAAACTAAGTGTCAGGCCTGGAATTCCAAGAAAAGAATTCTGGAGGGCTTGTTAGGTCTCTAATCCAGCTTCCACCAAAACACTGCCAGTGAGGAATAATTCATCCAACTCATTTGCTTTGCTCTTTAGGAAGTTTTCCTTTATGCTGACCTCAAATTGCCTCTACACAACTTTCCTATGACTCATTCTCCCTTGTTAAGCCCTCTGGGGTCATGACCAACTAGGCTGAAGTCCACATAACAGCATCTCAAATTCTTTAAGACAACTGTAACATTTCCTGAGTTTCCTCTTTTCTAGGTTAAACATCCCTGATTCCTTTCACCCAGGCTTCATATTGTGACAACTTCACATTCTCCAGCTCATTGATGGCCTTTTTTTAACCCAGGATGGATTATAATATTCTAGATGTGGACTGATCCCTGGGATTCTTTCAAAGGGTCTTTGTAGGCTATGACTTCCAGTCCTTTCACGCTCCTCTGGACACTCTGCTATTTGTCAATGCCATTCCTAAAACATGGCACTGAGATCCAGGCTTTGTCCAATCAGCACCAAGTAGGAGAAGACTGCTCTCTTAGTCCTGTCTGGCAGCTGAGGGCAAAAGTCCAGCCAGGATCCAAGGCCCTGGGCATGAGCTATCCTCTCTCCCCTATTAGTGATCTAGTCCCTGGACCACTGCACCAATAGAAGCTGGAAGCCCCAAGGAAGGGAAGGATGACTTACAGCTGGGAGAGTTCCATAAATGGTGGGTACAAGTTCATGATGCAGTAGGAAGAGTCTTGATGCAGAGTCAGAGGACCTGAGTTCAGATCCTGGGTCTGCCATCTTTTCTCTGTGTGACTAACCTAGGCCTTGGCATCTCATCATATAAAATGAAAGGATTGGACCAGATGGCTTCTAAGACCCCTTCCATTTCTAGAGCTATGGTCCTAAATCACTTAATCTCCCTAGGCCTCAGTTTCCTCCTCTGTAAAATGAGAGGGTTGGATCAGATGGCCCTCAAGGTCCTCTCAAGCTTGAAACCTTTGATCCTCTGATCTCAAGTCAGACTGGATTTGCCATCAAAGACAGATTATGAGGCTAGGGAACAGCTAACGTAGCAAGGATGGTGCCCTGAAAAGTACCCAGGGTTGACTGTCAGCAGACATGGCTTGGCTGTTAACTCACTGGGTGACTTTGGGGAGAGGTCCAGGCAAAGAGAAATGAGAAAATGGAGGAGAGGGAGATTGCTTTCTGTTAGAGGCAAATCAGGAAAGACTTCTTAGATGAGGTGTCCAACTCAATAACCAAAGTCCATATAGTATTTTGAAATACATAGCACTTTACATGCATTGTCTCATTTGAGTGTCACAACATCACTGTGAAGTAGGTATGACAGGTCCCATTATACAGATGAGAAAATTGATGCTCAAGGAGAATTGATTTGCCCAGGATCACACAGGTTTTGGAGATGTGGTTTGCAACTGGATCTTGCTGGCTCCAGGACCAGCCTTCTATGCACTTGGCTCTCATGCCAGAGCTGGGCTTGCAAGGAAAGGAGTGAATTCTATAGAGACGGGATATGATGTTTATATGTGAGGGATAGTGCCATTAGTTACCCTTTGTCCCCATGGGGAGCTCTAAGGAGGAGGAAGAGAGAATGAGGTTCACCCTCACACCTGGTCACAGCCCCCAGAACCACACCCCATCACATTCTAACTGCCTCTGGTGCTGCCACATCTCAATTTTCCACTGCTCTGCTCCTTCCCATGGTGGGGGAGGTGGGCACAGGTCTGCTCTACTCACCTGTCTTTGAAGAAACGTCTCAGCCCAAATGCTACCAGCTTCAACATGGCTTCCAGTACAAAGACCGTGGTGAACATGTAGTT
Organism: Bettongia penicillata ogilbyi; assembly: GCA_023548195.1. Taxonomy (NCBI): domain Eukaryota; kingdom Metazoa; phylum Chordata; class Mammalia; order Diprotodontia; family Potoroidae; genus Bettongia; species Bettongia penicillata. The sequence continues at coordinate 5,946,009 of JAJHZJ010000150.1, read as the reverse complement.
GCAGTATTTGAGAGCGATCTCCAAGGACTGCAGGGTGAGAAAAGGAGGCATGAGTCATCTCACAGAACTGTCTTCCTTTGAGTTGGCCAAAGAGGGCACTGGAAGGGAGAAAGGGATGGGTCAATGACTCTGCCCAGGCCGTGCCAGACATATGGATCTTGAATAAGATTCTCTAGAAGAAGGAGTTACAGAGATATAGAACATAGGCTCCCTGTTCCTGGAGCTGTTAGCACCATCAGGAAGGCAGGACAGCTGAGATGTGGAAACAGGAAGGCAGCCCAAACAAAAGCATCAACTCCTCTCCAAAGATTAGGCTTCTGGGCTAGTGTTGCTTATGCTGTGGTTTCTTAGATGAGTTTACTGACAAGAGAATCAGGTGGTACCTCTTTAAGGCAGGGCAGTGTAATTTCAGGGAGTTCAGTCTTCCTATGATGCTTTCCCTGGACATGCACAGTGTGTTTCTCTTATGACAAGTGTGTGTTGAGGAAAGCCTTGTGTGTTGGGCCGAGCTGTAAGCTACTTGAAGCCTTAGACACAAGGGATTGTGTCACAAAGCCAACAACACTTTTACTAAACAATGCTTGTTAGTCCCTTCCCTAGTCTCTTGGTTTATGAGGTTAAAGGAACTTAGCAGGCAGTAGTTTTCAAGTCCATGACCAGGGAAGTTTCAGAATTGGACCCAGGGTGGGGACTCTGGGGGCTGAAGAGAGGGCTACGCATATAGGCTGCATTTTGCATGAAGTCACAGCTGGTTAGAGTACCTGACTTCCTTAAAATCCCACCTTCTACAGATGCCCTTCCTTGACATCTTAATTCCCAAGCTTTTCCTCTTTAATTGTCCTGTATGGAGCTTGCTTTGTATATACTTGTTTGCACATTATCCACACCCCCCCTCCCATTAGACTGTAAGCTCTGAGGGCAGGGTCTGTCTTTTGCCTCTTTTCCAACCCCTGGTGCCTGGCACACAGTAGGTTTCCTTATAAATGTTGGTTGAGTGATATTAAGGGATTATCACGGCCTTTATCACTTCTCTCTGCACCTTTTCTGTTTCTGTTTTTCTCTCCACTTCTCTTTCTTTCTTTCTCTCCTCCCCCCCATTCTCTCTCTCATCCTCTCTTTCTCCCCCTTTCTCACTCCTCTCCCCTCTCTTTCATCCTCTGTCTCTCATTCTCCCTCTCTCATTCTCTCCCTCTCCCTTTTCTTTCTTATTTAAGGTTACTTGGTTACTATTTTCCCCCATCCCACAGACAATCTCCAGAATATCTATGAAGGCCAGAATGCAAGTGCTGCAGCCTCAGCAGAGGGCCAAAGGGCAACGTTCTGCCCATGTTTATTTGGTGGAAAGGGAAAATTAGCTCCTGAAGGGCCTTCTTTTTCTTGAAAGTTTCTTTAGTGATTTCTCCCTGAAGGCCTTTAGGCCCTTCCTCCTCCCTGCCCTCTGTCCTGACTCCAGTGCCTGGGACATTCTGCTCAGCTGCCTGTCTGCCCTTCGAAGGATAATGACAGCTCTGCTTTCCCATGCCAGCTCAGCCTGAGACTTGGTCCTCCATTCAGAGCCAGCCTTGTCTATCACCCACTACCCCCCTTGCTCCCTGCTCAGTCAGACCTCCATCCCCCAGCCACGTCAAGGTGCTCATTAACAGGGTGAGCATGGCACATTTGGAGACTTCTCTAACCCCTGAGGTTAATGTCAAGAAAGGACACTTCATATCCCTTAATGCCCCCTGCCAGAGACAGACTCCTGGCCTGACTGGGCATGAGAAGAACCAGTGGACCATTTCTGATCTTATTATCTAGAGAAAAAATAAACAATAAACCCTGAAAAGCCTCTCATGGACAACTACCATCTACTTACAGATCAGTAATGACTAACTGCCTGTCCTTTCCCCGGTAAGTCATGAGAAAGATCCAGGGCCATCACACAAAGCAAGGAAATGGAGTAGGATGGGAAGGGAGACAAGGGTCCCATCAGCCCATTCTCCATTATCTCATTGCACATTTCCCTGAATGCTCCTCTTCCCACCTCTGGACAGAGTCTGTCTGCCATGTCTCCACCTTCCTCTCTGCCTCCATCTTCACCTCTTCCTCTCTTCCCTCCAAGCCTGGGTCAGGCACCGCCATCTCCATGATTCCAGACCCTCTTCCAGTATGCTCCTACCTCCTCAGATCCATTTTCATTACCTTGTCTTCGTATGTCCCGGATCCTCCCAGGAAAGTGTGAGCCACACTCCCCTTGTCTGTGGTGCCATCTGGGATGTGGGAATGGCTCTCCATCCTCTGTCCTTTTTTTTCTCACCCTATCCCCTCACATCTTTTAACTCTAAGTCAGGGTCTTTCCAACAGAATCCACTGAGACCAAGAGCTGGGATGAGCTTGGAGGTAACAGTGGAAAGAGTGCCTGGTCTCAAGTCAATTAGCCTGGGTTCAAATCCTGCCTCTTCTGGTTACATAGTTAAAGGAACGTGGGCAGGTTATTTCACTGTGGGCCAGTTTCCTGTAAAATGAAGGGATTAGGCTAGGAGACCTTGGAAGTTCATTCCAACTCAAGGTGATCTGAATTCAAATCCTTCCTTAGACACTTGCAGTCTCTGCACTCTAACTGTGACTACCCTCTCTGTGATCTTAGATCCTTCCTTGTTTGGGCCTCAGTTTCCTAATCTGTGAAATAAGGGGGTCCTCTGGGCTCTCCTTTTCCTCTGCATCTAGGCTCTTATGACCCTGTTTTCTGTCTCTCATCTTAATTGCTTAAAGTTTCTCCCTTCCTTCAAATCTCATGGGTAGAAAGTGTTACATAAATATCACATGTGGGATTTCAACTCAGGCCCTCAGACTCCAAAGCCAGTTGTTGCATTGTGTTCCCTCTCCTACAATCAGAGAGATGGAGAGCTCCAGCTGGAGAAACTAAGATGGAGGTGGGTGTAGGTAGGGGTTGGGTCTGGGTACTGGGGGTCCACTCACCATGGGCTGATTGTAGTGTTCCAGGGACATGGTCACGACATTGAGGCAGATGATGAAGGTGATGAAGATATCCAGGTAGTGACTGGTACAGACAGAATGAATAAGGAGCCGGGTAGGGCAGTAGGTAGCGTAATATGGGAGCCGCTGGGCTTCTGCAGAGGCAAAGGGGAGGGGACCCACCCCAGATAGACATGGGGCAAGAAAGAGAGGAGAGGAAGGAGGCATGAGGGGGAGGGAGGGAGCAGGGGAACCAAGGGTCAGGGGGACGGGTGGTGGGGAACCAGGAAGAATATGGGAAAAAGGGATCAAGGAAATAAAAAAAACAGAGAGGAAGAAAGTGGAGGAGGGAAAGATCAGAAGAAGGAGGGAAAGACAGTTAGTGAATCCAGGACAATCTGTGGAGATTAATTAGAACATGCCTCAATGAACTAAGACCATGAATGAGAAGACAAGCTCAGAAAAGGGACCAGAAACAGGCAGGAAATGGAGATCCCCTGTCTTGGGCTGGAGGTGGGAAAGGAGAGGAAGACAGTGGAAGGGCCAGGCCAAATCTACCCCCACCCCCAGCTGAGTTGGCCTTCCAAGTGGAGATGGGCTCCAGAGCCAGAGTCTGAAGCCTGAGGGAGCATCTCCAAGGTCTGGGGCAGAGGGATCTGAGGAGAACTGAAAGGTAGTTTTCCAATTCATCAGGAAATACCTCCCTCTCCCCCTGAGGGCCAATAGCCAGAATGTCAAGGCTTCTATCTCTCTCCATCTTCACTTGTGTACAAGCAAAACTGGGCAAGGATTCTGCCCAAGATGGGAGAGGATATTGGCAAGAACTAATGCCCTTGGGGTTCCTCAGTACTTCAGACATTCCACTGAAGATTAGATTTAGAACATAGGAAAACTAAGATGGCACCCAGGCACACGAGGTGTTTAATATAGCTTGTTGAACTCAATTGATGAGGATCACGCAGACCCACCCTGTCCTCCCCACCTCCACAATCCAGGCTAAGGGTAGGGGCAAAATGGATGAAACTTTGGGGAATGGGGGAGGTGGAAGGAGTAGAGAAGAGGAGAAGGTTTTGCTGGGAAAACCCCAGCCTACGAACCCAACGCACACTTAGGCTGGGCCTTACTCCTTCGCTTCTTCTCCAGCCGCCGTAGTCGCTTCTCCTCCCGCCGACGTGCCTCCTCTGCTTCCTGGTGTTGCCGGCACTTGTGGAAATTCTCCACCACCACCCCCACAAACATGTTAAGCACAAAGAAGCTGACAATGAGCAGGAAGGAGATGAAGTACAACAACATCCAGGGATTGTGGTTGGTGACAGGCTAGAAAAAGAGAAATTGGAAATCAGAGTTAGACCATCATCTTCCACCACACCCCACAATAATCACCAGATGGACATGGGCTTACTTAGGCACGCCATAAAAAATTTTCAAGGAAAATGGAAGATGGTATCTTTCATACCTATAGTCAGTGGGAAATTGTTAACCAAGATAATACAGACAATTCGGATTGCATAAAATGAAACAGCTTTTGTACAAACAGAATCAATGCATTTAGAATTTAAAAGGGAAGCAGTCAAGTGCGGAAAATAATCAAATATCTCTGATAAAATCCAAGATATGTAAATAATTTACAAAAACATAAAAGGCCAAGAACTTTTCCCCAATAAATACACAGCTAAAAATTATGAACAAACAGTTTTCAGAAGACAAAATGCAAATGATCAGAAACAATTTGTCAAAATGCTCTAAATGGAAAAAGACTATCCCGAGTGTCACTCATATGACTAAGAGGTTCACTTACCAAATGTGTCCAAGGTTGTAAAATCTGAGAATAAAGCTCAGAACGTAAAAGAAATTTTTTTCTTTCCTTTTCCAAACTTTGCTTGATAGAGAATATGGAAACATTCTAAAGACAGGTGGCTGCTTTGGGGAGAGTAAGGTGGATAGAGAAGCAAGATAAAGAAAAGGAATGGGAAAAGACAGTATGTGCCAGCCAGGCTATTCTCCTGGTCTCTACTTCCTCTCCCCCCATATCTTGACTCCAAACCTTCATTTACTCTGTCCTTGGGATGCCCCTTGCCTCTTCTCCACTTATCCAAATCCTCAACCTGCTCAAGTCCTCCACGAAGCCTGGGCTGGCCACTCCAGCCTACAAGGAACACTCTCTGACAAGGGAGGTCAGGACAGCACTGGTCCTCAACTCCAAACATCCAACAGCCTCCTTAATGTTTCCCTTAATGGTCTACTTTAGGAGCCTATCCAGCCCTTTCTTAGACTTTTTACCTTTTAGGGTCAGAATCAGTCAATCAGTAAGGATTTATTAGGAGACTTCTTTGTGCTTGGAACTAGGTTAGGAGCTGGGGAATACAAAAGCAAAAATTGGGCAGTCTTTGCCCTCAGAAAGCTACCATTTTATTGGGGAAGACAACATGGATATATATAAATAAGAGATAACTGGGAACAAGGGAGACCCAGTTGTCGAGGAGGGGGTTAGGTAGGAGGAATCAGGAAGGGTCTCCTGTGGAAGGTGATACTTCAGTTGAGTCTTGAGGGAAATTAGAATTCTATGAGGCAGAAGAGGGAGTGCATTGTTGATGTAGGGAAGGGCAATTGGTACAAAAGCACAGAAGTAGGAAATGGAAGAATCCACTGCTCAGATTCACCTATGGGTCACTGTATCACCCAGCTACTTCTACTCTAGATACTAACAAAAGACAACAGAATGAAGGCAGAGCTACTCAACTCTTGAGCTTCTTTGTTTGTTAACCAAGGAGAACATTGTTTGGATGAAGAAGTCATGAGATGGTTAATAGGAAACTGAAACCCCAATGACAAGGCAGACTGTACCCCAGGATGCCACACTTGTGTGTGTGAATTCTGAGAAGATATTGGGAATCTCTGGAAAAACCACCAAAGACAGGAGAGGAAGTGCAAGACTAGAAAAAGAAATATGTCCTGAATTTTCAAAAGAGAAGGTTTTCCAAACCATAGGCTAATGAGTTTGACTCCAATTTCTGGCACAATCTAGAATTTATTCTTAAAAGGATGAATTGAGAATACTTTTTAATTTACTTTATGTAAATTCACATTATGTGAATTTGACTTTAAGTTGAGAATTCTGGAAGAAATCTGCATTCCAAAAAACCACCTATTTATAAATTTTACAGCATAATACTGTGCTCTCTCCTCTCTCCTCTCTCTCTCCTCTCTCTCTCTCTCTCTCTCTCTCTCTCTCTCTCTCTCTCTCTCTCTCTCTCTCTCTCTCTCTCTCTCTCTCTTTTCCTGCCCCTAGGCTAGGTGGTCCACCCATCCACCACCAAAAAAACCCTTCCAAGTGAAAATAGTGCATAGAAAGACCTCCTACACTGGCACCACTGGATTGGGAACTTGGATTGAGACTTCCAGAGTCAAGAGAGAAAACCTTTGCTTCCCCAGCTCACCCCTGGATCCAGCCCTGAATATTTCATATATCTGCGCTGGGCACCACATCTACCCCTAGCCTCTGTGTCCATCCATCCTCTCCTAACTTCCAAAAGAGTTTGGTTGGGGTGGGGGTGTCATTGAATAACAGGTTAGAAAATGGGTCACGTCTAATCAGATGGAATGTATTTGGGACAGGTTTGAAGTCTCACATATAGATTTATTTGGGTTCAAAAATCATCTGCATAAATACAGGATGACTGAACAGACATGGCTGGACCATAGGTCCCATTTTCTTTAAGTCATAAGGGAGTGTTCTGTGTAATTTCTAAGCTCAACATGAAACAGTGGTGTGATGTGGCAGCCAAAATATTTCCATGGGATCCTGGGTAGGGTGGAAAAATGGGAATAAGCATTTCTGAGCATCTACTATGTGCCAGGCACCATGCTAAACACTTTAAACATGTCATCCCATTTGATCCTCACCACAACTCCAGGTGGTAAGTGCTATTATCATTTTCATAGTTGTGGAAACTAAGGCAGGTAGAGGTTAAGTAACTTGCCAGGGTCACACAACTTGTCTGAAGCTGAATTTGAACTCAGATTTTTTTAACTCTAGGCCCAGGGTCTCCATCTAGCTGCCTTAGGAGCTGCATTTCCAGAAGCAGAGAATCTAGAATGAGGAAGATTCTAGCCCCCCTCTCCTAGGTTTGACCCTATCAGGGTATCACTGACAAATGAGCATACCCAGAGAAGACTGGAGAACATGTTCCATGAGAATGACTTGAAGGAACAGAGGAAGTGTAGCTTGGAAAAGAAAAGACAGAGCCTAGGACATGATGTCTGTATCCAAATATTTAAGAGGGGGGGGAAGAGCCAAGATGGCAGAGTAGAAAGAGGACCCATTCTAGCTCTCCCTCCATAGACCATAAAATACCTTTAAAAAATGACTCAAAACAAATTCTAGAGCAGCAGAAATCACAAAACGACAGAGTGGAAGAAATTTCCAGCCCAAGACAGCCTGGAAGGCTGAAAGGAAAGTTGTCACACCAGGCTCAGAGCTGAGTACAGCCCAGCTTTGGTGTACCACACTGATAAGATTGGAGCAGGCTTCAGGGTGCAGAATCATGGGTAGCAGCTATGGTTCCCAGATTTCTTAACCCACAAACACCAAAGACAGCTTCAAAGGTCAGTAAGAAAGCTCTTTCACGTGGGTGGGAGGGGAGTGTCATCTGGCCCAGTTTCAGGGTGGCAGCAGCCACTGCAGTGACAGCATCCACTTTTGGAGCTCTCAGCCTGGGAATCCTGGGGAGGGGGGGTTTGAGCAGCTGATCTGGGTCTCATTTCTAAGTGACATTCCTGGGGTGAGAAGGAACACTGGCATAGTGGAGCTGATGGTGACTATGGAGAGGGAATCCTACTTGCAGATCCTGGGCAGATAAGAATGCTTGTGGTTGCTCCCAGACCACAGCAACAGACCAGGAGAGGAGTAAACTCTCCCTTGATTGTGCCAATCACAGAACTTACAGGTCCCTAGAGTATACCCTCCACTTGACAAATGACTCAAAAATCAAGTAACTGGCTGAGAAAATGCCCCCAAAAGGGGAAGAAAATAAGACTATAGAAGGTTACTTCCTTGGTGAACAGGTATTTTCTTCCATCCTTTTGGATGAGGAAGAACAATGCATACTGACAGAGGAAGACATAAAAGTCAAGATTTCTACATCCAAAACCTCCAAAGAAAATATGTAATGGTTTCAAGCCATGAAAGAGCTCAAAAAGGAATTTAAAAAGCAAATATTTAAGAGGGTGTCATGTGGATAAGGGATTAGCTTTATCCTACTTGTCCCCAGAAAGCAGAACCAAGAGCAGAGAAGGAAACAAGTTGCAAAGTAGTGGATTTTAGCTTGATATAAGATGGAAAGAACATGGCCTCTGATGTCAAAGGACCAGGTTTTGATTCCATCTTTGATCTTCACAACCACTGTGACATTGGAATAGTCACTTGCCCTCCCCTGGCCTCAGTTTATTCACCTGTAAAAAGAGGGGTTGGATTTGAGAGCTTTAAAGACTAAGTCTATCTAGCTTAATGAGTTCTTTGTATCATAGTCTGTCCTATAAGGGAACATTTCTTAATGAGAACTGTCCAAGGTCTTGGGGTGGGGTGGTAGTTTCCCTGGAAATGGAGGTCTTAAAATGGAGGCTGGATAAACATCTACTGGACATCTTTTGGAAGGACTCCTCCTCCTCAGAGGGGGGTTGAGTTAGATGACCACTGAGGTCCCCAAATCAGAGATTCTATAAGCTGGGGTATTGGGGCTCAAAGGAATGGAGAAGAGAGAATTGGGGCTGATATGAATGGTAGAAGAAGGGCTCAAGATCTCTAAGGTTCCATGTTACTCTAAATACTATGCTCCTGGAAATATTGGAGATCAGGAGTCCTTAGACATGGAGAGGAGTGCTGATGTTGAATGGGGAAGGAAAAATAGTGAGCTATCTCAGGAAGAATGCTGCCTCAGTGATCCATGCATACAAAAGCCCAAAACTAAGAGAGACTGGAGGAGCTCTTGAGTCATAGATTCATGGCCCTATAAAGAGTAGATTTAGGCTGGCATTCTGACCAGTTGCAATAGAAGGCCATCTCCTATCTCTTATTAAGGTGAAAGCAGGATGTTGCAAACCAACAACCAGCTACTTCCAAGAGATCTGACTCATGGGTAGAAAAGGAATTTGCAATGTGCTGTGCCAGCCTGGTACCAGAACACCCACCACCAGAATGGGGGTGGAGAAAGCCAGAAGAAGGCAGGACAAGACCAAGACCAGCTCACTTATCCTTTCCTGCTATCACCAGTCAAGAATTGGGGGTTCCAGGCAACAGGGGAGTGGGTGAGATGATGGAGGACACAGGGTGAGGCTGGAGGCTGAGGCAAAGGCAGAGAAAGAGCTGACGGAGCAATGTAATTCTTCAGAGGCTGATTTTCCTCTGTGCATTTATATCCCTTTATGGAGAGTGATGTGTCTGAGCCCTGAGGCCAAGGGAAGTGGGTGTGTTTTTATAAACTGAAATGTAATAACTTGTCATTCTACCTTGGTATTTATCTCACATCCTTTCTCCCTGGAGAACTCTCTCCCAGTAGCAGCTCATCCCTTGCTTTCTGTGGCTGGGGGAGGATGGGAGCGAGAGCTGTGACCTCCATTTGCCTGAGAAGGGGAGGAGGAGGATGCTGAGGGAAGGAAGGATGCCTGGGGCAATTCTGGGACCAGATGAAGGGCTGAGAATCGAAGGCATACTCAGGAGCAGGACTTGGGGAGAAAGCGACTTCTCAGACCTGATCCCCACCTGTGACTACAGTCACGGAGACAGGCAGCTGAGCTGAGGGCACAGGAAGGAAGGCGATGCTGCCAACAACCTGACGGCACCAGCCTCTCACTCTGAGGCCACTGGGGAAAACAGTGAGAGTCCAGGCTTCCAGGCTAGTGCTCCTAAATTGACCCTTCTCCAGTTTAATGGAACTGAGCATATTGACAGGAGGGAGGATGAGAGGGCCAGGTGATAGCTCTCTAGGGCAGAACAGTCTATCTCTGTGGTTTGGCTAAGTGGGTGGTTCTCCTTGGATGTCTGTGTTCCCCCAGTTTGGGTCCCTGGGGAAATCTCTGTACTGACTATGTTTTGAGCCGAGGAGGCGTGAAGCACAGAAAACACTAAAGAGCTGGGCAGCCGTCAATCTGTCAGGAGACAAGTTCCAGCCATATCTCCGGCCACACGTTCTGAGCCCTTCCCTATTCTCTTGAGTAAAGCTGTGTCAGAGACCAAAGGACCTGGCAGCCCGTGGTCATGGAACTCTGGCACTCCCTTCCTTCTCTTTCTAAGGGAGTTGGTGGGAGAGGAGTAGGTAAAACTGTGACTCTCCTTAGACATCTGTTGCTGGTGTACCCCATTTCTAGGTTGACCTTTCTTGGTCCAACGCTCTTATGACACCTTCAGACCTGCAGGGCATGTCCCTCTATCCAAGTCACTAAAAATTATCATCTCATATCCCCTTACTCTGTCTTCCAAGATATCCAAGGGGACAACCAGCTCACTTGTGCCAATGATCTGTGCTCATGGGAAAGGGCAAAGGCAGAAGAGAGAACTTTTTTCTTCTACCAAGAGGTGCTTCCTTCTCCTTCTTAGATAATGTCTATGCAGCCTACCCGTCCAATCCAAGAGAGAGGAGAGAAGGTTGGTGAAAAGGAAAGCTATCTGAGGAAAAAAGGGGCTTTGTGGATCTTCTTCCATCATGCTAAGTAAGTGGTCCCTTATTACATCAGTGGATAGGGTTATTCCACAACGGAAGCTATTTACCACGACTCTCCTTTATATTTCTTATGTATCAATTAAGCCAGATTTCTATCCATCCATCTCCATTATTCTCTATGCCTTTGAAGGCTCATGCCATCCAAGTGCCACATCTGGAATGGACTTCCCTCACCCCCTATTATTGAATTCCAAGCCCTGATCCTGATCTCACCTCCTCTGTGAAGCCTTCCCTGATCAAGTAAAAACAACTGCTACACATTTACATTTCTCATAGTCCTTTGTGGGGACTTTCCTTTGCATGTATCTTATTCTTCCTAGCATCATAGTTGTTTGGAGGGCAGTGTGGTCTAATAGGGAAGCACTGGAATTGAGTACAAAAGACCCAGGTAACTGTGTGGCCATAGGTAAATGACCTGATCTCTCTCAATCCAATGACCTTTGAAATAGGACTTTTTGTGTTACCCACTATGGCTGTGTTAATGAAAATCTTTCAGAGGTTAATAAATGCCTTAGAATCTGAGATATTTACTGTATCATCATTACTTGTTGTCCATCATTAGCCAAAATGATAACTAGGATGGAACAACCAGCCCTTTACACAAGGGTGCTGACTAAGAGGACAGGTTTCTCACCCTATTGGGAATGACTCCATGCCTCTAGCCTGCACCAAAGCTTCCCAGGATGTGTAATGTATCTGCCCTCACTTTCCTGCCTGGGCCTTAAGCCACCAGTCCTGACCATGCCCTTCTCTTGGGACCCCATGTCCAGCTTGCCACACATTACTGCTAGAATGTTCTGGCTTTACCCTGAGTGAGGATACAACCTCTACAATCCCTTCTCCTATTCCTTTTCCCTCCCTCACCCTATTGCCTCCTAGCTCAACTCTGAGTCTCATCAGGGAGGCTAGGACATCCAAAGATCATCCAGAGGATGTGTCTGTCCTTCTCCAGCATGACGACACTTGTTCAGCACAGGTTACATAAGGTAGGGGTTCATGTGAAACCAGTCATGGCACAGTGAAGTTGAAGGCTGGAGGCCAGCAGCCCAAGGGAGCATCCTACAGCCTCGGCCCTGCTTCTTTCCTTAGCAGCACAACCTCCTCCCCCCAGCTGTCTGGCTCTTATTCATCCCCCACCCCAGTCTCAACTGCCCCAAGTGCTGCGATCACTGGTTATGGTTCTGCTGCCAGTGTAGAAACCCACTGAGGACAAAGACAATCTCCTACTCAGCTCATTATTCCCCATGCTGAAGACAAGAGTTTGGGTTGGGTTTTTTGTTCGTTTTTATGCATTGGAGCATCTAATAAACGTTTGCTAACTTGAATGTCAAAAACATATCTCACCCCCTTCCTTCTTACCCTTTACCTCCATGCTTCAGAGGGAGGGGAGACACACTACCTGCTGGTCAACAGCCACCGCATCCAGCCCGTTGTACATGATGTTGACCCAGCCATCTTTGGAGGCCAAGACAAAGAGGGACATCAAGGCCTGGAATGAAGGATGAGAAGATCATAGATCTAGATTTAAGAGGACCCACCCAAACCATTGAATCCAACCTCCCCCATTTTACAGATGAGGAAAGGAAGGCTCAAGAAGTAAAGTGACTTGTCCAATGTCACACAGCTTGTTATAGGGGAACTTGGAGTGAGAACCCAGCTCTGATTTCCCAACTACTCTCTGCCCCACAATGACTCCCAATGGGATGATCTGACTTCTTGGAGTGAGAATGCTGGGCCAGTCCTGCTCCTGATCCCTCAGACATTTCCACCATTCTCCAGCAGCCCTGGCACCTTGGAAGATCCCTCTCCCCCAGTGCCCAAGCCAGCCATGCTCACTCCTTCCCTTCTCTTCCGACTCTCATTCTAATCCTCTGTGTTTCTCTAACCTGTTCCCCTTAGGGAGCTCCTACTTCCTCCTCCTCCTCCCATCTTCGGCTCCCAGTTATGTGTCAGTGCCATCAAAATGTGTGCTCTCTGAGGAAGGGAATGTCTTTCTTTTTGCTTATCTTGTATTCTGGACACTTAGTATGTGGTCTGGCACACAGTAGGTGCTTAATTAATGCTCTGTTTATTTATCTGTCTGTCTACCTATGTATCTACTCATATATCTACTTATTTACCTGCTTATCTATTTGTCTAACTGCCTATCTAGGTATCTATCTACTTATCTATGTGTCTATCTTTCTATCTGCTTATCTACCTAGGTATCTGTTTATCTATTTGTCCAACTGTCTATATATCTCGGTATCTATTTATTTATCTATTTATCTATCTGTCTATCTAGGTATTTATCTATCATCTATCTAGTATCTATTTGTCAGTCTATCTATCTAGCTATCTACTTATGTACCCAGATATCAATTTATCTATCTACTTATCTATTTGTCCAACTATCTATCTATCTGGATATCTATTTACTTACCTATCTAGGAATCTATTTATTTATCTTCGTATATATTTGTCCAACTGTCTATCTAGATATCTATTTATCTACTTATCTATGTGTTCATTTGTCCGTCTACCTAGCCACCTATGTATGTATCTGTCTACTTATCTATTTATTTCTCTACCTTATCTAGAAATCTACCTACCTATGTGTGTAAGTGTGTGGCTATGTATCTAGCATGACATGACCCTAGGCATCAAAACCTTCTTTGAAAATGAGGGTTCCAGAGTGCCAGCCTACTCTCCTGCTCACTCCTCTGTGGAGCTGTGCTGCCCAAGGTTGTCCTGCCTTGGGCTGAGTCACTCAACCTGAACAAAGCTGGAGTCTGCATAGCAGGGTGGGCAGGGAAGCAGAGATGTGGGGATGCTCCAAGGCAGTAGCTGTAAGGCCACCAGCCTCTTCCATGCTGAGGCTGCCCCCAGACAGAGGAAGGCATTGGCTGCTAGTGTTGGAGTCTGATCCCCTACCAGTGCTTGTGGAGAAGCGTATCACGCTGGAAGGAGAGAAGAGACAGGTGGCTGTGGGCCTGGGGTATTCCTGGGTGTCTCTCCATGTGTGCCTGTGGGTGTACTCCTCCTGTGCTGGGTTTTCCAGGAAAGTCTTATGTGCTGGGCTGGGCTGATCATGTACCCTGAGCTGAGGCACAAACACCAAGGAATTGGGAATACTGAGTCTGTACCCAGGGCAATAACAGTCCTTGTCCCTCTTCTCTAGGGCACATTAACATCAGGGGTCATGAGAGCCCAACAGCCAGAGGCCATGGGACCTTGATATTCAGAGACAGAAGGTCCCTAATAGCTGGAAGTCATGAGACCCTTATAGACAGAGGTCATAGGACCCTGACATTCAGAGGTCACAGGTCCCTGACAGCCAGAGGCAGGAAGTCTCTAAGAACTGGAGGCACTGGGCTGTTTGGCAGAGACTGCCTTTTAAAGTGGGGTGACACTTGGGGCCAACGATGCCTTCTTAGTTCATTAAATAATAAAGGAGAATGAAAGGCTGGGACCTGCCTCCTGAGCTTCTGTAAAGAACAGAGAGAGGTCCTTAGGATCAGAGATCTTGACCTTGGAGGGCATTCTGTCACCTGCAGCCCTGGGGTTACTCAGCTAAATGAACCTTTCCCTGATTCATCCTGCCCTCTTCCAGTGCCAGGCAAGGGTACTAAGTCACAGCCATGGATATTCATTTCATTCCGGCACTTTCCAAGTACATGATCCCCAAGGGTAAGATTAGAGCGTTAGCAAGGGGAAAGGTGGGGATCAGGGATGGCATCACAGAGGAGGAGGCACATGAGTAAAACTGTGAAAGAAGACAGAGATTCTAAGACTCAGAGGTGAGGAGGAAGGGCATTCCAGGCATGGGCAACAGCTTAAGCAAAAGCATGGTGGTTAGAGATGTCATGAGTGGGGAGTAAAAAGCAGGACAATTTAGTTGTGATATCAGTTTGCAAGATTCTACAGGTGTGTAAGGGGGAGTGCCATGAAATCAGTCAGGAAAGGGGGTGGGTGCAAAATCACGGAGAGCTTTAGATGCCAGCCTGAGGATTTCCCATTTTATCCTAGGGACCACAGGGAGCTAGTGAAGATTCTGGAGCAGGATGATTACATGGTCAGATACATTGGAATGGAGAAACTAGAAACAGAATGAAGAGGAAGGAGACTGATGCCATAGTAGTCCAGGTGAGAATGGGGCTTGAACAAAGGTAGTGTCAGCATGAGTGAAGAGAAGGGAATGGATCCAATCTCAGTCCATTGTTTCTGAAGAGAACTTTCTGCTTGTCCAAGGCTCTCCTTTGGTGCTCACAACACCATTCTGAGGTAGGTAAGATACACCATTATAGGTGTTTCCCATATTGGGAAACTGAGGCTTATCAGATTCTACACTAGTGCTCTAAACATCATAGGTGCTTAAAATATGTTTGCCGAATGAATATTGAGTAAGACCCAGGGGTTAAAGTGATTTATCCAAGGTTAGATGGCTGGCTCATGAATCTCAGAATCTCAGGGCTAATCCAGCTTGAGCAGGAACCTCCCTGACACCCAACAAGGTATAATCTGGCATCTGCTTAAAGATGGCCACTGAGGGGATGCCTGCTTACTCACTAGAGCTCCCATCTCACTTCTGGACAGTTCTCACTGTGGGAAGGTTTTTTTTGTGTCCAGACTAAAACTGTTTCTCTTCAAATTGGCAACGCCCTCCCTTCCCCACCTCGTCTCCAACTTCCAACCAGCATTGCTTCTAGTTCTGCCTTCTGGGAATGAAACCTTATCCCCCTCCCCTTGAATACAGTGATCAGTGCCCCTTGAACCTTCCTGGCTCCTTCTGCCAATACTCGGATATCCTGTTTTCCAGTCCTCTGCCCCCTGCATGGTGATGGAGTGAGGGCTGACCCTTGTGCCCTCCCTTCTGCCTCCCTGGGGGTCAGGGGTCCTGGAGGGTCTGGGGGGCTGCTCACCTGGCCCAGGTTGTCAAAGTTGTACTTGTGGTGTACCCAGCGATAGTTGGCAGCCATGCAGTCAGAACGGTTGGTGATGTTCCGGATGTCGACCCCCAGGCAGTGGTAAAATTTCCCTTTGAAGAGCTGAGGGGGGATGACCAGAGGATCAGAGACAGAGTGGCAGCCCACCTCGGAGGTCTGCCAGCCCAACCCCTTCACTCTGGGGAAGGTTATACAAGTGGTACCTGACAGAGGACCTAGGTCCTCCACCTCCAAACCAGAATCTCCCAAGAGGCCTATATTGGGATGGGGATGGGAAGAGAAGGTGATAAAGTGAGACAGTGTGGAGTGGTGGAAAAAATCCTGGACTGAGGCAAGAGACTTGAGTTCAAATCCTGGCCTTGCTCCTTATTATCTGTGTGACCTGGAGCAAGCTTCCTAACCTCTGAGCCTTCGTTTCCTCATCTATAAAACAAGGGGTTTGAGTCAGAAAATTTCAACTGTAGAAGCATAGAAACAGTCATAGGAGCACAGATTTAGAGCTGGCTAGGACCTTAGAGGCTGAGCTCCACTCCCTTGTTTTACAGATAAGGGAACTGAGGCTGAGTATTTATTAGGTGCTTTAAGGTTTGCAAAGGAGTTCTTCAAATATTATCTCATTTGATCCTAACCATCCCCCTGGGACTTGGGGGCTCTTATCATTCCCATTTTACAGATGAGGAAACTGAGGTAAGCAGAGGATAAACGACTTGCCCAGGGTCATGCAGCTAGCAAGTATGTGAGGCCAGATTGAAACTGAGTTCTTCTTGACTCCAGCTCCACGGAGCTATTTTGCTTCCTCTGGGGTCTCTTTATAGATTACCCAGACCCTGGTGAGGTTCAAGGTGAGCTTTGAGGGACAGGTGAAGGAGATGGTGAAAAGGAGAGAAGACCAGAGAAATTCAGAGAGATTCAGACACTGGGTTTCTAAGCTGCTGATCTCTGGGATGAGAACTCTGACTCTAGTATCCTTGACAGAGAAAATATGGTGAGAAGAAGGGGAAGGTTTGAATGCCGGGTCCCTGGGGCATGGATGAGTTGCTGGGTATGTGAGTGGAGACAAAACAATTTCTCATCCAGAAAAACAAACAGGCATAAAGCAGCTGCCCTCCTGATCCCTTCTTCAGCGGCTACTGACCTGCCCATTGGCGCCTGCTCCACGAGGAGGGGATGGGCGGACACGTGGGCCCCAAGATCCGTGCTATGGCCTATCTATAGCTCACTCTGTGAGAGGCAAGAAACACCCACTCTCTGTGTTCTTCTGCAGCAGAATCCCAAAATAAAGAGCCAGGAGAAGGAACAAAATATCATTGTGGGTGGACTTGGGCTCGTGAAGCAGGGCTGAGTGTGCCAGGGAAGGTCCAGCCTTGGTACAGGACACTCCTTCCTACCCAGATCCTACCACCCTAGCCTGGGGGCTCCATCAGCAATAGCTGGCTAACAGGGTCCTCCGGAGGGCCAGTGAAACCCTCCCCTCCTCCCTTTTCTCCACCAGTTACCACCTGGAACACTGTTGCCTATCACCTCTATTCTTAGAATTCCCAAATGTCAGGTCTGGATGGGCCATTGGGGGTCATGTCATTCCAGCCCTATCTGAGCAGGAATTAATCATGGAGACATGAGATGGTCCATTGAAAGTGCCATGAGGAACAGCACTGACTGAGTGACCTCAGGCAGAACAATCTCCCTGGGTCTCAGTTTCCTCCTCTATAAAACTGGGGAATTAGACTTAGATGACCTTTAACCTCTCCTAGCCCTAAATCTCTGATTCAGGCTAAAATGAGAGTCTAATCCATTGGCATGCATTTATTAAATACCTACTACATATGGCCACTGGCTGATATAAAGAAAAATGACCAGTTCCTGACTTCAAGGAGCTTCCATTCATCTCCAATAAAAAAAGCCCAGAATGTCAGAGCTGGAGGAAACCTTGGGGTTCCAGCCCTGCCCCTGATGAACTTACATGAACTATAACTCTCCATTTCATACTATTACTATCATACCTATAAACTCCAGGCAACTCTCAAAAATGATGAGTCACAGAGAAGTTGCCAACCTGCTCTGTGAGAGGGTTTTCCTCATCCTAGAGTTCTCTGCAGCTGTGAAATCCCATGTCCCATCCCTAGTCCTGATCTCATAAGCCCTATAGGGTAATATTTTCTAAAGGGTACCATGAGGCAATTTAATAGGGTAAACAAGTAAACAGCCCCATTAAATTGTACTGACTAGGCCACAGCATCCATCAATCAAACAATTACCAAGCATTAATGAATGGCGTGTATTTCTACTCCACCCCTCAGTCCAGGGATAATGACATCTGTCCAGGAGGTAGGGGAGGGTAGGGCTTCCCATCCAAGGAGGCCTTCCAGGATGAGGTGACCTGCCAGGATATGACAGGGCAGGACCAAAGCTAGGTGTTCTAGCCCCAAGTCTAAGGCTCAATGTCATCTGCCTGTGGGTCCTGTCTCCCCAGCAGAGGGGCTCAGGAAGCCTGACTGCTCCAGGGATTACAGAAGACACAAAGGCCAAAATGAAATGGTCTATGCCCGCAAGCAGCTTCAAACAGATGGACACTGGCCAGTGGCTTCTCATCCTGCCACTCAAGGCTCTACAGAGCCTGGTCCAGCACTTCCATCCACTTGGTCTCACATGCTCATGCTCCAGCCAGACTGGGTTCCTTGACCCTCTTGAGCAGTTTTTCCCTTAATATTGGCTTGGCACCTCATTTCCTGCTTAGGTAATGCCTCTGGCCCTTCATTTCTATATGAAGATGCCTCCCTGTCCTTCCAGTCCAGTGTGGAGACCATCACCAGCTCTACCTGGTCCTTTTTACTCCACTTCTGAGGACTGGGCAGACTCTTCTGGAGACATCATCTCTATCTCTTTTCCACTGAAAACTGGGCTCTGTCCCTGAAACCACCCTGGGCTCCAATGGGGCAGTTTGGACCAGGCCTCTACAGTGATCTTCAGTCATTTCCTCTACTCTGGTGCCACTACTGCCAGTGCCCCCTTGGCACTCCCACTTTTTGTCTCTCATTCATTTGCTGTGTCCTCCATTAAAATATAAGCTTCTCAGCAAAAAACAGAAGTGTAGACCAGTAGAATAGGTTAGGTACTCAAGACACAGCAATCAGTGTAGTCAAAGACACAGTAGCAATCTACTGTTTGATAAACCCAAGGACCCCAGGCTCTGGGATGAGAACTCACTGTCTGACAAAAACAGCTGGGAAAATTGGATAGCAGTGTGGTGGAAACTGGGCATAGACCAATGCCTGACACCATGTACAAGAATAAAGTCCAAATAGGTACATGATTGAGGTATAAAGATTGATACAAACAAATTAGTGGAGCAAGGAATAGTGTACTTATCAGATTTATGGAGAATGAAAGAATTTTTGACTAAACAAGAGATTTAAAACATTATGAAGTGCAAAATGGATCATTTTGAATACATTAAATTTAAAAGATTTTGCACAACCAAACTCAATGCAACCAAGATTGGGAGGGAAGCAGAAAACTGGGAAAGAATTTTTGCAACTAGTGTCTGTGATAAAGGTCTCATTTCTAAAATATATAGAGAACTGAGTCAAATGTACAAGAATACAAATCATTCCCCAGTTGATAAATAGTCAGAGGATGTAAACAGGCAGTTCTCAGAGGAAGAAATTAAAGCCATCTATATCATATGAAAAAATACTCTCAATCACTATTGATTAGAGAGATGTAAGTCAAAACAACTCTGAGATACCACACCTATCAGATTGGCTAACATGACAGAACAGGAAGATGATAAATGTTGGAGAAGATGTGGGAGAGGTGGGACACTAATTCATTGTTGCTGGAGCTGTGAGCTGATCCAACCATTTTGGAGAGCAATTTGGAACTGTGTCCAAAAGGCTACAAAAATGTGCATACCCTTTGACCCAGCAATATCGCTTCTAGGATTGTATCCCAAAGAGATCATAAAAATGGGAAAGGGTCCTACATGTACAAAAATATTTATAGCAGCTGTCTTTGTGGTGGCCAAAAATTGGAAATCAAGGGGATGCTCATCCATTGGGGAATGACTGAACAAGTGGCATATGAATGTAATAGAATACTATTGTGCTATAAGAAATGATGGACAGGAAGACTTCAGAGAGGCCTGGAAAGACTCATATGATCTGATGCTGAGTGAAAAGAGCAGAACTAGGAGAAACATTGTACACAACAACTACCACAGTGTGCAAGGAATTTTTCTGGTAGATTTAGTACTGCATTGCAATGCAAGGACTTAAAAAATTCCCAATGGTCTATTAAGGCAAAATGCCTTTCGATCACAGAATGAAGCAGATCACTTTGTTTTGTATTATATTTTGTTTTGTTTTATGATTTCTCTCATTCATTTTAATTCTTCTATGCAACATGACTAAGGTGAAAATGTATTTAATAGGAATATATGTGTAGAACCTACATAAAATTATATGCCGTCTCAGGGAGGGAGTGGGGAGGTAGGGAGAAAGGAGGGGGAGGGAGGGGAAAAATCTGAGATATATGGAAGTGATTGTAGAAAACTGAAAACAAGTAAAATAACAAAAAAATAAATTTAAAAAATAAAAAAATTTAAAAATATATAAAATACAAGCTTCTTCAGAGCAGGAACTTGGTTGTTTACATGTGGAACCTCAGTACTTAGCACAGTACCTGCCCCATAAGGAGTATGGAAGAAATTCTCTCTCTCTCTTTCCCTCTCCCTCCCCCTTCTCCTCTCTCTCTCTCTCTCTCTCTCTCTCTCTCTCTCTCTCTCTCTCTCTCTCTCTCTCTCTCTCTCTTCTCTCTCTCTTTCTCTCTCTCCTCTCTCTCCCTCTCCTCTTCTCTCTCCTCCGTCTCCCTTCCTCTTTTCTCTCTGTCTATCCTTCCCTGACCCCCTTCCTTTCTCTCTTTCCTGCTTCTCTCTCCCCTTCCCTCTCCCTTCCCCTCTCCCTTTTCTTCTCTCCATCCTCCCCACCCAGCAGGCAATGATTCGATTCTTCCCTTATGAGATCTTTTAATGCCTTGCACTCTTCCCAAGTACTTGTAGATAGAATGTAAGGACCTTAAGGATAGAAATCATTTCAGTTTTTGTCTTTTCAGCTCTAATGCTGAACAGTGCCTGGCACATAGTAGGCTCCTTTAAAGTGCTCCTGAGTTGATTGATGACCTTATTCTAAGAGGTTTCCCAACTTTCACTCTCTTGGCTCTCTCCTCTCACAGATATTGAGTCCCAAGGTACCAGAATACTCATATATTTCTTTATGACTGTGAGATCTGTAGTCAGAAGACCTGAATCTAAATTTGGCCTGTGTGGTAAACCAGTGTGCATACCCGAGTCTCAGTGTCAGTTATAAAGTTATTAGAACAGGCTAGATGGTCCCTCAGATGTCTCCCATCTGTCATCACCCAAAAGTACATAGCCAGCTCCCTGACCCCCAGCCACTCACCTGAACTCCCAGGATGCCAAAGATGATGAAGAAGGCACAGCAGATGAGGACAATGTTTCCAATGGGTTTGAGGGATGAGATCAGAGTCTCCACCACAAGCTTCAGCCCTGGGGCACGGCTGATGACCCTGTGGTTGTGTGTCAAGATGGGGGCAGCTAGGAATGAGGAGAAGGCTCCCCCTGGAGTTTATGGAGCCCACCCTCATGACATTGAGAGAGTGATGGGTCCCAAAGTCACAGGTTTAGATCAGGTTTTATAAATGAAGAAACTGAAGCTCAAAGAGGCCAGAGGAGATGCCTGAAGTCACCAAGGTTGGTACCTTATACTAACTAGGTTTGGCCTGGGGGAGGGAGGGTTCCCTGGAATGGCTGGTGGGCAGGAAGCAGAGGGCACAAGGAGGTGACCAAGGGCTTCCTCACCGTAGCGGGCGCAGGGTCCGGAGAAGGCGGAGGACCCGGAGGACCCCAAGAATTGTGGCTCCTCCAGCAGAGGCCACGGAAACCACAATGTCGATGAGAGACACAAAGACCAGGAAGCCATCCAGGATGTTCCAGCTGCTCCGGAGGTAGGCCTGCTCCCCAAAATACAAGCCCAGGGAGACTACCTGGCAAGAGCAAGAAGGGAGCACAGAGACAATCTCACAGTTATAAGGGCCCTCAGAGAGCACATTGTCCAACCCAGGATGGAGCTGAATCATCCCCTTTATCATTAGGACCATAGTGATGGTGATGGAGAGCCCACCACTTCTGGAGGCAGACTCTTCCACCCTCGGATAGCTCTGTCATGGGCCATTACTTCTGACCTCAAGTCTGAAGTAGCCTCTTTGTGACCTCCCTATAGAGCTTCCTGTTCCGCCTTGGGGACCAAGCACTTTTTCACATCATAAGCCTTTGAATACTCTCTTCAGAGACATCACACCCTGAGTCTTCCCCAGGCTGAACACCCCTAGAGGTCAGAATCTGCTCCCTCCTTCCTCACATGCTGTGAGTGCAAAGACTTCTAAGTGCTTTCTGAACTTCTGTCCAACTTGATCTAAATAATAGAGCCCTGAGGGAAGTAAAGGAAAGAGTAATAATAGCTGCCATTTCTACAGGGCAAAGCACTTTCCATAATGCCACCCCATTTGATCCTAATAACAATCCTGAGAAGTAAGCATTACTACTATTCCCATCTTATAGATGAGAAAACAGAAGCCTAGAGAGATTAAGTGACTTGCCCCAGACCATACAGCTAGGAAGAATCTGATACAGGGTCTGAACTCAGATTTTCCTAATTCCAGGTCTAGTACTTTATCTACTGAACTGCCAAGCTGCTTTCCTAGGGAGGTGGGAAGCAATAATTATTAGCTCTCTTGCCCATACGGGAAATGTGATATATAGGGCACTGATTAGAACCCAGGCATCCTAATGTTTATGCATGGTCCTGGGTGCCTAGGAATGAGGCAGAGAATAAGGAACAATTCAGAATGTGTTGTTAAGGACACAGCTGTTGCTTATCTTGTTACACATAACTCTCTTTACCCAGCCCTCTGGCATATTCCGTGGCCACAATTTTGATATCTCAGAGCATGCCCTGGTGGACAAGACTTTTCCCCAGGGAAACTCAAATACCCACATACGGAAAACATCCCAGCTACTAGACTCCCTGGAGATGCCCCATTCTGCCCTAGAGTCATTTTACCTGGGCCCCTCTTGTTCCTCCTTTCCAGTCACCGGGTTCAGCTCCCACAATATAAAGGCCAGTTAAGGGAACACTAGCCCAGAGGCCCGGACCAGCCATGATAGTACATGCTGCAGCAAAGTCTTCAGAATGAGATCTGGGACAGTGCTCTCATTAGGACCATGGACAGCAGCCACTGCCTACCAGCGGCTCAAACCATATGTCCTTCCATTTGGATGATGCTAACGCTAGGCATCATTCCACTACATAATGTGGCTCCAGCTCTGCCTTGGTCCAAGTGGACCACTCCCTAATTCCAAGGGCAACTTTTATGCCATGGAGTAGCTGGAGAACCAGGAAAGGGACAGAGACACAGCTGGTATCGTTGGAAGGTGGGGGGCAGGGTCCTCTGCTCCCAAATACCTCTCCCACCTGTTCTATATGCTCACAACACCTATGAGGGGAGTGGAAGATAGGAGTGAATCTTTTATTTCACACTTTGGAGTTAAAAATCAAATGTCACAAACATTAGAAAACCAGTGGCTGAAATTCATACAAAGGTGCAAATGACTGAGGTTAGATCCTTTGCTGAGAGCAAGGTGGGATGAACAGATGAGGGAGGAAGCACAGTTTATCCATGGGCACAAAAATAGGGTCATGAAATAAACTAACTCAGGGAAGAGTCATCCCCAGGACTGTCTAACCTACCTTTAGCGTCATCTCTCCAACAAAGATGGCGGTGAAGATGTAGTTAGACACAGTGAGAAATATTCGCTCCTGGAAAGAGAAACAGGGATAAAACTGGGCCCAGGAAGTGTCTCTGCACTCTCTTTTTCCTCTGTTCTCATCCTTCTGACAATCCTATTTTTCATTCTAACATGGCAGGCTAATACTCTCCCTCACTCTACCCTACCACCCCAACTTCATTATCCCCCTTGTCTATTCTGGGTCTCAAGCCACCTGCATCCCACACTGTAGCCCAGGGTCCCTTCATGAGCCCCATCTCCCTTCCCTCTTAGTGTGAGAGAGAGGGTATTAGTTAGTGTAAGTTGGGTCTAAATTCAAATGCTCTTCATGGGAAATCATAAGATCCTAGATCTCGGGTTGGAGAGGACCTCGAACATCATCAAGTAGAAGCTCCTCATTTGACAGAGGAGAGAACTGAGGCCCAGAATGGTGACACATCTTGCTCAAGGTCACATAGGGAGTAAACAGTAGAGCTGGAATTTCTGACTTCAAAATTAGTACTTTCCATTGTACCCTACAGCACATGATCACCTCACATGGTTAGAAAGCAGCAGAATCAGGGTCTGAGCCAATTTCCTGGCTCCAGATGCAGTGGTTTTTTCCTGGAAGGATGCCAGCCCAGTCCAAGACCCCCCAATCGCACCAGATGCCTGGCCCTGCCCCTGGATGGGCCCCACTCACAGTGCTGCCGGCCTCTATCTGGGGCCTCTCCAGGGCGATGGTGATGCAGTTGAGGAAGATAAAAGCTAGGACGACGTAGTCAAACAGCTTGTGGGTGATGATGGTTTGGCAGAGGACCCGGAACCTGAGAGGAGACAGATGCCCTTCACCTCAGCTTCTATTTCCTAGGCCTGGGCCTGAGCATACTGGGCAGTGGGGAGGAGGGGACCAAGGCATAATGAGGGAGGCTATCCTGGCACAGAAAGCACAGCTCAGAGTGGCCACAGACATCATAACGGACTCTCCACATTCTGCCCCTCTGAGAATACAGGAACTCTGAAAACCACTTGACCTGGTCCCCTAGTCTTTCTCTCTGGGTCACATTTACTCCTACATTAGACTCAGTGAGATGCCCCCTTCTCCAAAAACCTTTCCCTGATCTCACAATCCCAAGGGACCTCAGGGGGCATCATGGTCTAACATTATCCCTTAGACAATATCCCTGATATTGGGGGCCAGCCAATCTTTGCTTGGAGACCACCAGTGATAGAAAAAAATCTCGCTAAAGCTCTTTTGAGTTCCCCTTTACCCCACTATTCTCCTCCCTTGTTATTGTATCATCCTTATGCTTATTCACATACATACGCAGAGATCCATACACACATACATGTACACACATATATACACACATATAAACAATTACATACATACACACAAAAATACATGTGCACATATATCCCTATCTTTCAGCAAGCATATCCTGTCTCTGTGTGACCTTTTACTTAACTGGTTACTTAACCCAGATCTCTGGGCTTGATCTCCTTCATCTGTAAAATGGTTAGGGGTTATACTAGGTGGCCTCTAAGGCCCTTCCAGATTGAGATCTATGATCCATTTATTTAGCCCATGCTAGATGCCAGACTGCTTTAGCCATATAGTAGGTGCTTAATAAATGCTGTCTGATAGCTTGAGCAATCAGTTCAAGGCAGGCACTAAGTGTATTTTCATCTTGTCTCCAGTGCCCAGTGCAGGGTGTAGGCATCTAGGAAATGTTTGTGGAACTGAACTGAACTGTCTGCCCCTAGTTGGAAGTAATAACAATAACTGACATTAGATCCAGAGTTTTACGACTAGGAGGAAGCCTAGAATCTGTCTAGTCCAACCTGCTCATTTAACAGAAGAGGATACTGAGGTTGAGAAAGTTTAGGTGACACACCAAGGGGGAAAGAGGGAGAGCTGGGATTTGAACTTGGGCACTCTGGCTCCAAATCCCAAATGTGGCATCCCACTGCCCCACACTCAACTAAAATAAACCTTTATCGTATTCAGAGTCTGACATCCCTCACTTGACTTAAGCCTCATGACAAATCAGTGAGGTGGATGCTACAGGATCAAACATAGTCTGAGATTTCATTGGTATAGGGCACTCCCAGATGAGGATAGTTCTTCTACCAGGGGAGGTAGGCACCTTCTCTACAGTCTTAGAGTTATCTGAGAGGCCAAGGGACTTGACCAAATAAGTTAGAGGCAGCACTTGACCCAAGGCTTCTTGGCTTTGAGACCAACTCTATCCACTAGGCCATGGTGTCCCCTCCAGGTAACATCTGGGCCTATTGAAAGGCCCAGCCCCAGCCTCCATGGTTCCTCACTCCTGTACTGCCCTGTCTCCCCCATCAACCAGATGTTTCCCCTTCCCCCTTCCCAGTCCAGCCCTCACCCACCTGTTCTCAGGAGAGAAGAGGTAGACAGACCAATCTTCCCTGATCTCACACCAGTCAGGCTTGTAAACATCTATCATCTTCCGGATTCGGAAACACAGGCTCTGGTGGGGATAGGGAAAGGTGAGAGGCGGGGCATTGTGAGATGCTCACACCTCATCTCTGGTTTGTCCTGCTTGATAAGAACTGAAATAAATCACTCCCCTCTCCTGCTGCTAATGGTTTTCATGGGCTGCAAGCCCTCCTGTCAGCAGTCTTATCTCCACAAACATGGCAGACACCCAAGGATGGCAGCCTCCAACTGTGCCCAGGGCTCTCCCGCTTCCCTCTTCTACCACCATCACTACTTACCTTCACATGCTTGGGCTCCCATTTCAGGTCATTATGTGTTTCTTTCTAGTGCAACTAAGTCTCCCTAGGAAGACTATAAGGTCTCCGAGGGCAAGGATTGTCTCTTCCCTCCTTTTTCCACCCACAACCTCCTTCAAGTGTGCCTACCTAGGGCATAATGATGACTTAGTCCACAGTAATGGACTGATTGACAGTCCCTGATATCAGCCCTGGGTGACTCCTTTCTTAAATTGTACTAGATTCTATAATTCCTGAGGGCAGGGGAATTTGCTGTTTGTTTTTTCTGTATACTCAGCTCCTGGATGAGGGAACCTGGATCTATGGAAATGCCCTCCTCTGACACAGATTTGTGGCTCATTTGGAGCTGCTCATTCTCCACAGCCACACTGCCTTTCTCTCCTTTCCTGTAGGTGGTTCTTAATAAACCTAGGATGTGTTCTAAATTTGAAGCAAGAAGATTTCCAAAAGTTCAGAGCAAAGAGAAGACTCTCATGGAGTTAAATGTTTCAGAGGAAATCAGCCCAGGATGGATGAGACATATTCAAGAATGAAACTGCAAAGAAACAAAGGGAATTCCAATGAGGAGGAAAAATGGGATTGGTCTTAAGAATCAGATGTGGATGCACAGGGAACTCATCAACTAGGTTAGATATTAAACCCAGCAAGAGACTCTAATGACAACAAAAGGGGTAGGTTTTTCTTAAGCTGTGTTGGGAAGGAAAGAGTACAACTTTGACTTGAGATGAATGGGACAATTATATAGAAAAAAAGGCAGCCAGGGAATGCATAGGGAATGGTAGAACACAAATTATGGATGAGATATTGATTCCCAAGACAGGCAAGGAGAAAGGAAGAGACCATTTGGCTGCCCTTGATAAATTCAATACCCCTGGTTCAGATGTCTCCTGAAAGAGCTGGCAGATGTGAAAACTATTTGAAAGATCCTGGAAAATGAAAGAAGAATCACAAGAACTGGAGAAGGGGAAATGTCTCCCGGCCAAAATTCAAAATTGTGATCACCATAGAACTAGCAAAATCTGAGCCAATTCTAGGATGGAGGTAGCACGTTCATCTGACTTGCAGAGGACACTAAGCTAGGAAGGATAGCTAACACAGCTGATGTCAGAGACAGGATCCAATTTGATCCCAACAAAAAATTGGGTTGAAACTAATGACCTGGAGTTCAATAAAGAGAAATATTAAGTCTTATACTTGATTGTAAAAAATCAACATCAGAAGTCTAAGAGGGAGGTGGCATGGTTGGACAGCAGCTGTTTTGAAGAAATCTGAGGGTCTGAGTGGACTGCAAGCCACATGAGTTGTCAGTGTGCTAATTCTGTTTTGAGATGCATTAAGAGAGAACTAGGGAGGTGAAAGTCACCCTCTGGAGTCTTGGGTTCAGTTCTAGGAGCCAAGGTTTAAGCAAGACATTTATAAACTGGACTTGTCTCACATGAAATCAGTCTCTTTTGAAGATTAGTTAAAGGAACTGGGACTGTTCAGCCTAGGCTTGGGGTGGTGAGAGGTGCCTTTAAGTATCTGAGAGGCCATAATGGGAGGAGGGATGGTGGAACCAGGAGCAATGGGGGAGGGGGAAGCTGCAAAGAGGAAAATAGGGGTTCCAGAGCTGTCTGGGGAGAGGGGTTGCTTGGGGGGAGGGGCTGACTGTAGTGAGGGAGGGGTTTTTCCCTCTCTGGAGGTTTTTAAGTGAACACCAGACAACCACTTCTCAGGTGGGTTATAATGGGGATTCTTTGGGGGCGGGAGCTGGACTACATGGTCCCTTTTAACTCCCAAGTTCTGTGATTACAGAATTCAGAGGTGGAAGGGAGCTTAGAACAGAGAGCGGCCTTAGAACAGGGAATGTCACAACTAGGAGGGTCCTTAGAACAGGGGATGGCAGGGCTGGGGGGAAGGCTTTAGAACACGGGATGTCAGAACTTGGAAGAAGAGTAGAAATTCTCTAGTCTGATGCCTTCATTTAACAGATGAGACCACTGAAGGCCAGAGGGGGAGTGACTTGCCCAGGGTCACACATGAGCCTAGGTCCTTTCTCTCCTGCAGTGAGAGGGAAGGTAAGCTCCTGGGTGGCTGTCTGACTCCCCAGTGCACCCACGGCTGCTGCCCTGCTTCTCTGTCACCACGCCCCCTCAGGGCCACTCACATAGTCAATCTCTTCTTCATCCTCTGCATGGTCCTTCCGGCTGTCCATCTTGGTGAAAACATCTTTGGCGATGTTGGGCATCTTTCCGTTGCAGTCCTGGTGCTCACTGGTGCCCAGGCTTGTGCCCACCTTCCGGGTGGGTCTCAGATGAGCATGAGGGGCTGGTGGTGGCAGCTCTGCCAGGTCTAAAGAGTCCTTGGTATCAAGGGAGAGCGTCCGACGGTGCCGGTAGCTGTGCGAGTGATGGAGGTGGTGGTGATGGTGATGGGGATGGGGCGGTAGGTGATAGGGTGGGCCTCGAGGGGCACCATCATCCTGCTCCACCTCTGCTGACCGGCCCCTCTCCCCAGAGAGGAGTGACTCATGTTCTGCAGAGGGAGCTCGGTGTTTCAGGCTATGGCCCCGGGCCAAACTGTTCCAACTGGACCGACGGCTGGCCCAGGCTCCACTGTGGCCCCAGGCCCCATAGTAGGAGCTGCGGGAGCTGGACTGAGAGACAGACACAGAGCAAGTGAAAGAGAATAGAATCAGGGTGCAATGCTCTCCTGCTCAAGAACCTTCTATGGCTACCTATACCCTACCAAGGAAAGTACAAACTTCTCTACTTGGCATTCAAGGTCCTCCAAAACATGGTACCATCCTACATTTTTTACCTTGCCTCATACAACCCCCATCCTTGTGCTTTACATTCTAACCAAACTTTCTACTCACTACCAAACAGGAAGCATGCCCTGTGACCCATACACTGTATCTTTCCTCATTCCTTGTGCCTGGAATATCTGTTGTAACTCCTATTCTTCCTCTAAAAGGCTTCCTCAGAGACCATCCCCTCCATGAAGCCTGCCCTGATTCCCTGACTAGAATGACCTCTTACCACACATGCTACACTGCTTCCTGACCTGCCAACATACTCATCATGTAAATAGTTGATGTTACAGCTATGTAGCATCTAATCCCCTTCCTAGACTGTCAAATCCCTGAGGCCATGGTCTCTGGTCATAACCTCTTTACTGGCCTCCCTGATTCCAGCCTCTTCCTTCTCCAATGCTTCCTCCACAATGATATTCCTAAAATTACTGCCCCCTCCCTCAAGAAACTTCAATGGCTCCCTATGGTCTCTAGGATCAAATACATCTTCCATTTAAAATGTACAGTTTTTCATAGTTTACACATGACTCCCCATCATGTATTTTATTTTTCACCAGTTTCGTTCTTCCCCATACATGATATTTTATCCCCACCTCTAAGATTTTGCCAAAGCCACAGGGGCAGGGCTGGGGATGAGGACACAGCCTGGAGGACCCCACTATGAGCCTGCTGGTCCTTGGAGACTGCTAGGTCTTAGAAGGCTCCAATCCCAGGGGGCCTATGTGGCCAGGGGAATTCATGCTAGCCAGGGATTCTGGGGAAATCATCCTAGCATGGGTAAGGAAGATGGGGAACCCTGGGGCGGGAACAGCCTTGGCCTTCATTCTTCAAAATCCCCAAATCATTTGTCCAGCAAACATTTATTAAGCACCTCCTGTGTGCGAAGCTCTGTGCTTGGCACTGGATGGTTTAGAGATAAATGAGAGCTGGCTCTGGGTTCAAATATTGTGACTCACCAGAGACCTCTGGTCATAGCTCATCCTCCCCAGAGACATCACGCTGCTCTTTCGGGAATCCAGGGCGATGAGCACTTGGTCAGGTTGCAGGGAGTGGCAAGGGCCAGGGGGCATGCCCCCTGCGGTGGCCAGGGGGCCAGGTAGTGGAAGGCTGGGGTCCAGGTGCCCATTGGGGGTCATGGGGATGGGGCAGAGCTTGATATCTGAGAGGAGAGATCCAAAGACAGGGAGGGATGGGAGAGGAAGAGATACACACAGACACAGACGCAGAGAGCTGAAGGGAGGGGAGGAGGGTCAAGAGCTTTTCCTTGCTGACCTCTTGAAGAGGGACCCTCACCTGCCCACACACCCACATTCCCCCAGTGCTTTAAGTTGTTCAGAAAGTACAGTCCTCTCACTGTAGGCAGCAAATGCAAATTTGCTCATTCCCATTTTGCAGAGGAGGAAACTGCGGCCCAGAAATGGGTACTGACCAAGCCACAGAACCTAGAATCAAGCCCCAGTCTTCAACTGGGAGAGCAGGCTCTCTGCCATACATGCCAGGACACCAAACAGGGAGAGGGTCTCAGAGACAGGTTGTTTTCTCCACCTTGCTTAGGCCAAGGGTGCCAGATGGTTAGGGCCTAGGAGAACTTGAGCCTTCCCACAGTGTGTGGCTCACCCCTCCCTCTGTGCCTGGGGATGTGATGAATCCTGCTCAGTCTTAGCTTTTCTGGAGCTGGGCCTGGCCTGCCCTGGCTGGGGCTCCTAGTATATGCAGATAGGGAGTCCCTTACCAAAATGGCCTTCGTGAGCCTCCCGGAACTTGTCAAAGTCTTCCAAGTTGGATGAGCTCTGGTCTTCATCTGAGTAGGAACGGTTGGCATCTCCCTGGAGGAGAGGAAAACATTCTCTAAGGTTTTCTCATGACCCCAGGAGGCATGGAATGGGGTTCATACACCCTCCCACTCTACAGATGATGAAACTGAGATTTGGACTAAGTGACCTTTATAGCCACAAAGTTAACATTGGAGCCATATCCAGGACCCTAGTCTTCTGATGACCTGAGGATCAGAACAGCGCTTTGTCTACCCTACCATACTCCGGGGTGGCCAGTGAAGGCAATGGGGAGGGAGGAGGAAAGCAAGAGCCCCACAGACCTTGGCTCCAAGCTGGGACCACCAGAAATATTTGTGAAGGAGAGACTGGTGTTCTCTACCTCCGGGGCCCTCAGGGCATGACTAAATGCCCACTGATCAATGTCTGTCCATGGCAACACTCTGGCCACTGTGAGAACCTCTCCAGACACATCCTAACTCTGATGGTCCTCCTCATCTGGGTCCAGGGGCCCTAACAGTGAAGCTTCCAGACTATTCCACACCAAGCTGCCTCAAGCATCCCCTTTTCTTCTCCCAACTCCTTTTCTGTGCCTTCTCTGACCTCATAAAGCAAAGGCCTCAAAATGCAGGGCCATCTTTATACCCGGTGCTTGGCATACAGTAGGGCTTAATAAAAGCATGTTCATTCATTCATTCCATCCAGCTCCAGATGTGCAGATCCTGTCTTACTGCCTGATTGAACTGCTAGCACCCTCCCCATCCCTGTGTCTGGGGGAAAAGGAAGAGCTTTTGCCAACTTGAGACTCCAACCCCTGCCCAGGTCCTAGCTGATGGCATCCATGCTGGGCCCAGAGGCATCTTCACTAGTTCATTCCCTCCTTCTCAGCCTTCTCAGGAGGGGATGGGGATGTGTTAGGATTCCTAAAGCGCCTTTCCAGGCCCCCGTGAGAAGGCAAGACAAGGACCTCCACCCTGGGTCATAGCTGAGGATACTCAGAAAGGGAGCGCAGAGCCCCCTCAGGCCCAGGCCAGGAGGGCACCTTACCTCTGCCTGGAAGCCTTCCACCAGGATGGCCACCAGCAGGTTGAAGAGCACGTAGTTGCCAAAGGTCATGAGAGCCACGAAGTAGAGCGAGGCCCAGGGTGAGGTGGATGCCATGCCGTTGTAGAGCACCATGTTCCAGTCTTCCTGGGTCAGGATCTGGGGAGGGGAGGTGGGGTGGGGGAGGGGGCAGGTTGGGAGGCAGGGGTGGGCAGGGAGGGGAAGGGGCCAGGACAGGTCAGCAGCTCCCAAGCCCGTTCTCAGTCCTGCACACTACACTGCAGATGCTCTCCCTTCTAGACATCTGCCCTCAGGACCAATCCCATGCTCACTGGGAGCGGGCTGTTCACACATGTGCACTGCCCCATCCGCGCACTTGTTCCCTTGTGTGTTTTCACGATGGTGCCCTGCCTCAACCTTGCACACTCATTCTGGCACACTTCTGCCTTCTCACTTGTGCCCTCCCACGACTGCGCAGGCTCCTCCGGTTTGCATGCTCCTATTTGTGCACTTTTCTCCTCCACACTCACCCTTGTGCACTCTCCTCTACTGTGTGTGCTTTCATTTATTTGTGCGCTACTCAGAAACCAGCCGACAAGCCCTCTTAGTTGTCCTGGGAATGACCTTTGCAGACCCAACTTTCATTAACTGCACCTCACCCCCCTTTCCTGGGCACCCACCGGGGCTTGGTCGCTGCTTCTCTTTTGGAATCTGCAGGGACATCAGTGTGTGTGTATGTGTATGTGTGTGTGTGTGTGTGTTGGGGGAGGAGTGGACCATGGCTGCTCTGGGCCCCGGGGTCCTGGCCCAGAAGGGATGAGGGCAAGGACTTTCTCTTTCACCCTCAAGGGACGCCCCCCTCACCTGGAACACCGTGACAATGGCCCAGAGAAGTGAATCAAAGTTCTTCCGGTCGGGCACCGTGTCTCCGGTGTCAGTCCTGAGGCTGAATTTGCAGCCAAAAATGTGCATCCCTAGGATGCTGAAGAGGAGAGAAGGGTCAAGTGAACACCAGGAAGGTGTCGGTCGGAGCGCAGAAGGAGCCTCTGCCCGCTCCCATCCCTCCTTCATCCCCCCCATCACTCCCTCCATCCCCCAGGCCCCCACCCCTGTCTCCTGGGCAGCCCTTCGCCTCCCTTCATTCCAGTCCCTCCACAGGTCTCAGCTCTGTTCTGCCTCTCCACACCCCATCCTGCATTCTCCATTCCAGCCGCCTGGGCTGACTTGCTGCTGCCCACACAGGGCCTCGCCACCTCCATGTCTAGTGAGCCTGCCTCTCACCTCCAGCTCCCTTCAAGATAATGCATGTGTCAGCCCCCAACCGGGGCGGGGCCTGCTCCTCCCTACTGTCATTACTCTTTACACATCTCCCTCGTGCTTATCTCTGTTGCGGCGGACGCTGAGGTCAGCGCTGTTTTCCTTTAGGGGTTTGTATCTTAGCCTAGTGGCAGTAGAGTTCTCAGGTGGCAGGCTTGCAGTCCTCTGCCCTGAGGGGTGCCCAGTGCCCCTCTACGTGCCCAGCTTGGGCCTGCCTTGCTCCTGTGGTGCTCTCTGCGCTCTGAGAGTCTAGGCAGGGGAGTGCAATTGGGGGATTCCCTGGGCAGCAGCGGATAGAGCCACCTTCTGGGCAGCCCCGGGAGGTGCCCTAGGACTGGCACCCCGCGATGGCTCGCCCACCTGAAGATGAAGATGAAGAGCATGAGGAGCATGCAGAAGGTGGCCACGTTGTCCATGGTCTTCATCAAAACCACCAGCTGGCGGCGCAGGGCTGGCATGAAGCGGACCAGCTTCAACACCCGCAGCAGGCGGAAAGTCCGCAACACTGACAGGCCCCCGTCCGACTGGCCGATGATCTCCCAGATACTGCGGGGGGCCAAGAGGGGGAGGGAGGAGACAAAGAGGGAGGGAGCAGACAATAGAGGGGAGGAACGCAGACAATGGAAGGGAGGAACGGGGGAGAGGGAGAGACAAAGAAGGAGGGAGCAGACAATGGAAGGGAGGAACGGGGGGGAGGGGAAGAGAGAAAGAGGGAGGGAGCAGACAATGGAGGGGAGGAACGGGGGGAGGGAGGAGACAAAGAGGGAGGGAGCAGACAATGGAGGGGAGAAAAGGGGGGAGGGAGGAGACAAAGAGGGAGGGAGCAGACAATGGAGGGGAGAAACGGGGGAGGGGAAGAGAGAAAGAGGGAGGGAGCAGACAATGGAGGGGAGGAACGGGGGGGAGGGAGGAGACAAAGAGGGAGGGAGCAGACAATGGAGGGGAGAAAAGGGGGGAGGGAGGAGACAAAGAGGGAGGGAGCAGACAATGGAGGGGAGAAACGGGGGAGGGGAAGAGAGAAAGAGGGAGGGAGCAGACAATGGAGGGGAGGAACGGGGGGGAGGGAGGAGACAAAGAGGGAGGGAGCAGACAATGGAGGGGAGAAAAGGGGGGAGGGAGGAGACAAAGAGGGAGGGAGCAGACAATGGAGGGGAGGAATGGGGGGAGGGAGGAGACAAAGAGGGAGGGAGCAGACAATGGGGGGGAGGAACGGGGGGAGGGGAAGAGAGAAAGAGGGAGGGAGCAGGTGGGGGGTGGAGTTTGCATCAGAGACAAGGGGATGCACAGGAACAACAGAGAGGAGGGGAGATGCAGAGAAGAGAGGCAAGTGGAAGAAGTCATAGGGTTGAGGACCAGGAAACAGGCAAAGTAGTAAGAAAAAAGTCCAAGGGGGCATAGGAGGAGAGATGGAACCAAGAGAAGGTGGAGTAATGGAGGAAAGAGGCAGAGGAAACAAAGAATGAGAGAATTAGAGAAGAGAGAGAGACAGAATGACCCAGTTGAAAAGGAAGAGGTCCAAGGCAAAGGGAGGCACAGGCCGGAGAAGCAGAGCCAGGGAGGCCGATAGGATGGGAGATGAGAAAGGAGGAGATGAGAAAGGAGAAAAGAGATGCAGAGAGAGAGAACAAGGAGGGGAGGCAGAGAAGGGGGAGAAGAATGGGAGAGAGAGATGGAGGAGACCAGAGAGAATGGGGGGTGGAGCACA
Organism: Bettongia penicillata ogilbyi; assembly: GCA_023548195.1. Classification (NCBI taxonomy): domain Eukaryota; kingdom Metazoa; phylum Chordata; class Mammalia; order Diprotodontia; family Potoroidae; genus Bettongia; species Bettongia penicillata. The sequence continues at coordinate 5,911,173 of JAJHZJ010000150.1, read as the reverse complement.
GCATGAGGAATGAGGAGATGAGTTATGCCCACTCTTCTGCCTGACGCAGGATCATCCTGGTTATAGGGCAGCCCTAGCAGAGTTCATTAAAATTCCCTTAAGTCTCCAAGCTTTATTTTAGCCCAGAATTCCAACCTCCGTGCCACCTGCTTCCTCCCACCCCTTCGCCCTTTGACCAAAGCTGAGGACAGTATCTCTTTCCATTTCTCTTCCTCAGTCTCAGGAGGACACACTGCAAGGCAGGAGGCAGCAGGAGGAAGCCACCTGTAGAATCACCTCTTGGATGGGTGGGAGTAGAGACTAGGGGAGGGACTGAGGCAGCCTCTGTGCTTGGGGGAGGGGGTGGCCAGCTCCCAATGAATGGAGGAGGGGTGGACTTAACCACAGAGAAGGGAGGGGGAGGGGGGAACCAACCCAGCCCCTGGCACCTGATGATGACGATGATACTGTCAAAGATGTTGTAAGGATTCCGAAGGTAGTCGAAGAGACCAAAGGCAGCAAGCTTCAGGATCATTTCCAGGGCAAACATGCTGGTGAACACCACATTACTGATCTCGAGGATGTTGGTCAGCTCCTCAGGCTGCAGAAGAGGAGGCAATGACCTTAGATAGAGTCTCTGAATGCCAGGTCTGGGTCTTAGAACAGGGGATGTCAGAGCTTGGAGGGGCCTTAGAATAATGATGCCAGTGCTTCATATCACCCAAGAATTGATGCCTTCATCACTGAGGCATATAAATTTAAGTATGGCCCTTCTGTTCAAGGAATGGGGAATGAGGAAATGAAGACAGCTAGAATTGTCACTTAATATCATCCATGAATACATTCCCCAGATCCAAGGCATTCTAGATAATACCAGGGCTTAGCCTTATTGGCTTCCCCTAAGATTGGCCAAAGAGTCCAGCTCCTTATGTTGACTTTGGAATAAAACCCCAGGACCTCTAACTTCTACCATCAATCCAAAAGGTTTTGGCTGCCTGGGTGGAGCTGGGTAGAGTCTCTGGGGGTTCTGAGACATGTTTGCAACTTTTTGGCATCAGACCCAAGGAGGAACCTGCTTACAGCACTGAGGTAAGGGGGGGTATGCTTGTCTTGAACATTTCTTGAATAAGCCAGTTTCTGCCGAGAGGCAGAATGTCATTGAAGACAGAGGACTAGCCTTCGGTTGAGGTATGTCTCTGCTTTTCCAGGCCCCCCAGGACCAGGCAACTTTCTAAGATTAAGCTGCAGGAAAACTGTCCATCAAACTTGGAGGGAGAGAGACCACAGATCTAAAGTTGGAAGAGGCTACCTGGACCCTCCAGTCCAAACCATCTTTCTTTACTGGTAGTTTTCTCCACTGGGTCTAGACCATAAAAAAGGCCATTAAATCAATCTGGCTTTAATGGTTTGACCCATTACTTATTTATAGCTAAGTGGTTCTCACCACATTCTGACCACTTCCTAGCATGTAGGGCCCAAAGGACCCTTGGAAGTCATGGAGCCCAATCGTCTAATTTTATAGATTCAGAGACAATGGAAGTTCAGAAACATTAAGAGACATGCCCAAAGTCACACAGCTAGTTACTGGAAGAATTGGGAGAAGGATCCAGGCCTCCTGTGCTCTTTCTATTACATATGATTTCTTTTGAGTATGTACATCATGTTTTCTCAATAAGACTACAGGATCATCAAGACTGACCCTGAAGGAAAAGATGGAAAAATGTATCTCCTCTTCTTCATAGAGGTGGGAACCTATGAGTAAAGAACATTGCACTTATGGGAATCAATATGGTGCAATGGAACCCAGTGGACCTGGGTTCAAATCTTGCCTCCAATGTTACTACCTTCTTGAGAGTTCCCTCATCTTAAAAATGAAGGGGTTAGGTCAGATGGTCCCTGAGGTCCCTTCAGGTTCCAGAGCTATGACCCCATGAAATATGAAAGCTTCTCAAGTATTTCTCAAATCACTCTGCCAGGTGTGGCTGGTGTATGAACTTGTTTTATGGACTTCTCTTTTCCACTTCATTCTCTTCTATCCTTTGTTATAGGGGAAGGCTCTCAGGGAAGGGAGAGGTGCGCAGAGATAAGCTGGGAAATGAAAGTGATGTAAAAACAAGGGACAATGACTTAGGAAAAGCCCTCCCAGTTACCATTTTGGTATCATCCATCCTTGACTCCTCATGCTCACTCAGCCCAGATGGCCAATGGTAGCCAAATCTTGTCACTTCTCTACTCACACAATCACTGTCATCAGAGAGACGCTCATCACCTCACACCTGGACACTTCCCTAGGAGTGGGTCTCTGTGCCTCCAGTCTATCCCCCACTCAGTCACCAAAGGGACCTTCCTAAAGTTTGGGTTGACCATGTCACTCCCTTCCTCAATAAACTACAGTGGCTCCCTCCTACTTCCTCCAAGATCAAATGTAAGCACCATTGTCATCAAAAGCCCTTCTCAAACTGGTTCCTCACCTTTCCAATCTTCTTAAGCTTCCACCTAATCTACAGTCCAGCTCCACTGTCCACCTTGTCATGACATCACTTGTCAACAATGAGCCTTTGGACTGGTGTGTGCTCCTCCTCCCATGCCTGGAATGCTCTCCCTCCCAACTTCTTGGTCTTCCTTCAGCACTCAGTTCCAATCCCACCTTCTGTGGGAGCCTTCCCAAGGCAGCCCAGCAGCTAGTGCCTTTCTCTGAGATTTCCATCCATTTCCGAGGGCAGGAATCCTGTTGTCTCTCTACAAATCCCCAGCCCTTAGTGCAGCGCCTGGCACACTGCAAGTACTTGTTGACAGACTCACCGACCAACACAAGATCTTTAGGTACCCTTTCATTTTACACACAGAGAAAATGAGGACCAGAGGACTTGTCCAAAGTCACAGAAAAGATGAGTGATGAGGAGCATAGATTTAGAACTGGAAAGAACCTTGAGTCCAGTCCCATCGTTCTATATTAAGAAACTCCTCAGAGTGAAAGTGATCTCCTAGGGCCACAAAGCTAATAAGTCTCTCCACATCCTCGTCTCTCTCCTCACTCTCACAACCCTCTGAGAAATATGGTCCCAAAATTCCCACCGTAGATGGAACTTCCTCTCCACAATCAGCTCTTCCCTCCCCTGCTCCCTGCCTTGGCCAGCACCTCTTGGCTCCAGAAAACTCCCCTTCTCCCCTGTGGTCTCCCTAATTACTCAGGGAGCCAGTTGATTATACGAATTAAGCATCAGCAAGTAAGGAGTAACCCACTAATGCCCAACTCCAAAGGCGGAATAGGCGGGCTAGAGGGACAGACTCTGACAAAAACAAACACTCTTGGGGGACATCAAAGAGAGAAGGAGGGAGGGAGAGGCTGAGTCAGGGGGAGTCATCCCAGGGAACCTCCCCTCTTCTTGCTTTTAAGGGTGCCTTCCCTTGGGAATCTTCCAGGGTCTTGCTGGGTGGAGCTGGTGGGGAAGGGGGCAGACAGATGGAAGAAACAAAGGGGTCTGCTAAGGCCACATCAGCAGCAACACTTAAGGCTGCTCTGAGTGACAACATTGAGCTTAGCAGGACTAAGTTCTTCCTGATCTGCATTTTCATCTATAAAGGCACCTGGGGATAAGGAAACTCCCTCCCTCAATGTGTTTGGACCCTGCTTTGTAACTTAGAGTCTTAAGGAGTTGCCTTGGACTCTGAGTGATTAATTAACTTGCGCAGGGTCATACAGTCAGGTGGCATTTGAACCCAGGTCCGCCTGGATCTGAAGCCCACTCTATAACCACTATTCCACATTGCTTCCAAAAATGAAGTGCTTCCTACTCTCAAAAGTTTGGAATTGCTTTATTGGTGGCTCTTCATCCAAGCAGCTAGGTGGTGCCACAGCGGATAGAGCACTAGGGTTGAAATAAGGAATCTTCAAATCCTGCTTCAGACACTTCCTAGCTGTGTAACCCTGGGCAAGTCACTTAACTTTGTTTGCCTCAGTTTCCTTATCTGTAAAATGATCTGGAGAAGGACATGGCAAACCCCTTCAATCCCAAAATGGGGTCACAGAGAGTTGGACTTGACTGGAATGACTCAACAAATGGCTCCATCCAAGAGGTCCAACTGTTTCTCATATATGAGCAAATCCAGTCAACAAGCATTCATTAAGCATTTCCTACATGCCAACCGCCACACTAAACCATAAGTCATTTCATAAACGTGAAGGCACTATGAAAATGAGTTGTCATTATTAAGGATCACTACTACTCAGAGCCTTAGGCTCCTCACCTAGAAGATGGGGTTGCCAAAGTCTTGGCCAGATCAAAACACAGGGCTGCTCTAAGGATCAAATCACTGGCTATGTGGAAAATGCTTTGGGAAAATAAGGTGCTACTTAAATATGATAGGCATTCCTGGAGTACTTTAAGGTTTTTTTCTAAGTGCTTTTTGTACCTTAATCTAGTTGATTCTTACAATATCTCTGTGCTATTATTATCTCTCTTTTACAGTGGAGGAAACTGAGGCTAAGAGACTTGCCTATGGTCATTCGGCTAACCTAGTCCTTGTCCAAAGCAGAATTTGAACTCAGGTCACCTTGACTCTAGGTCCAGCACTGTGGCTGCTGCACCAAAATAAATATGAATGCTGTTGTTGTTGCTGTTACAAAGTCTCATCCCCAAGGGAAGCCCCGACCCTTACTGGCTCAGGCTGACTCTGAAGGGGCCATGTCCTCAGCATGCTTCCTCCTCAGGCGGCTTCTCTCCCCTCCCTCCCCTGAGCCAGGCAAGGCCTCTTCCTGCCCAGGCTTTAAGGAAGAGGCAGTGTTTCTAAGGAAGCTGTCAAACCAAGGCTTGAAGCTGTCAAACCAAGGCTTGGCAGCCCAGCAGGCCCCTCCTAGAGCAGAGGGACTCCTTTCAGAAAGCCAGGAACAGAGCCAGCGGCTGGCCTCATGGGGCCCTTTGGACTGGCTGGCAGGGCCAAGGAGGATAGCAAAGGACTGGATCCAGGGGCCGTGTCCACTAGGGGACACTGTATGTGCCCTGAGTCAGAGAGGGAGGCAGAACATCCATGTGTATACTCATGGGAGGGTGGGTATGCCCTAGGAGCCACCATGACCACATTTGCCTAGAACCTCAGGTTGACAAAACACTTTTCTCATGACTGCCCACTGAAGGATCATGGTATCTTAGGGCTAGAGCTGGAAGAAATCCAGGCCCTTTATTTCACAGATGCAGAAACTGAGACCCAAAGAAGGGAAGTGATCTGTCCAACATCACACAGCTATGATGGCAGCTCTGGGACTTGTAACCTTGGGCAAATGTCTAGGCTCCAGTTTCCTTATTTGTAAAATTAAGAGATTGGAAGATACAATCTCAAGACTGTTGTAATAGATCTTGCTCTGGACTTAGGGTCAGGAAAACCTGGGTTTGAACCCCAGTTCAAAATGTTGAGCAGTCACTTCTTCCATGTGGGTAACAGTTTCCCCATCTGTGAAATGGATTGGATTCAATAGTCAATGAGGTCTCTTTCAGCCTTGACATCTTCCTGCCTCTGCTAAGGTCCTTTACACAGTTCTGGGAGGGGCTGCCTCTACCTTAGCCCCTGGTTTCCATTCCTCCTGCATCAGAAATCTCTGGTCAAATGCCCCCACCCACCAGAAGATACAGCTCTGCAATGCTCCCCAGCATCCTTGCCCTCAAAGCAGGATGGGGATGGGGACCCAGTCTCATTTCCTCTGAGTAGGAAAAAGGTGAGAAAATACCCTCTCTAGCCCTATGTCTGGGGATTCTTATCTATATACTAGCTTTTCAAAAATCCAAATAAAAAGAGAAGGCCCTATTTCCATCCATAATTACATTTGAATACCAAAATAAGCCCGGGAAAGAGAGAACAAAGCCCAGGAGGGAGCGAGGACTTGTTGGGAAGGGGAGGGGGTGAGGAGGGAGGGCCCACTGTGGGGAGAGAGGGAGGGAGACGGAGCAGAGGCTGGAACCCTCCAGGCAGTAATGATGTCTGATGCCGGCTGGGCACCCAGAGCCCAGATGCTAAGCAGAGATGCCAATTTCAACCTGAAGCGAATGATGATGTCAGTGGTAATGAAAAATGTAGAAGGTGACAGGCCGTAATGGTAGATTATCCCCTGGCCCTGGTGGAGGAGGCCCAGCTCTCCCAGCCAGGTGGCCCAGTCTCGCCCCCTCCTCAGAGGGACTCACCGAATGCTGAGACAAAAGTCGGGCTCTCCTCTCTTCAAGAAAGGTCACCAGCGCCTTCTCCCACGCTCCTGCCTGACAGCTGTTTCTCTAGTCAAGCTCACACCTGTTAATCTTTTCCTAATGGGCCATCCATCACTCCTCCAAGCATCTTCTCTAAAGGGAGGCGGGAAGTGATGGGAAAGGGAAGGAGACAGAGAGACTGATGGACAAATCAGGAGGTGGGGAGTGAGTGTTGGAGCCAGATGCACGGGGGAAGATGGAAACAGAGATAGCCCTAACGGGATGGAGAAAAGGAGGTGAAGGAGAGGGAGACAGAAAGAAGATTCTGGAAGAGGGGGATGAGGACAGGGAAGGAGCAATCAGAAGAAAGCATCCTAGGGAGGACCGAAGGTCCTGGAATCAGCATGCATCTCATAAGCCACCTAGTCTAACTCGCTCATCTTAAAGATGGGGAAACTGAGACCCAGAGGATCCCAGAATCTGAGCTGGAAGGAACCTTTTTCAGTACCATGGAGGAAAAGTGATTTGTCCAAGATGACACAGGTGGGAAGCAATGATGGTAGACAGAGAAGACAGTAGGAGGGAAAGGGGTCAGCTGGATCTCCGAGGCCAGGACTGATGCACAGCTGTGAGAACTGCCCAAGCCCCAGTCATTTCTGGAAGGCAAGGGCCAGGGCCTATTCAGCCCTTTGCTCTGTCCCTCAGCGGGGCCAAACTCTCTACTGAAACAAGGACTGTGTCTCCTGCCGAAGGTGCAAGGGATATCATTTCTGGCCCAGGACTCCCTCCTGGACTGTTGGCATTGCCCCAAGGGATAAGTCTTGGGGAGGAAGCAGAAGAGGGAGGTCCAATCTCTCTTCCTAGCTTGGGAAGGCTGAGCAAGGACACTGCAGCTTCTGTCCTTGCCTGTCCCTCTCCCCCATACATACAGAGGCCCTGGCACCCCATCCAACTTGCCTGCTATCCCTCCCCACCAAACTTTCTGGCCTGAGTCATGGAATGATACCTAAGGAGGAAACGACTCCCTCGGGGCTCATCCTGAAAGCCTGGGAACAGGAATCCTTCCAGCCATGACACCCACAATTCCTCACACTGAGCCAGAGAAAGACAAAAGCCAGAAATGATGGGAGTGCTGGGAGTGAGCCTGGGCCGGGGAGGTGGGAGGAAATCCCCGGCTTCCTTCAAGGCTTGGCTTAGTTGACACCTCCTACAGGAAGCCTGCCTCAATGACTTCTGCCCAAGATGGTTGAAATTCAATTCAATCCAACAAACACTTGTGGAATATCTACCATACAGAAAGGTAGCATCCCATATGGGACAGAGAACTGACTCTGGAGTCAGAGACTCTGTGTTCAAATTCCGCCCTCCATGGAACTTTGGACAATTTCCTAAACCTCTCTGATCTTCAGTTCCTGGGAACTAACATGGCAACCGAAAAGACCATTGAGCTCTAGGGTTCTCACACACACACACACACACACACAATTTAGGGGTGAGGCAAATCTACTGCATCCTATCTTACAATTCTTAAACTGCTTAGGAGTAAGATTGAAATTAAACAGAAAACTGAAAAGAGAGTGTCCTCCCTCGGGCAATCCAATTTGGGAGTGGGGAGGCCAGATCTATGATTTTGCTGATACAGGGAAACCACATGAAGAAATCCCCTCTACCAACGAAAATTGGTGATTGCTCAGCAATTTATAATCTTACAAAGTTACAAGAGGCATTCAGAATGGAAATGACTTACCCAGGGTCACACATCATTATGTATCAGGGGCCAGACTTGAATCCAGATCTTTCTGATTATGAGGCCAGCCCTTCATCTACTAAACCACACTACATCCCAATGTAAAAATAGATCCTGAGAAAAACTGGCTTTTTGTTCACCTGTTTCCAAGAGCCTTTGACCCAATATAGCTAATATTAAGAAAGTCCCTGGCCCATGGAGGGTCCTGTGAGTGACAGTGTGGGAGGGACCACATTTCTATTAGGTACAGCCTGCCTCATAGAGTTGACATCTGTGTAGGTGGAGAGTCTGGGTATCATATACCCGCTAAGGGAGACAATGAGTACAGCCTGAAAATGAGGTAACTACAACTGAAATGAAATCTCAGACTTTCAGAGCTACAGGGAACCCCAGAGGTCATCCGCTCTAACCTGCACCTGAGCAGCAAACAACGTCCTTAGTGGGGAGGTCATCCAGTTTTTGTTAAAAGATCTCCAACGAAGTGGTGTACACTTCTTCCCAAGGCAACCTGCTCCACACCAGGACAGCCCAAATTGTTAGGAAGTTTTGCTTTCATGATATTGAAATTTGCCTCTCTGAAAATACCTCTCACCATCATTCTGCTCTCTGGGGCTAAAGTCATTTTCTCTTGCAGGTGACCACCCCTCCAATGCTTCAAGATGGCTGCCATGCCCTTCCCCATCTTTTCTGGGCAAGCCTAACCATCTCTGTGAACACCACCACCTCCTAACCCAGGATAGTCTGCACCACTTTGGGTCGTCTCTCTTTCTTAGGAAGTTTTTGTCAACATCAGCCTAAATCCGCCTCTTCACAACTTCCCCCAACGGCTCCTGGTTGGGACCAGAGAGGATAAGCTCAACCCTTCTTCCATGTCAGACTCTTCATGATCCCACTGATCACAGCACTTTCAGGTCTTTCTATCACCCACTGTCTCTTGAAGTCTGTCCAATCTTCCAAGTAACAGACCTTCAAACAACTGAAGAAGACAGCTTCCATATCCCCTGGAGATTTGTCTTCTCCAGTCACCCACTTCCTGCAACTAGTCTCATGCAGCATGATTCTCAAAATGTGGACCAGGGACCCAGAGGCCTGACACTCATTCCGAGGATCCACAAGGTCAGAACCATTTTCACAATGACTGACATTTTAATTCCTGGTACGGTAAACATTGATATACATAAGTCACAAAGACAAAAGCTCTCAGGGAATCCTCAATAATTTTAAGAGGGTCAATGGATCTGAGACCAAAGCACTGCTGATCTCTGCCATCTTAGCCAGGCAAACAATAGAAGTGATAGATTTGGAGACAGGGGACCAGGTTTTAATACAAGTTTAGCTACTTATTCCTTGTGGGACCGCAAGTTCTCTGCTCCACAGTTGCCTCAGAAAGGGATCAGATGGTTTCTAGAGTCCTTTCCTGCTCTAATCTTGGCTCTATGCATTAAGTGCCTACTGTGCACCAAGCACCTGTTTATGCTTGTCCTTCATTGCCGAAGAAGACCATGCCATCAGAGAAATGATGACATGACTTGCACTTGACTTTGTTTTGAGTGAGGGAGGGCTGTGCAAGGTCACACAGGGCACCCTGTGCTGGTTGTACAAAGAGGGAAGGGGCCTTCCATTCTTTCCCCGCCATCATCCCCAGATGGATGCCCTCCTTTCCAGATGGAAGATGCTGGTATTTGGTGCTTTCTTTTGCTTGACCCTTCAGGGCAGAATTAGGAATGGTGGAAGCTGCAAAAAGGCAGATCAGGAATAATTTCCTTACAGTGAGAGCCACCCACATGTAAGGGCTGTTTGAGAGGTAATGTGTTTCCTTTCTTTAGGGTTTTTCAATGGACTCTGGTTGGGATGCTATCGATGGACCCTGGAGTCCCTTCCAGCTCTGGAATTCTGGATTTCTTTTTGATCACAGCCAATCTGCTCCCCCACACTCAATCACTGACAGGAGATGGGGGTAGGTGTTGGTATAACCCCGATACTCTGGGGCATGATTGGTGGAACTGTAGGAGAGAGAAACGTGTGTTTGTTCTTCTGAGCCAGCGGCTTCCCATCCCTAGAGATGTCAGGCGCTGAGACGACTGTCTCTCCCTGTCAATCAGTGGATCGACAGTGTGGCAGAGTGACAACATGGAGGGGTGGACGCTCCCTTCTGCTGTTGTCATCCACCCCCCTCGCGGCTCACCGATAGTGCTCCTTGGTGGGCACGCGCCTTAGACAGAGCATCCTGAAATAAACACGGGGGTGGAACGTTTGCTGCTCTCTGTCTGGGAACTGAGATTAAAAATATCAATCGGCCCAGAACGATGCTTGGCTGACTTGAAACAATTGCTGTTGCTTTATAAAAATACCTTTAAAAATAACAGATTTGCCCGATATCACCCTCATTTCTTTCCTGACAATCTGGATGTCTAGGCTGCTGGTGGGAGGGAATATGTAAGAGAAGATGATCCAAATACCACAGTGTAGTGGACCAGAGCCTCAAATTTGGAGTCAGGAGTCTTGAATTCAAATCATACCTCAGAGAGTTACTAATTGTGTAACTTTAAGCAAATTGCTTAATCCCTCTGAACCTAAGTAAAATGAGACTAATGATACCTGAGACACTGACCCCTCAAGTTCATTGTAAGAAAGCAATTTATAAACCTCAAAAGCATCAAATAAATATTATAATGATGATTACTGTTGATCTGTGGCTGAAGCTACACATTCCTGGCTCTAAAATTTTATAGCCTTGTCAGAGAAAATCATAGAATTGGCCCTAGTGTTTCTAGTCCATTGCCTGGCACACACACAGTAGGAGCTTAATAAATGCTTACTAATTGACTCATCGGATCAAAATGTCAAAATGGTAAAGGAAGCTATTTTGAAAAGGAGGAAACTGAGACCCAGTGGGAGGAAATGGCTGCCCAAGGTCCACAAAGGCCTCGTTTGAAGACAATAAGAGGTCATGGAAAGAGCCCTAGACTTCACGTCAGTAGCCTTGGGTTTACATCCCCATTTCTAATTTTTCCTAACTGTGAATCAGGGATGTAGATTGTCTAAACTTGAAAATTAGGGCTCTCTAGGCCCTTTCTCACCATCACCTTTCTTTTCTTAGGTTCTAGCTGCCCAGTTGCCATTTTGCGGATTTAGGCTGATGTTGACAAAAACTTCCTAAGAAAGACAGATGATCCAAAGTGGTGCCCGGGCTCATTTTTCCCCGACCAAATGTCCTCCTTCTCACTGGAGAAGAGACAGGTAAGATGAGGGATAAGTAGTTCTGCTTTCTTTCCATCAGACAATGCTGTGGCCTCAGTTACTTGGAGCAGTGGTCCTGCCTGTCACTTCGTTGATATTGCTGTATTTCTTCATAGGTTTCAAAAGTCCTTCCTGTTATCCATGTGAAGGTCTGGTGGGAGAGAAGCCCCATCTGGCAGGCTTGGAGGATAGGGAGAGGTCATTCCAAATCAATTCTGATCACAGAGATCAAGAGGGTTAGGGTTAAATGAAGGAAATCCATACACAAACACCTACTGTGTGCTAGGGATATAAAGAATAAAGCCCTCTCCCCTATCCATATTCAAAGTGAATCCCATCTGGTTCACTTTGCCCTGGTAGAGAAACAACTTGTAAGGTCTCTGGACCACTTTCTAGTCAGTAATCATGGACAATCTCCATATGAACTGAGCTCCAGGCTTCTTACAGGCTCCTGATGCTTTGTATTCATGCCAAGGCATGTGCCTTTCCTCCCATCTTCTCTAAGTGTCTTTTAAAATGCTAGCTGGTTGATGAATTCTCTACATGGCCTCATTGATACCTTCAGATAGTACCATCTTTCCTTCATGGTCCAAAGCTTTTGAGTCTGCCACGTCTTCAGAATTCCATTGATGTGAGCCTCCCATCCCCCTTGGACCAGCTCCCTCATTGAGTCTCAAGCTATGGGTTTTTTTTCCTCCTTTTGCTGAAGTCCCAAATTGAAGGGGAGCATCAGACTACTCTGGGCTCTCTTCCCTCAGCATGAACTCCAATGATGGCATGATCACTTCTTCCAAATTTTACCATTTCTCCTCCGGTCTCCAGGTCTTTCTTATTGGTGAGAAGAGTAGTTTTCCTGCTGGTCACCTCCCCTTGCTAAAGGATGAGAATTTCAGCAACACAAAGACTTTCTCAACGGTCCTGGTCTTGTCAGTCAAAGAGTTCTAGGAGATCTGCAGAGATGCTGCTGCCCAATCCCCACCCAGAAGCAGGAGGTATTTGGAAGTTGTGGTTGTGGTTGTGTGTTAGGGTTTGTCCTTCATTCTGTAAGAGGACTATGGTATCAGGAAGGTGATGCCAGGAGTTGTAGCTGAATTGGATGTGAGTGAGGGAGAGCTGTGCAAAGTCACCAGCCTCACCTTCTCCTCCGGAGCCATCTGGGTACAATGGCCAGATATGAATCAGGACAAATGGAGATGGCCCAGAGGCATCCGAAAATGCTTGGTGGGTGAATCAGCAAGTTCCAAAGTGATCTTTGTCTTTCAAAGGAAGACTTGCCCAGGGTCATGTAGCTAGTGGGTTTCTGAGGAAGGACTTGAAACTGAGTCTTCCAAGCCCTATCTCCAACACACATATAACATACCAGGCTACTGCTTCAAGGCCCTGTCAATGGCCATCATGGTCCCTGTTAGCTGGGCTAAGTGTTTTTTGTTCAGCTAATCTCTTTCTCAGAAGCCAGTCTCAACTTCAAAGTCCCTTCTTGTGTCTTGGATGATAGCCTCCCTGGGGAAGGGGGTAAGCCAGCTGGGCCTGAGCCTGGAGCTGTACAGAAGATCTCCACTCTCCCCCACCTGGTGAGGTAGTCAGTTACCATGCCAGTGATGGATGCTAAGCAGTCAGTGAAAAGATACTGGTCCATAAGAAACCCTGGGAGTGGGACAGGTGACATGACAAGGATGTGGACATGGGAAGGTCCTGAGGCTTCTCCCTATCATGAACCCAGTGGTGTTTTTTTAGAATCAAATCAGAATGGCTGGCAAACTAGTGACTCTGAACAAAGAAGCAGGTACAGTGCCTGAGCCATTCCCATGGGGGCTATTTAAGTAAATTGAATAGTTTGAGGACTGGGTTAGGTAATGAAGAGGGAAATGAGAGTGTGGAGCAGGAAAGAGAAGGAGGCTGGGAGAGGGCTATGTGGGAGTGGGGGAATAGGGGAAAGCAAGACTTCTGAAACAGAAAAAAGGTAAGGAAGAGAGAGAGAAAGGTGAAGGATAAGAGGGAGAAAGTGGGGAGGAAGAGAGGGGATATGAAGAAAATAACCCTGGAGAAAAGGCTCATGGGATGAAGAACTAGAAGGGACACACACACACACATACACAACATCTAGTTCAACCCTCCCATTTTACAGATGGGGAAACAGAGGCCCAGGGTGGGGGAATGAAAATAGTAACATGGTATAGTGGAAGGAATGCTGGATTTGGAATCAGAAGACTTGGGCTTGAATCCCTGTTTAACCACTTCATGTCTTGTGACCCTGAGTAAGTCACTTCACCTCCCCAGGCCTCAGTTTCCCCAGACAGCCTCTAAGTTCCCAAGGTCAAAGTGAAGCCAGGAGCAGGTAAGCAGAGACTGAAAAGGATTATAATAATGACACTTAGGATTTCTATAGCACTTTAAGGTTCCCACAGTGCTCTCCATGGAATACATTATTTCATTTGAAAAGGTAAGCATCGAATGACAAGGTGGAAAAGGGACCAGCTCTTACTTGTAGCAATAGCCCTGACAGCAGCTCATTGAACTTCTCCTCAAACACCTCTAATGATGGGGAGCTCACCACTCACCAGAACATTTTGCCTCTTCCCATTACTATGAGATCTTTCCTTATCCTGAGCCCTGATCTATCTCCCTGATGCCAGGCAGAAGGAGCCATGGCTTAGAGCACTGACCCTGGGGTATCTTCATCCCAGCCCTGAGAGAGGGCCCCCACCACCATCAAACAGTTGTTTGCACATCCGCAGCTACCATTCTGACAACCCTCTAATCTCCCATCCTTTGTCAGAGCCATGGCTTTCTCATATGTCAAAGTTGAAAGAGACCTCAGAATTAGAAAGTCAGGGCTGCTGGGAGGGGACTTAAAACAGGGAATGTCAGAGCTGGGAAGGGTCTAAGAACAGGAAGGTCAGAGCCGGGAGGGGGCTGAGAACAGGGGATATCGGGGCTGCGAGAGATCTTAAGGGCTATTTTGTCCAATACTTTGATTTTACAGATGAAAAAACTGAACTCCAAAGAGAGAGGTTAAGTGATTGGCTCAAGATCGCACAGCTAGTAAGTAACTGAGTTGGGATTCAAACCTAGGTTCTATTACTTCTAATCCTGGTAATTAATCTATGAGTTGTCTTCAAACATCAGAAATACCAAGTATCATATGCAAGAGGGCTTAGCCTTGTCTGGCTTGGCCTCAAGAGGTAGAAGCTGAGAAGAGAGACTTAAGTTTGATGTCAGGAGACCTTTCCCAAAAACAGGAGGTGATCATGAGTTGGCCGGGTGGGAGCTAATAAGTTCTTTGTGAGCAGAGGCTGGATGGCCACCGGTCAAGGATATTTTCAATAGCATCCTTTAGGGACAAGAGTTGGACCCGGAGGTCTCTGCAAACTGTGTCTCTTCCCCTCTGCCCAGCCCTGCTCTGTATGTAAAGTTTACAGACTTCCCCTGCTACTGCTGCTGCCACTCAGTAAATATTTATCAGTCTTGCCCTTTCTGAGTTGTGTGACCTTGAGCAAGTCCCTAGATTTCTCTGAGTCTCAGAGAAGATGATTCAAAAACCTTCAAATGTCATGTAAATATAAGTTATTACCACTAGTAAGACTTTAAAGGCAATGGCCATTACCTGAGAACCTCAGCATCATGCTGCCCCTTCCTCAGCCCCACCCCCAGCTCCTACAGGCCAGAGTTTGGGGCAACACTCACCTGTTCATGGTGTTCGATGCCCATGCTGACCGTGTTCACCAGGATGGCAATCATAATGCCTCGGTTAAAATACTTGCTGTCCACGATGCCCCTCAGCTTGACCCTCACCTCCCGCCATATATCCCCACATAGCCTGGCTGCCCCATTGTCTTTCTCTCCGTCTTCTTCCTCCTTCTCCAGGTCCAGGGTTCCTTCACTGCTCCCTCCACCTTCCCCTTCATCACCATTGGCAGAACCTTCCTCCTGCCCAAAGTCATCATCACTCTCTGCCAGGGACAGATGTTGATCTCTCTCTTGCCGGCAGTGGGGGCAGTTGCCAGGGTCAGAGGTCTGTGTCACAGAGATAGACTGCACAAGAGTATGGGGTGGGTAATCCAGGGGGATGTGTTTCTGGCACAACCCTGTAAGTTAAGGAGAAGGGGCTACAGTCAGGCTCCTTTGGTAGACCAATTCCCAAAAGACTCCAAAGGAAAGATCAGAAAATTGAATGAGAATCCACTCACAACAAAAAGAACCATAATTCAACACCAAGTCTATGCACATTTTTCAAGAACCTACTCTGATAAATCCTGGGCTCAGTGTTGGGTATATAAAGACAGGTGCAAGCTCTGCCCTCAAGGAGCTCATGATCTAAAGAGGAAAAGAATGAGTACACAAATAACCATGACACAAGGGAAAGTGAGGTCAGTGAAAAGGAGAGATCTAGACAAGGAGAAGGAAAGGGAATGACATTTATATGTACACATCCCATGTACCAAGCACTATATGCTAAAGCGCTGTGCTAAGTACTGTTTATGAATATTATCTCATCTCACCCTCACAACAACCCTGCAAGGCAGATGCTATTTTCTGAGGAGGCAAAAATCAGTTGGCTCCGGTTTGAATCCAATTCTATTTACCAGTTGTATAAACATGTCTTGAAGACATGATCCTACAACTTTCTTCAGGAGGGATCAGGGAACAAATGCTTCATGGAGAAAGCAGCAAGGCCTCAAAGCACCATAGCAGCTTCAATTTAGAGCTGGAAGAAACTTTATGGGTCACCCAATCCAACTCCCTTATTTTACAGGTTAGGGTCAGAAGCAGAGGGCTAGGAAAATGAAGCAACTTGCCCATAGTCACAAAGTCTGCAAGGAGCAGATCCAGGATTTGAACCCAGATCTTCTGATTTCAAATCCAGTATTTTTCCCACTAAACCACATTGCTCATTCTTAGGAGAGACTTCAACAAAAGGAGCCATGGCAGGAAGGCAAGAACATTACAGATATAAGGGACAGTGTGAGTAGGGGCACAGGGCTATCTTCTCCACTCAAAGGCTTACAGGGTCTTTTGCTCAAGTTCAAATTTCTATGATGCCACAGCAGCTTTTTTCAAAAAGTGGTCTCTCCTGGGGGCCTATTTGGCAACTTGTTGCCATAATCAGGAAGGAATGAAGAGAAGAAGGAAGGAAGAAAAGGAAGAAAGAGGGGCAGGAAAAGAGGAAAGAAGGAAGGAAAGAGGGGAGAGAGGGAGAGAAGGAAGAAAGAAAAAGAAAGAGAAGTAAAAAGAGAAGGAAGGAAGAGGAAGGGAGGGAAGGAAGGAAGAGAGGGAGGGAGGGAAGCAGTAGCTTCTTGCTACCTAGCTTAATTATAACCAACAGCCTTAATGAGGACCCCAGCCTCTTCTCCACTTCAGACCGCCTGTAGGCAGTGTCTCTAAGCAGGGAGAGCCCAGAATTCTAGGCTTGATCTCCTAAGCTGGCCCTTAACTGTGATTCTAGTGCTAAGTGTGTTGACAGAGAACACCAAAGGTCTGGGAATGATGACTACCTATGGGCAATAAGCTCAGCACCAGCTTTTTCCCTGACAATACCTTACTTTGTCAGAGGTCAAGGGACTTTGTCTCTCATGCTTAGTTAGGGGAATTCACTTAAGCTATCACTCGCTAGTCTCATCAAAAATAGCAGCAACCTCTGCACTGATTCTGGTGACCCTTTTCTCCCCCGGGGATAAGTATAGGGTTTGGGATTAAAGAATGAAAGAGTGCATGTGGATGACTCAGAAGCCCTCTTAGATCATCTAGTCCAAGCTCTTCACTTTACAGACAAGGAAATTGAGGCCCTGGACTTGAAAAGACTTGCCCAGGGTCACAGAGGTTGTAAGCGTCAGAGGTCGGATCTCAAGCCTCCCACTTTGTCATTTGACTTCCCAGGCTCCTCCTGTGAGGCTCAGAGGAGATCGAGTGTATTAAGTGATCTGCAAATTTTAATGTGCTACAGAAATGTCAGTCATTGTCATTTTAGGCCTTCAACAAACTGGCTCCAACCTACAACCTACCATTCCAGTCTTCTCTCATACTTGTCCCCCTCATGACTACCATGCTTGAGGACCAAGGACAGCTTTGAGTGCCCCAGAGAGAGCCTCTGCTCTCCTTCCTACCCTGCCTGTGCTCACCCCATTCTCAGACCAACTGCCCTCCCTCCTTCCCCTTACCCCCACCATCTTCTCTCATAGTATTCTGTTTTCCTAAGAGACTTTAACAGAACTGAAGTGATCTGACCTGGTAGCAACAAAACTAACAGGCCATCTACCTCTCTGGCCATGGCTCACCTCTGAGAGCGGCGACCATGCCATGTCCCAGCTCTTTCTCCTCAGCTCTGAACATGGGGCCCAGCATACAACAGGAATTCAAAGAATGTTTTCGGTAGTCAGCTGTAAGTTACTATTGTCAGCTTTAAGGGACTTTTTATCTTTGCATCCCCAGAGTCCAGCACAGGGCCTTGCATAGAGTTGGGCTTGTGATTTCATGACTACAAAGAACTCCCAGGTCAGGAAATTCCCTCTTGCAATGCATGATGGCACCTTCTCTGTATGTTAGTGTCTTAGAGAATTGCCAAAAGCACTGAGAAGTTACTGAAAAGTTGTCCAGGATCACACAGCCAGTAGGTATCAGAGATGGAACTTGAACCCAGGTCTTTCTGACTCCAAAGTCAGCTGCATGGCCTTGTACCTCTGTATTTTGTTGGGCCCCTAGCCCAATGCAGTGTACACAGTGAGTTATAAGTGGGTGTTAATTAAATAAATCAATGAATGAGTTTTAAGGGATGGTTATTCTTTCTGGAGTGAGTGGCCTGGACTTGTGGGGCATGCTACCTCACCCCAGGGCACTTACTGTCCTGCTTCTGCTCCTTGGCATTCCCCGTCTCAGGCTTGGCCCCCACGCCAGGCTCTACCTGGCCCTGGTGGCGGCTGCGGAGGGCATGGTAGAGGCCCAGGCTTCGGCGCTTGGCCTTTCGCAGAATGTGGCAGACATACTGGAATATCTCCTCATAGCAATCCCCAGGCTCTGCGTAGCTGGCCACGGTGCTGGAGGACAGGTACCGCCTGCGCTGCTCCTGCATCAGCTGGTGCTCTCTCTGCTTGGTCTCGGAGAACTGGGTCGCTATGACAACGAGGCACAGGTTGATCATGAAGAAGGAGCCCACCTGTGACCAACGGGGAGAAGAGGAAGGAGGACGACAGAGACGGAGGGGAAAGGGGAGGGGCACATGGAGAAAGGCAGAAGCAGAGGCAGAGACCGGGGAGACACCAAGAGACAGAATGAGACCATTGGACCCACACAGGGGAGGAAGGGAGAAAAAGAGAGAGACCAAGAGATATGTGAGAGAGTGATGGATGATATACACAGAAAGAGGGAGAGACAGAAAGAGAGAGGGAGGGAGGGGAGAGAGAGAGACAGAGAAAGACAGACAGACACAAAGAGAGAGACCGAGAGATACAGTGAAAGAGTGAGGGACAACATACAGAGAAAGACAAGAGATGAACATACAGAGGAAGGGAGGGAGGGAGGAAGGAGAAATAGAGAACAGAGACAGAGACACAGAAAAAGAGAATGAGAGAGAGGAGAGGGAGGAGAGACAGAGACAGAGGGACAGAGAGGAGAGAGAGGGAGGGAGGGAGGAGAGACAGAAACAGACAGAAAGAGAGACACAGAGAGAGATGCGCACACACATAAAGATTTGACAGAGACACAGAGACAAGGACAGACACACAGAAAGGTACCAAAAGTGACAGTATTTAGATAGATAGACAGACAGACAGACATATACACAAAGATAGGAGAGACAAAGCAAGGGAACAGAGGCAGAGCGATGAAGAGAGACAGCCGAACATATATATATATATATATATATATATATATATATATATATATATATATAGACACACACAAAGATGAGAAAAACACAGAAATATGAAGACAGAGTCAGGGACAGACAGACATACACACAAAATCAAACAGACAGACAGAGGCAAGAGAGATGAAGAGACAGTCAGACATTCACATAAGATGAGAAAGAGACAAAGACAGAGAAAGTGGGAGACAGGTAACGGCATAAAGTTTTGGAGAAAGATAGTGAGCAAGAGGGACAGAGAAAGAAAATCAAATAGACACAGAGGCATAGAGACACAGACAAAGATAAAAGATAGAAGACCGCTCAGGCTGGGTCCTGAGAGAAGCCAGTTACAGGGAGGGGCTGAAAACTAGGAGCCCTTATTTTCTAGGGTTGGGACTTGGGGTAGGGGAGGGTTCATTTGAGGAGGGAGGAGGGTTCAGGGTGGCAGCCAGACTTCTTCTAGGAGCTCAGAGCCCAGTAGATGCAACCCTGTGTTACCCATCTAACCTATTGTCTTCATTCCTTCTCACCACCATCAGGCAGGAAGGAATGTGCAGGGAGGCAGTAATGTAATGGACTCTGATCTTCCCAGAGAAGAAGGTCACTTGCTCTTGCTCTCTCTCTCTCTCCCTCCCTCCCTCCCTCCCTCTCTATCTCTTTCTGTCTTCTCTGTCTCCCTCTCCCTCTGTCTCCCTCTCCCTCTGTCTCCCTCTCCTCTACAATCTCCTCCCTCCTCCAGAGTCTTGAAGGAGGACCAAGAGAAAAATCTCTGGTGAAATGAAACTTCCCATTGGCTTTAAATGGGGAAAACAGAGGGAGAGAAAACCCTTGGAGAGGATGGCAAGGTTTCCCCTTAGGCCTGGACAGCTTCCTGGGCCTGAGAGGGAACAAGGGCAGGAGGAGGGAAACCTTGGCTCAGGCAGAGAGAACCCTTCTCTGGCCCATCTAACCTCCCTGCACCCTATCCTTCAGGCCCCCAGTTCCTCCACTCGTATCCCCAGCTCCCTGGCTTGGTGTATCCAGAACAAGAGCAACTTAAAGAGAATTTCCAAAGTCACCATACAAGCGCCTCCAAGCTCCGCCAGGCACAGGGGCTGGAGACAGAATCCCTCAGATTAACGCCTGCCTTCCAGAAGCTTACGCTCTGCTTGGAGGAGGCCAGTAAACAGATGAGGGAATAGGAGGTGGTTTGTGGAGGGGGAGAGCCTGACCTTGGAGGACCAGCAGGGAAGCAGCTCCAGCTGTGGGCCCTACATGGAGGCAGGAAATGGAAGGGCAAGTGGGGGAGGCTTAAACAGGAGATTTTGAGTGGAACATAGTAGATGGGAAACAATGAGAAATTGACCTGGGTACCTCACTGAGGGGTGGGGGCTGGGGGTGGGAGGAAGGCCTTGCAGTCTTAGAGTAGATGCAACAAGCCCCCTTATTTTACACGAGGCACCTGAGGTGCAGCTGAAGACCTGCAGAGGCTCACAAGACAGCAAATGTTCTGAGGAAGGATTTGTATCTAGGTCTTCCTGACTCCAAGACCTGTCCTTTATCCTCCATCCTCCAAGGCTAACATCCCTTCTTTTCAGGAGACTCTCAAAGCATCCAGAACCAAGAGTTGGAAAGAACCTTGGAGGCTCTGACATCATGTGCCCAAAGAACCCTCCCAGCTCAGACATTCCCTGTTCTAAGGCCCCTCCCAGTCCTGACATTCCACGTTAAGCTCCCCCTTAGCTGATATTCCACGTTCAAGAATCCAATTGTCTTATTTTAGAGATGACTTAAGTCACTTGTCTAAGATCACACAGGTTGCAAGGAACCAAGCTAGGATTTGAACTCAAGGCCTCAGAATCTAGAACTATGTTCCCTTGGCTATACCATTCAAGGACATAAAGCTACCAACTCCCCAGCTGCTGATTTTCACCAGTTTGGTATCTGCCCACCCCACCTGCCTTTCTGCTTCCCCTCCCCTTGGGCATTGGCTTTTGAGACACCCTTGGGTCCAACACCCTTTTCTGTTTTCTCCCTAGGCTCCCCCTCCCTCTGGGGCCCAGGTGCCTGAAGACTAGGGAGTCAATCCTCTGTATTTCAGAGGAGAAAGGCCCTGCTTGCTGTCATTTGCATAAGCCTTTGAAAACCACCCAGGGCCTGCTTAGGAGCTGGGCAGAAAGATGCTTTCTATCCCCTTCAAAGCAGATTCTAAATCCAATGTTTGCTGCCCTTTCAATCAATCCAGCCTCTTCCCTCCCTTCTCCTCCCACCCTCCAAACTCACTCTGATGCTTTCCCTTTCTCCCTTTTCAGAAAGAATGGAAATTGGTTCTCTGGATGGAAACCCACTTCCCTGAAGGATTCTGGGAAATATCCCCTGCTGCTATGGTCCAGCCCTCTGAACAAGCTTAGTGTCCTGTGCCAGCTGCTTAGCTGAACCTCCTTCTCTGTCCCCTCGCAGAACAAGAGTCCAGAGATGCCTGCAGCTTACTGAGCTCTTTCAGAGAAGCTGACCCCAACCTTCATCTCACTGATGATGGAATAATAATCATGATGTTCCATCTTAACAGCTGCTTGGGAACATCATCTCATCTACTGAGCTAAAAAGTCCTGGGTGAATTCTGTCCAGTCTGTGGGGACTCACAAGTCTGGCCCCAAATCCCTGCCACTTGGAGTCAGAGGAACAGAGACTTTGCAGCATATGAGCTGCCTCATAAACATCCCCAGGCCTCGGTTTCATCAGTTAAATGGGGCAGTTGGACAAGACGACCTCTACAATCCCTTCCAGTTCTACATCCATGACTATGAACCATGAGATCTCTCCTCTGATGCTCCCAATCCCCAAACTCCTTGATGCCTCCCCTAGACTCTCTCCTTTGCCTCTTCTCCCTGTCAAGGCCAGTCTCTCTCAATCACTCCTCTCCAGGCCATCTTCGATCTTTACGTCTAATCACAATCCTTCCCCACTGCTTATGAAGATGCTCAGGTCTACACCATCCTTAAAGGAAAAGCATCAGTTGGCCCTCTTCTCTCCTCCAGCTGCCAATCACCCTCCTCCCTTTCTCTGCTAAACTCCCAGAAAGAGCTGTCCACTCTCGGTGGCCCCACTTCCTCACTCCACACTCGCTCATCTGCCCCTGGAAAGCTGGCTCCAATCCCTGGCACTCTGCTCTACCTGTTCCTCCCAGGACGACCAGAAACTTAATTCTCCATCCCATGGACCATTCTCAGGACCTCCCTGCAGCTTTGAACACTGCTGACACGACTCCTCCCTGGCCACTCCCTCCTGTCTTGATTTCAGTGACTTCTCCCTCATTCCAGCCTAGGACCTGAAGAACTAGAAAGTCCATCAGCCTTCTCATCTTTCTCCACACCACTTGCTAAATCTCATTGGCTCAAATATTGATTATCTCGCTCCAGCCTGAATTTCTCCCCTGGGGACCGGTAAGGCATGGTGCCAACTGCCTGCTGAAGATCTCTTCCTGTGTAGCCTGTAGGCATCTCAAACTCAGCCTGTCCAGAACTGGATCCATCCTCTTTCCCCCTGATTCCATGTCCCTCCTCATCTCAGTCATCATTTAATCTCTCTGTCCTGTGGCCTCCCCATCAGCTGCCGATCTTAGCACTTCCACCTTCACAGACCTCTCGAATCCAGCACCTTCTCTCCACTCCCAGATAGTGCTACAGTTCCAGTCATGGAGACCATGATGAGAGCCTTCTCAGGATTGTTCCCCCACTTCCCTCTCCAGCTGCCTAAATAACCTTCCTTAGATACAGATGTGCCAGTGTTCCTCCCTCCTTCTCTGACCTCCCAGGATCCTTTTCTTCCTTCAAAGCTCAGTTCAAGGGTCACCTCTGCCAGGAAGTCTCTCTGTCTCCCCTTCTCCCCATCGCAAGTGTTTTCTCTCTTCTCCATTGTCTTTGTTTACAGAACCTTAGAGATGGAAGGGAGCTCAGAAGCCCTGAGTACAACCCCCTCATTTTATAGTGGGAGAAACTGAGACAGAAGTTAAGTGACTTGTCCAGAGTCACAGATGTAGTAGGTGGATGATACAGGATTTGAACCCAGGTCTTCCTAACTCAATGTTCATTGCTGTTTCCACTATGGTAGGCTGCCTCTCTAACTTGTGGATATGTAGTTTCCTCCCCTTCCCCCCACCCAGTGGAAGGTAAGTAAGCTTCCAGGGGCAGGGCTATTTCCCTTCTGTCTTTTCATCCCTGGAGTTGAGCATGGCCCTTGGCACAAGTAGGAACTGGGGGTCCTCTAGCTCCTCTGGGCTAGTCTCTTTCCATCCACCAGGTCATCTATTCCCTGCCCATGACCCCTCAGTCTATCTATGTTTCCCCTTCTGTCCTGTCTGGAATTTTTTATTTCAAACCAGAGAGAGCCAGTGTTCTAATGGATTCATGTCTTCCTTCCCCAGAAGTAGGAAATCAGCCAGGCCCACCTAAGTCGGAACCCTCCCTAAGAAATGTCTGAATTGGCTTGAAACCTGGATCCATGAGGCATGGAACTCCCATGTCCCCATCTTCCCCCTCCCAGACCCCAGACCTGAAAGGTTCTACCCCTCCCCTGTCCTTTCCGGGACAAGGGTGTCAATTGCCAGTGGGAGGGGCTTGGGGGAATCTCTTTTTGCAGGTGTTATTCCTGGCTCCAGTGGGAGGGGCCCTTTGGGCTTTCCACATCCCCTTCTCTTGTTGCCCCATCTCCTGTCCCCCAGAGTCCCTCTGGTTAAGCCCCATGGCCTTCCCTTAAACAACCAAGTAGCAGAGCCTGTGGTCTTAGGCAGAAGCTGACTGGTTCATTCTTCTATGAAGCCTTTCAATGTCAGCTACAGGGCTTCACCCAAAGGTCAGTCCCCTCTGGCCTCTTTGGTGGGCCAAGGAGGGACAGGTTGGGGAAGCCTAGAGGAAGGAATGAGGGCTACCAGGGGAGGATGGCTCTGAGTAGTCTTCTACATGCTCTGCCAGCTGTCAGGAAAATAGGCTCAGAGTTGACTCTGTGGGCTGTGATGAGAGGCCGTGGCCATCCTAGGCTATGAATCATCTTGACATTTTTCAGCTATACAGTCCCCAGGCCCCCAGGAAGGCTTGTCACCGAGGCATCAGCCAATTCCCAGGGACATGAAGGGTGAGGAGCGGGGAGCCTGTGTCCATACTCTAAGGGGTGTCAGAGGGGCCCTCAGGAATCAACATGTTACTCTGAACTCCAGTGTCCCAGCTCCAGAAGACAGATCATCTTAGTAGAAAGCACTGGGCCAGGAACCAGAAAACCAGGAATAAAATCTCAGCTCAGCTAGATACCTCACTCTGTGACCATGGTCAAGTCACTCTGCATGGACCAGTTTCCTTGTCTGTAAGTGAGAGGGTGGGACAGTGGAAAGAATGCTGCATTTGGGTACCAAGAAATCTGGACAATTCTCTGCTCTCACTCTTAGACTTGGACAGGCCACTTCACCAACCTCAGAGGGTCATAAAATCACAGATTTAGAGGGGGCAAAGACATCACAAGCCATCTAGTCCAGTCTCTACATTTCAGAGGAGGGGAAACAATTTACAGATGAGGCAACTGAGGCCAAAGGGGCCTTATTTCACAGATAAAGAGACTGAGGCTCAGAGAGGCAACCTGACTTCTACCAAAGGTCACAGAGGGAATAAGAGGGAAAAGTCCTCTGTTTTCAAATCTATAGCTCTTTTCAGTGCACCATGTGCCAATGTTAAAATCCCAGGCCCTGTGATCTTCTGCCCTGACTGAGAGATGCAAAGCCCTCCAAGGATTATGAAAGGTTCTCAGCACATTTGGGAGAACTGCCAGGCCCACTCCAGGAACAGGAATACAACCAGGTCCTTTCATGATCTGGCTCCGTGACAAGAAAGAGAAGAGAGCTCTAGATTTTAGAGTTGGAGTCCGAGGATCTGAGTTCAAATTTTGATTTTGCCACTTGTATGACCTCGAGCAAGCAATTTCATTTCTCTGGGACTCAGTTTTACCATTTGTAAAATGAGGGAGTTAGGCCCTTCTAGGGTCCCTTCTGGCTCCATCTATTATTCCATGACCTTCAAGGTCATCTCATTTCATCTGGGATGATAAGTTTAGAGCTGGAAGCTACCTGAGAGTCACCTAAGGGACAACATCTCATTTGACAGATGGAAAGAGGGGTCAGAGGTCCTGGGATCTGTGTGATGGGGATCAGGTCCACAACTTTGTTGGTCCGGGGAACTCCTGGGTGAGAAAGATTCCTACATGAAAGCAAGTCAGCATCTACTTTTCAACTTTTCTGTTGTTGAGTCATTTTCAGTTGTGTCTGACTCTCCATGAACCCATTTGGGGTTTTCTTGGCAGAAATACTAGAGTGGTTTACCATCTCCTTCTCCAGCTCATTTTGCAGATGAGAAAACTGAGGCACACAGAGTGAAGTGACTGGCACAGGGTCATGTAGCTGGTGAGTGTCTGAGGCCGGACGTGAATTCAGGAAGATGAGTCCTCCTAACTCCAGGTCCGGAACTCTAATAACCATTTGCACTCAGCTGTTCTTTGACTTAAGAGTCAGTGAAACTGGCCAAGAGCCTTGGGACTTGAATTAACTTGCTCATGGTCACACATCCAGGATGGGTCAGATGGAAGACTTGAATTAAGGCCTTGCTGGCTTGGAGGTCAGCGCTTTGTCCACTGCACCAGGAAGTCTTTCAGTAAGAATATTCATAATAAGCATGTGTACTTGTAGAGCACTTTGAGTTTGCTAAGTGAGTCCCAGGCTCCCTCTCATTTGTTCCTCACAACACCCCGGTGCAGCAGGTGAGGTCATTATACAGGCATACCACCCATCCCCCTCCTCCCCATCCCCTCCCCAGGGACTCTAAGCTCCCTGAGAGCACTCAAGGACCCTTCTTTATCTGCTAAGAAAACAAATGGACTGAATTTCCTTGAACACTTTCCTCATCTCAAATCCTCCTTTTGCCTTCACCTTGCCCACCCTGCCCCCAGCTCTCCCTGGAGAAAAGACACAGAGAAGCTGAAATTCCCAGAGATGACTGCAGAGGCAGAGGCAGGAGGCAGGGTCTCGTGGATCAGGCCTGGGCTCTGCCCACCCCCACCCCCCCAAAAAAAACAGACCAGTGGAGAATTGGAGTAAGAGAAATGATCCACCACAAATTCGGCCCAGGATGAAAAACAGCAGTGATCATACTGGATGGATCTTTTCAATGACTGTTCAATCACTGTCTGGCTGGTTGAGTTTAGAACTAATGCCTGGGCCTTTCCTCCTGCCTGCTTCCCTCTTCCTCTCAGGGTTGGTCTGTCTCTGTCTCAGAAGGATGCCCACTTGGGGCCCCAGTGTCTCCAGGATCCAGTTCACTCCCCTTCTCTCCAAAGGGACCCTGGTCTGGGAGCCCCTTGGGGGTCTGGCTCTAGGCCCCCTCCCACACACACACACACACACACACACACACACACACACACACTTACTATAATTAGCAGGATGAAGTAGATGAAGTTATAGAAGGAGTGGGCATCCATGACGTAGTACATGATTTCGACCCAGCCTTCCAGGGTGATCACCTGTGGAGGACCGGGAGGGAGAGAAGGGGGGAAGAGACAAAGGGAGGCCAGTTGGCTGTGCCTCATACCCAGAGGCAGCTCTGCTTTGTGGGGTCCAGCCTGCTGGGTGCAAGGCACTGATCTGCACCCTTGTGTGTCCCACAAATCACCGCGTTCAAGCTGGTCCCTTCTGCCCCACGAGCACAGAGTCCCCACCTGGAAGATGACGATCCAGGCATAGCCGATGTTGTCAAAGTTGATGGCGCCCTTGTGGGGGTTGACGCTGCCCGTGCGGCACACATTGTAGTAGCGGTTCCAGTTGACACACATGCCGCTGATGTTGAAGTCTTGGTGAGCTGCACTGTAGTAGGTGAAGTCATCTTTGCTCAGGCAGCACTCGCGGCCCTGCTCCTTGAGTGGGGGGATCTCATGGCAGCCCATGATGCCATTGTCCCCTGACAGCGAACAGATGAATGGCATCTCGTCGTCCTCCTCTGGCTGGTAGTAGGGAGGGAGGGCAACATCTCCTTGTCTGACCAAGGGAGAGGGAGAAGAAGGGAACTCAGCTGGGAAGCCAGAAAGGAGGCCTGGACCAGAATCCTCTGCCCACCATCCCACCAGGGAACTGGGCACATTCTCACAAGGACAGGATACCAGAGGAAGGCCACTCAGCCATTCATTCATTCTTTCCTTGTCTGTTCATTCCTTTACTTACTCATTCACTATATGCTTGCTAATTCATCTACCCTTCCATCCAGTCACTCCTTCACTAATTCATTAATTTATGAAGCAAATATTTAAGTGCCTAGTGTGTACAGAGCTCTATGCTAGGTGCCGAAGAGATCCCAGGTTTTGCTACCTCCCCTTATCCAAAGTTCCCTGCAATCTTTTAGTTGTGTGCACAAGATCTGGTAAGGCTAAGCCAAGGTAAATGGAGTTTATTGTTGTCATCAAATAAAACTTAAAACAAAGTTAGCTTCATCTGTTGTATCTGCTTATTTTGGGGGGACCAGACCTGTGACCAGATCAACATCGGGATCTCCCAGTGTGGATGCTTTCTCCAGCAGAGCCCATCAGCCTCTGTCCCCAGGTATAGCAGGGGCTCTTAATCTGTGATCAGTGAACATATTTGTTTGTATTGAATTGATAGCTGTAGTCCAATATAATTGTTTTTCCTTTTTGCATTCAAGAATGTGACTCTGAAGAAAGGTTCATGGGCTCCACCAGACTGTCAAAGGAGCCCATGACATGAAAAAGGCTAAGTCTTAGTCTTAGATTAAGTGATTTGCCCAAGGTCACAAGGCTGGTAAATGCCTGAGGTGGGATCTGAATTCAGGTCTTCCTGACTCCAGCAACGTCTATTATTATAAATTACAAACAAGTTGCCCTTCTGAATGAGAGGAAGTTTCTACCCCAGAGAACTCGCTATGCCAGTGAAATCACAGGTCAGGACCCCATCCTTTCCCCCACCTCCATAAATGTAAATGTACTGCCCAAGCTCCAAGCTAGCTTTTGTAAGGAGTCCTATTTATAGCAGATGAATTCCCTCCTATAAAGCAGATAGCCACTCCTTAACTGCCCTGTGTTGTGTACCTAGAGTAGGGCATATCTGCACCTGGCCCAGGAGGGGCTGGGGGAAAAGAAGACACAGTCTCTGCCAGGGATAAGCTACAGTTTCCCAGAGGTATCAGTGAGGATGGGAGCCCATCAGCTCACAGTGGAAATACAGACTCTGCAGGTGGGCAGAGCCTGGTGAGCTGGGCAGAGATGACCCTGAGATGGTAGCTCACCTGCTGGGGGCTTCCCATGAGGCCACGTGGGGCCAAGTCCCTCCCTCCTGGGCCCCTGCCCAACCTGAGCAGCCACACCTGCCCCCCATCATACATGATTACTCCAGGCTCTTCTTCTCCTCCCTCCTCTAGTTAAAAAAGAAAGAAGGAAAAAGAAAGGAAAGAAAGAAAGAAAGAAAGAAAGAAAGAAAGAAAGAAAGAAAGAAAGAAAGAAAGAAAGAAAGAAAGAAAGAAAGAAAGAAAGAAAGAAAGAGAGAGAGAAAGAGAGGAAGGAAGGAAGGAAGGAAGGAAGGAAGGAAGGAAGGAAGGAAGGAAGGAAGAAAGGAAGGAAGGAAGGAAGGAAGGAAGAAAGAAAGAAAGAAAGAAAGAAAGAAAGAAAGAAAGAAAGAAAGAAAGAAAGAAAGAAAGAAAGAAAGAAAGAAAGAAAGAAAGAAAGAAAGAAGAGACAAACAAAATAAAATTCACTCACTCAGGGCCAAGAGCCCAACTGGGTGTTTAG
Source organism: Bettongia penicillata ogilbyi (assembly GCA_023548195.1). Lineage (NCBI taxonomy): Eukaryota > Metazoa > Chordata > Mammalia > Diprotodontia > Potoroidae > Bettongia > Bettongia penicillata. Next base: position 5,882,393 of record JAJHZJ010000150.1, on the reverse strand, counting down.
AGAAAGCCATTAAATTTGAAAGAAGTCCTAGGCTTGAAGTGAGGAAGACCCAAGTTCAAATTCTGCCTCTGACAGTGCCTGGTCCGGTCACCACTGACCTGCCATTGAATGTTTCTGAGCCTCCATTTCCATACTGGTAAAATGGCAGCAATAAGACATGTTCTCCCTGGTTCACCAGAGCCCAGAAACCCTAGTACTGGAAGTCTCCCCTCCTGCTGGCTCTTCTTCCCCCTTTGGCTCTTTTCAAACACACACACACACACACGCACACACATGCACATATATACCATGTATGCACACACATACCCACATATGCACATATATGCCATGCATGCACACACACATACCCACATATGCACACACATACCATGCATGCGCGCACACGCGCACGCACACACACACATACCATGCATGCGCGCACACGCGCACGCACACACACACACACACACACGCACACACCACTGCCTCTTGCTCTCCCAGCCCTGACAGCCTCCTCCAGAAACCCCTGGGGGCTTCCTCCTGCCCTGTCTCTTCCAGCCAGCCCCACCCCCCACTGCCCTCTCTCTAGCTCTTGGGCTCCCAGAATCTGGACTGTTTGATGCCTAGGGAAAGATGCTTGTCAGGATTGCTCTGCTCTGCCTTTCCTAGGAGGAGAAGGAGCCAACTTAACCAAGGTTGCCAGGAACAAATGAACACAGACAGGGGGCTGTAGTCACTTGAGGGGTTTTATCAGAGGAGTCAGGTAGTCCTAGAACTACATTAACAGATAATTAGTATCCTGGCTCTGAGCTCAGAAAACCTCAGTTCAAATCTTGTCTTGGCATGATCTTGGGCAAGTCACTGATTGCCCTATGCCTCAGTTTCCTTTTCTGTAAAATGAAGGGGGTTGGACTGACCAGCCTCTGAGCTCCCTCCATCTCTAGACCACTGAAATGATGGTCCCACTGCCCTATGCCCTGGTCAGGTCATGCCTCCCATGCAACTTAATTCTATGAGGAAAGTGAAAATCACTATTACCCTTTGACCCAACGATCTTACAACTAAGATCCCACAACAAGATCAAAAACAGAAAGAAAGGACCCATACATACCAGAATATTAATGAAAATTCTCTCTACAGTGGCAGGACTCTGGAAATAAAGTGGCTAAACAAATTGTGGTCTATGAATATAAAGGAATATGATCATGCCTTAAGAAATAATGACTGAAGCATTCTGAGAAGTATGAGAAGATCAGTATGCACTGATGCAGGACCAAGAGAAGGATTTACACAGTGACCACAGGAATAGCAACAAAAAGCAACCCTAAAAGACAGGAGAATTTGGATTAAAAACAAAGAACAATCTTGATTCAGAGGAATGATGATGAAACACACTTCCTTCCTCTTGGCAGGATGGTGGTGAACTGCAGGTGAGACCTACTGCATATGTAGTCAGATGACCTGTAAGGTATGAATCTGCACTGCCACAACCAAGTGGATTCCGCCATCATGGGGGTCAGAGTTGTTGTTGATACTTAACTATGGGTCACGTCAATGAGACCCTTCATTTTTCTCTGTAGCAGAGCTAATCTAATTGCTGTACCTCATACATGTTTCTGAGCGGCCCCTGAACTTTCTGACACACACGACTGAAAACATCTGGAAGCCGTGTTCGGCTCCAGTTCATTTGAGGAAGGATGTTGATGAGACACAGCACATGCCAAGGAGGATGGAGGCAGAGATGGCAGGCTTATCAAATTTTTCAGTGACGTGAAGCTGTCAAGGACAGACAAACATTCAATGACAGGATCCTGATCTAAAAAGATCTTGACAGCCTAGAACAATGGCCAAATCTATTAATAAAAAAACACAACGCAGGTTATTGTAAAGGCTCCTGCTTGAGTTATGAAAAACCCAACAACGCAGCCAGAACAAGAGAGAGGAGATGTGACAAGGTGCCAGTTCATATAAAGGAGACCTCAGAGTATGAGCTGACTGCAAACTCAAGAGGCATCAGCAGCATGATGGAGCCGCCAGAACCACTAATGGGGATTGAGGTGGGCTTGATAAAGCCATCATGTCCAGAACAAAGTGGGCTGAAAATCTGCTGCCCCTACCATGGGCAGACCACATTTGGAGAACAGGACTGTGTTCCATTCTGGGTGACACATTTTGGGAATCCAGAAAGCAATTAGAGAAATGCCACCAGGCTGCTAGGTGGTGCCACAGTGGATAGAGCACTGGGCCTGGAATTGGTCCAACCTGAGTTCAAATCTCACCTCAGACACTTACTGGCTGTGTGATCCTGGGCAAGTCAGATTCTTCAACTGCAAAATGTGAATTATAACAGCATCTACCTCTCCGCCAATGAAATAACATCTGTAAAGTGCTCAGCACAATGCACATGGTAGGTGCTCTATGTATTCTTGTTCCCACTCTCCTTCTCCCTTCCTCTATGGATTCTGAAAGCAGAAGTGAGGACTGAGGAGCAAGTTAGCTTCTCCCCCATTCCCAGCTGTCAGCAAGTATGGAAGAAGGAAGAATCAGCCTTGGAGAGGCAACCATGAACTATCACATCTTCAAGAGAAAGCTAGACTCAGTGGGTACCGCTGGATGCAAGGACCTTGAGAGAGGATCACAGATTTGGAGCTGGAATGAGGCCATTTTGCAGAAGAGATTCAGGGAGATGAAGGAACTCCTACAAGTGGTAGAAACAGCATTCGAATTCAGGACCCCTGACTCTCAATCCATCTGCACTACAAAAGGGAGGGCAGAGGAGATAATGACTGGGGAGGGATGGTGGAGAAGGGGATGGTGGTGGCCAGTGTGGCCATCAGTTGCCTGGGCCAGTAATCACCTCTAATCCATCTCACACAGATACTTGAGGATTAAATGAGATATTTGTAAAGTGCTCAGTACAGTACCTGACACATAGTAGGGACTTAATAAATGCTTCTTTCTTTTTCTTCCTTTTTTCTTCCTACCATCTTCCATTCCTCCTTCCCTTCTTTTCCTTTCTTCCTTCCTCCCTCCCTTTCCTTCCTTCCTTCTGGCTCCTGTGGAGAGAGGCCTCAGGCAAAGCAGCTCATTCATGGGCATCTATAGTTGGATGTGCGTTTGTTTCTTGAGGTTGTATTTGTGTGTATGTATACATGTATGTGTGTATCTATCTATCTATATTTATCCTTCAGGGGCCTAGATGCTTAATAAATGTTGCTTTGAATTACCACTATTTGTGTTTGGCTCTTATCCTTCTTACTAGATTCTTAGTTCCATGAGGACAGGAACCACCTTCACTACACTTTGTATGTCCCTTAGCCAACAAACTGTTCTGCACAGAGTAGGTGCTTACTAAGCCTTTGTTGGGTTGTTGATTTTGATGTACCACAACTCCAGGTGCCCGGTGCCCTGAGGGGAAGACGATGCCTTACAGGAGAGCCAAACTTCCAGCCACTCATATTGTCAGAGGAGCTGTTCCCATGCTGGAACACATCAGGGGCTCTGTAAATGATTCTCCTTCCCTCCCTCCCTTCCTCTCACTCACATGGTGAAGTTCTCCTCCAAGAAGCAGCGGTTCCGAAGCAGGCCAGCCCACAGCTGCACGCCGATGATGCCAAAGATGAAAAACACAAAGAAACACAACAGCAGCACATTGCCCAACATGGGCAGGGTGTCGAGCAGCAGGTTCACAAGGATGCGCATGCCTGTGGAGGAGAGGGGGAGGGGTGACAACGTCAATGGGGGAGGGGAGCAAAGTCAGATGGAAACAAGCCCAGGGCAGAGGAATAAGGAATGATGGCTTCATAGCCAGGAAGGCGACTGCACCTCTCACAGCTCCCCAGTTCCCACCAGATGCAGGGAGATTCAGTTCAGGGGGTCTTCTCTGTCCCTCCCCCCTTTTTCCTCCTAAAAACCCCAGAGAGGGGGACAGAGAAGGCGCTGAGACCATGAAGCATTTCATCCCAAGTACTTTCTTCCAATGCCCCATCCAAAGATGGACAACGTAGAGGGCAGATTTGGCGGAGGATCCCATTTTTGCACCCCAACCCTTCATTCAAGCAAGGTGGGAACCAGCCACTGGTTGTTCCTTTATCACCTGACATCACAAGGCTGGAAGGAACCAAGATTAGTCTCACCCTCTACTTACTGAGAAACTGAGACCCAGAGAGGTGAATCCATTTGCCCAAGGTCACACAAGTTGTAAGTAAGCAGAACTGAGGTGGGAACCAAGATTCTCAGACCCCAGAGCCATGCAGCCCAGTTATTCAGGATCATAAGGTCATAGATTTAAAGTTGGAAGAAAGCTTAGAGGGGTGAATGACTTATGCCCAAGCATATAAGTTCCTTGAAGCCAGGACTATGTTTCCTTTTTGTGCTTCCCCAGACACTTAGCACAGTACTTGGCACAGGGTCATGGAGAGCTTAACAAATGTTTTTCCACTTATTCATTTATTCATGGGGTTGTATTTAAAGATGGACCTCAGAGATCACTGAATACATCAAATTCCTTCCCTCATTTAATAAATAAAATCACAAAGGCCCAGAGGAGTTTGTGATGAGCCTAAGGTCCCACCAGCCATAGAGTTCCCACAGGGCTGCATCCACTCTGCGTGACACAGTTGTCTGGACCCTCGATCAACACCAGGACAGGCTCTGCAGTGGTGCTCAAGATGGTGCAGTGGGAAGGGGAGATGAGGAATGGGAGCAAGGGAGAAACAAGGGAGGAGCCTGGTGTCCTTGACTAGAATTCTGTTTGTTTGGGGGCCAGTGATGGCATCTTTATTAACGAGGTTAATTTTGGGGGATTTGGATCCCTGGCTCCAAGTACTGAGTGCTTGTGGATCAATAATTAATGCCTACCACCAACTTCTGCCCCTGAAACTAGGTCAGCTTCCTCCTGGAGAAGGGGGTGTAGCTTCTCTTCAGGCCCCAGAGTGAGCCAGGAAGCTGGCCCACATCTGAGTTGAGAGTTCCTGCTCCTCCTTCCCCCACCCCCACCTAACAGAGAAAGCTTCACTGCAGCCCAGGTTGGGTGAGGAGAGAAATTCAACGGAGCTAACTAGAAAACTCTTTTCAAGAGAACCTGACTCCCAATAAACCAGAGCATGGGCCCATACAGATTCCCTATTAATCCCAAGCCTCAGTTGCCCCTCCCCAGCACACCCCTCAAAGGAAAAGTTCCACTCTTTTTTCCTCAATTAATTACTCTTTCTCTTCTCTGGGAATATGGAAATTCAGGACAAGGATAATGAAATTCAGGAAGATGTCCTCTGAATGAGCCCCGCTGACTGGCCCTCAAAGGACTCCCTCCCACTCCCCTCTCTGAGGCTCTCTTCTTCTGGAGTGTCCTGGGAATTCCAGGTCTTTTAGACAATCCATGGAATCCAAACTGTAATTAGCTAATTAAGGATTTGTAACTAGTTCGTTGCTTCTGCTGCCAGGGAAAAGGGGAGCATTGAAATCAGGAGTCAGGGAAGCCCCTGGAGGCCCCAGTTAATCCTTTTTTTTATGACTGTGGTCAAGTAATTAGTCAAGTTAGGTTGGGCCTCTAACACTGTGTGACCAGTTCTCAGCAGGGACTGGGCTGGATCCCACAGAAGGAAGGAGAATTGGAGGGGAGGGGAAGAGAAAAGAGGGATGGAAATGAAGAATCAGAGAAGAAAGGAGAAAAGGAAAAACAAGGAAATGGAAGTTTCTTGGGAGGGGCCCTAATGCAGTGTAGTAGTGGAGCACCGGCCTTGGAGGTCTGGGTTCAAATCCTACAACCGATACCTGTTGACTGATCCTGGGCATATCATTTCTCTGAAGCACCATTTCTTCTTCTACAGAATGGAGGTATTCATTCCACCCATCTCTTGTGAGATGGGAGGTGCTCTGCAGACTTCAAAGTCTGGATAAATGGGAGCTATTCTCTTAATTGGCACCATCTGTGATTTCATCGGTGGGGAATTTCCAGTGTGGGAAATTCCTTCTACCAGGGGAGATCAATCAGTGCCTGATCTAAAGAGTTGCCTAGGGACACTGAGGGGCTCATGTTGACCTGGGTAGCTCCCTTAACCTCTAAGGCAAGATGTGGCAAAGGTGAGCCTGGCAGATAGATCCTCCTGCTACCTGCCTTTTCTATCTACTCCCGAAATGGCTGCCTCCTAAGCCACTATGATGACATTAAAAAGCCATTTGGACTCTCCCTCACTCCTGTGGCAAAGGTCAATTAGAAGAAGTAGATCCTTGGAAGGAATCTTCTCACCCAGGTCTCCTCTTGTGTCTTGACCCCCTTGGGCCATCAATCTAGGGATGCCCATGAGCCCTTCTCAAAATCATGTGTTTAAATGCATGAAGGAAATACGGAGTGTGACAGAAGTAATTAAATCTATTGAAATATGCCTGTCACTGTTGGTTTTTTAAGTTCACAGCCCCCAGGTTCAAAGCCTTTGGCAGTCAGAGGATCAGGAGCTGGAAGGATAGGTCTGAATAGGGAAGGGGCTTTCCCCAGCTCACAATGCCACCAAGAAGCAAAGCCTGGGCCCTTTCCATTGCTTTTCAGTCACATCCGAGACTCTCCAGAACAGCAATCTCTGGAACATGCTGGATGAATGGCTATCCAGCATCTACTTTGAGAGTTCCAGGGATAGGGATTTCACTACCTATCCTGGAAGCTTAGGGGTTGCTGCCCTTTTCCTTGCCCAGGGAAGTTCTCAGGGATTTTTTTTAATTTTATAAAAGTTCCTCAAGGTTAAGTGCCCTCCAGGTCTGTCTGTAAAGAAGCTGGGGTAGGGGTAGCTCCCTTGAGTTCCTTTAGTTAAATACAGTTCCCCTGCTGCTGACCCTGTAAATGGGCTGGCTAGACTTCATATGGTACAGGAGTGGGGTGGGAAGGGGCAAAGGGGAAGGCAGGACTGCCCGCTGGGATGGAGGTGGGCTGGCACAAAGCTAGTGTAAATATTTATAAAGCACTTCCAAGCTGGAAGCATAGGAGCAGGGCGACTTTGCGTGTTCTCCCATCTTCCCCTCCCCCTTCGCTGCTGGGAGGAAGGAGAGGTGGAGGGGGCGCTATGGTCAGCCACTCAGGGCTGCAGAACATGTCTCCCAGGCACAGACTGCTCCAGAAAATCCTTTTTTGTCCCCCTCCCCCATTTTTCTTTCCCTTTCTGTCCTTTCTTCTAGATCTCCAGGCCCCCTGCCCCATTCCCTCCTTCCCTGGGTCCTAGCCCTGACTCACTTCCCAAGACTCTTTCTCACCACCCCACCACCACCCCTTCACAGCCCCAGATAATCAGAGCCAGAAGGGTCTTACAGATCATCTGCTACAACCACAACCTTGTTTTTTACAGATGGTAAAACTGAGGCACAGGGAGCAGAAGCAACCTGCCCAAGGTTACACAGTAAGAGGTAGACCTCAGATTCCACCCAGATCTGACTCCAATCCAGTTGCTCTTCCCCGTGATGCCTCCCTTTCAGTTCCACAGTCCTATCTCCCACAGATGTGGGGAGGGAGGTTTCTCTCTTTCTGTTTAGTTCTCCTACCTTATTCCTGGATCTGGAGGTGGGGAGGGTAGAGCACTTCCACAGCTGGTGATTGATCTCTTCTCTTCTGTCTCTGTCTCTCTACCTGTTCTCTTTTCCTTCCTCTCTCTTCTCTCTTCTTCTCTCTCTGTCTCTATCTCTCCCTCCCTCCTCTTTCTCTCTCTTCCCTCCCCCTCCACAGAGTAGTTATGTGTTCCACATTCTCCCTTCCCCACCATGAGCTGACCATGTGGTCAGACTATTTTGATGGATGGGAAAAAAGCTCTATCAAACATTTTTAAAACTACTCAAGGATGGGGGGCAGGGGTAAGCTTTCAGAGGGAGACAGGGTGGGTTGGGTCCAGCACAGAGACCTAGCCTGATCAGGCCCCAAAGGAAGCTACAAGACGTCTAAAATATGGATGATGGGGGTGGTGACTCACAAAGTTTTGTCTGCACACCTTACCACCCTAATCATCCTGGCTCAGAATCTCAGGTAGGGGACAGAGGAGGTATGGGGCAAGGCCAGCAGGGAGAGAAGAAGAAGCATCTGGACATCCCCTTTCCCACATCCCCACCCCCAACATCTCCAAACTAGAGAGTGGGAGCTTCCTTCTACCCCCTGCAAAGGGGAGGCAAGACCCAGGTGGAAACAACAGTTCCATCACATCAGCCCTTCTGACCATGCTAGATGCATGGTCCCCCTGCTCAAAACTATTACATTGCTCCCAATGCCTACAGAGTAAGGATAACAATAACTTGAATTTCTACAGCATTTTTTAGTCTGCAAAGCACTTTCCATGTTATCTCACTTGATCACCATAACAACACTGAGAGCTATTATTATCACTGTTTTACAGATGAGGAAACTGAGGCAAAGAGAGGTAGGTGATTTGCCCAGAACCACATGACTAGTAGGCATCTGAGAACAGATTCTGAACTTGGGTCTTCTTGACTCCAAGTCCAGCACCCTGGTCAGGGCAGACAGCTGCTTCCACAATCTTTTCCCATCCTTCTTTTTTCCTACCACTTCCTTCCCAAACACCCTGTGCTCGACATAGCCCAAAGGATTAGGGACCTGTGAACTTGTGGTTATTTTAATGCTTTAAAAACAGGAATTCAATATATTTGATTTCTTTTGTAATTCAATATATTTTATTGTATGTATTTAAAAATATTCTGAGAATGAGTGCCAAATCAGATTGCCTAAGGGATCCCTAGCACAAAAAAAGCCCTTGCTCTAGTCAACTTATCTCCAATAGTCTCCCACCTCTGGGCCTTTGCTCTGGCAGTTCCCTATGCTGCCATGCAGTTCCCCCACCCCAGCTAAAGTCCAGCTCAAAGATCCTCCAGCAGTCCTTCTCAAGGTGCATTAGATACACGGTCTTTCCTTCCTCCAAAGTTTTATTCTACTCTCCTCTGGTATCCCCATTCATCACAACATTCTCCTTTTATGCCATGAGTTTGTATTGCTATTAGTCTTATTAACTTAGACTCTATGCTGCTGAGGGCAAGTACCAGGGACCCACTAAATCTAAAGCCCAGAACCTTAGAGGTTGACAGGAGCTCAGAGATCATGAACTAAACATCCCCTCTTAGAACATCTCTGATGGCTCAAGGACCTCCAGTGAAGGGGGCCCCAATTCTGGTTTTGGTCAGCCCCTCCTCACACCTACCACAGGGACAGCCCAAAAACAGAGATCTGCCCCTGTAACTTTCCTGCTCAGGAACCATCAAGGACTTCCTACTTCTTCTAGGATGAAATTTTGGTTTCACCATGTGTCTTCTGCCAGTCTTTTTGCTCTCCTTTCAAATATACTCTTTGTTCCAAAATGACTGGCTAGACATTCCCCACACAAACTTCTCATCTTCCACCTCTGAGTCAGTCATTTTCCAGCTGTGTCTGTGACCCCCCCTTTGGGGTTTTCTTGGCAAAGATACTGGAGTGATTTGCCATGTCCTTTTCTCCTGCTTATTTTATAGATGAGGAAACTGAGGCAAACAGAGTAAAGTGACTTGCCCAGGGTCACACAGTTAGGAAGTGTCTGAGGTGAGATTTGAACTGATGAAGAGGACTGCAGGTCCAGTTCTCATCCACTCTCCCGTAACATCCTTTGCCTGGAACCCAGCAGAGCCTGAATAAACATCTGGTAAATCAGAACTGAGTTTGCTCCTCTTCCATTATTTCCCATGATCCAACCTCTGCCTGAGGGGCCCAAGTAAAACCAAGTTGATTCTACTTCCATAGGACAGCCCTTTCAAATTCTCAAAGAGACTAGTATGTCTAGTTCCCAGTTAAGAATCCCCAGTGCTTCCTAAGGCACTGCCTCCCATCTTCCTGCTCTCCTCAGTACTCCCTGCATTGAGGCCAGTAGCCATTCAGAACCAGGCTGGCTCCCCCATGGCCCTGAGTTGGGTGCTGTGTACACTGGAAGTGTTCAGTGAACATTTCTGGAACTGAGTCAGCCAAGTCTTGTGCATGAGGAGGCCTCAAGGGCTGCTGGGAGCAGTTGTACTGTTGTTATGGGTGTTACAGTGCTGCTCTGACCCATCAGTCTAGTAATCCTTTAACCAAAGTGTTATTGCCATCTAAATACAAATTCCTATTATCGTTACCCCAAAGGATCAGGTATGCAGGTGGTGATGGAATGGATTCAGTCTTTCTAGAAAGGCTGAGCTGTCCAACAGGAATCAGTCATTCTTGCTCAGCTCCTGCCTCAGTGGCCCTGCTGGAGGAGGGACCAAAAGTAGAAAGAAGCTGGCTATTCTTGAGTGGCTCCATCACCTTTGGAGATGGTGTTGTTCTCTCTCCAGACAGTCCCTGTCATCCTAGATTAGAGCTGCAGTCAGTGTGCCTGCCAGCCTCCCCTGGGGGGAGAACTTGCCAGAGAGAGGTGGGGAGGGGAGAGGCTAAGGGATAAGACTGGAGGAGCTGGGACCAAGTCCTGGAACCTTGCTCAGTCTCCATTTCCTGATGGGTAAATGAAGTTGTTTTCAATGTCCTTCAAAGTCCCCTCTCAGCTCTAGATCCTTACCTGGGAGAGTTAGGATGAGCAGAAGACCAAAGTGGGGAAGGGCAAGAGGTATGTGCACACTTCTGCACACCATAGGATGCTACAGAAATAGGAGTTATTTTTGTACATAGATTTATGGGATTTAGAACTTAAAAGCAACTTGAGAGATCAGCTCTCCGGACATCCTGTTTTATAGCTGGAGAAACTGAGGTTGAGAGAGTGTAAAGGACTTGCCAAGGCCAAGCAACGAAGGCAGAGTCAAAGGATCGTAGATTTAGGCCTGGAGGAGACCTCACAGGCCACTGAGGCTACCTCTCCACATGGTGTAAATGAGGAAACTGAGGCACAGAATCCAGGCACCCGGACTCCAAAGCCAGCATGCTCCCCACTGGACCATGTCACTTCTAGGAAATTAGGCTATTAGATACAGTGCACAGTGATTTCCAGCTGGAAATGCCAGAATCCCATTGTTTTTTTCCACCCACATCTTCCTTCCCATCCTCCTTCTTGGCCCTCTGAAGTGAGGAGAAGCCTGCAAATTCCAGGGACAACCTCAGGGGTCAGGACAGAAGGAGCACTGAGGTTGGTGGGACCATTTTGAAAGGGAAGCAAGAAAAACTGAAGGGGGTGGGAGGAGCAGAGAAGGGGGAAGACAGCCAACTTCCTTCCTCTTCTCTGTGCCAGTTAATCAGGGCCACAGCAGGGCACACTAAGGGGAGGGCAGAAAGAGAGAACATATGGTCCATGGCTGCCCAGGTCAGAGCAGCTGGCACCATGCCCGGGCTGGCTCTCCCATGGCCCAGATGAGGGCAGACAATGAAGGGATCTCAGCAGGGTGGCACGGTGCTAACCCAGACTCAATAAGAGAGGGAATCCACGGGCACAAGGGCTGCCTCTGGGTAGACCCCAAGTTCCAGTCTAGATGGTGGAAATAGCTCTAGTCACTGACTTAAATTCAGATCTCACCTCTGATACTTTCTACCTATGTGACCTTAGACAAGTCACCTCTCCACTCCCTGGTTTTCTCATCTAGTACTAGGGGGTCGGGCTAGACTAGAAGTCAGAGGCGCAGCAGATAGAGTGTTGGCTCTGGAGTCTGGGAGATCTAGGTTAGATCCTTGCTTTGGGTTCTTCCAAGGCCAAGTCACAGAACTTTGCTCAGTTTCCATTTCCTTATCAGTAAAATGAAGGTGTTTTCAAAGCCTCTTTCATCTCTAGATCTAAGTCTCTTCAGCTCCATGTGGAAGGAAGGAGATTAGCATTAATTAAGTACCTACTAGGCACTTGGCACTATTGGAAGCATTTTACAAATAGCTCATTTGGTTCTCACCATAGTCGTGGGAGGTAGGGGTTATTATTCCCATTTTACAGATGAGCAAACAGAGATTAAGTGACTTGCCCAGGGTCACACAGTCAGTAAAGGTAACATTTGAACTCAGGTCTTCCTGACTCCAGGCTCAGCCTTCTATCCTAGAACTATAATCTACATCCAATCAATTATTCTTCCTTACCTTCAAGGGCTGGCCCAGGTGACAACATAGTTTTAATTTACATTTTACCAAGCCTTCCCTAACCCTTCTCTCTGTTAATTATTTCCTATTTCTCCTGCATACAGCTTGCCTTGTAATCCATTTGTTTGCACAATGCCTCCCCCCTCAGATTGTAAGCACCTCTAGAACAGGGATATCTTTTACCTCTTTTTGTATCCCCAGTGCTTAGCATCATGCCTGGTACACAGAAGGCATTTAATAATGTTTACTGAATGAATTAATTTCATTAGTATTTTGAGGTACGTGAGGTACTCACCCTATTAACAACCTTGGATGTTATGTATGTTAATAAGGTTATTAAGAAGGACAAATCTCATTCTCCCCTTTTTACAGAGGAGAAAGCTAAGGTTGAGAGAGGAAGTAACAAGTAAGTAAGAGCCAAGATTTCAACTCAGGAGTCTCAACTCTTAGTCTTATTCTCCTATCACCCTTCCTAGTGACCTAGGTCCCTTCCCTGCCCCTCCCGCCCAAGTCCCTGCTCTGGGAGTGTTTCTTACACCTGCCTGGACCTTTCTTTGGACATCGCAACTCTCACTTGTCCTGGTAGAGGTCTCGGTGTCCCCTACTCCCACGCAAGAAAGACCCTCATCCAATGGGCACTTCATGGTGGTGTGAAGGTTTCTTTGCCTTCTCAAAGGGCATGACCAAATAGCCCAAGTTCAGGGAAGTCTGAGCTGGCCAGCATGACAGATTGGCCGAAGACAGGATTGAGTGGCTACCCAAGGAGACAGTGCGGACACAGCCTAGCTCCGGATCAGCAGAGGACCCCCCCCCCACACACACACACACTGCCAGAAAGAGAGGAAAGGTCCAGAAAGATCACCATCAAAGATGCAGATCCACTAGGAATCTCACCAGCTCCTACTGGCATTACAATAAACCTTGCTACTCTAACTGAAAGAAACCTTGAGTGCCTGGATTCTTTCTAGGCAAACCCACCCAGCAACCCCAAACCACATCAGAAGGGACCTTAGAATCTTGGACAGGTCGTGATGTCTCTGGGCTTCTGCTACCTCACTGAAGGGGGCAATAATGCCAGCCCTAGCTCCTAATGATGCCAAATGCAATTAGACAATTCTGAAGGGCCCTTGGAGATCACCTTCCCCCCACCCCACCCCCAGCCCTGCAGGGTTGTGGTCAGTCAGCTGGACCCCAGACACCTCCAAGGGACAGGGAGCTCACTAGGTCTTCCAGAGGCAGCCTGTTCTATTGTTAGCTGGCTCAGCTCTGCTGGAGAGCTCCAATCCACCTTCCTGTAACTCCCACCCACTGGTCCTGTTTCTAGAGACACACACAAATCTATTTCCTCTTCCTCATGACAGTCCTTCAGATTTCTGAAGACAGGGATGAGGTCCCTACAAAGACATCTCTTTTTGAGGCTAAATAAACATCTCCAGTTCCACCCACCATCCTTCAAAGGGGAAGCAAATAATCTCTATGTTCCCTTCATGTCCCAGGGCCTATGACCATGGGGCAGTTCTCAGACCCTAGAACTGAAAGTGAATGTACAGGTCATTGAATCCTAACCCCTTGTGTTATGGAAAAGGAAAATGAGACCCAGAAGGGTGAAGTGACTCTCCCAAGGTCATACAGCTAATATGGAATAGCCAGAATTTGAACCCAGCTCCTCTGTATCCTGATGCAGACCTCCTGCCACTGGACCATTCTGCCCTCATTACTCATTTAGTCCTCAATAAGATGAACCTGTTTGTTGAAGCATATGAAATGACCTTGAAACATATAACATTTGGTATAATTACCAGATGAAATCCAGATTTGGATCATCCAAGGCAGCATGCTATCACAGACAGAATGGTGAACTTGGGGCCACAGGACCCGAATTCAAACCCTGGTTTTGTCACTTACTATCTGGCTGACCTTGGGAGAGTCACTTCCCCTTTCTAGGCCTCATCAGCGTCGCTGGAGAGTGACAGTTAGCCTACATGACCTGTAAGTTCCTTCCCAATTGTCGATCAATAATGTTAGGATTGTTGCCAGGAGTTCATTAATCCCTCCAATCCCCTGGACTTCCCAATCACAAATCTGGGGTGCTCACGGTAGCGTGGTCTGTTACATCCCTGATTCTAGTTACTGAGGTAATATTCCCCCAAAGTTACTGAGTTGGGGGACTCCTTGAGCTCCAAATTCATTTGGGGCAGGCTCCCTCCATTCCAGACTGCCCCCTCCTCCTTGCTAATGCTCCCTATCTCCTTGCTGTGCACACAGCTGGTGGGCACCATACCAGAAACGTCCATGTCTGCAAAAAGGGTCAGGCGGCAACTGTGTTGTTCTCTGTGGGTGTTAAAGGCTCCAAACCCAGCACTCCATGCAAGACACAACCCTTCCACCCCCGCACCCCTCACCTCTCTCCCTACTTTGTGCAGCTGTTCTTTCTCTGTCTCTGTCCTTGGTGCTGAACCAGATGCTGGGGCCAGATGTTCTCTCTCAACACTCCACTCCTCCGCCCCAACACTGAATCTCTTCCAGAAAGATGAAGCCCCAGCACCATGGGTTCCACTCCATTTTAGCTCCACTCCTTCCCTCTTCCTTCCCCCTCCCCTTTCTTCCTCTTGGCTGCTGTCCCATTCAGGAAAGCCCTTCTGGGGGTGATTGAGCCATTATCATTCATTAGGAAGGACAGCTGCATTAACAGGGTGGGCCTGGGGGTGGGGGTGGGGAAGAAGATCCAAAGGCACTGTGAGAAGACATCAGCAGCCCCTCAGCCAGCTCTCCCCTGCTGCTTGCTGCTCAGCTGGCTTCAGTTCCTCTCCCACCCCCTTCCCAGCCACAGATTCTCAAAAATCTACCTGGAAAGGCCATCTAGTCCAGTGGAAACTTGCCCAGGAATCCCATCCTTAATATCCCTGACATATGGCTACCTAGCTTCTACTTGAACACCTTCAATGACAGAGAACTCATTACTTTTAGAGGCAGCTCATTCCACTGTGTGGTAGCTTGAATAGTTAGTAACTGGCCTTGTGTACATCTGAAATCTGCCTTTCTGAAACTTCTACCCAGTGTTCCTAGTTCTGCCCTTTGGGCAGAGGTTAATCCCTCCTCTATATAACAGCCCTCTACATACATGGAAACAGCTATTGTGTCCCCCCTGAGTCTTCCTGTCCCTTCATAGGACCCCTGATCTCAAGGTTCTTTACCAACCTTGCTGCTCTGGGTCTCTGTGTCCCCATTTACCAAAGGGTTTGAACTAAGTTTCTTTTAGCTCTAAATCTATGATTCCCATAATCCCATATCATGACACCTTTAAGCCAGTAAATATCTTTCCGAAAATGTGTCCCCCAAAACCGAACACCATCTTCCAGATGGGGACTGACCAGAGTAGAGGACAATGAGATTATCCCTTTGTTCTGTTCCGATCAAATGACCTTCTGAAAGCAACCCTAAGCCTTGGCTACAGAGGAAGATAGAAGAACTGGCTCTGGAGGGTGCAGCAGAACCCACTGGCCTCATGGGGCTGAAGCTGCTCCCTTCCTCTGATGAGAAAAAGGTAAAGAGGTCATGACCCTTGAAAGACCACTGTGCCAAACTTGGTTCTGAGGCTTCCCACTGCCAATAATCCCAAACTCCTCCCTTAGACCTCTGACATAACAAGGGTTATGGATAAGGAAACAGCCCTCAAAGAGTTGAGTGATTTGCCCAAGGACACACAGCCACTTGGTAATGGAAAAGGGATAGAAGCCAGGTCTTTTGCCTGGAAGTCTGAAGCTCTCTTGGTCCTACATTTAAAAATATGTATATAGAATGAAAATGAAAAAGGGGGAAGGGACAAAAAGGGAGTTTTGTGGGGCTAGCAAGGAGACAGAGATGACTGCCTTCAAAGGTAAGAGGGGGAAATGTTGCGAGGGAAGGAGTTAAAATCTTTTCTTCTCAGAGCCCCTGAAGGGCCATTGTTGTTTGGAGCAGAAGGAAACCAAGGGTCAGTCTTGAATCCCTTCTCCAGCAAGAATTATAGTAGGTAGTGAAATATGGTAGAAAGTGGGCTGGATTCAATACAGGAAATCTGGGCTCAGACCAGAAAATCTGGCTCTCCCTCTTACTATCTGAGTCTCTTCTCCATCCTAGGCACCAGATCTTATTCCCAGAGAGTGAGAGGAATGGACCAGAGGATGTCTAAGCCCTGACATCCTGGGAGGCTGGGAGTAGATGCATCTGAACAAACTGGTATAAATAAGCAAAATCCACAGAAAGTGTGAAGAACTAGCCATGCCCAACTGTGAAAGAGATTTCAAAGGCGTTGACAGAAAGAGATCCCTGAGCTCCAGCTGGCAATGTGGTGTTTTCTCACACTGGGAGAGGTAGGACTGCAGAGTGGGGGAGGAGGAGGAAAGCCAGGTGAGCTCAGGAAGGATCACAAGGATGCAACATGGCATCATTGGTCTAAATCAATGGTCAGAAGCAGCAGCAGGAATGGGTTGCGCCCAGGAAGCTCTGCTTCCCCCTTCTTATCAATCATTCCTCACATCCTCTGTACTTAAGACCTGCCAACTTATGAGGATTAGAGGGAAGCTGGGGCTCTGGAACCTCCAAACAGCTGTTTGGTTGTGACAGTGCCAGTACTGGTGATTTGGGGAGGTGGTCAGGGATCTGGGGACACCTGGAAGGCTGTTGGGGGAACCTCAGGTGGGGCCATAACTACATCAAAATACTTAGGAAGATTTTCCCACTAGGAGATACTGAGGACCCAGGTGGTATTCTCCTCCCAGCCCCCTGCCCTACCAATTACTCATGAGATAGTGATGAGACCCAGGAAGACCTTCTGCAAGCTGTTCCTGTGAATGCCTACCCTCCCCTATTAGTCTGATGAATTCTGCCCATCTTTAAAGCCCAGTTCCAGCACCTTCTCCTCCCTCTTTGATTCCGCCCCCCCCCACACACACACACATTGTGCTCTGTGACTTTCTACTTTACATAGCTCTGGGTTTTGCATCTTTCTGAGGCACCTACCTCATAATATTTAGGTATCACAGTTATCTGTTGGATGTGTCTTATTCCCCCTACTAGATGAGAATCTCCAGGAGGATAATGTCTCATCTAAACTTTTCACCTCCTTCAGTATGTGCTCTGGACACGGTCTATCTACCTACAATAAACAAATGTTCTTTGTTGATAGGATAAGTCTAGTGAAAGGACTGTCTAGCCCAACCCTTTTAAGTGAGGGCCAAAGAGGTCCCTTGCTTGTCCAGGGTCACCTGGAGAGTGAGTATCTGAAGTGAGATTTGAACTCCCAAGCGCTGTCTCTGCTCTACCATGACACCTGGACACATTGGGCTTTGTCCCATTGACTGCTGTCCAGGAGCTTCCAAGGTATCTGTGGCCCTCGGCATCACTGGTCCATTGCCAGTATGGAACCTTCTTACACTGACTAGGGAGAGGGCAGGGAGAAGGCCCTGCCGTGGGTCTACTTGCTATCTTGGAGAGATGAGCTGTCCTTCAGCACCAGACTGATCATCAACAGCACAGCAGCCAACTAAAGCCTTCCCTGCATGACCTGAGGCAGAAGGGGCACCTCCAAGGGGAGAGAGGGCAGAGATGGAGAGGGAGCCTGGTGTTATCAGAGTACCCAGTCTGGAGCTGGGGGATCAGGGGTTCAAATTCCATGTCAGACTCTGGTTCTCAGTTTCCTAATCTATAACAGGAACAGTTTAGACAATTGGTCCTGGTGGTCTCTTGCTCCATCTCTCACCCCATAGTCCTAGCAGCCTAAATTCTGATTTGGAAGCCTATCATCATAATAGGAAATCCCACTGGTTGAAGATTTCAAGGATTACCCCCTTCACTGGGGATCCTGTGGGGATCACTAGAGATAAAGGGTGGGGATCCCAGGTCATCTTTAAAGTGCATTGTAAATGACCAGTTCCTGCTGTTATAATTCATTTGTGTCTTTTTCTAAAGCCCCAGAGAGGAGAGGAAGGAAGAGGAGAGGGAGTGGGGAGGAGGGGAAAACCTGCTCGAGGGTAACCAGCCTACTCTTCCTAAACCTGCTGGGACTCTGGAGAGGCTGTCCCAAATAAGCAGCAGGAGGGGCCAAGTCTGCACTGCAGAATTCTTTAACAATTTGGTCTTTCTTCCAGGATGGGGACTGAGGCCTTGAATCACTGCTGTTTGTAGCTGCTGGAGACCTTTGAGATCATCTAGTCTAAATGTCTTATTTTACAGGGAAGGAAACCAAGGCCCAGAGAGGGGAAAGTGATTGCCCAAGGTCACAGCAAGTAGCAGCAGTGCCAAGATTAGAACCCAGTAGCCAAGTAGCCAAAGACCCTGGATTCAGGGGTTCTGCTCACTCTCTGTGGGGTACTCTGGAATTCAGTTTTCTTCTCTGTAAAGTGAAGGGCTCAGGCTGGATGACTTGGGAGCCCCCTTCCAGCTCCCAATCCAAGCTCCTACCACCCTACTGCCACACATTAGTTTCAGGGACAAAATTTTAGGGGACATGTAGGCTGGTTAGATTCTCCCTAGTACCCCACCTACTAGCCCAGGGAGATAGATGTCTGGTGCCCAGGTCAGAGGACACATATTTCTAGGGAGCTGTGGGTGGTTTCTACTGGAGATCTGACTCCATTGACCTAGAAGGAAAAAGATATTCTGAGAGTTGTAGCTTGATGAATCTCAGTTAAGGGTTGTCTAACTCTTTAGGCCCCATAGCCCATTGAAAATATGATGAGAGACAATGTGATACAGTGGAGAGAGCTCTGGACAGGAAGTCAGAGGAAATGGGTTCAAATCCAGACTTTACCATATTTTAGAGGCATGATCTTAGGCAAGTGATATAATCTTTTGATCTCGGTTTCCTCATCTGAAAAGTGAAGGGGCAGGCTGGACTAGATAACCCCTCAAGTCAGCTATAAATCTTTGTGCATCCAACCCAATGCTTAACACAGAACCTGGCACACAGTAGGGGCTTAATCAATGCAGGTCAGCTATAAATGTTTGTGTGTCCAACCCAATGTTTATAGAACCTGACACACCATAGATGCCTAATAAATGCTTGGGGGTTGGTTGATTGATTAGATTTCTGTGATGAGTTTCTAAGAGGAAGAGACAAGTAGGGAGAAAGGAGGGTTGCCCTCATCTGAAGGTTATCCTTTCCAAGAGGACACTCAGACTCTGAAAATTAGATCACTGCCTGGTAAATACTGCTTTGAAAAACCTTTCCTAATAGTCTACTTTTCAGTATATATTTAGCTTTTTAATAGCGTCCTTCTTTCTCCGAGGGTCAAGCGATAATACTGAGATGTTCGCTTCCCGCTCCCCACTGATTTCTGGACTGACTCTAATGTAGAAGAGTAAATCGTGGGCAGAAATCCACAGTGCAAAGAAGTGGCTGCCTAGGGTAGTGGGGAAGAACGTGAGCTGAAGGAGACCAGAGGAGGACATTGGAGGTCTGTCAGCAGAGCTGGCTGTCCTCTGCTCAGGAGGCAAAGAAGAAACCTTGCTTAAGCATTAGGTAGGGCCTCCGAGGCGCCAGCTTAGGGGTGGAGGGATTTCTCTCTCTGGGGCCACCATAGTATTTTAAGTTGGTCTCATTTATCTGGCCATTACTCACCATATCCACCCCAGGACAAGAATCATGGAACGAACCTACACGCAGCACCTCCATAAAGCATGCTCAGGGAGAGGGAGTCACCAGAGGATGGGCTGAGGGTCCCAAGCCCTGGTTCCTAGTGCTGGCTCTGATGTTCACAAGCGTGAGGATTGTGGGCAGTTTGATCTGCAGAAGCGATGACTCAGAGCGCCTGGGTGCAAATCCTGCTTCCATGGCCTTTGGCAAACCATTTCATCTCCTCCTCTTTCAAGTGAGGAGGTTGGGCTGGATGACCCCCAAATTCCGTCTACTTGGGCATTCTGAGAATTGATCCAAGGAAATGCCACTCCCTGGGGCCTGGGAAATGGTGTAGAACTGCTGAAATGAGTGCTGAAAGTCAAAAGGGTCTGAGCCTTGGTTCAGATGTGTCCTAGCCCTGTGACCCTGGAGAAGTCACTTCCCCTCCCTGAGCCTCAGTTTTCTTACCTGTGAGATGGAGATAATCATGCAAGCATTACCTTCTTCCCAAAGCCAGGCGGAGGAAAGCACAAAGTGTTAGAGAAAGGTGCACTGTTCTACGATTCCCCTCCAAAGTCCCTTCTGAGAAACCAAAGGGGTGAGCAGAGCCTGGGGACAGAGCCCACCACAAGCAGGAGGGGTTTGGGGACCCAGAACACCTGAGTTCCACTCTGAACTTATCACATATTTGCTACCAGAAATTGGGCAAGTCACATGTGTTCCCTAGATCTCAGTTTCCCCATTTTTAAAATGAGAGCATTGGACTTTATGATTTTGAGATTCATCCTAGCTTTAACATCATCTCTTCTCGGGCTCCTCCCAGCCCTGACATTCCATGTTCTCAGGTTCCTCCCACCTTTGACATTCCCTGTGCCAAGTCCCCTCCTAGCCCTGACATTCTATGGCCTAACATTTTATGTTCTTGTGTCCCTCCAGGCCTGGAGCACTTTTGACCCAATGAAATGGGAGGATGAGTGGTCCTTTCATGGTGGTCCCTGGTGACCTCCTGCTGGTCAGCTTGCCCTCTGGGCTCCCCTAGGGCTTTTGGAGTGGGAGCCATTCCAGGGAGAAGGAGTTTAGGAAGAACAGACTGGGAGAGAGAGAGAGAGATTATTCAGCCTCAGGCCTCTTGCAACAAATGTCCTAGTTTCTTATTAAAGAGCCCCAAAGTGCCTTTCATACTTAAATGACTGGATTAGCAGCCAGAGGGATTACTGGCAGCCACCAGGGTCCAGAATCCTAGTGCTCATAGGACCAGGGCAATCATCAAGTTAGATACCCTAAATGACAGAGGAGGAAACTGAGGCCAAAGGAAAGTGACTTGCCCAAGGCCACACAGTGAGAGTCAGACCCAGCACTCCACAGAAGATGTAATAGGATGTCTTTTCAGCAGAGTATGCAATGTAGTCAGGATTAGATTTGAATCCTGCCTTCTGACACAACTCATGTGATCCTGGATGAGTTATTTCCCCTCACAGGCTGCCTCAGTTTCCTCCTCTGCCTATGGGTATCATCCTCACCTCTGCAAGGGTTGGGGGACAATGCAGCCTGGGAGATGGATGCAGAGTGAGGTCACCCTGAGCAGTTCATGTCCAAGCCTGGTCCAGGACCATGGTCCTGACTGAGAGGAAGGCCCTGGCCATTGGTGGCCCGTTCACCCCATGCGTATGATAGTTGAGTCTGAGCTCCTCTAGCTAAACCACCTGCTTCCAGTGCGACGAGCTTTGATGAGCTCTGGGGCACCCCCAGGCCCTAGGCTAGCAGGAGGCAGGAGGAGCCACAAAGAATGAAAGGACGAGGCCTCACTCCTTCCAATGGTAACAGTATGGGGCTCTGCAGGTGCAAGGATGTTGGCAGTTGGCATTCGACCGTGTCTGTATTTATGCCCCGTAGTCTCTGCCACCTTCAGTTCTGCCTGCTAAGTCTGTCTTCGTATGTCTGGGAGTAGATACCCCATTCCATCTCATTTCCAGTACACTTTCAGTCTTGTTTCCCCCATAGCAACCCTTGAGGTAGAGAGTCCAAGGATTATTCTGTTCCCATTTAATGGATGGAGAAACTGAGGCTCAGAAAGGTGAGGTGACAGCCTAACAATGCAGGATGAAGGATCTAGCCCCACATCTCTGACCTCGGACCCAGGGCTCTTGCTACTGTGTCTGGATTTCTGTGCTTTCTGTGTGTCCACGCATCCTGGAGGGCCTGTGCACCCTTACCCACCTTACTCGCCTTCACACCTTCTTGGGCCAATCGAGGCTGGCATCACATGCAACACCTTGCCTGCATCTCTACCTGTCTGGGGGGCTGTTCTCCCCACTCCTAAGCCAAGAACACTCTCCCTTCTCATCCCTTCTAGGACCAAATTGGCACTGCCTCAGTCCAGATGCTTCATTGTAGAAGTGACCAATCATAGCTGTGTGACCTTAGGCCACTCACATGCCCTTCTGGGCCTCAATTCTCCATCTGTATAGTAAGGGAAGGTCAGGAGGAAAGTGGATGAAATGATCTCAGAGTGTTCTCTGTCCCTGAGAATGGGTGATTCTTCTCAGCTGAGCCTTGATCTGCCCTCCCCATTCGTCACCTCCATGAAGGCCACCTTGAAGGAGCTGGGGTGGGGTGGGATTTCTTGCACTCCTGCAGAAAGATTGGGATGCCCCCCTCCTCCTAGTCCAGTCTCCCCCTTCATAGCCAGACTTCTACCACCTTTGTCCCTCAGCCAGAGCCTCAGTTTCCTCTTCTGTAAAACTGAAGGATCAACCTCAGGCATCTCTTCCAACTCTAAATCTTAACATTATCCTACATTAACATTATCCTAATTACCACTCTTAACATTATCCCACGCACACACACAGGTGGTGCTTTTAAAAAGTTTATTTCTCCTGAAGTCTTTTGGGATTGGTCTTTTCCAGCTCTGATGTTCAATGACCAGCAACCTCCAGAGATCATTCAACTTGAGTGACCCAGCCCAGCAGCGGGGCCAACAGTGCCAAGCAGGCTGGTGAACTCCCTATCTGTACACGGCACAGAATATGAGTTTACCATACCCCAGATTGAGAAGGGCTAATTCCTACCAGTCATTCCTTCACAGAGAAGAGTCAAGGAAAGGGAGCATCAGACTGGGAGTGACTTACTGGGCACTCGATTGATGGCTTTGAGGGGCCTCAGGACTCGGACTGTTCGGATGGCTGACAGGTTGATGTTCTGAAGGTCCAGAGAATATTCTACCATCCTACAGGGAAAGACAGAAAGAAAGAGAGTGAGGGCAGAGATCAAGGGGGCAGGATGGGGTTTGGCCACTGGAAAAGGACCTTAGACCTCACCTAGACCAGACTAGTCACAACCATGCTAAAGATAAAGAAATAAAAGCCCAGAGTGGGAAATGACTGCTTTTCCCCAGGTCAATAAATTACAGATAGATATGAACCTGCTTTGGGAGAAGACATTTCCACACAAGGAGTTCCTTATACTGGTGACATTCCAGGTCTGCACTCCCACCCCGCCAAAGCCTAAGGAACTTCTCTGGTATCAGAAGGAATAGAAAAGAGACAATGTAAGCCATCCTTAAAGAATAAAGCCTTTCTCCAGAACCTTACAGTCTAATGGGGCTAGGAGGGGGAGGGAAGGACACAGAAATAAACATGATGGAATTGCTAATGCCTAATGTGAGCCCTGACCAGGTCATGTGTCCATCTCTCAGTGTTCTGGATAATTTTCTGAACTGCAGAGAGAAGGTGTCAACATTCCTGGGATGACAGTTTCATCATCAGGGAGTACTCTATGCTAACAAAATCCTGGATCCAGTCCCTTTCACAATCCCTAAAAATAATGGGAGAAATTGGAATGGAAAAGCAGGAAAGGGCCTTCCTTAAAGAAGCCAATCCAAGTGCTTCATTTCAAGAAGGGAAGAGATGGGTTGGAGCCCAGCTCCCTCTGCCCCTCACCATGACCATGTGGTTTGACACCCTCTGTCACTTCAGGACACGAAATCCCCACTGAGGCTGGCCTAGCCATCCTGAACCAAATGGCCTGGCCTCTGAGAGACATGTACCGTAACCTAGGAGATATGGGGATGGATCTGGCAGGGGGCAGCTTCTGCCTCTGAGAAGAACCCAGAAGCCAGTGGGTGATCTAGAGTATACTCCCGATCCCTGCTGCCACTTAGACTGATTGGTATCCAAACATTTAGCAAGTAAAGAAACAGGCAGGTAGGTTCTTTACTACCACCACCCCTTCTCCGTGTGGTACCAGATGCCAATGCAGCAGCTCTCATTTAAGACATGCCCAGGTTTGGATCAGCCTATTGTCTGATGAGCATCATGCCCTAGGGGACTTGACTGAGGACCTAAATCAAGGCTGCCCCAGCTGCTGACTTGGTTTACACTGCTTACACTCAATTATCTGCACTAGCAGGGAGGAAAAGAGGCCCAGACTGAAGTAATGAGCCTGTGTGTGCTTGGTGTAGAAAAGCAGACAGTGAGGTTCCCACCTCTGGTATCCCCCTGGCCTGACTTTAGCCCCTTCCAGCTGCAAAATCTGGGGCTGGCTGGATCTAGACAGTTAGGAATCCCTCACTTCCACTTCCCAATTCACATCACAAAAGGTATGATGGAGAATTTGCCACATCCATAGGATTCTAGACCTAGAGCTAAGAGGTACCTGAAAGGCTGCCCACTCCAACCATTTTATTTTAAAAATGGGGAAACTGAGGCCCAGACAGTTGAGATGACTTACCAAAGTCACAGATAATAAACAAGAGATATAGGATTTGAAACCGGGTCCTCTCATTCACAGGAACCCTGATTTAGAGCTGGAAAGAACCCCAGAGGTCACCCAATCTGACCTCTTTATTTAGCAAGTAAGGAACTGAGGTCCAGGAAGGATAAATGATTTGCCCAAGGTCACATGGCTAAGAAATATCACAGGCAGGATTTGAACCCAGGCCTTGATTCCAAGTCCAGGATTCTTTCTGCTCTACCATGATGCCTCAGGAGCCATCTTGTCCAAGTTCCTTATTTTGGAGAAGAGGAGACTGAAACCCAGAGAGGGCAAGGGTTCAAGGTTACACAGTCAGTTGTTGTCAGAATTTCTCAGATTTCTACAAGCCTTATTTCATTTGAGCCCAACCCCCAACCCCACAGCAGTCTCTCTGTCTGGAAGGAGCCAAGGCCAAGCCCAGAGGCACAAAGGATGTTAGCATCTCTGCATCTTCCAAAGCTGGCTCTGACATGGGGCTTCTCCATACCACAGGGAGATGGGAGGACTGAGAGTGAGACCATGACTTTCCCCAGTGGCAGCAGAGAGACTAGAAGCCGGATCTCCTGACTGCCAATGCTAGACAGGGTTTCCACAAACCCTCCTTTCAGATGAAGGCTGCTAGTGACTTACTAACTGGCTTTTCAAGGCCCTCAGATTAAAGAACAGAGAAACATTGATCTTAGATTCAGAGCTGGAAGGGACCTTGGTGACCATCTATCCAGATCAAAGAAGATGGTTAGAGAGACCCTGGATGTCAGGTAATCCCACCTCCCCATTTCACAGATGTGGAACCTGAGGCCTGGCAGGGAGAGGCAGACTGCCCAAGGCTGCACAGGGACAAAGGGTGGAAATCTGGACTAACGGGGAGAGGGATGAGTGGGGGAATCTGTTCGCAATCTGTGGGTGAGAGACCTGGCTTGGAAATGGGGCTGGAAATGGGAAAATAGGGCTGTGCAGGGAAAGGGCCTTGCCTCATTTTGCTCTGAATTATTGAGAGCAGAGACAGTCCTAATCACAGTTTTAATAGATTTAAAATAATAATAAAGGAAAAATAAAGACAAAGCAATTTATAAAGCCAGCCTGCATTTCATAAAATCCTAGATTGAGAGCTGAAAGGGGCCACTGAGTCCAATGACCTTATTTTACAGATTTGGAAACTGAGGCTGGGGGATGGTAAATTCCTTTTCCAAAATCACATAGGCAGTAAGTGTCTGAATCAGGATTTGAACTCAAGTCTTCCCACCTCAAAGTTCAGCATTCCATCCACTATGCCACCTTCCCCAAGCCAGACAAGACAAAGCCCCACCAGGCCAAAATGAGACCAAATGCATATGTTTTTTCATAATCTTCCCATGACAGGAAAGTGTATCCAAAGGGAATCTGTCTTCTCCCAATAAACAGTATAGTTAGATCACCTGAATCTGAGGTTTTGTCTCTGTTCCTAAAAATTTTAGATGTTACCACTAGCCCAGTAGCCTAGGGAGAAAGTGATCTTTATAACTTAGCTTTTGCTATCAATTATGAAGGGGAAATGGGGAACATTGTGTTGCACAGTCTAGTTGAGGGAGGGAGGGTGGGCACTGAGAGCCAAGATTTCAGAGAAAAGTTGGGTCCCATGGCATAAAAGTAAAGTCATCCAAGAGGGATGGAAAGTCTCAAGAACAAAATTCTGAGAGAGGAGAAAATGGGGGGAGCATCCACCAATGTAGATGTACAAAGAACTCTTTAATCACTTACTGCCTATGTGACTTTGGAAAAGGAATTTACCATCCCCCAGCCTCAGTTTCCAAATCTGTAAAATAAGGTCATTGGACTCAGTGGCCCCCTTCAGCTCTCAATCTAGGATTTTATGAAATGCAGGCTGGCTTTATAAATTGCTTTGTCTTTATTATTCCCTTATCATTATTTTAAAATTTCCAAAAGGAGTTTCCAAAAGGGGAAAATCTCTGTCTCCCCCCACCAGTCTCCTCTATATGTTGCCCCTCCCCATAGAATATAAATTCCTTAAGGTCAGGGGTGGATGGCTTTTGGCATTGTATCCACAAAGTCCAGCACGGTTCCTGGTACATAGTCATATAGTACATAACAAAGATTTTTCATTCATTCAAAGTCTGAGCTTCATGGCTAAATTTAAAATGTGAGTTTCATGACCCAAAGGGGAGACAGAAGCCAAGAGACCTGAGATGAACTAGTTTTGTGACCTGGTACAAGAAAGTACACTCCCTCGACTTCAGTTCCCTCATTTGTAAATTCCTTTCAATTCAACATTAGACAAGCTCGATGTACCAGACACACAGAACATTTCAAAACTACTGTCTTTGCTCCCAAGAAGCTTGGAGGGGGAAAAGACAATAGATACCTAAGATAGTGAATATGACATGCAGACCAAGTAATCATAGAAAGTAATTGAAGGACTGGGAACTGGGGAGTTAGGAAAGTCTTCCTATGGGAGATAGTAAGTGAGCCATGCTTGGAAGGAAGCCAGAGAATCTCGGCGAGAGGGATGAACAATCCAGGGTGTGTGGAAGCAAGTAGGTAGGATCTGTACAATGTGATGATCTCCATCCCAATCTATGGGATTCCAATCCGCCATGATTTCCCCTGATCCTCCACAGAGGATCTATCCAACCTTGAAGTCTTTCTCTGATTCTTTGATACCACGATGGTGCAAATATCTACTGGGCTAGCTATTGGTAAGAGGTTGTCACCCATCTGTTTCTTCATGTCTATATCCAGTCCATGTTATTTCCCAGGCCCACCTGACCCCAGTGATGTCTGTCATGTAGTCCTTGTCAACATGCTCCAACCTTGTGTTCCCTCACCTCCACTTGTATACTCTCATGGCTCTTCCATTCCCCCATGAGTTACTGTTCATTTTGATTCTCCAGAGATCATGAGGTGCCATGATCTCTTGCCATGTGGCAGCACTAGGAGAGGGCCAGTATTTAAGAAAATGGCTTTTGAGGCAGCCAACAGCTTATGCTCACTGAAAGTCCCGGGTATTTTCCCCAATGTAATTTCTTCCAATTTGCAGAATCCCAGGATTTAGAGTTGAGAGGGATCCTAGAGATCATCAGGTCTCACTCCTTCTTTTTAACAGGTAAGTAAAGGGGCAGGGTGAAGTAGCTTAGAGGCCCAACCCTGGAGTCAGGATTTGGCACCACATCTACCAGCTGAGTCCAAATCATCTGGTTCAACTCCCTAATTTTGCAGAGTAGGAAAATGAGGCCCAGGGAGGCAAAGTGATTTGTCCAGCTCAATTCTAAGAATGTTCCTCTGAGTTCTAAGTAAATTCTAATTTTCATCTCCCCAAGGTTCTTCTAAGCCACACAGAGGCCTCTTCTGCCCTGGTTGTGCCAACTCACAAACCTTCTCTACCCTCCCCAGCTCACAGGGAGCCTGCTCTGCCCTGATCCTGCCAGCCCACCAGCCTTCCCTGCTCTCCCCAGCTTAGCAGGTGCCTATCTCTACCTGCCATGCTGGAGTTGGTATGAAATGATAGATTTCCCAACACACGGAGGGAAACCTGTCCAACTGTTGGGAGTGTTCTCCCCCTCCTCCCACGACTGCGCGCTCGTGTGTAAGAGTAATTGAGTGAAATAATTCTTTTCCTGAAATGCAGCCGCCTTGATCTATCCCCCAGAGCTGTCACTGCCACACAGGCACACACCAAACCGAAGGGGAGTTCAGGGGGAGATAGAGAAGAGGGGTGAGGGAAGGGAGGCAGGCAGAGTCTGACGCTGTGTGGGGATTTCATGCGGGGATCCAAATATTCATTTTCATATATATGAAAAATGGTAAACACCAGAGGCAGCTGGGGAGTCAGCGTGATGGCAACAATGCAGTGGAGGAGGGGCAGCTGGCTGACAGACAGGCAGGTGGATGGATGGACAGACAAATGGGCTTACAGGCAAACAGAGAGGTAGAGAGGCAGACTGATGGATGGACAGATATACAGGCCAACAGGCAAACAGAGAGTCAGACAGGCAGGTGGACAGACAGAAAGACTAACAGGCAGACAGAGAGGCCAATAGGCAGATGGATGGATGGATAGACAGACAGGCTGACAGGCAGACAGAGAGGTGGACAGGCAGATGGATGGATGAACAGACAGACAGATAGGCTGACAGGCAGATGGACAGACAGATAGATAAGCTGACAGACAGACAGATGAGACAGACAATTCTTATTCTCCAGCACAGACTCTCCTAGACTTATAGGCACACAAAATACCAAGGCTTGTAAGATCAACAAAGCACATAATGTTACAACTTTACTAGACCTTAGAATGTAGGCTGTTAAAGGCCCTTAGGACACAATACTACCACCGAACAAATCTTAGAACACAATGTTACACTGGAGAGGGCCTTAAAACCTAGAATGTTTCTACTGAAAACAAAGAGGGACCTCAAACCTGGGATGGGTAAATTTGTTTGAATATTTTGGTAACTATTTCAATAGAATTGATGTAATTTTAAAACATGGTTTATAAGCCTCAACCTCCAAAGGAATCCATGACACATAAAAGGTTGAGACCCACTGGATGAGGTCAACTGCTTCATTTTACAGATAGAGAAACTGAGGCCTGGGAGAGACAGGAACCTCACCTCCAGACAGCCGGCCAAGGGCCTCCCACAAGCAGGGCTGCTCAGGCTGGGGGGAGGATCACAAGCGGTGTCAGCAGTCGGGGAGCTGTATCCCACCTCTTGCCTCTCCATCCCTGGCTCTCAAAGGGAATGCGCCAGCGCCATAGCGGCACATCTGCATATTTGTCCTCTGCTTATTGTCTGGCTTTCTCACCCACTCACAGCTCCCAGGCGCTGTGGCTCCCGGACACACACGCACTCACACGCCCACGCACCAAGCACAGACACGGCCTCTCTCTTCTCTCCTCCTCCCATCTCACCCTGACTCTCACAAACAGGGGCAGTAGCTTCTCAGGGAGGGCTTGGGGGCTCATGTGGTCTTGGAGGGCATGGAGAAAAGGGGTCATAGGAGGGGGGAAGTCACCCCCAAAGAGCGGCTTAGCTGAAAGGAGGAAGGATGATCACCTTGTGAAGTCAGAGGATTGTGTCTTCTGACCCTCCCCCCTCCCAGCTCTCCCAGCTCTGTCTCTCCTCCCTTTCAGCCCCTCCTCCCACAGAGCCCTGGACTCTCTGATTAGCCCAGGCTCCTCAGCTAGGAGAAAAATGAAAAACTTAACTGCTCCACACTAACTTACGTCTGGTCACACAAACCTTTGTTAGAGGACCAGACAGCTTTTTTCAGAATCAAGTGGGTGGCTGCCTATATGTGGAAAATATATTAAATGTGTGGGAGTAGATAAGTCCTGGGGGAAGGGGGGGAGGTTAGGGAAACAGGGATAGAAAGACTGCATTTATTAAGCACTTACTACTACCAAGCAGGTGTGACATAGAGCACAGGAAGTGTTTCAAGTCAGCACTCTAGCTCTGTGACCATGGGCAAGTCAATCATGATGCTTGCCTCTGTTTCCTCATCTGTAAGATGAGCTGCAGAAAGAAATGACAAACCATTCCAGTATCTTTGTCAAGAAAATCCCTAATGGAAGAAGCCAGAATGTAAAGGGGAGTGGGAAAGGAATGGGAAAGCTAGGACTTAGAGAAGATGCTTTAGAGAAGGTGGCTGGGAAGTGCACTGGCAGGCTGGTTCTGGACCAGAGAAAGTGAAAAAGCTCCCCTGTCAGAGTCCAGGATGGTTGGAAAGGCAGGGTCCTGTGAGGAGGAGGTGGAAATGTGTTGTGTATGTTTGTGTATCCTGTGTGAATGCATATATTTTAGGCTCATAGATTCAGGGCTAGAAAGGGAAGACCCATTTTATAGATCAGACAACTGAGGCCCAGAGAGTTGACAAGACTTGGCCAAAGTCAGCCAGCTGGTAAATTCTGGGCTAGCCCTATTGTCCTGTTCACATTCCCTCCAGCAGCTTGTCCCAAATCTCCAGGAAGATGCCTGGGTCACCCCAGCCCACAGTAAACAAGCCTTCTTTCCTCCAACCTGTTATCCTTGACTATCAGGGCCCATTATTTAAGCCACACTAAGTCTGGGGGGGCAATTGGCCAATGAGGAAACCAACTCTTTGGGGCCCTTTTAACACCTGGTTGAGGATTTCTCTATCTTTGTTGGCAAAATGAAGGTAGTTGGCTTAGACGGCTCCTCAGGAGATCTCTGGAAGCTCTGATATTTGAGGATTTGAAACTCCCTGAGAGTCCATCAGCCTAATCTGCAAATGTGGCAAATCTGTCTTCCTTTGAAACTAAGCTCCAGCATCATTTTCTTCCAGAAGCCCTTTCTGGGCCCCTCTTGTGCTCATTTTGGTTATGTGATGAAGGGCATGTTGTCTCCCTCCTGAAAATGTAAGATCCTTGTGGGCAGGGACTTTCACTTTGCTTTTGGGTCAACAACACATGCACAGCTGGGGGGAGGGGTGTCTGACACACTGCAGGGGCTTAAGAAAGTCTGGTTGACTGATTCTGGCACTGGAAGGGCTGTCCTGTGGGAAAAGGATTAGCCTGGTTCTGCCTGGCTCCAGAGGTCAGAGCAGAGTCATGGATGGTACAGAGATGTTGATTTAGATTTTACATGGAAAAGCTTCCTGCCTATAAGAGCTGAGGTCCCATCACCACGGGAGGGAGGGATGCTCTCCTCACTGGAGACATTCAAACCACTTTTCTGGGATTTTAAGACCTTAGATCTTGGTTTCTTACACCATTCCCAGGTGCTGTGTCTCTGTGTCAAAAGGACCTCAGAGGGCTCATTTTTGCTATTTATTGTTTCCTCATTTTATAGATGAGGAAACTGAGGCAGAATGTAAAGTCTTGACTTGGGCAAGGTGACACAGGTAGGAAATGGCATGTCTGAGACTCTAGCCCCAGCCCTCCTTCTGCTGTTCTGCGTTGGTTCATTTAGATGAGGATATTCTAATGTGTACATTGAGGCCATCAGCCTGGGCAGCTTCCAAGGTTACTTCCAGACCTGAGTCTATGAGCCTCCACAAGCAGAGCTGTCATACCTCCCCAGTGGGTGGACCAGGGCTGGGGTGGGAGAGGCTGAAGGAGTAAGAGGGATGAGAGATGAGCTGTGACATCTCTGAGGCATGGCCAGGGGCTGTCATCACAGAAAATCAGTTCCTGTCCTCTTCTGTATGGCTGCTCAGAACAAGGGCAGCTCAGCAGGACAGAAATCCTGGAGGGCAGTGGCAAGTGAGGCTCTGGGGACACTGGAGAGGGGGCCGTCCTGGTGGGGAGGGTACCTCAGCTGGCCTCCCAGGCTCAACAATTCTTCATTCTCCTTCCTTCCCAACTTGATCATTCCACCCCAGGATCCTGGGATCTAGAATTCTTGGAAATCCAGTTTGGGGGCAATTAGCAGACTGTTAAAGCTAAAGACAAACTGGGAATGAGGAGATAGAGAGTAAGAGAAGGACCACAGCTGAGTCAGTCCAGTGGACACTGGATCTCTTCAAAAAGCCCTGTCAAAAAAAAATCAGGAAAGTCCCCATTCATGGTATGATAGAAGGAGCACTGGCTCTAGAATGTGAGTTAAAATCCCACTTCTACTTCTCACTTACCAATGTGACTGAGGGCAAGTCACCAAACCTCATTGGGCCTCAGTTTTCTCTTCCGTAAAATGAAGGGTATGGACTAGAAGGCCTCTGAGGTTTCTTCCAACCCCAGATTCATGATCTTAAGGTCCCATGATGCAATATAACAAAATCTGTGCGTATGAAAAATTTGAACAAGGCTGTTGTCTAGAAACTCTGGGAATGACTGAACAAACTCATCCATGAATATAAAGGAATATTATTGAACCATTTTAGAAAAAGGCAAATAGAAAGAATTCAGAGAAATATCAGAGACCTTATATAAACTAATTCAGAGCCAAGTATATACAATGACCCTACAAAGGAGAACACTAAAAGAAATCAGAACTTGGATCAATAAAAATCTCCCCTGTTTTGGCACATGAGTGGACTCCAGGGTCAGAATGAATTATACATTGTTATATCAATAAGCATTTTTAAGGGTTAAGTGACTTGCCCAGGGTCACAGAGGTAATTAGCTTCTGAGGTCACATTTGAACTCAGCTCCTCCTGACTCCAGGGCTGGTGCTCTATCCACTGCACCAACCAGCTATCCTTCATCAATAAGCATTTATTAAGCTTTCACTCCATGCCAGGTATTGTACTAAGTGTTTGGGATGTAAAGAAAAAGCAAAAACAGGCCCTGCTCTTTAATGGGTAGGTAGTATTTATGAACAGGTACAGTAAAGATACAGACAGAGTAGATGGAGAGTAGCTTTGGAAAGCTATCTATAGTCACGTGAAAAAAATGCTCTAAATCACTATTGATTAGAGAAAGGCAAATAAAAACAACTCTAAGATACCACCTCACACCTATCAAACATGACTAAAAAGGAAAATAACAAATGTTCAAAGGAATATGGGAAAAATAGACACTAACACATTGTTGGTGGAGTTGTGAACTGATCCAACCATTCTGGAAAGCAATTTGGAACTATACCCAAAGGGCTATAAAATGGTGCATATCTAGATCTATATTGTAAAGACATAAAAAGGGGAAAGGACCTAACTGTACAAAATATTTGTAGCAGCTCTTTTTGTGGTAGCCAAGAACTGGAAATTCAAGGGATGTCCATCAATTGGGGAATGGCTGAACAAGTTGGGGTATGTGATTCTGTTGGGCTGCAAGAAATGACAAGCAGGATGATTTCAGAAAAACTTGGGAAGACTTACATGAACTGATGCAAAGTGAAGTGAGCAAAACCAGGATAATATTGTGCACAGTAACAGCAATGCTGTATGATGAAGAACTGAATGACTTAACTCTTCTCAGCAATATAATGATCCAAGACAATCCCAAAGGCCTCATGATGAAGCCTACTATCTACCTCCACTGGAAGAACTGATGTTGACTGAATACAGACTGAAGAATGTTATTTTTCACTTTCTTTCATTCCTTTTTCTTATTTGAGTTTTCTTGAACAAAATGACTAATATGGAAATATTTTACATAATTGCACATTTACTACCTATATCTAATTGCTTACTATCTCAGGAAAGGAAAGAATTTGGAACTCAAAATTTTAAAAAAAACAACAACAAATGATAAAAATTGTTTTAGCACGTAATTGAGGGGCAAAATAATATATATTGTTTTAAAAGTGGCATTGGAGCCAGAAGCACTAAGAATAGCTAGGAGGCCTGGGAAATGCCTCCTGCAGAGCATGGGATTTGAGTTGAGTCTTGAAGGAAGCCAGAGATTCTAAGAGGCAGCAAGGAGGAAGAGCATTCCTGTAGGCAGTGAGTGCTACAGGACAGCCTTCAGGGAAGAGACCTGGACTGGACATATCAGTCTGGAAACCATCAACTTAAAGATAATAATTGAACCCTTGGGATCTGATGAGATTCCCAAGTGACAGAGTAAAGTGAAAAAAGAAAAGAGAGTCTGAGACAGAGCCTTGGAGGTCGCCCATAGCCAACGGATGTGACAAGGATGAAGAGCCAGCATAGGAGACTAAGAAAGATTAGGCAATTAAGAAGACACAAGTAACGTTAGAGAGCACAGTTTCAGTTGAATAATGAGTTCGAAAGCCAGGTCACAATTTTGTTTAAGGAAAGAAGCACCTGGCATAGATGGCTTAACCAGAGTTTAGCTGAGAGGTGTGTGTTGGGGGGGGGGTAGATGGTAGCCAGCAGAGATGGCAGGAAATGGTGAAGGGTTTTAAGATAAGAGAGATGTTGACATGTTTGTTAGCTCCAGAGGAGGAAAAACATATAGGGAGAAACTAGCAATGAGCATAGTGAATGGTAGTGTGAGTCTGGCAGAGAAGCTTGGAGGGGATGGGGTCAAAGGGGGGTGTAAGGTACAGGGAAGGGATATGTCTTAATCAGACACTGGATGCTGTCAGAGGAAGGTGAAACAGGGAAAAGAAGAGTTTTCCAAGAATAGCTCCAGTTTTCTCAGTGGAGTAAGGCAAGATCCTCAGCCAAAAGTGGACCCTTAGAATGACAAATGCCAGAACCGGGGTGGTGGTGCTTAGAATAAAGAATGTCGCCAGTGGAAAGGAGCTCAGAAGCCACAAGTCCAGAGCTCTCATTTTACAGATAAGGAAACGGAGGCCCACAAAGAAGCAATGGTGAGGATTCAGGTCGCTGTCCTGCATTCTTTCAGCTGTTACTAAATGCATGCCTTGGCACAGAGAATGTACTCAGCTGGAGCTTAACAGTTAATGTTTTTGTCCAATCCATTGGGGAGCAGAACCTAATAATAACATCCTAACCATTTGCTCTATAACACTGTGCCCCATATGAGCAGAATCAGCCCACACCTCAGCTAGGAGCCAGGATTTGAATCCAGCTCCCAAAACACTTTGCACTGTCTAATAATGGCAGCCTCTATTTCTATGGTGCTTTATGATTTGCGAAGCATTTCACCTGCATGAAATCATGTGAACCTTGCCCTCGTCTTTATGTTATGAGTATTATTCCCATTTCACAGGTGAGTAAACTAAGGCTGAGAGATGTTTCCTGTCCTGCTCAGAATCATACGACTAGAATCAAAGGTTGGATTTACGACTCAGATCATTCTGCCTCTGACTTGTCCATTCTATCCCCTTCATTTCAAGCTTTGAACTTGTGCAAGGTCAGTCCTGATGAGAGGTGGGTGGGTAGGAGAATCAATTAATCAGTAAACATTGATCAAGCATCTATTCTGCATCAGGCACCAAGCTAGATACTGGAGAATGGAAGACAATAAGATGTTGTCCCTATCCTCAGGTGGTTTACAGTCTATCAAGAAAGACAACATTAGACATCTAAATAGAGCAGCAAGTGGTTGTTAAGCTCCTACTATAGCCAGGAACTGTGCTAAGCTTTGGGTGTTAGGAAGATGGAACTGAACCAAGGCCTGCCCTCAAGAAACTCACATTCTGTTAGGAAGGTAATGCAGATACATCTAGATAGATCCCCAAAGGCATGTATCAAGCTCCTCCTCCTCCACATCAGGGGCTGTGCTAAATATAGGGGATACACATACAAAGAATGAAACAATCCCTGTTCTCAAGGAGCTGACACAAAATAAATACAAGATAATGATAGGGGGAGTTCAGAAAAGGCCTCATACAGATGGGATAGTCTTTCTCATTTTTATTCCCTTCCTATAATACACTCACATGGCATTTGGGGGTTGTTCAGTTAGAGGGTAGCTATGCAGGCTTGCAGATCTACACACACACACACACACACACACACACACACGTAAGCCATCACTCTTAGGAGTGAGAATTTAATTACTAATCGCACAGTTACTTTCTTGTGAAGATTCAACTGCTAAAAAGCTTTGGAGTTTAAAGGGAAAAAAAGCCCCCACCACAGCCTGGCAGCTCCAGAGTGCCTAATTGGGTAAGTAATTTGGTATTAAAGTCATCATTTTCTGCCTCAATTCTCCCCAAGGGGAGCCCAACTGAACAGCAGCCCAGAACCCTTCCTCCAACCCTTGGAGGGTATTCAGAAAGAACGTCCCAGGGAAAGGGGGCAAAAAGGAGCAGCTGCCATCTGAGAGGCTGGGAGGGCAGGACGCTGGGCAGGACGCTGGACAGCGCACCGAGCTCCTGGTCCCCTCCTTCAATCCCCACGTTTTACAGAAGAGGAAGCAGAATGGAGATGTAGAGAAGCATCTGAACCCATCCTCTAAGTTCACTGCTGGGACTGTTTTCACTGCAGTACTTTGACAGTGATGTCAGGGCAATTCGAACCTACAATAGCCTCTGATGATTTCAGGGGAAATCTCTCCAAGGAGCTTACATTCCCCTGAAAAGACAGTGAGACAATCCCCTGAGGTCTGACTAGTGGGTCCAACTCTACAAAACACTGTCATACGCATTCCTAGGTGACCTTGGACAAATCAGTAAACCTCTTTCATTCCCAGTTTCTTCAACCCTTAAACAAGGAGGTTGGATTTGAGGTTCTTATGATCCTATGTTCTCTTAGATCCTTACAACAGCACTGTGAGAGACTAATGTCCCTGTTTTAAAGGTAAATAAATCGAGGTCACAGAGCTCTGCCACTTACTACCTCTGAGACCCCAAAACCTATCCAGGTCTCAATGGACTAGATTATCTCTTAGGTCTCTGCCAGCTCTAAACCTCTGACTCTATTAAACTAGGCATACTTTAATGAACATGAAGATTCACAAGGGCCTTCGGGAAATGGTGCCTCATCTTAGGGAGTAAAGCAGGAGGAGAATGTCACTATCTCAGTGTCTGGCCAATGTGATAGAGTGTCAGGATCAAGAGACTCTCACAGTACCAACACCTTAGACTATTAGGGTCATTCTTCCAATTCCTTCAATTTACAGAAGAGGAAAAACAGAAGAGGAAATGGAGGTTTGGGGAGGAGAAGTGAGAGGCTAACATAGAGTTAATGGCAGAGCTAGTACTAGAACCCTGCATTGCTGTCTCCTATGTCCATTCTTCGAACTCCCCCAGGCGGCCTGTCTGAAGATAATGAAACTGCTCTCATTATCGCTGAAAGTGGCGGCTACCCAAGTCCTAGAAATCATTAGTACTTGAGTTTAGATTTACCTGTGTACAGTCAAGTCATCCAAACAGGCGTTCAATTAAGGTCTGCTGAATTGGACTTAATTAACTTCTCAAGGTCCTCAAGCTAGTTCACTGGGATGTAATAGAATAATAACATTTCAGAGCCTGAAGGGTCCTTCTTACTGAAAATATTAGAACAAGACTTGTCAGAGCAAGTTGGAGGCTGGGGGCGCTAATCCGAGAGCTTGGAGGAATTTAGAATACAGAATACTAGAATGTTGAACTTCAGATCTAAGAGGGCCCTTACAACAGAGGGCCTCAGAGCTTCAAAGCAGCAATGTCATGGCTGAGAGAGCTCTGGAAGACCACCCAAGCCAACTGGAATGGGAGGCTAAACCCTTTCTAAAAACATCCCCAGCAGGTGGCCAATTGTCCTTTCCCTTACCTAATATAGGAAGCCCACTGCCTCTTGAAGTTATCTTCCAAATTCACCTAGTTCTAGTTTCTAAACATCTATATGGTCTTGGTGGTTTAACTTGTTCAGAGTTACACAAAGCTGAAATGTTGTTTTCTGTAATTCCTCCCCTCCCCCACTTCTGGTTCTGCCCCTTCCCCACCCCCACCCACTCAAGCAAAACAAGACTGATCTGCTTCCACATCCTGATAAGCCCTTCAAATACTCAAGACTTACTATAACACCTCAATTCTTCTCTTATCTAAAAGCATCCTCAGTTTCTTCAAAAAATCCTAATAGGACCTAAGCTTCTGTTTCCTCATTATCTGAACTTGTGGATATTTACTACTGGGGATTCCTTTCATATATGGGTTGAACCAGATGGCCACTAAGAGCCTCCCCAACCCCCAAATCTGTGATTTTGTGATCCAAAAGTTTGATGCCACCTGTGCCTTTACCTGGGTAACTGAGAGAAATGATAAACAGCATAAGGCCAAGGAGAGGTCCCTGAAGGACTTCCCTGGAGCCTGAAAGCTCCTTGGATCTTATTACTTAGTCAGTTCCAAATCTGCTTAGTTCTATTATCTAATCCCCATCTCTCCATCCTGACCGTTGTGATAAGGAAAGGTTTAGTAAAACTTCTTGAGGAAAATCCAGGTATAGGATTCAAGGTCTAAAGTATGAGATGAAATGAGACAATATATATAAAATACCTGACAAGCTATGAACACTGAGCTCTCATTCTCACTTTGGCAGCATCATTATAGCATTTCCATGATCTATCAGTGTGTTTACAGCGTCAAAAAAGGAAATGAGTTTAGTCTGGCATGGCATACTCCTGGAGAGCCCAAGTCTGCTTTTAAGTGATTGCTACTTTCCTTTCTAAGTATCCACAAAGCATCCCTTTGACAATACATTCTAGAATTTTTCCAGGAACTATTCATCAATCTTATTAAAGTCTAAAAAGTTTGAAGAACTCCCCCTACCCTCATTTCTGTTTCTGTGCCTGACTACCTCTCTATCTGCCTCTGTCTCTATCAGTTAGGACACCAGTCCATTTCTGGTCTTTTGTCACCTCTCCCATGCACTACAATTTTCTATTGCAAAGAAGTGGTAAGGGCACTGATCCTGTCCTGTCCTGATTATACTCTCTGGGTGTTTTCTCTTCCAGCTGCCTGAGTGAGTAAATGTCTCATTGCACTCATGGAACATCCTGCAGCTATATAACGAGACAACAATGGTCAGAAGTCCAAGGACCTCCTCTGAGCAATCCACCCCTATTGTCCTCATACGTAAATTACTAACTAGTTACGCATTGTTTCCTGTTCTGCATTTATCATTGATGATTATCATATCTATTTATTCTTATTCAGTCCTAACCAATCTCTCAACCTCTAGTCTCCCATCTCCGCCTGCCTCAGGATCCATCTTGAACTGGATGTCTCAGAGACATCTTAAACAGAACTTGTCCAAAACTGAACTCGTTATCTCCTTCCCTCCAAGTCTTTTCCTCCTTGTAATTTTTCTGTTTCTATTCAGGGCACCAGTATCCTCCAAATCACCTGGGCCTGCCATTCAGGTATCACCCTCTACTCCTCACTCTCTCTCTCTCCCCATATCCAATGATTGTGAAGTCCTCTCATATACAACCTCTTCTCTCTCTCTCTCTCTCTCTCTCTCTCTCTCTCTCTCTCTCTCTCTCTCTCTCAATCTCTCTCTCTCTGTCTCTCTGTCTCTCTCTCTCACACACACACACACACGCAAAACCACACAAAGGCATATGAGTATACATATATACAACAAAAATATAATATGTAATTATATTACATATAAACATAGTTGTTTGCTTGTTGTCCCTCTTGAGCTTCTTAAGAGCAGGGACTGGATTTGGGAGTTTTCTCCCCTTTTCTGTATTCTCTGTGCTTAGTACAATGTCTGGTATATAGCAGGTGCTTGATAAATGCTTTTTGACTGACTGATGCATCTATTCTGTGAATGGTACTCTGTTGTGACTTCTTGAGATTCTGGATAAATCATTCTTGTTCTGTTCTGATGTGTATTTGATGTTTTGCTGTATTGTTTCAGGTGCAAAGAAGTTGCAGCTGATTTTGCAAGGGACTGCAAAATTCTAAATCCCCGAGAGGCATGGGAAGTCTTCACAAGCTGCACAAGTCTCTAGGGACTAGCTGCCTGTGAAATCTCTGTGAAATAGAGTTTGGGGTTTCCATGGAATACTTGTGGTTTGAACTGAAGGGGGATTCGGGGGAAAACTTGTAAAGTTTTGAACCAGTGGGACTTTGGGGACCGAATGAATGAGAGAAGAGAAACATCTTCCCCTTCTCGAATAGCTGCGTGAGCAGCTGGGGATGGAGAGATATATGGCAACTAGAGCATCGAAAAGGATACCTACTTAGCCACAGTAACAACATTTGGCATTTCTCCCTCCCTCGCTCCTGTGGAACAAACAGGAAGAGAGAAGTGATCAGAGGATAATGACTGTCCTTGATCACAGAAAGACCCCCATTTGGGGTTATGACCCTGGCGAAATACCTCTGTGGAAGAAATGAACTGTGTCTCTCTAAAAAACTGAGACAGTAAGCAGCTTTCTCTTCTCCTCTCCAATTCCATCCAAACACTATAAATGGAATTTAAAAGTGAAGTCTCCTATTTCCCTGTCAAGCTATTTCTTCACTGTTGTAATAATATTTTGTTATCTAGTTTCTTTGGATGAAAGGTTCTTTACCCTTTTTGTGTCCTGGGTTCCTGTGGCAGACTGCTGAAACCTATGGATGCCTTCTCAGAATTATGTTTTTAAATGCATCAAATAAAATACATGGGATTACAATGGAAAGCAATTCTATTGAAATAGTTATCAAAAAAAATGTTTAAGTTCCCAGACGTCAGGTTAAGAACCTCTGCTTTAGATAAAATTCTTTGTTCTCCACCATCTTACAGGTATGTCTCTGCTTAGGGTCAGGAGATGCAGTGAGCATTGCTGGAGTTGTGTAGCTCGCACTGGGTATAACTCCACGGTAGCTTAACTTGGTGGCTCCAGGCCACCTGGGGGCAAAAATGAGCTAATATTGATTTATTTTTTCTATGTCTATTAATAACTCTCTCACTCTCCCAAAAGGCAGAATCTTTGGCACCTGGGAATTTTCAGTCTGTCTCTTTGACTAAGCTAGTTTGTGTCTACCTCTCTTGTGCTGAAAATATGATGGTACATGCCTGGTATCTCTGCCACTGTGAAGAATGAGGCTGGTGGATTGCTTGAGCTCAGGAGTTCTGAGCTACAGTAGGACTTAAGCTGATCAGTTGACTATACCAAGTCTGGCACCAATAGAGTGAGCCTTCTTGAGTTGGGGGGAGGGAGTATTAGGCTGCTTATAGAGGAACCAACCAGCCCAACAAGAAACAGAGCAGATAAAACTTCCATCTAATCAGTAGTGGAATTGGTCCCATGAATAACCATTTCTAGCCCAAATTGGAAAAAAAAATTACAGATCTAGCTTTCTAGAAGAGTTTGGTGTGGATTTGTGGGGCTACCCTGGCCCAGAAGAATGATGTAAGAAAGTCAGAGGAGACAGTTAGTGTGGTCTGAGAGGAGCCCTATCCTGCCCCTTTGCTTTGGGAAATGGGGTCCCTCAGCCAGCCTTCTGTCACACTGACACCTAGAAATTGCAGGTATAGAAGAAGGTGAAACAGAAGAGTGTTCTGGGAATCATATGTTATCATAGAATCCAAGAGCCAGAAAGGAATAATAGCAGTTAGCCATTCTATAGTGCCCTAAGGTTTTCCAAGCATTCGCAGGTTAACTCTTCTGGTCCTCACAACTCTGTGAGGTACGATTATCCCCATTTTATATATGAGGAAACTGAGGTGCAGAAAGATTAAGAGAATGGCCAAGGGTCCAATGGCTAGTAAGTGTCTGGTTCGGAGAATGACCTCAGGTCTTCCTGACTCCAAGTCTCAGAGTCCTGGCCATTCCAGAAGGAATGTTCCTTCCTCTGCACAGGAGACTGCAGCCCAATCTTCACATGCACACATCTAGGGACAGGGAGTGCAATCCATCAGGAGGCAGCCCACTCCACCGTGGAATGTCTCTTCCTGTTACTGATGAAAAGCCACCTTCCCCCACAGACAGCTCACAGTGTCCTTGACACACACCGACCTTGGCTCTGCCTTCTGGGGCTAGGAAGAACAGGCCTGGTCCCTATTCCAGTTGCCACAGAGAACCAGGAAAATGAATGCAGAAGCAGAGAGCAGATGAAGTACACCCTAAGTTACTGTGCCATGTTCCTACCAGTCATGGGGGCAATATCTCTTATTCAGAGGCACTAAGAAGGGGGCAACTATTGCTGCTGGGTAAAAGATAGGCCTCTGTGCCATTATCTATGGGCAGACCTGACTTTCCAGAGCATCAGTAATGCTTCAGGATGCAGTGAAGGCCACAGTTATCCTGGAAGAGTATCCCTCAAAATAATCAGTTATGGGGGGATTTCTGTGTTCCCCACAAGTTATGCTGACCCTCTGGGAAGGTGGCCAGGGAGGGAAATGGGGTGTCTAAGCTCCCTCTCAGCCCTGATATGCCCTGTTCTAAGGCCCCTCCCAGTTCTAACATCCCTTGTTCTAAGGTCCCTCCCAGCTGCCCTGTTCTAAGGACTTTTCCAGCTTTAACAATCTATATTCTAAGACCTCTCCGAACTTTAACATTCTATATTCTGAGCTCCTTCCCACCTCTGATATTGAGTGTTCTATGAGTTTCCATTTCTAAACCCTGTGGGCTGTGATTCCTCCCCTTTAACCAAGCTTAATGCCAAGGATAGGGCAGGGTGGATAGGTATAGATTTCACTATATTGATACAAAAGGACCTGTGAATGTTCAACCCCATCCATCCTTAGTTGGCACACAATCAGAAGTTTTATATCTGTACCTATGTCTATATCTATATTTGCACAGTATAAATACAATTAAGCACCAAGCAGTTAATTACAAGATAGCTTGAGAGAAAGAACATTAAGAGATAGGATTAAAGAGAAAACTAGTTATATTAAAATACTGTTAACAAAGTACCAAAAAGAAAGTCCATAGACTCCAAGGTAAGAACCCCTGACTAAAGAAAGAGTGAGGCTATTGGTGCCAGCCTTGGTGAAGTTGCCTAATGGACGTTAGCCCTACTGCTGCTCAGAACTCCTGAGCTCAGACAATCCACTGCTGCTCAGAACTCCTGAGCCCAAACAATCCACCAACCACATCCGCCTTTGATCAGACTCGATGGACATTTCCTATCTAACCTACATCATAGTGATTTTTATATGCTGGCCTTTAGGTGATTCTCTATCCTTTCTCGAGTAATTAGGCACCTGGCTCACTGTTTTCTCTTCCCCATTTACGCTGGAGACTTCACTAAATTCCCTACTTTTACAAAGTCTCTTTCTCCTAAATTCTAGACCTTGTCCTTCTTCCTCCACCTCTCTCTCTCTCTCTCTCTCTCTCTCTGTTTCTTTGTCTCTCTCTCTCTGTTTCTTTGTCTCTCTCTCTCTGTTTCTTTGTCTCTCTCTCTC
This sequence comes from Bettongia penicillata ogilbyi, assembly GCA_023548195.1. NCBI lineage: Eukaryota > Metazoa > Chordata > Mammalia > Diprotodontia > Potoroidae > Bettongia > Bettongia penicillata. The sequence continues at coordinate 5,839,440 of JAJHZJ010000150.1, read as the reverse complement.
TCTCTCTCTCTCTCTCTCTCTCTCTCTCACACACACACACACACACACACACACACACACACAGGATCTCACCATTACCCACACGGTTCCACTTCCTCAATTAGATATCCCAATTTGGTCTGAACTTCTCACTCCACCTCTCCCTATGCTTTCCCCCACCATTCTTCCAGCCCCCCCATCCCTCAGTACTTTCTCAGGTCATTGTCCTTACTCTGCCTTCACTGTCCAATCCTGAATGTAGAATAAGCCTTCACCTCCATGCCATCCTCTGCTCTCCCTTTGCCCCCTTGTCCCCTTGCTATTCATCTGCTGCCAGACCTCTGGATTCCTCCAAGAATCTGCTTTCTCTACTCCTAATCACAACCTGCTATGGGGGAAACAAATCTCACAACCATGGTAACTGAGCACCATACAAATCCAAGCCCTCTAACTTCAAGTAGGTCCTTACTGCAGCAAGGCATTCCTTTTGTTCCTAATTCCCTGGCTCATATCCTGCAGAAATTCTTCCAGATCTACTCTTCCCTCCTCGAATTTCCCACAGTTCCTTTCCTCAGCTGAGAAGTTTACTTCTTGCTTCTTGGACAAAACACAGGCCATTCAGTAAGAATTCCATCATCTTCCATTTTCTCCACTTCAAAACCCCCAGACATGCCTAGACCCTGACTTTCATCCTTTTCCCCACTCCGACAGAGAGGAAGTCCTTCTCCTTGCCTGAATCAAACCGCATATGCCCTTGATTCCATCCCCAGCCAACTTTTCCAACAGATGGCATCATCAGTCATCCCCCTCCAGGAAAATGTAAATCTCTATCTACCACTTTCTTCCCTATTACCTTTAAATATGCCTGTCTCCTCCATCCTTAAAAACCTTTCACTAGACTCCACCATCCCCTTAAGCAATCATCCTGTATCTCCCTCCCCTTTCTCAGCCAAATTCTTTAGAAAAGTCTCCACACACTGCCTTCATTTTTTTCTTCTCACCCCTCAGCCCTTGGCAATCTGGCTTCTACTCATCATTCAACTGAAACCACCTTCCCCAAAGTTACCAGTGATGTCTTAAACTGCCAAGTGAGCTGACTTTCATCAGTGCTAATCCTTTCTGCTGCATTTAATACCATCGACCCTCTTCTGGTTGCTCTCTCTTCTCTAGCTTTTTGTGATCTGACGCTCTCCTGGCTCTGCCCTCACTGATCCATCCTTCTCAGTCTCCCTTCCCGGCTCATTATCCACATCACATCCCCTAACTGTGGGCATGCCTCAAGGCTCCATTCTGGGCCCTCTTCTCTCTCTACTCAGGGCTTCTTAAGCTGAGGTCTATGAACTTGGTTTTTTAAAATACTTTGTTGATAATAGTATTTTAATATGACTAGTTTCCTTTTTGATCCTATGTATTTTATTATATACATTTAAAATTTCTTCGGAGAGGTCTTTCCTGATTCTCCAACTGCTAGGGTCTTCCCTCCCAAGCACCTTGTAATGAACTGCTTGCTGTTAAATTGTATTTACACTGTGTGTACTTGGAAGCTTCCGAGGAGCAGGGATGGTTCCATTTCTATGCCTAGCACACAGAGGGGGTTTCTTTACTGACCCTTCAGTCCCTGGACTCTCTCATTCAATGCAACCATCCATCAGGAGAGGAAGAAGATGAGGGAGGGGGGAGGGACTTAGACCCCACCTGCTCTGATATACTCCAGAGAACCGAACAGTGCTCTTATCACACCATTCAGGGCCTGGCCACCAGCAAGGTTAGGCACACAGGTGGAATTCTAAGTGCACTGGAACCATGGATAAGCCCCCTTCAATGACAGCAACAGTCACAGATTTTGGGAAAGCACTTTACAGTTTGCAATGGTATTTCCCATGCTCATCCTGTCCAATCCTCCCATCAGTCCTGCAGGGCAGGTAGTCCTGGTTTTTTAAAGAGAAGTGAAGTCACTTGTCCAAAGTCACACATCTAGGAGGTGAAAAGGCCAGCATTTGGGCTCACAACATTTCCATTCAGCCATTTAACAGTTCTGTCTAGGAAGTACTAAGTCCAGTTGTGGGGGAGGGGATTCCATTAATGTTAGAGCCATATTGATTTATGAAAGCTTTTAGAAGAAGCTTTTTTTAGGACTTGGGAGAAAGAGGAAATGGCCTGTAGCCAGTCACTTTAGGAAAATATATTTCCAATTTAGGATAAATCTTAGAATTAATACTAGCTGACGTTTACTGCCAACTCTGCGGCCCACCTCAGCATAGTACAGAGGTGACCCGGACTCTCAGGGATCATGCCAGATGATCTCAAGCCTGGGCAGGCTCCCACTAAGCTGGGAAGACTTCAAAACAGGCCTAGTGACAGACTGGGCATCTGGTGTCAGGACCAGAACTCCTAGCGTCTTGTCTCCCCAAGTCTGACCACCAGGCCAGGACTTTCTGCAACCCCATTCAGTGGTGAAGGTGAAGTTGATTCACTAAGACTGGGAGGGGTGGCAGTCTTCATCAGTGAAGGGACAGGCTCACATTTATGCTTTCAAAGCATCAAAGTAACACATTGAGAGCACTGAACTTCGAGTCAGAAAGACTCATCTTCCTGAGTTCAAATCTGGTCTCAGACACTTACTAGCTGTGTGACAACAGGCAAGTCACTTTACCCTGTTTGCCTCAGTTTCCTCCTCTGTAAAATGAGCTGGAGAAGGAAATGGCAAATCACTCTAGTATCTGTGACAAGAAAACCCCAAATGGGATCATGAAGAGTAAGGCAGGACTGAAAACAACTGAACAACTTCCTGGTTACCAAGCACTTCTGTACTGCACGTCACAGCATCCTCACAACTTTCTGTAGAGAAGATAGTACCGGGGATATTGATCCAACTTGCCAATGAGGAATCCAGGGTTCAAAGAGGGAATTAAACTATCACAGGCTCAGAGATTTAGGAGTCTGGATGGCAGAGAAGAGAGAGGTGGACCTGGAGTCAGGAAGACCTGAGTTTGGGATGTGAACTATTTGAACCTGGACAAACCACTTAATCTCTGGTCTGCCTCTGTTTCCTCAGCTGTAAATTGGGGATAAATAATAGCATCTATCTCGTAGAATTGTTGTGAGCATTAAATGGGACAATATTGAATATAGAACTTTGCCAACCTTAGAGCACTACATAAACAGTTGATATTGTTAATTATTTAGAATGGAGCTGACCTCAGAGGTCACAAAGTCTCATGCCCTCATTGTGCAAATGATAAAATTTTGGTCCCAAGAGAGGGACTTGATCAAGGTCTCTTTGGCAAGTCCCAACCCAGCATCCTCTCCCTTGTACCACTGCTACCTGCCAAGGTTGACATTTGCCCCAGGTCATTCTGCTGGTGAGCACCAAAATGATTTTCCTTACCATGTCACTCCCCTACTCAATAAACTCCGGCAGCTCCCTTTTACTCAAATAAAATATAAACTTCTGCAGTTGATTTTTAAAGTCTTTGACAGCCCAGACCAAGCCTCTTTTCTAGCCTCATCATACTTTCCTTTCCTTCCTATAATCTATGGTCCTTTTCTGTTCCTCTCTCCCATCTCTGTGCCTTTGCACTGACTGGGCCCTATGCCTGGAACGCCCTTCCTCTTCCCCTCCACCCTAGAGAATCCCTCAAAACTCAGATAACTTGCTGAACTACTAGATGAAGCCTCACCTGCCCCCCGCAGCTGTTAGCAACCTATTTCCCCCAAAGCACTTTGCATTTATTTCTGTTTATTCAGTATATACTTTGGTGTGTGTATATCAGTCATCTCCCCTGAGAGATACAAGAGAATGAGGGCCCCTTTGACATCTGCATTTACATTTCCAGCTCTGAGCACAATGTCTGGTGCACTCGGCATTCAGAAATGCCTGTGGATTCACTGATTGTGTAGAACGTCAGCCCAGGCCGACCTAAGTCTCCATCAAGTACTCTTTGCCAATGAACCATCTGCTGAAAAGGAGAAGAAGATGCCGTCCTCCCTCAGCATTGCTGGAGCAATCAAGGAAGCCAAGAAAAGGCAGGAACCAAAAATAACTCTGTCTGGGGTCTTTGGTCACCTGCCCCTTCAGCTCCTGAGCATGGCTTCTGTTCAATGTCTGTTTTACCAGAAAACTGCTTAATGCTCAGCTCAGGATGGGCAGAGGGAAGCCATGTTAGTGGGCACAGTGGAAAGAGCAGAGGATTGGAGGCAGTGCACCAGTTTTGCCATTACTACCTAGGGGGCATTCTCCTCTCTGGGCCTCAGTTTCCTTTTCTATAAAATAAAAGGATTAGACTGTATGGTTCTCAAGGTCCCTTCTAGCTCTCACTCCATGATCCCATGGCTTCCCCATCAACATGGTTGATAACATGAGGCTGGGAAAAGAGGCTAGGTAGGACCTCAGCTTTCATTGGCTCCTTCCATAAAGTGCTTTACCCACAACTCTGCAAGACGGAGGTGCAAGTACTGTGATCCCCATGTAATAAATGAAGAAAGTGAGGTTCAGAGACCTGAAGTGACCTGCCCTGATGTGTTAGAGGCAAGAATAAGAGAGTCAGGGTCCTCCTCAATACACATAGATACATTAGGTAGATGGATAGACAGACAGAGACAGACAGACAGACAGACAGTTAGATAGATAGATAGATATACACATATATGTGTATCACACAAAATAAATGTCAGGCAATTTATGTGGGAGGCACTAACATCTTGGAGGGAGGGACAACCAGGAAAGGCATCCTGCAGGATTCAGAGCCTGAGTGAGCCTTGAAGGAAACCAGGGACTCTAAGCAGGCAGGTGTAGAAGGGAATACATTCCAGGTGTGGTAGGGGAGGAGGGGACAACCAAGCACAAGGCAGCCATGGGGAAAATTTGGAGGGAAGTGGATTTCAATTCAATCAGGCTTGTCCCACAAAGAAATGGACACTTTGTGAGATGGAGAACTCCCCCTCACCCAAAGCACTTGAGTGGAAGCCTCAGGGATGATGCAGCTAATGTTTTTGAATGGGGTAGGAGGTTATCTTGGATGGACCCAACAAGGTCAGCAAATGCTAAGATCCAGGGAGTCTCTGGCTTGAGGTAGGGTGCTTGGGTGGGGGGGAGTATGGCGGACAGCAAAGAGAAGAAGCTTTCTGGGAATCCTCAGCTCCTGTTGCCCAGGAAACAGAACACTGACCACACAATGCACAGAATCCTGGAGGCCCTTGTGGCTTGCCAGGTGTGAGGAGGGGGAGGGGAGGAAGAGAGATTACAGGGAAAGCAGTAAGGGGGAGTAGGAAAGGGAGAGTGGGGAGATTGGCATTTTGAGATGGGAAAGCAAGGCCCAGAGTCTGCTGAACACAAGAGGCTCAGGATGAAGAGGAAGCAGCAGCTGCTTTCCCTGCAGGAAGACAGAGAGTCCCTAAGTTTGGAGGAACAGGGGACTGTGCAGGGGTTGTGGTCTGTGGTCACTTCTCTGGTGTCTGTTGGCCTCCTTCAGGCAGCGGGCAACATGATAGCAAAGAGTCAGATGGAGGTTCCCATGCCCTGCCTCAGTTTTTCCCCTCTCTGAAGTTTCCAGCCCATTCCTCAGTCTAGGTGTGCCAGGTTCTCCTGTTGGCCTCTTCTCCTGTGCCCAGCTCCAGAGGGCACGTTCTCAGTCCTGGGGCTACTCTTACTGACCTCCTCTGTCAGAGCTCCATCAGGAGAACAAAGTGATGCAAACAACCCCTTCCGTTCCTAAAACATTTCCCATGGGCCTCTCTACTGGCTTCTCCAAATGACCCTGGTGTGGATACAGAGAGCACTGGATTTAGAATTCTCCTCCTTACCAGCTTGGGATGGGAAAATCTCTGCTCCCCTCTGAGCCTCAGCATTCCTCCTTTCTACCCTCTTGGTCCCCCACAATCAGACTCCCAATATCGCTCCAGCTTCCCCTAGTACCAATTTTCTTCATGGATGCTATAGCAGTCACATTCCACTAACTCATCGGTCCCAGAATACCTTCTGTGCCAGGTGGTACAGCCAATTTAGAAGCTGCTGAGGCAGCAGGCCTGCTCTCCTGTGGCTAAAGGCTCCAGGCATCCTAGGACTTGGTAGGGAAGCATCAATGTCAAAGGGAAAGTCCAGCGGCAGGGAATGAAATGTACAAGGACTGGGGGTCAGATCACCTGGAAATCAATCCCTCCTCTGACACTAACTGTGTGACCTTGGGCTCATTTTCCTCGGAGATGGCCTCTGATTTCCTTTCAGCTTGAAAGCTGTGAGTCAAATGACCTCCCTCTGATACTCCCTCTGCAAGCACCTTCTACCTCAGTCTCAGTTTCCCCATCTGTAAAATGGTACTGCCCTGCCTACCTCCCATCTTGTGAGAAATAAGATGATGGTGGAAAGCACCGGGTGCTAAGTGACCATCAACCTTCATTGTCTCTATTGTAAATAAATTGATCTCTTATCATGCCCTCCAGCTTCAGTCCCTCTGGGGAACCAGATGTCCAGTTCAGGCAGAGACAAGGGGACTGCCACAATGGACATCCAGTGGATGCTCAGCTAAACCCAAGTCCTTCCCATGGAGCAATGCAGGGACATGTGAGCTCTGACTATGAATCCTCACTAAGCAAGCTGAGGCATCTGTGTGGATGGATGGCCAATACTGAGTTTCTAATGAGCAGGGGGTAGGGGGGATTGGGCTACACAAAAGATGTCAAACATGTCCCTTCAGCTGTGGTAGTCAAAGCAGATTGAAATGGAATTGGGAAATATTTAACAAAATGAATGAGATAGAATAGACCACAGATAATGCTCATTTGAGGTTTTCTGAGTCAATAGGAGGCCTTGTGGCTTGGTCGATCTGAATATGACACCACTGGCCTAGCCACCCATGATGACAGTTTATGTATCTGCTCCCTGGGAGGGTTATTTCTATATAAGAAATAGCAAACTTCATTGTGAAGGTATATCCTATAATCACATGCCCTAGCTTCCCACTGTCCCCATTTTACAGATGAGGAAACTGAGTCCCAGAGAAATTAAGTGGCTTGCCTAGGATCACACATGTAAGTGATAAAGCAGAGGTTTTCCATTCAAAATTCAACTGAGTTCTACAAAGCACTAGAGACAGAGGAAATTTAGACCCCACAGCCCCCCTCCCCAGAGCAAACAGGGGATCCAAGGGTAGGAGAGGAACACAGACACAGAAGGAGGAAGGTTGTTACCAGCTGAAGGGACTAGGGGATGCTTACTGGAGGAGGTAACATGGGATTTGTCATTGGAGTAACTCTTGAAGGGCCCCAGTAACCGCAGGGTTTCACTCTTTGGAAATGTCTGTAACTGGTCATGGGCTCTTGGGTGTTGAAAGGGACCCTGGGCCATATAATCAAATTCCATCATCTTATACACAGAAAAAAATGAGGCCCAGAGGAAAGTGACCTGCCTGAGGGAGGTCAAATGAGAGTGCTAGGATTTGCACCCAGGTGTCGGATTCCAAACCCAGCCTTCTTTCTACTATACCACACTCCCTGTCATTTAAAAACAAACAAAAAAAACCAGACTAACAACTTATAAAGACAGAAACAGTCATATATTCATCCAGTGGTCAGACTTCTGTCAACTTCATTTCTTGGAACTCAAACCAAGGCACCAAGAGTTGCTCTTCTAGGCCTCAGTTTCCCCGCAAAAAATGAGGAAAAGTTCAGCCCGTAGTCTTCTGATTCAATGTCAAGCAGATGGGCTGTGTGACCTCCAGTGGAGTCACTTTCCTTTCTGTAAAAGGAAGGGGCAGAATGAGGCAACTGCTATAGTCCCTTCATGCTCTGACATTCTATGTTTATGACTAATGATGAAGTAAGATGCTTTTCTTTTCTTCGAAGACCTGGCGAGACAGTGCCAGGCACCCAGCAGGCATTCAAGGAAGGCCTTCAGATGAAGGTAAAATCATTGATGAGTGTTCCTTATAAATAAATCATCTGCCCAGGAGACCAGCTTCTGTCAACCATCTCAGCACAGGGTATATTCAAGACCTGTCAAGGGCACACACAAGAACAAGGGGAACTTTCCCAGTCTCAGCTGAGCCATTCTTAGAGCCGGCCAACAAATGTATTAAGCTTCTACTGTGTGCTGGCCCCTGTGCTGGATGGTGGGGATCCAAAGCAAAGAAAAAACAAAATCTGCCCCTCAAGGAACTCAGAGATACATAGATAGATAGATGGATAGATGGATGAATGGATAGACATATAAATGGACAGACGGACAGAGAGAGAGAGATGGATGGATGGATAGATAGGCATATAAATATACAGAAGGACAAATGGATAGACAGACATTCAGATAGATAGATAGATAGGTGGGTGGGTGGATGAACAGACAGGCAGATAAATATATAGATGGACAGATGGACAGACAGAGACAGATAGATAGATAGGTAGATAGATAGATAGATAGATAGATAGATAGATAGATAGATAGATAGATAGATAGACAAACTATGGACCAAATAAATGAACAGAAGTGAAATACAAGGTCCTCCATGGGGTACTAGCAGTTTGGGGAAATCTGGGAAGGTTTCCTGTACACAGTGGTACATGAGTTGCTTTTTAAAGGAAGAGAGACATTCTATGAAGTAGAAGGGAAGGAAGGGGTGTTTCAGAAATGGGGAACAGCCAGTACAAAGGCACAGAGTTGGGAAGCAGTGTTATATATAAGGAAAAGAGAAGTGTAGTTTAGTGGGATTTGATTCTCACAACAACCATGCAAGGTAGATGCTATTATCTCCATTTTACAGTTGAGGAAACTGAGGTAAACAGAAATTAAGATATTTAACCAGGGCCACACAGCTAGTATATGTCTGGGGCTAAATTTGAAATTAGGACTTCCTGATCCCAGGACCAGGGCTCTATCTACTCTGGCACCAGTTGCTTCAGTCATATATAATGAATCTAAAGAGACCCTAATAAGCCAAATGGAGTTGTCATTTTATTCTAGAGGCAACAGGGGACAGAATGTAGGTGCCTGAGCAGGACAGTGCCATGGGCAGATCTATGCTGGCAGCCAAGCACTGTAGGGAAAGAAGAGGGTAAGACTTGAGGCAGGAAGACTGGGAGGCTGCTGCCATTGTGTAGGGGAGAGGGAAAATGGATATTGGCTGTGTCAACACAGAGAAGAGACCAGATGGGAAAGATGGGGTAAAGGTAGGAAGGATGAGATCTGGCCAGTGATTTGAGGTGGGGGTGAGGGGTGTATTGAGGCTGGAAGCCTGTGAGGATAATGGTGTCCTCGACAAGTGATGGGAAACCTGAGAAGAGTGGAAGGTTGGAAGAAAAGATCTTTTCTGTTTGGGACAGGTAGAGTTAGAGATGCTAGCTACAGAATGGGGAGACCCAGGGCCTGTTCCAGGAGTTTGCCCACTGGTTTTCAAAGAGGCCTTGGTCAAGGATAAGAGATGTGGTAGTGTAATGGACAGAGAGCTGACCTTGGAGGCTTCCTACAGCACATGCTGGCTGTGTGACCTTGAGAAGATCACTTAACCTCTCTGTGCTCTAGGCATCAGTGTAAGACTTTCAATGTCCTCATGGAAAGAATCTCTTATACCAATCCGTTGGACAAGTGGTATCCATTTTCATCTGTGTAATAAGGAGGTTGGACTAGTGGGAAGGGGTATCCTGGTCTTGGAACACAATCTGGGTTCAGGACCCAGCTTAGACAATATTAGCTGTGAGACCCTAGACAAGTCAGTTACCTTCCCAACATCTCAGTAGTCTCATCTGCAAAATCCTGTCATAATGATGCCCAACACAACCAGGGGTACTGCTTTGAGCAATGGGATTTCAATATGCAATGGACTCCATTGCGATGGGGGTGGTGGAAGGTGAGGGAAGCACTAGGTTCAGTGTCACAGGATATGAGTTCAAATCGTAGTTTGACTTAGTAACTATAGACCCAAGGTCAACTCAGGTCCATCTGAGCTTCACTTGAACTCTTATAATCAGAGTCTTCTAACAGGTCTCACTCCCCCCCCCCACCCCCTTTCTCCAAGACCCAGCTCAAGCCCTACCTTCTATGGAGGCCTTCCATGCCCCACCCCCTGAACTACTACTGCCTTCCCTTCTGGGTTACCTTCCACCCACTCTCCATATTTCTTCTGTGTTCCTGATTCCAGGCATGTTGTCTCCCCAGAGACTATGAAGTCCTTGAGGTCAAGGTAAGTTTTATGCCTTTCTTGTACCCCTAACACTTAACCCAAAGCCTGGCACATAGTAAGCATTTAAAAAATGCTCTTAGCTCTAGTTTCCCCACATGTAAAATGATAGGACTATACTACATTATTTTTAAGATCCCATCTAAGTGTATTTGGGGTTTTTTTAAGTTAAAAAACAAAAAAGAAAGATCTGAGTGATCAAGACAACAGCTATAACAAAGCCCATGCACTTTTCTCCATAGGAGGGGGGCAGAATGCATTATATATAAAATGTTACCTGCTTGATTATCTAATTTTCCCTAGCAACCTCTAGTCCCCTAACTCACAATATTTTGTAGATTAAAGGCATTGAGAGAGGCTGCCTGCCTAAACAGTCCTATCCAGGCTGATGGCTAAGGAGGAGACAGAAGAAATCTCCACAACAAAAACTCAGCAGGCAGGAACCATTCAGTTTGGCCACAAATGGATGTACAAAGACCCACACAGCTGAGCTGGTCAATAACTCAGATACAGCTGTGCTAGTCAACAGCTCAAACAGCCTGTGAAGAGTCATTGTATAAAGTTCTACAGTATAACCATGGACATTCAGATTGATGTCTCTGAATCATCCAGAAAAGGTGAAAGTCTATGTTCTGTATAATCTGTCTACTCAGGCAGGGAAGTGAAGGCATATTTTTAAAAGATTTCTATAAGACATGGTTAAAATTTTAAATGTTTCTTCATTGGACACTTTAGTTATTGCAAAGTTTCACTTATATGGAATACCCTGTGCCCCTCAAAATCTAGATCAACAGTCTAATGCTGCAACTGAGCACTGGACTAGCCTTCCCCTGTGCATCTGCCTTAGAACCAGCTGCTTCACGTACTGTATGGCTTTGAACAAGTAACCTCCTCTGGACTTCAGTTAAATAATTGTCCTAGTGTTGAACTGGATTATCTCAGGGGGTCCCTTCCAGCTGTGACAGACATTCTGTGAGTTCACAGGAGGTAGTGAAAGATAGCACTCTGGCTGTTACCATATGATAAGAAGTCACATTTCTATAACCCTTTAAGGTTTAGCAGGGGTGGGGAACCTGCAGCCTTGAGGCCACATGTAGCCCTCTAGATCCTCAGCTGTGGCCCTTTGACTAAATCCAGACTTCACAGAACAGTTCCCCACCCCTGGTTTATGGGATGTGTACTTGTCCTTTGAGAAAGAAGGCAAAAGTTCTATTATTATCATACAGAGGCTGAGAGAGAAGGTAAGTGATTAGCCCAAGATGACAAAGGCAGAAAAGAGGCAGGATTTTAACTCAGGCCTTCTGACTCCAAACCCTTTTGGATTAACACAAATAGCTTCTCATCTAGAATAAATCAAAACCGATTTCACACATATTCTGACAATACCAAAATAGAAACCTTCTGGATTTCACTAACAGAATCTCAGAGCACAGAGAGACTTGAGATATCACTCCTCCTCACTGCCATTTACAACTACCTGTGTGACCTTAACCAAGTCACTTTCTCTATCTGGGCCTCAGTTTTCTCATCTGTAAAAAGTACCAGAAGACTTCCGAGGTCTCTCTCAGCTCAGGGTCTAGGATCCCATGATTGTCCTATAGAACTAGGAAGTCTCTGACAAATACTTGAAGACCTCCAGTGACAGAGCTCACCATCTAAGGAGACAGTCCGTTGACTCTGGGATAGCTCTGAGGTTAGGAAGCTTTGCCCAACACCTGGTACTGCCCTCCAGGCCCAAGAAGAACAAGGCTAATAACTCCCCCACATGACCACTCTTCAGGGGCTTGAAGACAGCTCAAATAGAGCACCAGTCTCCTCCTCTATACACTCTTTGGTCGACCTGTAATCTTCCTAAAATATATTATTCTGCATAGACTCAAATCCTCAAGATGTGGGATGATAAGGAAAGAGAACAGAACTCTCAGCTCCATCATTCTGGACTCTTGCTCTTTTTAATACAGCCTAAGATCAATTCCTCAGACTTTCTGTATGATCAATGCACTGTTGACTAATACTGAACTTGCAGTCCACTAGGACTGCCCCCCGCGACCCCCATCAGCAATCGGGGTGGAATGACTTGCCCAGGGTCACACATAAGAACGCATCTAAGGCCAAATTTGAACTCAGGTCCTCTTGACTCCAGGGCCGTTGCTCTATCCACTGAGCAACTTTGCAGCCCCAACTCCCATCTCTTCTTCACGAGAACATTGTCTACCCTTTCCTCTCTATTGTGTGCCTGGGCTGGACTGAACCATTGAAGCACTCTTTGAATCCAACCAGAATGCGATTGATAAATGCCCTAGTGACAGAATCTGTAGAGTGTCAGTCTACAATAACATGGTTGAGACCTTGTAACTAAATCTCTTCGTTACATTGCTCGCCTCATCAACTAGGTACAGCATTTTTATGGCACTAACTGCCATGGTTAGTTAGGTGAAACATTGTTTTACCTAAAGTCCTATTTTCTTGGAACCAACTGATACTAGGTGACTAACACCCCTCCCCATACTGCCACATGGCAAGAACCAGATGTCCATGGCTTTCCTTCCCTCACCTGTCTCTGATCAATCCACAGAAAGGCTAAGGATCAGTTACTCAGTCAACAAGCCCCCCAGCCTGGCCTTCCTCCCTCTTCCAGGTCCCACCCATCTCTGTCAGGTAGAGGGATGAATAGCCTTGTGACTTACCCAGCCATCACAATGAAGAAATCCAGCCGATTCCAGGTGTCCCCCAGGTAACACTTCCTGCCGAAAATCCCCAGGGCCACCATCTTGAGCACCATCTCCATGGCAAAGAAGATGAAAATGAAGTCGTCAAATACCTGCAGGGGGTGAAGGGTGGGAGGGGAGAGACAAGCAGGGGAGAGGCGTGAGTGAAGGTCAGAGCAGACTCAGCTCAGCAGACAGAGAGTGGAGGGGAGCAGAAGGCGCCCAGGCGTGGGAGCCAGGGCTGACCACACCAGCCCTCTGCCTGCTTAGGGTGCTGGCCTGTGCTTTCCACACTTTTCAGTGGAAGGTAATCACTGACTCCAGGATTCTGTGGGGCTGTGGTCAGTCTGGCTGGGGTCCATGCTTCTGCCTGGTGCTGTAACATCCCCTGCCCCTATTCCCTGCCCATTCCGGGCCCCAGCACTGTACTCATCAGGCCTGCACATAGTGCCTAGCTCACGGGGTCCTCTATGACCAACTAGACTGGCCTTCTCTCTCCTACAAGGAGGGCAAGGGGGGGCGGGGGTCACCATGATACGCCCTGGTTCTATGAACCAGCATCCAGTGATCAAGTGGGCCTGGGAGGCCAACTTTACCTGCAGGATCTTGCAGCGGTCAGACAGACAGTCCATGTCCTCACATGGCTGGTACATGCCCAGGGTGACGCAGTTGAGGAGGATCACCAACATGCTGATACACTCGAACCAAGTGCGGGCAGAGGGCACAACGTCAAGGAAGACACAGGTGGACATGACTGAGTCCTCTCCCCCACACCCAGGGCTTAGGAGCACCCCCATCCCACCCTATCCCCAGTCTAAATACTTACTTAGCCCCCTTCCCTAGGACAGGGACCACTGAAACTGTAAAACAATCAGGCAGAAATTTGATTTAGACAAGCATCTTACATCATGTACTAAAATGAGCTCCACATGGCTTACACGACCTAAAGATAAAAAGTTATATCATAAAAATCAGAGGAGAACAGAAATAGGCACCATTCCCAAGAATGGAAAAGAAGTGATAAAGTTGATCCTAAAAGACAAGGGAGACAGTTTTAATTAGACATAATTAAAGGCCTTTCTAAGAACTGAATCAAAGCAGATAGAATCAGAAAAATGTTGGGAAAAAAATCTCTTTGCATCAAATCTCACAGATAAAAGACGGATATTCAAGAAATGCAGGGAGCTGATATGAATACATGTGACACGGAGCCATGCTCTGATACAGAAATTGTCAAAAGATATGAATGATTTTCAAAAGAGCTACAAATTATAAATGATTGTATGAAAACATGTCAGATAACTAATGAGAAGAAAATAACAGCGGAAAGGGTCTTTTAACTCATGGGATCGTAGGCTCTACAGGACAGGTGGGCCTTAGAAATCACCCAATCTCTCTTCCTCATTTTACAAATTTGGGAAAAGGGACATCAGAGAGGAAAAGTAACTTGCCCCAAGTCATACAGAAATGTTGTTTGGTCATGTCCAACTCTTTGTGACCCCATTTGGGATTTTCTTTCTCCAGTTCATTTTACAGATGAGGACACTAAGGCAAACATGGCAAGGTGACTTTCCCAGGGTCACACAGCTAGAAAGTGTGTGAGGTCACATTTGAACTAAGGTCCTCCTGACTCTAAGTATGAGACTTTATCCACTGGGCCACCTAGCTGCCTACAGTAGGAAGTAAGATCATAGATTTCAAGTCAGAAAGGACCTTTGAGGCTAACTAGCCCAACCCCCTCATGTTACAGATAAGGAACTAAATTCCAGAGAGGCTAAGGCCCAAGACCACACAATCATGGAGACAGGATTTGAATCCAGGACTCTGACTCTAGGTCTTTTCCTATTGTATAACAGTGAGACTTGAAACTGGGCCCCTGGCTCTTCCCACAGCACTGAGTTGAGCTAATGCCTCAGGGCCCATCCCTGGGCACACAAATTCTAAAAGCTCAAAGTGCCAGTTATTTTCATCCATCTTCCACCATCGACATGTCCTTGGTCTAGGGAACGTGGGGGCAGCCACTTGGCAGTCAGGGTCTCTGGGCTTTGGGCTCCTCCACTAACTTGCGATATCTTAGAGTTGGCTGCATCTCCCATCTGTAACAGAAGCTGGGCATGAGAGAGCCCTCCACTACCATCCTCTGCAGCCCTAGTGCTCTTGAGAGGGCCTAGGAATCCCCCATGGCTCACCCCGCTCTGTGAGGGTGGAGCCAACAAAGTGACAATCCTAGGCAGACCCCACCAGGGTCCTTGGACTCAGCGGAGGAACAGAGACAAGAGGAGTGTTTCCAGAGGAGGGAGGCCTGAATTCGAGGTCACTGGCTGAATTCTTAGTCTTGCTCCCTGCTCTACTACTACATAAGCCTAGGGGCAGCTAGGTGGTGCAGTGGATAGACCACCAGTGCAGGAGTCAGGAGGACCTGAGTTCAAATCTCACCTCAGACATTTGACACTCACTAACTGTGTGACCTTAGGCAAGTCACTTAACCCCAACTGCCTCATCCTGGGTCATCTCCAGTCATCTTGATGAATATCTGGTCACTGAATTCAGATGGCTCTGGAGGAGAAGTGAGGCTGGTGACCTGCACAGCCATCCCTCACTCAAAACAAAGTCAAGTGCAAGTCATGTCATTATTTCTCTGATGGCATGGTCTTCTTAGGCAACAAAACACACACACACACACACACACACACACACAAGCCTACGATATGGAAACCATTTCATGGACAGCAAGGCAGGCATCAGGGTAGAATGATGACAGCTCCAGTCTCAGGGGAGGAAAGGCCTGGATCTAAATCCTGGATCTACCATTCCCCATGTTGTGTGACCTTGGCCAAGTCACTTTCATTTCTCTGGTTTGTTTCATCCATAAAATGGTGACAATGATGCCAATAAAAGGTGATAATGATAAATAAAACCCACCTCAGGGGAGTGACTGAGGACCAAAGAAGGTAAAGGGAATGGAAAGAAGATGTCAGGAAGTTCTTGTAATGACAGGGATGTGATCACAGATATCAAGCGAACACCAGCCTCTTGTCTGGATGAAGGAATGGACAAGACCATCTCCAAGGGCCTTCCTGACTCTTGGATGGTCTCTGTTTGGTGACTGAGCTGTGCTGAATGTGGAGTCTCAAGATCTGAGTTCTAATCTCAACTGTGTGATGTTAGCCAAGTCATTTCTCCTTCTGTGGGTCTCAGTTTACAATCTATAAGCTTTGGGGTTTGGACTAGATGTCCTATGTGTCTCTCTTGGAGCCACTCTACCTTTTTGTGGGCTTCATTCTGTCTCTCTGTATCTGCGTCTCTTTTTTGTTTCCCTGTCTTTGTGTCTCTGGATCTTTCCCTGGGAATCTCTTTGTCTCTATCTCACTCTCCTTGTTGGGATCTCTGTCTCTATGTCTCTTCTCATTCTCTCTCTCTCTCTCTCTCTCTCTCTCTCTCTCTCTCTCTCTCTCTCTCTCTCTCTCTCTCTCTCTCCTTTCTGTCTCCTCTTCCCTCTCTTTCTCTCTTCTCTCTCTCCATCTGCCTCTTCCTGTCCTTCTCTCTTTCTCTCTCTCCCCTCTGTCTGTCTGTCTCTTCCTGCCTCGCCCCACTTCCCTCCCTCTCCATCTCTCTACATCTCAGTCTTTCCATCTCAGTCTCTGCATCCCTCTGTGTTGACCTCTGTCTTACGTCCTCCCTGCCTCAGTCTCCCTCAATCCTTTTGTTTCCCTCTGTCTCTGGGCCTCTCTATTCCAGCCTTCCCTTGTTTCTCTTTTTCTGCCTGGTTTGAAAGCATCGCCAAAGTTAAAGGCAGCTCAAAGGCGCCACAGGCCAGTGCCGGCTAATCACAAGCCCAGGGCTACAGGGTGTGGATGAGTGAGGGCCAAGGAGAATGAGCTTGGTCTGCCTTGCTGGGTAATGAGCTCTGAGTGTGTGTGTGTGAGAAGCAGAGCAGTGGCTGACCCTGAGCTCCATCCAAGTCTGTCCCCGGCAGTTGGTGTACCTGCAGCCTCAGGCGCTCCCTCTATTTTTCCATATGCACTGACTTTCCCACTCCCCTCCAATGCTGGACACTATTCTCTTTAGTGTTCCACAGCCAGGAGCTAATTAAACACGATATAAACATTTGCCTTTATGGCGCAGGGAACATTGGTGCCTTAACTTTGCCAAAAGCCTTCCCTGGCCTGAGCTGTGTGGATTCCATCCTGCTGGGCGAGAGGACCATGGCTTAGCTGAGGGTGGGATTGCCATGGCTACCAGCGATTGGCCAAAGAAGCCATCCCTTTACTCAGAAAGTCAGCTGAGGACTTGCCTCAAGTGGAGGCCAAGTCAATTAAATCAGTCCACAGCCATTTATTAAGCACCTACTGTGTGCAGAGTGCTGTGGCTCCTGGGGGGAGAGAAGGGCAGCCTCTACCCTCATGGTGGGAAATGAGGTCAAGGCAAATAATTATAGAACAATAACAAGCTCTGTGGGAAAGGGGAAGGAGGGTGGGGTTGACAAGGGAATCAGCAGCACTGGAGCAGGGCTTTAAAGGATGCAGGAAAGTCCAAAGGGACAAGGGGAAAGGGCAGCATGCAAGGCCCAGGGAACCCTGTCTGAGCCAGGTCAGACCCATTCCCCTGGATGCTGGGCTGCCCGACAGCTCTAAGGCAAGGAAATTCATATGGAAAAGTAGCATCATGGCCAGGGAGTCTGAACCTCTCGTTCTACAGATGAGGAAACTGAGGGACAAAATCAGGGTTAGAGAGGCTAAATCACTTGCCCAGAGCCACACAGCTAGCAAACACCTGAGGTGGGATTTGAACACAGGTCCTCTAGATAGGTGGCACAGTGGGTAGAGTGCTGGGTAGGAGTCAGGAGTTCAAATTCAGTCCTGAGTTCAAATTCAGCCTCAGACACTCACCATCTGTATGACCCTGGGCAAGTCACTTAATCCTGTGTGCCTCAATTTCCTCATGTATAAAATAAGCTGGAGAAGGAAATGGCAAACCACTCCAGTATCTCTGCCAAGAAAACCCTAAATGGGATCATGGAGAGTTAGACATGATTGAAATGATTGAACAATAGAACCTCTAACTCCAGAAATAATGTTTCAGCCCTCCTGGCTCCTGGGACCCCCAGACCTGCCCACTCAACTCCCAGCATGCTATGGTCTATGACATTCTCATTTCTAAGACCTTTACCAGCTCTGACATTCTCTGTTCTCCCAACGCTGACATTCGAGGATTCAGAGCTCTGAGGATGACGCAATTACAATTTCTCAGCACCATGCGCTGTCCATAAGAATGGGTCTGACTGCCAGGCAGGGAGGCAGCCCTCAGCTTCTTGGAATTTAGAGCTGGGAAGGGACTTAAGGCATTGAGTGTCAGAACTGAGAGCATCCTTGTTCTGCAGAGGAGGAAACTGAGGCACATAGGATTAAGCAGGTAGCTGGATGCCCCACTGGTCAGAGATGCCTCCTGGGAAGGATTCCTTCCCTGGGTTGGGAGGATGGCCTGGGATGACTTTCAACTCCAGAGTTGCTGGTTTCTCTGTTCTCTGGGGGGATGTCACACCTGATTTCAAGGTCTCTAGAAAGATCTTAGAGCCTCTTAACCGAGGACTGTCTCATGCTTGTTTGTTCTCAGTTCAGAGATGGAATGGATCTTAGAGAGCATCTAGGACCCTTCACCCCATTTTACAGATTAGGAAACTGAGGCTCAGAGAGGAGAAATCACCCAAGGTCTCAAGATAAATTAGTACCAGAACTGGGATGGTAACTCAGGCCTTCTGACTCCTGTTCCATACCATCCAATGCTCAATGATTTCTGCTTTCACCCCAATTACCGTCATCAGAGGACCTTGGCAGGAGAGAACACTTCTTTCGACCTCTCGTACAACATGGTGCCATGGAAGGCTGAAAGACTCAGACTCATGTCTCACCCTGAGCTGTTTGTGTGACCCTGTGCAAATCACAGTCGCTTTGGGTGGCCCAGACAACGGCTATAAGTTGTAAAGAAGGCACCAGTCTACATTGGCAAGAAACTTGGCTCATCTGGGAGGACCAAGGCCCCAGCCCTCGCCCTCTCCTCATCTTTGATATACATCCTAATAACAGATTTCCATTGTAAGGTCTGCCAAGCACTTCCCTGAATTCAGTGGTACAAGTATTTTTAACCCCACTTTACAGAGGAAGAAACTGAGACCCAAAGAGAGAGACTTTCCCAAAGTCACACTGCTAGGTAGTGCAGAGCTTGAACCTGAGCCCAGGTTTCTGAAGTACAGAGCTAGAGCAAAGGAGGGAGGTGGGAAGGGAAGGGAAGGGAAGGGAAGGGAAGGGAAGGGAAGGGAAGGGAAGGGAAGGGAAGGGAAGGGAAGAGAAAGGGAAGGGAGGGAAGGGGAGGGAAGGGAAGGGAGGGAAGGGGAGGGAAGGGAAGGGGAGGGAAGGGAAGGGAAGAGAAAGGGAAGGGAGGGAAGGGGAGGGAAGGGAAGGGAAGGGAAGGGAAGGGAAGGGAAGGGAAGGGAGGGAAGGGGAGGGAAGGGAAGGGAAGGGAAGGGAAGGGAAGGGAAGGGAAGGGAAGGGAAGGGAAGGGGAGGGAAGGGAAGGGAAGGGGAGGGAAGGGAAGGGAAGAGAAAGGGAAGGGAGGGAAGGGGAGGGAAGGGAAGGGGAGGGAAGGGAAGGGAAGGGGAGGGAAGGGAAGGGAAGGGAAGGGAAGGGAAGGGAAGGGAAGGGAAGGGGAGGGAAGGGAAGGGAAGGGAAGGGAAGGGGAGGGAAGGGAAGGGGAGGGAAGGGAAGGGAAAGGGAAGGGAGGGAAGGGGAGGGAAGAGAAGGGGAGGGAAGGGAAAGGGAGGGAAGGGAAGGGAAGGGAAGGGAAGGGAAGGGAAGGGAAGGGAAGGGAAGGGAAGGGAAGGGAAGGGAAGGGAAGGGAAGGGAAGGGAAGAGAAAGGGAAGGGAGGGAAGGGGAGGGAAGGGAAGGGGAGGGAAGGGAAGGGAAGGGGAGGGAAGGGAAGGGAAGGGAAGGGAAGGGAAGGGAAGGGAAGGGAAGGGAAGGGAAGGGAAGGGGAGGGAAGGGAAGGGAAGGGAAGGGAAGGGGAGGGAAGGGAAGGGGAGGGAAGGGAAGGGAAAGGGAAGGGAGGGAAGGGGAGGGAAGAGAAGGGGAGGGAAGGGAAAGGGAGGGAAGGGAAGGAAGGGAAGGGGAGGGAAGGGAAGGGGAAGGGAGGGAAGGGGAAGGGAGGGAAGGGGAGGGAAGAGAAGGGGAGGGAAGGGAAGGGAAGGGGAGGGAAGGGAAGGGGAGGGGAGGGAAGGGAAGGGGAGGGGAGGGAGATAAATATAAGGAACCATGTTATATATTGTGAAGGCAGACAAAATAGACCCTGCTTCTACTCTCCCAGAGGGGTATAGCACATCACCACAAGCATATACGAGCTAATTTAAATATGCACCAGCAACTAGAGAGGATCAGGAAGGGCTTCCTGTAGGAGGCAGTATTGAAACTTGGCTCTTAAGGAAGCTTGGGGTTCTCAGGGCTGGAGGAGGTCCTCATTTATACCATACAGGTGGGAGATGGGAAGCCAGGTTCACCCACAACCAGCAGGACTCATTTGGCAGAAGCAGGTTGGGACAAGTGAAGTCTACTGAGCTGAGAAAGGTGACCTTGAAGGCCCCTCTCAGACCTTATAGTCGAGCAGCTTGGGGCTTGATGATGGTGCCTGAGAATAAATTCTCCCCTTGTGTTTTAAAAGGTCCCATGATCTGGAGGTTCCTGAGGAATTCCTGAACCTCCTGCTCCCATCCCACAGATGGTGAGCTATGGGGGCCCTGGTCACCCTAGGAATGCCTTCCCAAGGATCCACAGCCCTCCTCCTGCCCCACTTCCAGGCCCTTCTCTCCCTACCTTCAGATTTCCTCCCTGCTTCTTGGATTGACTCCTACCCCCCCCATGATCTCCCACTCCTTCACTCTGTCCCTTCCCATTCAGCCTCTTTCCTCCTCCCCAACTAGTCACAAGCCAGTGATTAATTCTGAAAGCTGCCAAAGCCCTTTGCAGAATCTGCATCAGGCAGATTCTAGCTTCATTATTAATTAACTTCTCTGAAGTTCAAACATTCTAATTACAAATGAACTTTCTCCTTCTTACCGTCTCTCCCCCTCCTTCTCTCCCCCTCCTTCTCTCTCTCTCTCTCTCTCTCTCTCTCTCTCTCTCTCTCTCTCTCTCTCTCTCTCTCTCTCTCTCTCTCTTCTCTTCTCTTTCCATTCTCTGTCTCTTCCTCTCTTCTCTCTCTTTCTCTCTGTCAGTCTCTGTCTACCTTTCCTCTTCTTTCTCTTCTCCTCTCCTCTCACCCTTTCTCTCTCCTCTCCTCTCATTCTTTCTCCTCTGTTTTCCTCTTCTTTCTTCTCATCTTTCCCCCATCTTCCCTCTCTGCTCTTCTCTTCTCTCTCATTACCAGCATGGGAGTCGTTTCAGAATCATCCACTGTCTTTGGATGGTCAGATCACCCACGGATCAGAGCAAAGTGCAGAATCAACCCCCAAGAAGATGAGAAGGCATTGTGTACAATTCCACCATCTCCTACCCAACCTACTTACATGGAATAGAAGCCTGACAACTGACTGGTCCTCTAGGATTTGTACATCCAAGGGAAAGCTAAGATTTCTTCACAGCCCTGAGAGAAATTTGAACTAATACAATCTTGGAGCAAGAAGGAAGACATACCACATCTGGGAAGTCTCCAAGAGACACAGAACCTCCAAGAGAACACCTAGAAAGTCTCTCCTGGGGCCTAATAAACAGAACTGCAAAGTGTTGGTAGCACCAAAAGAACAAACAGAAAAAACCCAAAGGAGAAAGCTGAAGGCTAAGCTGCTGGGAGAGGGTGATGGGAACAGAGAGAAGGATGGAGGCTGGTCTCTGGGCTTCTGCAGGCATCTCAAAACAGCACCTCAGGCTGAGATCCCCCCTTCAAAGAGATATTCCCCAAAGACAATTGCTCTTGCCTCAACTTCCCCTCCCTCTGCCTGTATGATCACATGCACTGTGACATACCCAGCCTGGATATTTCTGGGGAAGCATTTTTTGGCTTACCCCTGTCCTTGGCACTTAGAATAGGGAGGCAGAGGTCAAAGCATAAGATATGGCCCCATTTCCTCAAGTTGTGCATAGAGAAGGGAAGACAGGACACACTCATGTAAAAAGTTTTTTTAAAAATAGCTCACAATTCACAACAAGAAAACAGTAGATGCTACCAGGGCCCAGTGGGTAGGATAGACAGTTAGTGCTGAGGAGTTCTGAGTATGAGAGAAAGGTGACTGGGGGCCAGTGGTCAGAGGTGGCTTCCTGGAAGAGGCAGGTCTGAGACAGGGCCCTGAAGGTGGAGGAAATCTGGATGAGAGCTTGGTTGTGGGGTGGCTGAGATGATCTCTTTATCTATACAAGTTCTACTCAGTCAGTTCCCTGAGACCCTTTCCAGAGGACATTTGGACGCTGGGTTCAAATCATGATTCTACAACTTACTGCTTGTCACTTCCCATTTTGGAGCCTTGGTTTCCTCATCTATACAACAAGGGGTTTGGACTAGATGATCTTGAGGGTCCCTTCTAGAACTATGATCTATAAGGCCAAAGGGAGTCAAACTTCTAGAGACATAGATGAGGGTGGAGGGAGGGGAGATGCCTTTGTAGGGGAAGTCCATGAGAATCAACATAGACAAAGAGCTAGTCTGAGAGGCAAGAAGACCTGGATTCAAGTCCTGGTGCTCCCTCTCTTTTGTGTGTCAAAGAATAATGAAATAACATGGGTTACCCATCTATTAGGTAACAATGAAACAAATTGTAGAAGGTGAATATAATGGGAAGGTGGCAGAGAAATATGGGAAGATTTGTATGAACTGATGCAGAGTAAAATGAGCAGAAGCAAGAGAACAGGTTCTACAAAGACAAGGTGATTCTGACAGACTTAGGAGTTCTGTTCAGTGAGGTGAACCAATCACAGCTGCAAAGAGCCACCGAGGAGGTCTGTGGCTGACTCAGAAATGTCAACATATGACCCGGCCAATGTCAGAGCTCCCTCCTCCCCAATTCCCTCCCCCTTCCCACCTGGGCTCCACCCTCTCAGAACTCTGTTTGCTCTCAACTAATCCAAGACAAATGGGGTTATATTAATAAAGATGGTGACTTTCATAAGACTTTAATTACATTTCTGTAATGTTTTATTGGACAAAAGGCTTTCTTCACAACTATGTAAAGTGGGTAGTGTGTGGATTATTATCTTCCTTGAAGATGAGGAAACTGAGTCCCAGAGATGGTAGATGACAGGAATATCTGCAGTGGATAGAGGGCCAGGCCTGGAGCCAAGAAGACTCATCTTCACAAGTTCAAAGCCAGCCTCAGATACTTATTAGCTGTGTGACCCTGGGAAAGTCACTTCACCCTGTTTACCTCAGCTTCTTCATCTGTAAAATGAGCTAGAGAAGGAAATGGCAAACCACTGCAGTATCTTTGCCAAGAAAAACCCCCACATGGGGCCACAAAGAGTTAGACATGATTTAAATGACAACAAACTCTCAAACCCAACCTGTTAAAAACTAGCACATAGCCTTTCGCATCAACCTGCTCCTTCTCCAAACTTCCCTGTCTCTGCTGAAGGTACAGCTATTCCTTGACTCCTCTAGGACTGATGTTCTTCCTTCTCTTCTTACATCCAGTGGGTTTTCCTGGGTCATGGCTTCTGCCTTCCCAATGCCTCTTACAACCATCCCTTCCTCTCCACTGGCATGGCCACCATCCTAGTCCAGGTCCTCATCATTTCTCACCTGGATGACTACAGTCACCTCCTCTTTGGTGTCCCTGCCCCCAGTCCCTCCTCTCTCCATTCCATCTCATACCCAGCTGGCTGCCCAGGCCACTCCCCTGCTCATGTGGTCTGGGGTTCCCTAGTGCCTCTAAGATGGTCTACACTACTCAAGGTCTGATTCAAGCCTACCCATTCCCTTTCACACACCATTGTTGTTTTCAATCATTTCAGCTGTTTCTGATTCTTTAGGGTTTTCTTAGCAAAGGATTTGGACTGGTTTGCCATCTTATCCTCTATCATGAACTCTTCCAGTAAAACTGCCCTACTAACTTGACATCCCATCTCCCACCTCCCTGACTTTGCACAGATGGTCCCTCATGGCTGGAATGCACACCCTCCTCAGGTCCACATTTTAAAATATTTAGAAGCTTTTGAGGGTCTGCTCAGGGGCCACCTCCTACTACAGGAATTCTTTCCCTCCTAGTTATTAGTACTCTTACCTTCCTCCAGGTACATTTTATTCATTTGTGTAAATGTTGTATCAACCTTAATAGAAAGCAAACTTCTTGGAGACTGGGACTATGTTTTTGCTTTCTTTTTTATCCCTTGAACTTAGTACAATACCTGGCACATAGTAGATACCTTAATTCAGCTCCTTAAGCTGAATTAAACTGTATGCCACTGATGCCTCTTAGTAGCTAATAACAATTCATTAAATTGGAGCTAACATATATATAGACCAATGTGCTTTTCATCATTTTATTCTTATAATAGCCTTGTGAGGTCAGTGCTCTCCTTATCCTCATTTTACAAATGAGGAGACTAATGCTAGAAGAGATTAAGGGACTTGTCCAGGTTCTGAGGTAGGATTTGAACTCAGGTCTTCCTGATTCATAATCTAATACTCTATCCACTCTACCAAGAAATACATTCCATCTCCTTCTCTGGTGATTCAATGAGCTATCCTTCCCATGTTAATTCAATTTCATTCAACTAACATGTATTAAGCATCTATTGGGTACCTGTCAATGAGGACATTAAGGAAAAAAGGCATTTGGGACAGCTGAGTCAAGAGATTGAAAAGTAAGTGGTGGGAAGAGTAAGGAGGCCAGTTTGGCCACCTATGGCACATCAAGGGAAGAGAGAAATAATGCTGGAAAGGCTGCCTTCAGTCAGAGCTGAGAGCTTTTATGGGCTAGCACTTCCAGGTAACATATGTGTGTTTTTGCAAGGGCCTTCTGGAGACCCCAACTCAACTGAGAAGGAATAAATCCAAGGGAATTTCCAGCAGCAGCAGCAGTAGTCCCTAGAGCTAAACACAGCTGCTGACTCCAAACCTGAGAAGTCCCCAAGTGGCCGGAGCCAGGGAATTGGTGAGTTGTAAGCTTCCTCCCTGCTGTATACACTCCAGATGTACCTACCCCATGCCTGCTGCTTCCCCTGACTTTCTCAGGGTTCATAGACAAATCTCCCCCCTGAAATTGAGAAAGGTACTGTTCCTGTTTGAAGCCAGGATGTCAGAGAGAAACAAGCCTGGAGAGAAACAAACATCCTTCCCTGCTCACGCTCCTGAAATGGCCCCCATCAGAACTTCTTTAAGGTTCGGGACTCTAAAATTTGGAAGGAATCTCACATGCCAGATCTGAAGCTGGAATCCATTCTACTACACTCATTGTCATCCATCTTGTGTCTGAAGACCTCCAGCAAACAGGAAGCTCACTACTTTCCAAGGTAGCTAACACAATTGCTGGACAGCTCCTTTTATACCAAGCCAAAAAAAAATGGGCCTCTCTGCAGCTTCTAGCTTTTCTCCAAGTTTTATCCAAGCAGAGAAAAGATAATCCCTCTTCTTTTTTAAAAATTAATTTATTTTTTTTCAGTTTTCAACAATCAATTCCATAAATCTCAAATTTTCTCCCCCTTCCTCACTGAGATGGCATGCAATCTTATATGCATTGTATACATACATCTTTAATAAACACATTTTCACATTAGTCATGTTGCATACAAGAATTAAAATGAATGGGAGAAACCATGAGCAAAACCAAAACAAAACAAAACATAATACATGAGAAAATAGTCTGCTTCATTCTACATTCTGATTCCATAGTTCTTTCTCTGGATGTGGATAGCATTTTGCATCACCAGTCCTTTGGAAATGTTTTAGGTCCCAGCATTGCTGTGAAAGGCTAAGTCTATCAGAAATAGTCCTCACACCTTGTGGCTGTAACTGTGTACAATGTTCTGGTTCTGCTCACTTCACTCAGCATCAGTTCATATAAGTCCTTCCAGGCCTTTCTGAAGTCCTCCTGTTCATCACTTCTTATAACACAATAGTATTCCATTACATTCATATACCACAACTTGTTCAGCCATTCCCCAATGGATGGGCATCCCTTTGATTTCCAGTTCTTGGCCACCACAAAGAGAGTTGCTATAAATATTTTTGTATATGTGGACCTTTTCCCATTTCTATGATCTCTTTGGGATACAGTTTTGGAAGCAATATTGCTGGGTCAAAGGGTATGGACATTTTTGTAGCCCTTTGGGTATAGTTTCAAATTGCTCTCCAGAATGGTTGGATCAGCTCATAGCTCCACCAACAATGAATTAGTGTCCCAACTCTCCCACATCCTTTCCAATATTTATCGTACTTCTGTTTTGTCATGTTAGCCAATCTGATAGGTGTGATGTGGTACCTTAGAGTTGTTTTGATTTACATCTCTCTA
Source organism: Bettongia penicillata ogilbyi (assembly GCA_023548195.1). Classification (NCBI taxonomy): domain Eukaryota; kingdom Metazoa; phylum Chordata; class Mammalia; order Diprotodontia; family Potoroidae; genus Bettongia; species Bettongia penicillata. The sequence continues at coordinate 5,813,106 of JAJHZJ010000150.1, read as the reverse complement.
ATCAATAGCGATTTGGAGTATATTTTCATATGACTATAGATAGCTTTAACTTCTCCATCTGAAAACTGCCTGTTCATATTTGATCATTTATCAATTGAAGAACGACTTGTATCCTTGTAAATTTGACTCAGTTCTCTATATATTTTAGAAATGAAGACTTTATCACAGACACTAGTTTCAAAAGTTCTTTCCCAGTTTTCTGTTTCCCTCCTAATCTTGGTTGCATTGGGTTTGTTTGTGGAAAAACTTTTCAATTTAATATAATCAAAATTATCCATTTTGCACTTCAAAATGTTCTCTATCTCTTGTTTGGTCATAAATTTCTCCATTCTCCATAAATCTGACAAATACATTATTCCTTGCTCCACTATTTATTTATTACCTAGATCATATATTCATTTGGACATATATTCATTTATTCTTGGGTACAATCCTGTTTTCCCAGCAGTTTTTGTCAAACAGTAAGTTCTTATCCCAGAAGCTGGGGTCCTTGGGTTTATTAAACAGTAGACAGATATATTCATTGACTACTCTGTCTCGAACACCTAATCTATTCCACTGATCTACCTCTCTATTTCTTAGCTAGTATCAAATGGTTTGGATGATTGCTGCTTTATAATACAATTTGCTATCTGGTAGGGCTTGGTCACCTTCCCTAGTATTTCTTTTCATTAATTCCCTTGATATTCTGGTCCTTTTGTTCTCCCAGAAGAATTTTGATATTATTTTTTTTCAGCTCTAGAAGATAATTTTCTGGTAGTTTGATTGGTATGGCACTAAGTAAATTAATTTAGGTAGAACTGTCATTTTTATTATATTAGCTCAGCCTACCCATGAGCAACTGATGTTTTTCCAATTACTTAGATCTGCCTTTATTTGTGTGAAAAGTGTTTTGTAATTGTGTTCATATAGTCCCTGGGTTTGCTTTGACAGGTAGACTTCCAGATATGTTATAGTGTCTACTATAACTTCTTTTTCTATCTCTTGCTGTTGGGTTTTATTAGTAATATATAGAAATTCAGGTGATTTATGTGGGTTTATTTTGTAACCTGCAACTTTGCCAAAGTTGTTTGTTATTTCAAATAGTTTTTATTTTATTCTCTAGGACTCTCTAAGTATATCATCATATCATCTCGAAAGAGTGATAACTTAGTTTCTTCTTTCCCTATTCTAATTCCTTCAGTTTCTTTTTCTACTCTTATTGCTAAAGCTAACATTTCTAATATCATATTGAATAACAGCAGTAATAGTGGACATCCTTATTTCACCCCTCATCTTACTGGAAATGCATCTAGCTTATAGCCATTGCATATAATGCTTGCTGATGGTTTTAGGTAGATACTGCTTATTATTTTAAGGAAGGCTCCATTTATTCCTATGCTCTCCAGTGTTTTCAATAGGAATGGGTGTTGTATTTTGTCAAAAGCTTTTTGTGTATCTATTGAGATAATCATGTGGTTTCTGTCAGTTTTCTTGTTGATATGACCAATAATGCTGATAGTTTTCCTTATATTGAACCAGCCCTGCATCCTGGTATAAATCCTACCTGATCATAATGTATTAATCTCATAATAAGTTGCTGTATTCTTTTTGCTAAAATCATATTTAAAATTTTTGCATCTATATTCATCAGAAAAATTGGTCTATAATTTTTTTCTCTGTTTTGGTTCTTCCTGATTTAGGTATTAGAACCATATTTGTATCATAGAATTTGGTAGGACTGTTAATCTCTCTTCTAACTAACAGCCTTGAAGACAGTGATGATGATGATGACAGCAACCATCATCACCCTCATCACACACACCCACAGCAGCCCACTTCCTCTTTCAAACAGGTCTAATTATTAGGAAGTTCTTAATTCTATCAGACCCAAATCTACCTCTTTGCCACTTTATAACATGATCCTAGACCAGTCCTCGGGGGCCAAGAAGAATAATCCTGGTCCCTCTTCCAAATAAGGGCCCTTCAAAAACTTGCAGTCACTACTCTCTCCAAGCCTTCTCAACTCCAGACTAACCATACCTTCGACTGATCCTTGGATGGACTAGTCTCAAGTCCCATCCTCCTCACCCCCAGTTAGTCTGACCTCAGACTGGGAGACTGTAGGGCAGGGAGGGGCATGCAGGTCCTGCAGTTGATGTGAGAGTTTGATTCCCGACTCTCATCACTGCAGGAGCTCCTGTTGAGGGGAGAGGCTAATGAAGTTTCCCCAGCAACATTTAGGGAATCCAGGAAGCAGGACATCTGCTGGTGCGTGAAGATAGGTGGGTGGGAAATGTAGAGGCCAGTATTAGTGTGGGCAGGTTTGGGGGACAATCAGAGGCTTGCAGAACTGGTCATTCCTTGATGGGAGAAAGCAGGGTAAGTGCCTGGGTACAATTCTTGTACCCAAGAAAGAGCAAGAAAGGCTGGGAGAAGCAGTGGCTATAGTGCCTCCCTTGAGTCTCCAGCTGAACACAGGCAAAAGAGGACGATATTTGGGATCACCATTCTTGCGTTCAAATCCAGACTCTGCTCTTCATCACATGTGGTCCTTTGACCAAGTCACTGCCTTTTGTGGACCTCAGTTTCCTTTTATATAAAGTAAATGAGGACCTGATGCCCTCTGAGGTCCAGCTCTAACTCTGTGAGCTTACTGTCCCCATGCCACCTCTATGGTATGTGAACTGTGTGTTCATGGGAGCTTGTTTGCAGGGGTGTGCTATTAAGTTTAACAATCAGCTCTCAGTGTGTGTGTGTGTGTGTGTGTGTGTGAGAGAGAGAGAGAGAGAGAGAGAGAAAGAGAGAGAGAGCACTATGCTTCTAAGTTTAATCTGTAATATTGGCATTTTCTTCATCACTTTCTTAAATCTAGACAATGAACAAATCAAATCAATATATATATATGGAGATCAAGGGATGTTGGACATTATGATTAGACTTGTTGTGGTACAATAGCGGTGAATCATGTCAAGGACTAGCTTGTAGTTCCCAGTAATGACAGACAGAGACAGAGACAGAGATAGAGAGAGAGAGAATATGCCTGGGAAGGTAGGCACTAGGCAACCTTTATGGTCAGATTCTCTCCTTGTTTGTCCTGGACACTGTTTTTATAATTTATAAAAGAAGATCTTGGCTTTTTGTTGGGTTGAAAGCCCAAAATGACTCAATAATGTGCTGTGCTGTGCCTGATGTGGAATCCAGGACAAAGGAGGCCCAGGTTCCTCCACTGATCCCTCCCAGGCTCCACCTTGCTCAGACCCCATCTGAAGACACCTGAGGGCACCTCTGAGCTCCACACCAATCACCTGGAGTGTCCAGAGGAAGGATCTTGAGATCATAAGGCTCAGGTGAAGAACTGGGGACATTCAGCCTGGAAAGACAAGACTGGATGATAAACTGTCATGTGGAAGATGATTTAGCCATAGTCAGCTCAGCCCCAGAGGCAGAGCCAGGAGCGACAGGTAGAAGTTAACACCGGGCAGATTCTGGGTCAATAGAGGAGGACTTTCTAACACCCCAGAAGTGGACAGGCTGCCTGGGACAGCAATGAGTGTCCCATCCCTGGAGGTATGCAAGTAGAGACTGGATAATTATTGGTCAGAAACCAAAGCTGGAGAGCCAGAAGGGGACTTTAAGGTCATTTACTCCAGCCTCCTGTTTTACAGACAGGGAAACAGTCCCAGACAGGGGAGGTCACTTTCGAGGGTCATATGGAAGACCTAGGATTCGAATCATATTCTCTGTCTGCAAAGTCCTAAACACTTCACATTAAATCCTGCCGCCTCCCTATAGGGAAGTCTTGCTCTGGTACAGTTTCAACTAGAGAGATTAATTAAGAGCTAGCATTTTAACGTTTAAGAAGTACTTTGCACATAGTATTTCATCTGATCCTTACAACAACCCTGTCTTGTAGGTAATATTGTTCTCCCTGATGTCCAGATGAGGAAACTGAGGCTCAGAGGTTAGGTGACCAGCCGAGGATCATACAGCCTGCAAGTGTCAGAGGGGAGACTGGGACCCCTGACTCCAAATTGGAGGCTCTCCCCACCCCCAATCCCACTTCAACCCTGTCTCCGGGCCCTTTCAACAGCTGAAATTCTCTCAGACGGCTGGTTACTGCTTCCTAAGATCTCGACAGCGTCTGTGGTGGCCCCGTCATCGCTGACTCATCCAGAGCTTAAAGCAATGAAGGTAAGGCACTGAAAGACCCTGTTAAAATGCCAGACTGCTACCAGGGAGGGAGAGCCCAGCAGGCTATTATCTGTGATAAACACCTTAGCAAAAGCATGTTGATTGGCTGAGGTGGCTGAGAACTTGGCCCAGAGGGAGTGGGGCTGGAGCCAAGAGGGATGAGACAAGGCCTGGGGATGGGGTGGAGGGCCAGGGACTCTCAGGGGATTTCCCATCTGACTCAACCCTCACCCCATCACTAGGGCCTGATCTCCCAAGGGACCTGAATGACCAGAGATGAGGTCTGGTCCCGCCCTTCCCTGGGGCCTGTGCAGCCTGAGAACCCTCTTGTGTTCCAATTCAATTCAGTCCAACACCACATGCATTTATTAAGTGACTACTGTGTACCAGGCATGGTACTAGGTGCTGGGGACAGAAATATAAAAATTCAAGACTGCCTGACCTCCAGGTGCTTCTATTCTACTGGGAGAAACAACAAATACCAGACAAGTTGATGCAACTATTTAGGAAGCAAACAGCTTTCTGTGATGGGGGAGGGGAGGGACTAGGGGGTGATCAAGGAAAGCTTTCTATAGGAGAAGATGAATCTGGGCTGGGCCACTGGTCCTCCCTGTCCCTCCCCTCTCACATCCTATCAGATGCCACATCCTGTTATTTTCTCTTCAACATCTCTCATGTCCACCCTCTCATATCTGCTCCCACTGCTGCCATCCACCCTTGTCTAACCGCTCATTACTCAGACTTCCTCTTGTACCCAGTGGCAGACTAGTTTTCCTTTCACAGAGATCCAGACAGGTAATCCTTTGCTCCCTATTGCCTTGCCTGGCACTCAAGACTGCCAACAATATGAGGCCCCAGGGTTCTCCCATGAAAAGTGAAGATGTTGGGCTAGACTGCCTCGGAAATTCCTTCTCCCATCTGGAATTCTACCTTTACTGCCCTCTCTCTACTCTTCACTTTTCATTTCTCTCAATCTCCCACCTCTAGGCTTTTGTTCATGCTGTGCCACCTGCGTACAATAGACTTGCTGCCTCCTTCTGCCTCTTCCCAACAGTGGTCAGGCTCTCATCTAGGCAGAGTCAGAAGACTTGAAGTCTGAGCTGATCTGAGTCCCAGCTCTTCCACAGAGAAATCACAGGGACTCTGGGCAACTCACTCAAATTGTCAGCCTCAGTTTCCTCAACTGTAAAATGAGGCAGAGCCCCACGGCCTTCCAGGTCTAAATCGACTATCCCATGATTCTTGCACTGCAAGAAACCCACACAAAGTTGTTGTGGGAAATGTGTTTTGGACAGTTGGAGGGGTTGAGAGGAAGTATGTTGTAGTGGTTAGAGCACCAGCCTCAGTGCAGTGAAGACGTGTTCAAACTCTGCCTCTTACACATATTGACCATGTATCCCTGGACAAATCAATCTACCTCTCAGTGCCCTGGCCAACTGGCTAAGACTTTTAGTGGCAAAGCAGGTACTCTCCTACATTTGGTAGAGGGGTTTTCCTCAATGGGAGTTCCCTACTCCAATGAGATTCTCAAGTATGGGAAAAATGGGGTGGGGGCTTGCGAGAGCTTTGGTAGCTTTTGTCACCTTTCCCTGATGAATTCTAGTATACTCCAAGATCCAGCTAAGGGGCCGCCTCTTCCAGGAAGTCTTTCCTTCCCCTCCCCCTCTGAACCCACTGGACACTCTCTCTCCCCTCAGATAGCTCCTCAGTAACCCTTGGTTCACATCTTCTCTTTGCCTTCATCACATCACATTTTGCTTCATCTTCTCATCTCCCCTACTAGAGGAGAGTCACTTGCCCTTCTCCTGGACTCAGTCTCTTTATCTGTGAAATGAGGATGACACTCCCCAAGCTCCATAGCTCCTGGGGTTTCTAGGAGGGAAGTGTCTGAAGGAAACCTCAAAGTGCTACAGAAACAGGAGCTCACCTTTGGGATCACCATTGTCATTAAGCCCTTTGGAGAGGACGGAACTGGGGAGCTTGGGTCTTTGTATCTGAGGCTTCCAGGTCTGGACTCTGCTCTGGCTTCATTAATGTTCAACTGAAACAAACTGACCCCAAGACAGCCCTGAGGTGGAGGTAGTTGTCTGTGCTCCCAGGGCCTGATCTCAAGTGAGGCAACTGGGGAAGGCCTACCAGTTCCAGAAAGCCCAGAGTTTGGTTTCTTTTCTTGGAGAGAAAACTGGAAAACAGAGACTAAGGATCAGAACCTCTGCCCAAGAGCCCAGGTTCCTGTGGATGGATCCAGTTGGAGCAGAAGTGGGAGGGCACCAGTGGGCAACCAAAGTGCCAAGTACATAACACAGATGCCCATTGCTGGGGCTCCATGAGTAATACAAATCACTTTCCTCACAATTATCCAATAGGAAGGGAAACTAAACTGTATCATTCCCATTTTACAGATGCAGCCCAAAAAGGGAAAATGACTTCTCCAGATCAAGCCCTCTCTCAATCCTGAACGTGCTCTGCACTGTGCTGCTGCTTCTTCCCCTTCCTGCTCCCCTCCTCCTCCTTCTCCTTCCCCTCCTCTTTCTCTCTTTGTCTCTCCCCCTCACTCTCTGTCTCTCTCCCCCCAATTCCCAGACCCATCACACCACTCCTCTGCTTAAGAGCATTCAATATCATCCTCATACCCACTGCATCCAATCAAATTCCTCAGTTTGATATTCAAAACCCTCCAAAATGAAGCCCAAATTCTCCTTAACCAATGTCCTCCACCATCCCAAGCCTTGAGTTCAAATCTCCATTCTGATGCTTACTGCCTGTGCCATCTTTTCTACATTCTGACCTCAGTTTCCAGATACACAAAGTGGGAGGTCAGATGAGGGAATTTCTAAGAGCCTTTGGTCTGTGAATTTTGCTGATTTTTCTCAAGTCTGAACCCACTGCTCCAGTCACCTGCTTTTGCCATTTTCAGTACCCCCAGTGCTAGACATATAGTAAGCACTTAATAAATGCTTGCTGATTGGCTTACTGACTGATGACAGTTCACAAGCCTGCCTCTTGCCTCCCCTTGACCTCTCTAACCTTTCCTTCGAAGCCCTGCTCAAACCCTTCCTCCTCCAGGTGTGCGGCCCCTCTGCTCTGAGCTCCTGCACCTCTGTGTTCTAATACTATGTTCTAATACTAATTTGCCCCCATTCATTCATTTATTCACTCCTTCAGTTTTGTCTCCTTTATGTCCCTGAGTGTCTCATCTCCCTGTCTAGATTTGTGATCTTTGAGAACAAAGGCTTCTATGTTTCCTGGTGCCAAGCACATGGCAGATCCAAGGGCCACCAGTGGATAGGACATTAGAGGTCACTCAGCCCAGCTCTCCTATTTTATAAGTGGAGACCCAGAGAGGGGGAGTGACCTGCTCAAGGTCACACAGCAAGCATACTCCCCAAAAATCCTCCACTTGCCAGGTCTTCCTCCCTCACCTTGGCCTGGAGGCCCTGGGTTTGGGAGAACAGTTGATGAGGAGAACGTGGAAGAGGCATTTTGTAGAATGGCCATGCCTCTGGGGTCTCCGTGCTCTGTCAAGCACTCTCCAGGAGCAAAGGAAAGCGGCCCCATGGACACTGGAGCAGGAGCTCTGCCAGACAATGTCAGCCGGAAGAGCCCCTCGAGAAACAGGGTTGGAAGCCAACGAGGTTTCCATGGTGACCAGTATCTCAATCCAACCTGCAGCCAGCAGGCCGGTTCACGGCTTCCCATGATTTCAGGGGGCCTAGATTGGTGAGTGTGGGGTTGTGTTAGCTGGAAAAAGGCAGGGGAGTATGTGGCTTTGTTTTTATTTTTACATAATTTGAAATCAGAGAGACTTCTAAGTATCAGTTGTCTAAATAAAGGGGCCAAAGACCAAGGAAAGGGGCCAGCTTGAAGCTCTGTTTTCTGGAGAGTAGGGAGAACAGAAGGAAGAGAATGGGAGGGTGGGCCTCCGAGGCCCTGTGGTATGTAGTGGTAGGGTTTGGGTCAGTGAGCCACACAGGGCTGAGTGTAGGAGGAGTGGGGAGAGAGAGCTCAGCCTGGGACTCCAGAACCCGGCTCCTCCATGAAACGCTGGCTCCTTCTTCCTATCTTACACGTTTTGCTCTTCAGTTGTTTTCACTCACGTCTGACTCTTCATGACCCCATCTGGGGTTTTCTTAACAAAGATACAGAAGTGCTTTGTCATTTCCTTCTCCAGGTCATTTTACAGATGAGGAAACTGAGGCAAACAGGCTGAAGTGACTTGCCCAGGATCACACAACTAGGAAGTATCTGAGGCTGGACTGGACTCATAGTTGGTGTTTAATAAAATGTTTTTTGACTGACTGGTTGATTGCTAGGCCTCCACTTTTCACTCCACTCCCTGTTTCTCCAAACTTCAGGAATAGAGAGATGCAATGAAGAGTCAGAGAGCCAGCCTTTGAATCCTGGCTTTGTTTCTTACCATCTATTTGACCTTGTGGAAGTCATTTCCCTTCTGTGGTCCTTAATTTCATCATCTCTAAAATAGGATTGTATAATCCCTCCAGTCTCTGTAGTTCTAAATCTTATGATCCCATTTTACAGATGCATATCTTAAGGCTCATGGAGTTTACATGACTTGCCCAAGGTCATAGGATCCTAGGATTTGTATGGATATCAGAGGTCACTTTGGTCAACTCCCTTATTTTACAGCTGAGAAAAGTGAGTCACAGAGAGGCTAAGTGATTGGCCCAGGTAGGATTCAGAGACTGAGCTTGAATCCAGGTCTTCCTTTCTTCCACTCGACCATGCCAGGTGCTTGATAAGTGCTTTCTGAGTAATTCTTTTCCTCCTTCCCTTCCTCTCCCCCCTCCTTCTCCCATCTTCCTCCTTCTTGTCCAGGAAAAGTCACCCAGTCCAGGGATAGTCATGTCAGTAGCCCCCTTCTTTTTCTAAGACCAGTGAGGACATCCCATGAGCCCAGACTCCAAAAATGGGCTATCCTTTCACTGAGAGCTCTATAGTAGAAGGAATATGCCAAAGCCATGGAGATTGGCTGGGGCTGGTGGAGAGGGCCAAGGCAACTGGAAGCCCTCCTCCTGGTTAAGAGCCTGGTACAGATTCCTCTCCATTCTGGGGCCCCATGCTGAGAGAATAAGGCTACTTCACATCCTCCCCATCCTGGCAGGTTAGCACTGCCGTCAGATACCACACCTCTCATCAAGTAAGTGAGGAGACTGGAGAACCAGTCCTATTGAGTCAGCTCAGACAGTCAATAAACCAGTGTGAACCAGGTTGCTGCCCACCTATCCATCCATGGAAAGACTCTTTTCTCCTCTGACCTCTCCAATATCTAACCAAGCTTTAAGACCTCCATGAAGGCTTCCTTGACTTCTGACATCCCTCCCCTACCCAATCAACACCAGTGGTTGATTTCCTATGACCTCTAAGATTCAATATAAAGTCTCTGTTTAGTGTTTGAAGCCCTTCCTATACCGCCCTCCATGGATGCTGTAATGCAGAGATGCCACACGGCTCTTCAGCTGATCCTGTATTACCTGAATCAAGGGCTTTCTAACAGGAGGTCCTCCAAGCCTGGAATTCTCCTCTTCCTTGTCTGCATCTCCTAGTTTCCCTGACTTCACCCAAGACTCAACTCAAATCTCACCATTTCTTCAAGGACTCTTTCCCGGTCCTCGCTTCCCTACCTCTCTTCCCCATCCCTTCTTCATCCTTCTCCCCTCCCTTCCCTTCCCCTCTGAAATTGCCTCCTAATTAGTACAGACAGATATAGATACAGATGTAGAATACAGACATAGATAGACACACACACAGATATAGATACAGATCTATGTCGCCCTTCCTGGTTTCACTTCCATGGAACAAGATGACCCCTAGTCTCCAACACCACCCCCTACCTTGGCTTTCTTGCCTCCTTTTGCATGTTGTAAGTTCCTTGAGGGTGGGGACTGTTTTTGCTTTTATTTGTAGCCCCAGCACTTAGCACAGAACCTAACACATTGTAGGTGCTTAATAAATGCTTGTTGACATGACTATGAGTCTATACTCCAGTCTCTTTCTTTTTCCTTATTTTTTTATTTTAATTTTTAATTCTGAATTTGACACACACCAAATAATCATGGGAATTTCTAAATACACAGTAGAACAAGAAAGGGGGATTGTCTATGAAACTGGAAATCTATTATGTATATCTTGCTTTTCTTCATTCATATATATATATATATATATGTATAATAAATTTAGCATCTAATTTCTAATTCCATGCTTGTTGTCTGTCCTTCCTTTGAACCTTCCTTCTGTTCTCTTCTGTGAACTTAAAAAGACATTTCACCGCCCCTCTTTTGTTTCTTTTGGGGGAAGGCATCTCTGTTCCTACACACACACACACACACACACACACACACACACACACACACACACCTCCCCATCAAAAGAAAATTTTTAATGAAATCTTTCAAATAAATATGCATACTCAAGTAAAATAAATTCCCACATTGGCCAAGGCTAATAATTGTGTCTCTTGTTTATCCTGAGTTCATCACTTCTCATCATCAGTCTCTCCTCCTCCTCCTCTGAATTCCTAGAATCCTCCAGGGAAGTATGATGTCATGGAAAAATCAGCAGACTTGAGTCAGAGTAGACTTGAGTGTGAGTCCTAGCTCTGATCATCTGGTTGACTCTAAGTAAGTCATTCACCCCCTCTGAGCCTCAGTTTCCCCACTTTTAAAATGAGGATAATCATCCTGGCACTGCCTACTTCACAAGGCCAGGGAGTAATTTGGAAACCTCAAGGTACCCCCAAAATAGGGACTATTCACTCTCTGCTGCATCAGGATATGAGGAGGAACGTGCATTGTAACGCCCAGCAGAAGCTGTGAATGATTATTATGGGTTGGATGACACAGTTTGCACTTAATTATTCCCAGTCTCTTATTGTTTCAGCACACTCATTAATTAATTCAACAAATATTTATTAAGGACCAACTGAGGGTAAAGTACTGGTAGGAAGTAGGGTAAAAAGATAAGTAAGATGCAGGCTGAATACCAAAGAATCCGTGTGCCCCACAAGGAGAAGAGTGAAGGCTGGCTACGAATGCTGAGGACTGTGGGAAAAGGAGGGGTAGAGCAACTGCCCAGAAAAGATGAGTTAACTGTGAGGGACAGGGGCGAGACAGCAGAATGCTGAGATTCCTCTGCCAACGAGAAGAGAAGGATAAAATGGTTCACAAGAAACCGAAAATGAAGAGAAAAGGCAGGAGGACTCCTGGCTGCCCTCTGGGAGCTGAACTTCCCAGGATCCAAGTGAACCCTATCCCAGGGCCCAGAAGGAACAAAGATGTTGGAGAGGATTGGGGGCATTCTGAGCTGATGCTGGATTGGAGGGGAGCAAACATTGTTCAGAATTTCAAAGAAAGGAAGGAAATAAATGGTGCAAGCAATTGATCAATGACTTTGGTAAAATTTTAATGTCTTTAATTAATTAAAGATATGGTTTGTGAGCATTTGGAAAGTGAAGCAGGGATCCTCGGGATCTAGCAGGTTCATCAAAAATGGGTCATGTTAACGTGAAAGAAGAGGAACCAGGAAAGCAACATCCGCAATAATTACAACAATGTTAACTGAACGAACAGCAAAAATGACCCAACAGAAACTGGACGAGATGGATGGTGGCAACCTAGCTTAGTCCCAAAGAGGAGAGAGGAAAAGGTTAAAAAAAAAAATGACAGCTATAGCAAACACTAGACTACACCAGATTTTTTCAATATGTTGCTTAGTTTTGTTGGAATGACATTTTTCTTCTTCGTTATATCTCTGGGAGGGGAAGGATAAAGGACACATTGGGAAATAAAAGGAGGTGACATCAAATCAACAGATATGAGTAAAAAATTTTTTAGTGGACCAAACTGAACAACCCTATCAGGAAGGAACTTGCATTATCAACTCCATTTTATAAATGAAAGAACTGAGGCTGAGGAAAATTAAGCGATTTCCCAGGATCACATAGCTCGTGAGTGTCCAAGGGGTAATTAAACCCATGTCCTCTTGCCTCCTGGCCCAGAATGACAGCCATGACTCTACACTGCCTCTCAGTGGGAACACCAACTGTGAATATTCCTGTTTGCAACCTGGGGCATACAGGACAGGTGCGAGCTAAAAAGTCAGGTTCTCCTCCTTCTTCATGGCCTCTAATGTGAATCCTAAGCCCAAGATAACTTCAGCATTGTCTCTATGCCCATCCTTAGGCTCTTTGGTTTCTCCAGCTACTGGTTGACCAGGTCCAGGGTCGCCAGACTCAACAAATTATCCCCAAAGATCAACAAAGGTCAATTCCACTCTTGTGAAGTCAATGATCATTTCCATAGAGATGACTCCCAAGTCTCTAACTCTCATACCAATCTCACCTCTGAGTTCTAATCTGATTATCCCAGATGACTAAGGGACATCTTGACCTAGATGTCCTGTGGAACACCCCCAAGTCTGAAAGCATCATCCTCTAACAAAATGTTTCCCTCACCAAACATTAAAGGTAGACCATGGTTCCAGCACCCAACTACGTCAGCCTTCCAGGGCTAGCCTATCTAAGTATGGACAGGTTCGACAATGGTACTTTGGCCACTTGGAAATGAATTCTTTGGCTATAAAATTCACAGAAAAAAGAAAACTACCAAATGTCTCTCCTCCTTATTTGTTCTCCTTCTGCAATGACGAGGGAATAATAGCCAAAAAATTACAGAGGGTGCTAAGAATCACAGTTTTTAGTCCATCTATCACATTTAATTTGCTTATTGGCACCATAAATGGGAATTCCTGCCCAATGGTCAACAAATGTGACATAATAGTACTTGACCTGGAGTCAAGAAGATCTGAATTGAAATCCCTCCTTGCACACTTACTAACTGTGTGACTCTGAGTAAAGCACTTAACTATTCTGTGCCTCAGTTTCCATACCTATCAAATGAGGGAGTTGGACTAGGTAGCCTCCACAGTTCCTTCCAGCTCTATGATTCTAAGTGGGCAGACTGCTGGAGGAGCTGATTTCCATTGGTCATGACAATCTCTCTGAAGAGTTCCCAGGTTCTCCTTGGGGAGCAAGATAAAGGAGGCAGCAGGGTTAGTTTTATGGGGCATCTAATGGCAGCAGGAACATGTGGCTACCCCTTATCTCAGTGCTCATGATAAATACTAGAGACAAACAAAGATTACCGACAAGATGACTGCAACTTATATACCAATATCTGATACAGAGGCTAAAGAGATAAAGCAACATTTAAAAAGCCTGCAATTAAATGAACATACTTCGATCACATTCTTCGTATCTGTGTCTCCGGCACCCTAACACAGTGCCTGCCTAGTACACAGTACATGCTTCACAAAGGCTTGTTGGTTGACTTATTGAGGAAGTAGTGAGAAATATCATCCTGTCTTAGAAAACTCGGTTCCAGAATAGAACACATGAGAAGCCAAAGGCTTGTGGGCTACACAGAAGCTGCATACCTATGTTATTGTTGAGTTGTTTCAGTGGTGCCTGCCTCTTTGTGACCCCATTGGGATTTTCTTGACAGAGATACTGAAGCACTTTGCCATTTTCCTCCCTAGCTCATTTTACAGATGAGGAAATTAAGGCAGAGTCACACAGTTAGTAAGTGTCTGAGGCTGGATTTGAACTCATGAAGATGAGTCTTTGCGATTCCAAGCCCAGTGCTCTATCCACTGTGGCGCCACCTAGCTGTCTATACATGCCTATATATCATGAATATTTTTCCCAAGAAGATAGTCAAGATGCACCATTCATAGCAAGGACCTCATGACATCACAGGAAATGAAACTGATTTTATTCGAACGGGAAGCATTTGGCTCCCATTGGGGGAGTCAGCCATGTGTATACAGTCAGATCCAGGCTTGTTAGAACAAAGATGAAAATCAACACCAAATTAGAAGGAAGGGTAGAAATGAGAGGGTGTGAGGTGTGATTGAGGAAACTCCTCCTTGGCCTACTTTTAATCAACAACCTCCTTGCTGATTCTGAAAAAGGGAAAATGGGTAGCAGAAAGCAACACCACCACCATTTCCTAAAGAGGAATTTCTTAACTGCTACAAATCTAGCCCCACAAGAAGATCGGAAAGAGAGCTAAGTTGGCCAAGGACAATGCCATTTTAGAATAGAATCTTGTTTTTAAAATCTGATGGAGGGGGAGAATGCGACATTATGAACAATATTGCCTCACAAAATAGCAAGAAACAGTGGAGGAAATAATGAGTTTGAAGAAAGCTTGTCAAGAGACCCATCGATGCTAGCTCATCCTAAGAGTACCGAGATGCTCTAAAGCTGGAAGGAGAACAGGGAGAAGATGAAAAATGGAGATGGAAATGCATGCCAAGATCTCCATAACACTCTTTTCTCCATCAATGGCCACGTTTGGACTCTCAATTACTCCACAAACCGCTTCTCATCTATCAACTTATCAACGTATTACACAGATTAAGGATTTTTAAAGGTTTACATGAGAGACGGATTTGAAAAGAGAAGTAGATTATGTATCAGGAGTGAAAGATAAATTAAGCCCACATTCTCCATTGGTACCTAAGCCACAGCGGGAATGTTGCCTCCAATGTGAAAAGGAGATCTCCTCTGGGGGAGTTAAGAGAGGAAATAAATAAAAGGGCATGGATGGGCTGCTATCTGCTCTAATCTAATGGAGGGACTTGGATATCCATGGAAGCATGCACCAGGCATTTTGCTCAGGACTTCAGGCAGAAACAATCCCTGCACTCAAAGAGTTTCTATTTTATGATAAGGTTTAAAATATAGTCATAGTGGGGTATGACCAGTGCCTTGCTCATTAATAAATGCATGTTGGTAAAGCGATCTAAAGGGGATATCTGTGGGTGACACCACCATTCTCCTAGTCAACCAGAATCCTAATTGCAGAGTCGTCTTTGATTCCTCCCTGTCTTGCATGCCTCATATCCAATCCTCTGCCCAATCTGCTTGATTCTACCTCCCCTATATCTCTTCCATCCATCTTCCTTCTCTCCATTCCCCTAATCACCACCCTAGAGTTCCAGGTCTCCATATTCCATTACAATAGCTTCTTCATTTGTCAACCTGCCTCATATCTGTCCCCTCTCTAAAGCATCTACCATACAGATGCCCAAATTATCTTCCTAAGACACAGATCTGACCACTCTTTCCCCTTGATCAAACATCTTCATTGGCTCCCAACCACCTCTAGGATAAAATACAAAGGCCCCAGCTGGCACTGAGGACCACCTATAATTCCAGACTGTTTTCACATGACTTCCCTTCACACACCCTACTCTCCAGCCAAAATGGAATCCACCCTGTTCCCCAATCTGGACCTGCCACGTCCCATCTCCATGTATTTGCACAGGTCTAGGATGGAATCCTGCTTCTTCAGCGTCCTTAACTTCCTTCGAGGCTTGGTTCAGGGGCCAGCTCCTCCAGGAAGCCTTCTCTGATCTTCTCCTTCCCTTGCCTAGCAGCCTGCTCTCAATCCCCAGGATTTCCTGAACTCATCAGTCTGCATTCCCTCCCAGCTGTGGGATTCTGGGATTTTACCTTGAAATCTCAGCATTCTCATTAGTGTTACTTGGTTTTTCCTCATCTCAGTTCAGTGAGTTCAGAGAGAAATGATCCTGGAACAAGCCAATGCTCTGCTATTGTGACTTTCCATTTAATGCTCTGGGGACAATTGCACAGGTGGAGAAAACTAGTGGGTTTTCATTGTTGCCATTATTAATTGAACATATAAATGGTAACATTTCTGGCTGCCTCATCGTACACATATTCTTGAGAAGAAAGAATTATTGAGTATGAAGCAGAGGGGTGGGCAGAATGACCCCTAAAGGCCCCTTCAATGGACCCTGATATGTAGCTCCCAGGGATAATGGGGGTAACAACCCCTGCCTCTGTTTGCCTGATAGGACTGGGTTCAACCAGCCAGTGTCTGTGAAGGTGCCAAGTGGCCATCAACCATAGAAAGGGTCTTATTCCTGCCACTATTGTTATTTGGGGATAGGATGGGGATCCTTAGGAGGAGGGGGCAGCTTGGGTCTTCCTGTGAGATCAGTGGGACCCCTCCCTGCTGAGTTTGTCAAGTCTGAGGCTGTAGACAAAACCTGGCAGGGAGGTGGGCAGTGGGGACAGTTTGTGGATTTAAAAGGCAGAGTGCCTCTGACTGAAGAGAATCACTGGATCTTGCTAAATCATTTCATCTTGATATGGCTCAGTTTCTGCATCTGTGAAATGGGAATAACAGTGAATGAAGGGAGAGCAATTTGATCACTGTAGCTCTAGCCCTGGAAGAGACCTCAGGGCCACCTACTTCAAGACCCTTATTTTCTAGGTCTGGAAACTGAGGCCCAGAAATTTCCCAAATTCATACAGAGAGCCTCAGAAGCGAAATCTGAATCCAGGTTCTCTGACTCCAGAGAAATGTTCTTTAAACTTTACCACCAAGTCTAAAGAGATTTGGAGTCTGAAAACCTGAGTTCAAATCCTGACAAGGATTCATAATGCCTATGAAACTTTAGGCAAGTTATCTCTGGGTTTCTATTTTCCCATATGGAAAATGAGGGACTTGGGCTAGATTCCATTTCATTCAAGCAGATTTTGAGGACCTACTATGCACTTATCACTGAGGATACAAAGATAAAATGATAAACAATCTCTCCCCCTAAGGAGCTGACATTTGGAGGGGAGGAGAGGTACAACATGTAAATATAGAAATCAGTCCAAAGTCAGGGGGAAGGGGAGTGAGTGGGAACACCTATGACTGTCAGGGGATGTGTGTGGGAGTCAGCGAGCACATCTTAAGCTCCTACTATGTGCTGGGCATTGTGCTAGGTGCAGAGGCTTTGTCATATACACATACATGTGGTGTGTGTGTATGTGTGTGTATGTGCGTGTAGTGTTTATGTTCTAAAAGGTTTGGGAGCTGACAATGTAGGCACAGAACTAGATTTAGATACAGAAATCCATGTGGATACAGAGATAGCGAGAGATGCTGATACAGAAATAGGTACAAGCTTAGACACGGACACAGAAATTGATACCATGATAGATGAGGGGACAGAAATAGATCTAGTTGAGCATGTTGGGGCCTTTAAACAGGGCTGTGCTTCCTCCATGGGGAGAGGTAAAGGTTCACTTGAGGTCTATGCAGGGGTACATGTGGAGCATGTCTGAGTCTATGATGGCATACACTGGGGTCTACATGACATAGAGAGATAAGTATGGGATCTATCCTAGAGCACTGTTGTGTGTAGACGAGGTTACAGGGCCAATATATCAGATTGCACGCCATCTTGGGGATCAGGGAGGGGGAAGAATTTAGAACTCAAAATCTTCTTAAAATAAACATTGAAAACCAAAAATTAATTAATTTTTTAGAAGGGGTGGGGAGAGGGGGCAACTATATAGTATATATGTCTGAGCATCTCTATGGGAACATTCATGAAGGCATATGGGTAAACAGATGAATGAGGGGATATATTGACACACCTAGGGGATTATAATTGGGGTACATATTAGGATGCATAAAGGCCAGAAGATATAAGAGGTTGTTAGAGTACTAGACCTGGACTCAGGAAGACCTGAGTTCAAATTCAGCCTTAGACACTTCCTAGCTGTGTGCTTACCTGGGTAAGTCATTTTGTCCTGTTTGCCTCAGTTTTCTCATCTGTAAAATGAGCTGGAGAAGGAAATGACAAATCACTCCAGTATTTGCCAAGAAAACCCCAAATGGGGTTATAGAGAGTCTAATGTGACTGGACAACAAGTGGATTTGTGATTTCATCAATACTGAGAAAGCCCAGAAGAAGAAAATCCCTCTACAAAAGGTCAGCATCATCTCTGCAATTTAGAGTCTGTAGCATTGAAAGGTTAATAGATTTGCCTGAGGTTATATAGCCAGGGTGGTCCAGAAGTGGGATAAGAAAATATTTGTGTGTATATAGACATATCTATATCTGTCTAGCTATCCACCCACATTCATCCATCTATCTGTCTGTCTGTCCAGAGAGGGAGCATAGCTTCGTGGATAGAGCCCCTGTCTCAGACGCAGCACAATCAAGGCTCTCTGTGAATGGGAAGAGAGAGACAGGATGGTGATTGAATGGGGAATGGGGTTGAGGGAGGGTCTTTTCTTGGAACTGGAGAGGGACCTGGGCTTGGGGTCTCAGGTTTGTAAAGCACCTTCCTCTCCATGATCTCATTTGAGCCCTGGGATGTCCCCAGGGATGATATTCCCATTTTATGAATTAGGAAACTAAAGTGGACTGCCCTGGGAAGTTGAGGAACCAGGCAAAAGCCATGAGGATAAAGCTGGTACCAGGGCCCACCTAATGACTCCTCAGGGTTCTCTCAGCTATACCCTGCCCCCTATTGTCAGAGATGGAAGATGGCAGCCCCCACCCCAGAAAAGGCAAGGGCTCCTTTTGTGACAGCCTGGCCTGCTCCTGAGCATCCCTCTCCTTAGAAAACAGAGTGGATTTGTCCTAACCATCCTTCCCAGATGCCCCTGGGGCTTCAGTGCCCAGCAGAGACAGCAGGCATGATGGAGGAGGAAGAGAAGGGACAGAGGCTGCCAGCTCAAAGGAAAACATCAGGCCCAAGGTCTCTGGAATGAGGGCGTTTGCAGCAGGGAGGGGAGGACAGCGTCCTAGGAACAGGGCCTGGAGAAGGCTCAGGAAACCTTTGGGCAGAGTTCTAGATCTGGTGGCTCAGGCCTCTGGCCTTAGGTCTGACCAGGATCCAACAGCCAGTACATGTCTGGGGCAGGATGTGAACCTAAGGCTTTTGGGAGAAGAGCCTCATCTCCTGGAGCAAGTCCAGTTTGGTGGGCCCAGTCAGAACACAAGAGTGCATCAGATCCCCCAAGCCTTCAGACCTTCCCTCTGCTGATTATGTGCCATCATCCTGTATGTTTGCTTGTGGTCTTCCATCAGACTGTGAGCTCCTGGAGGGTAGGCACATATCTCCAAGTGCTTAGCACAGGGCCTAGAACACAGCAAGCACTTAATAAATGCATCCTGTTTTGTTGTTGAGCCCAATGCCTGGCTTAATCAAGATTAGGAGGGAAAGTAGAAAACTGGGAAAGGATTTTTACAACTAGTGTCTGTGATAAAGGCCTCATTTCTAAAATATATAGAGAACTGAGTCAAATGTACAAGAATACAAGTCATTCCCCAATTGATAAGTGGTCAGAGGATATGAACAGAGAGTTTTCAGAGGAAGAAATTAAAGATATCTATAATCATATGAAAAAATGCTCTAAATCACTATTGATTAGAGAGATGCAAATCAAAACAATTTTGGGATGCCACATCATACCTATCAGACTGGCTAACGTGGCAGAATGGGAAGACGATAAGTGTTGGAGTAGATGGGAGAGTAGGAGCACTAATTCATTGCTGTGGAGCTGTGAGCTGATCCAGCCATGCTGGAGAGCAGCTTGGAACTACGCCCAAAGGGCTACAAAAATGTGCGTACCCTTTGACCCAGCAATACCACTTCTAGGACGTATCTCAAAGAAATCATAAAAATGGGAAAGGGTCCCACATGTACAAAAATATCTATAGCAGCTCTTTTTGTGGTGATTAAGAACTGGAAATCAAGGGGATGCCCATCAATTAAGGAATGGTTGAATAATTGTGGTATATGAATGTAATACAATACTAATGTGCTGTAAGAAATGATGAGCAGACGGATTTCAGAAAAACCTGGAAAGACTTATATGAACTGATGCTGAGTGAAGTGAGTACAACCAAGAGAACATTGTACACAGTAATAGCCACAGTGTATGGTGACTGATTTTGATGGACTTAGCCCTTCTCAGCAATGCAAGGACTTAAAACAGTTTCAAAGAACTCATGATGCAAAGTGCCATCCATATCCAGAGAAAAAATTATGAAACAGACTATTATTTTCCTTTGTATGTTTTGTTTTTTCTCATGGTTTCTCTCATTGGTTATAATTCTTCCATGCAACATGACTAGTGTGAAAATGTGTTTAATAGGAATGTATGTGTAGAGCCCATATAAGACGGCATGCTGTCTTGGGGAGGGAAAGAGAAATAAGAGGAGGGAGAGGGAGAAAATTTAAAACTTATAGAAGAGATTGTTGAAAACTGAAAATAAATAAATGAATAAATTTGGAAAAAAAACAAACGTTTACTGATTAATGGATGGACTGGAGTTCCCCATACCCAGGTCCACTCTCACACCCCACTCTGCTTCCCGGAATTCCAGCCTCTGTAACAGAGATTTAGAGGACCTCAGGGAACATCTTGTCTACCCTCTAAATTTGGGTCAGTCCTGTTTACACCTCCCCCAATGTACGCACACATGCTCACACACGCCCCCAATCAGCTGCATCCCTAGCTCAGTGACATCCTGACCTCCTTACAGACGATTTATCTGGATTCTATCCACTTGCCCCAAGGGATTGAAGAAAACCCCCCAGCCTTCCTCTGCCTGCTGGAGAAAGGAGGAGAGGGGCCAGGGAGGAAAGGTCCAGAAATGGGCCACCAGGGAGAAAGGCCAGAAAGAGGAGAAGCTGGGGACAAGAAACCCCAACCGTGGGCTCTGCAAGCAGGGATGGGGTCTCTCCCGTCACAGGGTCTCAGGTGCTAGGTGGCCCTTCAGAGGGCTCTAGCAGAAATCTCACTCCCAGTATCCCCGACAAGATCTTTAGTAGTGAGGAATGCTCTGCCTCAAGGGGTTGCCCATTCCACCTTGGGAAGCTCCCAGTGTTTGGGAAACTTTCCTTATATAAGTCTCCTCTCTAGCTTACCCAAGTGATCTTGTTAAAGGCACTGATCTGATAGCATCACTCCCTTACTCAGTAAAACACAATGGTTCCCTATTGCCTCCAGGATCATCCCAAACCTTTCTTCATCTGGCCCCTTTCCACCTTTGTACTTACTGGCCTGCACACACTCCACAATCCAGCGGTACCAGCCTCCTTGTATACAATATGCCATCTCACCAGGCACTGTCCCTAAGTGCCCTGGTGCCTACTCCCCACCCTCCCATGCCTGGGATGCTCTCCTTTCACATCTCTGCCTTCTTCCAAGACTCACCAGAAGCCTTCTGGGCCCCCTCAATGCTAGTTCCTTCCTCCTGAAATCACCTCCAATGGACCCTGTGTAGACCTTGTGTGCATGTCATTCTTTGCTCATTGTAGCCCCCATTAGACTATTAACTTCTTGAGGCAGGAACTGGTTTTGCCTCTCTCCCCAGTGCCCAGTATGGTGCCTGGAAAGTAGTCAATGCTTAAGAAACACTTAGACACTGAATAATCCTTTGCCTGGCATTTTAAGTCCTCTCCAATTTCCACGTCCTTCTGAGGTACCCTAGGGTATGGGTTCAAATCCTGTTCAGATGCTTACTACCCATGTGACCTTGGGCAAGTCATTTAACAACTTCTCTGTAGAAGGAAGGGGAGAGATGAACAAATGCCAACATCATATCTGTGGTCTCATTCCAGTCTCATTTCATGTTAATTTCTTTTCTGATTCCCCCTCCCTGCCAAACACTAGTGCTTTCTCTAAAAACTTATCTTATGCCCACCATAAATATATTTATGTATATATATTTGTGTGTGTACACACACACACACACACACACACACACACACATATATATATATATATATATATACACATACATACGTACCTCTGCTACTTTGAAGGCTGTATGGCTAAATGGATGGACAGGAGTCAGTACTGGGTTCAAATTTTGCTTCAAATACTTCAGATAGATGCATAACCCTAGATGAGCAACTTAACTTCTTTGTGCCTCAGTTTCCTCATCTGTAAAGTGAGGGAGTTGGACTTGATGACCTCTAGGATCCCCTCCAGCCTTAAATGTAGGCTCCTAGGACTTTTCACTTTTGTCTTTATGTCCTCCCCACCTAACACAGGGCCTGGCAAACAGTAGGTGCTCCATAAATGCTTGTAGCAGCTAGAAGTCACAGTGGATACAGCCCTGGACCTAGAATCAGAAAGATTTGAGTTTAAATCCTCTCTCAGACACTTACTACCTATGTCACTCTGGACAAGTCATTTTACCTGTTTGCCTCAGTTTCTTCACCTGTAAAATGGGGGTAATAACAGTACCTTCCTCAAAGGGTTGCTGTAAAGTTTATTAGCAGACTCCCTCCCCCTTCCCCTCCTGCACTGATTGACTGACCCACCGACCCACTGCCCATGCCAGCCAGATTGGCCAGACTCCCTATTCCTAGATCCCAGGAGGCTCTGACTCCCTGCCATTCCGGAAACATTCTCATGACACCTTCTTTGAGGCCCATCCTGGGTGCTACCTCCTCCAGGAAGTCTTCCTGACTCCACACTTCCACCCCAGCCCATCACCGGCCAATCTGTATTACACTTATTGGTGCCCA
The DNA here is from genome assembly GCA_023548195.1 of Bettongia penicillata ogilbyi. Classification (NCBI taxonomy): domain Eukaryota; kingdom Metazoa; phylum Chordata; class Mammalia; order Diprotodontia; family Potoroidae; genus Bettongia; species Bettongia penicillata. Next base: position 5,790,551 of record JAJHZJ010000150.1, on the reverse strand, counting down.
TGTCATAAATCACCCCTCCCCTGCCATAGAACGGAAGCTCCCTAAGGGTAGGGACTGAATGCCCAGTGCCCAGCACAGTACCTGGCACCTAGTAGGCATCTATTAAATGCTTCTCAGATTGAGCTGGTGCTCTCCTAGGCTTCCTCCCCCACCTTTCTCCTCTCTCCACCCCCCCTCCACCCACCCCACCATGCTCTATTCTGGGCTTAATTATATCCTGTAGAGATGGGAAGAGGGTGCTGGGGGGGAGCGGCCCCCTCCAGCCTCTTGCCTTCTGCCTTCTCCATGCTGCGTCCAGAAGAAAAAGAAACCAAGCTCAGCCCCTTTGTTCCCTGGCAGAACAAGGCCCTTCCCATTCCTTCCAGATCTTCTTCCATTGCCTGAGGATGCTGCTGGGCTGGCAATCAAGACAGGATCACCCTATGTGCGGATGGAGTTGGGGGAGGAGGGCAGGCAGTGGGAGCGGGTCCTTCTGTGCCCTGAGCATTACAGCATGCAGCCCCCAACCTTCCCCCAGGCCCTGAACCAGATGAATAGCTAGCAGAATAAATAAAAACACAAGAAAACATAGATGATGTTAAGGAACTATGTACCACTTATGGCCCCCAGTTTTTCTGAGTTTGGTATCACTACTCTATTGCATTCCCCTTAGTTTGCTGATGAGGAAACTGAGGCACAGAGAGGCCATCAGGACAGTGACCCAGGACTTGAAGCCAAGTTCAGCCAATCAGAGCTGGGATCTGGCCCAGATGAAATGGCCTTCTTCTTCCCCTTTTCTTACACCCTCTTCCCCACTACACTGAGACCACTGGAGTGGGCAGAACCATCCCTGACATACAGGGTTTAATAAGTGCTTGCTGCTCCAAGAGGCAAGGACAGAAGTGGGGGAGGGAGACCCCAGAAGGTAAGCTCCCTGGGGGCTCGAAGCAAGCCCTCTTTCCTTGTTGGGCAGTAGCGTGTAATATAAATCTGTGGAGTTCAATTGAATTAAGAGACTGGCCAGAGGCTGGAAAAAGGCAGAGTGTGAGAAGGAATGCACCTCAGGGAAAGTCAGTGACAGAGAAAAGGAAAACACTTTGGGCTGATTAAAACAACTTATTGATTTCTCTCAAAGGGAAACAAATGTAGGAGCTTGTCTACCAACAAGAGCAGGAGAACGTCCGAGGTGAGAGGGGGAGAGAGAGCTAAAGAGGGGTAAAGAGAAAGAGAAGGGGGGAGGGAGAGAGAAGAAAATGGAAAGAGAAGGGGAGAAAGAGACAGAGAGAAGAGGAGAGGAGAGAAAGAGAGAGGGAGGGAGAGGGGGAAGAGGAGGGAGAGAGAGAGAGGTAAGGAGGGGGAAAAAGGAAGCGGGGGGAGGGAAGAGAGAAAAAGGAGGAGGGAGAGGAGCAGGCTGAGGAAGGGCTCATCCCTAGAAGAGCCATAACCAATCCAATCCAATCTAAAAAACATTTATTAAGCACCTGTGTGGCCAGCATGGGCTCAGCAGTGGGAGACATAAGGGCAAAAAATAAAAGGAAAAAGTTTCTCAAGGACCTTAGGAAACTGAAAGCTGTTTCTAAGGAGCAGCAAGTGGGGTCAGTTTATCTGGAGGAGAGTTGGTGAGGGGGAGTGAAGTCTAAGGGGCCCTGGAAAGATGGGCCCCAGATGGTCTTCCAGGCTTTAAATGCTGAGCAGAATCATCTGTATCTGATCTTGGAGCCATCAGGAGGATGGGCTGAGGTGGAGACAGTATTGAGGCAGGGAGACCAATCAAAAGGCTGCTGGGAAGGGCCTGAACTAAGATGGCATCACCACAAGTTAGAGAGAAAGGGTCAGATGCCACCAATGTTGTGGGAGGTAGAAATGGACAGATTTGGTGGCTGTTTGGAAGATCCATGGAGGAAGTGATGAGGCTGACACCAGGGTGGGACTAGAGGGTTGACTCCATACAGGGAGCATTAATTTATAGCAAAGCTATGACCAACTAGAGGGTAAGTCAATTTTCTCTCATCCAAATCATATTTTAAATATGCTCAATCCACAGCCAATCACTAAGTGAATCCATTCTTGCCCTCAAGGAGTTTATGTTCTGTCAGAGAGAAATTCTATTTGAAAACAGATTTGTGGAGGGAGAGAAGCATCATCTAGTTTGTCTCTTGCACATATTTAGATAGCTGAGAAGGGACCATGACTGATTGATCCCTTGAGGAGACTCTGGGTTCCAATCAGCATACATTTATTAACTATTGATTATGTGCACACTCTTTGCCAAAGCTCTTCTAAAGCTACAGGTGAAGAAGTTCTGGCCAGTCCCACTAATCTTGAAAGGTTTCTCTTACAGACCCAAGAATAACTTTTGCATTTGACCTTGGAGGACCAGACCAGCCAAGTTCTGAGAGTCTTGTTATGAGGCTGAATTTGGAAAATGAATTTTTCATCCACAGAAACTCTTGAAAATCACTGACTATGGTATAGAAAGGCCACTCTTTTCATTGGCCAACAATCAGGTAACCTTGAGATCAGGGTCTGCCCAGGGCATGGGTTCCATATTACAAAGACAGATAGGACCCAGTAGGATCTCATGATATAAAAGAGAGGATATAGCACATACAGAAAGTGCAGAGAAGCAAAGGACAAGTAGTGGCAAAAACACCAGTTTTGGAGTCAGACAACCTGGGTCCAAAATCTGCTGCTGTCACTTACTATCCTTATGATCTTAGGCAAGTTGCTCAACTGGCTTGGGCCAAAGTTTCCTCCTCCATGAAGAGGTTGAACAAAGTATCTTCCAACTATAGAGAGATAGGTAGGTAGGTAGGTAGATGGACAGATAGATGAATATATGATTGATAAATGGATAGATGGGTGACCCAGGGGTGACTAATAGATGATAGATGGATAAATGATTGATAGGTAGATGGATGGATAGATGATAGAAGGATAGGGCATTGATAGATGATGGATGGATGATAGTTGATTGATAAATGGATGGATAGATAGAAGGATGATGGATGGATAGATAGATGATAGGCAGGTAGATAGGTGATTGATAGATGATAGATATTCATAGATAGATGGTAGAGATAACAGATAGAGATCCACAGAAAGATAGATAGAAAGACAGATCACACATTGATAAAATGCTAGGCACTGTGTTAAACACTGAAAGTACAAATGCAGGCAAGACAGGATCTTGCTTATGTGCCTTCTCTGGGCATTGGTTCCTCCCCTATAACATGCAGGGACTTGGACTACATGGACTCTGAGGTCCTTTCTAGCTCTAAATCTTTAATCCCATGATGCCAAGATACAAAGTGAAGGCAAAAGGACAAATCCTGGCAGAGCACAAAGAGGTGTTTCAGGTGGGTTGGAGAAAGCCCTTTCAGCTGGAATGTGGAGGAAGGCTTCAGGGAAGGGCTGAGCCTTGAATGGACATAAAGATGCTGAAAGCTAGAGATGAGGAAGTCATGTGTTCTGGGCATGGCAAAGGCACAGGGGCAAGAGATTGCCTAGGGAGTTCAGTGAAGGGCTGGGGAGGCCAGCTGGATCAGGGAGCCCATGAAGAAGAGAAATGGGGCATGGGGGTGGAGAAATCAGTGAGAGACAGATTGTGGAGGGCACACTGAACAAGCCATGTATGGAGTTGGGCATATGGGCATGACAACCAGCCATATCATGCTCTGAATCCTTCCTGTTCTTCACGGGGAGGCCTGACTTCCTTTCCACCTCCTTCAGGAAGGGATCACAGCAGCCAAGCCCATCTCTGGATTCACAGACTCAGGGTGTCAGTTGAAAAGGCCTTCAGAAGCGGACATCTCATTCCAGCCCTACCTTAGAATCCCTTTGACAGCCTACCCCACAGGGCCTCATCCAGTCTTTGCTTGCTCTCCAGTGATGGAGAACTCACTATCTCCTGAAGCAATGCATTTGTCTTGTTAGGAGTTCTTTCCATCAAGGCTAGCCTGATCTCTGCAGAAGCAGTGGATATAGAGGAGGGTGAGCAGTAGAGTGTGTTACCCAATAGACTTTGTATTTGTATAGACCTTTCCTCTATGGGATCAGTTGGCTGTCCCATCAGAGTCAGCTCCTCCTCTGTATTTCCAGCATGACCTTGCACAGCCCTGCCTCACTTAAATCCAGGTCACCCCACCCCACCCTAGGCATGATCCTCTTCCAGAATGAAGGATGAACAAACAAACACCACCCAGCAATGCCTGGCACGTAGTAGGTGCTTCATCAATACTGCTCCCTCTGACTGCTCCTGCCTCTTCCCTCTGGGGCCAAGAACGAGTCTGTTCCCTCTTCTGTGATAAGAAAGCCCATTCGTGATCCCCACTGAGTTGTATCTTCTCCTGGCTAAACATCCCCAGTTCCATGTCAGATCTAAAGTGATACGTCCCTATGAAATGAAACACAGAGATGGAAATTAAAATAGCTTATCAGTAACTGACAGTTGGGAAGGCCTGGAGAGCAGGCAGGAGAACTCAAGTGCACTAGGAGCCTGGGAGCTGTGTGTTCATGGTAGCTTCGGTCTGTCACTGAGGGTGCTCTGCGCAAAGGAAAATACACTTCCATGGCCAAAAACTGCTTCTTTAACTGCCCTGCTAGCACGGAAAGTAAATAGGAACTGTTTCTCTTGTCCAGCAACCCTGAGGGTCTTCCCCTCCCAGTTTGATTTTTTTTTTTAATTAAAGGGGCCATCCTTTGACTCACTTCTTAAAGAGCCTCTTCATTGAACTGGTGTTACCTCACTAAAAGTGAGAACCTGAAAAGACCTCGGCCTAAAAGGGCCAGTCTCCCATTGCATCCTGGGCCATCTCCAGTCCTAATGAATATCTGGCCACTGGAGTCAGATGGCTCTGGAGGAGAAAGTGAGGCTGGTGACTTTGCACAGCCCTCCCAAATTCAAATCAAAGTCAACTGCAAGTCTTGTCATCATTTCCTTTTCCAAAATGAAGGACAAACACAAGTCTTTCACCACTGATCTATAAGGGATCTAAATTACCTACGTCTGAAGGAACTTCAGAGGGGTAACCTCAGAGCATTTTGGAGGCCAGAAAGACCTTCAGGCATACAACATCAGAACTTCCAGTGCAAATTCCTAAGTATGTACCTGTTGGCTTCTTAGGTGGACCCTAGTTGACCCTTCTCTATCTTGCTCAGGGCTTTAGTATGTAATAGGCACTTAATACATATTTAGTATGTATTAATACATACTTAATACACATTTATTGATTGATTCAATAATCTCATCATTCAATCTCATCCCCAGGCTGAGATCCTCTATCCAGCTCTCCTCCATTGGGCACCACCCCCAGACCCCTTTGAGGGGTAATAGCTGGGGAGAAATGATCTCTTGTTTCCTCTCTCCTTATTTAACCCTACTTCTTCCTAGCCTAATTGCTGCCTGATCACATACTCTACTCTCCCCATGACCACTCTCCTTTAGCTTTGGTTTTCTCAGCCAAGTTGAATACTCTCTGAGCTGGAAAAGTCAAACAAAAATGGCCAATGAGAGCTGAAACCCAAGATGAGTAAGGAGATGGGAGAGAACATCAGAAGCCCTTGATGAAACAAGTCACCTGGTCTTTCTGAGCTCTATCATCAGGCTTTGAAAGGGGTGAGTGTTGAACCAGTCAGCGATCTTGGAAAGATCGTGAGGGGGCAGGGGAACAGACAGGAAGAATTCCTACAGGATTGTAAAAGGAAAAATGTTGTCCTGATTTTTACCAAATGAAAGAGATTGAAATTTGCTAGCAAGCTGGATTCGAGGCAGAGTTCTAGGACATGTCCCGAAAAGACTAGTCAGTGAACACTGAGAAAAGGAGTGACAATCACAAAGCCCCAGCAGGACTTCAGCAAGAGCAGGTCAGACCTGACTCATCTCATTTCTTTTGGAAGGGTCACTAAACAGATAAATCGGGGAATGTTGTAGATTTTATCTGCCAAGCTTTAAGCCAAGTATTTGATAAAGTCCCTCATGTCATTCTTGTGAACAAAATAAAAGATTTGGGCCAGATAACAGTATGATCATGAGGACAGATTCCAAGGATATCAATATTGGAAGGATGCCCCCAAAGGGGCAACCCAGGCATCCTGCTCACCCTTGGAGTGTTTCCCATTTTCACCGGTGATTGTAATCAGTGACTCCAGCTATACGTTGTTCTTTCCGGAATCCCTAATCCCCTTATCATATCACATAGCCTCCCCGCATCTGACACCTTCCCTCCCATGCAGGTGCTGCTGCTCACAAACAAGATGTGCTGTCTCTCAGTTCCGGGCATTTTCTCTGGCTGTCCATGTCTGGAACACTCTCCTGCCTCTGTTCTGCCTACTGATCTCCCTGGTCCTCTAAGTTTCAACTCGAATGCCTTCTTTTACTGAAAGCCTTCCCCAATCCCTCCTAATTCTGGCCCCTTCCCTCTGGTAATTACTTCCTATTTATCCTACTTACTTTATAGATATTTGTAGACATGTGCCTGATATATAGTTGGTGCTTAATAAATATAGGTTGATTGACTGGCTTGGATAAAGTCATAAGTGGCATTGATTTCATTCCAGGTGAGAAAAACCCTCTGTGTTGAAGATTGGCCCCTTCTCTGTGATTCAGAGTTTTGGAGAGAGGCCTGGGAGCACTGAGAGTTGAAATTACTTGTCTGAGGTCCCATAACAGATAGATGTCAAAGAGAGGACTTGAAGTCAGGTCTTCCTAATTCTGAGGCAACTCTCTGTCCATTGTGCTAGATTGGCCCTCACTGGGGACAGTGCTAAGACAGTCACACATCAAGCTGGATAAAAGAGTAAGGATCCAAACAATTCCAGACTTTGGGTCAAATTTAATCAGATGAAATCTAATAGAAATAAACAAGGATCTGGATTCAGAAAATCAGCCTCACAAATGGGTGACAGACAGATTCAATCAGAAGGCAGCTCATCGAATGGTCACAATTCTGACACAGCTGCTGCCCACCTCCTGACCGAGGGTGGAGACTCAGGGGCAGGAGGACTTGCACACTCAGGGACCCAGGCAATGAGGAATTTGTTTTGCTTAATGAGGCATATTTGTTACAAGGGCTTAATTTTTCTTTTTTTTCCCAGAAAGGAGGGAGGCAGAAGAGAGAAAAATAAATACATGATAATTTTTAAAAACTTAATTAAAAAAAGAACAGGGAATGTTTGGGCTGGGAGGGATACATTGAATATCAGAACTTGGAGGGAACTTTGAATATGGGATATCCAAACTAGGATGGGGCCCTTAGAACATGGTATATTCAAACTAGACCTCAGAATATGGAATATCAAAATTGGGGGGAGACCTTAGAACATGGAATATCCAACCAAAAATAATTCCAGAAGGGTCATGATGAAACAGGCTATCCCCTCCTGATAGAAAAGTGGGGGACACAAAATGAAGGCTGAGGCATATTTTTTCCACCATAGCCAATGTAGGATTTATTTGTTTTGCTTAAATATATGTGTCTGAAAGAGAGGTTTTGTTTTTCTTGCTTTCTCAATGTTGGGAGTGGGAAGTGAGGTAAGGAGTAGGTGGGAGAGAATGAGGATCTGAAATAAAATTAAATTGAATTAAAAAGAAAAAACATGGAATGTCCAAGCTGGAAGGGACATCCAAGACCATTGTCTTGTCCAATCTGTTCATTTTATAAAAGGAGAAACTAAGACCCAGAGAAGAGGAGGAACTTGGCCATGGTTACCTATCGAAAGTTAAATAATAGTTCCAGAGAATGCTACAAAAGATACCACAAGTCCTGGACTCACTGGGCACATGACTTCCAGTCGATCCTTCACCCCCACCTTCCTTCCTTCCCCATTGCCCTGCTCATCGCCCTTTTGGGTCCTCTCGCCCCCATTTCTTCACTGATGTGCAATGCTTTGGCATAGTCAGCTACAGGTTTTGTCTAAAACAAAGAGAATACTGGCTCCTCCCAATGGTGACCCTTATGTTGGTGTGTCTGGTGCTGGGACCAGGAGAGGCTTCTGTCCCCAAGCAGAGGGAAGGTAAGCCAAAGAACCATAGATTTGGAATCCGGAGAACTGGGTTTGAATCCTTTTTTTTTACTACTGACATGAGTCATTCTCCTCTTTGAGACTCAGTTTCTTCCCTTGTAAAATGTGAAGACAAAACTAGAGGAAAGTCAGTTCACTTCCAGATCTGACTTCTATGGGGCCTCTTGGACCTGGGGCCCCGGGCCAGGCTCTGGGTGGATGAAACCTCATCATGGACTTCTCCAAGGCTAAGTATCTCCCATCTTTGGAGCACTGTTTTCCCACTTTGCAGCAAGATCCTCTGCAGACCTGAGGGGACTCACCCAGGATCTGAGCTGGGAGCATCCAGGGATGCTCCCCACCCTTGTCCCCTCCATGGCAGTTAAGCACTCTGTACTGCTGCAGACTGTGCCTGGGGCCTGAGAATGGATGATGTATGGTGGGTAGGTCATTCCTCCTGGGGCCCCGAGACTTTCACTCTCCAGGGAGTGAGTGTCCAGCTCCGTTGCCATGACAGCACTGGATCTGACTCAAACCCTGACCTTCAGCCCTTCTAGGGCAGGGAGAGGAGGAAAGGAAATAGTTATAGGGGAAAGGAGAAGGAAGGGAAGTAAGGAGAGAAGAAAGGAAGGGGAGAGGGAAAGGAGAGAAGGAGAGAGAAGAGAAAAGGGAGAAGGGACTAGGGAGAAAAATCAGTGTTAAAAGCAGAGATATTGCACCAGGGGCACAACCTGGAGACAACCTTCAAGGCCTTCCTCAAGAAGCTACTGACAAAATGTCCAACCCAGGCTGTGCAGCAGAACACTGAGGCATCCTGGCCTTGAGGGAGGAGGGAAGAAAGGCTTGGGTTTGAATCCTACTCACTAGCTGTGTGACAGAGCAAGGTGAGTCCTCTGCAGTCTCATTTCACTGTTATGCTAAGTGGGAAGGACTCACAGCATGCCCCACCTTGGCTATCTCCAAAGACACAATACATGCCAGCTTTGCACACCTCCCATGCCAATGTGCTTGGTGTCTAGTAGGTGCTTAATAAATTCTGCAGAGACATAAGGAGATGGGACCTGGGCATCTGATTTCCCTGAGGCAGGGAGCTCCCTCTACCAATGGCATCTTCTCTGAAACAGTCTTGGAAAGGGACCTGGAACACTGATGAGTGTGCCCAAGGACCCACACTCAGGACAGGCCAGAGGCCAGAACTGAGCTCTTCCATCTTCTCCACCAAAGCTACGTTCTATGAGAACCAATCAATGGACAGTCATGATCTGTGGACAGACCTCGAGGGGAGACCAATCCTCAACAGTGAATATCACCATTGGGGGCGGGGGGAACTTAAAGCTGTGAATGTCAGTGCTGGGAGGGAGCTTAGAACAGGAGATATCACAGCTGGGAGGGGCTTTAGAATGCAAAATAAAAGAGCTGGGAGGGGCCTGAGAACAGGGGATGTGAGGGTTGGGTGGAGCCTTAGAACAGGGAAGGTCAGGACTGGGAGGGGCCTTAGAACAGGGGATGTCAGGGCTGGGAGAAGACTTAGAGATCATCTAGTTCAACCTTTAAATTTGACAGATGAGGAAACTGAGGCCCAAAGGGGGACATCACCCACCAAGTCACTGGCTCAACCAGGACTTGGCCCCTAGATCTCCCAGGTCGAGACTCCTCCAGCCACACCCAAAGTCACCAGATACCCGCTCTCTCAGATCACACGCTACTAGGTCTGAGGTGGTCCAGATGGGCTCTTCTTCTTGGTCCAGGCTCCTCAGGGCTGCTCAGCTCCCCAGTCAGAAGGAGGCTTGCTGGGCCAGTTCCATCTTCCCTCTCTGCTACACCCACCACCCCAAGTGTCTTCAAAAGCCCACCCCAACCCTGACTTTTACTTAAAAGAAAAACAAGCTCCTGCCCAGATGGAGGAAGTCGGACCACTTCCCAGCCATCTGCTGTGTCCTGGGCTTGATCGCTCAGCAAAGGCAGGACAGCCTGAGAACAGGAGCCAAGCTGTGGTGTGTGACTGTGGATGGGGCACAGACCGATGGCCTGCAGCTACTGTGGCAGGACAGAAAGAGCACAAAGGATCTGGGTTCAAATCCTGGCTCTGCTCTTACTGTGCAACCTTGATGAAGTCAAGTCACTCTGTGTGCTTCAAAATGAGAGAGCTGGACTGGATAAAGGTGTGACAAATCTCAAGGACTGTGGTGCTAAATATGCCCAATGATCCCAATCTGTGGATGGGTCTTACCAGCAGGAAGTACCCACTGCCCACCCCTGCTAAAATGTCCAGAAACTCTGAACAGGGCCCCTCAGGGCCTCCAAGTCTATGTATCTTGGCAGGAAGAAGGCATGAGAGAGGGGGCGGGAGGATGCTCACACAGAGCTCTGAGGTTCCTGGAGCCTGAACAGCACAGACAATGGAGTGGGGCAAGAGACCTTGGGATACCAGGCCCAGAGAGCAAGAAAGCTCACCAATAAGGGGTCATGGGGGACAGGGTGATGGCCAAGCATGCAATCAGGCAGCTTCCTGGTGTTATTATTGCCTGGTAAGTGCCGAACGGCCAGTTATAGAATATTAGGGCTGGCAGGGGCCTTGAAACAGGGAATGTAAGAGCTAGGAGGAGTCTTAAAACCTAAAACATCAGAGCTAGGAGGGGCCTGAGAACAGGGAATGTCAGAGGTAGGAAAGGTCTTAGAACAGAGAATGTCAGAGCTGGGAGGGACGTGAGAGCAGAGAATGTCAGAGTTGGGAGGGGCTTTAGAACAAGGAATGTCAGAGGTGGGAGGGGACATAGAACAGAGTGTGTTCCTGTGCTTGAGAATCTAGAATACCAAGACAAAGTCCTAGATGTTTCATCCTAGTTATAAGTCTGGGCTCTGAAACACTCTCCTAGCCACCACCTCAGACTACCTGTGGGGATGACCCTGGGAAAAGCCCTGGACCATGAAGTGGAAAGCCAGGTTCTAACTCTGACTTGGCCATTAATTAGCTGGATGATTTCGGTTAGGTCATTTCCCTTCCCTCCCTTTCCATTTATCTTTAAAATGGGGGATGATGATTGCGGGTCATCTTCAGGAGGGAGGAGGGGACAGAAGGGGAGAAAACTGATAACTCAAAAAGCTCATGGAAGTGAATGTTGAAAACTAAAAATAAATTTCTTAAAAATAAATAAATAAAATTAGGAAGCGGCATATATATGTATGTGTGTATGTATGTATATATATACATATGTATGTATATTCCCTTAGAATTAAAAAAAAGAAAGAATTGGTGAACAGATGGGCGTCAGAAAAAAACGCAAAGTCTTATAGAAACTGATGCTGAGTGAAGAGAGCAGAACCAGGAGAACACTGTACACAGTAAAGGCCACATGGTTCAATGACTAACTTTGATAGATTGAGCTCTTTTCCTCAATGCGAGGATCTAAGACAACTCCAAAAGACTCATCATGGAAAATGCATCCACATACAGAAAAAGAATCCAGAGTCTGAATGCAGATGGAAGCAGACTCTTTGCTCCTTTTCTTCTGTTGCTTTCTTTTGTTTCTTCTTTCTCGTGGTTTCTTCCATTGGTTCCAATTATTTTTTACAACACGATAATGTGAAAATATGTTTAATACAAATGTATATGTAGAGTTTATATCAGATTACAAGCCATCTTGGGAAGGGGGAAGGGGAGAGAGATGGAGAAAATTTAAAACTCAAAATGTTATGGAAGTGAATGTTGAAAATGGTGAAAACTAAAAATAATTTTTAAAAAGCTTTCTGATAATATATTTTAAAGTAAAAAATGGAGGGATGGGTTAGTACAGGGTACTAGAGCAGGAAAGAGCTTTTGGTATGGGCCTGGATTCAAATCCTGCCTTTGCTACTTACTGGGTATATTTCCTCAAACAAGGCACTTAAATGTCCCTGAGGCTCAGTTTCCTCGCCTGTAAGGTGAAAGGATTGGCTTTGGAGGCCTCTTCAAACATTAAACCTCTAGATGTTCTTCCATGAGCTAGTAGACAAGTAGGTTCCAGCTCCTTCCCTCTGCCCTGGGCAGCCTGCCCTCCCTGCCCTTCCACCTCTATCAGGAGCACCTGGCAGGATCCTCTAAACATTCACACATTGTCTGTTTCAGAACCATCTCTCACCTCCAGCTCTCCTCTATTCCCACTGCCCCTCTCGGCTCCAGAATCTCATTACCACCTGTCTGGCCTTCTGCCTCCCTGTCCCTACCTGGAGCTGTCCCTCTTGCTGCTGCCAGACTTCCCATCCTTTGCATAGCTCTGCTCATGTTAGTCCCCTACTCCCACCCCCACATGGTTTCCCTACTGCCTAATGAGTATTCAAGATTAGTCAATTAGCATTTATTAGTGGCTACTACATACCAGAGCCTGCACTAATCTAAGGGGGCACAAAAAAAGGCAAAAAGGAAACCAAGCCAATCCCTGCATGATCAAGCCCCAGCCCACCTTTCCTTCTCTCACCCCTCACCCCTCTGAGTCCTTAAAAGTGAGCACAAAGGAACAGGGGATGGGGGATGACAGGCAGACTAAAGAGCTGCTGGCAAAGTGGGAGAACTGGTGCAGGCATTCTGGAGAGTCATTTGGAACTGGACTTTGAGAAAATCACTAACGTGTGCATCTACTCTGACCCAGGGGATATCATGACTCAGTGAGTCCTGCAAGGGAGATCTCAGCAAGAAGGAAGGGGCCCTCATGTACACCCATATTTATAGTAGCACTTTTCATAGTAGTAAAACATTGGAAACCAAGGGGGGTACCCACCTACTGGGGGCTGGCTAACAAATTATCAATATAATAGTATTGGGACATAAACAAAAATGAATCAGAGGATGACTTCAGAGAAACCTGGGAAGACTTCTACAAACTGATGCAGACTGATATGAGTACAGCTAGGAAAATAATCTCTCTAGTAAGAACACTGTAAAAACAAACAGCTCTGAAAGCCCTAAGAAGTCTCATAAACATAATGATCAACCACAACTCCAGGGGACCAGTGACGAGGAGCGCCGCCTCTAGAGAAAGGGATAGTGGACTCAGGGTGCAGAATATTTCTGGACAGGGCCAATGTTCTCCCATGAAGTACTTAGGTTGAATCAATAACTGAACAGTCTAGGCCAACATATTAGATGGTATTCTGAGGTTGTTGTCAGAAAGAGGAGGCCAGCCCCAGATGTCCCAAGAGCCTGACCAGAGGATGTGACCAGAAGGGAAGATTCACATGAGGATCCAATGGGAGATCATAGGATGACAGGGTCTTCAGCAGAGCTGAGAGGGAGCCCAGAGGCTATAGAGTCCTACCCCTTATTTAACAGACAGGGAAACTGAGTCCTAAGAAGATGAAATAACTAGCCCAGGGTCACCTTTAGATACTGTAGTAATTGACTCCCAATTCTGTGATCTTCTATCTGACCACAATCACTGATACTTAAGATGATAAAAAACAGAAACATGGATTTCAGGGTCTTTACCATTAGCAGGCTGCACACTCAGAGTCATTCCTTCCTCCTCTCTGGGCTTCAAGATCCTCTCCTTAAAATGAAGGGACCACCTGTGGACCTCTAAGCCTCTTGTACCTCTAATATTCTGTGTTATCATCTCCTCTTCAGCTTGAGACAAATAAAAGAGTTCATTAGAATGGAGTAAGGGAAAAGACCAGTGCCCCATGTGACCTTGGGCAAGCCACCTCCCACCTCTGAGCCTCAGTTTCCCCATCTGTAAAATGCGGGAAACAAAATTGACACTCTCTCCCTCTGAAGAGGCTATATCAATGCTGTTAGTGTTCTGCTAGAAGGGTCTATCCAGCCCTGACACTCCATGTTCTGAGTTCTGACATTCCCTTTTCTTAGGTTCCATCCCAGCTCTCACATTTTCTGGGCCCTCCCAGTTCCAACTTTCTCTGAATCTAGGATCTACTCTAATGATGCCCTTTTTGATCTGAGGGACTGCTAAAACCCTGGGGGCTCTGTAAATCAGTGCTGAAACTTCTGGAATCCCCTTGGAACTCCATCCATTTCCCAAATTCGAAGTCTCCTTTCCCTGCCCTCTACAGAGGCAGAAGAAAAGAGCAAATGTCAATCATCCCCTGCTTGATCCTTGGATTCAGAACAGAGTTCAGTTCCTTTAAAGTATCACAGTGATTCCCAGAGGAAGGGAGAGGGGATGGGAGCAATAGGGCCTTATCCCAGAACTTGAGGCTGGAAAAATAATGAGAAATAGGAGCAGGTGTGCATCCTGCTGGGAGACAGAGGCTGCTCACCCCCCTTGAGGGCCCAGCAGCTTCTGGAATAGAAAAGAGGCCAGAACGAGGGGCCTCTCTTTGAGCAGATGCTGCAGTGGCTCGGCAGGCTCCCCACTAGGCCAGACAGGGCCCTCAGAAATGATGCCCGCCCCACCCTTCCTTTCTTGCATTCGTCGGGCTCTTTCCAGGGCCTTCTTATGGAGGAGTCTCTCCCCAGTTCATTGTACCATCCCCAAGCCCACGTCCCTCAACTGGGCACGTCTGCCCCACGATCAGGTGGGACTATAAGAATTTATCATAGCCTGATCACGGTCAGGCAGTGTGGGGACCAGCATGGCCTCCAGCATGTGAGCCCTCAGGGCCTCAGTTTCTTTCACTGTCAAATGCAGAGACTGGAGTGTATTTATACAGCCTTTAGAGAATGCCAAGCAGATTCATGTGATCTCATCTGACCCTGTGAGGTAGCTGCAGTTATTAGTTCATTTTGCAAATGAGAAAACAGAGGCTGAGAGAGAGATTAAGTGGCTTACCCAGGGCCACAGGGCCACACTGGCTAGTAAGTGCCTGAGACCCAGGATTTGAACTCAGGGCTTTCAAGTTCTTTCAAGCTCTAACCTTCAGACTGCCCAGCTGCCCAAGGTGATCCAGATGGCTTCTGTGAGGGCTCTTCCAGCTGTGATACCACAATCTCTTTAGGTTCCTTACTGCTCTAAAGCTCTGTTCTTATTACAGAGGAAAGTAGGGTAAGGAACACTGTCTCCATTTTACAGATGAGAAAGACAGAGGGGCTAAGATTTTGTGCACCGATTTGCCCAACTCTGGCCATTTGCTAAGGTGTCCTTCCTCAGAGGTGCCCAGACCTGAACATAGTACTCTCAATATTCAGTGAGGGGGCCAATTATCCAAGATCTCATAGTGGGAATTCCTTTAATAAGGGTATAATTTGAGCCAGAAGGCCACTGAGGTCCCTTTTAACTCTGGTCATCCAATCACTGCTTGCATCCCTCTAGTGATGAGGCACTCACTACCTCTTGTGCAGGTCCACTCTATTTGGAATCAAATGTAAGTGTCATGAAATTGTTCTCAAAATCAAGACCAAATTTCTCACACACACACACACACACATACAGGGAAGGAGGGAGGGAAGAGACGTGGCCTCGGACCTCCCCCAGCTCCTACCAGGCAGCAGCTGCCTCTTTTCCCACAAATGTTTCCCTGGCAGTGGCCCATTTCCTCCCAGGCCCCTGGCATATCACCTTGGTCCTTCCTGACCTGGGAAGCCTGTGCCAACTTTGCCTAGGGGCTGCTGGGAGTCTCTGCCACATCACTGCTGGGGCCCTACAATGGCCAAGGATGTGCCCTCTGAAGACAGAGGCTTCCCAGGAGCTGCTCAAGATGCCTGCATGGTCAGTGTGGCTGAGACACCAAAGACTGGACAAGACAGCTGCCTTTGGGCCTGCTCTACTGCTCACTGCTTATATGACTTTGGGCACAGCATTACTCCTCTTGGAGTCTCAGTCTTCCCATCTGTAAAATGAGGGTTTTATATTAAAGGAAGAGCCTAGAGCCCTGCAAATTCCACTGTTCTGTGAATCTATAAGAAAAGGGAGAGTGGAAACAGGAAACAAGGTCAACAAGAAACCTCTTGTTTCCTGCCTCTGTCCCAATCTGAGAATGTCAGAGTTGAGAAGGGCTTTAGAATATGTTTGGGAGGGACCTTAGAACAGGGGAGACCAGACCTGGGAGAGAGCTTGGAACAGGGAATGTCAGGCCTGAGAAGGGCCTTAGAACATGGAAAGTCAGAGGTGGGAGAGAGCCTGGAACAGGGAATGTCAGGGCTGGGAGGGATTTAAAATAAGGAATGCCAGAGTTGGGAGGGATCTTAGAACAGGGGATGCCAGAGCTGGGAGAGGCCTTAGAATAAGAAATGTCAGCTCTGGGAGGGACCCTAGACACTCCTGAGCCCCAGCACTCTATTTTACAGAGGAGACACTGAGGCAGGACAGAAGTGAGCTGGCCAAGGTCACCCAGCAAGTGCAATGGCAGGTCCAGCTGGAAGCAGAGCCTGTTGCCTCCCAGTACAAGGCTCCTTCCCCACACTGTGCTGTCTCTAACTCCCTCTGATGTACAGGCATTCCATGGTTGTTTTCACAGCTGATTAGCTTCCCCACGAATGCTTCCTCGACTCAGATAATACTGGAAGACTGGCTTGCCTTCCACCGACAAGCACAAAGGCATGGGGGGTGGGGTGGGACATGGCTGTGGACCGGGCCCTATGCCCAGATAACCCAGGCTTGTCTTCTTCATCCACAGCCCTGGATAGGCCACATTCAACCTTGGCCAAAGGGGGACCCTCGCCCTGCTGATGGCAAAGGACAAAGACAAAGACCCCCATCCGCATAATCACCAACCCACTTCTGCTAAGAAGCAGAAAGGTCAATGCTGGGAGGTCAAGGCAGGAGACTTGAGGTCTAGTCCCACCATGGCCCAGATGTCCCAGAGTGAATCATTCCTATCTCTGGGCCTTAGTCTACTATTTGCTCAATGGGAAAATTAGCCAAGCTTCTTGGGGTCCCTCAGGGCTCTGTGGTCCTATGGCCTCTGAGGCAAAGTTGGATTAAGGGAAAAAATTAGTGAGATTTAGACAGATGGATGTGAAGTGGCCCCAGAGGCTGTTTTAGCATTTTGTGCTGACTTTTTTTATAGTTATTGTCTCCTACTGTACAGCCACATATCCCTGTGCTGTCATTGTGCCTGCTCCTGACAGCTCCCTTCTTCTGAGCTAAGATGAGCCTAGCACTTACAATGTCACATTTGTTAATAGTGTGTCAAAAGTAAGAGTGAAGAGGCTCTGAGGGAGGGCTTCTTTGAGAGACAAGACATTACACAGCAAGAGGGGCCTTCGAACAGGGAAGGTCAGAGCTGGGAGAGAGCTTAGAACAGGGAAGGTCAGAGCGGGGAGGGGCCTTCGAACAGGGAAGGTCAGAGCTGGGAAGGAGCTTAGAACAGGGAAGGTCAGAGCTGGCAGGGGCCTTAGAATATCAGGTCAGCATTAGAGGGACCTTGGACATTATTTTATCTGATCCCCTCATTTTAAGGAGGGAGAACTAAAGCTTGCTAGGTCAAATGATTTGATTGGGTCACAGACCCTATCCATATCAGAACATTTGTAGTATCTGGTGATTTGGAGATGGCCATGTCCTGAGGAAAAGGTTCTGGGGATGGTGGTCAGACAGGACACCTGGATTCAAGCCTCTGTTTTACAGATCATTAGCTACACAACTTTGGACAAGTCCCTTGAATCCTCTGAGTTCCAGTGACTTCATCTGTAAAATGGGCAAAACCTTAGAACAAGGAATGGCAGAGCTGGGAACCCCTTTGAACATGGAAGGTTAGAGCTGGAAGACAGCTTAGAACATGGATTATCAGAGCTGGGGGCAGGGGAGATACTTAGAACAGAAAGCCTTAGAAGGCTACTGGGAGGAACTTACTTTTAAAATGATGCAAAACATACCCCTAAGAAGTTAATCATTGACAAAAATCTAGACACCATACACATTAAAAAACTTAGGGTGGTACCTTTTGTGCTTTAGCTAAGGCACTTTTTGTGATAGTGAAGACTTGGAAACAAAATAAATTCTCAATGACTTGGGAATGGCAAAAAAGCATGACATCAATATAATGAAATATTACCGTATTGTAGAAACCAAAAAACACGATATATACAACAAAGCACGGAAAGATTGATCTAAACCCATACACAGAAAAGTGAGCTGAGCTGGGAAAACAAAGGACATTATAACTATGACAATGTAAGTGAAAAGAACAAGAGCCACAAAACAGCTGAAAATGGAAGTGGCTAAATTGTCAACGATAAACTAAGTCCCAAAGGAAAAAATGTGATGCAGAAGTGGAGAAGTGGGCACTTGGCTGGGCCAGTTCATCGTTCCACCCCAGCCTCTCTTCTCTTTCTAACTAATCCTGGCTTGACCCCCGAAGGCCAGCCTGTGGTATCCCCACCCTCCACTTTTGGCCCATCTGGGTCCTGGGGGTCTGGACCGCACCACTACCTCTGCTTTGACTCCATTTCCTGAATTCTGACCTGGCCATTCGTGGTACCAGTACAGTCTGACATGCCTTAGTAACTGACATCTCCTCAGCCATCATCTGCCCCCCTCCCTTGAAACATCTGCTGAATTTTCCCCACAACCCTTACAGCAAGCCTTCCCTTATATCAAAGGGGAAAAGAGAATTAATTAAAATAAACCAATAAATCAACCATGGCCCACAGGGTATATAGCATTCTGTATCCATAGTCTCCCACCTCTTCAAAAAAAAATAAAAAGTATGTCCCTATCCTTAAGACACAGCTTTCCTTAACTCTCTACTCAAAGAGAAGGTGGGGAAGTGAAAAGAGGCCCAGCCTTGGGATGCATCCCAGGCCTGCTGATCACTTGCTCTCATTTCCCATCTCTGGGTCTCAACTTCCTCTTCTGTGAAATGGGGAGGTGAGACTCAGTGATCTCTGTTGTCCCTCTTTTCCTTGAAAAACAAGAGGTTCAAGCAGGACATCTCTCCTAATCCCCCCAGGTGCTGATTCCCTGATCCCCAAGCTACCTTGTATTTACTCACATTGTATATGCTGGTACTGACTTAGTTTCTATTAATTCTGCATATTTCTATATGACTGTCCCCACTGTTAGGATATCTGCATTTTGGAAGAAGGGCTTATTTCATTCTTGGCCCTTGCATGCCCAGCACAGTGTCTGGCACACAATAGGGGTTTCATAACTGCCTGCTGATTGCTTGACTGGCCAGACAGAAAAGGAAGTTGGAGTCCTATTTGTCAGGGAGGCTGCTGAGAGGATCCCCATTCAGATCCTTGTGGGAGGCCTCTAAAGTTCCTTCCAACTCATACATGTTGTGATTCTAAGGTGGGGCCTCTTTGGGCCAGAAAGAAGGCTGGGTGCAGGAACAAGGTGGGGGGCAGCCTTGACCACCAAACTCTGGCTCTCTAGACATCAGAAGCTCCCCACGGAGCATGAAAGGGATCCACTGAAGGCAAGCCAGGCTCTGTCCTCCTTCCTGCATAGGAGGCCAAATATGTGGCACTCTCAAAGGCGAGACCAACAGACATCAAGCCTGGCCTCAGAAAGAGACCATTCCTTTTTTTTTTATTTCCAAGTTTTATTACATGCTTTGCAATAACTTTCTAGAGTATTAGTGCAAACCAACACATTAGCTTGATTGGACACCTGCCTTTCTTTTTATAATTTTTAAAAATTTTATTTGCTTTTAGTGTTCTACAGTTGCTTCCATATATCTTAGATTTTCCCCCCTCCCTCCCCCTCCTTCCCTCATCCCCCCCTCCCTCCCTGAGACAGCATACAGTTTTATATAGGTTCTATACATACATTCCTATTAAATACATTTTCACCTGAGTCATGTTACATAGAAGAGTTAAAATGAATGGGACAAACCATAAAACAAACCAAAACATAATACAGAAGAAACGATCTGCCTCATTCCATGAACAAATTCCACTGTTCTTTCTCTGGATGTGGAAGGCATTCTGCCTTATGAGACCAGAAAGGGATCATTCCTAAGGGGAAGCTGGGAAGTCCCAGCAGTGCATAGCTCATCCCTGGCCTTGACCCTAAAGCTTTATTTCTTGCCTGTCACTTTCACATCCAATTTTCCAAGGAGGAATAGACCTCCTTCTCTGGCATCCAAACCCATCCCTAGAGTGAGCCTTCCCTTCTTTCAAAGAAAAGAATCAAAATCACCAACGAATTGATCATGTCAGATACTACATTCCAAACCTGTGGTCCCCTGTCTCTCCAAAAAAAAGAACATTTCTATTTAGGGATTCAAGGAAGAGAAGGAGAAACCTTTCCTATCACCTGGCCCTTGGTGCAGGAGGAAGAGACGACTCTGAGTTACGAAACTAGGAAGCCAAAGCCAACAGGCCATCAGTGCCACCCAGAGTCACCCACAGCACCCCGCTATTCCTGGCCTCCTGGACAGAGGTCCAAGCCACTCATTCCCTAAGATCAGTGCTGCAGAAACCCCAGAATCATAAGGTTTTAGGCTGGAAGGGACCTGAGAAGATACCTAGTCTATGCCCTTCATTTTGCAGATGTGGAAGCCGAGGCCCAGAGAGGGGATTAATGAGACTTATTAACTTATTATTTATTTTATTAATTTTATTCAATTTTATTATTTTATTAAAGTAAACCAAGTTAGTAACTGGCGGAGGCAGATTCCCAGATCAGGTCTTGTGATTATCAGTCTGGTTGGTCTTTCAGCCCTGCTACAATACTGCTGCTCTAGCTCCTGGTCATCAGGCCTGTAGCAGTACTAATGTTATCAACACTGAAGTATTCTGGGAGTGAAGCACGCCAGGGAGTCTGGAGCTCAGGCTCCCCCCAAAATCCTTCCCAGGCTGCTGGGAACTGTGGCTTTGGGGAGGGGAGGGGGCCCTCCTTCCTGGAAGAGCATTGGAAAGACCTCCTAGCCCAGCGGGCAGAGCGCCAGGAAGGCCACTCTTGGCTCTGAATTTCTTTCAGTTGGGAAGACTTGGCTTTATGAAAATAGAAGTTACATCTCTGGAAAGAGTCACACGCTACGTCTGAAAGTGGCAGCAGATATTTGCAAGGGGCTTCGACAGCTACCAGGACCAGCAAAGACCTAGGGTCAGGTCTGCATGGAATTATTTGGTGCATGGCCTGGGACATGTCATCATTCCTCTGAGTCATTTCCATCTCTGAACAATATGAGATACACACTTGGATGAGCTCTGAGCTCCTGGCCAGCTTTCATATCCTTTATTCTAAGGCCTCTCTCTATTCTGACATCTCCTGTTCTAAGGCTCTTCCCCAACTCTGACATCCCCTGTTCTAAGGCCTCTCCCTACTCTGACATCCCGTGTTCTAAGGTCTTTCCTGCCCTGACCTTCCCTATTCTGAGGCCATTCCCAGTTCTGACATTCTGTGATTCTATCATGGGTCCTAGTGCTCACCTGCTCTTTAGCCCCTGCTCAGACTTGGAACAGAGAACTACTTGTTAGAGGCTCTTTTGGCCTTCTCCCCCTAGAGGAATTTGAAGTCATGAAGCTGAAGTGATTTGCTCAGAGCCACTGACTTAGTTGGTGAGAGGGCTGGGCCTCAGGCTACCCTCCCACCACCTGGGTTGGTGATACTGGCTTTATCCAGCCTCCATGGAGGCATCTCTGCCTCTCTGCCCAAAGGGAAGGGTAGAGAAGGGAAGGTAGTTTCTCCTGCCCTCAGTACCAGCTCCAGCCCCATCTCACACACAGACCCAAGTCTTCAAGTCATAGCATGGGGTGGGTGCAGGGCTGGGGCTGGCCCTCAGCTATGAGACCTTTCCTTGGCCTGAGATCCCTAAGAGATGTATCTAAGCCACTGGGGACAACCAGGTTGAGGAGGAATGTGAATGTGAAGTAGAAATGAACACGGAGGAAGTCACTGGATCATATATGTAGAGCCAGGACCCCATAATTTTACGGAGGAGGCAATTGAGTCCCAGAAAAGTAAAACAATTTGACTAGAATCACACAGTCACCAGGCTGCTAAGTAATGCAGTGGATAGTCAGGAGGACCTGAGTTCGAATCTAGCCTCAGACACTTACCAGCTGGGTGACCCTGGACAAGTCACTTCACCCTGTTGGCCTCAGTTTCCTCATCTGTAAAATGAGCTAGAGAAGGAAATGCCAAACCACTCCAGTGTCTTTGCTAGGAAAACCTGAAATGGGGCCACAAAGAGCAGGACACCACTAATTGACAAAACAGTAACATAGCCCTGAAGGGTCTGAGTCAGGATTCAAGCTTGGATCTTCCTGATTCCAAGGACAACGTCTATCTGCTACACTGCCTAGCTGCCCATGAGCAGGCAGAGCCTGCCTTCTTCTTCCTGCCCCTTGGGTCTTCACAAGCCAAGAACAGGGATGGGAAGCAATGACAACTGGGGGCAGAGGCACCCTAAGGGCAAGGACTGTCTTTTGCCTCTCTATATACCCTCAGCCTTTATGGTGCCTGGCACATAGTAGGCACTCAATCAACCTTTACTGATTGACAAGTAACTTCATAAAACCATTCTCTCAGAATCCCCAACTCTTAGAAACACTGTCCCAGGAGCCTGAAAGGCTTAGGACGCCCACACATGACATCAGAGGACCTGGGTGCTAAGCCCAAAGCTACCGCTTCTCCCCAGCGCTGGGGACCCCCTTCCCCACTGTGGGCTTCTGCATCCTCATGGCTAAAGGCTGGGCTTGGACCAGATGGCTCTAACTCCAGGTTCCTGACCCTTTTTGGCAGTCAAGCTGTAGAAGTCCACGGACCCCCAATTTAAGTTTTTAAATGCCTAAAATAAATAGCATTACAAAGGAAACCAATTCTTTAAAAAAAAAAAAAAACAACAGTTATCAAAATATTTTAAAAGCAATCTCAGGGGCCCAGGATAAGGACCCTTATTCTAATAGGTCCCTTTCAGCTCTAATCTAGGATGTTTAGAATTTAAAAATCTCAGCCTCTCACCCTAATAACTTCCATTCATACAAATCACAGAAAGAGTTAAGGTTTACAAAAGCATTTTCCTCAGAACAATCTGGCAAGGAAGACAGTTTAACCATGCTCCCCATTTCACAGATGAAGAATTTTAAGTCAGAGGACATGTGTTCAAATCCTGGTTTGAATTTAACTCAATAAACATTGATGAAGAACCTACAATGGGTCAGGCGCCATGCTAAGTACTGGCAGAAGACAGGTCCTGCCCTCAGGGGGCTCACCTGTAATAACCCTGAAGCCTCCCTGGACTTCAGCTTCATCTGTAAAAGAGGAGATGGGACTCGATGACTCTGATGGGTCATATGGGTCTATGGGGTGGGCAGAGAACGCTCTGAATTGAGGTCTTTCCCACCCCAAGTCCATGATTCTTTCCACTTTAATCTGGCATCTCTTGCACTGTCAGACTTAGTCTCCAGATCTCAGACACTCAGAAACTTGGAATCACTGAGAAAGAAGAAACTTCAGAGGCCACCCGGTCCATTACACATTCACAGACTCACAGTCATGCACATTCATGCACACACACTCACACACACATATACACACTCACATGCACACTAACACACATATAGCACACTCCTACATACAATACACATACACTTTCACATACTCATATACATAAACACACTCATACACACATGCATACTCACACTCTCACACATACATGTTATCACACACACATGCACACCCATATACTCACATCATACACACTCACACAATACGCACATGCACACACACACGTATACACATACACACACCACAGTCATTGGGTGCATGAAGCTGCTCTTAGGTGACTTCAGGGCCTGTCCACTCTGAGTGGCTCGCTGCCTGCCAAGGTGTATCACGCCATCATTAGGCATCTCTCCCTGGTAGAGAGTTCTCTTTTTCTGCCTGTGATGAGTCACCCTCCTGCCACCCCCAGACTCTGAGACCAGGGATGGGACCCACTGGGCTTCCCAACATGGGCTGGTTCCTACCAGATATCATTCAGAGCCTTGGAGGGGTGGGGAACCGGGCTGCTTGTGGGCCAGCCATCTGGTGTTCCTACATGACTGGGCGGTCCTGGGGGGGGCTCCAGCCCACAAGCTTCATCACTGGGGGCCCTTGGCCAGGACTTCACTCATTCCATCGTGGGGGTAGAGCTGAGAGAAACCAAACTGGAATGGAAGCCAGGCCCTGGGATTAACTGGCAGAAATGGGGACAGCGTAGGCGCTGGCCTCAGATGGAGTCCTGGAGAGAGAGAGGTAAGGTTGGGAGGAAGGGAACCATGAGAGGGATGCAGTCCTATGCCTTTGGACCACGTCTAAGCTGGCCTGGTCTTAGTGCCTGAGCGGTGGGCTTAGACATCCTGAATACATCTGTCCTAGAGCAGATGCTGGAGGGGGAGGGGCCTCAATAATACCCTGCAATGAATTCCACTTAAAAAAACAAAGCCATCCCCCCACCTTCCCACTTAGTGTCACCTTTGGTCCTCCTAAGACCGGCTATTCCATCTTCTACCAAATATAACTCAAGATCCTTGGGCTGCCATTCAAGGCCTGCTAGAGAGTCGCAGATCAGAAGGTAACTCAGAGTCTACACAGCCCACCCCGGAGCTGGCTGAGAATGTCCCCCACAAGAATCCTGACAGGGATCCACATGGGCAGAGGATGAGGGCACTCACTGAACATCACTGTCCTGGCCAAAGCAGCCTCTCTGCCAGGCCCACACCTGAATCAGGCCCTCTTCACCTTCTGCAGCCGGTGAAAGCCTGTGCTGACTCCCCCCAGCACCACTATTCATGGCTGCCCACTCCCGGAAAGGACTTTCCATTCGCTCTGCAGGAATCTTGCTTTTCTTGTATTTATCTGTGCCTGCGTCCCTTCCCACAACAGAAAGTGAGCTCCCTGAGGTCAGCCACCTCTGTATCGGCCATGCTGAGCGCTGAACCTGGCACATCGTGTAAATGAATGAAAGAATGAACCACTAGCCATTCCTTTCTTCATGAAGCCTGAGATCACATGACTTTTGGGAGGAGACTCCCACTGAGCAGGCAGGCCATCTACTCAGGCCTCTCTGTTCCCTCTCACTCAGTCCCTATCCCTCTGGGATTCCACCTCACTCTGAGGCTACTTGTTATACCATGTCATCCCTGATCACCTTGTAGCACACACACTCTGGGTGGACAGGTCAATCAACAGACATTTATTAAGCACCTACTATGTGCCAGGCACTGGGCTCCATCCCCTACTCCAAGAACTCCTTCTTCCTTGAATCTCCAGCTGCTGAAACCTTACCCATCAGTCACAGGGCCAACCCCAATGCTGCCTCCTCCAGGAGCCTGCTCTGATTCCCCGATAGCCTTCTCTACCCTGTGAGCGCCATGCAGGACAATCAGCGTTCCCTCCTCCGGTGCAGACTCTTTGCAGACTGTTGTTCAATTGTTCCTCAGCCAGAGCCAATCCCCAGGGACCCCAATACTACAGCACTTTACCATTTCCTTCTCCAGCTCATTTTACAGATGAGGAAACTGAGGCCAACAGGGTGAAGTGACTTGTCCAGGGTCACACAGCTAGGAAGTGTCTGAGCCCAGATTTGAACTCCTGAAGATGCAGGCCCTGCACTCTATCCACTGTCCTGTCTCTGATGATTACAAAGAAGCATTTGACTTAGTTCAGCACAACTGGTCCTTAGGGGCCCTCCTCCAGCTTGGAGCACCCCCCACCACATACACACTCACCTGTTGAAATCCTGCAGACTTCCTCAATGGGTACATCCCCCGTGATGGCTTTGTTCAATTATCTTCTGGGTTCTAACAGCATAGAACCATAGAACTTAAACCCAGAAGGGGCCCAATAGGCCGGCATCTTATCCCTTATCTTACCAATGAGGAACTGAGGTCTAGAAAGGGCTAGAAAGAGACAGATAGAGGATTTGAACCCAGACCCTCTGCCTCCAGACTCAGTTCTCTTTGTACCACACCATGAGAGGGTCAGAACTGGAAAGAAGCTTAGGAGGCATCTAGTCTCACCTCCTTTATTTCTGCAAATGAGGAAACTGAGGCCCAGAACATGGAATTGATTTTCTCAAGTTCATATATGCTGGGATCTCAGATTTAGAGCTAGAACCAGAGAGATCATCTTGTCTCATCGCATTTTTCAGATGAGGAAACTGAAGCCCAGGGAGTCGACACAACATGCCTGAGGTCACCAAGGGAGGAAGCAGCAGATCTGAGTTCTCTGACTCCAGAGGCAACATTCATTGGAGGTTTTATGGAAGGGCATTGGTTGTAACATAGAGAGAAGGATCACCACTCCCGCCCCCTGGGAGCCCCTGAGCTGCATGGGAGAAGGCAGATCCTCCTCCTTGGAGGTCTTCAGGTAGACTCGGGACATTAGAGCAGGAACTGCTTTCCGACATGAGTTGGGCAAAATGAGACTGGGGTCTCTTCCAATCCTAAAGTCTGTGATTCTTACACCTCTTACTTGAGTGTAATCTCCTTGGGAACAGGGACTGGGTCTTGTACATCTTTGCATCCAAGCAGAAGTGGTGCTTTACCAGCAATTTTCATTTGAAAACAAGCAAAATAAGCTGTATATAATGATCACCAAATTACAGATGAGGAAACAGATTCAAAGAAAGGAAGCAATGTGAGATCATCACATCTGGGAGGGCCCAAGGCTGCCTGACTTGGATCAGAGGACTTTCCTTCAAATATCTGCTGTGTATGTGACCTTGGGCCTCTGTTTCCTCATCTGTAAAACAAGATGGCCTCTGAAACCCCTTCCAGAAAAGAGGACCTAGTCATCTTGTTTTACACTGGAGAGGTAAATAATCCATAGGGATCAACCAGGACTGGAAAGAGGAGGGTCTTGTCACTACAGGGGCCCAAACTCCACCAGGAAGGATGAGAGACTTTTGTTTCTGAAACAATGGCCTTTTATGTGAAATGTTGAGGAAGGTCATCGATAAAGCCAGAAAGTATCTAGAGGGACCTAAAAGTTGGGTCAGCCGTGGCCAGCACCAGAAGTAGATTCGCGCATGGCCAGGAGGTCCAACCCTGCATGCTCAAATGATGCCATCTCTGTGTTATACTACCAAGGAGGTCTTTGGGCAAAAACAAGTATTAAAGAGACCATCCATCCGAGGGAAGGATGAAGAAAAAGGTCCAGTGGAGTAGAGGAGAGTAGTGGAGAAATGGAAAGGGAGGAGAGAAAAGTGGTGGGAGAAGAAAGGAGAGAGGAAATGGGAGAGGGAAAGGAGGAGGGGAGGATGATGCCTCTTTATTTCCTCAACACTCAGCACAATTCCCAGAACCTGGAAGATGTTGTGTTTTTGGCTCCAGACCACCACAATAAAATGAATCTCATAATAACACGAGTCACATAAATTTTTTTGTTTCTCAGTGCAAATAAAAGTTATGTTTACACTGTACTCTACCCTACTAAGTATACAATGGTATTATGTCTAAAAAATAACATGTTTTAATTAAAACAATACTTCATTGCAAAAAAAACTGCTATCACCTGAGCCTTCATCAAGTCATAATCTTTTTGGGGTGGAGGGTTTGTCTCAATGACAATGGCTGCTGATGGATCAGGGTGGTGGTTGCTGAAGTCTGGGCTGGCTGAAGGCTGTCAATTTCTTAAAATAAGACCACAATGTGGCTTGCCCCATTGATTGACTCTTTCTTTCATGAAAGATTTCTCTGTAGTAGGAGATGCTGTTTGATAGTATTTTATTCAGAGTAGAATTTCTTATAAAATTAGAGTCAATTCTCTCAAACTCTTCCACAGCTTTCTCTATAGGTTTATATAACATTCTTCAATACTGTTGTATCACAGGGAATAGGGCAGCCAAGGAGACGGAGAGAGACAGGAAGGGGACACAGTTGGTGGAGCAGTCAGAACACACATCATTTATCGATTCAGTTCATTGTCTTATATGGGTGTGGTTCATGAAGCCCTAAAACAATTACAGTAGAAATATCAAAGATCATTGATCACAAATCATGAAAGTTTGAAATATTGCAAGAATTACCAAAATGTGACACAGAGATATGATGTCAGCATATGCTGCTGGAAATATGGTGCCAATAGACTTGCTCCATGAAGGGGTTGCCACAAATTTGCAATTTGTAAAACGAAACAAACCGCAATATCTGTGAAACACCGTGAGTAATTCATCGTGTAAATGTTCAATGAGGCGCTAAGGGGCACCACGGTGCACAAAGTACTGGACCTAGAATCCCTGAGTTCAAAGCCAGCCTCAGATACTTCCTAGCTGTGTGATACTGAGCTTGTCATTCAACCTTTGTCTGCTTCAGTTTCCACTGTGAAAGGGGGATAATAATACCACCTCCTCCCCAGAGTAGTTGTGGGATAAATAATATAATATTTCTAAGGCAATTTACAAACATTTTGCTATTGCTTGGTCATTTTCAGTTGTGTCTGACCCTTCATGACCCCATTTGGGGTTTTCTTAACAGAGATACTGGGGCGGTTTGCCATTTTCTTCTGCAGCTCATTTTACAGAGGAGAAAATTGAAGCAAACAGAGTTAAGTGACTTACCCAGGGTCACATAGCTAGGAAAGGTCTGAGGCTGGATTTAAATTCAGGTCTTCCTTACTCCAGGCCTGGCACTCTATCCACTGTACAAAGGCTTTAGAAATGCTAGCCATTATTATTGCTACTACTACTAATAAGTTGTTTTTGGCCGAGAGGAAAGGAATAGGAGGGAGAGGGAGGAAGAGGAAAGGAAAAGAGGGAGTGACTGAGAGGCAGAGGAAAGGGGAGGGAACGAGGAAAGGGCAAGAGGGGAGGGGAAAAGTTAAAACTCCTTGAGGACGGAGCATCTCCCCTTTTTCTTTGCTTCATCTTAGAGCAAGCACCTAATTGATTCTTATTGATTGGTTATAGATGTAGAGAGGGAGCAGGGAGAAGGAGGTGAGGAGGAGAGCAGGGAATGAGGGAGTAGGGGGACAACAAGAGAGTTTGAGTGGATTCCAACATGGCGGAGGCCTTGGAGTCAGAGGCTCTGTCCCTTTGTGCCATCACAGGCAAGTCTGTATGTTAAAAAAGAGCTGAGGAACTACCGTGGTCTGCTGAGGGCCACCCCTCCAAGGACGCTCCCGGGGAAGCTACTTGGGGGGCTCTGTTCTGCACTACAGACATGCTGGAATGGCTTTTCACCCACCACCCTTCTCTCCACTGCCCTGTGGAGCCTGTGCATTTTCGAGTCTTTTGAAATGGTGAAGCTCTATGATTCATAGGCACAGATCAGAGAGAAAATAGGATGAGAAACAAAATAAATCTCCCTGCCTAGTTCCTTGCAACTTCTCAGGAAGGAAACAGAACGTGCTGGGGAAACATTCGGGATTTGGAGGTGGAGATGGGGGGTTCAAAACCTAACTGCAAAAAGTAGGGGAGGTATTCAACCAACTCATATGACCTCTCTGGCCCTCAGTTTCTGATATAGGCGGGGGCTGAACTAGGTCTCTGAGGACTCTTCTAGCACCAAGTCTATAAGCCCAAGCTACGTTGGCTACTTGGGAGTTTTCTCAAGGTATGAACCCCTGTTCACCCCAGTTATAAGCTTTTACTCCTAAAACTCAAGTCAGATTTGAGAGGGGTCTTCGAACAGAGAATGAGAGCTAAGAGGGGCCTCAGAACCTATTAGTCAGAGCTTGGCAGGGTTTTAGAATAGGGAACATCACAGCTGGGAGGGGCCTTAGAACAGGGAAGGTCAGAGGTGGGAGGGGTCCTCAAATATGGAATGTCAAGGCTGGGAGGACCCTAGAACATGGAATGTTAGAGTTGAAGGGTCATTAGAATAGCAAACTATAAAGCTGAGAGTAACCTCGAAACATAGAACTCCAAGGGACATTAAAACTTAGAACATAAGAGACAAAATATTCCTCCAATCTCATCTAGCTTAACCTTCTTATTGTAAAAACCTTGAAAGAAGATGTGATTTGCCCAAGGTCACCCAACAAGTGGGCAGCCAGAGCAGCTCTCAGGCTCCCAGCACTAAGCCAAGTTGTCCCCTCAGGGATTCACCCACCAGGACTTCTCCCACCATCTGTGGTTGGGGTGAGGTTGGATGCTCTTCTGCATGACCGGCTGCTTCCTGGAGCAAAACTTCAAGTCTAGACCAGACGTGTTCCTGGGCTGCTTGAACGCACCCAGCCCAGAGAAGGAGGAGGGGTTGGGCATTGGGGGAAGCCTTTGCAGACACCCCACTCTGGCAGTTCTGGGCCATGAATCAGGAAGATGACTCAAGAACAAAGTCTTGTCACTGGAAGGATATGCAGGGGGATGGGGGATTGAAGGAGAGCTGAAGCCTGAGTCAGAGCAGAGAGAATAGGGAATGTCAGAGCTGAGATGGATCTTAGAACAAAGAAGGTGAACCTAAAAATGTCAGAATTAGGAGGGACTTTAAAAGCTGGAAAGTCTGAGCTGGGAGGGAACCTTAGAACCTTAAAGGTCAGAACTGGGAATGTCCGACTTAGAACGAGTCTTAGAACATGATAAGTCAGGGCTGAGAGGAACTGGACATATCATTTAGTCTAACAACCTCATTTTACAGAAGAGAAAATTGAGTCAGAGACAAAAGTGACTTGCCCAAGGTCACTCAGCCAGTCAGTAGCAGATGCAGGATTCAATCCGTCTCTACTGACTTCCATTCTCTTAGTTCCTGACAACATAACTAAGTTTAGAAATGCAGTTTTTCTTCCTGACAGGTGGAACCAGACATCATGAGAACCCTGGGGTGCTCTGGCCTGCCCTTGAAGGCCCTTCTCCGTCCCACTCCAGCCTACTCATCTTTCCCTCTACTGAACAATTTTATGAATTCTCTTCCCACGCTCTACACGTCAGCTAACCTATGGGACTCCCAGCTAGACTTCGTCTAGTTTGACACTCCTTACATCACACAATCCATCCCCCAAACCTGCTCTTGCCCCTGCTGCCCCTGGAATCTTTATCTTCTCTCCTCCAAGAAGCCTCAGGCCCTTATCCCCAGCCTTGCACCCATGTCTCCATCATTCACTTGAGTTTGCTGTGAAGGAGGCTCTAGTATGCCAGGGATCTGAAGAGAAAGGAAAAATTTATATTTACTTTTCTGGGTATAAGTCATATCTGCCTTGCAGACTGTAAGTTCTCTCAGGGCAGGAATAGTTTCATTTTTCTCCCTTGCCTCTCCAGTATGACAGTACATAAAGAACCTGCCTCTGCTACATATGGGCTATGTGACTCTAGACAAATCACATCACTTCTCAGAACTCCGAGAAGCTCTATAGTGATACAAGCTACAGAGAAGGTGCTGGTCTACACTGACAAAGGGAATTTCTTCATGGGGGATTCTCTGCATCACTGGCATCAAAGGCCTAGACACCAAAAAGTCACCAAGACCTAACTCGGTACCTTGAGGGGCAATTCCTCAATAATTATTGAGTCGAATTGAGGGGGAGACCACCGTTGTTGTGAATCTAGAGGAAGGACTTGGAGTCAGATGATTTCCTTACTTCTGTGAGGCCCAGATAAATGATCACTCTCTCTCTCCTTTCTCTCAGATCTTGTCTTGGCCCTCTCCTCTGCCCTTCTTGCACTCTCCATGGCATCATAGTTACTTTTGTTCCCTCTGCCATTTTAATGTACTCTCAGGGAAAGAAGGATCTTTGTCATTCCTTTTGCATGACCTATGCAGATCACAAGGCTCTGTATATATAGCAGTCACTTAGAAGGGCAGAAGTATATTGCATCAAGCAGAGAATATTTGTGCTGGCCACACTCCTGTCTCACACTCCTCTCTTCTTTTTGAAGATAAGAGACAGGGAGGAAAGAAGGGAAAAAGCAGAAGAGAATGAGATGGCCATAAATATATAAATAAATTATTGAAACTGTGAGTGTAAATGGGGAAGACTCACCCAGAAAATGGAAGAGGACAGAAAAATAAATTAGAAAGCAGAATCTAACAGTCTGTTGTGTGTGAAAACACGCATGAAGATTCACATAGATTTCAGATAAAGGGATGAAATAAAATACTTTATACTTCAACTGAACACACAGGAAGCATGTAATAAAATATCTGGTCACAGAAACACAGAATCTCTGAGCTGGAAGGTCAGGCATTGTCTCCCCCATTACAATAGGAGCTCCTTGAGGGCAAGGGGCTGTTTTTGCTTTCTTTTTTGTGTCTCCAGCACTTTGTATCGACTGGAATATAGTAAGCACTTAATAAATGCTTGATCAGAAAGGCATTTAGTCCAATCCAAACCTGAGCATAAATCCTCTCTAATGACATCCTCACCTGGGTCCCACATTTTAGAAAGGGCATTGATGAGCTTAGGGGTGTCCGTGGGAATCCAACAGTGAAATCATGCCATGAAAATATTAGCTGAATGAACTGGGGAAGAGAAGACTCAGGAGAGATGCAAGGGCCATCTTCAATAATCTGAATGGCTGCCAAGTGGGAAGAGGATGAGAAGGTAGATCCAGGAGCAGTGAGGAAAATGGTGGAGAGGCAGAATGAGACTTGGCACAAAGGAAAATTTCTAAAAAATGAGCACTATCCTAAAGGGGAATGGGCCACCACCAGAAGAGCAGAGTCTTCCTCCTTGGAGTCTTCAAGTAGAAGCTGAGCAAATGTTGGCAAGACTGTACAGGGGGCTCCCATTCAGCTACAGGTTAAACCAAATGAAACCTTCCAACTCGGAGATTCCAGAATTCTGGGGCCATTTGGCCTCTTTTTTGGAGACCTCCAAGGCCTTCTTCACTACCTCAAATGTCAAACTGAATTGAGGGCTCAAAGTCTCTTTTGACCCTTAGACCCAAAGGCTCCAGACCCCAGGCTTGTGTCCTGAGGCTCTTAGGTCACTATTTAGTGACATCCCCACAAGTCATACCCTTTCCATAGCCCCAACCCAGAGCCCCTTAAAGTTTCAAACTTGGGACATCTCCAGTTTTGTATTTGCCAAGAAGTTAGGGAAACAAGCGGCCCTCTATTCTTGACTCTGACGTCTAGAGCCAGCTGGAATGCATTTGGCTATCCTCAGGCCAGTCCACAGAGCAGAGTTCATAGGTTCAGCCATTGCACCCTGTTCTCCACCACCATCACCCCTCTCCAAAAAATGTAACAAGTGGATTCTTCTTTGCCCCACTCCTGATGTTTGTCCTCTGAAAGCTGGTATGAGTCCTTCCACACTTTCTTTACTTGGCCTCAAGCCCTAAGAAGGCTCCAGGACCTGGAAAATCTGAAACTGAGCATAGCCTAGAACCTGCATGAGGTACCAGATTGAGAAAGATAGAGAGAAACAGAGTCTGTCATGCTGAAGAACAAAGACAATGGGAGAAATGGAGAATAATAGGAAAAGGGAACAAAACACCAACAAACAAATGGAAAGAAAAGGAAACACCGAGAGGTAAGGTGGACATGGAAGAAACAGTGGGTGAGGCAGCAGAGACAAAGACAGAGAGAAGGAAGGGGTAGAGAGAGAGAAACAGACAACGATAAAGAAAAGGAGGGAAACCAACAGAAAGAGACGGATGGATAGACAGCAGGGACATAGCGAAGACAGAAGGGAGACCAAAGTGAAAAGAGAAGGCAAAAGCACAGGGAGACGGATGGAAAGGGAGAAAGAGACAGACAGATGGATCTGGAGAGAAACTGATTCAAGATGAGGAAGAGAAGACAGAGGAGGCCTCTGTTCCTGGCCGTGGCCCAGGCCCTGTGGCTTCCAGGCGCCTGATCAAAGAAACACTGTCCCTTGATATCAACTCCAGACCTACATATGTCCTGCTGTTGCTCCTTGCTAGCATCTGGCTTCCCTAGGGGAGAACTCAAGGGAAAATTCTGTTTGCCAGGCTTCCTCCATGGACTCTGCTCTCTCCTCCTTCCTCTGCTACTGTGCTCCCCCAACATACCAGTCCTCATCCTCTGCCTCTCTGCTGGTCACCCTGGCTTCTGCCTTGCTCCTCTCTCTCTCTCTCTCTCTCTCTCTCTCTCTCTCTCTCTCTCTCTCTCTCTCTCTCTCTCTCTCTCGTTCTCTCCTTCTCTATCTCCTCTCTCTCCCTTTTCTCTCTCTCCCTCCTTCTCTCTCTTCTCCCACCTTGAGAAACCCAGATGGAACTATTTCAGAATTCCCAGAGATTCCAGGCACTGCTCAGGATCCAGAGGCCTAAAAGACCAAGAGACTCCAGAGACCTCAAAACCCTACCCATATCCAGAACAGGGGATGTCCCTAAAGGAGGAATGCCCTCTATGAGCATAAAATCTACCCCAACAGCACTTGGATTTCAAATACTCTCACAATTGGAAGGGCTGTAAGGGTCATCCCACCCAAGAATTTCAAATTTCCACTGCATCCAACTTATGGAAGACTTTCCAGTTAACAGTACTCTGCCCTGAGGTCCAAGAAATTAGTCGCTGGAGAAACAAGTCTATGAGAAAAGAAACAAATAACTTGAATAACAGATGTACAAGACTAGAGAGCTACAATCTAGAAACTGAGGAAGAATTTTGGATGAAGATGATGATTTAATCCATCATTCTTTATTTTAAGGACCTTCCCAGCCCTGACATCCCCTGTTCTAAAGTCCCTCCCAGCCTGACCTTCATTGCCTAAGGTCCCTCCCAGCTCTGACATTTCTTGGGGGGTTTTTAACACTTCAGTGACTATTTTATTGACCTTTTAATAGAAAACAGGACTTTATTTGCCATCATACTTCTGCTGGTATTAGCACATGGCTTCTACTTTGCCAAGTCTGGGTTTGGCTCTGATGCTGCTTGCCTACAGGGCTTCCCCATGATTCTGAACCCGGGTCTTCCAGCACCACACAGACCTCCAAGCCATAGATGCTGATGCTTGGGCTGCATTTAATCCCCAGACTGATCTGCTCTTGGAGCCCAAAGTCAAGGTTGTCTGAGAAAGTTATTTTTCCTAACTTCATATTCCCATACCTTCAGCCTCTTCTCCAGAATCTCTTCAGCTTTGACTCCATAGACTGTACAGTAAACTGCCTTCTTTTCATTTCTCCAAATTCCAAAAGATCTGACAATACTGAGCTCTGGAGAACACTGGGGTTTGGTGGGGGAGCTGTTCCAACACTCTGGTGGCCAGGGCATCTGGTCCCCACTCTCCCCAACACAGATGCTAAGGCAGAGTTTTCAGAGGCTCAGGTCCTGAGTGGGGATTTGCTTTTCACCCTGATCTTGTGCAACAATGGCAAACCAGAAGAAAGGATATTCCCTGATCTAGGGCCCTCCCAGCTCTGACATTCCCTGCTCTAAGGCCCTCCCAGTTCTGACATTTTCTATTCTTAGAGCCCTCCCAGACCAATATTCCAAAGGCACTACTATCAAGATGAGTGTCCCATGCAGTGGAACAGTAAGGTAGAAGGATCACTGAGATCTGTGTCAGGAGACCTGGGTTCAAATCCTCCATCTGACTCTTGATCAGTATGTATCATTTCACAGATTATGTGCCTGCCTGAATTGTTTGCAAACATGACAGGGGATCACACAGAGGGGCCCTTCTTGAGGCAGCATCTCCCTGGGCTCAGCTTTCCCCGGGCCCACGTTTCTTGTTCTAAGATACCCCCTACAAGGCCATGAGCTCATTGGGGGCGAGGAGCACAGTCTAAATGCAGTTATAATAGTCACAGATAAATATGCTACGAGGTCAGCACCTCTGCCCTAATCCTCCTCCACCCCTGTCTGGGTATCTCCTTTCACTCTTTACCTTGTATTATATTTACCTTGATTTGCTAGACATCCTCTCCTCCAGACCCCAGACTGTAAGCACCTGGAGGGCACAGATTGCATGTCACTAGGGTCAAGTAGTCTTTTGTATGTAATGAGCATTCAACGAATGTTTGCTAAATGTAGAATACAATGAGTGCCCAGCTCCACACATGTATTCACAGATGTATGCCCAAGGGGATCAACATGCACACTTGCCCAGGGCCCTCCAAGATGGCTCTCACTCCTCCTAGGTTTGTGAGGTCATGCATCTGCAGCAGGGAGGGATGCACTGCCTCCTTTTATAGACAAGAGGCCTATTAACTGGGATTAAATAACTTCTATGGCACTGAAATGGGGCCAAGTCAGGCTCCACTCCATCAGTGGGCAGATTCCTAGATTTCTCTCCACATCCCAGAGAGATCAATGCAGTCAACTCTCCAACATCCACAGTGGCAGGAAAGCCTGAGTCCTGCCAGAAAGCCAAGCTGAACAATCCCCAAAGCAGTGCACCATGACCCAGCTGAGCTAACAGGATCAGGGAAGCAAACAACTCAAAAATCATCAAACCAAGAGAATTTTAAAGATCATTATATCTTGGGATCCATGGAATTGCACAATCAATGGAAACACAAAGTCATGGAATTGTAACACCACAGAACCAGCACTTTCAAGCTAACTATTTCACCCTCAGGGCTCCATTAGCATTTCAAACTTGATCCATCCAAAACCAAACATCTTTTTCCTCCGAGTTCTCTTTCCCAAACTCTCTTTTTTCAAAGAAGGTCCCTCAGTCTTCCCAGTTTCCTAGACTCTCAACCTTGGAGTCATGTCTTCCTGTCTTGGACCACCTCAATGCAAACAGTGTTCATCCCACATCACACCTGACAGCATGAAGCACCCTCAAACTCCACCTCTCTCAGATGGCGCCCTCCCCAGACCTCTTCCTCAACCATCTCTATGCCTCTCCATGGAATCACCAATGTCCCAAGTTCCCAGGCTCATAACCTTCTAGTCTCCTCTGACTCTCCCAGGGTCCTCACCCACCTCATGACCTCAGTCATCACATTGTATCATTCCAGGTTCCAAAATCTCTCTTCTCTCTGTCCCTTCCTCTTCTCTCCAGCTGTCCCACCCTGGTCCAGACCCTCACTCTCTCCTACCTGCTCTGTTTTGCCCTCCTGGCTTCTGTGATGCTGTAGCCCAGACCAAGAAGACAAAAGCCAGGAGGTCAGAGCATGAGAGAGCCCAGCTCCTACCTGTTCAGATGAAGCCCAGGGTGGGTTGATGGGTTGGTGGCAAGAAGGAAAGAGTCTCAAAGGATATGGATTGCACACCATCTTGATGCACCAGTTTCGAGGGCTGGTGGTTTGCCTGAGACAAAAAAAGACCACAGGGGCCAGGTCCGGGTGTGGGATGTCAGGATCAGTGCTAGTGCCAGGCTCCTGGGCTGGCGAGGAGGGCGGTGTCCGTGGTTGGGGCTGCTGCTCCATGACTCCACACTCTGAGGCCAGATCCGGAACTGAAGATCCAGGGGGCAGGGGACTGGGATTCCAGGCAGCAGCAGGCAGAACACACTCCGCCATATCAGCACTGAGCAGGGAGCCCTGAAGGAGATCCAGACAGGGAAACGTATGAGAAGGACGCTTTCTGCTACAGCATCCCCTTCAGGGGATCAAGGTAACCTCAGGCAACTCCCTTCTCACAGCCCAGGCCTAAACATTCAGCCAGCTGAATAACCAAAAGCCAGTGGAGAATCCAAGAACCACAGAATGTAAGGCCCTCAGAACAAGGGATGTCAGAGCTGGGAGGATCCTTAGAACACAGGAAACTTCTAGGACAAGGAATGTCAGGACTAGAAGGGCCCTTCAAACAGGAAATGCTAGGGCTGGAAATGATCCTAGAACATACAAATAATGGAACTGGAAGGACCATTAGATCCTAGGACGTAGGCCTGTAAAACCACATGCCATTAGAGAGATTAGAGTTTAGAAAGATTGACCTGGAAGGCTTGGAAACTGTGTTGTGCACCTGCTCATCTGTCCTTAAGGGCAGTGCCCACCCCATCCCTCCAGTACCTATCCCTCCTCTTTCCCTACCATCCACTCTTCTCCCCAAGGGCCTGGCTTTCTAGGGGCCCACAGTTTGAAGGAACAGCTCTTGGGGGAGGGGCCCCATGGCCCTCATGGTGAAGATCGGGGGAAGATATAGCTGTACCTCAGCCAGCTAGCCCTCTTTACTTCCCATGAGTGTGTAGGCCACTACCAGTCACCGCCTGCCTCCCAGGGCTGGACAGCCTTAGTACCTGCTTCTTACAGGTCTCCAACACCAACTGTGAATGACTGCACTGGCTGTGCCCAGGTCATCCCCTGCCCACACAGTCCTAAATCTTCCTGCCTATCTACCTGGGGGCAGAGAGAAGGGAGAAAGAGAGCCACAGGTCACTCTCCTCCAGCTCTTTATGGTCCACAAAGACGATTTCCTCACAACAGCCCTGTGGTGGGCAAGGATCATTTCCCCATTTCAGAGATGAGAAAACTGAGACTCAGAGAGATTAGACTGCCACCTGGCTTATCCATGATAAAGCAGGGATCAGAATACAGGTCCTTTGGAGGAGACAGTGGCAAAAACTCTAAATTTGGAGTCCAGGAACCTGGGTTTGAATCCCTGTCCAGCCACTCCCTGCCTGAGTGACCTTGAGCAAGTCTCTTTGCTTTTCTGGGACTCAGAAAAATGCTGAATTAGACAACCAGCAACGTCCCTTCCAGCTCTCAGTCAAGGATACTATGGACCCATCTTCCTGATGCCTTAGTGGAAAATGTCAGGGTGGGGCAAAGATAGAAATCCAACATGGTGTTGGTGCCTCAGGCCCTGCCTCTCCCCACACCCAGATGCCCTTGTCTGGTTGAGTATCAATCAAACAAATGACAAGCACTAATTAATCACCTACCAGGTGCCAGGCACTACATCCTGTAGAGAGAGCCAGCTTTGGAGCCAAGAAGATCTGGGTTCGAATTTTATCTCTGACGGGCATTGGCTGTGTGATCCTGGACAAGTCACTTGACCCCTTTCATGCTCTTGGCCACTCTCTGAGAAACTAATTTGCAGAAGAGGTACTGATCCACACCTGCATAGGGAGTTTCCTCACTGGGGATCCCCTATACCAATGAAATCACTGGTGCCAGGCTGAGTGCTGAGCTGGGACTGGGCATGGAAGGGAAAGAGGAGATTCCCATAAGGCAGATGGAAAGGAATGCATCCTGGAGGAACCTCCATTCCATGAGGGCAGGAAGTGATAGTAATTCCCAGCACTAACCTAAGGTGTTGGGGTTTGCAGAACACTGCGGGCCTCACTACAGCCCTAGGAGGAGGCGCAGTTGTTACCCCCACTTTTAGAAGAAGAAACTAAAACTGAGAGAATTGATTGGTCCTGGGTCACACCAGGACGCCAAGTATCAGAGGCAAGATTAGAACTCAGATCTTCCTGACCCCAGTCCATTGCTCTCTACTGACTGGCCAGTTCTAACCCAAGCACAAGACAGAAGAGTCTGCACACTTCCTCCCCCCACAAACACCAGGCCCTTCCCCCATTTGCCCACACACTCCTCATACCCACATTTACCAGCCCTGCTGAGTTCAGGCCCCCTGCATACACCCCACACTCTCACCAGGCCCACTCAGGAGGCCCCCTCGCTCCCCACCCTCTGTTTGTCTCAGACCCCCCGACAGCAACACCCCCATGTTTAGCCATACACACACACACACACACACACCCCCATCCATTTGCCCTCATAATACATATTGGTTTTACACATACACACACACACAGACATGCACACACATACACTTATCCTCCTAATACATATTGGTTTCACACACACACACACACACACACACACACACACACACACACACACACACACCACTCTTCCCTAGTCCCAAGTGACCCATAGCCATGGAAACAGTTCACCCCAACCACAGATAATGGCCCACAGACCTGGCAATCACAGTCCTGGAGGGGTGCTAAGTTTCCCCCACCCCTTCACTCAGGGCAGCGGGGACATTCCCAGCCCCATATGGAGACCTACATGGCCCAGTGGACTTCAGGATCCAATCTATTGGCTCTTGCTTTCTGCCCCACCCCAGCTCTGCCTGTGGGATCTCATCTCTGACCAGCTCACAGCCTCAGACAGTCCCCTGAATGCTCCTAGGTTCTTTCCCAGTCTGTGTCAGGGCAGCAGGGCACATCAGCCCCAGCTCTGGCCTCTTCTCTTGCCTTGGTATACCTGGCCAGGCCAGGCCCCAATGCTTGGCAGTATCCCTGATGGCGCCAGCCTGTCAGCTCCTGTTCCCCACCAGCCCACGCAGAGACAATGCGCTTTCTCTCCCTATTAGTGTAAACCTTCCACGTCAGAAGCTTGTTGCTACTTCTGCCCAGAGCAGAGGAGAAGGAGGAGAAGAAAGGGGTGCACCTTGCCAGAGTCCCTGGGTTCCAGGACAGACCACTCAGCAGATGGCAGCTGGTAGCCAGCTGGCATTGTGGGAGGAAAGGCCAAGGAGGACTCCCCTGAACCAGCACTGGGGAAGCCCAGTGAGGGCCAGAGCATCATCCTCTGGGCCTCCATGGGACTGATTGTGCACAGGTCTTGTGGGGATGAAGCTTTGGCAGCCTACTCCACTTTTGCGTCTGTGAAGGAGGGAACCCCCCAGTGCACCTTGGACTCGCATGGATGGGAGGTCTACTTGTATGCATACATACATACATACACATTCATGTGGGCATTGGGAGCATTTGGGCCATAGGTATTCACTCACCTGTGTGTTCACAGGACTTGTGTGTAGTTGTGGATAGGTGGGTATGACCTTGTGGCTGCTCAGTCACATATGACACTGGGTATGTCTGCCATGTGCACGTATATGGACATATACACTCATCTATGTTGGGAGATGCAAACATGTGTGAGGACCAGTACCAGGAGCACAGAGTCTTGGCTGTGGCAATCAGCACTCAGGGAGGGCCTTCCTGCTTGGATCATCACAGAGTATTACAGCCAAGAGGGACCTCAGAGGGCCTCAGTCCAACCTTTTCACTTTATAGAGGAGGAAACTTAAGGCCTAGAAAGGGAACTGACTTGGCCAAGGTCATGCAGCAAACTGTTCCCAGCTGAGAGTCCTCACTCTACCTAATCAACATCCCTTGCTCTAAGCTGCCACCCACCTAGGACATTCCCTGTTCTCAGGCCCCTCCCAGCCCTGACATTCCTGGTTCTAAGCTCTAAGACACCGAGAAGGATCCTGCTCAAGCAGGAGCGTGGAGCCTGACCCTCACCTCCAACCAGCACATCAGAGCGGGGAGGGGCCTGTATATCTAGTAAGTATCTATTCTAAACCCATAGTTATATGGAAGCCTAGATCTCTGGGGAAGACATATTTGCTCTATTCCAAGAGAATTCATTCTACTTTGGTAGAGCTAAGCTAAGGCCAGATGAAACGTGGCTAGGATTTGGAATTACTGTCTGAAAGCACTGGCTACAAGTCATGAAACAAGGATTAGACGGTTGTCATACAACTCACTCACATTTCCCAAGTATACTTGGGTGAGG
Source organism: Bettongia penicillata ogilbyi (assembly GCA_023548195.1). Taxonomy (NCBI): domain Eukaryota; kingdom Metazoa; phylum Chordata; class Mammalia; order Diprotodontia; family Potoroidae; genus Bettongia; species Bettongia penicillata. The sequence goes on along the minus strand of JAJHZJ010000150.1, from coordinate 5,749,433 downwards.
TTGAACACTAGGACCTCACCTGCCATTTTGGGCTTAGGGAAGACTAAATCCCAGTATGATACGATTGTAGAATTCTGAGTTAGAAGAGAGACCTGAGGCCATCTTGTCCAACCCATTCATTTTACAGTGGAGAAAATTGAGGCCCAGAGAAGGGAAAGGACTTAGGAGAACAGCTGGTCCAATCTTCTCCTTTTACAGAGGGAGAAACTGAGTCTGATGGGGTGAAGAGACTAGCCATGGGACAGTCAGGCCTTGATCCCAAGCCCAGGAGTTTTTCTACTCTAACATGGGGAAGGACTTCTTCAGCTTCTCTTTGAGATACCCACGGGTCAGAAAAAGGAAAGGACTTGGTCAAGATCACACAGCTGCTTAGTTGCAGAGCTGGGATGGACCCTGGTCCTCCAGCACAGAGCTCATTCCACAGGACAAGCCTTTAGGAAACCCTCATCTCCCTACATCTTCCCTTCTCCAGGGGAAATGCAATATTTGTAAAGTGCTTTGCAAATTTTAAAAACTCTAAACAAATGTATGGTTATTATTCCAAAACAAACCCTGCCCCCTTATTTCAAGTGCCTCTTTACTCATCAACAAGACACATCTTAAGAGTGTTAATAAGCAAAAGTTAACTTATCCTGGAGGGTAAAAGGGGAAACCTAGCAAAGAACAAGCAGGCTACTAGTTCCATTCTCTCCATCCCCAGTTCCATCCCTCCCCTCTGGCAGCAGAAACTATGGAGAGTTCCCAATTGTGGAACCAAATGACCAAACCCTGGAAGTGGTAGGGGTATCTGAGGCCAATGCCCCCACTCCCAGGAGAAAGTGGCAGAAATCATCCATGGCCCTGGGGACCACCATATGCCAGGGAGCACCGGGACCTCTCTTGATTGCCTGAAGACTACCCTTGGCTTGGACATTCTACAGAAAGTTTGCCAATTGTAGACAAGGCCTTCCAGGGTCCTGTGGAACCAAAATCAGCTTTATCCCTGCAGGAGACATTGGGGGAAAGGCAAGAACATGACTGGAAAGTTAAATAGAAACCAATTTTCTACCTGGGCTAATTACACTGGGTTAGTGGAAGGACTGGAAGGATACGTGCGAGCCACAAAGGAAGATGCAAACAGGGCCAGTCTTGGGGGGGGAAAGAGACAGGCCAGACTCCTCACTTCTCATCTGCCCTCTCTAGGCCAAACACCCAAAGGGGTCAGAGGAGGAAAATGAAGAGAAGAGAAAGAATGTGCCTCCAGGGAGGTTGTCTGGGCACTCCCCCCTTTTCCAGACTAGAGGGCAGCCTGAGAGGTTCATTACCTTCTCCCCATCATGGGAAACCAGGCCTCCTCCCAGGGTCCTCCTGTACCTCCTCAAAAGGCAGGCCAGCGCTGGGCCATGAGAATCCCATAGATATGGGTAGCAAACTCATGATACCAGATCCAGCCCCCCAGCCAGACTGGCTCCTTCCCATTCTCCCTTTGCCAGGTCTCTTACACACACACACACACCCCCTCTGGGAAGGATACACACACACACACAAACACATACACACACACACACAAACACCCTCTGGGAAGGAGCCAGTGCTGAAGATTTGGAGTGTGTGTGTGTGTGTGTGTGTGTGTGTGTGTGTGTGTGTCTGCATTGGGGTGGGGGGTCCTGCCTGCCTGTCAGGGGCTATGTACTGCATCTGAGTGCAGTTTCTGTGCCTGGTCTGGGAGGCCCCGGAACAAGCAGTACTGGCAGGGCTTTAAGAGTAGCTGACATTGAGAAGAGCTTTGGGAGGAAAGGGAAGGGGAAGGATCTTGGAGGGGGTGTTGATCAGGGAGGAGCCCCAGGAGGTGAGGGGGAGTCTGGTCAGGGAGGAGGAGACTCAGGAAGTGAGGGGGGCTAAGGTGCAGAGATGGAGCCCAACGCTTTGAACCCAGGCCTGCTATATGAATGCTTTTTCATTCATTCATTCAAGGCAGAGGAGGGAGGAAGAACCTCAGCAGCTGTGGAGGCTGAAAACCTGTGTTCAAATTCCACCTACAATCTGAGTGTCCCAAGTGCTGGGGATTCGGAGAAAGGCACAAAAGCTCCTGCTCCCAGGACTTCACTGTCGCATGGGGAGAGAGCGTGCCAACAGTTTGGTACAAGCAAGACAGAGACAAGATAAGTCAGAGGCAAGGCACCAAGATGCAGGGCTGGCTCTTTGCAGGTGGTGGGACTTTAAGGGGAGCCTCTCAAGTCAATGTGCCAGGGACCTAGAGGCTGCAAGGAGGAATTCTGGGAGCTAGGCAAGGACAATAGACTTAACCTGTGAAGGGTCAGGGCTAGGCTGGGCTAGAGTCTGGACAAGAGATGTTCAAAGTCCTCTCTAGGCCCAGTCAAGGGAGGCGAGATAAGACAGGCAGTAAAGGCATTGTGGTTCAACAATGCTGGCTTTGGAGTCCCAAGACCTGGGTTCAAATCTTGCCCCATTTCTTTCTAGCTGTGTGACCCTAGGCAAATACCTTACCTTCTCAGGACCTCATTTTCCTCATCTGTAAAATGAAGGCCTTGGACTACATAGGTCCCTTCCAGCTCTTAAATCTTTGAGTCTCTGAGATGTACAGAATCCAAGAGCTGGCTGACTATAAACTCCTGGAAGACAGAGAGCCTGTCTTATCTAAGCCCTGGGCTCAGGCTTCTGCATTCAGGAGATGCCTAATCAGTGTGCAGCTAAGTCTTCTAGGAAGTCTGCCTTCCTGTGGGCTACCCCGAGGACCCCTGCCCCAGATCCAGTTTTGGAAGGGGTACTGGGGCCATTCACAGGAGACAAAATTGTATCTGCTTCTTCATTTATTTCTACATCTATGTGTGTGTTCATCCCACCCCTCACAAGCCTCAAATTCTTTCTCAACCTCTACATCCCTATCGGCTGCCTCCAGCCTCTCCCTCATTCACCAGGTCACAAGGATGAATCTTTGATTTAAGGCTAGAGAAAGCATGGAATTTTTTTTAAACACCTTTCAGTCCAAAGGTAGAAATACGTCCTCCATCAGCACTCGCCAGTACACACACACATACACACACACACACACACACACACACACACACACACACACACACACACACACACATACACACACCTCTCCTAAACAAATTAGGCACTTTTCTGATTTTTCCAAAAGGGAAACTTTTGCAAGTAAGGAGACTCCATTCTAGGGAGGTGTGTTTGGCAATCTAATCAGAACGATGGTGCAAGAGGCCAGGATTAAGTGAAAGCAGCATCTTTGAGGTTTGGAGATAGAGGCTGAGGGGTGGGAGCACCTGAAGAGAGCAAAAATAGGGAGGCAGCTTTCCTAAGTTGGAAACCAGCCCCTCTGATCTCTGTCACCCACTCTCCCTGTGACAAATCCCCCAACACTGACTTTGGAGTCAGAGAAGCTGAGTTCCAACCCCAGCTCTGACCTTGTGCAAGGCCCTACATTCTCTGGGCTTCAGCTTGCTTCTCTGTGAAAAAGGAGATGGAGTTAAACGCCTCTGAGGCCCCTTCCAGCTGCAGATCTGCGGTACTGTGTGTGACCTTGGGCAGGTGGTTTTACCACTTGGGGTCTCAGTTTCCTTATCTGTAAAATGAAAAGGTTGGACCAGAGAACCTCTGAGGTTCTTTCCAGTGCTGGGTGTAGGTTTGCCTTATCCTAAGCAGAACACTGGACTATGGAGAGCGGCACACACGCACACACACATATACACACATACCACATACATACACACACACATACATATACATACATATACACATACACCTCTCCAAATTCAGCCCTCTTCCCTAAACAGTCCTCATCAATGTCCCCATGGGTCGCTCATCTCCAACCCCCAGGTGTCTTAGCAGCATAGAGCACAGGAATGCTTTTGGTGTGCCCAGAGCCTACCCACTACTCCTCTGTCAGCTCCCACCCCCACAACTCCCTGGGGGCTGCTGGAGGGGAGGAGGAAGAGGAGGAGAAGGCAGGGGGAAGTCAGCTCTCTCCTAACCCACTGACCTGGCCCTCAGGTCTCCTAGTCGGGGCAGGAGCTCACTCAGCAGGTCCCACATAATCAGATCATTTCACCCATAAAAAGAGATTTTCACATGACCATCCTCCCCAGTATCCCCCATCACCAAACAGCAAGCGAGGACACACAAGGCAGCCGATGCTATGAACAGACAATTAAGACCCAATCATCATAAACAGTGATTATGTAACGAGACCCAGAGCCTTGATCATTTTGTCCCCTAAACAGAGCGTGGGTTATTTTTTACCCCAAGTCCAGCTGATGGGCCTTGGTGTCTTCTAGCAAAGAGAGAAGCCACAGACTGGGGGGTGCGGGTTTAACCCTTCACTGCCCTAGCCAAAGTTGAGTGCCTCCAGGGCTCATCTCTTCCCCCATCCCTCCCAAGGACTTCCCCCTCAGTTTTTCTAACCCCCAACCTTCCTTGATTCCTGGGATCCCCGACTCGGAGCCTGCCAAGCCTCACCAAAGCCTCTCAGGTTTCCAGCCGGCGTCACAGAGCCCTGATCGAGGGAGGACCAGCAGAGGAAGCCAGGCGCTGGGAGCCAGGACCGCAAAGCTGCTGGGGAGGGGGAAGCCACCCCCGCCTCCTAGCCCAGCACCTTCAACCTGACTTGTTGAATGGGGCAGGCAGCTGAGCTGCACACACCGGCCGGCATTACCACTGAAAGAACTTTCATCACTGCTGGGATGGAGGGGGGAATCAAAGTTTCCCATTGCCTGCCTCCCAACACCTCCCTCAGGGGGGAGCAGGTGCTGGACTGGGATGGGAGAGAAGGAGGAGATGGGACCAGGGGGAAGACAGGGCCTCTGGGGGTCTCTTCTCCAAAGAACAACCCCCAGACCACCAGCGAATAACTAGAGTCAGGTATGTGCCAATCCCGTCAGCCCCCCTCCCCCAATATACACACCTACCTTCTCATGGAAGAGAAAGCTTTTGAGAGGTCCAGGTCAGAGTGGAGTCCGGGGAGAAAAATATATCCCCCAAAAATTCCCAACCAGAAAAAGGAGGGAGGATGCTCCTCACCCTCAGACCTCACACACCCATGCCCACTCCCCAAAAAAATCAAGATCAGCTGAGTCTCCGGGGAATGAGAAACTGCAGGCACAAGCCAGGGGGCTGTCTCAGATCCATAGCAGCCCGGCAGTTGACTCTGAGGATGAGGACGGAGATGACCAAGAAGCTGGTTCTGTTCAGGCTGGAGCCGGGGACTCTATAGAGTCAGAGTTAGAATACGCTGTCTCCTGGTGCGGGGTGCGGGGGGGGGGGGAGCACGCATTTGAGTGGGGAGACTGGGAAAGGAGGTAGAGACTGTATTTGGGGAGAGGGGCTAAGGTGGATGGGGGAGGGGAGTGGAAGAAATGGGGGGGGGAATACCTCGTTTCAGAAGGACCAGTGGGGACCCATTAGCTAACAGATGGGGTGGGGAAGGGGTGGGGGGTAACAGAAATGAAACTACTCCATTCCAAGGGGTGGGGGGAAGGTAGGATGAATATGAAGAGGGATTGCTTCTGGTTTCTCTTCTCTCTCTCTCTCTCTCTCTCTCTCTCTCTCTCTCTCTCTCTCTCTCTCTCTCTCTCTCTCTCTCTCTCTCTCTCTCTCTCTTTCTCTCTCTCCCTGGAGCTTACGATAGGTTCACCAAAGCCTTATTGCAGGGAGAACGGGTGCCAGCCAGGGAATATGAGCAGATCTGTGCATGCAGAGAAAGCCACGCAAGGGATAGACCATCCTTCTACTGACACCACATGTCTATAGGGGAAGTTACAGTCACAGGGAGAGAGGACTGGGAGCTGGATGCTCTCGGCTTGCTGGGGATGCTGGAATGGAGTGAGTGAGAGGCTTGGAGTCAGAAGCCAACCCACATTCCAATCCTGCCTATGTCTTCCTCATTGGGTGACCTTTGGACCCTTCTCCTTCTGAGTCTTAATTTCCTCATCTGTAAAATGGAAGATAATAAAACTGGAGGGACTGATAGCAAAGTGGGGTCACAGAAATAAGAGTTGATGTTATCTGAAAAGGTAGATCCTTGCCTATTCCTCATGGCCATAGTCAAGAAAATCTCCTGTTACTCCCCCGAGTTGGAGAGAGTATACACCCTGGATAGTACACACACACACACACACACACACACACACACACACACACACAGAAGAGGCAATTCAAGGTCATACTCCTTCCTCTTACTCCCCACTTCCTTCCTGGAGAGATGGATCATCATCTTGCTGTGATGGGTAGGGAGGCTCAGTAGAAAGAGCACTGGAGTTGAGGCCCTGGGTTCTGAAATGTTGCCCCTTTCTATTTGCTACTTGTGTGACGTTGGGCACATTTCGTCCATTTCTCAAGATCTTTTTTTTTAATATGCCTTGTGAAGGACCTGAGCCATGTTAAAGGAAAGGGTTGGACTAGATCATCTAAAAGAGGCCATTGGATCAAAGATTTTGAGCTGAAAGGGATCTTAGAGATTATCTACTCCACCCACCTTCTTTTACAGAAAAGCAAACTATGTTTTGAGGCATATGAGATGAAGTGACTGGTCAAAGGTCCTTTGCAGATATAAAAGTTTACAAACATTTCCGTTTTGTTCTTAGTTACAAGAAATAGCACACAAGTGACAGGAGAGGCAAAGATATAGTTAGAAATAAAGGGGACATAAAAATGAGATATATCTTCAAAAAAAATTGAAGTCTACATGCAGCACTTTTGTATTAGCAAAGAAGTGGGAATGAAGTGGGTGCCTATGAGTTGGAGGCCACAAACTGTGGCCAATTACTGCTTCACAAGAAAGGTTAAATGTCCCAAACCCTGAGAAGCAGGCAAAGATTTCTATGAACTGATGCAAAGTAAAGTGAGTAGAACTGAAAAAAAACCATAGAGGTAATAACCACAACAACGTAACAGAATACACTTGTATGAGAACATGCCACCTCCCCTAATTGAATGAATGGTCCTTAAGCAAGGATTGCTTCTCATGTGAATTTATATCCCCAGAATCTAATACACAGTCAGGGGTGAATAAAGAGTTGTTGCTGAATGAATTGTAATTATAACAATCTGAGCTTGTCATCAGAGTAGAGAGGAACAAACTCACTTCCTACTTTTGACTGTGCAGGTGGGGCACTATGGATGGACCATTTTGCATACCCTGCCAGATATGGCTGTTATGCCAGTTGGCTTTGCTTAACAAAGAGTTGTGTGGGGAGTGAAGGAGTGCATGTTTGGAAATAACTAAGATGTACTAATAACATTTTTTAAAAACAACTGAAGTCTATAAGCACTTCAGATCCATATGAGGAGAGTGGTTTTTGTCACCATCTTCCTCTGCTGGGTCATGGGAGGACACTATGGTGCACTGGAAGGAATGCCAAGGATGAGAGGAGTTCTTGAAAAGCCTCGATTTAGTTCTGGCTCTGTGGGGTCTTGGTCATGTTCTTTACCTCTCTGGACATCAGTTTCCTCATTTATATAATGAGGGAGTTGAAGTAGACAGCCTCTGGGGTCCCTTATGGTCCTAAAAATCTTATGATCCTAAAACCTATGTTTGATTCAAGACATGAATCAAGACTAAGACACTGAGATATTAAGATACTAAGACTAGACCAGATCATTGGGTGACTTTGGGCAAGTCCCTTCCCTCCCTGAGCCTCAGTTTCCCCATCTATAAAATGAGGGGGTTGGACTAAGTCTCTAAGGATCCCTTCCATCTCTCCATATAGAATCTTCTGACAACATAAGTTCCCTCTTGGATCCAGTCCATTATTCAAGAGCTCTCATCCTCAGAAAGCCCTGCACTAAGTCACTGAAGCTCTCTGCTTATTTTCACATCTGTAAAATGGGGATAACAATAGCACCTGTCTCCCAGGAGTGTTGTGAGGGTCACATGAGATAATAATATTTGTAAAGTGCTTTGTAAATCTTAAGGAAAAATAAAGAAATAAATAAATTCTAGTTATTGCTATTAAACTCACCACGTAGGAAGGAAGGAAAAGAGGAAGGAGGGAAGGAAGGAAGGGAGGGAGGGAGGAAGGAAGGGAGGAAGGGAGGAAAGGAGGGAGGGAGGGAGGGAGGAAGGGAGGGAGGGAGGAAGGGAGGGAGGGAGGGAGAGAGAAAGAGAGAAAGAAAGAAAGTGCTGCTTTGAGTCCAACCTAAGCCACTCACATGCCAAGTGAAACTCTCCTCACTCCTACCCTGCCACCATCCCCTATGGCAGTCTCTCCTTTTTCTTTCCTGGATAAATAACCATAACTACCTGTCTAAGCACTGGTATCTAGAGTGGAAGGGAGAGGTTCTGTAAGCCAAGAAAGGGGATGGGAGGGCACAGGAGAGGGGACAGGAGGGAAAGTGGAGCAGCATGTCCAGTGCTAAGCAGAGGGGTGAGTGGGAGAAGCTGTCCTGGTCTCAGCTGGAAGTAACATTCCCCATCCCCCCACCCCCCACCTTCTTTGTCCATCATTATTACTAGTTATGTTCGGCCTGCTATTTGTGGAGTGCTGGGTAATCACTATTAACTTCACACATTCATTAGACCTTATGAGGGCTCTCCACTCCTTCCTGGGATTCAGGCTTCAGTGACCCACAGACAAGGCCAAGGTCTCCCACTGTATACTGGGCCATCTCTAGTTTTGATCTCTATCTTGCCACTGACCCAGATGTCTCTGGAGGTGCCAGTGAGGCTGGTGACTTTGCACAGCCCTGACTCACTTAAATCCAATTCACTTGCAAGTCATGACATCACATTCCTGAAGTCATGGTCCTCCTCAAGAATAAAGAGCAAACCCCAATCTGTGACTCACAGACAACCGTCTATCTGGGCACCTTGATTCAGCCTCGCCCCATCTTGGAGCTGTCCAAGGTACCTCCGCTTCTGGCTCCTTTCTAGTCATCCAGATCCCTGAATTCCACTTCAAGTCCCCTTCCCCAAGCTCTCTGGCTGGTCCTGGCCCCTGTCCCTGCTTGGCTTTGGCTCCATAAATTCACCAACCACAACCTCCAGTTTCCTCATCCCTTATGATTAAAAATACGGATTTTTAAATCTCAGAACATTAGCTTGAATCCTGGCTATAATTTTTAGCACCTGGGTGGACTCTGGGTGAGTCACTTAATCTCTCTCTAGTCTGAATTTATTTCTCTGTAGAATGAAGAGGAAGACCGAAATGACCCCTGTGCTAGTGCCCAGTCCTCGCCTCTTTCCCTCACTCCTTTTTCCACAAACAAGACTAATTTCTCTTAGATTTACTTATAGTGGGTAAAAAAATTAACAGATTTGAAAAGAACGAACACATCAAGGGCTGTGTAGCCTAATGGAGAGAGGAGGAGGTGGGTTCTAACCTTAACTCTAACGCTAACTAGTTCTAATGCTAACTACTCACAAGTAACTTAATTCAACCTCTCCAAGTCTCATTTTCCTCATCTGTAAAGTAGAGATGAACATACTTATGCTGACCACCTGATACAGCTGCTGTGAGTAAAGAAATGGGTTTCAGAAACATGAGCCAGGATTGTAATGGCTCCAATCCAAGTCCAGGTGACCTTTAACTAATGCTCCCCCAGGGCTGATCAAGGGTAATTCTTCCAATACCTCAGTGGATCAGAAAGCCTCCTGGGGTGAATATGGAATCTGTGGTGCTTCCCTCATATTCCTATGGGAGATACCCTGCCTCCTTCTGCCCAGAGGGTGTAAGGAGCAGCAAACACAAATACCATGCAACATTTTTTCCAACACCTCAAAAATGAGGTTAATTCCATCAGACACAGAAATTCCACAGGCCTCTTTTCTTCCTTTAAGAATGCCTCTGGCATCAAGACCCAGGAGAGACAATGTCCAGTCAGAGGATGTGGATTCAAATCTTGACTACCACTTACTATCTGGGTGACTATGAGCAAGGCTTTCTGCTCTCTGGGCCTGTGAAATGAGAGGACTCAGTGGCCTCCAAGACCTGTCTGGCTCCAGAGCTGAGAGAGAGCTCTAAACTCAGTTTTGTTTACCTTCCTCCTGGAAGGAGCCAAGAGGCCCTGGGATGAGAAATGGTTGGCCCAAGTGGGGTCCAGGCCCCAGGCTTCTTGCCTCATAGTGGGGGACGTTGGAGCATTTGTCTTGTCCCCTGTCCAGCAGGCCCCAATGGCCAGGAGCCCTGGCAGCTCCTTGTAGACCAGCAAGGCGTAAATGAGGAGATGCCCACAGTGACCATCAGGGAGAGTAAAGGGGGAAGTTCAACGAGGAGTGTGCCAGAATCCCCATGCCCCTCATCTTTTTCCTAAGAGGATCCCACATATACAGACCCTAGGAGGGGTTTGGTGCAAAGCCACTGGGACAGCCCGGATCAGCAGAGCCCCAAATTCCCCCTGGAGACCCAGCAACCTCAAGCCCAAGCTCCCTTGGCTCACTTTGCTCAGGGTTCTCTTCACCCCAGTTCCCACCCAACCTCTGTCTCCAGGATTTCTCTGAACAAAGCTGCCTGTCTTTCCCTCCCTCTCCTTCCCTCAGGCCAGAGTCTGGGAGAAGGTGGGACAGCCTATCCCATCCAAATGACAAACCCAAGAATTAGATGATTTCAAATCCTTGCAATTTACAAACAAGCCCCCTTGTTTGGGAGAAGAATGGAAATAAATTGAATTCATTTATGCATGAATATCAATGAGTAGAGAAAAGAAGGGAAGGAGATGGAGAGGAGGGAGAGGACTCTTGGAAGAAGAGCCCAGCTGAGACCAGATGGTAGGACTGGGCTTCACTTGTCTAGGTGACCCAAGAGGACTTGGTGATCCAAGATGGAATGACCCAACCCCTTCATGTTACAGACAAGGAAACTGAGGCCCAGATAGGTCAAGCAACTTGGCCAAGGTCACATAAGTGGAAATAAAAAACACTTTTCAACTAAACTATGTCAGAATGCTACAGGAGGCCCCAATAAGATTGAGGGGTACACACTTGAGATTGGTTTAGATAGAAAGGGTATAAAAGAAAGCCTGGTGGGAGATTTGGAGCAGATCTCCTCTTCCTCCTGGGAAGGATGAAGGGATTAGATCTTGAACTGAATATCCAGTAGGCACCTTCAGCTCAAACCCTCCTCTTTCTTACCCCTAGAATTGTAGAGGGCATCTTTGTCCTCCCAGTCCTTCAAGCTCCCAACCTAGGAGTCCTCCTGGTCTCCACATGCTCACCTCCCCGCTCCCAATATCCAGTCTCTTAAGTCCTCCGGTCTCCATTTTTGTGTCTTCAATGGTCCCTTCTCTGTTCTACACTGACATCGCTCTGAGATGTCACCCTAGGATCATTGCAATAACCTGCTAGTTCTAGGGGAGTGAAGGGGATGGAAGCCTGGTCTGAAGGAAAGAAGGCCAGCTCTGCAGTTCTGGAGTCAAGAGGATCTGAGTTGAAATTCCACCTCTGACGCTACCAGTATGACCTTGGGCAAGTTCCTTAGCCTCTGAACCTTTCAACCCACAAGTGATTTAAAAAAAAAGAGAGAGGAGGAGGCAAGAGATTGGTAATGAAGGAAAAGAGAGAGGGATGAGGGGTACAGTGCATGGGCAATGGGGTGTGCTTGCGAGGGCAGCCCAAATGAGGAAGAAGCAAGGGCTTGACGCTGTCTGCTGGAGCCTGGCTGGCCGCTCTCTGGCCCACTCCCTCCCTCCCTTCTTTCCTCCCTTCCCAGTCCTCTTCACTGGGCCCGGGCTGCTCCAGTGGCTCTGAAGAGGAATAATAAAGCCCAAGGCTCGTCCATTTTGTTCCCTGAGTTGGCCTCTCTGCTGAAAAAAGCTCAGCCTCCATTCTGGCTTAGAAGAGCTCCCAGCTCCCTCCTGGTAATGGACTTCAGTGGTTTCTATTAACGCCTCCAAGAAGGGGCAATTACTTGCATTGTACTGAAGTCACACACAGCCCGGGGAGAGCGGGGAGAGGCAGCCAAATGGCAGAGAAAGAGCCTAAGCTGAGTCTGGGAGGCTAATCCACCATCCCCTTCCCTGCTGTACCTTCTCTTCCCCGTTCTCATCCAAAATTCCTTCCCATCTCCCTTGACCTGGACCAGCCTCCTGTCCAGACCTAAGGGGCTTTAGGCTAAGTCCTAGCAATCATAGGGACAGCCTGAGACGTGGGCAGGAGAGGAGACTGACTAGCTGACACCCTCAAGCCCTCCCCACCAGGCACCAGTTAGTGCCTAAAATTATTCCTGTCCAGATGAATAAATCCCTTGTGTTTCCAACTTGACTTTCTTTGAAAATGGAAAACTTCGAGAGGAGGGGGTTGGGAGGGAGAATAAGGCAGCACTAAAAAATGTTTGCATCATCAATTGTTAAGAAGTTGGGAAGGAAAGGGCTTAGAACATAGAATATCAGAACTGGGAAAGAACCTAGAACATAGAATTTATATTCTACAGGGGAGTTTAAGCCATCAGGATTGGAAAGAACCCCCAAAGAGAGAATATTGGAGCTCAGAGGTCTTTAGAACATAGAATACCAGAGTAGGGAGGGCCCTTAGAACAGGGAATGTCAGATCTGGGAGGGAGCTGAGAACAGGGGATTGTCAGAGATGGGAGGGGCCTTAAGAAATGTATAGAGGATATAATAATTCTCCTTCAAAATTTGCTAAGTGTATTACATCCATCAGTGCCTTAATGACAACCTTGTGTGATGGACAACAAGGGCTGGTGGACAGAAAGCCAACCTTGGAGCCAGAACAACTTGAGTCTCCATCCTGCTTCTGATTCATCCTATGCCAGGTGTCCTAAGCCAAGCCTCCTTTACTTGTAGCTCCACCTGGCAAAGTTGCTCTAGACAGGTCTCTAAAACTATGAAAGTGCCAACCTACATGGTAAAAGGGGTTCTTCACCTGGGAGTTGCCTTTGCCAATGAAATCCCAAGTCCCATCCCTATCCCCTTTCAACCTTATGAGGGAGATATTAGTGATTATTAAATGCCTATTTTACAGATCAAGAAACTGAGGGAAATGACTTGCCCAAGGTCACAGTGATGAGTGCCAAATGTGAGATTTGAGCCCAGGTCTTCCTGAGTGTAAGGGTGGGCTCTATCCATTATGTGCCATGGCCTTTCAGCACCGTAGAGGACAAACACTGGGGGTGAAGATGACAGAGGGCAGAGGTGAAGAGATATTGGAGAGGAGAAGGACCGTCTTCAAACACAGAGTTGGGTCATGAACTCTGGGCATCCCCTGAATATTTGAGGCCTCAGGCATAGTCCCAGTGGCCATCAGGAAGACCTGGGTTCAGATCCCACAGCTGACACTCCCTGTGTAACCAGGGACAAGTCATTTCTCTCCTCCAAGACTCAGTTTCCTCTTCTGTAAAATGGTATAATAATAGCCCCTACTTCCCTTGTTGTGAGGCTCAGATTCAGGTACTTGGCCAAAACCAAGTTCTATTGAAATGGCAGCTATTATTCAGAATCATCAATTTTTCCTATGTGTCCTCAGTGCCTGGCCAGTGGTACATTGTGAGTGCTCAGTAACAGAGGGCTCAGCCCTTAGAATGGAAGATCCGGAAGGCAGCACCAGAGCCACTGAGTCTGTGTATCATTAGTCTCTTGCACAGGACCTGGAAGATGATGAGAAATGATGGTGGGTTACTATATTATTAATATCATTGTATCATTAATAATCATAGTGATACATTAATAACTTAGAGTACTTGAATGCTTTCAAACCTCCCTCCTCCTGATGATCCTGAGAGATGAGTAGTGTTGGAAGACGAGTTGCTCCCATTTTCCATCTGAGACAATTTCCCCAATGTCATCTTGCCAGGCAGACAACGCCAGGGCTCCTGTTTCACCTCAGGGTGGGAGAGGCCCACTAAGCTCGGTGACCATCCAGCTGCTCGAGCTATTCTTAGCCAGAAGACAGGAGGTATCTTTGGGAAGCACCCAAGTCCTATGGCTCACAGATGATGATGGCGGCCGCTATGGGAGACCAAGCCTGGGAGCCCTGAATGAGTTGAGGCAATCAAGAATGGTGGCCGAATGATATGAAGACATCTTGGGATTCAAATCCTCATAACGCTCATTTCCTCAGATCAGGAAATGGTCAGTTAAGGCCTTTTTCTACCTGGAGCAAAGGGGAGAACACAAGTCTCCTCTCAGGGCTGGTCCTTGTGGTGCACAGAAAGACCAGTCTCCAGCAACCTTAAGAACATTGCTGAAATCCCAAGCTGAACACATCAATCACAATTTTTAATAATTGATCATAAGAGCAGATATTTCTCTAGTCATTCAAAGTCTATAAAGTGCTTCATATCCATTATCTTGCCTGATCCTTATAGAGTTTCTGTAGGGTAAATTATGAAAATATAATCACCCCCATTTTACAGATGGAAAAGTTCAGCTGAAGTCCGTTTCAGAGGCTTCATTGTGATGTGGGTGTTATTCTGGATTCTCAAAGGCAAAACCAGAATAGGATAAGTCCTGGGCCACACCCAGCAAGCTGCCAATGCTTCTCGGATGGGCCCCAGGGACACTTTGTGTGCCTGTGGTCCAAGGACCATAATTCACTTCAATTCAATTCTACAAATACTCAGTGCCTCCTACAGATTCAGAACCATGCTAGACTCTAGGGATAGAGAGACAAAAAATGAGGCATCTATGTTCTGTTGAGGACATACAAGCCATCCCCAGAGAAGCAAAACCAAGGAATACAAAGTAATGTGTGGAAGGAGAAGATACTAACAGCTAGAAGAGGGGATCAGAGGAGAAGGGAGAGGGCAGAAAATGTATCTTGGTTGAAAGGCATCCCCTGAACTGGGCTTTAGAAGGAAACCAGGGACTCCAGGGGTGGTAGTGAAGGCCCTAGGTACATGGAGATGGAATGCTATATACAGAAATGAAAGGCCAGGCCAGTACAGCTGTCAGAGAGAGGGAGGGGGAGAAATAACTGGAAGTAACACGTGTGTGCTGGGGCTGTAGAAGTCATGAAGATGAGGTTGTAGTTTATCCTGGAGGTAACTGGGAGTCACTGAAGGCTTTTGAGTAGGGGAGTTAGTTGATCAGAACTGTGCTTTAGGAATAAGCATTTAGCAGCTCTGTGGAGGGTGTATTTAGAAAGAAGAGATTGGAAGCAGGGTTTCTGCTACTAGAATAATATAGAAATGATGAGGCCAGGGGAGAGGGAGAAGAGAGAGAAAGAAAAAGAAGGAGAGGAGGAGGAAAGAGGAGGCAGAGATTAAAAAAGAGAGGAAGCAGAAAGAGGGGAGAGGAGAGGGAGAGGAGAGAGAAAAAGAGAAAGAAAGAGAGGAGGGGAAAGATAAAAAGAGAGGAAGGAAAAAGAGGGGGGACAGAGAGAGAAGAGGGGGAAAGAGGGGGCAGAGATAAAAAAGAGAGGAAGCAGAAAGAGGGGAGAGAGGGGGGCAGACAGAGAGAGAGACAGAGAAGAGAGTGAGGAGGAAGACAAAGAGAAAAGGGGGAGAGGGAGAGATAGAGAAGAGAAGGGGTAGGGAGACAGAGAGAGGGAGAGAGAAGGAGGAGAGGGAGAGAAACGGAGAAAGAGAGGAGAGACAGACAGACAAGATGGTAAAGTTAAATTGTTATCTTGGCAACTTATTGCATATGGGGGATGAAGGAGAGGGAAGAGTCACAGATAATAGCAGGGCTAGGGAGGGGGTTGGAAGACTGGTGCTCTGCCAGCAGAAGTAGAGATATTGGGAAGAGGGGTGAACGAGGGAGAGAAAGCTGAGCTCTGTTTTGAACCTGTTGAGTAAGATGTCTCTGGGACATCCAGTGGGAAAGCTGAACAGGCTGTTGGTAAGACCAAATGAAACCTCATCTGTGAGGTGAGACCTCAGGGGAAACACAGAGCCTGGATCAACAGTTCTGGGAATCATTAGCATAAAGATTATAAGGGAACCCTGGGAGCCTGAGCAGCTTTCAAAGTTTCAGCAGAATAAGACCTGGCACCAGATGAGGAGTTTGGTTTGGTTTTTCTTTTCTTTTTCTTTTTTTTCTGGAGTCACAGCATCTAATGGAAACTGTGTATGAGGTGTGGAGGGGTAGTAATCTACACTGTGACTGAATCATAGATGAATGAATGAATGAATGAATGAATGAATGAATGAATGAATGAATGAATGAATGCATGCATGCATGCATGCATGCATGAGACAGTACTTAGCATGTGCTAAGTCCTGGGCACAGAAATTCAAGACAGCCCCTGCTCTCAAAGAACTCACATTCTGATTGGTGAGAGACAATACACACATCCCTAAAGTCTTGAAGTACAAGGAGTTAACTGAGATCCATTAAGAATAAGTGACTTACCCAAGGTCACATAGCCACATTTTGGTGGAGTCAGGACCTACATGGAAATGTTTCCATTTCAAGCCCAGATGTCTTTTCTCTATGGGCCTCTGGGGTAAGGCCTGGACATTTCTGCCAGCCTATCCTAACATCAGAATTGGTGCCTCAGTCCTCCTGCTCCCCAGATGGGGCCTGGCTCCAGCATGTCTCCTCCACTCAGAAAACTTCCTCAAGGATAGAATGGAGATCCCACCCCAGCCTCATCGCTGCTGACTTCAAACTTCTGCCTCCCTCCTTCCCAACCCCACAGGAGTAATAACTGGAGAAGAAGCAGTACAGACTAGAAACCCAAGATAGTCAGGAGACCCACGTTCTGGGCCTGGCTCTGCAAACAACTGTTCCAGAGACCTTCAACAAGCCTTATAACTTTCTAGACCTCAGATTGTTCAAATGAAAGGGAAGCGTTTAGTAAGGACCTAGTATGTTTAAGGTACTGCACCGGACCTTAGAGATGGATGGATGAGATTTCCCAGCCCTGACAGTCCCTATTCTCAGGTCCCCTCCTAGTTCTGCCATCCCGTTTTAAGGTCCCTCCCAGCTCTGACCTTCCCTGTTCTCAGGCCCCTCCCCCTCTGACATCCCCTGTTCTAAGAACACACTGTGGGTCCAACAGCCTATGGTTCTATGAGATCAAATGAGGCCAAACAATATAAGGCAAAGACCTTTGCTCCTCCCATGACTCTGAGGACAGAATTCAATGCACAGTAGGTGCAAAATGAAGCCTTTGCATTAAATTAACTAGTTTTCCAGAGGTCAGGGCATCTTCAGGATCATCAGACCAGGCTCTACAGCCCAAGAAAGATTTGACAGATCTTTGATCTCCAGGCTTGACCCTGTAATCAGCCTGTTCTATTGAGCCACTACTGGGCTGCTCCCAACCCCCAGGGACCCAGCCTGACCCTTGGGAGCCATCACAGCCAATACCTGGTGGCCAAGAGGGGCCACTCAGACACCTAGATGTAACCAAAGCCAAGGTTGATGGCACATCTCTGCTTCCAGGGAAGGAGAGAGAGAGAGAGAGAGAGAGAGAGAGAGAGAGAGAGAGAGAGAGAGAGAGAGAGAGAGAGAGAGAGAGAGAATGCAAATGTGTGATTTGAACCTAACTTTAGCTCCAGAGTGGGATGACTCACTCTTCTGGAGGGAGCAGTTCCAGGTTTCTGTTTATATACCTAGATGAGCTAAATATACAGGCTGAAAGGTTCATCCATTCTGGTCCAACAGCTCCTTAGTGCCTTTTCTCCCTCCTGTCTTCAGCGTCCCCTGGCACATAGAAGACCCAGGCACCTATCCCCTATTCTTACCAATCCTCTTACTTTGGGACCCACCCCTTCCCCCTATTCCCCCCACCCACCCCCGTGCTGCCACAAAGCAAATGGTAGCTCCAGGTCCCCCATGCAGCCATCCATGAGCTCTGCCAAAGGCAGAGCCCTCCCTGACCCATCCACACACAGCCCAATAGGACCTTGGAGAGTACTGAGTGAGCCCCACCCCCCACCTCCCCACCTCACAGTCTATGAAAGATTGGCCTCAACTCACTCAGCCTTAAGTGGCTGACCCTCTGATCCCTTGGCCAAGTGTTGTTTAGAAATACAACAAAAATTGAGTAGATGTCAACTGTGAACAGAGCTTGGCTATGCAGGGAAGCTGGGACCCAGGACAGATCCCAACCACTCTTGGCTGTGCTCCTCCTTGGTACAAACCCAGAGACTCATAGAAGGTCAGAGCAGAGAAGGATCTTAGAACATGAAACACAGAACAGAGGATGTCAGAGGTAGAGGGTGGGACACAGAACTCTGGAGCTGGGAATACCAGTAGGGACTGCCTTACACAACTTCACTTTATAGATGAGGAAACTGAGGTTCAGGGGAAATGATGGGTCCAACCAAGGTCACATGGGATGTCAGAGACAAGGCTGATGCTTTGTACAAAATCAATAATTGATGCTTATTGAATTAATAGAAGGCAGCGATAGAACCCGTGTCCCATTTAAACCAAAAGCACATCCAGAACAGAGAGTGTATTTAGGGTTAGACAGAGAGAGAGAGAGAGAGAGAGAGAGAGAGAGAGAGAGAGAGAGAGAAGAGAGAAGAGTCCTGGCTGGATGCTACAGGGACAAGGAGTCCCAGAGTGGAGGCTCAGTGGGCCCCAGACTCCCCATGCCGAAGGCCCTGAGGAGGGAGGCAGAGGACCACAGGCACTCCCTGGGCACAGAGCATGAAGAAACTGCTGCAGAATGGCTCAACAGCTCGCTCTGGTGATCACAGTGTGGGATGTCTAAAGAGAACCAAAGAATGCGGAAGAAGAATGCCGGCAGGGAACCATGAACATGCCCAAGAGGATACTAGAGGACGAGGCTGGCCCGATTCCCAACCCTTTCCTCTGTGACCCTCCTCCAATGCTGCAGCCTCGTGACTGACCCCCTTCTCTCAAACCCCCTGGCTCTGTCTGGGCCATACATTGGGCATTCAATCACTGGCTCCCTATGATGGCTCTTGGATTGTTAGGCAGCTGCTCACGTGTATCAGCCCGGCCTCCCCCAAAAGCTGAGCAAGAGCTCCCCAAGGGGGTCAACCTTATTCCTTGGAGTGCAGCCAAATGGGGCCTATGCTTTTTAGGGAGAAGGACTTAGCTTCATTGCCAAGCCCAGAGCTATACTGGGAGATGTCCAGTTTCTTTAGGAGGTATTTAATAAATAGCCAAAGGAAATTGATTTCCTTCCTCTGCACTGGGGTCCTTGGCTCCCCCTGGAGAAGGGGAGGACGATCTAACAGACTGCAGGGAATTTCCAGCCTTCCCTCACTTACATCATACCTCAGCCCTGATGTCCTGGGAGGACAGGCAGGATTGGGGGTGGGACCCTTGTGTTGCTAAGCAACTACAGCCTCCTACTGGGTCTCATAGTCTAAAGAAATTCCCTTCCACTCTTCTCTGAAACCGTGTATCCCAGAAAAACTCCTGGAGAGCTCTAAGCATTGGACCTCAGAGAGGGGGACCCTTGTGGCTGGTTAACAGAGTTCTAGCCTTTCAGAACAGACAAAGCCCTGAGGGACCTAGCTAGAACATCAGAGCTGGTAGAAACCTTAGAAGGTCAGAGCCTGGAGAAACCTTAGAACACAGAACCTTAGAAGGTCAGAGCTGGGACAAAACTTGGAATGTAGAATATCAGAGCTAGGAAGGATCCCAGAATGTGGAATGTGAAAGGGACCATAGGGATCATCTAGTTCAGCATTTCCATTTTACTGACAGAGAAACTCAGATCAGGAAGGAGTGACTTCACCAGTCACCCAAGGAATTAAGGGGGAGCTCTTCCATAGGTGCTGTGCTTTCCCTCAAGCCATCAGAGTTATGAGAACAGAAGAGTCTTTTGGGATTTCAAGTGAGCCAGAGAACCCACTGCATCCCCGGTGCCCCCAACTTGGTTTCCTCCTTGCAGCCTCCAGAGGAAACCTAAGAAGGCGGGGAAGGGCTCGGGTTCCCCTTCTCTGGCACCCCACCTGTAAGTGGGAGGAGACGTTGTTCTGTGGAAATAATGAATTATTCCTAATTTAATTACATCTTTAATTCATTCTGGTCTCTGCAGAGTTGAAGACATCATCTGCGTAAGCCTCAGTGTTTCATGGGGAAGCAGAGTGGGAAGCAGAGATGTCTTCATATCCCATTTCCCAGAAGGGAGCAAAATCAATTATGGTGACCCACACAGCCTGGGGAGGGAGCCAGGCTCTCCCCTTTCCCCCTTGCCACCACCAACCTGATGGACAGCAGGGGACAAGACCCCAGCATGAGGTCGGTGGGGAGGTGAAACAGAGGATCTGGATCTCTGTGTGCCCATATATAAAATGGGGCCATAATAATACCCATCCTGCCAACTTTGCAGGTAGTTGTAGGGATCAAATCAGATCATTAATAGAAATAATGTTACAAAATGTAAATAGGATCCAAAATCTGGAGCTGAATGAGATCCCACATCTTTACTGAGGAGGAAACTGAGGCCCAGGGAAAAGACATGCCCAGGGTCACACAGGAGTCTAGATTGGGAGCTCAAAGGAAGAAGTCCCCTGGTCCAATTTCATCATTTTACAGAGAAGGAAACTGAGGCCCAGAGATGGGGTGAGACTTGACCAAGGTCACTTAGAGTTGGAAGGCACCACAGAGGTCATCAGTCCAGTTCTCATCTGGCACAAGCAACTCAACAAGCAGTTTTAGACTCTTACTGTGTGCCTAGGATCCTGATGAATTCTGGAATTACAAATGCAAGTAGAGAGAAGCTTCTGTTCTAATGGGAGAACAAAGCAGCAAGAGGAGTCACAAGGCAGGGGAGCATCCAGGGGATGATGGGACTGGGCAGACTCCTTAGAAACAGCCCATCAGGAGAGGCCACAGGGGGAAGGGTTCTTCCAGTGGCAGAAGTCCAGAGTGTGGGAGAGTCAAGAGGGCAGCTCGGACTGGAATGAGGGGTATGAAGCCCGGCCCTCTGCCCACTGTCTCCTCAACGTCAGCTCAGTCCTGGTCAAGGCCTAGTCAAGAGCCCTCTGTGTTGGGGGGGTGTAAATCAACTGTCCTCTGCTCCTGCTGTGTCCTGGGCACCATGCGATGCTGGCGGAGGGAGAGGGCAGGAAAGGGAGAAGGAACAACATATACATAGCCACAATATAGATACAATGTAAATAAGTTAGCGGTAAGGGAGAATTTGGGGGAATCAGAAAAGCTCTCCCATAGGAAGCCATGCTGTAGCTGAGCTAAGGATTCTAAGAGTCTAGGTGAGGAGGGACTGCACAAGTGGCAGGCACAGAGGCTAATCTGTGCAAAGGCTGGGAGATGGGAGGTGGTATGATGTCTAAATGTTGAAGTGAACTTCCATTTGAATCAATTTGATTTAAGGAATCCCCAGTTCCATCTGGTCCAACCTGCCCTCATTTGACAGATCAAATGAGAATGCTTATGGTGTCCTGTACGCATCAAAGCATTGTTAATGTTAGCCATTATCATCATCATAGTTATTGATGTGGAAACTGAGACCCAAGGCAACCTGGATGGGGACTGGACTTCCCCAGGAAAGGGACTGGAGGCCCTTCCACAAAAGGAGGCTTCATCACGGCCCTGGACACAGTTAGTCTAAAGAATCCAAGATTTAGGAGGACATGATGAAGGACCATTATCATGAGGAAGAGGGGGTAAGGCTTGTTCTGTCTGTTCCCAGGGGGCAGAACAAGGAGGAGAGAGAGTGGGGAGGCAGCAGATCTCAGCTCTGTTTCCTTACAATAAGAGCAGCTCAAAACTGGAATGAGTGGCATTGCGAGGGATTCAAACAAAAGTCATGGTCATTTTAGGGGCTTCTGTCTCAGTGTGGTTGGGTCTGGTAACCCCAGAGATTCCTGCTATCTGAAGGCAGTGTGGTCCAGTGGTCCAGTCCTGCCTCTGAAGTTTATTATAAGTATGACCCTGGACAAATCAGTCTTCTTGGGGTGTCCAGTCTCCTCATCTGTAAAACGAGGTTAGACTAGCTGGCCTCTGAGGCCCAACCCAGCTCTGGCTCTGTGACATTTGAGATGCTGTGCTTTGATTAATCCATTTGAGAGGGTTGGTCTGTGGTCCATACCAGGCCCCATCCCCCACCCAGTTTGACATTCTAAGACTCTAGCTTGATGCCCCAAGGCAGGCGGCTGGACCAGGTGACCCTCTGAGGTGCTTCCTAGCTTTATAATCCTGACAAGGGAGGAAGAAGAGGACTCTGGGAATCTCTGTCAGCTGGGGAGGATGCACACCCTGCAAAGGCCAAAATTCTGGTCAGGACCATCCGTGGATGGGCAGCCTCTGAGGCCTGCAGTAGCCATATTTCTCCAATCCCACCCTACCAAGGAGCCATGACAGGTCCTCCCTCACCACAGGGAAGATCCACATGCTCCTCCCTCTTCCCCCTCCTGGACACTTTCCCCCAGACCTGTTGACCTGGACAGGAGAGGGTTGGGGAAGGGGAAGGCAGCCAGCCCAGATGCTCTTTCATCATGTCCTTCCTACAGGACAACCCTGAGCACCGCCTGCCTGCCAGACTCTCTCTGGCACCACAGGACCAACCACTGAATATAGATCAGTGGAGGCCACAGGAGGGAGAGGGGACTGAATGGGGTCCTTGGCACAAGCTGAGACTCCAGAGAACTGCCCCTGAAGCCCCAGGCCAGATTTGGGAGCTTGGGCAAACCTCATCACATTTCTGAGTCTCAGTTTCCTCCTCCGTAAAATGTCAGTGACACTGGTACCATCACAGACGGTTGTGAGAAAAGCGCTTTTAAAATCTTTAGGGGTCATAAAAATGTGAGCTCTTGGTTTTATTTCACCGGGGTTCAGATACCTCCCTGAACAGGACAGCATGAAGAGTATCCCAAGAGTCTTATGATTTTGGAAGCCAAGAACCAGGGTTTAAAACCTAGCTTTGCCTCTCACTCCCTGTATACGATTCTCTCCTCTCCGGTCTCAATTCTTTCATGTGACAGCTCTGTCCAGGAAAAGAATTCATAACCAAACAAGGGATAGAAATTATCCTAAAGATGAAACAGTGCCAGTTATATAAAGCTACCATAACTAGAGTAGGAGAAGAAACAATTCGCTAATATTTGAGTTTGTTCACAAGCGAGTTCAACAAGGGAGGTTTGTGTCTTGTTTTGTTTTTAATTTGTGGAGGGAGGGGAGAGTGAGTGGAATAGATTTCCAAGGAAAGTGGGGGTCACTGAAGCCTTTTTTAAAAAAACAGAGAAGGGAATATCTAGAGGGAGACACAGGCAAGCAAGACAGCTTTAAAACTAGCATGTTTTGTATAACCTATATGAAATTGCTTGCCTTCTTAATGGGGGAGGGGGAGAAAGGGAGGGAAGGAGAGAATTTGGAACTCAAAAAAAATTTAATGAATATTAAAATTGTTTTTAAATGTAATTGAATAAAATACTTTTTTTAAACTAACACACTTAAAGAAGTGTTATTTTTTAAGAGCAAGGTATTTATAATAGAGATTTGAGGTTTTACATACAATCCTCTTATTCTGTTTTCCTTCATCTGAAGGACTATTTATGTTACATGTATCAGGTTCAGAACAAACTTTTTTAAAAGAAAAACTGCTGATTGGGGAAAAAATGTTCACATCAGTAATTTGAGATGATTGCCTGGTATTCAGGACAAAAGGGAAATTCAACAAGCATTTCATAAGTCCCTAGGAACCATTCAAGTAGTCAACAGATGAAGAACTAATGATACCCCAAAGAAGAAAGTTAACCCATCATATTAAGGAGTGAATGTCCAACATCACTAATGATAAAAGAAACGCACATCATGCAGATCCTCAGCTGTGTGTCACCTCAGAACTGAAGTGGCAAAGGATGGCAGACAGAAATGGTCAGTGGAGAAAGGA
This sequence comes from Bettongia penicillata ogilbyi, assembly GCA_023548195.1. Classification (NCBI taxonomy): domain Eukaryota; kingdom Metazoa; phylum Chordata; class Mammalia; order Diprotodontia; family Potoroidae; genus Bettongia; species Bettongia penicillata. Next base: position 5,725,741 of record JAJHZJ010000150.1, on the reverse strand, counting down.
CTATGGGGAAACCACGCAAGAAAGGTCACAAAATGGTCGATAACCTTTGACACAAACTTCAGGGCACTTAGGCAAATCACTTGATTTCTCTGGACCTCAGTTTCTCCATATATAAAATGAGAGGGATTAACGAAATGCTCTGTAAGGTCCCTCCCACCTCTGACATTCTATAGTTCGAGGTCCCTTCTATTCACTTAACAATCCAGCCCGGTTGCTGTTCCTCATACACTTAATTTCTCCATGCCTGGTCTCCTGGAATACCTGACATCCTTTAAAACTCTGCTGCCCCTTCTATATGAAACTTTTCCTGACCCCCCAGCTATGGCTGCCCACCCTCTCCAACTACCTCATGGAAGCTTCTTGAGGAAAGGGACTGTCATTTTTGTCTCTGTATTCCCAGAGCCTAGCCTGACATACAGTAGGTGTCAAATAAATACTTTTTGATTGATTGAAATTCCCTGATCAACAGAAGCCCAGCGGAGTGAAGCTCCAGTTTTCACCTGGAGCTAATAAGCTTAGAAAAAAGATAGAATCTCTATATTGCTTTTCTAGGGATAAGCTAAATTCACATGTGCTGAAGGCAAGAGGAACTGAGCTCTGTTGAAAGCCCTCTTTCTAAGACATTCACTCAATAAGTATGTATTAAGTACTTAATGTAGAACTCCCCATTTCCCACTGCTATACCTTTGCCTTGGCTGTCTTCAGTGTCTTGGTCCAGAAAAAATAGATCCCCCTCCTCTTAGAAGAGGTAGATGTAGAATGTGGCATGTACTCTCAGAGGGAGTCATTTTGACCACTGAATTTTGTTCAGATTTTTCTGGGTTACAAGGGACAGTCCAGTGAGGAGAGAGGGAGATACTGGGAAATGATTCAGAGCGCAGATTCCTCCCTGCATGGGTGAGGTTCAGTCCTGGAGCTGAAAGCCACCCTTCTGGCCTCCAGCATCTCCTTATTCCTTACCAATCTTTATGCTTAAAAGACCCTCCCTGGTATCAGTTATTTGTGCCCCCACCCCACTCCCCCAATGCTTTTAGAGAGTAAGTCCCACCCCCTATCTACCCTATCTTAGAAGTGGGGCCAAGTGACCAGAATCCTGCAGTCTGGAGATCGGGGAGTTTATAGGATGACCTTGGGCAAGTCATAGGATTGGGGAGACCTTAGAGGGACCTCAGAGGTCTGACTAACCTCTCCATTTTACAAATAAGGAAACTGAGGCCCTGCCTGACATCACCCACGCTGGATTGGCTCTCAGGTCTTCCTGACTCCAAATTTAGAACACTATTCAGACTGCTATGCTGCTTTTCTGAATTTCAGTCTCTCCCCTGTAAAAGGAAGGAACTGTATTAGGTGACCCCTAGGGTCCCCTTCAGCCCTAATAGTCTACAATCCTAGGATTCTCCAGGGAGCCATAGGCTCCATAGGTTCATGCAGAGAAGTGATTCATACCTGAAGAGAACTGAATTCAGCACAAAGAGCTCTCCCCGGCTCCAGAATCTGATCCCTTTTCTGAGTCAATAGCTTCATCTTCCTCAGCCTAAGTTTCCTCACCTGTAAAATGACGGTGTTGGCCTAGGTGGCCTCTCAAATCACATGGAGCTACAATCCCATGAATTCAACTAGATTGGGCATCAGCCCATTTTACCTGCTTGTGGAGAGGGGTTCTTCCAGGCCTGACCTCCCCTCCACACACGGCCGAGGTCAATCTCCACCACTGGCAGGCTCTCTGCTGGTTTTTCAGGGGCATAAGCCTGCCTCAGAAGCCTCTGAGGGCAAGCAGCCAGCAGTCAGCGCTGTGTGACAGTCAAGGGTCTGGCCCTAATCAGCCAGATCCAAATCAAACTGAACAGCCTTCAGTAATGATCACCCTCCTGCCTCCCCAAACCTCCACCAGGCTGGGGCAGCCTCTGTGATATTGATAATTAGTGCCACTGATCAGCCCTCTGAGAACAGCCACAATGAGCCCAAGGCCTCCCAGAGGGAGGGGCCCCCAGGACCCTGGCCTCTCAGTAAGAGACAGATAAGAGAATGGAGCAAGCCAGCATTCAGCAAGCCCCTGCACTCTGCTGAGTGGTTTACAAATGTTCTCTCATTTCCTTGAGTATTTTTACAAATATTTTCACTTTAATCCTCACAACAATGCTGGGAGGTGGGTGCTATTATTAGCTCCATTTTACAGATAAGGAAACTGAGGTAGGCTGGGCCAGGGTCACCCAGCTAGTAAGTATGATAAGTAAGCCAGATTTGAACTTGGGTCTTCCTGACTCCAGGCCCAACACTCTAGCTGCCTCCAGAAAGGTGAAAGAAGACTGACTCCAGGCAATGCCTCAGTTTCCTTATTTGTAAAGTAGAGAGGTTGGACATGACTTCTAAGGTCAAACAGCCTGCCTCCAAGGCTGGGAACACAAATGACAATTATTGCTGGTGTTTTCCAAACAATAGCTCAGGATCAGGGTCTCAGAAAAGGAGGTGACAGGCCTAGAGCCACACAGGGCCAGGCTTCCAACCCAAGCTCCATGACTGTGAGGAGAAAAGGGCCTGAGCTACCTGAGTCATGTGAAGAAGGCAGTATTCTCACATGACCTCAGGGCAAAGAAAGCAGCATGGAAAGCTCCCGAGAGGAAGGCCATTGCTTCTATCACTTGCAACTGACCCTGAGGCCTCCCTTCCTACACATCTCCCTAGCCCCTCTCCTTCCTCATCCCCTCCCCTCTGCTCCCACCTGAACAAATGATCTGCTTCTAGCCATCATCAGACAAGTCACTTTTTCTCACCAGATCTCAGACCTCAGATTAATCTCTTATAAAATGGAGATTGCCCCAGCTCTAAATCCTGTGATCTCTTGGGATCCTCCCCCACAGCTTCACTAGCGAGGCTGGGCAGTGATTATCACCTTCATATATGACAGACAAACTGAGGCTGGAAAAAGGAGTGAAATGCCCAGTGCTGGCAGTAGTAAGCCCCAGAGACCCTCGACTTCTCCAGCTTCATGTACAAAGATGGTGTCCGTGACCGAGTCCTCCCCGCCAGGACCTTCTTCTCTGGCTCTAGGAAGCCACTACCCTCCCCAAGCTGGCAAGGAGGATGCCCACTGTCCACCTAGGGGTGGACAGATCTAAAAGCCAAGGCAAGGACTGTTGCCCCCTCTGCACCCGCCAAGACCCACTCACTGTTAGACTCCCTTGCTCTCACTAAGGGGCAAAATGGGGCCGCAGAAAGAACCTAAGAAAAGCTGGGCTCCATCGCCAGCCCTAGAAACAGATGGAGAAGCCCTCAGAAATCAGTAGGCCCACCTCTTGATTTTACAAATGAGGAAACTGAGGGCCAGAGAAGTCAAATAACTTGCCCAAGGTCCCACAGATATTCAGGACAAAGGCTGGGATTGGACCGCAGCCTCTTTAACTCCACACCCAGTAGAGTTTCTAGGCCAGTGAAGCAGGGGCAGGCTCTTAAAGGTCTAGCTATAATGTTCTCTAGACTCTAGCACCTACACGGGCAATTCTTTTGGTCTCTACTTGGATGCTTCCTGCAATGGGGAGCTCACTACTTCATGCCACCCTCTGAGGGCACCTCTGGATATTTATTGTGTTTTTTTCCCTAATACTGAGCTGGAAGACTCTCTACTGCTCCTGATTCCTTCTCTGGAGTCACACAGAATGAGCCCATGTCGGCCCTTCAGATCAGTGAAGAAAAACACTGAAGTCTCCTCCAAATCCTTTATAAACAAATCACCAATGCCAGTGCAAACCTCAGGGGGCTCTCCCTAGTTATATATCCCTACCTTCTCCTTCAGGCTCAGTGAACCTTGAGACCAAAGGAGTCTGGGGTCGAGGCGGGGTGGGGAACATGAAATAAAAGGGCTAAAGTCATCTCCATTTCGTTCCCTCTCCAACCACCACTAACATCTAGAACCCCTGGGGAGGCTGGCGCCAAGCCTTTGGCCCTAGCCCCAAGTTGGTGAAATTTCACCAGACAGTCAAATTAAGGAAAGGGGGAAGGGAAAGAGAGGAGAGATGGTTTGAATCCAGTCAGCCACTCTGAGGACAGCAAAAGGAAACTGAATTGGCCGCCTTGGCGGGAGCTGAATTAGCTGTGACAGGCCTGGTCTCTCCGCACCTGGGATGAGCCCGCTGAGTGTCCGGGAGAGACAATGAGTCCTGACTACCTGTCAGATCCAGCCAAGGATCTGTCAGTGCTGGAGAGGGGGCCCCAGGTGCTCCACCCAGAGCAAGCAATGGAGTCTAGGGCAGCATTTTCCAGAGCTGGACAGAAGGAGGAGGGGAGGAGGGGATGGACACCAGAGATTCATGGAGGCCAGTAACAGCTGAGCTGGGAGACAGGAGGAAAAGGCTGACATGGCAGAAGGACACAAACACACATACACACACACACACACACACACACACACACATACACACACACATATACACAGCTGAGGGCCCTCTAAGCTAAACCTGGCTGCCCCAATTCACTCACTGAGCAGGGTTCTCCTCTCCCCAAAGACCTCAGCCTCAAGCCAGCACCCTCCTACCCTCACTCACATTCTGATCCCCCAGCTAGGACTGCCAAGAGGTGATAACACAAGGCAGCTGGTGGAGTGAACACTAACTTCAGAATCAGAAAATTAGAGTTCAAATTTTGGCCTTGCTGCTGGGAAAGCTTGAAAAAGTAACTCAGCCTCTCTGAGCTTGTGTCCTCACTTGCTCAACACTTCTCTGGCTTCTTACTGTGAAGGTCAGAGGAGAGCTGAAATTCTTCAGAAATGACTGTTCCACAATGTGTGTGGATGAGAATTTTATGACAAGATGCTGAGCTGGCAGGTTGATTCTCCCACAGCTCCAGGAAACTGAAGGAGACAGACTCCTACCTGAAAGCAGGGATTTGACCTTTTGAAGCTGGGATTGGAAAATGGTTGAAATGTTGCATCCTCTGATGTCTAACACTTCTGATTTTTAATAAGTTTCCTTTTAGCTCTGAATCACGATCCTGCATTCTAACTACACAGCTTGTTTCTGCTTCGCAAGGGCAGGGTCTCTGTCTCAAGCACCATCTGACTTAGGGTTAGAAAATCCTAGTTTGTTTTTTTCCCTCCATGGCTTTGTGCCCAGCCACCAAATCTCTTTTCAACAGGACAAGGGCTCCCTGGGTCGGAGGCCTTGGCCCTCCTTTTCAAAACTACAAGATTATCATTGATCCCTGATGTACATATGAATGAGGTGAGAGAAAAAGGAACAAGGGGAGCTGGCTCCATCTCAACTACCACCATCCTTTGCTCCAAATTCCTGCCATTACTTTCCACATAGTCCTCTCTGTGCCAAGCACTGTGTCGGAAACACAGAGACCAAATTTAAATAGTCTCTGCCCTTGAAAAGTTTCTGTTCTACTGGGTGGGTCCTACCGAGGAGTATATAACCCCAGATCTAGACTAGGAGGCACCTCTGAAGCCATCTTGTTCAACCCCTTCATTTGCAGAAGAGGAAACTGAGGCCCAGGAATGGGAAGGTCCCACAAGTAGTGAGCATCAGCTCAGAACCACTGTCCTTTTCACAAATAGTGCACCAAGTTGGACCTGGATGCTCATTCCAAAAGGAATCCAGCCAAAGAACTGGCATCAAACCACACCCTGAGGGAAGGTAAAGGTTCTGAGGAACAGGGATGAGGATCCATGTTGTAGATGAGTAACAAAGTATTTGAGGCAGTGTGGCCTGTTGGATAGAGAACTGTGTAAGAATTCCTGAGTTCAAATCCCACCTCAAACACATCCTGTGTGACCTGAGAAAGTCAATTCACATCTCAGTGCTCTAGGTAATAATAAATTGAATATTATTCAATAAAGAATAATAATAATTGAATAATAAATTGAAGAGAAGGTGCCCACCTGTGTCAGTAGAGGGTCTTCCCTCTCCTGAGAGTGTCCTACACCAATGAAACAACAGGTTTGATGCTTATCCCTGTCCCACAATATTTACTTATATATGTATATGCTGCTTCCTGATAGAACCTAAGCTCCTTGGGCTCAGGAGCGGTTTCATTTTTGTCTTTGTATCTCCACTGTCTGGCACATAGTAGGTGCTTAATAAATGCTTGGTGATGGACTAATTCAGGGCTAGTGCATCCTCCTCACCCCCTCACCCCATCTGTCAAACTAAAGCCCTCCTCTTCTTTCTCAGATGTCTGCATGTGGTACCCAGACCTCCTCCCTGTCCCACTTCATTCCCTGACTTAAATTATCTTCACCAGTAGATCTATCCCCAGGAGATCCCAGCACTCGGAGGGAATGAGCCCCTCTCTCTAGTGCCCTTGATCCCATCCCCTCCTTTCTCTTTGGGGATCGTACCCTGAGATTCTTTTCTTTCTCATACACCTTCCCTTTCTACTGGCCCCTTCTCTGACATCTACATATGAACCCTTCCTACATCCTCAACCTCATCCATCCTACAACCTCATGTGACCCTGGCAGCCCTTGGAGCCTTTGCTGTCACATTCCTAGAAGGCATGTCTGCTTCCCTTCTCTGCTTCCACATTGCCCACTCACTTCTCCTTCCCTTGTCACCTGCTTTCTGCCCACCCCTCAGCTAAACGTGCTCTGTCCAAGAGTGCCCGCCATTCTTGAACCCTCGGAAGCTTTGGATGCTGTCTCTTCTGGAATCTCTCCCTCTGCTCTCCCTATTCCTCCCCAGCCCCTTTCCCTGTGCTGGACCACGACCCATCTCACCCCCAGCCCCGGCGGGGTGGGGGTTAGGGGGAGGCGGCAATCTCTAAGACTCCTCTGAGACTTTCCTCTCTCTTGGCAGTCTCATTGGCACTCAGCATTTCCACGATCACTCCGTGTTGCTGCCTCTTGCCCACTCTATGGATGTCACCTTCATCTGTCTCTGAAACTCTAGCCCGACCTGGTGGACAGCTCCACCTGGTTGGCCCATCAGCATTTCAAACACAGCAGGTCAAAAAGGACTCTTTGCCTCCAGTCTCTCAGTCTCTCTCTTCTTTGTCTCTGTATGTGTCTCTCTGTCTCTCTCCCCCAACCCACTCTCCTCTCCTCTGCTCTTCCCTCTTTTGGGGAGAGGTAGAAGATAGATTGTACACTTGGAGATGAGGGGTCCTCAGAGGACAGCTAGGGCAACTCCCCCCCGCCATTTTATAAATGAGGAAACTAAGTTCTAGAAAAGTAGAGTGACTTCCCCAAGGTCATACGGATAGTAAGCATTGGAAGCAAGATTTGAACCCAGCTCCTGTGACTCTTAATTCTAACCCTTTTCCATTTTTTCCACCTGGACAGAGGAGATCTTTGCCATTGTCTCTGAAAGTATCCCAAGCAGGCAGCCACTTCCTCCACTACCAACTAAAGATGTCCCAGCTTCTTGCCAGCACTGCATCCCTCCCTGGCAGGATGCCAGTTTGCACAGTAGCATGCCACATTTCAGCCTCTCCACAGATGCCAAGTGGCCTGGTTAGCCAGTCAGAAGTGTGCATCTGGGCTGCCCTGGAGTGCAGCTCACAGCTAAGCATCTGGGCCTTCTGCCCCACCCTGGGCTGCTGAACTATAAGTGAGCGGATGGCTGTCTGCAACCATTCCAGCTAGTATGGGCGGCAGCAACCCAACTCGAGCTCGATAGTGCATGGCAAGCATTGAGAGGCCCGCAGACCTCATTTCCTTCCTTCCTTCCTTCCTTCCTTCCTTCCTTCCTTCCTTCCTTCCTTCCTTCCTTCCTTCCTTCCTTCCTTCCTTCCTTCCTTCCTTCCTTCCTTCCTTCCTTCCTTCCTTCCTTCCTTCCTTCCTTCCTTCCTTCCTTCCTTCCTTCCTTCCTTCCTTCCTTCCTTCCTTCCTCTCCCCAGAGCCACTCTGGGCCTCAGGGTTTAATCCACCACAAGCCGACCCCTACACACGCACCTGTCTCCTCCTGTTAGATTCATCCAGTCCATTTATTCATTCGAGTGGTATGGGGGGAGAGTTGGCGAAGGCAGAACTCAGGACCTCTGCTTGCATTCTGCCTCTGCCACTTTGTCTTAAGGAGGCCTCAGTTTCCCAAAGGAAGGAAGGGAAGGAGGGAGGAAGGAAGGAATGAAGGAAAGGAGGGAGGAAGGGAGGGTGGAAAGAGGGAAGGAGCAAGGAAGACCCAACAGACTTGGGCTCAAATCCAACTTTGGACATTTCTCAGTCATGATCTTGGACAAATTGCTCCTTCTCCCTAGACCTCCATTTCCTCTCCCAGAAAATAGACCTAATAATTCCAGTCACCATCTTCCGCAGAGGATTAATGTGATGGATCAATTGCGATCATGGACATAATAGAAGTCTGGACTGCAGCGAGAAGGGAGAAGGGACATGGATGAGGGGAGAGAAGACGGTGGAGGAAGAAGGCAACCCAGGAGGAAAGAGCAGCAAGCCAAGGGGAATTTTTGCATCTCTCTGTGCTCCTTTGTAGTTTAATGTAATGGAAAGTGTGCTGGGTCTGCTGTCAGGAAAATAGCATGAGGGGCCTCCATCCATTATTGTTACAGGGACTCCTCAATCCTTCCCTTTTAAAGGTCACCTCTTCTCTAGTAAAGCACAGCCTAACAAAGACCCAGAATTCACTGCTCGCTGCCTTTATCTGCTAATGTCTCACCAGACAGAAGCAGCTCCATATGCACAGAGAGAACACCGCCTGACTACAATTGCCTTTTAAGAAGCTGACTCAGTCTGCAAGGGGGGCTGCCAGCTCATTGTTAATATTCTACACAACAGAATCCCAGAATCTCCAAAGTAGACAGGTCAACTAGTCTGGGGTTTTCTTAACCTGGTAACTTGTATTTTTCAATATTTTCTATTTAATATTTAAATATTTAATTTTCATGTTGTGGTTTCCTTTGTAATCCTATGTATTTTATTTTCTACATTTGGAAACATAGTTCTCAAAAAAGGATCCCCAGGCTTCCCCTGACTGCCAAAGGAGTCCAAGACACAACAAAGAGTCCTAGTCTTACCTCTGACCTTTGGCCATGACCTCCCACTTAAGCTTCCTCTCCAAATGAGTATCCAGCCAATGCTGGAATGCCCCAGGGATGAAAAACTCACTGCCTCAGTACCACTAATTATTAGGTCTTTGTCCCTGATATGACAGCAAAGTCTAGGAATATTCCTGTGGGACCAATGTGATGAACATAGGGAAGCCTGGAAAGATCTATATGAACTGATGCAGAGAGAAGTCAGCAGAGCCAGGAAAACAGTCTCTGCAATGACAGTAACAATGCAAAGGGAAGGAACCACGTAAATGAAGCAAATGTGAACGTTGCAAAGTTATAAAGAACAAGACTGGCTCCTAGGAGGAGACACAGGGAGACACTCACACCCCAGACTGTGTCAGGGATGGGAAGTCCCCGGAAGAATGGGACACTGCACAGACTTTCAGAACTTTCCAATGTGTTGGTACATTTTGCTGTGTTTTTTCCTCTTTTCTTCTTTTTGTCTCTAAAATATTACATTTTTATATAGGATGGTTCCCTCACAGGAAGTAGGGATGGGGAGATACTAGGAAAAATCTTAGTCATATAAAAACAATCAATAAAAACTTATTTAGAAGAAGAAAAAAGGAACATAAATGTTGTAAAATGATAAAGGGCAAGCATGGCTCCAAGGAAGAAATATGAAAAGATGCTTCTCCCTAACTCCTTAACAGAGGTAGGGGTCTACAGGTAAGGAACATTACATGTCCTATCAAGTTTGTTTGTGTCTTTGCTGCATTGATTGGTTTTGCTGATTTTTCTCTCTTTTTTTTCTCTTTTTACGATTATTTTAAATTCTTTTTATAAAGTTTGGCCCTCTCAGAGGGAGGTGGGAAAGGGAATAATCATTCGCTGCTATAGAAATGCTTTCTCCTTCCCTCCTGTGTGCTTTTTAACAAATATGATCTCATTTCACCCAGACAGCAGTACTCCAAGGTAGGTGTGGTTATGATCCCCATTTTACAGTTGAGGAGCCTGAAGCAAGGAGGGATTGAGTGACTTGCCTAGGGTCATACATCCAACAAGTATCTGAAGCCAGAGTTCAACTCTGGTTTTCCTGACTCCAGGCCCAGCATTCAATCTATTGTTGAGAGATGACAGAATATATATAATATTATATGATATAATATAATTATGACATTATCTATTAGTATATTATGTGATATGATATATATCTAGGTCACACTAAAGTAAGACATCATGTATACATCCATATATCTACACATACATACATATATATATATATATATACACATATATATACATAAAACTTAAGTGAAATCTGCCTGCCTATAACACCCAGCTAGTTCTGCCCTCTGGAGTCACGTTATAAGGTGGCCAAGCCCAGACCCCAGGTGAATCCATCAGATATGTAATATTGTCCTAAAGGCTTCCTTCTGTCCTCGAATGGCCAGGTTGTGGTAGCTCCCACCAAATGACAAGAGCTCTGGGGTTTTGGCCTCCTGTATGTCATTCAAGGACCAGCGAGGTTCACTGACCACAGGATAAAGAACTGTTTAACCAGAGCCATCACCAAGAGTTCCAGGGCAAATGGATGTTGGGGGGACTTCAGATTTCAGGATAAGGTTTCACTGGGGGAGGGACCCCAGGACACCACCCCATGGGAAGGAGACAGAGACCCTGGAGGGCACAAGGCCAATCTTCTGGGGAAATAAGAGAGGGAGAAACCTCAGATGTCATCTCCTCCAGCAAGTTTCTGTCTGGATAAAGCCCAGCTATTTATCCTGCAGGCATTGGGGCATCATAGGAAGGGTTCCACCACATTTCTGTGTCCATCCAATCATTTATTTAATGCCTCCTACAGCTGAAGTAATAATAAGAAACCTTCCCCTAAGTATTTTTTTTAACCTAGGCCTGTGATTTCACTGCCAGTAGGAATTCTCTCCCCTAAACAGATCCACATCTCCCCTATGCCTTACCTCCTGAGGACACTTCCTGGAGCGCTGAGCATCAGTTTAATGATTGCTCAAGGTCACACAGCCAAAATTTGTCAGAAGTAAGACATCATCACCGTAATTATAATCACTAGTATTTGTGCAGGCTGCGTGCGTGTGTGTGTGTGTGTGTGTGTGTGTGTGTGCTAAGAGCTTTACAAACATCATCTCACAATAACCCTGGGCTGGAGGGGCTGTTATTATCCCCATTGGACAGATGAGGAACCTGAGGCAGGCAGCTGTTAAGTGTCTTGCCCAGGGTCACACAGCTAGTAAGTGTCTGAGGCCAGATTTGAATTCAAGTCTTTCTGACTTCGGGTCCCTCATTCCACAGCACAAGCTAGTTGCTTTGAACTCCAGGTCAGCAAATTTCCCACTATGACTGTTTCCCTCTCTTTCCCCCTTCTCTGCCTCTGTCTTTCTCTTCTCTATTTCCCTCCTTCCTGCTAATTCCTACATCAGAGGGCCTAAGTTCAATGCAAGGCCCTGTCCTTGGTGCTAAGATACGAAAACCAACCACCATACACTCCCAGCCCCTAAGCTTAAAAGCTCTAAGTCAATCAACCAATGTGCATTTATTAATCATTGACTGTGCTAGACACTTTCATTTCAATGTGAGCAGTTCCACATGCTCCATCCTTCTAAGATCAATGACTTCCATGATGAGGTTCTCCCTCCCTCATGTCAGACAGCAATCCCTCTATCTCTAAGTAGAGCATTGATAGAGTCCATACATAAATCTAAGCCTAGAAAGGACCTTGGAGAGAATGGAGTAAAACTTCCTCCTTTTACAGACAGGGAAACTGAGGCCCAGAGAGGAGAAGAGACTTGTCCAAGGTCACTCAATGAGCTAGTTGAAAAGCTGGGCTAGGAATCCAAATCTCCTGGCTTTATCCCTTGCTCTCTCCATCTCCCTCTACCTACAGAGCCCTGCTTCTCTGGCCTGAGTCACAGTGAGATTATGAGACCCCAGAAGGAGTGGGGAGGGGGATGAGGGGACAACAGTGCCTACCGCACTGGCCTGAGCCCCAGCTCTGGAGGAAAGTGACGTTGAACCCTGAGGGCTCTGTCAGGGAGCCCAAGGAGCAGCAGGTCTCCCAGCTCCACCCCCCCCCCCCCCACTACTGTTGCTATGACGATGCAGGCAAGGCTGGCAATTCCAGAGTAGAATCGGAAATTTGCATTTTAATGGGGATACAATTAGAACCGAGATAAAACGGTGCTGCTTTGCTAAAGGGACACAGGCCCCATCACTTGTCAGCTCTGATTCTGATGCTCCTCCCACGCTGGCGAGCACCTCTCCAGGGCTGGCAGCAGCATCTTGGGCCACCCCCATCCCTCACCCCTTATCCTGCTCCCCAAGACCCCATAGAGCCTCTACCCCACACATACACACAAAGGCAACTCAGCCCCCAGCAACTCCCCTTCCTATGCACAAACCCCACAGAATCCCCTCCTCCCTCACAGGCCCATATCCCAGCTCACACCCCCACAGAGCCCTTACCCTTTCCCATATCCCCAAAGCCCAGCCACATCCCACAGAGCTGAAGGAAATGTGACCTCCCAGAGATCACTAAGCCTTAGTAGACACTGACCATTGACAAGCCCACAAGTTCCACATGCTTGCATGGGAACTCCCCCTTCACCCACAGAGTGAAAGCCCTCCAGGTCAGGAAGGGGAGGGGCGCTTTTAGAACTGTTCTGGCTTCAAACCTTTTCTGTTTTAAGGGTCCTTCCAGTCCTTGATTGCAGCACTGAGCACAGGGAGAGACTCAGAGGTCATTTAGCCCAGTGGTTTTTAACCTCGGGTGCACAGAATCCCCCGAAGTTCCATGAGTAGATTTCAGGAGGGGAAAGAACACCACTTTCATTTCCACTAACTTGTGTTATTTAGCATTTCCTTCCGTGATGAACGTTTCCAAGCAGGGGTCTGAGGGCTTCATCAGAGGCCGGGACACAAGAAAAGGCCCCAGCCAGGCCAAGCCCCTCATTGGTCTATGGGATAACTGGGGTCTGTACAGGAACAGGAGCTTGCTGAAGGACACACGTGTGCAGTAAGGAGCCAAGCTGGGAATCAGAACAAGGTTCTCTGACTCCAGACCCCTGTCCTTTCCTGTGTCCCACTGTCGTGTTCTAGGGTCCCTTTCGTTCTGGGATTACCCTGGACAATCCTGAGAGTCAGCAAGACTTCACAGGAATTATAAAGGGCCCCACAGGCCAGCCAATACAACCCCCTCATTTTCTAGATGAGGACACTGAGGCCCAGGGAAGTTCAAAGGTTTGATACACAGAGAATAATGCCAGAGATGAACTTTGGACCCAGGTTCTCTGGTTTCAGAGCCAGGGCCCTTTGCACTGTATCAGGACAGCTAGGAGCTGAAGTCTCTGCTCATAGTCCCCGGGTTCAGAGGTGCCAACACGCAGCCCAGGGATCCTTGGTCTGGCATTGCCCCCACCATCATCAGCCCCAAATCTGCATCTCTTGTCCCTCTTGCCTCTCTCCTTCCTGATGTATTTGCAATGAAAGAAACTTCTTGGCTGATGATTTCCCTGGCTATGGGGACAGGTGGGATGGTTTAAAGAGGGCTGGAGGAGGTGAGATAGAAAATATTTCCCCATCCATCTGTTTATTTGAGAGAGAGAGAGAGAGAGAGAGAGAGAGAGAGAGAGAGAGAGAGAGAGAGAGAAGGTGATGATTCGGATATCATGGCCACCATTAATCTGCTCACAGAATACTGACCAGCTGTGTGGTGTTGGGCTCGCCAAGCCTCAGTTTCCTAATCTGTAAATCAGAGGACTGGAGTGGATTGACCTCTCAATCGAAAAAAGGAAAAAAGCCCAACATTCCCTGCTCTTGAGGGGCTCACAGGCTGATGGGGGAGAGACTTAGATAACCAGGTAAACCTGAGATACAGACCCAGTAGATGGAGGGTCATCTCTGAGGGAGGCCCTGGCAATGGATAGGACCAGGAAAGGCAGAAGGGGAGGTCAGGAGACTGGGGCTGTTCTCTTGGGGCAGAGGGTGTTGTATACAGTCAGGTCTCCATAACGCCTTACTGTGCTAGAATGGATGGGGGTCTGTAAAGCCTGAGTTCGAATCTTACTCTAATCACTAAGCAAGTGACATAGCCTCTGCCTGCCTCAGTCTCCTCATCCATAGAATGGGGATAATCCCAGCCCCACCTCTCAGCGTGGTAAGGAGGATACATGAGGTAACGACTGTAAAGTGCTTTGGATGCAGTGATTATTATCATTGCCCTCTTTGTTTTTGGGGTCTCCCTGAGCCCACCTTAGTCTTGATTAAAGCCCCCAGTATTCCAGCCCATCGTTCCAGGGCTACTGGGAGCCGGAGGGAAGGGGCCGGGAGGAGGTGGATGAGAGGCAACTACGGAGGAGAAGGGGGGAAGAAAGAGGGGGAGAAGGAAGAACCCCTAGTACCCCGCCCCCACCCGCAGGCCTCCTCATGGGAAGAGGACCAGGACTAGGAGCCCAGACTTTTGGGAGGGAGTCCTGACTCCTCTGTTTAATAAGGAGGCACCTTGGACAAGGCCTGGGGTGCAGCGCCCATTTCCTAACCGGAAGAGGACTTGGGTTACATGATCTCTAATGCCCCCTGTTCTAGGCTGCTCCCAGCCCGGCCCCCCTGTTCCAGGCTCCTCCAGCCCCGACGCCCCCTGTTCTAGGCTCCCTCCTATCTCACACACACACTTTGGAGGCCACCACAACACTCAGCGCGAGCAGCAGGGGGCCCAGCCCCTTGGCCACGCCCCCTCCGCCTCGCTCTCGCGCTCCCTCCTCAGCACCAGGGGGAGCCTCGCCAGGGTTCGCTAGGACGCGGGGTGGGGGCGGGGAAAACGTCTGCAGGCTCGTTCGCTGCCCTGCAGCGCCCCCTCGCGGCCCGCGGAGGCCCTACCCCCTAGCACCCAGGAGCGCCCAGAACCGCCCTAAGCCGGGGGTGGGGGATGGGCTTTCCCCGGTCCGGGCCGTTTGGGCGTCGTGACGGCCGCCGTGGAAACGCTGCCTCCCCATCTCGTGCGCAAAGGGAACCCGACCCCGGCCGCTTAGTCCCTGGGGAAACCTTCGGCACGTAACTTCCCCTCTGGGGACCTCAGTTTCCCCCGATGGCCTCCGGGGTCGCTCCCGGGCCTAGGTCTACGGTCTGGGGACCTCTCTCATAGTCTCGAGAAGCCCTTGGCTCCCACTCGCCCCCTTCCGGTTTGAACTCCTTATTCATTCCCGGCAGCCCGCTGCGCATGCGCCCTAAAGCCTTCCCGGAACTTTTCCGTCCGGTCGGCTGCTTCCGGCCGGACGCTTTAGGAAAGGGCTCCGCCGGAAGTGCCTGGGCGGGTCACACGGCTGGAGGTGGCATGTCGGCGTCGCTCCTACGCCGAGGCTTGGAGCTCCTTGGGGAGCCGGCGGGTGAGGCGCGGGTGAGGCCTGGGCTGGGGGGTGGGCGGAGGGCGCTGGAGGGCCTCGGTTTGCGCGTCGGGACAATGGGCCCGACCCTGACGGTGTCTCCCTCCCCCCAGTCTCCGGGGCCGGCCGAGGCCCCCAGAAGTGGCCCCGGAGCAAGCGGTCATCCAGGAAGAACCAAGCCACGGTCAAGGGGAAGGTCACCAAGTCGGCTCTGGGTGAGAGGGGCAGGGGGATGGGGAGGGTGCCTTCACTGTCCCGGCACACAGACCTCCCTTCTCCGAGCCTTTGCACCGGCCGTACCCGCCCCCGCCCTGAATGCCCTCCCTCCCAGAATCCTTTGCACTGAGCGAGTTTCGCTCGGCTTGTAGGAGACATGGCCTTCACTTTCCTCGTGAAACCTCCCCCTCCTCCTTTTAGTTTGAATCGATACGTAGGTCAAGCGGCACTTATTAAGCGCTTGCTGTGTTCCAGGCGTCGGAAAGATGGGGGTGGCGGGGGATGCCCCATCTGCAAGGCCACCCTTGTTCATTTTAAGCCAATCCAACCTGGCTGTTGTCCCCAGAGAGGGGGTCTGCGAAAGGGCCGAGACCCGGGGTCCAGAGCCAGGTGAGGCCACGTGCCATCCGTGGGTGTCGGGCCCCGGGGTCACACAAAGACAGTCCCTGCCCCGGCTTGGGAGAGACAGAAGAGAGACCATCCCATCCGGGAGGAAGGGGTCTCCTAGGCAGAGGGATTTGTCCTTGCCTCCCCGGGGAACGGGCTTAAGTTCCATGACTGGAGCCTTGTCACCTTGGGGCCAAGGTTTGTCTACAAAAGCAGGAGGTCGGCCTCGGAGTTAAGGTCACCCAAGTGTCAGAGGCCAAATTGGACCCCCTCACTCCACTCCCAGCCCCCTTTGCACCGAGCTGGATGTGCCAGCTTAGGTTTTGGGCTTGTTCTTACTGATTCCTGGTAACCCCGCCCCCCCCCCCCCCCCCCATCCTTCTCCTCTCCTCAGAGGAGTTCCAGAAGCGGCAGAGTCGGGACCACCTGCAGGAGAACCTGAGATTGATGAAACAGAAACGAGTGACCGCAGACCCAAAGGTCACCTCCAAGGTTAGGGCTCCTAGTGGACTTCAGGGCATATGGGGGGAGGGGCCAAGAACAGGAAGCTTTCCTTCCACCCCCAAAAGAGCTTGTTACTCCACAGGGGAGGGGGGACTGAACTGAGCCCCGGGGAGGGGGCGGGGGGGGGGGTCGGCCTGACCCCAGGAGGCCAGCAGGGGGAGGAAAGATCTCAGAAGGATGGAAAGAGACTTTCTTGCTTGCTCCTAGCACAGGCTGTGCCGCCCTAGGAGGTAGTAAGCTACTCCATCACCAAGGGCTTTAGGGAGAGGCTAGATTGGGGGAGCAGAATAGGAGGTAGTTTGGGGGGTCAGGTCCAGATCCCTCAGTGCTCATTGTCATAGGAGGGATTCTTCTGGGTAGGCCTGAGGTTCTAGGCTTCAGCTTTCAGGCCTCCTCAGTGGTCTCAAATGCCTTGTGTCAGTAGGGACCCAGCAGGGGTCCTTCCCCTGGCCCCAAGAGCATGGGCTGAAACATGTTCTAAGTGGGATCCAGCTCTCCTTCCCAGCCTCCCCTCCTAGGGCTCCCTGTTGGCCCTTGGACCTCCCTGTGACTTCTGACTCTGCCTCCCACAGGTCCTTCTCCAAAACCAAGGCAGGAAGGCCAGGGACCGACCAGCCCCCAAGCCAGAGAAGGAGAAGCCCCAGGGCACAGTGTTCACCGAAGAGGACTTCCGCAAGTTCCAGGAGGAATATTTTGGGAATCCTGGAACCAAGTGATGGAGAGGGAGGAGCCCTGGGTCTGGACTGGGCATGAGCTCAGCCCTCTTTTCAAAACAGCACAGTCCCTGGGCCTGAGTGACTGAGGGAAGCAGGCAGATGTTCAGAGACAGGAAGGCGTGGCTTCTACCCATTTCCAGCTTTGGGGAGCCCTCCTCTCACCCTCATCCCACTGGCAGGCTGATTCTCCTACTGCTCTAGGAGACTGAAAGGGATGATACAGACTCCTACCTGAAAGTAGGGATTTGACCTTTGAAGCTAGGATTGAAAGATGGTTGAAATATTGCATCCTCTGATGTCTAACACTTGCTGATTTTGTTTTCAAACTTGGGGACCACCAGATGGCGCTGCTGTCCCTCCTTGAGCCAGGGAGGGAAGATGGGGTGTTTCTACCCTGTTTGGAATTGAGGTGAGCCTACCTCTCAGTCTGGGGCACCCCCTGATGGGGCACACCTTCCAACCTTGGACATGCCCCCAAGTGACACAGAACCCAAAGTGGGGTG
Source organism: Bettongia penicillata ogilbyi (assembly GCA_023548195.1). Taxonomy (NCBI): domain Eukaryota; kingdom Metazoa; phylum Chordata; class Mammalia; order Diprotodontia; family Potoroidae; genus Bettongia; species Bettongia penicillata. The sequence continues at coordinate 5,708,062 of JAJHZJ010000150.1, read as the reverse complement.
GGGGAGCTCAGGATGACTGTCCTTGTGTTGGGGAGTCCCAGGCACCTGAGCTGTTAGAACCAGGAAGAACCTTGGTGCTCCAAGGAGACTGACCTCAGTATAAATGAGGAAACTGAGGCTCTGAGGGGAAGGAAATGACCTGGGGTCATGAAGCTGGTTAATGACAGGTCTGAGACTGATGCCTCAGTGACTCTCCTACTTCCTTACTCAAAAACCTAGAACTGATGATGCATTTCCCTTTTTGATTTTTAGTTTTCTGTGAAAGGTGATGATCCTAGCCCTGCCCACCTTTCACTGGTTACCAAAGTGCAAAATGTGAGCTCTTCTCTCAGCTGTTCCTCAGTTCAAGGCACAAACACCTGATGCGTGCCAGGACCAGCAGCTAGTGTAGTAGAGACATGAAGGAAAGGCTGAAGTAAACCTGCCCTTGAGAAACTGATGTTTTATTGAGGAAAACATCACTGTTACACAGTGGTCATTTGAGTCTCAGAAAAATGGGCTAATCTTACACTTCCTTCCTTGAAGGGGCAAATGCTGGGGTTGGAGGCTGGTTTAGTACCAGGCAGAGGAGGGAACTGAAGGGAGACCCACAAGATGGGGCAGAGGCTGGAAAGGACACTTGCGCGTCTCTCCGTGCTTTCTTTGCCATCTGGTGGACAGCAATGTACTTCCAGAATTGATACAAATTCTTTCTAGCCCATTGTGAAGGAAGCTGGTTTTCTTAACTCCAAAGACCAGGAGAGCCAAGAGGAGTCTTAAAATCATCTCCAACGCCCTCATGACACAAGGAAAGGGCAGGTCAGAGGTGGGCAGTGACTTATCTGTGGTAACACAGCCAATGGTGGAGAATCAGAACATTTGGTCCTGCTCTAATTTCAGAGCCTCCCTGGAGGTGATGTGGCTTGACTCCTCTACCAGCAGTGGTAACTACCCACAGTTAGAATCATGGGATCCTCACATGGAAGGGATGCCCAAAGCACAAATTCCAGCCAATTATCTCCAGCCTGCAAGATGTTGGTATGAGAAGGGATCTAAAGGCTCTGCCCCAATTCCACTCTAATTGTCAGGAAGTGAATCCTGCCTTACATGTGTCCCCCAAAAGGGAGATCTGGGACTACCTCACTTTTCCATTTATGCTTGACATCTCACAAGCATGTAATAAACACTTTACCTTCATCCCATTTCTGATGTGAAACTGAAGTAGGCATCCCTGAGATTGCTTCCCACTGCTTCTCGTCCTGTCCTGTAGCCCCTTCCCCATGACAGCTAGTGAGAGGCATTGTTTCATCCCCTCTTGAGTTCCGTGGCATAGTCTCCCGTCCTGTGACGCTGCTGGTTACTGTCATTTGGGCCTGACTGCTCATCTAGCATAGCAGGGAGGGCTGGGTTTGGAACATCACAGGTGCTGTCAGAAGTGGTCTGCATCAGTTTTGCTAAGCATTTTATTTTTTTCTCTTGGTATTTGTTGCTAGAGGTGGCTCATTGGGCCAGGGATGGCCTACACCTTCACTGGGAAATGAAAGTTAATGTTAAAAAATCAATACAAATTTAAAACTAGTTCAAAATAAATGCATGCCCAGGGCTGAGTCCCAGCTGTGACCGGCCCTCCGAGCCCCAGGGAGGCTGTTCTGGGGAACACAAGATTACCTTATCCTAGTTCGCTGGGGAATGCATTTCCTGAGGGGCTGCTTCTGGGAATGGTCAGGGTTCCTGGAGGCAAGGATGAGCCTTCCCCTTCCCTTCTAGCTTTTTCAGGGGGTGGCACAGAAAGGGGCAGAAAGAGAGCCCACACTCTATGGCTTGGATCCAGTAAAATGATTTCTCATTTCCTGCGTTTGTGAGCCTGTCCAATACCTGCTAATTAATTAGTCCTTTGGACACGGAGGTCCTCAGGGAACCAGAAAAAATTTTAGGCCTGAGTCAAAATGTTCTGAGTCCTGCTCATTTCACAGAAACAGGGAATGTTTGGAAATGACTGTCTAGACCGTATCTGAAAAGGAATCCTCACCACAGCAAAGGATTTGGAAGCAGGTAGGAGCAGTCACTGTTTCCCAAGAAGGCCCATTCCATTCACCTGACAGACTTTTCTGATGTCCAGCCTGAATTTGCCTTCTGATTCTGAGCTGATGAGTCCAATCCTTCCACAGTTGTGACTATAGCTACCCCGCCCCCCCCACCCCCCAAGTCTTCTCCAGGCTAAACTGCACCACCTCACATGGCTGATCCACTGAACTTGCAACCCCTTAAAAACTTTTTTTTTAAGTTATACTTAAGTCAGTTTTTGGACATGAGTTTATGTTTATCCTTATTACATTTTATTTTATTAAATTCAACCCAATGTTCTAGCCTATTGTTTTTTTTGGTGGGCTGGGAGGGCACCTACCTGTCAGCTTTCCCTCCGAGCTTCATATTACCAGCACATCTAATAAGCATTGTATCAGCTATTTAAGGCTTTGACAGTAATGTTAAATAGTACAGGGCCTAGGGAAAACATCCCCAGGGGACCAGGCCCTGATTCTTAACTTAGAACCTTTAATGAGCTTAGCTGCTCAGTTCCAAACCTACTGAGTTTTATCATCTAAGCCCACATGCCTCCATCTAATCAAAGGTTTTGCTACAATATCCCACTGGTCCCCATAGTGCATTCTCCTGTCTGCCAGCTTTGGTGACCTGGGTCAAAAAGGAAGTAGCCACTCTTGACAAAAACCACACGTAGCTTAGCTAAATACCTCTTGGGAACATGCCCTCACTGCTCGAGGCAACTCGTCATTCTTCCCTTTTCCCGGGGGGAGGGGGAGAACTAGAAAGAATGTTTGCCCTTCCTGCCATCCATGCTTACCTCCCGTTGTTCCACTTGCAGTCTTCAATGACGAAAGATGATGTTGTTACCTTTGGTATCATTCCCTTCCCATGTTTCCTCCTGACTCCCTTCTTTGATGCAATGATCGCTCAATAGCCAGCATGCTTTTATGGCTTACCTTCTCAAGCCTCATTTATTTCTGAGATTTAATGCTGGGTCCAGTATCTATTTGATGACAGCTATCATGGGCTCCTCAAAATCCACATCCAAATGTAGGGGGCAAGTCCATTTGCTAGGGAGGGAAGAGTTGACCAGCCAAGATGGATTGCCCCATGAAACTAAGTGGGAAGATTCCTGACTTCGAAAATGGATCCTCTTCCATAGTGCTAGGGTTGGAGTAATGGGTAACTATGTTTTTACACTTGGAGTTATGGCTCAAAGTAATTTAACTTGCCCAGTCTCACAAAGAATCCCAAGCTTACGAGCAGACACATTACTCTCTCCTTGCCCCACATACAAACTAGGGGTAAAAGATTCCTGATGTTCCCTTTTGGAAACCCAGACACAGGTGTCATTTCCAGGGCTCTAGGGTTTTATCTCATCATTCTGTTGTCCTTCAAATTTGTTGCCAACCTCCAGCTGATTTAGGGTATGTACCTTTTGTGTTGGTTTCCTCCTGGAACTAAACAAATTAAAACTTCCCACCCGTCCAGCCTTCAGATGAAGCACATTATAACAACGAAATTGCACTTTTACTACAAAATAATTTATTGAGTGAGACAGCACAAGACTCCTATATATACACAAACACAAAGTATCTGACTACCCAACAACTTAGGGACTTTTCCTCTTTTCCTTGGCCTTCCGGACCTCTTCTATCAAGTCCTTCAAATACTGAATCTCTTTGCTAAGGGCATCTACCTTCTCCTTCAAAGCCTCATTCTTTTGTTCTAGCTCTCTGCACTCCCCAGACAACGCCTCCTGCTCTGCCCGCTTTTTCTGCCTGTACCGTGTGGCAGCAGTTTTATTCTGTTCCATTTTCTTTAGTTTCTTATCTACCTTTTTCTCTTTCTTGTCCTCAAGGGGACGGTCATATGGTTTGGGGCGAGCTGAGAGGAAAGTGGCATCTGAAGAGAGCTGGCTCTCAGTCAGTAAACCCACGGAACTGGAGGGGCTATGCTGGGGAGAGCCTAGGCAGGACTCGGGGCTGGTACAGCTCCCAATTCCACTGTCATTATCTGAGGGGGGTTCTTCCTCTTTGATGTCCTTGGGCATCATCCCATAAACAGCTTCTGACTTTCTGTCTCCTTCCAAGACATCCACTTCACTACCTAGTTCTAAACTAAAAGAATGGTCTGGCGTGGAGATCAGGGCCATTACAGAAAAGGGAAAAGACTGAGGGGAGGTGAGGGGGGTGACATGATCAGGTTCAAGTAGAATTTCGGGGAACTGGCCAATTGAACTGACTGTTGAAGGGGAATCTTTGTTAGTAGCGGCCAAGGGGTCAAACAGATCACATGAGTCTTCCAACGTGGCAATGAGCTCAGAGCAGGAGGATTCCAGATCATCCATACCCAACAAGGCATCGAAATCAAACTCCTTCAGATCCATTTTCTCCACCATCCAATCCATGCCCGAGAAGGCATCCTCTGCAAGACAAAGCAGCCCATGACCGTGGGAGCGGTGACCAGGTGAGACCCCGACCACGGGTGACCAGGTGGGCGGGCAGCCTCCCCCCACGGCCCCGCCCCCCCCACTCTTACCCTTGCCGTAGTCTGTGACGTTGACCACACCATCCACAGCCAGCCAATCGGGAGAGACTGCCTTAGCCTGGTCGCTGGGGAGCCCATGCGATTTGAAGGGCTTGGCCTCCTCCAGGTAGTCATCGAAGGGGCTCAGGCTTTCCTCAACCCCCGAACCCGACTGGCTGAAGGGGGACAGCAAGTCCCCCAACCACAGGTCGCTGTTGAGGAAGCTCATGTCCGTCATGCTGCGGGGCTTTCGTCAGTTGGAGAGAGGCAGAGGAGTCTCGGCTGACAGCAATGCTGCTGCTGGAGGCCTTGAAAAGCCTGCAAAAGCCCGGGGGCGACGCGTGAGACCCCCCGCCGCCCATCCCCCTCCCCGGAGGGCGGGCGGGGCCCCACTTCCGCCTCCTGCCCATGTACGGCTCCAGGCGCCGCCCCGCCCCCATCCGCCCGCAAGAGTGACTCACGCCCCGCCCCGCGGCCCCTCCGCGTTCCCCGCTCCGACCCCCACGCGGAAGCGCCCGCCATCTTGTCTCCTTGGAGCGCCCTCCCTGCCACGTTTGGAGCTGGCAGCGCGCCCGCGCCTCCTGTCACGAGAGGGGGCTCTCGTTCCCCCCCAAGGGGGGGCGGCACGGACACTTTGCACGGGGGGTCGGGACTGCGCGCTTTTCCCAAAAACGGGGCTTAAAGGCAGACAACGACGCGCCCTAGTTCGCTTAGTCCGACACGTACGGAATAAGCAGCAAAACAAAGCCCGGGAACCCCGATTCCCCCCAAGGCTGCTCCCCCTCCCCGCCCTGCCCCCACTCACGCCATGGCTTCGCGCTCGAGTTTGCCGCTGCAGAGCCCGGAGCTGCTGCCGCCGCCGCTGCAAGGGCCGATGCTGCCGCAGGCGCTGCCGCCTCTAGAACGCCATGGCGGGCGTCTGGGGTGTGGAGGGTCGGGGCGAGCCGAGCAGCGCGGTAACAAGATAGCGTCTAGTCGGGCGAGCGAGAAAATGGCGGCGGCGCCGGCCTCCAGCCTCTTATACTGCGCGCTATCGGTGACGCGATCAGCCGCCTGTCCAGGTATTCTTCCGCCGGCGTCACGTGGTCTCTCTCCCGGGCCTTCGTCGCTGTATTTCTCTCCGTCCCCTTCTTTTCCTCCAGCTCCGGTCACGAATCTCGGCTGACAAAGAAAGGGGAGAGACAAATGCCTTTAAAAATCTACCCAAAACTGGCGGAAAGTCAGGGACTATTTTCACCACTCCCCGCCCTCCTTCCCCCAGCGGTTCGCGGAAGAATCCAAGCGCGGTCGCTTCACTTCAGCATCCGGGAACGAGGGCGGGGCTGGGCGGGGCTGGGCGGGGCTGGGCGGTAGAGCGTGAAAATCTACGCTGCGTTGGTTGGCGTCCATGCGGAGTCGCGAGGAAACTCGGAAATCGCGCGAGACTCGCTGAAGAGAGAGTGGAGGGGGTTAGGCCGCAGCGCTGATTGGCCCAGCTGGATGACTCGACGCCTACCTCGAGCGCCCATTGGTCCAGAGTCCAAAGTGCCGGGTTTGGAAGGAGGCCGCGGGCGCGGGAAGGTGATGGCGTCGGGCGGGCAGTGGCGTCGGGGCGGGGCCTGACAGGTGGCTGGCGGCAGTCACTCCCACCCCCACGCAGTCAGGCCCCGGCTAGTTCTGGGCGCCGGGTCCCCATGGTCCCTCCGGGGTCTGAGGTCCCGGCGCGGCCTCGGAGCCGGATTTCCCATCCCCCATCTTCTTTCTAAGCTCGGCCCGAAGCCCCGCCCCCTCCGCAGACGGGAGGCGGAGGCCTAGACTGGCCCAGCTCCCGAGTTTATTGGGGGAGAAACTCAGGCCCTGTGACCTCCACGCTGCGCTGTCCGAGGTGGCTGGTTCTCCTGACCCCCCAGCGGCAGGGCAGCTCACCCCGTGGGGTCGGCCTCTTCTAGTTTGGGGCGCCCCTCCTTTGGGGTGGCAGGGACAATCCTTGCCCCCTTAATGGACTCAGCTGGACGTCCTCCCACCAGGCCCTCTTCTAACTGATTGGAAAGATGGATTGATCCCATTGGGTGAAAGCGAAGAAAGAGCAACGTCCAGGCGCAAGGACATGGTTCCAACATACCGGCTTCTCAAGGGGGTCAGGTGGAGGGACGCTTGTCTAGACAGCTGACTCGAAAACATCCCTGGGGGGATGTGACACCCTGGGTTGTGACACCCCCCCCCCCCCCCCCCCCGGCATCGATTCCAAAGCCAAAAACGGCTATTGCACTCCTGGGGGGCATGTACGTTAGGTGTGTAGAGAGGGAGGGGGTCCTTCTGGACTGGGGGGGTGCACTAGAAGCGCCAGCTTAGGAGGGACACGTTTTAGGGGGTGTCCCTTTAGAACGAAACAGAGGGAAGGGAGGCAGATTGGGATTTCCCCAGAAGCAGAAGCAGATTCGAAGTCGGTGCCGTCCAAACACCACAGAGCAGCTCTGGGGATGGAAGCACAAAAATCCGGGGCCTTCGTGACTGAACAGAGGGAATCCTCTCTTGGAAGGTTGGGGCAGCTTGGACCAGATGTCCATGGATGGCCCCTTCCAGCTCTGGAATGGCGAGTTGTCCTTGAGTTGAGCTGGGATCTGCCTCCCTCTCCTCACGGCTCCTAGTTCCACCCTCTGGCACCAAAACAAATTTGATCTCTCTTCCACTGGCAGCCCAACACATCTCCTTTTTCTTCCCCCTCCCTCATCCCTATCCCCTCCTCTTTTTCAGGCTAAACACTCCCTGGTCCTGCCAACTGATCTGTTTGGCATGTAATAATGTTCTATAGTTTTAGAAACAAATGGGATCCCCCTGGTGTAGGCTGACAGAATGAAAGATGGCAGGACTCCCCTCCCTGGTCTTGAACATGGTGCACCTCTTAATAAATGCATTCAATTTCCACGAGCTTTTTTAAAGGCAGCCGTGTCTTACTGTTGACTCATACTTACAAAAATGCCCAGACTGTTTGCACAGCAACTGTCTCGCCATGCCTCTGCCATCCATCCTGCCCTTGTGCAGCTGTCTAAATGTAGGGCCTTAACTTTAATCCCTATTCATTGCAATTCGCTAGATTTGTTCTATCATCCAAGGCAGTGGAGGTCTTTGGGGACTCATTCTGTCATTCAGCATGTCAGCTCATTGCTAGCTTTGGCATCTGGGATATCCAGGTCACAGATAAAAATAATCAGCCTCGGGCCATAAAAGGGCTCCAGATGTTCTACTAGCAAGCTATTCCCTCCAATTGGATCAGTTATCCACTTCCATATCCCCCAAATGGCCTCACCTTTATCTCTCTCCATCTAGTCCATGAGGATGGTGTGGACTGTCAAAATACTTTCCTGAAAACTAGAGAAATGGTGCCTGAATTCACAGACCCATCTCTTCCATAAGTCTCAAACTTTACCAGGAACATGTCAAGTTCACCTGCCTAGAGTGTGCAGACTCTGCCCTCTCTTGGAACAGATTAAGAAGTCAGAGGCCGAGAGAGTAGATGGGATTTACCCAGGCGAGGTGTGCAGGCAGGTGAGAACCCTGGATTTCCATTTCTGCTGTGCCACTTGCTACCTATAATCTGGAGTCATCACTTCATTCCTTGGGGGCATCAGTTCCCTCCTCTGAAAAATGGTCCTAGGCGACCTCTCAGGTCTTCCTCCTCCCCTCAGATTCGGAAAGTTATTTTTTTCCACTAGTTAAAGGCAGCATGGAATCCCAGCCAGGAGGTGGGTTCAGATCCCAATACTGACAAGTCACCTTCCTCCTCTGAGTGATCAAGTGACCTCCGAGGGTCCTGCCAGCTCTGAATCCTGGAGAATCACTCTGCCTTCTCTGGGTCTGTTTGTTGTGGCCTCATCAATGAGGTGGGCTCTGATGATGGCAAATCAGGTGAGCCAACGGTAGTCGCTGTTAAAATGTGTGTGTGGGGGAGTGGTTTGAACTCGGTGACCTCAAAGTTCCCCTTTGGCTCAAAAAGCCCATGATCCCTCCTGGTCCATTTCCTAGACCTGCTACCCCTTTATAATATAATACAGTAGCTGACTGTACCTGCCCTCACCTGAGACTGAAAAGAATTAAGGGAAAGAAACCATACCAGATCCCCCTTAATTAGATCTTTACTGAGACTCCATGGGTATGTCAAGCCCTAAACTAAGGGTTAGTGCAGATGAGACTGAAGACATTGATCACCCCTTGTATAGTTAAGGGATATAAGTTCAAATTCTACCTTTTTGTTTCCTTACAGTGACTAGATATAAAATGGGAGGGGGAGACCTCCATGACCTCAAATCTCTCCCAGCTCTAAATCTTACGAACCAACTTCAACTTGGAAACTGTGCTAGAGGGGGAAGGTTAATGGCTCCAGGTACAAATTCTGGCTTTGTCCTATCACCTATCATGCAGGTGACGTTGACTAGTCATTCTCTGGGCCTCCATTTCCTTATGTGTAAAATAAAGACTAAGGTCCATTCCAGCTCTAAACAATTTGCAGTGGTCTCATAAATCAGGACTCAAAAGCTGGAGTCGGCTCATTCGGGACTGAAAATGGCAATAGGGGTGAAGGGAATGGAAAGAGCAACAGCTGAGGATGGCTGCATGCGCTGTCCCGATTTCTGTAGTCTATTCATCAGTTTTTCTGGGAAACAGGAATTTCCATCCCCAATTAGGGAGCAAGTCGGTAGACAGCTTGGCGGGTGGGGACGGGGGGGGGGGGGGCGCATGCTCTGGACCTGGGGTCCAGGGATTTCCTTTGTACATCTGTGGGTTTTATTTGGGGCACTTCTGAGCAATTCTGAGAAGAGCTCCATCCATAGAAGATGCTCCAGGCCAAATCCAAGGGACCTGTCCATTTTGCACTGGGACATTCCAAGGAAACTGGACTTGGTCCCATGGCCCAATTCAACATGTGTCTTCCCTCCTCAGAACCCTGGGTGTGTGTGGCAGGGAATGGGCAGATGACATCAACGTGAAGAATAACCACTCTGTATGTAGATACAGAGACTCTAAAACATGGGAACAGGAACCATGTGATCTTTCTGAATTACTGCAAAGTCCTAGAAAAATGAATGCTGCACATGGCTAAGTAAAGGGGTTCTCAGTTTTTAAGCTGCAAAGGGAAAGCATGGGGATACTAAAGTCAACTGCCTGGTCCTGAAGGAAGACCTCCTTGGGTTAAAGGAAAAGACCCTCAGATGGGAAACTTGCCCTACCCATACCAGTAGCCTCTAGACATGGAGAAAACAGGTTTGATCTACACCAAACACAAAAGTCAAATCTGGTGCAAAGGATGTTTTTATTTTATGTTCCCACTCTTTCAAAGGTCATCAACTCCCTTAGCCTTGATGATTGAAGGGAGGAGAAAAGACAAGGTGATGGGCAGGACTGAGTAGAACACTTACCCAGACACTCCCCAACCCCAACCAGCCCAGATGTGTTTGTAGATCAGGGACTGCATACACTGCACTCCACAGAGCAAAAGGCAGTTTGTGAGCTTGGTCAGAAGCCCTGCAGGTCACAGGGTAAACGAGCTTCCAGAGATGGTGACCGAGACATTTCCAGCACCCTGGGTCCTGCTGTCCTGGTTCTCTACTCAGCTATCACTAGGCCTTTCGAAGGCTGAATCTTCAGGGCAGAGTAGTGATGGGCATCTGCTTCAAGCTGGGGAAGCCTAGTATGGCTTGGCACATCCCACTCCCAACCAGGAAAGTCAGTCTCTCCAGCAGGCCAATTTTTGGGCCAGGCTGTTTCCCAACCCCCCTGGCCAGGACCCACTGCCCCTTTGCTCTCCCAAATGAAGCAGCAGCAAAGGAAGCAAAATGAGCCAGGTAAAGGGACTAGTGGAAATGGGGGCCAACCCTTTCATCAGGAGCATGGACTTAAAAAATACTAGTTACTTCTTCAATGATAAAAATGCCTCAAACATGGGTTGGGGGGAAATGCCCACTGTTACCCTAAATTTCTGGGCAAGGCAGAACCTCAAAACCTCATTCATTTGGGTTTCTGAGACATGAACTCAGGTCAAATAAATGTGTTCAAGAGGAGAGGTACTTGTGCAGCCAAGAACTTTTCTAGGATCAGCTGTTACTGCAAACAGAGCCGATGTGGGGGGCTCACTAAAGGGAAAGCAGTACCTTGCCCCCTCCCAACCTGGAATTCTGCTACCCTCCCCCTTCATCAGTCAATAGTTTTGTGTCCAACAGAACCATTACCCAGACTTTTTCTTTTTGATCCTATGGTCTGTTACCTGACGGTTCAGCAAGATCATCCTGTCTGAATCTGAAGATATACTGGAATAATTCTTCCTAATTGGATGAAGCAGTTCATTCACACACACTTTTCCCCTCTTGAAAAATGCCTTTACTTCACCAGAGACCCTGGGACCTCGTCTTACTGGTTTGTTTTGTTTTTGAAGCTCTGTATTTAATATTGAGGCGCTAATAATGTATAGCTGATTTGGAGACACAGGCTAGAGGGGAAACTGGAGACTTAAAATACCTTATTGGGTGGATCTTTCCAGTCCCCTGAGAAGGCGCATTCTCATCCTTCCCATCCCTCAGAAGCAATCAGAATTCCATACAGACTACCTTTCCAACTCTTCCCCCTCCAAAAAGTCAAAGCACCCACTCTTCTCAGTAGACAATGAAGGGTAAGAGGTGAGGATTCTGGGAAGGGGCCCCTAGAACTTCACTTCCTAGACCGTGACAAATACACAAATTTGGAAGGAAGCTGAGGACCGGTGTCATGTGGAACATTTTACCCTAAGTACAAGGTAAAGATGGTTACCCAGTTGTACAAGAATCTCATTGAGTGGGGAGGTAGAAAAAGCAGAAGCACAATACTCAGATTTGGCAGTGGGAATACAAAATACTGGGTAAGAAGGCCAGAGGTAGGGCCAGCAATAGCCCCTTACCATAAACAGAAAAAGAAACACAAAACAGTAAGACACAATGACAATATGTATTAAAACCCTCCCCCCATCCCCTGGCCCCAGAATGACTTTACATTGCAATAAATAGTGCATTTGTAGCAGCGGGCAACAAGGGGAGAAAGAAGAGTCTTCTTTCCCTTCCCCCCTCATTTGGCCCTCCAAGGCCCTTCTTTTCCCCCTTGGTGCTATCTGACAGGCATACGTGACAAAGGGAAGGCATTCATGTGTTCTGGCAGCCTCTGGCACAGAGGGTGCTCCTCTTCCAAGCGCAGGCTCTGAAGGCTTCAAGGAGGCAGGCCTGGCCTCTGCAGCACTAATATGAAGCCAGGAGGGGTCCTCTGGGTGCCCCTATGAAGGCACCATCAGCAAGCAGTCTGATTTCCTCTCACCAGCCACCCACTGTCGGGCACCACTCAACTGCTACAGATAGCAAGGCCAAGAAGATGCCCAAGTTGCCTATGACCCTCCTTCCTGCCTCTTCTGACTCCCACTTGGACAAGCTCAACTTCAGAGAAGTGATGAGGTTGTCCTTGGACAGCAATGGAAGAGATGGCTCCCACAGGCCACCAGAGCACTAAGGCAGAATGTTCACTCTGTACCTTGAGAAAAACACAAATGGGAACCTGGAACATGATTTCCAGTCATCCCTTCCCAGAGGGAAGGAGTGACTCCAAACATTCCCATCCAAGGATCTTAGCCTTTCCAGATCCATCTGACTGGTCTTTATCTTTCCCTGGTCAGATGAGAGAGGTGGTAGGAGGGGCAGGCCCACCCTCAACCCCTGCAGAACCTGCCCACCTTCTTCTGAATCTATAGTCAGGAGGGTGGCTCCTGGGCCTGCCCCAGCACCCCAGACCCCGGACCCACACTGGCCATGCAGAATGCATTTCATAAATATTCACTCAATCCTACTGGGCAACATTCACTTATGATAGTATCCTGATCAAGCAGATGTGTTCCAAGGAAAGAAACCAGACGGACAAAGGGGCAACAGTGAGACACACAAAAAGAGGCTGAAAGTAGGGCCAAGTTGAGTAGCTGAAGGGGTGAACTTGACACAAGTCACCAAGTAACTTATCAGCTTTACCCCACCTCCTTGCTCCCCACCCTTCTTGATGCACTTTATGGAAGGTGGCCTTGCTGGAGGGGCAGTGAAAAAAAACTGGGGGCACAGTGCTTGGTGAGAGAAAAAAAAAAGAGAGAGCCGGGCAAGAAAAGGCCATGGCAGGTGATGGATGACCAGCAAGAATGGAGGCACCAAGGAACCCAAGAGGGGCCACCTCAGAGCAGGCATCCCCAAGGCCTGCCGACCTAATACCCACTGCGGATTTCCCCTCCGTTACGTCTGCAACAGGACCTCTGGCTCAGACAATGAGCAATAAAGAGTGTACCCCAATTCATCTATTTCTCCAGGGGTAAGCTCTGAAAATAGGTTCACCTTGGGGTTCAGGGCACTAGGCAAGACTCCAGCCTCCAAGTAGCCAATCAAGGCCCTGAGCGCCTGCAGAAAGCGGTCAGCAAGCATGTCCTGAGACCAGTCAGTCTCCTCTTGGGCCAAGTGGAGAATGACATTTGTGAGCTGACTGGCAGTGAGGTGGCCCAAGGCCGGGCTGGACTTGCATATAGCCTTAAGGATCTTGAGGCACAGCGCTCGACAGCCCCCGTCACCCTGGTCCAATGCCCGGAGGCGGGCAGTCTCTGCAGGCCGCAGACTCAACCTCCACAAGTTATCATACTGGGCCAGTCGGTGGGGCCTGGCCACAAGGACTGTGTCCCCCAGGGTCACTGAGGGCAGAAAGTCAATGACGAGGCGCCGGTTTTGCTCATACTGCACTTCCAGGGTCAAGGCCTCAGGGGGTGGAGCTGGGCGGATCACGCAGTCCAAAAGGGACCCAATGGCAGGCCAGTTAATGGAGCCCGCCACCACCTTCTCAAATGTCTCTGCCACAGCCTTGGGTGAGAGGTAACCGCCAACCACACAGCGGTCCCAGTAACTGCTGCCTCGGGGAAAGTACTCTGGGTTCTCACGCCGCACCAGGAAAAAGCCAGGGATGTTCATGATGGTGTCCTCCCCAGGGATGCAGGACCACAGATTCTGCTCTAAGACCAGAGGAACAATGAGCTGAATGTGATCAGCAGTCACGACCTGCAAGAGAAAGCACACAGGGAAGAGGGTGTGATACTGAAACGTGTCCCACACAGAGTCAAAGAAACTTGACGCCCTCCTGCCCAGACCAGCCTCCACTGCTGCTACCTGCTAACAGTGGAATGCCAGAAGGCACAAAGGGGGCACTGGAGATCTCTAGAGGAGACTCCAGAGTCTCAGGTCCTGCCTGTGCTAGCATTCCTAACCTCACCCTACAAACTTTCTTACTGACCTCACCTTATCTGTGTAACAAAGGTTCTGTCTGACCCACATACAGCAGAGGGAGTATCCCTCACCACTAGCAGCCAAAGTCAGCCCCACTGTCCGAGCACACGCAAATACAGAAACTCCCTCTTATCTTGGTAGCTTCCTCAGGGCCTAACCCATGGTTTTACACACACACACAAAAACAATAATGGTATGCTGATTTAAAAGGAAGCTCCCCTCAAATAAAAGGGAATGGGGAAGGTCATAATGCTGTCCTGGAGAGAAGATTCTATTCTGTCCCAAGCCTGAGACACCTTCAGTCTCAATGACCAGGATTATCAGAGAACAGGCCAAGGTCAGAAACTGCTCCATCGGTGAAAAGACCATTACCTGCAAGTCATCATAAAGGCTGCCACTCAGGTACATGTCTCGCAGAGGCATGTCTGGCAGCTTGGCTCGGAGGAAACTCCGGAGCTCAGCACATATGTCCACGGCGGTCTGCTTGGCCCGGGCCTGCTCACTAGCAGGGATGGCTGCCCGGTTCCGATAATAAGCAAACAGCTTCTCCTGCAGGGACAGGCGGAGTCGTGACTTCTTCAAGTCCACCTGGCTCTTCTTGGTGGCTGGTTTGGGTCTGGGGGGGCAGAACCCATCTGCCAAGGAATGTAAAAAAAATTCACATGAGAACCTTGTCAATGCTGGTCCACCCTGTTCTCCCCTGGGATCCGTCCATGCTCGACTCTCACCTGCGTCAAAGGCTGAGGGCTCAGTGGGCAGAGTCTGTAGGGACCTGCTCAGATTGGTCTTCATGTCCTGATGCAGTAACCGTGAGGACCCCATCCAACTCGGCTCCTCCCAGCTTCTTTTCCCTGAATGGCTCAGGCGGGTGGGGCTGCTGGGGGCACTGATGGCCCGGTCATACATCTACAACATGTAAGAAAGGAGGGTGAACAACCCAGGGCATTCATCAGAGCCTGCACCATTCCTCACTTGTCTGAACATTTACTTAAATTCTTACTGTGTGCTAAACGCTGTGGGTGAATAAAGTAAAGCCAGTATTCTTCAGGGAACCTTGTGGTCCTTGTAGTCTAGGGCAGCAACATGCCAAGAGATACCATAAGACACAATAATATATGATCACATAATAAAGATTCTGAACAGAGTATACCACAGGGGATCCCAGGGAGATCTCAGGATGGAGAGGAATTCAGCAGCAAAGAACAGAGAACCCCTTAGATGTGGGAGGCAGGGGAGCTCAGGTGAGTCTCCACTATTTGTTATCAAGGGCAGGGTATGTGCTAGGTTTGGAAAAGCAAAGCAGCTCCAGGCTGTGGAGGGATCTGAATCTCCATAGGGAGGAGCCTGGATTCTGCCTGGTGCCAGCATCACCTCTAACCAGCCTCACTCACCCGTTTGACAGCTAAGGTGGCAATCCCCAGCATGGCAGCTCCACCCACCCCCAGCACCAGCCGGGCATTGGAAAGCACAAAATCGATGGCGGTACCGATGCCGTTGTCCTCCTTCTTGCTTTTTCCCTGGCGCTCACCAGTCCCCGCCATTGCTCCCCTGCAGGTAAAAGCAGAAGACAACACATAAAACTGCCAATGAGTGACAACTTACCAGTCAAGACAGCGTTCTCTCCAGTCAACCCAGGCTGCTGTTTCTGCTCAGACTCTCCTGACCTCATGCCACGGCCAACCCAGAGGGCCAGCTGCCTCCTTCCTGCCTGTCCTTAGACTTCTGGACAGATCACATGGGCACTGTTCGGGTACCAGCAAGCCCCAGAGGGAGATAAGTAGACCTTATGACACAGTTGACAAGGTGAGGGTAGGGGTGAGAATGAGCACATCTGTGATAGAAAGAAAAGCTCTCCCCTTCTTTATGTGAAACTATTTATCTAATTCCCAGAAGACCCTTTTTTGTCTCCTGACAAAATGGGGTGCAGGCCACCCCATTCCACCAAGCATCCTGGCTGCATCTGTAAGGAGCTGCATGGTTACTTCTCATAAAGAAACAGAGAATAGGCTGATCAACTGCACTGGAACAGAAAGCAATATTGGGTCAAACGTGGAAGAAGCATAAGAAAGAGAAAGCACACCAAGAAGCCTCTCTGTTACTCACAGCATATGGGTTTTTGGGTTACAGGATGCTTGTTCTTGGGGAAAAGTGTATGGGTGAGAAAGATGATATGTAACACTCTGGTGAGGACAACCATGTGTACAGCTGATAGTGATCCAAGCAAATACTTCCACAGAGATACTCTGCTGGAGTTTTAATTGGAAAAGGAAACCAATTCTATGACATTCAAGTTCAGCCCCTGGAATCAAAGAGGTCAGGTCCTGGCCTCACGTCTCCAGGGGTCCCCGGGTTCACCAGGGCCAGTCCCTGATCACCACATGTGGTCACTACTTTGGTATAACTAAGAAGCTTCCTAAATAAGCCTGCATGCTGAAGCCCTTCCTGGGGCTCACAGACCCCTGGCTGTCTGCCAGCACCAAGAAGAGGACCACTGAAGCTCTCTGGGCACCTTGTTTCAAGGGCATTTTAACTGATCTTTCACTCCTCACCACAATGTCTCCAAAAGCACTTTGATTATCCACATTGACCCTGGTTAATAACTCTGGGAGTGCCTTCCCATCACTGCCACTCCAGATGCTCAAATATTCTTTAAATTAGAATATAAGCTCCTTGAAGGGGGAGGGGGGGTGTTTTGCTTGTACGCTTAGCACAGGAACTTGGCACAGGAACATGTTAAGCACTTACAATTCCTGGCTGCCAGCACTGTTCTCCCAGAGTTTAAGACCCATATTGTGCCAACGTTAAGGATCAGGACACACACCACAGGAGAAGAAGGGGGCCTTATTCTGGTCTTCCTCGGGTTGAATGGACAGAATGAAGCCCGAGCCTCCCTGGAGGCCTGGTTTCCCAGGCACAAACATGTGCCTTCCTGGCTATAGCCTGGAGGACAGGGGTCAGTTGGGGCTATTTTTAACCTCCCTCGTAAGGTGGAATTTCCATACAGTTACTCTGCCTCCAAGTCCTCCCCACCCCTTATGGAACCAGCTTAGACAATTCAAACTAAAATGTATGTAACAATATGACTGTGCTAGCTTCCAAGTCTGAATTTTCACTGCCTACAAACTATAGGATTTTTCCCCCTCAAAAAGGAAATAATCTCATTTGTGAGATTTCTAACAGAGAGCACCAGAACACTGTACTCACTGCCTGGGTCTTATCCTGGAAACACAGATGCCATAATTGGGGGGCACTGTCCCCCAACTACAAAGAGACCTAGAGAGAGAGTCTCCTGGTCCCAGTTCCTGGGATTGAGGAGGAAAGGGTCTCTGATAACAACAGATCCTCCAGCCTTCCCATGTCTCATGACAGGTTAGCTTCCTGACATCTAGTCACCAGAATTTAGCCTCTGGGTTACATTTCTTCCTCCTTCAACAGAGATGAGAGAAGCCTCAGGGACACTTGAATTTTAATGCACATCCATGCTTAAAACCAGGCCGAGCTTCCTGCTCAAAGGGCAACACCCCTATAACTTTGGGCTAGATAAAATTTCAAACATCTGGTGACTTGAAGGAGGAAGTTTCACAAGGCCAACTCGAGAGCTGAAAAGTTGAAAACAAGATTCCCCCTTTCAGAGTCCAAATGAATTAATTCCTAATTATTATGGACTATCTCAAAGAATTAGTATGGAACTATAAGGGGAGCCAGGGAGGGAGAAGTTAGGCTGCATGACCTTTGGAAACACCAATAACCCAAAACCTAGATACAAATCTGGAGAAGGAAGGGCCAAGCAAGGCGCTGTAATTTCAGGTAAGTTACTTAACCTGTTTCTCCAGGCATAAAATGGGACTATGACTACAGGCCACGCAGACTGAAACCGGGTAAAGATGGAGCTGAAAGGGGCAACAGTAGAATACTAAGAAATATTCTATTTCTACAGGAATTTCACTGATGAATAAAAGGCCACCTCCCCAGGAGATCCTCAGTAAACATGTCTGGCCTAACTACAAGGGAAATTCAGTCTGGGCTAGAGGCTACACTTACCCTTCACCCATTACTATTACCTAACCTCAGGGAGTAGGGGATGGGGGCAGGAAGTAGAGGGCAGCAATGGGGGGATGGGGAGCATGGAAGTCCAAAGTACGTGGAAAGTGCTCCCGCTTAAGTAGTGCTTGGAGGTTAACAAAGTCCCCAAGGTGGGAGTTACTTTTAAAGCACTTTCTCCCCAGCGAGAGTCAGTACTCAAGTGTTATCAACATTTTGCAGAGATGGTGTAAGCCCTCTTACCAGTAACCCCCTAGAGGAGGCAGGGGGAGGGAGGTGTCTGTGATTGCAGCATAAGGCAAAGAGGCCCCTGCTTCCAGGATAGTCCCTGGTGCACACAGAGCAATGACTCCCTGGGAGCCCCAGTCTCTCTGACCTGCCTGTGGGTATGGAGGCAAAGCTTGGTGTGGAGAGTGCAGGGCCAACCTGCAAACCTGAATTCAAGTGCCTCTGGCACATAACTGACCCCGTGGCCATGGTCAATCACTCTCAGGGCTCCAGACAGCTCTCCACTTGTCCATGAATATGAGTTAGTAGTGACAGAAAGCTCCCAACATCAATCATCAGTACAATTCCTTTGGATAGTGGCATCTCTCAACACAGATATAGTCAGGAAACAGGACAAACTCTGCTGTACCAGCGAAGGACTAGGCTCTGGGCCTCAGGATCTGGCCAGCAGTACATTCGGCACAATCAGTCCTGTTATGCTAGCTAACTCCCTAAGGAATGCTGCATCCACCATGGCTCACAAGTGCTGCAGATGGATGGGTGGCATGGTCCCCTCTTTACCGACACAGAAACGGAACTGAGTTTGTGTTTCACCTGAAGACGACACAAGAAATCAGGAGACTAGGCCCCACTCCTGATCTCAATCTGCAATATATATTAAAATGCATTGCATTAGGGAGCCAGCACCTAGCCCTCAAGAGAGAGGGAGTCTAATAGTTTGGCAGAACAGGAATCAGATGCTCAGAGGTTAAGTGACTTGTCCCAAGGCCTCACACACTGCTAATAAAGTGACAAAACTAGGCCCTGACTCTAGGCTGTGTACTTCCCACTGGGCCATGCTACCTGTGCTCCACTCTGTTACTCTGAAAGGCACTCCCCTGTCCTCCCCAGACAGACAGCCAGGAGGTCACTGTGTTCTGATCTATGAATGTGGTGTGATCCTGAACTCACTTTTACATGATTTACAAAACACCACCCTCCAACTTATGGATTAATGAAACTAAGGCCCAGAAAGGAGAATGTGACATGAGTTTGTCATGTCACAGCCAGGCCACGGATGCCAAAGTGCCCAAGTCCAAAGTCAGTTCTATCCCTCCCCCGCTCCTTCCCCACCATTTGTTTTCTATAAACTCTTCTGGTCTTCCAGTCTTAGGATGTTCTTACCAGGGTTAATCTTGCTTTGTTCCTTTAGTAGGTAATCTGTCCTTCACTAGAATATCGATACTTCTTGTTCCACTGAATCACTGCAGGACTTGAGCAGTTTCAGTTGTTCAGAGCATTTTTTTCCCCCTGTATCTTCACTTTGATTCCTTTTGATGTAATTTTCTAAAATTCTCTTTGGTTTTCTTGGATTTCTCTTTGTTTTTGATCACCATTAGAGAAGCCTCCCTTTAGGCCTCAAGTTCCCAACTCCTTGACTGCAAAGCTGGGGAAGTACAAAGGGCTTTCTATGCTTCCACCTCTAGGAGATGAAAAGCTCAGGAATTATTAACCGAAAGTAGAGATAGATGGTATGGAGAAGTAAGCTGGCCAAGATGACTCTGCTCATGAGAGGTACAAAACCGGACTTGGTGCTGGCTCTCTAGAACACTCGCAGGACTCGGATGAGCTCCTCACCCTTCCCGACTTGCCGCTGACTGGGGACTCCTGTGGCCTTTTCCTCTCTTCCTGACTCCACTCTCTCTCCTGACCACTCTACAGTCTCCTAGGCCGCTTCATCACGCCCCCAACTGTAGGTGTTTCCCAGAGCTCTCTACTGGCTGCCTAGTCTCTCTATACTTACCCTCCTGAGCCTTCCACCAGCTCCCAAGGTTAAATGATCATTTCTATGCAGATGACTCCCAAATCTATATATCCAACCCCAGTCTCTTACCTGAGCATTAGCCCCCACAACACCAATTACCTATAAAAACATTTCAAACTTAATGTCCCCAACCTACCTCAAAGTCACACACTGATATCATACAGCAAACTATTTCTCCCCAGTGGTCAAAAGCACCACTGACATTCCAGTCTCTCTCTAAATCCAGATCTAACCACGTCCTTCCATGGCTTCCTCTTACTTCTTGCATTGAACACAAACTCCTGTTAAGTTTTTGTAACTTTTTAGATCCTGGCCCCATTTCTGTTGTCTCTGTCCCTTGTAGACTGGTCACTCTCACCTTTTATAGAAATCTTCAAGATTCCAATAGCAATCTCCTTCTTTCTCAAACCACCTAGTATTTTGCCGTTTTATTTACTTCTATATATGCATAGATGGGTAATGTATTGATGTTAACTAAGCACAGGGAGAGATTTTCTGTTTTTGTATCTGGGAGGACCTCACACCAAAGCTTGAGCACATGGCCACAGCTAAACAAATGCTAGAGACTGATTTCTTAGTGTATTCGAGGAAGCACACTGCCCCTTCTCAGTCTCCTAGGCTGGCCCCTCACCCAGATCATAGGCGCTAACCCAATTCCTGAAGGGCTGTGCCCTAAGGCCTCTTTTCTCTTCTCCCTGATCATAACGGCCCCAATCTCTTGCTGACCTCCAATTTCACATTTCCAAATGCCTTTCAGACTTCTTAAACTCAGAACGCATCTTTTCCCCAGCCCTCTTTTACTCTAGAAGGAAACTATCTTCCCAGACACTCAGATTCACAGCCTCAGAACCATCCCAGACTCCTGTCTCTCACCGCCCCGCCTCCAATATCCAAGCAGTTTCCCAGACCTGTAGAGTTCAGTTTTATAGTATGTCCTGAATACAAATCACTCACACAGGGCCCCCCACCCTGGTGCAAACCCTTGTGGTACCTGACTCCAGTTTCTCCCCATTCCATCCATTCTTCATTCAGTCACTAAAGTGATTTTTTTCTAAAGGACAGATCTGACCATGTCTGTCTCTCCCCATCCCACTAAACTTACTGCCTCCAGGATCAAACATCAAAACTTCTCCCCTCTCCCCATTTTACTCTTGGCTCCAGTGACACTGGCCTCCTTGCTCCCAACAAGACCTTCCAATTCTCAACTCTGAGCATTTTCTCTTAGGTGTCCGGGGGTGCCTGGGATGTTCTCCCTCATCTCCATTCTCTCTGCCTTCCCTGGCTTCTTTCAAGTAACAACTAAAACCCCATTTTTTTTTAACAAGAAATCATCCCCAAGCATGAGCTCCTGGAGGGAGCCCTTTTTGTTTTCCTAGTTCTCAGCACAGTGCCCAGCACAAAGCAAGTGCTTAATAAATGTTTACTGCCTACCAAGCAATGCCAGCCTTTTTAAGGAAGGTGCTTCATTAAACCTAAGCGTCATGTGAATTTGAGTTGTTCCTCTTATGGTCACTACTATGATTCTAAGAGGCATCTGTACTCTAGTTAGAGCATTGAATTGAAGAGACAGGAGACCTGGACTTGAGTCTTAGTTCCCCTGATTTTTAGCTGACCACATGCCTAATCTGTTTTGTCATCTACAAAATGAGTATAATACCAGATCCTAATAACAGCTGATATGTATACAGGCTTTAATGTTTGAAGAGATATTTACAGAAATTATCCCATTTATTTTCATTAAGTCTACCCACCTCACAAGTTTGTTGTCAGGAAAAGTCTGGAAATCTTTAAATACCAGAAAGATAGCAGAGACATTTACTCTCCTTCATGCTCATGCTGATGGGGGACTAAGGATGGACCCCTAAAAAGCCCGGTACTTTCTCACACTGGCCAGTCCCAGGCTGGCTTGAGGCATCAAACCCAGCCCAGCCCACCTAGATTACTTAATTAGTTTACCAGCCACTCCTTAATCCCATCCAGGTCCCTTTCTTAGTTACCCCTTGCCCACCCCAGACTACTTGCCATTCCTTAATCCCATCCAGATCCTCAGTCTTTCAGTGCAAAAACTGCTGATCTTGTTCCCATTAAATCGGTCACATTTTTGGAATCCCACCAGCTTCTGCTGCTGACACAATAAACCTGGCCTTGGCCTGCAAGAAGGCTTAAGGGGCTGAATTCTTTCGAGGCAGACCCCCACTTCGGGTTTCCCAGCACCCCAGACCACAACAATGACAAGGGGCAAAGGAAATGCAAGGTTTAGGTAAATGAGTGTGGCAGAGCAGAAAGCTCTCTGGATGAAGTCCAAGGGAGCTGAATCTGAAGGCTGAGTGACCTTGGAAAACAAGTGACTCCTACTTGTACCAAATCTACACCCAATCCGGGAGGGAGGCTGCCCACTCCAGACCAGCAGACTCTGGGGGCGCAGTGCCCGGGCCACCAGCCATGGACAGCCAAGCCCACGGCCGTGATCCCTCCTCGGTGCCCTCACCCGCCCGAGGGTGGCGGTCCTGGGGCAGCACCGAGCCACAAACTCCCAACGGGCTGGGGCAGTGGGACCGGCCAGTCCCTTCCCCCCCCGGCGGGCAGGTCAGTCCCGTGGCCCAGCCCCTCCGCCCCCCAGGCCGCCTGGGCGATCCCCGTCCAGCGGCAACGTCCCCTAAAGTGCTGCCCTGCGGCGGGGCCCAAACGGGCGCAGGGGGAGGGCTCCGGGGCCCCCGCGGGTCCAGCCCGGGCCTCCTCGGCCGGGTCCGCCGCAAGTACACAACAAGCGCCTACTCGAGAGGCATGCAGCTAGCGCCTAATCCGCGTCCGCTCCCTTGGCCGGCCGCACCTACCTGGGGCTCCTCAGCGCATCGTGGCCGGCCCGGGCCTCACACCAGGCGGCCCCGCTCGCCGCGCAGGAAGACCCGGCCTTTTTCCAACTGCCTCCGCACGGCGTCCGGGCCGGCCCCGGGGGGCAGCGGGCGGCGGAACTCTCGGCGCACGGCCGCCACGTAGAAGTCGCGGTCGGTGAGGCGCAGCCCGCGGGCCCGGCGCAGCAGGGCCCGGTACAGACCCAGCACCGCGCTGCGGCCGGGCTCGGCCATGAGGGCCCGGAGCCGCGCCTCGGCGAGCCGTCAGCGAGCCACCCGGGCCAGGCCGGGACCGGAGACGGAGCGGGGCCGGGGCCGGGGCCGGGGCCGGGAGGCCGCCTCACACAGCCTCCGCTTCCTTCATGCCGCGGTCACCGGGCAACATGGCTGCTTCACTTCCGGGGCACGACCTCTGTAGAGGAAGAAGGGGAACGGGCAGAGGACGGAGGAAAGGCCCTAGGAGGAAGGACTTCCGGTAACGGCGTGCTACGCCCTCGCGAGACTCCCTGCTCTCTCCCTTGCAACCTCCTTTTACCTCTAAGCCCCGCCCCGAACGGAGTCGTTGCTTGTGGGCGGGGCTACATCTCTCAATCCTCTCTGTACTCAAACGGCTCTCCTTGCCCAGCTCTGTCAGTGACGTCAGGAATACGGATATGGGCGGGGCTACAGCACCTTAGCTCAGCCCTTCCCTATATGCCCCTCCCGGGGGGGTGACGTTTGGGAATTGGGAGGGGCTACAGTGCGCAAGCCTCCCCATACCTTTACGCCGGTCTTCTTTCGACCTTGTCTACGAGCCGCGCCCCTTAGGGAGACGTCCGTAGGAATGGGGTGGGGCTACTCTTCTTTCGCTCTACCCTCCCATTCCCTCAAGGCCCTTCCGCTAGCCTTGTCGTTTGGAAAGATGGGGCAGCCCCTCCCTAGTTCAACCCGCCCATTTCCGTAGGGCACCGCCCCTTATAGTGACGTCACACATTCTTATCCTCCCCACCTTCCTGGCGGAGGGCGCATGCTCAGTAGTGGCCACGCCTGTCTTCCAGCCTGAGTGGTCCTCCGGGCCGCCCTAGCTCTAACTACAGTCATCCTAGGCTGGCCTGAAAGGGCTCAGCGAGGCCAGGGAGCCCGACCCCTTCGTGTTACAGAGAGGGAAACTGAGGACTATGCGACTTGTCCAGGGTCACACCGGAAGTGACAGCTGGGAGTCTCACCCAGGTCCTACAAGTGGCGTGGAGCCCGGAGGGAGCTGGGTTCAAATCCCGCCTGCGCTACAGCCCCAGAGAGATCAGACCCTCGTCTGGCTCCCCGGCTCTCAGACCTGATAGCCCTTTGTATCTGTAGGCCAGGAGGTGTTACAGGAGGGCTCATCCCTGAGAAGTGGGTGAAGCCAACATGGCTGGGTCCATTTTACAGATGAAGAAACTGAGGCCCGGAGGAGCGGAGTGACCCGTTAGAATGGGCTCCGCACTTGGAGTGCGGGACCTCCTCGGAATCACAGATTTAAACTTTCCAGGAGAGGGAAAGATCAGCGCCTGCATAGACTCCCAGCCTGGACATTTGAACCCACATCCTGACACTAAATTCAGCCCTCTTTCCCACTACTGCAGCTCTAGTCCTATCCTAAATTCTGGGTCCTGGGGGAAGGGTCCTAACAGGAAGACACAGTAGAGAGAAGAGCTCTGATTTCAAGTCTAAAGGACAGGCGGGAGCACTTCTCAAGCTGCTACTATGTGCTGAGCACTTCATCCACCTTCTCTCATTTAATCTCACAACAACCTGGAAGACAGGTACATTACAGTCCCCATTTTACAATTGGAGAAACTGAGGCAGACGGGTTAAGAGATTTAATGCCCAGGGTCACACAGCTAATAAGTGCCTGAGGCCAGATTTGAGCTCAGCCCTTTGCCCAGGGACTCGCAGCCAGGATATGTCAGAGGCAGGCTCTGAACCCAGGTCTTCCTGGCTCTGAGGTGGCTCCCTGTTCAGCCTTGCATACTGTCGGTGCTTAGTAAAGCTGTCTAATTGCTTGGTTGGAGCAGGCACATTTAGTGAGCATGGTCACCTCAGGGTGACCATTTGTTATGCAGGTTTCAAAGGGAATCCTCAGTCTGGGAAGGGGTAGATCAGGTGGCCCAGGAGGAGGGCTGTTCTTCCCCTCCCTCAGGACTCCTGGCCCCCTCCTTCCTTTCCAGCTCTCCCCTTTCTCAAGACTGTAATCCTCACCCCATGGAGCCGTGGTCCTGTTTCTCCTCTGACACTCTGAAGGGGTAGGCACACCATTCGGTCCCACAGGCACAGTGGGTTCAAAGTCTCCCCATCCCAGCGTGAGACCAATAAGATGTGTGGACCGAAAGGTGAGGACCCAGCTCTCCTGGGCTCAGCCTCTGCCTTGGAGCATCATTGGTAGGTGGGCTTAGATAGCTAGCCACTGTAAGAGACACCCTTGGCACTAATGAGGAATCAAGGAACATTTATTGCAGTAGAGTTTGAAGGAATTGAACGCATTGGCCAAAGTGGGCTCAAACCTCCTCCCTTCCCCCATCCCCTTTTAAGAAGGAAGAAACTGAATACAGAATCGAGATGAGCTGTATGCCGTTACTCCAAGACAGATCCTTCCACCAGGAGACGGATTGGTTCATTCTCCATTAGGTCACCATCTCTCTACTTGCCCATTATGTAACTCCCCCCCTTTGTGTGATCCCCCTCCCAAACATGCTTTAACATAGGACCCATGATCAGAAAATAGAGGGATAATTTTAGGTGGGGTATGTCTGCTTATATACATGAATTTCATTAAGCAAGCGCAGTGAGGAAAAGCTTTCTCCAGGTTATTCCTGGTCACATCCCCTACTGATTCAGGCTGGTTCCAGGCCTGGACCTTCTTATCAAAAATGTGACTTTCTGAAGGCCACTGTCTTGTCTGCTGGTTGGTTGAGAATGCCTGCAGTCTGCTAACTTTTTTATTGTCTCACGTATTCTCAGTGACTTCCTCAGCTAATAACTTCTGTGGAAACTTAACTTTTTGCTGTGTCTCACACTACAAACCCACTTTCCAGCTCCCCTCTCTAGCCTACCTTTCCCTTTCTTGTCCACAAAGATCCTGTGAAGTATCAAGTGATGTATTGTGGACACAAAGATAGACTGGAGTCAGGAAGGAATCTAGGTTCAACTTTGGCCCTTGACACTTACTATCTATGTGACACTAGGCAAGTCATTTGGCCTGTCTCAGCCTCCGTTTCCTTGTGTGTGAAATGGCAATACCTCAGGCATCCACCTTTCACAAGTCTTACAAAGAGTGAAGGTATGTAAAAATCTTTCTAAGACTTAAAATGCTGTTTAACCATCAGATGCACATGTGAGTACCTACATGCATGTGCTTTGTGAAATCATGCTATGAAATTGAGTTCCTACATTGTCCAGCCCTTTGAGTCTCTAAGGGAAATGGAAAAAGGTTGTATGTCATTGTCTGCACTTAGCATCATGGTTCAGTGCCCTGCTCCTTTACCCTCGCCCGCCTTCCTTTGGTAGGTGTTTACATTTTTAAATGTTCATTGGGTAACCTTCGCTATAAATTGACCAGGAATCCATTCCAGGTCCATCCCTTGTTCCCTGTTTGAAGATGTGGGCAAGATGTGCCCCTTGCCAGGCTTCCTCGGGGACTCCTCTCTCCTCCCGACAGCTGTTTCCATGACCTCAACCCCTTCTCCTCTGACCAGGGATGTCATTTTTCTGGACCCAGAGAGGTGAACAAAGAGTGACTTACATGCTAAATTACTACTGCCTCATTTATTGAAAAATGATCAATTCAACCAATATTTCTTAAGCACCTGCTATATGCCAGGCACTAGGGGAGATTACATTCAACTAGAGCATGGACCATCCCTACTTGTGCCCAGAAGACACATTGTGCTAAGTACACACTAGGATGAGAAACCCAAGCAAGCAGGACCATCCCTGCCTGTCCACAAGGAGCTTACATTTTGCGGGGAGATGATGATAATAGCACTTATCTCACCGAATGGTTGTGAGGTTCAAGTGAGGTTATACAGATAAAGTGATTTGCAAACTTTAAAGGACAGTATAAATGCTAGCATTGGTATTATTAATAATATATATAATATTATAATATAATATTACACAAATAGTATTATATATAATATTATTAATAATATTTATTTATGATACTATATAATACTAGAGGCAGCGAGGTGGTACATTAGATGGAGTGCAGAGCCTAGAGTCAAAAGATTGAAAATTAAACCTGCTAGCTGTGTGACCCTGGGCAAGTCATTTACCCTGATTTGCCTCAGTTTCCTCATCTGTAAAATAAACTGGAGAGGGAAATGGCAAAATACCTTTGCCCAGAAAACCCTAAGTAGTGTCATGAAGAGTCAGACACAACTGAAATGACCAAATGACAACAAAATTAAAATTAATAACACTATAAATATTAATAATGGTGATAACAGTCATCTGGGAGAGGAAATCAGAGAAAGTTAGTAGGAAGTAATATATGAGCTTGGAAGGAAGGCAGAGATTCCTGAAGCCCAAGTCAGGTGGGAGGCAGCACCATGGGAGCCCCCTTGGATTCCTGGAGCCAAAGTCAGGCGGGAGGCAGCACCATGGGAGCCCCCTTGGATTCCTGGAGCCCAAGTCAGGTGGGAGGCAGCACCATGGGAGCCCCCTTGGATTCCTGGAGCCCAAGTCAGGTGGGAGGCAGCACCATGGGAGCCCCCTTTGCAAGGGCACCAGGCTGGGAGAGGAACAACTTCCCAGGATAAATAACTGGCAGGGTTCGTGAAAAGGGCAGGAGGCAGACTGCAGAAGCCTTAAATGCACAGCACAGACCTAAGAATTGTGTAGTTTATGGAAAGATTTTTAGCTGCAGTATTAACATTGTGTTCTAGAAAGATCAGTTATTTTGAGCCTCATTCTCTCCTTTTTGTACAGGAGAGGGAAGCAAACTAGAGGCTGTGAGTAACCTCCCTGTCTGGCCTGGTAATATTGGAGTGCCCCGGGATACCTTCCTTGTTCTTGCTGCTGAAGGATGCCAAGAGGAGCTGGACGAGGCATCTTGAACTCCTAGTATCTCCTTAATGAGATAGGAGATTTCCCCTGACAAGGTTAATTGCTTGTTAATAAGGCAAAACCTTTGTTCTTGGAATTAATGATTTCTCTTTGACAAGGTATGAGCACTCCTTGCCCTGGGTACATCAGAGAGTCAGTGATTCCACATGGAGGACAACTGATTCCTATACTTTGGACTTAGCCTTTAAAAGGGAGACTAGACAGACACAGACATGGAGAGAACCAGAGACAGAAAACAAGGAGTCATTGGGACACACACACAGACTCTGGTCACTGGAAGGATATCTTGCCAGAGGAGGTACTGCCTCCTCAGGCTGGAGGAGAGGAGAGAATTCCTGTCCCCAATGATGGTTTCTGGGGGCAGCAGCAGTGAGGAGCTTCTGTACTCAGCCTCCTGGATGATGCCAAGGGGACCTAGAGCTCAAGAACATTAAGGCTGGGAAGGAACCAAGCCAAACCTTTCCCTTCACTGGGAGTATGAGCAGAGTGAACTGTGTAGATCCCAAGGAGAAATGAGATTCTTGGGAAAGGGAGGACTCTCTGACACCCCTGGGTGCTTCCTCTACTAGGGAAAAAGGGCATGGGTGTATGCACATGTGTATCTGTGCATGAGTGTATGTTTGTATGTGCACACGTGTATGCATGTGTGTGTGTGTGTGTGTATGCCACAAGGTAGTCTGTTATAAATCTGCTATATCTGATGGATCTCTGACAGATAAAGGAGAGTTATCTGGCTGTGTGTGAATCTATTCTGTTTTCTGTTGGGTTAAAGGAAATTTGCCCTGCACCAGCTTGGGTACTATAAAGGAGTGTTTTCCATTTTTTTGCAATGCTATACACAAGCTAAATACCAGATCCCTTGGAGAACCTTTGGATGGGGACACAATCCCAAGAAAGAATGATCTTCGTACCAAACCAGTTTGTGTAAGCTCGGAGCCACCATCTTTTTACAAAAAAAATTGTTGAAGCCCTTTTTGTTGTCCTTGGTACATTTTTGTGGGTAAAGCTGGGCTCCTTCTGATGATCTACTCCACCATCACATACCTTGCAGGCATGCCTGCACGGCCCCCTGTTGTGTACCTTTCTGTCCCTTCTTTCAAAGGAGGAAGAGAAGACAAAACTCATGAGAAGGCTGCCTCTGGAGGTTTCTTTCAAAGCCTCTCCCTTTTCTCCCTAATTTGCATCATGTGAGTTATGGAATCAAAATGTCACATGTGAAAGGGACTTCAGAAGGAACCCTGGTTGGTCTTTTACCAAAAGCTGGATTTGCCTCTATGATTGTGTCCTCCTAGACCTCCTTCAGACTGCCAGAATCACAGGACATGACTTTCTTAAATGGCTTTTTTCCATTTTTGGTCAACTCTAACTCCTGAGAAATTTCAGCTCCTATTAGGTTAAATTATCCTTCTTTAGACTTGGCATTTGCCCAAGTCATGCCTTCTGGGGCTAAGGAAAATAAGAGCAATCCTTTGTGTGCTCAAACATCCTTCAAATATTTGCAGATAGAGATCAGGGTCCCCACTAAGCCTTCCTCTTCTTTCCAACTGCTTCGTGTGTGCTTTGGACACACTCCAGTTTTGCAATATCCTTACTAAAATGTGTAATCTAGAACTGGACACAAGGCAGAAGGACAGTATTTTTATCACTTTGCTTATTCTCTATATTTTCTTTTTTATTCCAGCCTTTTCTGTACCATGTCTTGTCTTTGACTTATACTTAGAGTTTATTCAGCATCCAGATCTATCTCACATAGAAGTATGGCTACTTCCCAGCCATATCTGACTCATTCTGTTTTTGGGCAGTTGATTTTTTGAACCCCCAAATGCAAGACTTGACATTTGCCCCTGTTAAATCTCATCTTATTAGCTTCTGCCCAGTGTTCTAATCTGCCAAGAGTTCTGTGATTCAGTGTCCTAGTGATCCTGACCAGTTTTAGGCCATCTGAAGATTTGGAAAATATGTCCTTCATGCCTTCATTCAAGTCATTGGTAGGAATGTTGAGCAGAACGGAGCCCAAGGCAGAATCCTAGGCCTAAAGACCTCTCCCTCCAACCTGACATTGATTCATTAATCAATCTTCTTTGTGGGAGAGTTAGAACATTAATATGCTGTTGGTGGAGCTGTGAGATGATCCAATCATTCTGGAGAGCAACTTGGAACTATGCCCAAAGGGCTACAAAAATGTGCATACCCTTTGACCCAGCAATATCGCTTCTAGGACTCTTACCCCCAAGAGATCATAAAAATGGGAAAGGGTCCCACGTGTACAAAAATATTTATAGCAACTTTCTTTGTGGTGGCCAAAAACTGGAAATCAAAGGTATGCCCATCCATTGGGGAATGGCTGAATAAATTATGGTATATGAATGTAATGGAATACTGTTGTGCTATAAGACGATGAACAGGAAGACTTCAGAGAGGCCCGGAAGACTTATATGATCTGATGCTGAGTGAAAGGAGCAGAACCAGGAGAACTTTATACACAGCAACGACCACAGTGTGTGAGAGTTTTTTCTGATAGACTTGGAACTTCATTGCAATGCAAGGACTCAAAAAAATTCCCAATGGTCTTCTAAGGCAAAATGCCTTCCACATCCAGAGAAAGAACTATGGAATCCAATCGCAGAATGTAGCAGATCATTGTGTGTGTGTGTGTGTGTGTGTGTGTGTGTGTGTGTGTGTGTGTGTGTGCGTATGTATTGCATTTTGGTTTGTTAGATGATTTCTCCCACTCATTTTAATTCTTCAACACAGCATGACTATAGTGAAAATGTATTTAATAGGAATGTATGTGTAGAACCTATACAAAATTGTATGCTGTCTGGGGGAGGGAGGGGGAGGGAGGGAAAAATAATAATCTAAGCTACATGGTAATTAATGATTGTAGAACACTGAAAATAAATAAAATTCATTAATTAAAAAAGTAAATAAATTTTAAAAAGTACTCTTCTTTGAGTCAGGTCTTTCAAACAACTTTGAATCTACCCAACTATGCCATCATTCAACTCAATGAACATTTATTAAATGTCTACTGTATGCAAGATAATGTGCAATCAGTTCACATCTCTCACATCTCTTGTCCTAAAAGATATTACAAGAGAGAGATTTTGTGAAATGTTTTGCTGAAATTCAGATATGCTATACTATGGTATTCCTCTTATCTAACCAGTAGAGTAACTGACAATGATCATTGCTTTCCATGAAAATGCAATGTTATATGGGAAGCTCTGCAAGATGGCAGGTTTGACTGGAATCTACTGGATACTCATAAAGAAAATTGGAGGTTGGTGTCTGGCTATGGACAGCTTTGGTACCAGATAGAGGAGTCTGTCTGTCCTCTGCCCTGAGCAGGCCACATCCACCTACTGGGCCCTGTTCTGGGCTCCCCATCTTAGAAAGGTCACTGATAAACTGGAGAGCCCCCAGAGGAAAGTCCTAGGGTGGTAAAAGTCCTCAAGACCATGCTCTTTGGGGATGAGCTGAAGGAAGTGGGTTGAGCCCAGATTTGGGGGAAGGGAATATGGGGGAAACTATGGAATATGGGTGGAAGCTATCCTGTGTCTGTAGGGCTGTCCCATGGAAGATGGATTTGACTTTTTCTGCTTGGTCACAGATCTAGAGGTGGACCTTCGTGGCTATCAGCCTCTTTACTTGACAGATGAGGAAACTGAGGCTCATAGAAGTTAAGGGACTTGTCCAAGATTGCCCAGTGCCCAGTCCAATAAACCTTGCCACCTCTGACATGGTGATGCCAAGTGAAAAGACCAGCGTTAGAACAGCAAGATCCTCTCAGATACCCTCTGTTCTCTCTCTCCTCTGTCCAGTGATGTTCCCTGAGGTGCCTCTCAGCTCTCCTCTAGAGAGGAGCCTATGAGCCAGGATTTCTTCAGTGTGTCCACACCCTTCATTGATATAGATCTCCACTCCTCTGTGCTTTTCTGGGCTTCCTCTTACCTTGTCTTGACCTCCATATTGATGGCCCTGCAGCCAGCCAGATGAGAAACATTTTCACACTTCGCTGAAGACACAATAAATGTACAATCTGTCACCAACTAAACAAGAATTGAGGCAATGACAATAATGACAACAGAATGGGGGGAGAGTGATGCAAGAGAAAAAAGAGCTTGCCGGGCTTTTGCCACAGCTGGCCTCTGGTCCCTCCTCACCTCTGCCTTTGTTTCCTTGGCTTCCTTTAGGGCTGAGCCCCAATCGAGCCTTCTGCAGGTCATTCCCAGCTGTTATGATTTCCTCTCTGAGACTAGCTTCTGCTTACTCGGTATATATCATGTAAGTCTCTCGTTATTTACATATGACTTCTCCCATTGGACTGGAGGGAGAGACTGTCTTTTCCTTTCTTTGGGTCCTCCAGCAATTAGCACAGTGCTTAGCACGTTGTAGGAACTTGATAAAAAATACTTGTTGATGACTGGTATATCATAAGGAGACATGGAAATAAACAGGGTGTTTTCTATTATTACATACGAATGTTTGTGACAAGTTATAAATACTTTATGGCATTTATAGCTCTTATGTAATCATTGTTCATTTGAACATTTATTTTGGTTGATGGTTACTAAGTTTAGAATTTTTAAAGAGCATCTGGAAAAAAGTCCTAGAGCAGGGTTACTCCTATTTTAGCTTTTTTTCTACCCAGAAAAGGGTCATTGGGCCTCTACCTGACTCTGGGAAAAGACCCAGTTGTCCTCCAGGCCTCTCTGACCCAATCTCAGGAATCTGGGAAAACTTAGGTGATGGAAAACCTTCAGGTCATTCACCTGAACTTAAAGTGTTAGGAATTTAGTCAGACCCAGAAAGTAACTCTCCCATCTGTGCACACTGCCTTCCGTGAAATCATCAGGGGCTTCAGGCAGAATAGTCCTGAGTGGAAGGTACTCCATGCATTAAAACCTGGAGGTCTTGAGGCCAGAGGTCTTCATGATCCAATGCATTATTGCTACAATCACTCCCACTTCTGTAGTGTTGTAAGTAGCTACAAACCTCTTTTCTTACCATAACCCTCTGAGATAGGTCCTGAAACAATTAATTTCTCCATTGAACAGGGAAGATAGCTGAGCTTTGAAAAGGTTACTTGGCTTCCTTATCATTTCTTGAGACTTTGAGCTAAAGGGGATTTTTTTTTAGCTGATGAGAAAATGGAGGCTAAGAAAGTGAAATAATTTGCCCAAGGTCACACAAAGAAGCAGAGACAGAGCTGGGATTCAAGCCCAGGCTCTCTGACCTCAGAGCAACACAAGAGGAAATGAAGGATGTATTAAGAGACTCCCTGGCTCCAGCTGACTTTGACTCCATTCCAAAATCCTCTTTGTTTCTGGGATGTTGGGTCTGCCTTGGCTGAGGTGGTTTGACCCAGTGTTCTACATTGGCTTCCCCAGCATTGTCCCTTAGATTTCTTTCTATACTTCACTTCCAGCCCTGGATTTGGTACTGGGGACAGGAGGAAGGATCCAGATCTGTGACCTGATACTAGCTTCCCATGAGATGGGGAGAATGGAAGAATATTCCCTTCTCCAAACCTCAGATATGTTCTAGAAAGCTAGCAAGTGCATTATAAACTGAGGGAGGTAGCTTCATGTAATGAAGAGATCTAGCAACCAGTCTTAGAACTCCCAGAACCTGCCACTGAGCTATCTGTGTGACCTTAGACAAATCATTTACCTTCTCTGGGCCTCACTTTCACCATCTGGAAAAGGAAGGGGTTGAACAGTTTCTATTTTAAGTCTTTTCCAGCTCTGAAATTGTTCATTCTAAAGTCCCTCCCAGTTCTGACACTTTATGAGGATAAAAGAAACTCTGATTCTCATTCTCTGTAAACTCCTGCTCCACAAAGAAATAGTTTAAGCTATCATACTCCTAAAGTGCATCACAGAGAGGAGAGAAAAGTATTTTCAAAGGCTCAGGCAACCAGGGAGAAATCTTGCAAAATTTTATTAGATACCCATCAGGAAACCCCTCTGGACATGAGCTGTCTGATCGACTTCAAACTAGCCTTTGGTAACAGGGCTTGGGAAAGACAGGTCTGACTTATGTGTTGGTTTCCAAGGAAACCAATGGAATGAATGGAGCAGTACAGTCCAAAACAGGAAACTTAAAGCACTTATCAAAGTAAGACTAAGGGCTGAAGAGGCAGAAAGGGAGGCATGTCAGGGTCATATCCAGATGTTAGCCACAGAAATTTGCAGATGATATGATAATTTACTTAGAAAACCCTAAAGAGGCAACCAAAAATTAATTGAAACAATAAATTCCTCAAAGTTGCAGGACAAAAAATAAATTTACATAACTCATCAGTATTGCTATATATTTCCAACAAAACTCAGCAGGAAGAGCTAGAAAAACAAATTTCATTCCAAATAACTACAGAAGTCACAAAGTATTGGGAATTGTATCTACCAAGAGGCACCCAAGAACTATATAAATCCAAAATCTTAAGGAAATTCATATGAAGGAAGAAAAGATTGAAAATCTTCAGGGTAATAATGAAATATAATGAGAAGTGGATGCCAGCAAAACTATCCATTTGGAAACTGAATTACTACAAGAAGATTCAGATCTGAGCTAAGGGTCTGAGAGAAGACTGCGGCAACATAGAGAGAGAGAGATTGTAATTGCATTAGCAGTAATGACTCTTGGAGATGCTGACTGGAAAACAAACATAACCTTAAACCCCCATCCCCAGGAACTCCAGATACAATTACCTGAAAGACCAGAGATTAAGTTGAACTTATGTTAGCTCTGTAGCTAAAATGGATTTATGGTAGGGTAGACAGGATACCTAAAAGTTGAGAACCTGTCTTAAGACAGCAGGAGAAGAAGGAGTATTATCTGATACTTGAAGGACAGAAAAGGTTTAGAAGGCTGGATGGGTTCCTTCTCCTATACCCTGACTTAGAGCAGCAGTCGATTTCTTTATTTTCCTATTGTATATATGTAGCCAATGGACTTTACAGAGAAAAGAGAGAAAGAATATGACCCCTCCTGCTGGCCTAGAGATTGTGACTTGTGTTGTTCACAGTCTTAAAATAGCCCAATTTATATTAAATTAAATTAAAATAGCCCAATAAAAAATGCCCAAAGGCATTCGATTTAGCATGGGGGCCCCTGGGAGAGTCACCAATAACCATCAAGTGATCTGGACACTTCTTCCTCTAGGAAAGGTGCTACTGGAGTCAGGAAGACCTGATTTCAAATTCAACTTCAGATACTTACAAGCTGTGGGACCCAGGTCAACTCAACTGGCCCTGTGCTAAACTCTTGGTGTACAAAGAAAGGAGTTCACCGTCTGGTGGAAGGGACAACATGCAAACAGTTATGGATAAAGAGGGTATGTGCAAAGTCAATTGGAAATAATGAAAAGAGGGAAGGCTCTAGAATGAAGGAGTGGGCAAGGCTTAATAAATATTTATTTACCAATTGGACCTCCAAGGTGGGAGAGACTTTAGATAAGAGAATGATAGAACTAGAAGGGAACATAGGACATGGAGTGTCATGGTAGAGATCCCACCAAGTGTGTGTGGGGTAGGAAGAGCAAAGGGCTGGATATCTAGCCTTCCCTCTGCTTGCTGCTACCTGAGTCACCTCAGGGGCTTAGCTTCTCCCACTCATCAAAGGAGGGCATTTGGAAGAGTCTCCTCGCTCCCACCAGACTCTGAATGCTGTGATCCATCAATAGGAATCTGCTCTACACCGCCCCAACAAGAGGATCTCCAACCTCTGCTTAGACATGTCCATAGAGGCCCACCTCCCCACCTGCCTATAGAGCCAGGGAAGCAGGCAGGCAAGAGGCATTTCTTAAATACCTCCTATGTGCCTGGCACTGTGCTAATATCAGGGGGTACAAACAGAGAGATCAAGATACAGCTAATCACGTACACTATGTGTGTGTGTGTGTGTGTGTGTGTGTGTGGCAGAGAAGTCCCAAGGTATGGCAGCCACATGAGAAAGGAGCGGAGAGCTTTCCTTCAGAGGATATTTAGAGTTCTTGTCTCTGCCCTCCAATCAGAGAGGCAGAAGGCCAAGGCTGAGTACCAGATGCTATGAAGGTGAAGGAAACCAGATTTGCCCATGGAATGGATACATGGGGTGATACCATGTGTGTGTTAAGGATGACACAGAGACTGGGAGCCTTGGTGACCAGG
Source organism: Bettongia penicillata ogilbyi (assembly GCA_023548195.1). Taxonomy (NCBI): domain Eukaryota; kingdom Metazoa; phylum Chordata; class Mammalia; order Diprotodontia; family Potoroidae; genus Bettongia; species Bettongia penicillata. The sequence goes on along the minus strand of JAJHZJ010000150.1, from coordinate 5,672,055 downwards.
AGGACACTCACATGGACAGGGCAGGTACCCTTTATCCCCTTAAAGTTCTAGGTGTGTCCCTGAGGGCTCAGAGGTTTCTTTTCCAGTACTAGCTCATAATCCTCTGCCAGTGGGCTTCCCCCATTGATTGCCAATAATGTCAATTGATCAGACAGATGCTAGAAAAGAGTATTTACTAAAGTGGTATTCTGAGAGCAATTGGTATAGTAACCCCACCCCCAAAAGTCTGTGACACCCTCTCCCACACAAGTACCGGCAGAGTGTAGGGAAAAGTGGATTCAGGCTTAGAGAGCCCATGTGGCAAAGCAGTGACTCAGAGCTCCCAGAGGCCTTGGTTTGGCATCCCCAAGATGTTCCCCTTAGGGCTGAGGGTGCTTTTTCTTCTGGTCTCTTTGTATCTGTTCTGCCCTTAGCTCCCAGTTCAGGCACTGCCATTTGCTGTTCTAGGAGCATTGCTATGAAGTCAGTGGGAAGATGATAAGATGGGAAGTCTCAAATCCTCCAGATCCTTTGAAATTCAGGGGCTCCTTCTCCAGTCAAGGAGAAGGAAGAGTTCTGAGACAAGTTCCAGTCTTTGCCTGTTCCCCAAGACTTTCTGAGATATTTGCTGCAGTGTTCTGGCCCAGCTTCCAGCTGCCCTAAATTTCTACTTCCAACTATCTTTATGGTTTTTATGTAGGCCCCAGAAGGCATTACCAAGTCCCTCAGCCAATCCAAATCCATGTTCACCCCTAGTGAACAATCCTGTGTTCTCACCTGATGAAACATTTCTGGTTTAAGCTTGGAAATGCAATTCCACCTGATAAATATATCAGGGTTAAGTGATAGAGTAGGACTGGACCCAAATTCATTGTTAAGGGAACTCTCAAGTAAGGACACTCCCTTTACCCCCAAAGGTCAGCACTCGCCTAGAATACCAAGAGGATAAGTGACTTGCCTAAGGTCACACAACCAGTATGGGGCAGAGTCTAGACTTGAACCCAGGTCTTTCTGGATCCAAGACTGGCTGTTTATATCCCTTATGCCCTGATGCTCTGAAATTATAGGGAGTCTCTGATGACCTAAGTTTTATTATGAAAAAATAAAAATATGCATATTAACCAGCAGAGGGCAATGATGCCTCATTCTTGACAGCAGAGGAGGCTGCCTAGCACCTGGCTGAGATGACCTAGAGAGCTGGGGTGACCATTTTCCCCTGGAGGAGATGGATAGGCGATCTGACAGAGATAGGAGGAAAGGATGATGAATGGAAGGGAGACAGAAGGCGCTCCTCTGTGCTCCTAGTATTTTCAGAATCATAATGAAAGTGAAAGGCTCAAAGACCCCATCCTGCTCATTTCTGCCCTGGGATTCCATATTGGATACAGAGTCTTGGTGACCTCAAAGGCAGGGCTATGCTGCAGCCATCGTTCGTGAGAGGGAGTTGTTAAACTTTCAGAAATCAGCAAAGACCAAAGATCAGGACTTGATTTATTGTTTTGTGGATTTCTAGACTTAAGGAAATGTTGGAGAATATGTTAAAAATGCAGATTAACCCTAAATGTAGTTGTGCCTGCAAATCACCTCCCTGCCCCCCACCCCAAGAGATCTGGTTGTTAAACATTTACCATTGTAGACACTGCCTCAAAGGGAATTAAGCTAGGCAGCTATTTTTCTAAATAATGAAATTCACTTAACAGCAATAGTTTACAACCACACAGAGCTTTTAGCATTTACCAGTTCTCGTAATTTGCAGACAAGAAAACAGACCCAGAAAATGTTTGTGGAACAGCACATGGAAGTGTCTGAATTGGGACACAGGCAGTGGGGAGGCAATAGGTATTTAAGAAATGCCTTTTGCCTGCCTGCCTCCCTAAGGGCCAGCTCCATAGGCAGGTGGGGAGGTGGGCCTCTGTGGACATGTCTAAGCAAAGGCTGGAGACCCTCTTGTTTACAGTGGTGTAGAGCAGATTCCTTTACAGGATCACAGTATTCAGAATCTTTTTTTTTTTTAATATAAATTTATTTATTTGACTTTTTACATAAATTTTCACAAAATTTTGGGTTCCAAATTTTCTCCCCATTTATCCCCTCCCCCCACCCCAATACACCAAGCATTCTAATTTTCCCTATCATCAATCTGCCTTCTCTTCTATCATCCCTCCCTTCTCTTGTCCCCATCTTCTCTTTTGTCCTGGAGGGCCAGATGACTTTCTATTCCCCATTAACTGTATTTCTTATTTCCTAGTAGCAAGAACAATACTAAACAGTTGTTCCTAAAACTTTCACTTCCTAATTCTCCCCATCCCTCCCTTCCCACCCATTTTCTTTGGGAAGGCAGGCCATTCAATATAGGCCATATCTGTGTAGTTTTGCAAATGACTTCGATAATAGTCATGATGTGTAAGACTAACTGTATTTCCCTCCATCCTATCCTGCTCCCCATTGTTTCTATTCTGTCTTTTGATCCTGTCCCTCCCCAAGTGTTAACTTCAAATTGCTCCCTCCTCCCATAGCCCTCCCTTCCATCATCCCCCCTGCCCTGCTTATCTCCTGCTCCCCCACTTTCCTGTATTGCCAGATAGGTTTTCATACCAAAATAAGTGTGCATTTTATTCCTTCCTTTAGTCGAATGTGATGAGGGTAAACTTCATGTTTTTTTCTCAGCTCTCCTCTTTTTCCCTCCACTAAAAAGTCTCCTGCTTGCCTCTTGAATGAGAGATAATTTACCCCATTCCATTTCACCCTCTCTCCTCCCACTACATTTCTCTCTCACCGTTTACCTTAATTTCTTTTAAAATATGGTCCCATCCTATTCAGTTCACTCTGTGCTCTCTGTCTCTGTATGTGCGTGCATGTGTGTATGTGTGGGCATGTGCACGTATGTACATGTGGGTGCATGTGTGTGTGTGTGTGTATGTGTGTGTGTGGTCCTACTAACTACCCAGATACTGAAAAGTTTTAAGAGTTACAAATATTGTCTTTCCATGTAGGAATGTAAACAGTTCACCTTTGGTAAGTCCCTTAAGACTTCTCTTTGCTGTTTACTTTTTCATGCTTCTTCTCATTCTTGTGTTTGAAAGTCAAATTTTCTTTTCAGCTCTGGTCTTTTCATCAACAATGCTTGAAAGTCCTCTGTTTCATTGAAAGACCATATTTTCCCCTGAAGTATTATACTCAGTTTTGCTGGGTAGGTGATTCTTGGTTTGAGTCCTAGTTCCTTTGACTTCTGGAATATCCTATTCCACACCCTTTGATCCCTTAATGTAGAAGCTGCTAGATCTTGTGTTATCCTGAATGTATTTCCACAATACTGGAATTGTTTCTTTCTAGCTGCTTGCCATATTTTCTCCTTGACCTGGGAACTCTGGAATTTGGCCACAATGTTCCTAGGAGTTTCTTTTCGTATCTCTTTCAGGCGGTGATCGGTGGATTCCTTCAATACTTATTTTGCCCTCTGGTTCTAGAATCTCAGGGCAGTTTTCCTTGATAATTTCATGAAAGATGATGTCTAGGCTCTTTTTTTGATCATGGCTTTAAGGTAGTCCCATAATTTTTAAATTGTCTCTCCTGGATCTATTTTCCAGGTTAGTTGTTTTTCCAATGAGATATTTCACATTGTCTTCCATTTTTTCATTCTTTTGGTTTTGTTTGGTAATTTCTTGGTTTCTCAGAAAGTCATTAGCTTCCATCTTTTCCATTCTAATTTTGAGAGAACTATTATCTTCAGTGATCTTTTGAACCTCTTTTTCCATTTGGCTAATTCTGCTTTTGAAAGCATTCTTCTCCTCATTGGCTTTTTGAACCTCTTTTGCCAGTTGAGTGAGCCTATTTTTCAAGGTGTTATTTTCTTCAGTATTTTTTGGGGTCTCCTTTACCAAGGTATTGACCTGTTTTTCATGCTTTTCTTGCATCTCTCTCATTTCTCTTCCCAGTTTTTCCTCCACTTGTCTAACTTGATTTTCAAAATCCTTTTTGAGCTCTTCCATGGCCTGAGCCCATTGGATATCTATTTCAGATGTTTGGGGTACAGAGGCCTTGGCTTCTATGTCTTTCCCTGATGGTAAGCATTGGTCTTCCTCATCAGAATTGAAAGGGGGAAGCATCTGATCCCCAAGAAAGTAGCCTTCTATGGTCTTATTTTTTTTCCCTTTTCTGGGCATTTTCCCAGCCAGTTACTTGACTTCTGAGATTCCTGTCCACCCCCGCCTAGATCCACCCAGCTAGTGCTTGGGGTCTGAGATTCAAATGTTGCTCCCCAGCCTCAGGGCTTTTAGCGACAGGCGGGGCTGCTATTCAATGTGAGCTTCAGTTCTGGTGCTCAGGGGCAGGGCCACCTCCCAGGCTCAGTTCCCTCAGGGGGTTTATGCAGAGACCTTCAGTAATGGAGCAGAGTTCCTGTCTGCTCCGGGAGCCTGGGTCTGCTGCTGTCCCTGTCTCTGCCGCTGCCTCCTGGGGGGGCCTGAGTTATGGAGACACCCTGCTCCCCTCTCAGCCAGCCCAGAAGTCTCTCTCACTGACCTGGAGTGCCTGTGGGTGGAGGGACCTTTGTGGCTGTCAGAGATTCCGTCCCTGAAGCCTGCTTGGATCTGTTCCTCTGGGGCCATGCGGCCAGGGCTGGGCTCCACTGTCCGGTGTGAGACGGACCTTTGGTAGTGGTTTTTCAGGGCTCTCTGGAACAGAAATCTCCTCCACTGCATTGCTGCACAGCTTGCACTGCTCCAGAATTTGTGGGGAGTTCTTTTTACAGGAAATTTATGGGCTGTGGGTTCGGAGCTAGCATATGTGAGTCTTTATACTCCGCCATCTTGGCTCCTCCCCCACAGTATTCAGAATCTTGAGAGAGCTGGAGACACCCCTCTTTTGATGAGTCAGAGAGGTTAAGCCACTTGCTTAAGGTCACTCAGGCTGTTCTACCCACTGTCCCAGGCTCCCTCCTTCTTCCTAATAAAGCTACTCTCCCACTCCTGCAGCTAAACTCTAGCTTTGCAGGACAGTTCTATGTTAGGGGCCAATTCCAAAACTCAGCCACTGGGTCCCATTGGTCAACTATCAGGGAGAGGAGTGGTATCTCCCAGCTTCCAGTAGGAAACATTCCTGCATGTGCACATGTAAGTAGAGTCCCATGGGTGTTAGATACATAGATAGATCTATATATGTTTGCAGCAACTTGTGGTGGTACAAAACCAGCTAGAATCTGGAGTTGGGAGACCCAGCTGATACCTCCTGGTTATGTGACCCCAGCAAATTGAAAGTTCTTTGGGCCTTGGTTTTCTGTTCAGAAAATGGGTCAGCCATGAGCTTAGGAGTTGGGGAAGGGGAAAGGTAGGCAGATATGAGGATTGAGGGGTAGGGAAAGGGAGAAGTAGGCAGACATGAGACAGGGCCAGATGGGCAGAATGCGGCAGGCTGACTCCTTAAGGGACATCTCTTTCAGGGGTCACAGCCTTCCAGGGATGGCAGGGTAACAATTATCCTTCCCATTGAACAGATGGGAAAACTGATCCTCAAGAGTAGCTGGTTGGGGGCTCTCGCTGCCTGCCTTGGAGTAGTTTCCTTTTTTTCTCAGAAGAACTTCAGTCATTTATTTGAAGGTAAATAATAATTCAGTGGTTGTCTCCATTTACCTGCAGTCAAAGTTGGTTCACATGAATCAAAGTCTAACAAATAGCTTGAAATCTCATCAAGAGAGGACAGCCATCATGTAAAAGTGATCTCTAAGCACCTGTCCTCCTGGAGTGGCCGCTAGATTATTGGATGCTGTGTCAAGAGCACTAACCTTGGGAGTCACAGGACCTGAGTTTGAATCCTGGCTGTGTCACTTACTAAGTATTGACTTTGGACAAAACATGGTACCTCCAAAGGCCTGTTTTCCCTCTTTGTAAAATGGGAGCAGACCAAATGCTCTTTGAGATTCCTTCCAGCTCTGAGAAAGTACAAGGCACTTGGGTTCATCATTTCATTCAGTCCTTACAATAACCTCATGTGTGAGGGACAGAGGTGAATTTAATCCCCTAGCTGGTTTCTAGGGATAGTTTCCTTTGGGGAGGAGGGTTTCAGCGCCAGGACTGCAGGAGACAATTCAGCCCAGGTGCTCTAGTGGCTAGTGCTCAGGGTGTGGGGGGTAGCTTTTGTGGGTCACTCCCTGATTTACCCAGGGTCAAGAAAATATCAAGGCAGCCACACCCAAGGTCCCCTGGCCTCCAGCCTTCTCCCACCACACATAATCAGAAATCCCAGACCCCTCCCCAAACACACACAAAAACTCGCTTTTTCCAGGCTTTGTTAGCTCTGTGTTTTTTATTATTAATATTATCTTCTCCTTTAAACATCCCTTTAAGGGTGAAATGAAATCCAACCATTTACAGAGAAAATGATTTCAGAGTGTACATTTGGATTCATCCTTACAAAAAAAAATATTACTATCATCATCATCATCATCATCATCATCGTCATCATTATTGGTGTTCTTAGTTTCCAGGGCTCAGCTCCCTCCCCTCCTCCCACCACTCCCAGGGTCCCTTGCACCCTGTCCCCTCAGGAGGGGATTGAGCAAGTCCCAGGGGATCAGGGAGGGCCCAGTGGCTTTAATTCAACAGTGTGACTTCCCTTCAGATTATTTGGGGGGAGGGAGAAGGAATTCTCTTCCCTCAAAGCTCAGTGTATATTGCATGTGAATCTTGATTCCCCACACTGGCCACCTCCAGGCTCCTCTCTCCCCTAGGAGTTCTCATCTCTAGGAGGAGAGGTGGGGGTGGGGAATTCTGAACAGAAACCCAAGAGCAGGGAGGGCTCCTCTACCCAGTGTATGTAAAAACCAGGCCATGGGGGACTGCAGTGTCCTAGAAGGATGGGCGCTGTAGCAGCCGAGGGTGTATGTTGGACATAACCTGAAGGGGACTGGGACTCTAAAAGTGGGGGGCAGGTAGGGCCAGGCTCACAGCAGGGTGGGTCCACAGGTTCCCAGGACCTAGCTTCCACTAGAGCCGGAAATCACAGTATTGAGAACCAGAAGGGACGTGGGAGGTTGCCTAGCCTAATCTGATTCCCTCCAATGGGAAATGAAAGTTGGAATAAGTGACTGGAGGGCAGACTTTCTCCAGTCTCAGGATCCCAAGCCCAGCCCAGACGCCATTACTTGTTTTCAGTGAAAAGCACCCCCTTCTCAGGATGAAAGCTGGCTACCCCGGGAAGGGGGTGGGGCTGTGGGGGCAGAGAAGTAGAATCCACCTCCACCCCTACCCTCATGTGACACTTTCTTCTATGTGGCCTCAGATTCAAGAGGCCAGGGTCAAGCTTTCATCTGGAGCTCTCCCAGTAGAAAAGACAGTAGCATACAAAACCCTCTAAACCCCTCCTTCCTCAAAAGCCTGGGGTGGAGGCAGAGTAAGTGGGAGGTAGGGGCAAAGATTACAGGACTGGAGAGAGACTAGCTCCTCCAACCCCCACTCCTATGAAGATTATAGGCCTTGAGTTGGAAGGGCCCTTCCAGGACAGCTGTTCCAACCCTTATTTTATAGAAAATTGTAAACTGAGTCCCAGAGAGGCTCAGAGACTTGCTCAGTCACATGGGTTAGAAGGGGCAAAGCTAGGATTTGACCCAGACTCTCTGTCCCCCAATCCAGGGTCTTCCCACTGTACCATGCTACTCTCCACCAGGGAGCATGAGGTCAAAAGCCAAGTCTCAGTTGAAGGTTGGGGAACTGGGCAGAGTATGGTAAAGGAAGGGAGGGGCACAGGACAAGTGAGCAGGAAACAGTAGGGTCCTAGATTTGGAGCTGGAAGGGACCAAACCTCTCCCTCTACAGGGGAAGAAACTGAGGCTGAGAGGGAAGGTGGTTTGCCCCCCATGGGAGGATTCAAGTCCATGAAGGTTTGCACTGTACACAATCCTGGGGAAGAGAAACCACAAGAACAAAGGATTTACAAAAGGATGGCAGAGGCATGACCTGAAGGGACAAAGTGACAGACCAACAAGAAACTTCTGTACAAAAGCCCTCTGCTCAGTCTCTCCAAGGCTGGCAGAGCCTGAGGGCCCTTTTTCTATAGAAGGTTTATGTTCCTGTGGAATCTATAGAATGTAAATGTGGTGAGATAAAGGCCCATCTGGCTCTCTGGCATAGGTGAGAGCTGACAGATTGATGTACATCCAACAGAAGAGGAAACTTCCCTAGAAAGGGACTTGTCCCAGACTACAGGGACACGTGACAGGGTGGCAGCTCTGGGTTTCCTGACTTCTAGACCAAGACTCTGTCTGCTAGATCAGCCTAGATAGACAGACACACACACACACACACACACACACACACACACACACATGCTCTGTGTCACATGAGTGTACCTGGGCTGAGAACGTGCTAGACTTGGTGTCAGGAGGACCTAAGTTCAAATCCTGACTCCCATGCGGTGAACCTTGGACAAGTTGGTCAACCACTAGCTGCCTCAGTTTCAATATCTGTAAAATGAGTTCAATGTATCTAAGTACACTCTAGAGTGGATTGAAATGTGAGTGTTTCCTCCTCCTCTACAAAATAAGGGGGGCAGACTCCATGACCAGTGAGGTCTTTTCCAGCCTTAAATCTAGGGTCCTATACACACACAAATTAACACACATGCAAATTCAGACACATTCATGGGGGACTTACTGTGAGGAGAGCTGGTATGCTCACACTGGCATATACTCACACAAGCACAAACTTGTTTGGAGTAGGGGTGGGGGTATAGCACAGAGTTAGGGAGAAAGGCTGACTTTCATCTCCGGAATGGAGAAGACTTTCCCAGGCTCTCCCCCAACAGAGACAATGATTTAGTCCCAGCTGGAAAGCTTGGGTTGGAGGCTGGGCTTGCCCAGAATGAAAGGAGTCTAGAGGAGAGGGAAGGTTTCATCCTTCTCTCTCCCCAGCCTGGAGCCTCCAAGTCTCTGCCCACATTCCCCACCTACTCTCTGGGGGTTAGAAAGCCTACATCCTTAAGAGGCACTTTGTCCCACTCTATCCCCCGCAATGTCCCTTCAAAGAGAAGGGACTTTGGGGACCCCCAGAAAAATAACCTCCTCACCTAGAGAGGGAAAACTGGCAAATGAATGAGATCCTCACAGGGTGGGAAGTATATAATCACAAATTCCAAGTCTTGCAGAACTTCACTGACCGCCTAGACTGTTGCCAATGCACTGGCTTTTGCTTGGAGATGGAGATGGTGTGAGGGGCAGCCCATTCCACTCTGGGGTAGTTCTAATTGTCAAGTCTAGGGCTACAGTGGACAGCAGCCCTGGGATCACATTCCAGTTCTGCCAATGACTTCCTGGGCAACCTTTGAAAGTTACTCAAGGTATCTGGGTCCCAATTTTTTTCACCCATACAATAAGAATGGTTGGCTTGGGGTCCATGAACTAAAGAAGATGTTTTGGTAATAGCATTTCATATAATTCACATATCCTCCATGTTTTATTTTATACATTTAAGAACATGATTCTGAGAAGGGTCCATTGACTTCACCAGATTGACTGCCCAAGGGATCCAGGACAGTCCTGGACAAGAAGACCTTCAGTTCTCAATCTGGGAAACCTAAATTTGCCTCTTTGCCCCTTCTCTTCTCTGCTTCTTGTCCTGTCCCCTAGGACGAAGCAACGTAAGTAAAATCTGTCTTCCAGATGACCACCCTTCAAAAGTCCAAGACAGGTATGGCGAGGCCCACCCTCCAACTAATATTTGGAATGTCAGATGGATGGTGTGCTGGAGCTGGAAGGGATATGTCCAACCCCCTCACTTAGCATATGAGGATATGGAGGTCCAGAGAAGGGATTAACCAGACCGTACTGAGCTGGGGGACCAGAATTGTTCTAAGTTCTGATAAAAAAAAGTCCAGAAAGTGTTTACAGGCAACAGGGTTGGGTAGGATGGTAGAAGGGTGATGGAAAGTAAGGGAAACAGGTTCCCATTGTCTGCTCTCTCAGAGAAGGCTCTGAAATTGAGGGGGTCAAGGGGAGGGGAAACAGGGGCCTGCTATATATAAACTAGGGTTTCTGTCTGGCCATCCCCAAGTTAAAGAGAAAGGGGGATCTTGCTGAATCTGCCCCAACACCCTGCTCCCAGTCCCCATCTGCTCTGTTGGAACATAGAGTGGGATGGTCTGTGGAGCAGTCACTTCACTGGAGTTCCTTTCTTCCTGTGTAAATTTCTAGTAGAATGATATATCTCTCCCACCCCCCACCCCCTATTCCCTTCTCATACCCCTATTCCAAGTCCCCTTCCCTTCCCTGATCCCCACTGTATTTCTAGAGTATCTGGTGTTTTCTTCTCCTACCTCTTATTGACCCCAGCTCAAAGTTGGTTTCCTAGGGGGAACCAAGGGTCACTTATATTTTTTTAGACATCTGTCCTGATGAGTGATTAAAGAATCATTTTCTATGGCTGGGTGTGAAAAGCTACCTCAAGTCAGCTGCCCACCTGCACTCCCTACATTCCCTTCTTGCCTATCCATCACCCAGTATATCCAGCCTCTTCTCTCCCTGCTGATCCCTAGACCTGCTTTGCCATGGCCACAAAATGTGGTTAGAGGCTGAGGGCATGGAGCTGCAAACGGAAAAATCTACTTCCCTCCATCCTCCAGGAAAAAGGTCTATGTGCAAGACAGAAAAAGAAATGAAAAGATACCCAAGGGTATAGACTCCAAGATCTGTGAGGCTCACCTGGGGTTGGTGCTGGGGACATCCTGAGGATCTAAGTTCCCCTCACTGCCTGCCCTCTTCCTAAGTTCTGATCATGCAGGGCTCCCTCTTTGAGAAGGGAGAGGATGAGAGCAATTAGCTGCAGAAGCCAACCGTACCATCCTAATGCCCTACCCCTTTCCCTTCCCCAGCCCTCCCCAAACAGTGACAATCATACAGCCTTGTGATGTTATCAGATTTCCCCTGCCTGTGCTGCCCTTGCTGCGGCTCCCTCAGGCCCAGCCTCACCCCCACCGATGCCCCTCACACTGTTCTTTGCCCCCACTGTCCCCTCAGATTGATGGTAGGGATTGTCCAGTAGGTAGTGGAATCGCGGGTAGTTTTTCAGCAGGTATTTAGGGGCATACATGTGTTCACTGGGGTCAGCAGGAGGGTACACCTGCCGTGTGCCATCAAACCAGCCACCTGTACGGATAAGCTCCCTTATGTAGTTGAGGTCCCTCTTGTCTTCATAGTCACCCCAACGGGGAAAGTCACCATTCTGGGCTGACACCATCTTGAAATAGATGCCCTCAGGGGTGAAACACCAGGAGCAATGCCAGCCTGCAAAGTGCAGTGGGCTACCCAAGGACCACTGGACAAGGATGTGGCCTGTGCGGTTCTCGTACTGACGGAAGCCTGGCATGGTGTAGTACTGCCGTCGCCTGAGGAGGATCCCGTCTGTGCCATAGACGGTCAACAGCATGTCTATTGTGCAGCCCGACACTACTTCCAGGGTGCCAGGTTGCTTCCAAAAGAAACCATAGAGCGATTTGCGCATGTGGAAAGCGAAGGGCTCGGTCCAGCCGTCATAAAGCTTGAGGAAGAGGACACCATCCCGGGCAGGAATCTCATCTGCATCGTCAATGATGAAAACATCATCTGGGCGAAGGTTGCGCAGGCGGGACACACCATCCTGGGTCAGGAAGGTCCGTAAATAGTCATCAGCAATCCATCCATCTTGGCGGCCCCCTGGTGGAAAGTGGTCCAAGAAGACATAGAGGACCTTGTGGCGGATATACTCAAAAGTGCCATTCCGGAGCATCTCTCGGAACTTAAGAGGCCGAGGTTCTCCATAGGCAGTGAAGTTGGACTCACAGACCACAAAGGCATCAACTACATCCCCCAACTCATGGAACCGTACATCCAGCAGGTCAAACTCATGGTTGATATTGATGGCATTGATGACCCGGCGTGGGGTCTCCCGGGGCACCAGGCGCTCTTTAGTGGGCAGATTTGAGTACTGCACCACAGTGGGCACGCCACAGCTTGGCCCATGCCAGCCGGGCAGACACACACATTCCACCCACTTCCGACGTTTCATCCCCTTCGACTTCCCCCCAGCCAGCCAGTTTCCGATTGTCAGTGGGCGGCGGGCTGTACCCCCAGAGACAGAGCTGTCTCCAGCCTCAAGTGTCTCCTCTGGCTGTCCTGCTGTGGGCTTCTCCAACATCTTGGTACCTGGCTTGAAGCAGACCCCTCCAGCTTTGGTGCGGACAAAATACTCTGCCCTGTCCTCAGGCAGCACAAATTCCAGCCGGTGGAGTTCCTCGGTGGCCCCCATTGGGGGCAAGGGCTGTAGGAGGGGTGAGTGGGAATAGAGTGGAGTTCGGAGCAGCTCAGGGCCCACAGCTCCCCCAGGCTCTGGGCTGGCTTGAGGTGTGATGGGGGCATTGTTCCACAAGAAGTTGGCTACCAGGTTGGGGCTGAGGGAGGCTAGTTCCCTGGGAAAGGTGACATAGGACAAGGCTTTAAGGAAGTGTAGGAAAGAGATGAGGCAGAGGCCAGCCATACACAGAGTCAGAAAGAGTTTATGACGTCTCATCTTCATCCTGCAGTCAGAAAGCAAACAAAGGAAATGGAATTTAAGAGAGCGAGAGCAACTGGGCAGGAGACCAAGATATGGGCCGTTAGGTAGGGATGAAGGGAAGGTGGCCTGCTCCTGATATGTAGGGAAGTAATTGCGATCACCCAGCTGGGAGGGACCTCGGAGGCCTTCAAATCTCATTTGATAATATACAGAAAGCATCTGCTCCCCTTAAAACTCTATATAAATGTTGAGTCCAGTCCCTACCTGTAAGGGAATGTTTTCTGATTTACACCATTCCCAACAAATGGCCAAAGGACTCCTTTGAAAGAAACCCTCCAGTATTAGGGAACTCACAACATCCTGAGGGAGTTCATTGCACTCTCTCCCCCAGCACACACATATACCAGAAATTACAGGATTTATTTAGAAGCCATCTGATCCACCCCCACTCATTATACAGATAAGGAAACTGGGGGTCAGAGAGTGACTTCCTCAGGGTTATGTGGGTAGTCTCTTCCCTTCCTGCTGTTCACCTTAGCCAAGTAGTCTGATGTTCTGGGCAATTGGCCAGTCTCTTTTGGGAAGGAACGCTGACTCTTCCAGGCTGCTTCCAGGTACTTGTGTGACTGCCCCCCCCACTTCCTCCTTATCTCCTATGCTCCTCACCTCCCCATGCCTGCCAACCCTCACCTTACCTTACAGCCTCCATATCTTTCTTTTTCCACCCTATGGCTTTGTAAGCCACATTCCTCCAGGCTGATGGACACCTTTGGGCAACAGAAAGCACTATGGGAAAATCTCAGCCCTGAGGAGTCTAGGGAGGAGAGATTATGATGAGGAGAGCTCCTATTGACTGCTTGCCTTGGCTAGAAAGGACCTGGACAGTTCCATGTGAGGCTGCTGCCCCGATGTGAGAGATAATGGAGGTTACTCTGAATTCTAGCTCTGACGCTGACAAGCTGACAACCTTCCAGTCCGGCAACCCTTCAATTTCCTCATCTACAAAACAGGAATAATAGCCCTTTCACTACCTACCTCAGAGCCAGTTAGGAGGAAAACATACTACAAAAATTATGAGCACCAACTTCCATTTCTGTTTCTAGAGTTTATAACTTGTAAAGGATGTTAAATCATCATCTCATTTCAGTGCCAATAATACTGGGAGGGAAGGACATAGTACAAGTCTTATTACTGTTCCCATTTCACAGATGTGGAAATGGAGGGCCCCTAGAGGGGAAGTGACTTGCCCAGGGTTTTCCCAAAAGAGATGAGGCTTGAACCAAGGACCTTCCTGATGATACAATGACTCTCAATGTCAGCATTCCCCCAACCCCCATCACCCAAGCTCCAAATTTTGGGGTCTTCTTTTACTTCTGTCTCTCCTTTGGCCTCTCCATCCAAAGAGTCAGAAAAACCTGATTTCCTCCATGATATAATCACATCCTTCTCATGCTGTGCCACTTCCCCCTTCAGGTCCCAATCACCTCCTGCCCTGACTCTTGCAGGAAACCTCTTTGGTTTCCCTGTTTGCAGTCACCCAACACATAGCTGCCAAAGTAAGTTTTTAAGTACCTCAACTGCTGAAAAAACTTTCATTGGCTCCCCATAGCCACTAAGAAAACACAAACTATCTAGTCTGCGGGGTCATTGAAGGCTGTCCCCAGCCAGCAGCAATGCTACCATTCTAGTACCATTGATTGCACATGACTGTCCCATAGGTGCCCTTTGCTTCTGCCCAAACTGGACCCCATGCTTATCTGTGCACACTTTCCAGCCTTGCTGTGCCTTGCTGGTGTCTATCTCTCTTGACCTTCTCCCTTTTTGGTCTTGGTGACATCCTTCCCATTATTTAATACTCAGCCCAGATGCGACCTCATAGACCCACATGATCCCAGGACCTCAGAGGTCAATCTGTCCAACCTTTCACCCAGTGCAGGCACAGCCTCTACAGCATCCCCGACAAGAACTCATCCATCTGTGCTTGAATACTTTCAGGGACAGGGAGCTCACTACAGAGTCATAGACTATCAGAGATGGAAGGCATCTTTGAGGCTAACCACATCTGGGCAGTTATCTCCTCTGCAGTATCTTTTACAACAAACTATTCAGTCTCTGGCAGAGCTGCTGTGAACAGGAAGCCACTCCCTTCCCAGGCAACCCATTTCCCTTTTGGAAAACTCCTATGATTAGGAATATTTTCATGACATTCAAGCCTCAATTGCCTCCTTGGAGCTTCAGGCCCCTCATAGCACCTTTGGGTGACAAATAAGATAAATTTAGCATTATCTGTCTCTTCCTTCTGAACTTTTCTTAAGTTAACCTGTTTACCTATTGTGTCCCCCAGGAGAATGTAAGTTCCCCAGGACAGTTTGGTCATACCAATAATCTGAAAAGACAGAGCCTACTAGTGTATACAGTGTAAATGCTTATAGAATTCAGTACGCTAATCCTTTAGCTATGTGAAGCCCACTCCCACATCCACCTCAAGCCTTCTTCTCTCCCCAGCTAAACATCCCCAGTTCCTTCCACTGGTCCTCAGACACCAGGGTCTCAATCCTTCGCTTGGCTGAATCCACGGCCATTATAGAGAAGAAGAAGAGCCCCAGAGAAGGGAAGCCATGTGCCCAAGGTCACTGAGCTAATGAGTGATGGAGCCAGGACTCAGCATAGACTTCTAGGCTACGGTTAGCAGGAATCTTTGGCTAGAAGCCTGAGCTGGGAACGAGGCAACCTAGGGGCAGCCTTTGGCAGCATGCTCCAGTCCACAGGGGTGGTCTCTCTGTGCCTTTCTCCTTCCCTCTGGCACGGGTGCTTCCTGTCTCCATGCCCTGGGAGCTTGACGCCTTCACATTAGGCAGACCCCAGCGGGGCAGTAGCCTGGACCAACTCTCTGCGTGATCTTGGCTAACACTGCCCATCTCTCTGTGACTTAGGAATAAACCTGAAAATTCATTTAATTCAACCTTTTTGTTTTACAAAAGAGGAAACTGAGGCCTGGACTAGGGGAAATGATTTGATGAACATCCTCCCAAGTTGTTGGGGGGGAGGGGGTTGCACAACACAGCTCCCAGAACAGGCTCTACCTCCTAAATATGCTCCCCCTCCCCTGAACACTTGCACTTTAAAGATTCCTAGGCTGTCAGGGCTGAAAGGGGCCTGGCATCACCCAGGACAACCTCATCACATTTCTATGTTGCTTTTGTTTGCCCCCATTAGAATGTTTTATTCTTTCCACTGGCCCCTAAACCAGTGCCTGGCACATACTGTCAAATGCTTAATGTTTCCTGATTGATTGATTATAGGTGATACCAAAGACCGGGAAAACTGAAGACTTGGTCACACAGCAGAGCCTATAAGAGGGCTAAGATTCAAATCTTGGTCTTTCTATTTTACATCGGGTGTCTTTGCCCTTTCTATGCTACCCCACCCCCTTCCCCACCTCCGCTCCCCCTCAAGCCCTTTCTCTTCCCCAACCCATCTCTCCTCTCCACCCCATAGAAAGCACTTCTTCTAAGCTTCCCCAGCTCCACGTCTTTAGCCTCTCTCCTCCTCCCCATCCCCCACAGCATCCTGCTCCAAGGCTGGCAGACTTTTTATTTTCCCACAGTAGGCTCTTATGTTGCTGGGAAAGAGAGTTCCCAGGGCTGATGCCCAGCCCCTGACCACCCCAGGGCTGCCCCCACCCCCCTTTCTCCTTCCACTTTAGCCAGAGCCACCCTCCCCCCTCCCTCCCTTATATAGGCATAGGCATGACTTTGTCTTCTTAAGGTTAAGAACTAGAGACAGGAGAGGACCCATCCCTAAAGTGTGGGCTGGGAGGCAAATATTCATAGCCAAGGTCAAAGGGTCTACCTAGCAAGGACCTAGACAGAAGTCCAAAGAGCAGTGTCAGAATAGATTTCCTAATTAACTACTTAAGCAAAACACTTTCCCTCTCTGGGTCTCAGTTTCCTCATTTGTAAAAAAAAAAAAAAATAACCTAGAAGGACCAAACAATCTCTACATTTTTTTTTTAGCTGTGAAATGTACAATCTTTAAGAAATCAAAGTCAGACCAGAATCTGAAGTCCTATCTGATACTCATCCAATCAGTCACCAAGTCCTACACGTTCTAGAGCAGAGATTTGACCCTGGGTTCATGAAATTGCTTTTCAAATACTTTGACGACCGTTTTTCAGTAGAATTGGTTTCCTAACCCTTATGTAATTTATATTATACATTTATTAACATTCTGAGGAGGGGTCCATAGGTTTCACCAGCCTGACTGCCAAAGAGGGCCCAGACACACAAATGGGTGAAGGGTTGCCGCTCCCAGTAGACCTCCCCTCCCTATCTTCCACTCACCACTGCCCTCCTGCTAGGATCCTAGCCCAAGCCTTCCTGGAGTAATAGTGCATTCAGGGTTCATAAGCCTCACCATATTGCCAAAAGATAACCTCTACCCCCTTAGAATTGTAAGCTTCCTGAGGGTAGGAACAATCTTGTTTTGGGGTGTTTCCAAGTTTAATGGATTGCCTGGCACAAAGTAAGCTTAATAAAATAGTTTTTCAGTAGTTCAATGGGTGATGTAAGATCTATAAAACCCTTTATGTAGTATCTCATTTGATCTAATCGCTTCAACCAAACTACATTTAGCATCATTCTACACACACATACACACACACATACATATATATACGCATACGTACATACAGACACACATATACACACACACTCTGGATTACATTATTTTCTTATGTTTTAAAAGGTTTTTCCTTGCCCCTTCCTTTCAGTTCAATTCAATAAATTTTTTTTAAGGTACCTTCTTTGTGCCAGGCACTGTGCTAGAAGATGGGGTCACAAAGGCAAAAATCCAAACCACGTGGGACTCAAGATGGAGGAGGGGACTGCTCTCAATCCTCCACAAGGGTCCCCAGGAGCAGTGTAGGACGCTGGGCAGTTCCTGAAGGCAGAGGTGGGGAGGACCAAAAGAGTCTAGAAAAAGGGGGTTTCATCAAAGGTACAAAAGGTTTTGTGTGAGAAATTCAAAGATAATAATCTCGACTTTCAAACCACTTCCCCTCTCCAACCCAGCACATCACTAGGAGGGTGGGAAAGGGGTGGGGAGTGGTAGAAGCCTCCAATGACAAGAGGGTGAAGCAAGGAACCTCATTACAAAGGTAAAGTGGTGTTTCTTTTTTAATTGCCACTCAGAGAAAGGAAGGATTCAGGTCCCAAATGACCCTCCCTCCTCCTCTACTGGAAATCCTCTCTTTCTAACCCTGCATACCCTTTAGCTCCACAAAGCTAGAACCAGTACTCCAAAAAACACAGAACCTAGCTCAGGTCATCTTCTAATTATCTAAGCCTTATTACCCACATTCATAAACTCCCAAAACATTAGACTGCTAGCACCTAAAGTTCTCAGATCTAATTCTCAGAATCCTGGACTCTTAGAACTTAAAGGTATTCAGAACCTGAGATAGACCCCCAGAACCTCAAGCCTCTAAGAACCATAGACTCCTAGAACTTGAGAGAGTCCCCTAGAACCTTAAGATTCTCAGGACTGTAGACAAGTAAAACCTCAGAACAATAAACTCCCAGAATCTTGGACTCTGAGAACCTTGGATTCCCCATAACATTGGAGTCTCAAAACCTTAAGACTTCTAGAACTCCAGATTCTCAGAACCTCAGAATCCTAGAATCTTGCCCCTTCCCCAAGAGACCTGGAACCTCTAGAACCATACAACCTTCAAATCCTCTGGACACTTCTCCAACTGGCCCCAGTGAACTATCAGCTCCGGTGAAGTAAGGTGCACTTGAATGGGACCACTTTTTAGAACTTCCTAAGTGGTGCCATAATGCCTAGACCACAAAACTGGCTGGCCCAGAACCAGGCTTATTTAGGGATGAGGAAATTCACCTTTCTGGACAGCTGCTGCTACTGCGGGCTGGGGAAGAATTCTTGACCTGTTGCCATGACAAGCAGCTTTTCAAATCGTGGAGGAAGCGGTAAGGGAGGCTACTATTTTGGACCTGGCCCTGACCAAGAAAGAGGAACTGGTCACCAAGGTAGAGATAATGACAACTTTGGCAGGGAGTAACCTCATCCAACTGCTTTACATTTTGTTTTCCTCTTTGGTAAATTGGGGGTAGGATGGGGGAGGGGCTGACCACATGCTCTCCAAAGACCTGTCCAGCTGTGACTCTTAGGGTTCTGATGATAGATTAGGAAAGGAGGGGAGACTCTCAGATCATAGACTGAAGAGCTGAAAGGGGCATTGGGAGCCATAGTATTCAATCTTTCTCTCGGAAGCTGAGATCTGAAGAAGTTAAACCATTTACCCAAGGTCACACAGGTAAGTGGTGGAGGCAAGATTTGAATCAACATCCTCTGACACTAAACCCAAGTGCTCTTTCACTAGATAATATGTAGCCTGATGGCTTAGGAGACCTCTACAATTCCAAAGCTCTTTACATTCAAGATTCAAGTTCTGATGCATCACTGGAAAGCCCAAGCCTAACCACCCCCTTTACGAGCACGTAGTATGTGTTGTCTCCTTCCACTGGAAGGTAAGCTCCTTCAGGGCAGGGGCTGTCTTGCTTGTTAGTAGGCAGTAAGTGCTCTACTACCCATCTATGTCTCCATCTGCCTACTTTCTATCCATTTATGTGACTCTGAGTAAGTTCTGAAAAGGAAAAAAGGAAGGAATAGAAAGAGAGAGCTCAGACTCTGAAGTTACCGCAATACGCTGTTGTGCTATAAGAAATGACAAAGGAAATGATGGGGTACAGACTCTGAGAACCTCCTTGAACTCTCCTTGAATCTTTGAGCAGTCTCTTGGGGCCCATACGATTTTCATCATCAATACGCCCAAATCTCTGTTATATTCCCCACCCCTGATCCTATCAAAATCCCATTCCCCAGGCTGTCCGCCAATTCCATCAAGATCCTCCCTAGATTCAATCTGTATTCACCCCAGGGTACTGGTCATTCCCTATCAAGACCCCTGGACATTCCAGGTTGACCTTCCCTATCAAGATCATCCCTGAGGCCCCAGACTACTTGGCAGCACCTGGATTCTTCCTTCAGTCTTTTTCTGTATTAAGTTCCATCTCAGCTCCATGCAGGCGCTCAGATTCAATCCAGTTCAGACTCCATCTAGCTGAGATTCTATCTAGCCCGCTGGTGCATACAAGCATTACAAATGCTTAGGCTCCTTAAAAGTCAACCCAGTATGGTGAATCTTTTATAAACTTTGTTTTTCTTTGGCTAAAAGAAGGCTTGAGTCGAATTCATTCGAGCAGGACCAGGGGTGTGTTGGTATTTCAGGGTCCCCAGCACCCCAAACCTCAACAGAAATGGCTTCAAAGAAGCCTGGGAAGACATATGAACTGATACAGAGAAAAATAAGCAGAACCAAGATGGGAATTGATATAATAACAGCATATCATGAAGAACAAGAGCTTGGAAAGACTCTGATCAACACAACACAACTCCAGAGGATTCAAGATGGAAAACTGCCCACCTTGTGATGCAGAGAGGATGGACTCAGGACCAACTGAGGCACACTCTCTTGGATGTGGCCATTATGGGAATTTGTTTTGCTTAAATGTGTTTTTCTTCTTTTCTCAACTGATGGGGGAAGGAGGGAGAGAATTTGAATCTGAGAAAAAATAAAATTTTTTTAAAGTGAAAATTTTCAAAAGTTACCTCCTAGGGACCTGAAGCAAGAACAGGTAACTGAGGATGATTTTTTTTTTTTTAAAAGAAACGCAGTCCTGTAAGAATGCCATGAAGATACTGATGTGCAAAATGATCTGAGGCTAGCTAGCTGGGAATGTAGAGACAAGATCAGAGATCTAGAGCTGAGGAATTTAGGGACTCTGCAATCTAATCTCTGCAGTCATGGAGGGGGTAAGTGGCTTGCCCAAGACCACATGGGTCTTAAATGACAAAAGCCAGGATTCAAATTCATGACTCCCAGTCAATCTTGTAACTTCAAGTTTGGCCACGACACTACACTACCTCCTATAGATTAAAATAAAAAATCTTTTTAGCTAGGCTGGTGGCAAAAGTGAAAATAAGAAAGAAGTGTTTATTAAGCACCTGCTAGCACCCCCAGTGCCAGGTATTATACTGAACATTTTACAAATACTATCTTTTTTAAGCCTTGTGACTCTGGGAGGCAGGTACTATCCTCATTTTACAGATGAGGAAACCAAGGTAGATAGATAGTGGTTAAATAGCTAGTAAATGTCTGAGGCTGGATTTGCACTCAGATCAGTCTTACTGACTCCAGGGACCCAGCACTCTGAGCACCCTGGCACCACTTAGCTGCTTGGAGTGGTTGTTCTGTTAATTATTTGGGATCAAAGGAAGGCAAAACAACCTTACAAGATGATTAATCAGATGACACTTTGCACAAATGTGAAGTCCTACACTAAGATTACGAAAGTCAACTGTACGGGCAACTAAGGTGGTGCCATAGTGCATAGAATGCCAGGCTTGGAGTCAGGAAGACTCATCCTCATGAGGTTAAATCCAGCCTCAGATACTTACCAGTTGTGTGGCCCTTGCCAAGTCATTTATCCTTCTTTACCTCAGTTTCCTCATCTGTAAAATGAGCTGGAGAAGGAAATGGCAAACCATTGCAGTATCTCTGCCAAGAAAACCCCAAAGTGGGTCACAAAGAGTCAGACGTGACTAACAAAGATACAGGAGATAGGGCTAAACATGAAAAAAATCTGGGGGGTCTCAGTGGACAGCAAACCCAAAAAGCTGGCCCAGTTTCTGGCTAGAGGCAGTCTAGGGTAGTGGCTGCAGGACTGGCTTTAGGATAAGAAAGCCCTGGGTCTCTGATGCATCCTGACGGCATGGCCCTGGATAAATCGCTTAGCTCCTCAGTGTTCTAGGCAGTTCTCAAAGGTTTTAAGTTTCATCTCCTTATGGGAATTTCCTGTATAGGTCCAATCAGGGAAAGAATAAGTCACAGGCTGGATTAAGGCATAGTAGAATTAGGAGGCAGCAGAACCCAGGACGTGGGAGGTGAGAGTCCTGTTCTTTATCCTGCCCGGACCACAGCTGGAGGATTAGGTTCGTTTCTGGACATATTTTAGGAAAGACATTCTCAAGCTGGGCAGCATCCAGCATTACTAGACTACACAGTATCCCAGGATTGTGGCAGCATAAGCAATGATGCCTCCTACAGTGTCTTTTTAGACCACGTGTGGCTGTGTGGGTCCAATGAGAGCACAGTCAGAGAGATTCCAAACTAGCAGGAGAGGATGATGGAGAGTGAGAAAGGCAAAAAGGGATGAGGGATTAAGGAACAGATGATATCACAGAAGGGAAGGCTCCTCCCTTGCTGTCCAGCATTTGCCTTCACTAAAGGCATAGATGGTCAATTTATCGGATTGACACAAATCCAGTGACAGAATGGGGACTCCCTACCGCCAAAAAAAGGACCACTGGCTCCCATCACCGACTGAAGCTAACAATTTAGTCGATAAGAAATTATTAAGCACCTAAAGTATTATGGATATTATTTTTCTTGCTTTTTTTTTCCAGTACAGTTAGTATGGAACCATTTTGCATGACTTCACATGTATAATTGATATACTACTTGCCTTCTCTGTGGGTGGAAGAGGATTGGGAAGGAGGGAAAGAATTTGCAAGTCAAAAAAAAGAATGCCAAAAACAAATAAATAATGGATTTGAAGATTAAAATGTAGAATGGCTATATAAAAAAAAGGATTCTGAAGTAAGCACTATGTCAGTTACAGAAGCTACAGTAACAAAAGTGAACAGTCTTAACTCTTAAGATTCTTCCTTACATTCTAGATCAAGGAAATGAGGGTAACTAAGTACAAATTATGTCTACTATAAATACAAAGTAATTTAGTAGGGGAAAGGAAAGGCACAAACAACTGGAAGGATTAAGAAGGGCCTTGCATAGGAGTGGCAGATGGGGTCTGAGCTGATCAGAGATTCCAGGGGGAAGACAAGGGAAAGGAGGGAAAGGAGTCCAGGTGGGAGGAACAGCCTAGGCAAAGGTACTGAGGTGGGAGGTGTAACAACAAGCTGGTCAATTTGATGTAGTGGTCTTAGAGGTCTGAGAAAAGTGGATGTGGTAATGTAAAATCAGACTAGAGAGGGAGACTGGAGTCAGACTAGGAAGGGTTTTAAATGCCAAAGGAAAGAGTTTGCATTTTATCCTAGAGTAGTTTCTATAGTGGCTGTACAAAAGCCAGATCCCAAGGGTCTGAGTGAGAAGTGAATGAGAGATGAGATAGTAAGTAGAAGGAAAAGTAAACATTTCTTTCTAGGCTGTAAATAATAGTAACAATCACCCCCACAGTAACAACAGCAGGCAAGGACAGAATACTTTAAGGTTTGTAAAGCACTTTGCAAATAATCTCACTGGATCCTTACAACAATTGTGGGAGATGGGTGCCGTTACTGTGATTATAGGAGACAAGATAAATGTAAAGTTCTCTACTCAGGTTCAAAAAATCAGCTGGGATGGGGGAAAGGGGCAGTTTGTGAAAATCAAAGGAGACAATGTTTGTAAAGCACTTAGAATGTGCTTGGCACATAGTAGGTACTTCATAGATATTTATTCTCCTACCTTCCATAAAAAGTAGATCAGGTGTGAAAGCTCCAAATGTTTGAGGGGACCTCAATAGAAATCAGCTGAACAGTGTGGCAGCTTCAAAAACTGAGGAGTTTATGGAGAGTTAGGGTTAAGTAAGAGGAAAGCAGATTCCAGTTGCAAAGGAAGTCATGTGGCAATGGGAATTTGGAGTCCGAGGATCTGGGTATGAATCCTGCCTCTGAGGCTGACAGTCCATAAGAAATGAATTCAAAAGCTGCCTTTTTTTATACAGCTTGAGTGACCTTGGGCAACTCATTTCCTCCCTCTGGGCCTCAGTTTCCACCTCTGTAAAATGAGCTGTTTGTCCTAAATAATTCTCAGGGTCCCTTCTAGCTCAAAATTGATGAACCTAAAAACTTCCTAATGATTCCAGTTGTCCCAAAAGAGAATGGTCTGACCCTAGAAGTAGTAAAGGTATAGAAGAGAAAGGAGACAACTACTTGGAGAGTGTGTGGTGGGGATTTCTGTTTAGAAATGGGTTGGTCAGAGATGGCTCCATTTTACAGA
Organism: Bettongia penicillata ogilbyi; assembly: GCA_023548195.1. Taxonomy (NCBI): domain Eukaryota; kingdom Metazoa; phylum Chordata; class Mammalia; order Diprotodontia; family Potoroidae; genus Bettongia; species Bettongia penicillata. The sequence continues at coordinate 5,648,418 of JAJHZJ010000150.1, read as the reverse complement.
AAATTGGCTGAGATGAATCTCTGAAGTACCTCCTCAACTATGAGAATCTATGAGACATACCTAGCTAGGCTTAGTATTATGGCACCTGAGGGACTTTATACATCTGTATAATGTTAGTTCCCAGGACATCAGACACCCAGGGTCAAGGGGATGTGCCAAAGAGAGGTAGGTCCTCCATGACAGACGCTATCAGCACAGTTTGGCTGAAATCTTTACAGGGACAGAGGAACAGGCTTCACTTGAGGCATCCAGAAGGACAAGGATCCACTTGTCCTCCTACCCTAGGTACAGAAAAATGTCCACCACACCCACCCTTTCCCCCTTCCTGCTGAGATCAGCACCAGCCTCCCTCCCCTCCCTCTCCAGAGGATGCAGTACCAGCCTCTGGGAGATGGGACAATGGACAAAGGATTCCTTTCAGAGCACAGAGAGACCCCTCTCCACCTCCATCCTAGCTAGCCCCAGGCCTGTGCCCTCAACTCCCACCCCTATCATCTCATCTGGTACCTCCCTCTGGGGCACGGGAGAGGATGAGAGAAGAGTGACAGGGGGTGGTGGCATCAAGAAGAGAGAAAGAAGGACTGGGGGAGTGGGGGTAATGGAGACAGGCAGACAGAGAGGCTCGGGAGCCTAGGGGCTAGGTTGGAAATTTCACCCTAATGCCCCACTGGGGGAGAGAGAGAGGGAGTGAGAAAGAGGGAGAAAAAGAGAGAGAGAAAAAAGAGAGAGAAGAGGGAGAAGAGGAGGAGAGGGGAGAAGAGAATGTAAAGGACATTACAAATCAATCATTTATCAACAAGCATTAATTAAGCACCTACTATATGCCTGGAACTCTGCTAGGTGACAGAGAACCAAGACAAAAGTGTATCAATCCCTGCCCTCAAGGTCCTTCTATTCCATCAGTGGAGATGTTTACCAATACATGGACAAGACAGGTCCCAAATGTACCCTTAGCCACTGTGGAGGATTAGGAGAAGAGGTGCCATTAGGAGATTCTAGGCAGGGAGGAGGGAGGCCAGGGAAGATGGCCCATCCAAAGGCTGTTGGGAAATGGACCCCCCTGTAGGAGGAAGAACAAGAAGAACTTGGCCAGGGCACAGAGTGAATGAAGAGGAGAGTTGTGGGAGGTTGGAAGGGTAGGTTGGGTCAGGATGTGGAGAGTCACTCAGCAGACGTAGAAGTGTGTACTACGTATCAGACGTTGTGCTGAGTGCTAGGGATACAAAAAAAAAAGTTAAAAAAGAAAAGACCTCAGGGCCAGATCTCAAGCAGCTCAAAGTTTAATGCAAATAAAAACTGCACAATCAAGCTAGAGACGGGATTGATAGTCAATAACCAATGGGGAAGGCACTAGAATTAAGGTGGGTGGGGAAAGGCAGTCTTCCGGTAGATGGGGGGAGGGGGAAAGGACTTGAAGGAAGTCACGTAGGCCGAGAGGTAGAGATGAGGGCTTTGGGGACAGCCAGAGAGAGTGGCCACAGTAAGGAGATAGACCATGAAGCCCAGGAACCCAAATGAGTCAGAATTAAGAGCCCTTGGATGATGGCCCTGGGCAAGGTGCCTTAAGGCCTCAGTTTCTTTATCTGGATACAGGGTGAGATACAGTAACTGTTACACTATTTACCTCACAGGGTACTAGTTTAGCCTGGCTTTGTATTTTTTTTTTCTATGTACAGATCTTCTCAATAGAATGGAAGATGTTTGGGGACAAGGGCTTCATTTTTGTTACTCTAGCTCCTAAACATCCAAGGACCAGAAATATAGACCTAGAAGAAGGCAGGGTTTGCTCAAATATGATTAGACCTTGTCTGGGCACCACATTTTAGGCAGGGCAACATAAACTGGGCTGAGACTAGGATGGTGAGGGGCTCAAAGCTATATCAAAGGAATTTGAAATGATCTGCTATAGAAGAATGAATGCAGCCCCAAATAGCAGACCTGCTCTTATTGAAAGGCAACTTCCCATCAGAAAGACCTAAACTGGAATCTGACCTCAGATCATTTTTATTACCTGGGAGACCCTGGGCAAATTCCTTAACTGTCTGCCTCCATTTCCTCACCTGCTAAATGAAGATAATAATAGGACTTACCTTCCAGGATTGTTGTAAGTATAAAATGAGATCATATTTGTTTAAAAAAAAGTGCTTAGCAAATCTTAAAGCACTGTGTAAATGGTGTTATTATTGTTAGATTCAGAAAACAGATTTGATTTGTTTGGCTTGGCTTCTGGGTTAGAAGTAGAATTGGGAATGTGGAAGAAATGGATGCAGTTACAAAAGCAGATTTCAGGTAGATTTAAAAACTGATCAATCAAGAGCTGTCCCAAAGTTGAATGGAAGGTAATGAGCACGTTTTCTACTGGAGTGTTTCCAGGTACGATCTAGGATGTTGAAGGAGGGATTCCTGCTTAAGGTTATATGATGAGCTGGATGATACAGAAGGTCCCTGACAGCTTTGGCATTGTAGATTCTGGGTTTATCAGGAGAGCTATTTGTTGGAATTTTGTAGGTCAGATATTATCTTATTTGCAAAAGGGGAACTAGCACATGCAAAGAGCCCCAGGGAGAAAAGCTTCACCCACCTAAGATCAGGCAGTGAATCTCTCAGGCGGACCTCTGTCTGACGCCAAAGGCAATTAATTGGTAAGCGTGGTGTGGTTCTGGTTCTAAGGGTAATTCTCTCTCTCTCTCTCTCTCTCTCTCTCTCTCTCTCTCTTCCACCCTTCCTCCTCTTTTTCCAGCTTTTCCCCCTCCCTCTTTCCCTCCCCCCTTTCCTCCTCTCCTTAACCTCTCTTTGATGTTGTCACTGACCCAGATCTCCTACTCCAGATGTGCACAGCAGAAAGGAGGGAGGGTGGGACAGGGAGAGCCCCACAGAGCTCAGATGCTGGGGCCACATCTCAAGTGACCCCCTCCCCTGTTTAGACAGTCTAGAGTCAGGAATAAATTTCCCATTACACACATTTCATACACACATTCTTTTCCTCTTCCTCCTGGCTCTTCTGGTTGCAGCTAAAATCCCACCTTCCGGAAAAAAAGATTTTTCCAAATCTCTTTAATGCTAGTGCCTTCCTGTTGCTAATTATGTTCTATTTATCCTGCATATTTGTTGGCTCCTATCTTACCCATTAGATTATAATCTCCTTGAGGGCAGGCATTGTCTTCTGCCTTTCTTGGTGTCCCCGATTTAGCACCGTGACTAGCACAGGGACTGACATACCCAACTTTCTCATAAACTCACATGCTAGTATATGGCCCTTCCAGATGAAACACAGAATCAACCAACTTCCCAAGTCAGAAAGGGTTGTGGTCACAAAGAAGGAAGCTCTGGACCTTAGACTTAATGGGAATGGATGAGGGAACACCAGCTGGGAAGATCTTAGAACAACATGTACATCACAGCTGAGAGAGAACTTATAAAGGGCTTTAAAATTTGCAAAGAACTTTATTCACATTATCTCATTTGACCCTTAGAAAAGAGAAAATCAAAACTTGGAAGGCTCTCAGAACACTGAATGTCAGAGCTGAGAGAGAATATAGGACATGAAATCTACCTGAAAGGCAAATCAGAATAAAGAACGTCAGAGTCAGGAGACAGGTTAGAACTTGGACAAAATTAGACCTGAGCTGAGTTTGAATCCAGCCTCAAATGCTCACTAGCTATATCTTCTGCATACCTTTCCCACTTTTATCATATCATGGAGCTTGCTCTTAACCTCAACCTTAGATCACTGCCCCTACTCCTAGCCATTGGGTTACTGAACAGAGCTGAAAAAAGTCACACATCTGGGCTGGCTGGGTCCACTACAAATTTATGTTACATAACCTCACTGGGCTCTCACCAAAGCATGACAATCCTCTAACTCCCCTTCATCCCTGTCTCACATGAGAGGTGACCCTGCCTGCTCCTTACCAACAGCCAGTCCTTCTACAGGCATCACCTCCTGACTATCATTGCACTCTCACTTACTTTCAAGCTCTCCCTATCTCCTGGCTGCTTCCCAGTTACCAATGTTTCCCTCATCCATCAAAAAAAAAGTGACGATGCAATCGCTCCCACTAACTATAAACCTAGAGCTCTCTTCCCTTTTGTGATAGCTCCTTGAGAAATCCTTCTACAACGGGCGCTTCTGTTTCCTTTCCTCTCACTGTCTTCTTAATTCTTTGCACTATGGCTTTAGACTTCACCAATTTATTGGGATTACTCCCTCCCAAGTTCTGAGCCTCCTGGTCTTTTCTCAATGTTCTTCCTCTTTTGTCTTTGCAGATTTGGACACAATCGATCGCCCCTTTCTTCTGGATATTCTTTTCTCAATGCTCATCCTCTTTTGTCTTTGCAGATTTGGACACAGTCGATCACCCCTTTCTTCTGGATACTCTTTTCTCTGTAGCTTTGGTGACATGGTTCTCTCCAGGTTCCCCTACTACCTGTCTGTGCTCCTCCTGTTACCTTTGCTGGACCCGCCTCCAAATCACACCCTCTAAAGTCCCCTAAGACTCTGTCCTGGATCCTCTGCACTTCTGCCTCCAAATGTTTTCATTTGATGATCTCCCCAGCTCACATAGATTGAATTGACATCTCTATACTGAAGATTCTCAAATCTACTTAGCTGCCTCTAATTTCCATTGATCTTTTGGAAGTTTCCTTAAACTGGACACATTCAAAACAGAATTCATTCTCTTTTTCTCCATATTCTTCCCTCCTCCTGACCTCTCAGTTACTGTGGAAGATACTGCCAACCTTCTAGTCACCCAGACTTGACTCTCAACTTTTTATCCTCTCAACCCCCTACCCCCACTCCCCACTCCCAATCCAACCAGTTGCCCAGGCTGGTCAATTTTACCTTTGTAATCTCTCGAGCTGCTAGGTGGATAGAGTGCCAGGCCTGCAGTCAAGAAGACTTCATCTTTGTGAGTCAAAACCCAGCCTCAGACACTTATTTGCTCTGTGACCCTGGACAAGTTAACCCTGGTTGCCTCAGTTTCCTCATCCGTAAAATGAGCTGAAGAAGGAAATGGCAAACCACTGCAATAATTTTGCCATGAAAACACCAAATGGGATCACGAGTCAAACAGGACTGAAACAACTGAACAACCACAAATTTCAATCCAGCCCCTTCCTTCCTCTGACATAACTACCACCTGGTAGTTAACTGACATAACTAGCACTGCTACAGGCCCTGATTGCTTCAGCTTCAAGCCTCTCTACTATCATCCATTGTCCACTGTTTTCAAAGTCATCTTCCTAAAGTGCATGTCCAATCTTGTCATCCCTCCCCGCCCCCACTTGCACCCCAACTCAGTAAACTTCAGTGACTCCCTTTAGGATCACCTCCAGGATCAAATACAAAATTTTCTGTTTGGCATTCAAAGCCCTCCATAACCCAGCCCCCTCCTACCTCTCCAATCTTATCACACCTCATTCCTGGACACATACTCTTCAACACAGTGACCCTGGCTGCCTGGCTGTTTGTTCCATGAACAAAACATTCCATCCTTGGCTATCTTCCATGCCTGGAATAATCTCCCTCCTCATCTCTGCCTCCTGGCTTCTTTCAAGTTGTAGCCAAAGTCCCACCTGCAAAAAGCCTTTTAGGGTTTTCTATGACCTTAGTGCCTTCCCATCTTCACTTCTTATATCTCATTTGTACCTAGTTGTTTGCATGTTCTCCCTTATTAGTCAGTAAGCTCCTTGAGGGCAGATACTAGTTTTTTGCCTTTCTTTATATCTGAAGTTTACCACAGTACCAGGTACATACATAGTAGGTGCTTAATGCTTGTTGACTTGTGCGACCTTGGACAAATCATATAATCTCTTTCATTTTGATGGGGTATAGGCTCTTGGAACCTCCTTGAATCCTACTTAATCTGAATCTTTCATATTCAAATCTGTTGCCCTGGCCTTCCACAGTCAGTTACCTCAGGATTGCCCCACCTGCTTCTCACCCAAAGCCTCCATAGTCAGATGTCTCCTGATTGCCTCCAGCTGTTTCCAACCCTTGACCAGTCACCCAGTCCCACTGTCCCTCCTTGGACTTCTCAAGACCCTCCTAAATCCCTCCTTCCATCACACTAGACTTCCAGACTACCCTCAGATCCCTCCTGTAGTCATTTCTGTATTTAAGTTCCATCTTGCCTTTTTGAAGGCGGGCAGATTCAATCTAGCTCAGACTCTCTAGCTGACATTCTATCTGACCCACTTGTGAATACAAGCGTTACAAATGCTTAGGCTCCTTAAGAGTCAACCCAGTATGGTGAATCTTTAATAAACTTTGTTTTTCTTTGGTTTAAATTAGTCTTGAGTCGAATTCATTTAAGCAGGACCTGGCGTGTTCATATTTTGGGGTCTCCAGCACTCCTCAGACCTCAACAATTTCCCTTTCTCAACTAGGAACGGTAATTACCTCTATAACAGCCCCATAAAGTGGTCATCAGGCCTTGGCTTGGAAACTCCCAGTGACAGAGTACTCAGTACCTCTCAGTTAACTTCCATGAACCTCAATTCCTCCGAGTATAAAATGAGAAACTCTAAGGTAACTTGACATGGAAACCTGAGGAGAAAAACTTCAGATTTTAAGAAGCTACATGGCCTTGAGCAAGTGACTTACAATCTAAAATGAATGAGTGGCCTTGATTAAGGCTATGGTTCCTTTACTCAGAGATGTCTTGATATCCTCTAATTTCAAACTCTTAAATAATTAAGCACCTTTAGGCAAGTCCCTTCCCCTTTCTAGGCCTCAGTTTCCCCAAGTGTAAAATGAAAAGGGAGTGGGGTTGGACTCTGGGAGCTCTGAGGTCCCTCTTGACATTCTGTGAGTATCTTGTCCTCCCCCATTGCTGCCTTTAATCTTCTTTCATATTTCTTTCCACAGGCCTCAAAAAAAATGAACATCCATAATGTCACAACTCAGCCCTTTCAATCTCACCCATTAAACTACTGGCCTCCTTGCCTTTCTGGCATCCTCTTCCAGAGAGCAATGCCAACCATTGAGCAGGATGGGCAGTGGATCATAGATTAGAGATGAGTGACCCAAACCTCCCTTTTTACAGATGAGAAAACAGATCAAAGGAGGAGAAATGAGCTGTCTGGGGTGAAAGATTAGAGCCTGGGTCTTCCTGCTTTATATAGCGACCAAAAGTGAGTCATGACTTGAACCCTGGTCTCCTCACTCCAAGTGCTGCACTCTATTATACCAAAAAGTAGACAGTAGCAGTAGACTGAAGGCAGGGCATGAGGCTGTGCTACTTACCAGCTGTCCCTCTCTCTCTGTGCAAGCAAATCCCCTTTCTACCTCAATTTCCTCCTTTGTAAAATGGAGTCAGGAGTAAAAGAGCTCTAACATCTTCTCAGGTCTGACCTTTTCCGGTCTAAGGTGTGAGTCAGTCCACCAAAACAGATTAAGAGAATAGAAAGGCTCCTCCTCCCTGTTCTAACCCTGGATTTTGTTTTAAGAAGCCCCCAGGGCACTGAAAGGCCAGCATTTGCCCTACCGAGCCCAGTCACAGACCGGCAGAGCATTTTGAGGTCATTTTCACTCCTATATGGCAACCCCTCACTTCCCTGGAAGAGCTTTCCTCCATTAGAATGTAAACTAACCCTCTTTCTCTTTGGGATTCAGAAAAGAACAAAAAACCAGTCCCTGCCCTCAAAGAACTTACCAACTAAAGTAGGAGACAAAGAGGAAATAACCAGCTCTGAACAGGCTGTATGCAGAGTGTTTAAAGGTAAAGTGAAAGAGGTAGAGGAAGGCAGGAGCAGCTCGGAGCGATTTGAGGTAGCCCCCAAAGGTTGGAAGCTGAGCACTCTAGGTCTAGGAACAGTTATTGCCACGTAGTGGCTTTGGGAATGGGGAGCAGGGGCCAGATTAGGCAGGTAGGAACCCCCAGACTTGGCAACAGACAACGTGTGGAGCAATGGAGAATGACGAGGAACGCACGATCCCAAAGTTTTCTAGCCTGGATGATGGGGATGGGGGATGGTGCTGTCCTGGTTAGTAGTAGAGCAGTGGGAAGGTAAAAATGCAGCTTTGGACATGTTAAATCTGAGATGCATATTGGACTAGAGCTCTGCAGAGAGAACTTCCAGCTCTCACAAGGATAAATCATTGGACATGGAGCTAGCACAGACTTATTAGCTGTGTGACCCTGGGCAAGTCACTTAACTTCTGTTTATCTCAGTTCCCTCAGTTATAAAATGGGAATAAAAATAGTACCTATCTTACTGAGGATAAAGTGAAATGATCTGTAAAACAGTACAGTGCCTGACACACAGTAGGCACTTAATATCTTTCCAATCTTCTCACACCCTTTCCTGCTGTTCCATAAACAAGACCGTCTGAGCTTAGGGCATTTTCAACAGCTGTTCCCCATGACTGGACTTCTCCCTCCTCATCTCTGCTTCCAGGCTTCCCTCAAGTCCTCACTAAAATCCCACTTTCTACAGGAAGCCTTCCCTAACATCTCTGAATTATAACGTTCTCCCTCCATACACCTTTACCTCTTTAACCTGGATCAGTCGCGTGTAGTCTCCACCATGGCCAAAAGATCGTAAGGTCCTTTAGGGCAAGAATTGTCTTTTTGTATCCTCCAAGCCTTACACCTAGACACTTAAATGTTTATTGACTGGCTATGCAGTTTGTGTTCCCTTCCCTTGTTCATAGTGACAGTTCATGGTCTAAGGTCGCTCTCACTTAAGTTCAGATTTGGAGGTGAGCTGTGTGTATAGGGGGAGGGGATGCTTATAAGGTCCTTCTCCTTGGACTCTTACACTCACTAGCTGGCATTCAGTCATCTTTTTGAACATCATTTTCCTTATCTGTCAACTAGGATTAATAGATTTCGCGCCCCTTTCCTGAAGAGCTTTGTAACCCTAAAAACGATGTAAAAAAGGGGTCATTCTCATTACAGACTCTGTCTCTGACTAAGACTTCCCCTTGTCCCCTCTGCCAGGCAGCCTGATGTGACTGAAGGCACCCAGGAGCCAGGTGATGGGGGCTCTGCTTGGCAGCCCTAGCCCTGGCCACTCACCCACTGGGGACTTTTCGCTCTTTCTCTCCCAGAATTAATTCTGAGCAGATGTTAGACAGCTATGAAAAGCACATATTAGGGATCCATACATCATCAGGCAGGGGGTTGGACAAGATGACCTCAAAGGTGTTGTCCTGCAGAATCTGGCTCCCGTCTCCTTTTCTGGTCTGACTTCCTAGCACTCCCCTCCACATTCTCTTCATTCCATTCCAACTATGCTGCTGGCAGGTCCTCCTCCGCCGCATTTGATCTCCCACTGCCATGATTTTGCAAGTACAGTGCCCCATACCTGGAATGTACTCCCTCCTCTTCATCTCTGACTTAGAATCTTGAGCTCAAGTCAAAACCACTACGCACTTTTTCCCTATCGGAATCATTTTTATTTACATTTACATGTAAATAAAATAAATGTTAATTTAAAATATGTGTAAATAAAATAATAATATGTAATGTTTATTTTTATTTACATCTATATGCACACTGTGGGGAGAAGGGAACTCCCAGTGTGGAAACTTCTGCCAAGGCAGGTGGGCACTTTCTTTGGAACTTAAGAGTCTTGGAGAACTGAAGGATAAAAAGACTTGTCAGACAAGAAACACAAATGTCATTATGTCTCAGACTGGAAACCAGGTCTTGCAGTCCGAGGCTGACTCTACCCACTCTACCCAGGTATGGGCTAGATTATAATCTCCCCGAGGGCAAAGAAAGTTTTCATTTCAACTCTACGTCCCCATCCCCTCACACAGTATCTGGCACAAATTCAGCATGTTTTATGAATGTTTGCTGATCCACTGATATCAGGAAGTGAGGAAAAACCCACCATGCCTATGGCTGTGACACGGGATTGCCCACCTTCCTCCCAGGAAGGAGATGCTCTAACACAAAGTGTTGGACTTTATCCACCCCACTTGACCCCAGTCCATTCCCATTAGAATGTAAGCTCCCCAGAGCAGAGCTTTCTGTTCTTTTCCCAGCATCCCCAGACAGCTGGTCAGAGACGGTTCAGTCCTGTCCTATACATACTAGCTATGTGTGTTTGTCCTTCATTGCCTAAGAAGACCATGCCATCAGAGAAATGATGACAAGCACTTGACTTTGTTTTGAGTGAGGGTGGGCTGTGCAGGTCACAAGTTTCACTTCTCCTCCACAGTCATCTGAATCCAGTGACCAGGTATTCATCAGTGACTAGATATTCATCAGGATGACTGCAGATGACCTGGGATGAGGCAACTGGGGTTAAGTGACTTGCCCAAGGTCACACAGTGAGTTGCCAAGTGTCTGAGGTGAAATTTAAACTCAGGTCCTCCTGACTTCTGCACTGGTACTCTATCTACTGCACTACGTAGCGTCCTGATACTCTTACTAGCTGTATGACCATGGGCAAGTCACTTAACTTTTCTAGCTTTGGGACTGCTCAGTCATGACTTAATAGCAGCCATCTACCCAGTCATGGCTTAATGGAGAGTTTCCACACTGGGCTTGCTCAGATCCTCCGGGGGTTTTCTGCTCTTCCTGTTGACCCTTTTTCCTGCCATGGAGGTGACTTGGAACCCTCAAAAATTCAGCATAAATTTTGATAGCTTCTTCTGAACATCTCACTCAGATGGAAAGCTGCTAGGGAAGATAGAATCTGCTGGGAGCCCCAGACAACCTACTACAGTCTAACAGCAGCCTGCCTTCCTTCCTTTTGACTCATTCACAGAAGGAGGGCCAGGAGGTCACTTCAGGACCTTTGAGTAGCCAAAGTGTTGGGGCAGGAAGTTCGGGAGTTGACAATTTCATAGATCCTTAAATCTGCAAATTTGTGCAGTTGCCTTGAACTCCTCTTTCAGAGCTTTCAGGGTCCCTGAAAGATCATCCTTTAGCAGATTAGAAAATTGGGGTCCTCACAGAGGATGTGTTGTCCATGTTCAGTCACATAGACAGGATCCTCAGTCACACTCCATGACTAGTAGTATGGTAGAATCCTGGCTCTGGAGTTAGAAGGTCTGGGTTCAAATCCTGCCTGTCATCACTACCTCTGTGATTTGGACAAGGTAACAACCTCCCTGGGCCTCAATTTCCTTATCTGTAAAAGGAGGGAGCATGACTAAGTAGTCTAGGAAGTCTTTTATAGCTTAAGAACAAAGATCTCATGAAAGCTGTCACCTGGACAAAGTCTTCTCTTTTCCTTGGGCCCCAGTTTCCTTATATGTCAAATAAAGGGGAGGATTAGATGGCCTCTCAAGTCCCTTCCAGCTTCAGAATCATGAGAAGTGCTCAGATTCTGGGACAAGACAGGCTCAGGATATTTGTATATTTGGCTACATTCTGGTCCATTCCCCTCTGTCCCTATCCTGAATGTTGTCTTACCCCTGGAAGGTAAACTCCCTGAGGTCTAAGACCTCAAGGGACTTACTCTAGGCTACAGGAGCTCATGGTCTCAGTTAATATCTCTAGTGCCAGAAATAGTAGGGCACTAATAAATGCTGATTGTTGGTTGACCATTCTGGGCAAATTACAGTGCAGAGGACATGGGGTCAGGGTGCTGGCAGACCAGGTTTGGGATAGAAAAACATAAAGAAACTTGAGGGTAGCTTCCTAGTGCTGGGCAAACAGCGAGGGCTGGAGGGTGGCCAGCATTCCCTTGTGAAAAGTACAACAGGGAAGGAAGGAAGACCAGATATATTCTGGTCCCTGTGGGAGAACTGAGGTAAGCTGAGAGGGGCTGGAAGGGGGGAGAAGCAGAGGGAGGGGCTTGGGGCTCTGGAGAAGAGCATAGGAAACATAAAAGTCATCTAATGAAGGTAAGGGAGCCAGGAAAGGAAGAGGCCAAGGGTGAGGGAATGGTTACTCTCTATGGCAGAGGGCTAGTCCTGTCCTGGAAGGAGAAATGGACCTGGCACATCAAAGACTTGTAGGCTCTGGAGAAGCATCAGGGATAAAATACAAAGATACTGGCTGGGAGGCAGCTAGGCGGTGCAGTGGATAGAGCGTCAGCCCTGGAGTCAGAAGGACCTGAGTTCAAATGTGTACTCAAGATAACTTACTAGCTGTATGTCCCTAGAAAAGTCACTTAACCTGGATTGTTCACCCCACTCTGCCAAAATAAATAACTGGCTTGGGAGAGAGGGCCTGGGTTCAAATCCCATCTATCACCTACTATCTTGGGAAAATCTGAGCTTCAGGTCTTTTGTCTATAGAGGCATTTGGACATCAGATTGTCCAAACTGGAGTTTTTGTCTTTTAATAGATACTGATAGAACTGGTTTCCTTCGTATTGGATTTTATGCATTTGATAACATGATTCTCAAAAGGAGTTCAGACCAAGGAGTCCATGCTGCAAGCACAGTTAAGTACCCAGGAATCTTTGATCCTGGGTCTGGATCCCAACTCTGTTCCAACAGCCCTGTGGGAGCCTTGGTAAGTCACTTTTAAATGAAGTATCTGAACCAGGATTTGAACCTCAAATCTATCACTTTTAACAACATCACGATCCTTTGGAGCTTCAGTTGGTTCATCTGTACATTAAGGAGAAAGAGTTACAGTGCTATATGCCTCTTAGCTGTTAGTATGGCAAGATGGTGCAGTGGATAGGTCACTGGACTTGCCGTCAAGAAAATCTGAGTTCAAACTCACTAGACATGTGACCCTGGGCAAGTGGCTTAACCTCTTTCGCCTCAGGTTTCCCATCTACAAAATGGGAATAATAGCTCCTCCCTTCCAGGGTTGCTATGAAGATCAACTAAATTAACAGATGAATGACGCTTCTGTATGTAAATACTGGTTCTTGTTCTTTCATCTCCAGTCCCAGTCTTCTATCCAGTCCCCATGCCTAATAATGCCCACCGCTTCCCTAATTCTACAGCAAACACAATGCCAACTCGGAACTAACCTTTGAGTCAATACCGAACTTACTTGGAGCCTGTTTGCTCATCTGTATATGGAGGGGGCTCTAATATTTGCATGAACCCCAGCACCCTCAACAAAGGGCTCATGGAATTTAGGGAGGAGCCGCTCACTTTCCCTCTAAAGTTACAGTGTGTCACCCTTTCTCCTTTAGGACAGCCCTTAGTTCTAGCTATCACACCTTTCCTGACTCCAGCCTTCTTTCCAGCTGCTGGATTTTAATTGTCTTCCTCTGGTGGTTCTTCTGGTGTTGATTTCCATCACCTCCATCCCCTAGATTGGCTTCCATTGGCGAACATACTTCCACACAGGGTTGGAAGGCTGTAGGGGCTCTAACGGGCGGGGTTCCTCCCCACAATATCGATCTCTAAAGGACCACTTTCAATAAAGGGGAACTTATTACCTCCCAGCTACCTACGTGACCCAGGGCCAGTCACTACTTCCTTGGACCTCAATTGCTTTATCTGCAAAATGAGGAATTTAGACTAGATGCTTTGGAGGTCTTTTCATGCTCTGGAGCTAGGATTGAATGTCACTTATCCAACAAGGAAACTCCATGGGGGCTTTGTGTAGGTGTAGGATTTGTCCATGACTACAAAGCCAAGTCCACTCCCATGATACCTCTCCACCATTTCCCCTCACTGGTCCTAGTTCTCTCTGGGGCTAAGCAAGAAGAGGGTGACCCCTCTTCTCCCTTTACACACCTGATAGCTGCCATGTGCTTCTCCTAAGACTTCACATATGTTCTTTCAACTGGTCTCCCCATAACAAAACATGCCAGTTGACTCTTCCTCAAACTGAACTGAAATCTAACCCTACCCCAGACCCTCCACCTCATCCCTGGACTCATCCAGCACCTTCCTAATGGCACTGGGACTGGGCTTAGAAAAACTGAGTTCAATTCCAGCCTTAGTCATTTAAACTCTGCCTGCCTCAGTCTCCTCATCTGTAAAATGGGGCTAATTATAGCACTTCCTTCCCTGGACTGTTGTAAGGATCCAATGAGTTAATACTGCGTAATCCTTAAAATGCTATAGATATTCTAACTATTATTATCCCTTTTCCATATTCCTCAGCATAAAACATGATTTTAATCTGATCACTTACCAGCCTTCAATCACTCAGTGGCTCCCCATTGTTCACTGGATCGAACTCAGTCTTCTGCCCAGTTTCCACAGCCTATCTGATCCCACTCCACCAGGGTTTCTGGGTTTCTTTCCTCCCTAGACTTGTCTTCCTGGCTTCTGAGTCCTTCAATCAGTCTGGCTTTCTCACTGTCCCCATAACACATCACAGCACACTCATTCCCACCTCCAAATGTTGCCTCCCCCTCCAGGAAGCCTTCCTGACTAACCCCAGCCCACACTGCTCACTCCCTTCCCTGAACTGACAGGCTCACTCTCCAGCTGTAATGGCATCATTTAGGAGGAGGGAAAGTTGGGTCTAAGTTCTCAGCTCCCCATTGAAGTCCTGAGTTCCTAGAGGGCAGAAACAACTGGAGCATCAGAGCTGGGGCCAGGAATACCACCCTGAAATTTCTAGCTCCATGACTTTGGGCAAGTCCCCTCTTCTCTGAGCCTCAGATCCTTAATGACAAAACAGAGACACCAGTCCCTGCTACATGGGAGTGTTGTGAGTACACAGCACACCACTGCTATAGCGGTCCAAAGTCCAAAGGACCAGAGGTCTAAACCTGGACCTGAGAAGCCAAGTCCTAGCCTAACAGGTCAGAGATAGAAGTCTTCTTAATCATAAGAGGCCATGTAGCTCAACCCCCTCATTTCACAGAAGAGGAAACTGAGGTCCAGTGAGGGCTTGCCTCAGGCTACACAGATAAGCAGTAAAGTCAAAGTTCAAACTCGGGTGCCCTGACTTCAGGGGGAAGTTTGCAAAGTGCTCTACAGTATAAATGTCAAGGGGTAGTTTCCTCTTTGCTTCCCCCCCTGGCCCCCAGGATGGGGCTGACCCTGTTCAGGGTCTCGGACCAATGGGAGGAGTGATAAGCTTCCTGACCACACAGGGGAGATTTGCTCTCCTTTCCTCAGTGGGCCATTGTCTGTCTCCTTTCCCAATAGGAATAAATGCTTTTTTAGTGAGAACACAGTGGCCCAGGACAAACCCAGGTCTTTCTGACTTCTAAGGGCCCCGGCACCTGCACCCCCACTCCCATCCCCTGGCTCCCACACCAACATGCAGCTTCTTAATAACAGCTAGAATTTATCTCATGCTTATTGTGTGCAATGTTACAATTATCATCTCACTTGAGTCTCCCAACAAACCTGTGAGATGGGTGCTACTGCAGGAAAGTGAGGCAGACAGAAGTTAAGTTTGCCCAAGGTCACACAGGTAGGAAGTATGTGAGGCCGGATAAGGACTCCAATCTTCCTGACTCCAGCCCCAGAGTTCTATCCACGGTGCCATCATGCTTAGGAACAGAATCCCAGAAGCTAAAACTGATTCTCTGAATTTACACTAAATGCTTGTGCAGGATGAACTAATGCTTCTAAGAACCCTTCCAGTTCTCAAACTATGACCCTGGGTTCAAGCCTTGACACAGACTGGCTGTGTGACCCTGGTCAAGTGTCTTAACCTCTCAAGGCTTAAGGAAACTAAGTCTCTACATTGCAGCAGACTACGTGGTGACCTCAATTCTGGAGGGAATTTCCTCTATCAGTGAAATCAAATATTCATTTCCTGCCCACTTCCCTCACCCATATATTCTTTTCTCTTTCTCAATTGAATCTCCAGAGGGCAGAACTAGAAGCAGTGATGAAGAGATGGAGGGTGCTGCATTGTTTTAAGCTCAATATTGGGAGAAAACCTTCCTAATAAAAACATGTTTAAAAATAGAATGGGCTGTCTGTAAAGGTAGTGAGTTCCCCATCACTGTCGGTCTTCTAATACAGGCTGGGTGACCAGGTATGTCTGGGAGCACAGTCTCCTAAGATCTAGTATGGGCAAGAGAGAGCATATAGCTGAACTCCCTCATTGGGCAGATATCACAGAGCTTTCTTGTTCTGTGCAGACCTCCCAGGTCCTTTTGGAGATGCTGCGATTCCACTGATGTCTATGAGTGGAAGCCCAAGAGGCCAGTTTGGGGTTTTTGGTAGAACTGAGCCAGGCCCCATTTGGGAGGATTTCCTACCTGGTCCTATATGGAGCAAGGAATGGGTAAAAGGGGCTGGGCAGGATTGCTAGAGTGGGAGAGATGGAGAGGACCATGGAGTCCCACATGATTCTTGATGCCAGTGTATTAGAGAAAACGGCAACTGTCATTAGCTTCTTAAGCTTGGGGGATGCACTTTTGGGGTGCAGATCCTAAAAATTGGAGCCCAGCTTTCATGGATTGTCTCTGAGACTCCTTGGGAATGCATTTTGGCTCTGAAGCCAGATGTGCCCAGGCATTCTTAGCTTGAGAGGGAGGGAGGCCAGCTATGGGAACAGCTGACTGTCCTCCTTTCCCCTGGCTGCTCTGGGCTGATGTCACAAGCCTTGGGCTTCCTGCTCTAAGGGTTTCTGTATCTTTACATAAAGGTCGAAAGCTGGGAGCCTGGCTTGTGCTCCCAAGCTCCCTCCCCCATGAGTCCCCTGGGCTTCTCTCTCTCCAAGACTGGCCTGTCCTCTCCCTTGTCCCTTCCCTTCCTAGTTCTTCCTATATGGACACAAGGAAAGGAGGAAGGTGGGGAAAGGGGGGGTGTCCAGGCCCAGCCTTGGGAATGGTGAAATCACTAATCTCACCAGGAGAGTCAGCTGCAGATGCAGACCTCTCTCTCTCTCTCTCTCTCTCTCTCTCTCTCTCTCTCTCTCTCTCTCTCTCTCTCACACACACACACACACACACACACACACACACACACACACACACACACACACACACACACACAGAGACACTTACTCCCTCAGCCCACCCCACCCCAATTCTCCAGAAGCAAGCACAAGACTGCAGACCCAAGAAAGCTTGGGCCTGATTTAGGAGGGAAGATAAGGTAGAACCCGGAGAGGCCAGGTTTCCCCTTTACCTCTATATCCCTGGCCTTCCCTCCCCTGCCCCTCTTCCCAGCAGAGGCCTTCCACAGTCATCTCCCCCCACCCCCCCCAAGCTGCTGCAGGCTTGGCACACATGCCCATCCAGTGCCCTAGGGGGGATTTAAGGGGGGTGCCAAGCAGATGGGTTTCTTGCTGCATCAACCAGCATTACAGTGGGGGAGGGAGTCAGAGAGAGGAGATGGGGAAGGGCTAAAGGCAGAGAAGTCTTTCCCCCATCCCCCACTGCATGCTCCAGGCCCTTTTCTCAGCTCAGTCCCAGGGTCTGGACAGAGGCCCCAGTCACACAGACAGCCTAGCCAGGCTCTTGGGGATGGGGGCTCTTGGGGAGCTGATCTCTGCTAAGGGACTGCAGGCTTCCTTCCCATTCCCACTTAAGATGGGGAGGGGAGATGGGGGGGCGGTCCTCAGCTGTTGTAAGAGCTAATGGGGGATGGGAATTTCAGTCTGACTTGAAGTGGATGATTTCTCACCCCATGGCCCCCTCAGCATCGGACACCTAAGAGAGAAGTCACAGTTCCCTCTCCCTATCTATATTCAAGCACCCCTAACCCTCAGCCCAGGTGAGGGAGGGCAAGGGGGCCAGACTTGAGGAGGGTAAGGACTCGGGAGGGGGATGGAAGATAAAAAGGAAAGGGCTGAGGATAGAAGAGGTGGGGAGAGAGGATGAAAGGCCTAGGAGGTTCGTTGGAGATGAGAGATCCGGGTTCGAGGGTCTAAAGGGAGGATGGGGAGCAGGGGTTCACGTGGAGGAGAGGGGAGGCTGACGGTGGGCTCTGGAAGGCCCAAAAGGCTCTGGAGACGAGCTGGGGATGCGGCGTCCGTGCGCCCTGGGCCGGGAGGGGGGTACTGAGGAGCTGGGACGCGGCCGCCTGGCACTCACCCATCGCCCACCGGCTCTCAGCAGCTGCAGCGGCGGCCGTGGCGGAGGCGGCGGCTCCCGGGCCCCAGGCGGGGAGATGCTGAGACCCGGCGCCGCAGCAGCCTCTCCTCGCCCCACCATGGCCGGCTCCGGCGGCGGCGGCGGCTGCCCCCTGGCATCTCGGGGCTGCCCCCTCCCGGGGAGCACGGCGGCGGCTCCCACACCGACCCTCGGACGGAGTGAGCCCTCCGCCCTGCCTGGGCACCAGGACAAGGTGGGGAGGGGGCGGGACCGAGGCCAGGGCAGGAACAAGGACCCAGAGGGAAGAAAAGAGAGAGGGAAGGAGGGAGGCTGCCCAGGGATGGAGAGAACTGGCCCCGCGGCACCGGCCGCGATCTCCGACATAAATAGATGGGAGAGCTTCCCGCTGGAGCTCAGTCCTCCCCCACCCCCTCTCTTCTCTCCTCCCTGACTCCCTCCCCTCTTTCTCCTCCTCCTGCCCCCAGAACGGCCGGGGCGCAATCCGCACGCTGGACGCCCCCGGAGCGGGGGCTCAGGCGCCTCCTCTCCTTCTCTGCCTTCCTCCTCTCTTCCCTGCCTGCCTGGGCTGGGGGCCGCACGGCCCCCTGCTCCCGGCCGCCCTCCTCTGGAGCGCCTGGCGCGCGTCCGAGTGCGGGTGCGGGTGCGGGTGCGCGGCGAAGGAGGGGGGACGGATGGGGGGAGCCGGCTGGCTGGCGCGCGGGCGGGGGGAGGCACGCCTCTCCCAGTCGGTTCTCAGTCGCCAAGCTGGGCTCTCACTCTCGCCGACCCCATTCACCCGCCTCTTCTCTCCGCCCCCAGACCCCCGCGTAGCTCCATCCCAGCCCCGCCCCCTGGCCCGGCCTTGGGGGTGTGCGCAGGTATCTCCAGTCTCCGGCTCCAATCCCGCCCAGCCCCCCTATGGCGCCTCCCCCCCACCCCCAGCCCCCTGTAGCTAGAAGGGAAGCAGAGCACGTTCTCTTTCCCTTTCTCCCTTTCCCACTTGTCTCTCCTCCCCATTTCTTTCCCTTCCCTCCTTCTCTACTCCCCCCCCCCACTCCCCGTGAGTGGAGGGTATACAAAGGAATGCCTTGTGTGGGGAGAAGGGAAGGGGGGGACGGAGGGTCAGGGTAGGGGGCTCGGCGGGGAAAGAACGGGGCTAGAGAGACTGCTGGTGGAAGAGGGGGTGGGCTTGGGGAAGGGTCTGCTCTAGGTAACCGTAGCGCGAGCTAGCCAACCCGCCTGGCCCCAGGTCCGCCCGGGGAATGGGGAACGCTCTCTCGGGACGATCCGGCCCCCTCCTTGCAACCTCGCCTCCAGGATGAGGGCGGGAGGGGGGAGGCAGGGAGGAAACAGAGAAAGCCGGGCAAGGGTCGCCTTCGCTGCTCGGAAGACCTGGGCTTGCAGTAATTTGGTCGGTTCTCTTGTGGCCTTCGCTTGGGGTCGGGGGGCCGGTGGAGAGGAAGAGCTGCTCAGGGGTCTGCCATCTGCGTCACTTAGGAGCAAATTAATTGGACAAACATTAATGAGGCGTTTGCTGTGTGCTAGGGTTAGGGTGGTGGTGCGGGGAGAGCGCTGGGTTTTCATTTCAGCTCTCGTCTCTATGCCTTGTTGGCCAAGCCGGGTTATTTAGGCGCGGGTCTTTCACTTCAGGCTCTGTGCCTGGGAATAACCACTGCTCTTCTCTGCTCTCAGGAGTTGCGGACTGGGTTTGGAACCCTCTTCTCGTTCTGATATTCTGCTCTTAGGACCCGCAGGGAAAAGAGCCCCTGCTCTCTTCCTTTGTCCGGGGAGTAAGACCCCAGAACTGGGGAGTGGCGCATGACGGGTTGCCTGAGGCTGTGAGCAGAAAGTCCAATGGGCCGCGCTGAATGGATGGATTAATCTCAAAGCATTTATTTAGTGCTTTGTGTTTGTCGAGTGCCCGTGGTAGCTTTGAACCTAGAAATCGAGTAAGAAGACAGCTTCTTTCAAGGAGCATACATTCTAGTTGGTAGAGAAAATGGGGAGAGAGCTGGAAATGCCCGTAGACCTCACCTGGTCCACCCCCACTACCCCTTACTTTGAGGGGACTAGGACACAAAGTGAAAGACTTGCCCAAGGTTACACGAAGTAAGTGGCAAAACCAGAATCTGAGCAGACCAACTTGACTCTAAACCTAACACTCCATCACAGGACACTCGAGTCATCTCCCCTTCTCTGAAATTTTCTCCATCCCTTTCCCCTCAGGCTTGGGAGTTGACATCTCCTTGCAGTGTGTAAAAGCAAATTCAACTCATCTCTCCAGTTTCTCTCCCCGCCCCCCCAAAAAAATAGCCTTTCTTGACTTTCTGTTCCTCATCTAGGACACTCAATCTTCCTTGCTTTGCATGATGTTTCCCCATCCCTGGCATGTACTTCTCCCTGTTAGGATCACTGATTTCTTCAAGAATCAAAACACCATCAGAAGCCTGGCCTGATTTCTTCCCTACCCCCCACAATCATTTTGCATATATATGCTTTTATTTATTTTATTGCATATTTTATATTTTTCTGCATATTTCTCCATTACATGTTCTAAAGTCCCAGTGGGCCCAGACTGTTTCACCTTTGTCATTGTATCTCCAGTACCAAGAACAGTGCCTGGCACACAGTAGGTGCTAAAGGAAAACATGTTGATTAAGTCTCTGGTTTCCCCATTTCTAGACTTCCCTGCATCTCTCCATGGCACCACCATCCTCCCGCCCAGCCACTCATTTTCATCTCCTCCTCTCTCATCACCAAATCCCTTCTCCTCCTCCTTCCAACAAACAGTGTACATCCTGACTCACTAATTTCTAGCTGTTCTTCCTTCTTACTATTCCATGAAATGTGTCTTCAGCCCCCTGTGGGGGACATCTGGGAAGTCATGGACAACGGTATCTCTCCCACGGAACAAGCGAGTGAGGATGAGTTGTTCTCTGCACAGTTGGAGGGATGTAGGAAACTCACAATGATGAGATCACATCAATGTCTTCAAGATAAAGTTTCCTTTCTGTTCCTACAGCTGCCATCCTAGGGCAGGCCCTGGTTCCCTCTCCCTGGCACTGCTGCAGAAGCCCCACAGGACCACATAGCTGATGCTGAAAGGGACTCAGAGATCATCCTGCCCAACCCTCAAATTTTAGAAAGAAACAGCCTCAGAGGTCTTGAAAAACTTTCTCCAAGAGGTAGCATGTTCTCTGACCCATTAGGACAAAGTCACCCTGTCCTCTAGAACAGGGAGTCTCATTGTTATCTCTAGTATAATGCCTTGCACACAGTAGGGGCTTAATAAATGCTCCTTGATTCCTTAATGGTTGTATTTATTTTGAATGTACTTTGTATCAACTTTTATAAGTCTCTCTTTTCTCTCTCTCGATAGCATGAAAGCTCATTGAGCTCTGAGATAGTGTGATTTCTGTCTCTGTGTCCCCTAGTGCCTAGCACAGTGCCTGGTACAAAGGCAGTTGTTTTTTGTCTTTCATTCTTGAAGAGGACCAACGATATCAGGAAGGTTACATCATGACTTTCAAGTGAATTGGATTCAAGTGAGGGAGGTCTGTGCAAAGTCACCAGCCTCACTCTCCCCACCCATTCCGGGGGCCATCTGGGTCCAATGGTAAGATATAGATCAGGACAACTGGAGATGGAGGAGCTCTTTGGGTTCAGTGGCAAGATATAGAGCAGGAAGACTGGAGATGGCCCCAGATATAGTAGGGGACCTTGCCTTGTAAAGGTCATCAACCATGGAAGACTTAGCAACCCTGATCAATACAGTGATCCTCCACAACTCCAAAAGATTCACAATGTGAAATGCCATCTACCTCCAAGTTGAGAACTGATGGACCCAGAATGCAGACTAGAGCACTTGTACTTTTCTTCCTTCAGAACACAGCTAATGTGGAGATGTGCCTGACTTCATATGTATAATGGATATTATATTTCTTGCCTATATGGGGGGGGGGGAGCAGAGGGAAAAGATTTTAGAATTGAAAATAAAAAAAATACTTTTGAAAGAAAGAAAAAGAAAATGGAATGTCCCAGCTAGATCCTCATGTTCTAGGGGTTCTAAAACTTCTTTGTGTCATGGATTTCTTTTGAAGCCTGTTAAGTACATTGACCTCTTCTAGAACCATGTTTTTAAATGTTTAGGATGACAAAGGAAACCAATGATATTAAAATATGGTTATCAAATGCGTTTTTTAGAAAACAAGCTTATAGCTTCAGCTTAGGAACTCCTGCCTTAGAACACAGAATAATCATGTAAAAACAGTAAAGGACCTTAGAACATAGAATATCTGGGTACAATCCTCTAATTTTACATTGGGCAAACAAACAGAAGCCAAGGTGGGGGGGGGGGGGGACAGACTCAAAGAGAATAAAATATGGCTCCCACCCACATTTTCAGTTTTAATTTAAAATCACCCCAAATCATGGACTGTCCATTCCAGACAAAATCCTTCCTCAGCCTATTCTGCAAGGAGGGTATTATCTCTCCGGTCTCAGCCTTCCCACAAACAGTCCCTCAGGTTTGGAATCCCTTGCTTTTTAGAATATCACCAGTTTCCTTCAAAGCTCAGCTCTGGAGGTCTTTCCTGATCCTTCCCCTGACTCTACTGTGCCCACCCTGTTCTCTGTCTCTGTCTCTGTCTCTGTCTCTGTCTCTCTCTCTCTCTCTCTCTCAAAGTTACTTTGTATATATTTGTTTATCAAATGTGTGTTCGTCCTCTGCTGCTGAAGAAGACCATGCCATCAGAGAAATAATGACATGACTTGCACTTGACTTTGTTTTGAGTGAGTTGGATGTGTACGCACAGAGCTTAGCAAACCTCAAAGTGATCTCTTATTTTTAGTGTCCAAGTCATAGCCTTCCATCCTCAGGAGAACTGCAGGCTCCTAGATCTAGAGCTGAGAGACCCACAAAAGCCAGCGAGTCCAACTCATTCATTTTACAGATGAGGAAACTGAGACCCCGAGAGAAGTGACTTGCCCAAGGTCACATGCACAGTGACCGAGCTCAGCACCTTTCCCATTTATCCACCAAAGAAAAGTAAATTACATAAGGAGAAAGAGGGTTTCTTGTCTTTTTTTCTGACTCTTCCGCAGTCTCCCCAGCTCCAGCACCCTGGAGCCTTTGACTCTTTGATGAACAGATAGACTGCCTACCAGCCTCTGGAGTTGGGGGCAGTGAAGACCTTTCTCTTCTCTTTTCCTCAGTAAAACCTTTTCGGTCTTTGGGCGAGCTGAATTGTCTTCATATCCCCAGGCTCTAGGACTGGAGCTTGCTTTGGGCAGAGAAATCAGACTCAACAAAAGCCACAATACCCTGACTGTCCTTCTGAATGGGGCTCTCACAGATAAAGTTTCACTTTTTGACTCCCAGCATGTCCCAGCAAATGCTCTGGCTGGGTTCCCAATGTCCTCTCTCCTCCCCACCCCTGTCTACTTCCTTGACAGAGAAAAGTACAGGCAAGGAAAGTGATTGACCCAAAATCATGGCCCAGGCTTTTCCGAGAACTAGAATTCTACTTTTGCCCTCTCTACTACGATCTTCGAATGCTGGGGTCATAGACCAGGAGCCTGAAGGACCCTCAGAAGTCATCTAGTCCAAACCCCTCATTTTACAGATGAGGAAACTGAGGCAGAGAGAAGTCCAGTGACTTGTGCCAGGTCACCCAGCTAGTAAGTGTCAAAGGTGGGATTTGAACTCAGGTCCATCCCTCCTCTTCTACACTCATTCATCTTACTGATGAAGTCAGCCAGAAAGAGGAAAGAGGAAAAAAGAAAGCATTTTTCCCTCGCTTGCCCGTTCCCAAGGCTATCTATCTCTTCTTCATTCTAGCTACTTCCCTGACCCTCCATTTTTTCCCTGCATGTTCCTTATTCCATTTGCTTCTTGGTCCTTTTCCTTCCTCCATTAAATTCAGTTCAATTTAACCAGCATTTATTAAATACCTATTAGGTACCAGGCATTGTATCAGGTGCTAGGGATACAGAAACCAAAATGAAACAGCTCCTGCTCTCACAAGGTTTACATTCTTTCTTTCAGCACAGTGTCTGACTTGCAGACACTTTAAAAATAGTGGTTGATACCTATCCCTCTGCTTCTCTTTCTTTCTTTTCTGTTCCTTTCCTTCTTTGAAAGGCAGCCAGGTGAATAAAAAGAGTCCTCGCGATAAGAGTCAGAAAACCTGGGTTCCAATCCTGGCCCTGCCACTTATTACCTGTGGGACCTTGGGAGTTAGCCTGTCTGGGCTTCAGCTTATTTCTAAAATGAAAGGTTGGAAGAGATGCCTTTAAGGTCCTTTCCAACTACAAAATTTATGACCCCCCTTTCTCTCTCATGAATTATATCTTCTATCTATAAGTTGTCTTCTCCATAGAATGTAAGGTTGTATATCTAGAACCCAGTTCTTTCTGTTTCTAGATCCAGTGTTCTCTGCAGGGTACCAAAGCTGCCTTTCTGTGATAATAAGAATATAAAACAATAGTGCTTTCCAGGCAAATAAAGGATTAGTCTGCAGAGGATCCTGAAATAATTGATTTAGAGCTTGACAAGACCTCAGTCTCCTTCCTCATTTTACAGATTAATATTACTACTAATAATAATATTTATGTAGAACTTTAAAGTTTGCAAAACACTTTACATATGTTATCTCATTTGATACACAAAATGACCCTCTGAAATGGATTATCCCCATTTTATGGTCGAAGAAACTGAGGCCCAGAGAGTTTCTAACAGGCAGGGACTTATGTTCATGTTTGCCTCTTCGTCCTCAATGCTGGGCATACAGTTAGTATTTAATAAATGTTTGTTCATTCCTTCTCCCCTTCCCTGATGTCCCTCCCTTTTCTCTTTCCCAGTCCCTCCCTTGGCTTTGTTACATGATCATTTCTCCTCTTTGGCCCTGGCCTTTTCCTTCCCGCATAACCCTCACTTGGGGGACACACCAGGGGAGCTCCAGGGCCTCAGTTCTCTAGGGGGATCCTCAGTGGGTGGTCCCCTCCACCCCCATCCCACACCAAGGCTGGAGGGGGCCAGGGCTAGTGGGATGACAAAAGAGAGAAAAGCTTGGCAGACAGATACAAGATTAGAGACGAGGCTGGGTTTCATTTTACTGCCCTCTGAGGTCCTTATCTACCTGAAAACTTGTTTGGCTTCAGGAACACCAGCTCAGTCTGAAAACCTGTCGGCACTGGGAGTGCCCCCTCCTACCCTGCCCAAGCTCCTCCCTCTCTCATGCCTGGGCTGCACGAAGCATTAGTCACAGATCACATCTAGCAGCTTCTGCCTTTAACCATCTTTCCCATCCTCACTGGCCTAAAGTCCTTTCCCTGTCCAACCCAGAGTCCTCCAAGCTGCACAAGACCCAGTCTTGGCCTCACTTTTGTTTTGAGGTGAATGAGATGATTATCAGCCACAGAGGGAGGCAGAAAGGGACAGAGAAAGGAGTTCTTAATCTAGAGTCCGTTGCGCTGAGTTCCAACTCTGGCTTTGCTATTTACTGCCTAGTTGACACTTCCCTTCCTTAGTCTCAGTTTCCCCATCTGTAAAATGAGGGAATGAGGTGTAATGGTTTCTGAGGCTCTTGGAATTCTAGGTTTAGGATACCATGACTTTTTTCAGAATAACTTCAGAATAACCCATTGCCTGAATGAAAGCCATCATTGCTTTGAAGGTTTCCTTTATCATGAGACTACAGTGTCTTGCTGAAGAGAATGCTGGACTCTCTTAGGCAGGAAGGCCTGGCTTTGAATCCCACCTTTGGACACCAAGGGTCAAATAAATCCTAGTCAGTCAGTCAATCAATTAGCATTTATTAATCATGTGTGCCAACAAGGATATAAATATGAGAAATTATTATTAATAACCAATATCTTGGGGAGATTCTGAGCTCTCCCCCTTCTTCCAAAGTCCTGATTTCAAGTTCAACTTTTCTTCTGAAGGACATTACTGATAATGAGATGGCACTGACTCATCTAGGTCTCAGTCAGAAACCCATCCAACCTTGTCAGCCCTCCCTCACTTAAATCCAGTTCACCTGCATCCACGTCACCTTCTTGATGTCTCTTCTAAAGCAAAGGACAAGCAGCAACAGTGACCCAACTTTGCAAGGAATTTAATCTAAGGTGGGCAAGCCCACAGTGCTCTGCTCAGATGTGGATGGGATATATTTTCTTTGAATTGATAGATTAAAGTTCTGGGGATCTAGTAGAGAGATACTTTCCCAATTCAAGAGATATTCAACCCTTTTAGCCCACCTACAATCACATTAACCAAATAGATTTGATGGTTGTTTGATGGACCACCCATCTACCCTTTTAAAGGGTATATAAACTGTGAGTCTGCCCCCATAATAGTCTTTTAGACTGAGAGAGAGAACCAAATGGTCATCTTTTTATTAATTACCTGCTTATTAATAAAATGATTAAGTCACCCAGAAACAATGTCTCTTGAACCTTTTTAAACACTACAGAAAGAAAATAGTCCCTGCCCTGAAGGAGCTCCCAACCCCACTGGCACAGTGCCTGGCACATGGAGACCTTTAATAAAAACTTCTTGATTAACTGGTTGACTCAGTAATTGTGACCTTAGGCAAATAATTTTAATATCTTTGAGCCTCTGGCCATAAGCAATTGACTGGAGCCAAAGTGGAAGAATTTACAGGATCAAAGAATTATGAAGCACAAAGGCCAATGAGTCCAGCTGCCTCATTTTACAGAGGAGGAAACTGAGTTCCAGAGAGATTAAGTTATTTGTCCACTAGTAAGATTTGTAGATTGGTCTACCTGAGGCAGAATCTGAACCCAAGTCTTCCTGAATCCACTTTCAAGTCTCTGCCCTCTATGGCATACAATGTTCTTCACATAGTGACAAAAAACACAAGATGTAAGATCATATATTTAGAATCAGAAGATGCCTTAGAAGTCACTTGGGCCAGTCCTCTTTATTTATTCTCATTGTACAGAAAACTGAGGCCTGGAGAATTACTCCATTTCAGCACATTGATAAAATCCCTGGGGTAGAATCCCCAATTCCAAGCTGGAAGGAACTTCAGTAGGGCAGTCAGTGCAGCACCCTGATTTTACTGATGGAGCAACTAAGGCCCAGGGAGTCCAATAACTCACTCAAAATCATACAGGTAAGTAAATATTAGAGTAGGTGTTTGAACCTAGGACTCTTTCTCTTAATGCAGTTGAAAAACTAATTAGCCTTTTCATGCTGTTGATTTATGTTGATTTAGGAGCTCTGAATATGGTTCAAATATTGTTTGTAATATTTTTTTCTTGACCTGGGACCTCTGGAATTTGGCTATAATATTCCTAGGAGTTTGCCTTTTGGGATCTCTTTCAAGAGGTGATCTGTGGATTCTTTCAATTTCTATTTTACCTTCATAGGGGCAGCTAGGTGGTGCAGAGGATAGAGCACAAGTGTAGGAGCCAGGAAGACCTGAGTTCAAATCTCACCTCAGACACTTGACACTCACTAGCTGTGTGACCTTGGGCAAGTCACTTAACCCCAATTGCCTCATCCTGGGTCATCTCCAGTCATCCTGATGAATATCTGGTCACTGGATTCAGATGGTTCTGGAGGAGAAGGGAGGCTGGTGACCTGCACAGGCTCCCTCACTCAAAACCAAGTCAAGTGCAAGTCATGTCATTATTTCTCTGATGGCATAGTCTTCTTTGACAATAAAGGATGAACACACATTTTACCCTCTGGTTCTAGAGTATCAGGGCAGTATTCCTTAATAATTTCATGAAAGATATTATCTAGGGTCTTTTTTTGATCATGACTTTCAGGTAATCTAATAATTTTTAAATTTTCTCTCCTGGATCTGTTTCCAGATAAGTAATTTTTCCAATGAGATATTTCACATTGTTTTCTATTTTTTTCATTCTTTTGGTGCTGTGTTATAATTTCTTGATTTCTCATGAAGTCATTAGCTACCATTTGCTCCATTCTAATTTTTAAGGAATTATTTTCTTCTGTTTCCATTTGGTCCATTCTGCTTTTTAAGGCATTCTTCTGGTCATTGGCTTTTTGGACCTTTTTTGCTCTTTGGGCTAGTCCATTTTTTAAGGTGTTAATTTTCTTCAGTATTTTTTGGGGATTTCCTTTAACAAGCAGTTGACTCATTTTTCATGATTTTCTTGCATCACTCTCATTTCTGTTCTCAATTTTTCCTCTAATTTCTCTTCCTTGATTTTCAAAATCCTTTTTAAGCTCTTCCATGGTCTGCGACCAATTGATATTTTTCTTGGAGGCTTTTGATGTAGGAGCTTTGACTTTGTTGTCATCTCCTGGTTGTATGTTTGGATCTTCTTTGTCACCAAAGTAAGATTCTATAGTCTGAGTTTTTATGCTGTATGCTCATCTTCCCAGTCAAATAATTAACTATCTAACTCTCTGTCAAGGTAGGACTCTGTTTCCAGTGGGGGTAGGTATGGATGTACTGTCCTGGGCTTCAGGGTTTTGTGTCAGTTGCTTAATCCATTACTGTCTGTAAGCCCAGAGCTCTGGAAGCAGTAGCTGCTGCTGCTGCTCCCTCTCTGACCCAGGGATGGGACCAGACCCCAGCCAGATCATGCTCTTTTTTCACCCAGATCCCACAGAGTTTTTCCCACTGACCTTCTATGCTGTCTTTGGCATTTATGGGTTGAGAAGTCTGAAAACTACCAAAGCTACCAGTGATTCAGTCCCCTGAAGCTTGATCTGGCCCTGTCTGTGCTGGTGTGGCCCACACCACACTATGTTCCACTCCAGCCAAGTGTGATGTACACTTTCTATTGACCCTCCAGGTTGTCTTGGGCTGGAGATTTATTTCACTCTGTCATTTTGTGGATTCTGTGGCTCTAGAATTTGTTTAGAGTCATTTTTTATAGGTATTTGGAGGGGTTTGGGGGAGAGTTCAAGCAAGTCCTGCTTTTACTCCACCATCTTGGCTCCACCTGGTTCAAATCATTGTTATATAGATTAGTCAAGCCAATTTTCCTCTTTGAACTTGAGCAATTGAACTTTTGGATCCAAATGTAGGACTTTACATACACCCTGTTTCATCATCCTCCTTGAGGTTGCAAGAACTGTTTTTGATATTTCTTTGTAATTCTGGCACTTAACAAAGCTTTTGGCACATTGATAAATTCTTGTTGATTAACTTTACCATATTAGGTTCTCAATTAAGTGCTCTAAGCAGGTCAAGATTCCATTCATAGACTCTAGAATTGTCAGAGCTTCAGAACCTACCTACAGTCCTTTAGAGATGAAGAAGTTGAATGGAAGGGAAGTGACCTGCCCAAGGCCCAACAGTCAGCAATAACAGAGAATTTTATTTGTCTCATAAAAGGGGTTTGGTAGGATGCTTTCTTTAAAAAAACAAACCAATTAGAATAATTTGCATATCATAACCAATTGTCCTTGAAAAGTTTGATGGAATTCTTGAATAAATCAATGAGGGCATAGAGATTTTTTCCTTTGGTGGTCCATTAAGATCTCTATTAAATGTTCTGGCTGTTTTATATTTTGGATTCAGCCAGTCCTTTATTTTTTCTGTGTTCCCAGTTTCCTGGGCACAAATCTGTGTTCTAGATAATCTTTTTATTTTCTAGTGGCGTGATTTCATCTCATTCATTTTTTATTTTGTTGATTTGATTTTTCTGCCTTCTTGTAATCAAGTTGTCTAAAAGTTTATTCATTTTTTACTCTTTTTAAAGAGCCAGTTTTTGGTTTTTATCATTTCCATAGTATTTTTGGTTTTCAATTTATCTCTCTCTTCTAATTTTCAAGAATCTTTTGTGCTTATTTGAGATTTGTTTATTTCTTGAGTTTGTCACTTTTAAATGCATATCAATTCATGAATCCTCTCCTTTTCTATTTTTACCAATGAATAACTTTTAGGGATGTAATTTTTCCTCTGAGAACTACTTTGTCCCAGAAATTTTGACATAGTATCTCATCACCGTGTTTCACATAATTGTTCATTGTTTTATGATTTATTCTTTGATCTACTCATTATTATTTCATTATTAAGTTTCAATTTGTGTTTTTTTCTTTGTGCTTTCTGAACTGATTATCATTTTAATCGTGGTATAGTCTGTAAAAGCTATGTTTAGTATTTCTACCTTTTCACATTTACTTGCAGTTTCTCTGTGCCCTAATACAGGGTTAATTTTTGTAAAATTCCATGTGGTGCTAAGAAATAAATATATTCTTTAGCAGCTTCATTCAAAAAAGTTCCATATATCCTTTAGCTCTAATTTCTCCAGAAATTTGTTGAATTTTATATTTTTCTTTTTATTCATCTTTCTGTTAGATTTTTCCAAATCTGAGAAGAGAACATTAAAAGTCTCCTACTATGATTGGGTCATTAACTATGCCTTTCTGTAATTCAGTTAATTTTTCCTTTGTGAATTTGTGAATTCTTTTGTGAATTTCCTTTGTGAATTTAGGTGCTCTGCCCTTTGGAGCATATAAGTTTAATATTTGTATGGATTTATTGTCTAGGGTTCTTTTTTAACATAACATAATAATCTACCTGTTTATGTCTATTTATATTATTAGGTTTTGTTTTTGCTGTATCTGAGAGAATGTTTCTTTCTAGCAGTGACAATAAAAGATTTTCTGCATCTCAAGAACATTATCCTTCATAAAGACTCTTACAACAAGTAAGAGTTCAATAAAGCTACATTCACTCTTGTCATGTTAGCATCTTCCCATCTACTGTGTGATTCAGTTTTGTGCCTTTGTTTATCTTTGTCTTTCTCGTTGCTAACAGGTGCCATCTTTGGGTTGGCTGGTTTTACCTAACTTTTGTGGATGCAGCAGTTACAAGGGAAGGTTGAATGGAAGGGGGGAATACATGAGATATGAAAACAAAAGGCATCTAATTTTAAAAAATTAACATTAAAGTTTCTTTTTAAGTGACTGTCTTTAAGAAGTTCATCCTCCTTATTTCTTAGGTTAATCAATCCAAAATCTTTTCTCAGACACCATTTTGTTCATGTTCCTCCCTAGAGATTAAAATTCCATGAATTCTGACTCTGTTCTACTGCCTCTTTTACCCCTGAAATTCTCAGTTCTCAGTCTTCATCCCCAATCTCTGACAATCCTCTTTTAAAAGATCCCTTTCAGCTCCCAAATCCCATGTTCTAAGGATAATGCCAATTCAGACAATCCATGTTCTAAGGTACTTCCCAGTTCTTAGTTTCAAGGTCCAAAGGGTTAGGATGTCTCCCAACTCTGAAATTCCAGATTCTAAGATGGCTTCCTGCTTCCCTATTCCAAGTTACCTACTAGCCCTGACATCTTGATTCAAAGTGTTCTCAGAGAAATGCCTATTCGTGTTTTCCTGAGGTCCCTTGGTTGTCCCCAGCCAAGATTAGAATCCCAGAGTTATGACCTGTCCTCTTCAGCTTCTTGCCTTATTTTCCTTCCCCCACCCCGCCCCCAAAAATGCCTCTTTGGGGGTCCTCCTCCAGTCTCTACCAACTTCCTAGTCTTTATAATTCAGTTGCTTCAGGGGACCTGAATTGTTCATTGGGTGAGGGAGAAAGTAGAAATATGGGGGGGAAATCTGGAGATCCTGCCTCGGGGGAGTAAAAATAACATTTCTAAATTTGAAAACTGCCTAAGAATAGACCAAAGACTTCACGTGGGTGTATGTAAATTATATGTAAATTATTGTATGACTCTTTCCTAGGACCTTCTAACTACTTATTGCATATATTTGAATGAAAGGGACCCCTGGAGACAAAAACGGGGCTGCAGAAACTGGCTTCTCTTCCCTCATCTGCTTTGCATTTTTCTGTAGTTCTGGCAAAGTCCCAGGACCTCTTTTACCTTCAGCTTCCTTACCTAGAAAACCAGGAAAAAGATCTGAGTGACCAAAAAGGTCCTAGTCAGTAACTAGGATTTGTTAAGATAGAAAGAGCTATGGGAGGGACCTTGGAGAACATTTAGTCCCACAACTGATGAGGAAACTGAGGCTCATTCTAAATCTAAGAGACATTAAGTTACCTGCTCAAAATCACATCGAGCTCTTTGTGGTGGCCAAAAACTGGAAATTAAGGGGATGCCAATCCATTGGGGAATGGCTGAATAAATTGTGGTATATGAATGTAATGAAATACTGTTGTGCTACAAGAAATGACGAACAGGAAGACTTCAGAGAGGCCTGGAAAGACTTGTATGATCTGATGCTGAGTGAAAGGAGCAGAACCAGGAGAACTTTGTACACAGCAACAACCATAGTGTGCCAGAAATTTTTCTGGTAGACTTAGTACTTCATTGCAATGCAAGGACTTAAATAATTCCCAATGGTCTCTTAAAGTAAAATGCCTTCCACATCCAGAAAAAGAACTATGGAATTCGATCACAGAATGAAACAGACCATTTTCTTTTGTATTATGTTTGGTTTGTTTTATGATTTCTCCCATTCATTTCAATTCTTCTATGCAGCATGACTAAGGTGAAAATGCATTTAATAGGGATGTATGTGTAGAACCTATATAAGATTGCATGCTATCTCAAGGACGGAGTGAGGAGGCAGGGGGGAAGGGGGGAGGGAGGGGAAAAAATCTAAGATATATGAAAGTGATTGTAGACCACTGAAAACAAAATAATAGTAATAAAAAAAAATCACATCAAGCTGGAACCAATGGGACAATAGATTTTGAGCCTATAGAGTGACTCCAACTCAAGTCTTAGGAGTTTTTCAATGCTCTTAGAGAGGGGGTAGGGCAACATTCCGAGGGCTGGGGTTGGAGTCAGATCTCCCACCACCTCCAAATCCCACTATTCTCCTTGCTCTCTGGGCCTTCCAGACATATTGGGAATGGAGGTGCTTTCACAGCAGAGTCAGGCAGTATATCAGTGTGACGGGGGAACGGACCTGAATCTCTAGGAAGGGTCCTTGAACTTTCCCACAAAATATCAGCAGCCCAGATCCCTGGCATTGGCCTGAGGCATCTGGTCCTCCCCAGCCCACCTGAATTATTTAATTAGTTTACTCGACATTCCTTAATCTCATCCCAGGTCCCTTCCTCCATTACCTCCAGACCACCTCAGGCTATCTGTCACTCCTTAATTCCATCCAGATTTTCTCACAGTCTCTTTATTTATAAAAGTACCAATTTTATCCTCATCAAATGCACAGATTCTTAAAATCTGGCCTGCTTCTGTGGGCGACACAAGAAACACCCATCTGACTGAAAGAAGGCTAGAGTGGTGGAATACTTTTGTGGCAGACTCCATGTCCCCCTCCCCCAACCCCCACTCCCTCCCCATACCCTTGCATTTCTGTGTTCCCAGCACCCCTGGACTGCAACATGTTCAAATTGTTGAAAGTAACAGGCCTTTAATAGGCATGTTTTAACTCAAGAGAAGCAGGTAATGAGAATTTGTTAGGCACCAACTGTCTTCTAGGAATGGGAGGCTGGAGAAGGGGAGACAAAGCTGAAACACTCCTTGCCCTCAGAGAGTTTATAAACTATGAAGGCAACAAGTCTACGGATATGAGAAATTTTAAAATATGAAGTCATTAACAAAGAAATTTCAGGAGATTGGGGAGGGAAGGCTAGAAGGCACCTAGAATGAAGCTAAGCATGCTTGCTAAAACCCAAAGTGAGGGTCTTGGGAGGGAGGGAGAACCGAGCACTCCAGGTGTGGGGAAGGCCCTCTGGAAAAGCTGAGACAGAATGTTTTATGTGGGAATCTCAAGAATGTCTTGTATGACTGGATAGAATGTGATAAGCCTGGGAAGGCAGACTGGAATCCGACTGTGAAGGATTCTAATGGTCAAACAAAAGGGTATGTATCTGATCCTAGAGAAAATAGGGAGCCCCTGGAGGATTCTGAGGAAGGGAGTGATGTAGTCAGACTTAAACCCTACCCTAACGTGAGAAACTAGGGCATGGGGGAATGGAAAAAAGGGAAAGGGAGTTCAGAACAAACATCTCAGTCTTTGGAGAGAATACTCTGGGCCTTGGGTGTGATGGTCTTCGGCTACAGAAGCCAGAGGAAGGAAGTTCAGCAATGCTTCAACCTTGGGGCTTGGTTCCACTAAGTCACACCAGCCTTTCCATGCATCTCCTAACTGATCAGCTAAATCCTTCTTCTTCCTGATACTTGGGCAGCTTGACAAGGCAAACAGGACTGCAGGTTTTATATCAAAAGAGGTGGGTTCTCTCTCATACTCAAATGATGAAGGGAGACACCCTGTGGGTTGGCCTTCAAAGCCCTGGCAACATAACAGTGTTGCATGAAAGTTTCTGGCTATACAAGATCTTAGAAAAAGCAAGGATGAGAGGTGAGAAAGTTAGGCAAGGGATGGGGTTAGTCCAGAGCAGAGGCAACGCTGCCTCATGAAAGACTTGGCCAAGCAAAACAGATTTTGTTTTTGGACTATCATATTAAGTGTATGACATCAGCAGATTACTTCCTTTTCTGGGGCCTCAGTTTCCTCATCTATAAAATGAGGAGGCTGGGCTTCAGAGGTTCACTGAGATACCTTTCAATTTTGGTGATATAATCATAGGCTTAGACCAAAACCAACAAAAACCCCAGCACTTTAAGAGGGGGAGGAGGCAATCTGTGATTTTATGTGTAAGTAACAGAAATGGAGATTCCATCTACCAGTGCAGCTTGGGAGCAGCTCTGTAGCTTAGTCTCATGACCATGAACAATAATGGGTCCAGGCATTCTCCAATTGTTGGAGTGTTCTGCTGTTACAGATAGAGTAACGGATCTCTGCATAGAGAGGCTCTTTTCTCTCTTTTTATATTTTTAGGATTGAGTCTCAGTCATAGAATTAGGAGGTCAAACGGAATCAGCAGTCTTGTGGTTCCAACTGCTTCTTGCACATTGAGTTCCCTGCCTCAAGCCTCTCCCCTCCCTAATCCATCCACCTCACGACGGTTTAATCTCTATTCTGAAAACTCAGTGCTGAGCAACTCACTCCCCAGCTCAACAAGGCCCAGAGGCTCCCTCTGGCCTAGAGGATCAAGTACAAACTCCCTCATTTGGCATTTTAAGCGCTTCCTTACCTGGTCCCAACCTCTCCTGGACTTATTATTCTATATTATTTCCCTTCATGAACAGTTCTGTACAGTCGAGTTGACCTTGATGTTCCTCTTCCACCTCCATGCCTGTGCACAGCCCATCCCCTATGCCTGGAACGCCCTCCCACCTCACTTTTGCCTCTTAGAATCTCTGGTTTCCTTCAAAGTTCAGTTCTAGCCCCACCTGTTTTGCATGCAGGTTTTCCCGTGTCCTGCCCTCCTTTCCCTAAGTTATCTTAGATCTATTTTTTATCTGTTGGGCATATGTAGACATGTTCCTTGAGGGCAAAGAATACTTCATTCATTGGTTTTCTATTCAAGATTCCTAATGATAATAATAAACACAAATAGTACTTTAAGGTTTACAAAGCACTCATTTCATCCTCACAACAACCCTGGGAGGTAGGTGCTATTACTATCCTCCTATTAGAGATGAGAAGATTGAGGCAGTGAGTAGTCTAGGGTCATATAACTAAGAAGTATCTGAGACTGGATTGGAACTCAAGTCTTACTAACTCCATGTACTGTGTGCTCTATCCACTGCACCCCTACCTAGCTGCCTTGTATCATTAGCGACACATAATACATACCTCTTATTTGAATGATATTACCATATTGCTGTCCAACACCCTTGCACTAGGCACAGTCTTACCAACTAAACATTAGAATGCCTGTTTTACCACAGACCCACCTGCATTTGTCTTTATCATTTTTTGACAATTTTATCACTCTTGCAAGTGGCAAAGTTTAAAGTTAATGGTAACTATAGAGGGATATCTTAAAGTTGTCTCGGTTTGCCTTTATCTGATTAAGGACTGTAGTATATATTTTTGCTAATTTGTTTATTTTGGTCTATGATTTCATTGGTATGAGAAATTTCAGGTGAGAAGTGAGTTAACTTCTCAGGTAAGAAGGTGAGATTCAAATCTAGCCCATGAACTGAATTTGCTATCTGACTCTGGTCAATTCATTTAACCTCAGTACCTGTAGCCAGCTCTCTACATAGAAGAGAGCTTTCAGAAATTGTCTGTTGTCTATTGTCTTCCTAGGAAGTGTCTATCAATAGCTTTATAGATAATACATCAGTCTTTATCTGATATGTTTATTCAGATAATCCCAGTCTGTTTCTTTTCTTTTAATTTTAACCAGATTTCTTTTTGTTGTGCAAATGCATTTAATTAGACTCCCTGATTTCATCTCTAAAACCTCTCCTGAATTTTCAGGGGATGACTGAAGACATGCTACTTTTTCTGGGTACAGCTCCTCAGTTCTGGGTCCCAAACTCAAACTTTTCTCACAAGGGAGTGAGAGAAAAAAATTTTCAAGGTTTGCCTTTGCATTACATATGAGGGGTTAAAGAGAGATATAATTTCTAACCAGGGCAATGTAGTAAAGCCTACAGGCTAGTGATATGTAATAGTGATAGAAATAATTACCATAATAATAGCTAGCATTTCTATAGTGCCTACTATGTGCCAAACACTCTGCTAAGTACTTTACAAATCATCATCATAACAACCCTGGTATTTAAGTGCCATTATTATATCCATTTTACAGTTAAAGAAACTAAGGCAAATAGGGGTTAAGTAGCTTGCCCAAGGTCACACAGCTAATACGTATCGGAGGTCAAATTTGAATTCAGGTCTTGAAGAAGATCTTGGACAGGTAGGGATTTGCTAACAGATGTTTCTAGTTCATCTTAGAGAAGCACCCCTTGGACCTTTAAGTGATGATGCTTCTTTATCTGTGGGGTAATTTCATCTCTGCTGGTTAAGCAGTTTTTCTTCAAATGATTGTCTTGGAGGGAGAGGAGGTAGTGACCCATTGGCAGTTTAAGAGGCAGAGGGACTTGGTAAGCCAGCTCCTTTATTCATAAATTCAATAGGTGGGTTAATTGGAGCAGGCAGGACACAGGAGTACGCATGAATTGGGCAATGGCTGAGCAAATTATAGTAGATGAACGTAATGAAATCTTATTGCACCATAAAAAATTACTTAAGAGACAATTTCAGAGAAATCTAGGAAGACGTAGAAATGGATGCAAAATGAGATGAGGAGAACCAGGAGAACAATTTCTACAATCCCAAGGACATTGCAAAGACAAACCACTTCGAAAGCTTTCAGAAGTCTGACAAACGGTGGCCAACTACAGTCCAAGATCACTGGTGTTGATGGCGGCTATTTTCCCCTGTCCCCAAGACAGAATGAGATGGACATTTTTGGACACAGCCAATATGGGAATTTGTCTTGATTCATTATAAATATTTATAATAAGGACATTTTTTCCTTTTTAAAAATTTTTGATGGGGGAGGTGGGAGGGAAGGAAAATGTGTATTAATTGAAGAAAGTAAAATAAAGTCAAAGCGATGAAAAAAAGAGAAAAGACAGAGAAAGTCAGGCACAGGATGTATTTTTTGGTATATCAGTCAAAAATCGGCAAGTGTTTATTAAGCAGTTTTTATGGGTCAACTGTCCAACTTAAGAAAAGACTGACTTCTGAGAAAGGTTTATAAAACTTTAAAAAAAAAAGAGTCAGGATGGTACAGAAAAAAGAGTACTGGCTTTCCATCGAGGACCTGAGTTTCAATTCCTCCTACTTCTGCCACTTACTTCCTGCGTGATTCTGGGTAAATTACTCAATCTATCTGGGCCTCAGTTTCCCCATCTGTAAAATCAAGGGGCTGATAATCCCCTCTAGCTCTAATCCTGGGATCTCATGCAGTCCAAAATAGATAGGAACATAATTCTAATATATAAGCCTGAGGGCCATTTTCTGGAAGAACATTTTTGAGGAAATATAGCTTCCTTCCCTGTTTATAAAGGTCAGAGATTAAAGAAAGGAAATGAGGCAGAGAAGGGGAATGTGGTCACTGGGTTTGGGTTAACATAATCCCATATTATAAATTTATTGCAGAGGGGAAACAATTTTTTAAATAACCAACACTCTGACCTTCACCTAGAGGGGTGGGAAAGTGGGAGAGAGAGGGCAGGTTAATGAGTCAGGAAGCTGCTGACAGGGGGAGAGCTGTAATGGCAGCACCTTGTAATGCCTATTTGTCCTTTGTTCTTGAAGAGGACCGTGAGGTCAGAAAGGTGATGCCAGGACATGCAGGTGGATTGAATTTAAGTGACAGAGGGCTGGGCAAAGTCACTGACCGCACCGCACCTTCTCCTCCAGAGGCATCTCTGCTCATGTGTTCTCTCTGATTTCATTATCTGTCATCTTTCTTTGTATCCTTAGCACTTAGCACAATGTCTGGCAGATTGTAGGAGGTACTTACTTATAAATGCTAGTCAGCTTGATTTGTCTGAGACTTCCCACCTCCATTCTTTTGTCCAAAATGCCTGCTGTTCCTACCTATGTGATTTCCTCCCTGTCTAATATATACCCAACCCAAATGCCCCCTGATCTACTCAATTGGAATGAGGCTTTCTCACCTTCAGATCCAGGAAGCACTTAGTTCTGATAGCTTTTGTTTATCAAATTCTGATAAGTCTTATCAGATCTTACCCTGTGTCCTGTGCCCCAGTGATACAGTGCCCCCTCCCCTGCTGTGCCCTTCGGGCAAGGTGGGGGGCAGGGAGGATCTCTGGAGGAATCAAATTCTCCACTTTCATACCTTCTACAGTACCGACCACAAAAGGAAAAATAACTTAATGATGATAAATTGCCATGATCACTCAGAGGGTTATGGGTCCAATTTTATACATATAGAACTAGGACTGAGGGACAAGAAAGTGATTTCCATAGGATTAC
Source organism: Bettongia penicillata ogilbyi (assembly GCA_023548195.1). Taxonomy (NCBI): domain Eukaryota; kingdom Metazoa; phylum Chordata; class Mammalia; order Diprotodontia; family Potoroidae; genus Bettongia; species Bettongia penicillata. The sequence continues at coordinate 5,609,764 of JAJHZJ010000150.1, read as the reverse complement.
CCAGGGAATTGGTGGCTGTACCCTGATACATGACTAGAGTACATATTTATGAAAATATACTTGCATACCCATAGACACACTAATGTACAAATACATACATGAACCAAGGTCTACAGTTCCCATTTACACATGCCAGTGAAGCTTATTCTCCCGAGAAATCGTGTCACAAGCATTAAAAATTCTTAAAACATCAGAGCTTGTGGGGGACCTTGAAACATGGAAAGTCCATCAGAGCTCAGAGGGAGTTTAGAACATGAAATGTCAGCACTCCAAGGGAGATTAAAACAGGGAATGTCATGCTGGGAGAGAGAAATAAGCTTTTCCAACTCTGTTCTTTTACAGAGAGGAAAACTGAGGCAGCAGAGAAAGAAAATGACTTCTTATCATCACATGGGGCATTCAAGGCAGACTAGAGAGAGAACCCAGGCTCTCTGATCACCATCCACATGCCTTCATCCTCCTCTCACCCTCATCCCACACCCCACCATGACTCTGAGTTTTAAACACACACACAGAAAAGTTGGGAAAAGCAAACTCACAAACACTGACTCACCAGCAAAGCATATCATAGCAACCTCCACTCCCCCACAGTGACCACCAGCCGGGCACATAGAGCCGAGCCAAGCTGTGTGGTGCCCTTCGGTTATCAGACCTTGCCTTCTGGGCCAGGCCTGGAGTGGAGGGAGGGGCTGGGGAGGAGGTAGCTCTCATCTGCAGAATATGAACTTTGGATTCCTTTCCTTGTGTCCCTTCACAGGCAGTCACATGTGCTAGATGAGGTGGGAGTCTCTGGCCTCCTCAGCATAGGCTGAGTGGCAAGTGTCTGGTGAGGGGAATTGTAGTGGTTGAGCTTTTCTTTAGAGGGTTGTTTTGTTTTGTTTTTGGTCTCAGTTCAAAAAGGAAAAATGGAAATAAACAGAGAGGTCAGAGGGCCCTTAAGCATGGAGCCAGCCTTGTAGGTGGACTTATGGGAGGGAATTTTCCCTCAAATTCCTGGGTTGGGCAGCTGAGCAGGGAACAGACAAAAGGCCCTGGCCTTGGCCTTCTGCCCTCCCAACAGAGATAGATGCCAAGACTGGTGCCAAGACTGGTGAACCAAAGGACAGGATGGATCCACGGGTCTAAGAGCCGCCAGACTGGAAATGGCACCAGGGGACATTTGGGCCAACCTATACCTGCACAGGTATCTCTCCTCAGGACATCCATCATGGAGTAACAGAAGGAGCCCTGCATTCTGAGGCTGGGAATTTAGGTTGCATTTTCAGTTTTTCCATACACTAGCTGTTGGAACATTGGCCATATCATTGCCCTTCTCCCTGCCTCAGTTTCCTCCTTTGCAAAATGAAAAGGTTAGGTTAGGTGGCCCCAAAGAATACCAGAGTTGGAAGGAACTGAAGAGCCCCTGGAGTCTTACCTGTATCTACTGTAACATCTCCCAAAGACTGGCTCTGAGCTCTATGGTACAGAACTCTACCTTCCAGAGCTCACTTTCAGTTCCCATGAGCCCAGATTCTTAAGGGGTCATCAGAGCTTTGCTCCAGTGAGACTCACTGTCTTCTAAGGTAATCCGGTCAGCTTTGGGGTAACTCAAGCTCTCAGGAAGATTTTTCTTTACCCTGAGCCCTCTCCTACAGCACAGAATTCCGCAGACAGAGGCAGCTCGGCATCCTCTGAAGTCTCCTGACTCCATACATGTCCTGTGATTTCCCCTACCCAGAGCCTCACTTCAATTCCATTCCATTCATAGTGGTGCAGGAGAAGGGAAGGGAGGGAATAAGTATTTATATAGAGCCTACTGTGTGCAGTCACTGTGCTGAGAAATTTGCTAAAACAGCAGAAGTAAGTCAGAGAACCTGAGTTCGAATCCCATATCTAACACTTGTTTAATGGGGTAACCTGGAGCTTCCCTGGACCCCATTTTCCTACTCTATAAAATGAAGGGATTGGACTACATAGTCTGTGAGACCCCTTCCAGAGCTAGAACTTGGATCCTAAGTCTGCCACCTTCCCTGGATCCCAATTTCTTCCTCTGGAAAGTATGGGGTTTGTAATAAATGGTGTCTGAGGTCCCTTTCAGGTCAGAGGCTATACCTAATGCCTTAGTACATTGTAACCCTGTGCAGAATGAAGGGCTTACAAAATTGTTAAACAGGGAAAGTCTGTATCTTTTGACTCAGTAATACAACTACCAGATCCATAGATCAAAAGAGAGGAAGAGGAGCCACATGTACAGATGTGCTTATGGCAGCAGTTCTTTCTGTGGTGGCATAGAATTGGAATCCTGCTGGACTGTAAGAAATAATGGAGACGGTTTCAGAGAAACCTGGGAGAGGTGGGGGACAAAGGACGTAGAATGTCCTATGGATGAGCATATCATCCTAGGGATTGGCTGGACTGTTCTTCTGTTATAAAGGAACACTAGAAGAAATTACAGAAAGGGAGGGAAAATAATGGAAGAATGGAGAAGGGGTTGTATGTAACTGATTTTTGTTTTGTATAAAGGCATCAATAAAACTTAAACAAAACAGGTCATACTAGAATATCTTCATTCCATTAGGGAAAAGGTAACAAGACTAGATGGCAGAATATTTTCACAGGTGTGGTTTCCCTAGATCTCGTTTTTTTTTGGTCCTTTGTTTCAAAGGAAACCAATGACATCACAGGTGATATCTTGCTTCATGCATAAATTGGATTTAAGAGAGGCTGAGCTGCACAAAGTCGTCAGCCTCACTTTCTCTTCCAGAACCATCAAGAGTCCAGCGGCAAGACAAAAGTCAAGATGGCTGGCAATGGCCCAGGGTGCAGTAGATGGCTTTGGCATCTTTGATGTCTGACCAAGCTCTAAGAGCTCCACAGTTTGCTTCAGCCATCCATGGTGGTTGGAACAAATGGTTCTCATCTGCCCATTCTGCCTGGGGAAGTCTTCACATGCTTAGGGAAGACACCCCCCCAACTCATTGATGGGTTGGAGCCTGATGTTCCCCTCATCCTGGTTTTCTGGGGTGCCCTTGCTTCTTGGAGCCACAGGTGAGGGCCCAAAGGTGGATGAGCAATCCTGAAAAGGGCTCAGCAGCCCTCATGCCAGTCCTTTTTGAACACCCCATGTACCTCCCTATATTTTAGCCAGATACTGATCAAAGCTTCTTATTCTATTCTGGTCAAAAACTTAGAGAAAGGTAGGCAACAAAACAGTATGGGCAGGTGCATTTAGGCCTGGACCCAACTTATTTCCAGTAACACCTTGAGATCAATATGGTGGACAATCAAGATTCCCAAACATTTTAAGTGATTAGACAAATGAGCCAAACTGAATCAGATGAAAATGAATACAAATAAATGAAAGGTCTTATCCTTGGGGTTCTAACTAATAGCTTTACAAGTACAAGGTGTGGAGGAGAGAGGGGAAGGGACTATCCAGCATGTCCTGGGATGTTCCTGGAATTCAAACTTCGTGTGAGTCATGAATGTGGCACCAGAACCATCTTGAAGGAAAGTCCTGGAGCCGTGCCACTTGAGGATCCTTACAAGAACTGGGACTATTTAGGCTCTAGACTCATATTTCAGGTTATAGTTGAGGTGCTGTGAAGCTTTCCCAATTACTCTAATACACACACACTCATCTCGCTCTCATTGGGCTCTTTCTCATGAGAGGTTAGTGGGACACATGGGAGAGACCTGACTCTGGCATCAAAACACTTGCGTTCTACTTCCATCTCAGACTCTTGCTGCCTGTGCCACTGTAAGCATGCAGTTCAGCATCCTCCCTATGCCTCTTTCCTGAGGGCTGGATTAAGTGGTCTCTGGGTCTAACTCTAGAAACTCAGGTCCTCTGACTTTCTTCTACCAAAGTAAGTTTATTTTCTGTCCTTTGACTTTACTTCTTCAAATGGTCACCAAAAGCTGAGAGTAAAAGGAGAAGGCAGGGTCTGGCCACAGGTTGTGATAAGCTCAGTTCAGGTCATAGAACGAGCTGGAGGGGCCTCAGCAGCCATCAGGGGCAAGCCCCTTATTTTGTAGAGGAGGAAACAGTCCCAAAGACCAGAAAGTCCTCGCCCAACCATGGTCTTCCTCTTCTCCTTTCTCAGGAGCCCTCCCCTTCTCTCTAAAACTGAAGCTGGAGAAAGGGCTTCATAGATCTCTCCCAGGAGGCAGTGGAGTAGAAAACCTCCTCAGAGACCTTCAGACAGAGACTTAATGGCCACTAATCCTGTGCCTTCCTTGTAGGAGTAAGTGCCGCCATCTTGTTACTTCCTGAACTAAGTGATTCTAAAACTCTTGGGTTCCATTCCCAGCTGGGTCACTGACTGGTGTGTGACCTTGGTCAAGTCACTTCTTTGACTTGGGCTTCCCCAGTACGAATCCCTTTCTCCTTTGACAGGTCATCTCTTATGTCTGTCTTGGCTGGGTTTTCTCAGTCTTTTATCTTAATTGTTCATTTGAAAGCCTGACTAGGATGGGGTGGAGTGAGAAGGAATGGAGACTTCCACAGCCCCACAATTCCCAGTCAAAGTTCTGGCGGGGAAAGGTTGGTGAGTAACCCTGAGTTCTGACAAACACAGCAATTAATCAAGTGTGGGCAGGGGCACGCTGGAACCAGCTGGTGTAGGGAGGGTGAGTATTTACACAGAAGAGGTCAGCACAGATGAAGAAACTGAGGCCCAGAGAGGAGTCCTTGCTTGGGCTTCAGTCTGTTCATGGTGTGACCTGCAGCCTGGGCTGCTGCTTCTAGTGTCTCTTAAAATGGGAAAAGTGGAATGAATCAAATGAATTGAAGAAGGTGAATCCTGTCATCCCTGCCCGATTTCCAGTGACTGAGCTGAGGTCAAGGTTTTCTTATCCTAGTTAAAAGTTATTTTTACTGACTGATTATCTTTTGCTTTTACATCTGTTTAATTTCCACGTAGGTCTTTTCCCCTCCCCCGGGGAGCTATTCTTGTAACCAAATAAAAAAAGGGAAAAAAAACCCAATGCATCAACCAAATGTGACAATATAGGGAGAATGGCAACCTGATCCATAGACAAGCCAGGGTAAAATACAACTGGGAAATATTTAACTAAAGAAATAAAAATGTAATAAAACACAGATAATGTCAATATATTGCTTTTAAAGTTAATATGTGCAGCAAGAATCCTTATGTAGGCTTTAGTAACCTGTTTCTTACTCAACATCTACTAGATGATTGGCATCTCCTTCCTTCCCTCCCTCCCTCCCTCCCTCCCTTCCTTCCTTCCTTCCTTCCTTCCTTCCTTCCTTCCTTCCGCCTTCCTTCCTCCCTCCCTCTCTTCCTTCCTTCCTTCCTTCCTTCCTTCCTTCCTTCCTTCCTTCCTTCCTTCCTTCCTTCCGTCCTTCCTTCCTTCCTTCCTTCCTTCTTTCCTCCTGTAAGCTGGTGACTCTATTCAACATTTATTCAATCATTAAGCAAAAGCTTATCTTGACTCGGGCATCCAAAGATCAGTAATAATGGTTAATAAATAATCATTTCAGTGACCTAGCCTTTTACATATATGATCTGAGGTTTGGGGCTAAGTGACCTGCTCAAGGTTACACTTGTAAGTCTCATAAGTAGGTTTTGAACTGAAGTTCTTTGATTCCCAGCTTAGCCCTCTTTCTGCATCATGAACCTCAAAGCAACCCTGAGAGGGGGCAGGGCAGGAACGTTGTTCTTAGTTAATAAATAGTAAATAAGAAAATGAGGGCTCCTGAAGAACACCCTTTCCCAAAGGTCCTTGGGAAACTAGGAGGTTAGGGCCAAGGTCTCTGGCCTTGCAGGCCTATTCTCTTTGGACTCCTCCAAAGTCCTGTTCTGTTCCTAGCTTCTCTCAATACCATATGGAGTTCGGCATCCAGGAATACGTAAAGAAGCGATCTGGTATATAGTCAGCATGGTTTGGGAGCCCTTCTCAGGGAATCTGAGGATTCCCAGACGTGTGAATCTATACCCATCCGAGGCTTAGGGAATAGGGGTTCGGTGAGAAAAAGGATTGAAAATATCAGAACTGGGAGGTCCCTCAGACGTCATCTAGTCCAGTCGTTTCCTTGTGTACTAGGGGAAGCTGAAGCACAAAATTATGATAGACTTATTCATGGTTAATCAATCCATCATAGAGCATAGATTAAGTATCTACTATGTGTCAGGCACTGGGTAGAGAAGGACAAAAATGAAACCACTTGTCCTCAAAACATTCACATACTATGAGGGAAATAACATATACACATATAATTAGATACATAACGTATGCAGAATAAACCCAAGTTAATAAGAGAAGCAGGGAGGTCAGAGAGGTTGAAATCGATAAAGGCTTAACCAGATTGGAGGAAGGTTGGCAGAGTTGGTGTTCAAGTCTGGATGTTCTAACTCTAAGCCCCCCTCCCTATCCTAGTACATCCTACATCCTACCTTCCTAGTATACAGGGATCCAAGAGAGCTGCGACTCCGGCTGCTTAGGGAAGTCCCATGGAGGCAGACTGAAGTCAAAGGAGGATCCTTAGACACTTGTCCAAGGTTCAGAGAAGTTAAACACAAAGTCACACAGCTAGTGTAAGGGGCAAAATTTGAACTCAGGTCTTCCTGACCAGCAATCGATCCACAATCTGCCTTTGCTGAGATAGGAGAATGGATTTTGGGGACAGACTCTAGATCAAGGCTCCAGAGACAGAAACAAACAGACGCAGAATCTACTAAGTGAGGGTGAAGGGAAGCCCTTCCTCCAACCCAACCCTGCCTTTCCCACAGCCCCAAGTGCTTGTGTCCCTTCTGGATACAAGAGTCTTCTCAGTTAAGTCCCCAAGAGAGCTAGGTGCAACAGCCTGCAAACCAGTGTGAGTCCCCCAGCAACAGCTTGCCTTGAGGACCTGACCACATTTTATAGTTGGAGAACGCCTTATCTATTCTCTTCCTTTATAAGGGTGGAACAAAGAGACCTGAGAGAGCTAATGTTTTCACTTTGTACAGGAGTTAAGCTGAGGCCCAGAGAGGGGGAAGGGGCTTGTAAAGTTCTACAGAGAGGCTGTCTGAACTAGAACCCAGGTATTTGAGTCAACCGGCCCAGCACTCTGTATTTGTCCCAGAGTCTCTTGAAGGATGGGAGGCGGGTAACCTTTGGGTGGCATTGGCTGCCTCCCTCCACCACCTCAGTCTCGCATGGCACAAAGCAGCTGAGGACAAGGATTAGGAGGTGCCTGGCCCACTCCCACCCCCAGGCAGGTTCTGAGGGGCCAGGTCCAGCTCAGTCCCTGCTTCCTCTGCCTCTCTGGCTGCCAAGGGACCAGACCACAGGGCTCTTACCCTCTGCATTTGCTCCCTGAGGGCCAACGTCCCCTTCCAGTCCAATCTCAGTTTTTCGAGGAAGAGATAAGTGTAACTTGGTTCCCCAGGTGAGGCTGGAAAGACAATCCCTCTCAGGGTTAAACCGGCCCCTCCCTACCTCGCTGGGCCGTGGCCAAGAGATTTCCTGTCTCCACAGTCTGGGGCAGGAAACCCTTTCAGTAATATCAGAGCCAAGGAGAACAATAAAGCACTGGGGGGAGGTGGGGAGCACTTTCGCAGCCATTATCCACCACTGGTGCCTGCTGGCCAGACCCAATTATTTTCCTTTGACAAATGAGGAAACTAAGGCCCAGATGGGGGAAGTGACCTGACCAGTATACCTGCCATTTCTAGTGTTTTAAAACTTACACAGCATTTTCCATAGGACAGCCCTGGGTATTCCTGCTGGGAGGATTCACAGCTCCATTTTGTAGATGGAAAACCGAGACTGAGTACAAGATGAAGAATTCAGCTTTAAATGGATTGAGTTTGAAATGCTGATCGAACACTCAGGTCGAGATGTCCATCAGGCTGATAGAAAATGTGGAATGTAGAAAAAAGGTTTTATCATTTACTACTGCTGTGACTTACGTAAGCTGTTCTCTCTGGGTCTCAGTTTCCCCAACTGTAATAGGAGGAGGCTGGATTTTGAGGAAACTTTCAGGTATAAATTCTATGATCCTTAATTATCAAATCTATCTTTCCCTTGCCCCTCCAGAGAAACATTAACTGCAACAAAAACTTTAAAAAGAAAGACAAGTCAGTAGAAAAAGTGTTCTGAAAAAGTAATCAACATGTCTCCTGAGTCTAACGGTATGTACAATGTATAGTAGAGCCCCACCTCTCCCACTAAGGGAGAACAGTACACCTCATCTCTTCTCTCATAAAATGCAAGCACTTTGAAATAGAGATTGCTCCCATTTCTGTCACTGAATTCCGGCACCTAGCATTGGGCCAGGTGGGCACCCAGTAGGCACTTTAAAAAGTTTTTTGTCAATTGTGGATCAGTCTCCAAGATGATGTTTTTTGACTGAATTTGTGACTTCATTAGCATAGGAGAAACCCTGAGGAAACCCTCTCACAGTGGGGTTGGGGATCTCTTCCAGCTTAATCATCTCACAGACTTACCTGGGGAATTGAGAGGTTAAGGGATTGCTCCAGTCTAGACATCCAACCTGTGTCAGACAGCTCATCTTTCCCTTTTAAGTTTTAATTGATATTTTCTGCTTCTCACATCACTAGAGGACTTATGGCTCCCTCCCTCTCCCCTACCAAAGGACTATTCCATATGACAAATAGAAAGAAAAGAAAAAATCAACACAACCAATTGATACATTGAAAAAGTCTGAAAAGATGTACAATGTGTAAGACCTGAGGACCTCCCACCTCCACCAGGAGGGTATCTTCTTATCTTTTTCAATCAAGTCCTAGTTGATCTTTATGACTTTATTACATTTACTTTTGGTTTGGGGTGTGTCTTTCTTTTTCCATTTACATTGTTACAGTTACTGTGTACATTGTTTTCTTGGCTCTGCCGACTTAACTCTGCATCAGTTCTCCTAGAACTTTCTCTGCATTCACCACATGATTTCTCACAGAATTGTAATATCCCATTACATTCACGTACCACAATTTGTTTAGGCATTCCCCAATCAATGGAGAAACAATTCTTATCGTTTCAAATTCTAAGCTATCTCAAAAATTTCTGCTATAAATAATTTGGAGTATATGGAGATTTTTTTCCTTATAATGGCTTCTTTGTGGAAAAAGCCCAGTAACTGAGTCTCTAGTTCAAAGGGTATAGGCATTTTAACCACTTTATTCTTGTAGTTCCAAATGCTTTCCAAAATGCTTGTACCACTTCCCAGGTCCAGCAACATCATTTTGGTGGGCTTATCTTCCCATGACCACTCCAACATTGACTCTTGACATTTTTTGGTCACTTTTTGCCAGTTTGCAGGGTGTGAGGGAAAACCTCAGTGTTGTAATTAATATGTTTCTATTGTCGATCTGCAGCATTTTTGTATGTGTGGTCGTGAATACTTTGCAGTTCTTTTGACAACAATTTGCTCATGTCCTTTGACAATTTAGCTATTGGGGAATGGCTATCAATTATTTATTTGTTAATGGTTTGTATATCTTGGATGCCAAACCCTTGAGAAATTTTATAGAAAGTTTCTCTCCACTTGATTACTTCCTTTCTTCTCCTAAATGCATTAAAGCTGTCTGTTCAGAAGCTTTGCTGTTTTGAGTCATCAAAATTATCTATCTTATTTTTTTGTAATTGTTCTTTCTCTCCATTAAGAATATATCTCCCACCTATAGCTGGGAGAGGTACATATCCGTTTCTCTTTTAATTTTTTTGTAGCATGATCTTTAATATTAAGGTCATGTATTCATATATTATTATATGAATTATATATTATAATCATATATAATATATAATATTATATAATATATGTTATATACATATATAACATATATAATATAATCATATATTATAGAGTATGGTGGAAGGTGTTAGCCTAAGACTAATTTTTGCCAGACTTCTCTCCAGTTTTCTCAGCAGTTTCTGTCAAATGGGGAATTTTTCCCTAGGTAATGTTCTTTATCCAACACTGAGTTTGAGTTCTATTGTTTCTCATTCTCTCTAGGAGTCTATTCCCTTGATCCAATTTTTTTCTTTAAGCAATCCCAGATGGTTTTGATGATTGCTGCCTGGAACTAGTAGACTTTCTTTATCTTTACTACTTTTCATCACTTCCTTTAATATTCTAGAACTCTTTTTTTTTAAATGGATTTTGTTATTTCATCAAGTTCTGAATTTGATTGGCATATCATTTTGTAAATTCACTCTGATGGTATTGTCCTTTTTATTATATTGGCCCGGCCTAGCCAGGAGTACTGAATATTCCTTCAGCTATTGAAATCTAAGTGTTTTATTTCTTTGAAGAGTACTTTGCAATTTACTCTGTACAAGTCTTGTGTGTGCTTTGGGAAATCAATCCCCAGATAATTGATGCATTTTGTAGTTATTTGGAATGAGATTTCCCTTTCTATTATTGCTTCTGGCATTTGGTTATTATTAAATAATAATGCTATTACTTTTGGAGGATTTATTTCTAACCCTTAACTTGAAGCTATTGTCTAATTCAGCATCTTTGCGATTTCCTAGGATTTTCCAGGTAAACAAACCATCATGTCATCAACAAACAAGGATAGTTTCATATCTCCTTTATCTGTCTCTATGCCTCTGACTTCTTTGTTATTGGTATTGCTGACATTTCCAGAACTATATCAAATAATAATGGGGAGAGTGGGCATCCCTGCTTCAGTCCCATAGTTATTGAAAAGGTATCCCTTACATAAGATGTTTGCTTTTGGTTTTAAATAAATGCTTTTTTATGCTATTTTTTAAAAAGATGCCTATTACTCTGTAGGATCTTATTTTGGAGTCAGGAAGACCTGAGCTCAAATCTAGCCTCTGACACTTATTGCCTGTGTGACCCTGGGCAAGTCACTTAACCTTTGTTTGCCTTAATCCATTGGAGGATAGAGCACTGGCCTGGAGTGAGGGAGACTCCTCTCCTTGAGTTCACATCTGGCCTCAGGCACTTATTAGCTGTATTGTTTTCTTGGTGCTCTGGTTTGCACTTCATTTTCAAAGAGGACCATGATATCAGGGAAGAGATGCCATGACTTGCAAGTGAATTGGATTTAAGTGAGGGAGGGCTGTGCAAAGTCACCAGCCTCACTTTCTCCTCCAGAGCCATTTTGGTGCAGTGGCCAGATATAGGATCAGGATGACCAAAGATAGTGCTGGATGCACTGAAACACCTTAGCTTTTTAAAACTAAGGTAATTAGCAGGTCTCAGTTTGACTAAAGCAACACCCATTCAGTGATTAAGGCTAGATAAAAAAAAAAATGAGGAAAAGAATGACCTCTTTAACCTAGTTTTTTTAAAAAAATCAAACTGGAAGGTGAAGACCCTCAGGGTTTCTGGCCAAAACAGAAACAATTCCTAGTTACATTCACTCTGAGTTAATCAGGGCCCCAACGATGACCAAATGGGGTTTGGCCAGGGACCTACGAGTATGACCCTGGATAAATCACTTAAACCTGAACACTTCAGTTTCCTCATTTGTAAGGTAAACTCACCCCTTCTCTACCTGCCCCTGTTTCAATGGAGGATACCCAGTCTTTCCACTGGTCAGGTCAAGTCAACAAGGACTTGTTAAGTGACTACCAGGTAAGTGCTAAGCTAAGCACGGGGGATGCAAAGGAAGGTAGCAGAAAGTCCCTTCTCTCAAGGAGCCCATAGTTGAATGAGGAAGACACCATGCAAACAACTGTATACAAATAAGGTCTAGACAAGATAAATTGGAAATAAACAACTGAGGGAGTCAAGAGCAGCTTGACTTTGGAGGTCATTCTTAAATCTGCATCTCTGGCCATATGTCATCTTGAATAAGTCACCTGTGACTTCTCATGGCCCCAGTTTCCTCATCTGTAAAAGTAATGCGGTGGGTGTGATGGCTTCTGAAGCCTCTTTTAGGTCCCATGATTCCTCTCCAACAGCTCTCATTCAATCAGCTGTCAAGTCTTGCTCTTTCTTCCTCCACATTACCACTGGCATCCATTCTAGCTCATTATTCTCACTACTTCTGGTTTGGACTATTTCAATCCCCCTTGATTGGTCTTCCGGCTTCCAGTCTCTCCCTTTTCCAATTCACCCGCCACAGAGCTGCCAAAATAATCGTTCTCACTACAATCTGTGTTCCTCTCCTACTTGCCAATCTTATAGGGCTATTGCCTCTAGGTTAAAAGACAAAGGCTTCTGTCAGAAATGTCACTTCTCCCAAGAAACTTTCCTTGATTTCCCCTAGTTATTAGTGCCCATTCCTTTGGCATTTCCCTTTGTGGGACACTCTTTTGTCTCCTCCAAAAGATTAGAAGCCCCCGGAAAGTAGGAACTATTTTGTATTTGTCTTTGTATTCCTAGAGTCTGGTGTAATGCCTGGTCTATTGTATTAATAAATGCTTGTTGATGGAAATGAAATGTAGGTTGTGGTACATAATTGTTTGATATGATTCCATAGGGGGTAATCATTATAAGTTCAGTATATTAGGCCCAGAGCTGTGAGCTGTAGATTGTAAATTCACTTGCTTAATTATAGGAACCTAATTAGAGGACTTCCACCTTGTTACAGTGACCAAACTGAGGCTGGCACAGGTGTCAGGAAAGGCTCTCTCAGCTATTTTTTTCTGCATTACCCATGCCCCCTCCCCCCAATCATCCCTCTATTACCCAACAGGGGGAGATGGCCAGAAGCATTTGGCCCAAACATTTCACCATGTTTGCTCACCTGTGGCCTGCCTGTCTACCAGCTCATCTGCCCATGTAGATGTTTTGATATTTGTTTAGCAGCCAAGCCCATGGATCTGTCTGCTCAGTAGGATCTCCTGAAAGGTTGAGACCTCTTTGTCTCCTCATCTGTTGATTTGCTAACCAAGGGGATTCTGTATTTTATGTAGACACTGGAGGATCAAGGTCAAGATCTACCAACCAATAAGCCTCTGCATTTTACTGTGCCTCTTTTGTGTCATCTGGGTTTTCAAGCGCTATAAAACAAAGGATCTGGAGGAAGGGGGCATTTCAGATTGTGAGGAAGATCTGAGGTGTGCTCCATTAAATGGGGTCATGGATCCCTTAATAAAGTACTATTGGCCTGGAACTCTGACTCAGTTTCTTTTATTATAGGTTAGGTATTTTTTTTTTGCCAAAATTTATTTAAAATTTTTTTCTGTTTAATAGTATTTTTTTCAAATTACATATAAAGAGAGTTTTCAACATAAAGTTTAGTAAAATTTCGAGTTCCAAATTCTTTTCCCTTCTTCTCTCCCTCCTCCCTCCCCAAGACAGCAAGCAATCTGATATAGGTTATACACGTACAATCTTGTTAAACATATTTCCACATTAGTCATATTATGAAAGAGAAATCAGAACAAAAGGGGAAAACCAAGAGAGAAAAACAAAAACAAGTGAAAATAATATGTCTTGATGTTCATTCACACTCCATAGTTCTTTCTCTGTATGTAGATTCTGTGATGTAGCTGGCCATTTTAACAGAGCTGGGACCCAAAATGGTCACACAATACTGGGGCAAGTCTCAGAAGTTGGGCTTTGAAGGGGATAAATGTAAAGTCCTTCACTTAGACTCAAATAATTAAAACCCTAGTTCCAAAGCCCAATGACACTATTCCTCCTTCATTGGTGGAGAGCCATTCTCCACTCCTGCGAGGCAGCAGGGCAGGGTCAGCAAGAGTGGGAGAACTCAAGGCTCTTCTGCCTTCTTTTTGAGTTTTCTTTGAGCCACTCAAGTGTTGGGCTCTTTGGGTTCTGAAGTCACTTCCAGCTTCAGGAGAGAAGGTGGGTGATGCAACCCCACTTCAAATTGCTGAAAGAAAGAGCTAGACCCTAGGAAGAAAATGATATGAGAGGAGACAAGCGGTCTCCACTGGATTCCTATCCCCTGTTTCCTAAGCTAGAGACTTCAGGGAACTTCCTCTTGGGTGAGATCTAGGACTCTTTCTTGTTAAAATCGTCACCTCTGTTCAAAGAAGCAAGCTCCTTCATTTTGTATCTCCTGGTGTATAGTCTTCAATATACACTTTCTCTAATTTCTGTTTTTGCTGCTGATAAATGGATTTTTTGGCTAATTTCTATGTGTGTTTCATTGTGGAATTGGCATCTGGTTGGAAGAGAGTCAAGTGTTGAATAGAAAGTGTAGGGACCTCCTTTCCCCTATTAATGAAACAGTCACCAGAACCTAGCTTGAATCTGAAATCTATATCCCCTAAACCAGAGGTGGGGAGCCTGCAGCCTTGAGGCTATATATGGCCTTCTAGAACCTGAAACGTGGCCTTTTGAATTTGAATTTAGTCAAAAGGTCACACTTAAGGATATAGAAGGACACACATGGCCTGGAGGCCACAGACTCTTCACCCCTGCACTTAGACTAATGATATTTAAGGGAGCAAATATTGCCTAGTACCCCTTCTTTCTGAGGAGAGCAGAGTGGCCTTCCTGGCAGGAATTAAAGTCTGCCTTGGAGAAGGGTAGCGGGGAGAAGATGCCACAGATGTCTAGCTACCTCCCTTTGAGCCACACAATGATACCCTCATACTACATGTGGCAGACAGCCCTCACCCCCACGGGAGCTCTTTCCATAGGAATATAATTTCTGGTTGCTTATTTTTGCAAGTTATTGGAGTGAGGTGGGGTGGCTAGTTTTTTGTTCTCTAAAAGCTGGGACAATTTTCCTTCTGTCCTTAACTTCTTCGGTATTATATTTTCTCAAGAACAGTGTTCTAAATGGGGCTATCTGAGCACACTTTTTCCCCAAAGCCCCACCCTTCAATTTCATAAGATCCATTGTTCTTTATACTTTATACAGAGTTCTTTATACTTCATATATTATATTCAGCTTGCCTGGAACTAAAGTAAATAGGAATTGTTTTCTATTTATTTAGTGGCTTACTGTTTGAATGCTAACAATTTTGTGTGAAAGGAGGATTTTCCCAGATTGATTTTTGTTGTGAAAGTGAATCCTGTGGAATCTGTTTTGTATCATTAAAGAACAAAACTCATCATTTGATTTGAATGAGTATTGCCTGGGGCAAACACTTTGAGGCCTGGGAAACTTTTTTTTTATTTAGAAAGAAAGTTTCTAGCAAAAATTTTCCCCTGAAGTCAGTTACTGTTTTCAGAAACAGATTTTTCCATTCCCATTCTGGAAAACAATTTTTGTTTGCTTTTTTCTTTTCTTTTTTCTTTGTAGGAAGTAGTTTTTTTTGTTGTTTTTTTTTAAGAGCCACAGATATAATTTTGTTCCTGGTTGTATCCTGGAATTGTGTTTGTCAGTCCTGAAATAAATCAAATTCATAAATGGAGAAAAAAGACATCTTTAACAGATATAATGAGGTTGCAAGCCTGTGGCTCTGGGTCACTGATATCTGTGCACATGCATGTCCAAACAGAAAACTAAGAAGACTTACAGAAAGTGTTCTTAGAGTTGTAGGAGGAAAAAGGGAAGGGGTCATATGAGGTAGCAAGGCCTCTTTATGAGACCCTAGCCATCCTTGGTAATCCAGGCAAGAAAACCCACTTCATTCTGGTTGTTTTCTCCTTTGAGTTTCAATTCACAACACAGAGGAGTAAGGACATTAGGAACCGCTTTGATAGCTCCTGACTCGAACTGTCTTTGTGATATTCAGTCTCTGTAATGTTTGGAATGTCTCTTCTGATTAGAAAGGAAAAAAATTCTTATCCTCAGAGGACTTGAGTTCAAATCCAACCTCAGACATTTGCTAGCTGTGTGACCCTGGGCAAGTCACTTAACCTCAACTGCCTCCAGAAAGAGAAAGTGTCTCAAGAGTAAGACTACAAGGGCATTTCTGACATTACAAGGATTATTTAGCAGGAGTGGCAGGTAATATTACGTTTGATATTAATAATATTTGTCATGTTTTCATGTACTTTTATTAATATATATATTTTGGAGGCATAACAAGCTAATTCTAGCAAGAGCATCTTGAATGTGGCCAGACAGGAGTTCAAACCTTGTATTGTTTTTAAAGACAAATTTCTTAATAAGAGATGACATCCTGATATAGATGTGCATTTCTAAAAGGGGATAGGGGATGAGCTGGGACTATCTTAGAAGGGAGTTTATAATCCAGGTGGATGTTTCCTTCCTTCCATCCCTCCCTCCCTCCTTTCCTTCTTCATTTTTTATAAGATTTTGAGCTCCAAATTTTTCTCCCTTCCTCTCTCCCTCTCCCCTCCCTAAGACAACAAACAATCTGTTATGTTATACATGCACAGTCACGTAAAAGATATTTCCTCATTTGTCATATTGTGAAAGAAGCAGAACAAAAGGGGAAAAAGTCACAAAAAAGACAAAAAAAGTGAAAATAGTATGCTGCTGTTGCAGTTTGGGGTGCTGTGAATGCCAAAAGGTAAGGGTGCAGGAGATGTGCCCCAAAAGAATTTGACCACTCAAGCCTTCTTTCAGTAAAAGTAGCTAGGTTTATTTGTCTTGCCAATACAAGTCGTCTAGATTCTAAATGAATCGGAGCAATTTAATGGGGGTATTTATATACCAATGTATAATTAAATATAATAAATACCAGTGGTAATTGATATTTATATACAAGAAAAGATAGGGAGAAGATCTGGAGGAGATTAAGGAGTGGTAAACAGCTTGGGGTGGGCTAGGGGCAGACCAGGAAAAGAGTTAAGTGTTGGGAGAGCCAAAGGGAAAGGGCAGTTAAAAGGATTATTGGGTGTCTAGGTAGGCTGGGTTGGGCCAGATACTTCAGGGTATCTGGGGAAAATTCAGGAATAACACATGGTCTTTTCCTTTTAGGGTCCAAGTCCCATAACCTCATCCTTGGTCCAGGTCTCATCACTCCATCACTTCTATCTACATTCAGACTCCATCAGTTCTTTCTTTGGAGGTGGACAGCTTGTTTCATCCTGTGTCTTTTTGGATCATTGTATTTCTGAGAAGAGTTAGGTCAATATAAGAGTTAAGTTGATGTTCTCCTGGTTCTGCTCACTTCACTCAGCATCAGTTCATTCAAGTCTTTCCAGGTTTTTCTGAAATCTGCCTGTTCACCATTTCTTATAGCATAGTATACCACAACTTGTTCAGCCATTCTGTGGATGCAGATTTCTAAAAGGGGATGCAAATGCTTTTGGCTGTCCTTTCCTGCTGCCCTACCCTGCTCCAGCTGGCACATACTCTGGCCACCCTGTGAGGGGGCTGGCATGGACAACTGGGAAAGGGGATGAGAGATCATGGGTTCATTGGAATCACCTTGAGTAGTGGCTAAATTCTGCGCACCTTTATGCTATTATTAAGTAGTTATGCAGCAACAGAATTTAGTGATATGATATACACATATATAAACCCATACACGCATACATATTTTTAAGTCTGAATGCTACTACTGTAGGTATAACTACTTGCTATATGTTGATACATGAAAAAGTCACTGGTAAATTTTCATGATTTAAATTTTTGTCTTTTGCTGCTCTATTGTGCTACTTAAAAATAGTATATTAATCCAAGAGATTATTATTGATACAATGATTAACTGTATGACTATTTGTATATTAATGTGGGTGCATGTGGAGCAATCTCTAGGAAAGCTAAGGTCATTGAAGGATAGTGTCATGCAGATGAAAAGTATAGAGGTTTTCTAATATTAGTAGAGCCAGACTTTAAGAATGAACACTCTTTAGGATATTGTGCAGAAAAGTGAAAAAATTAGAATAGTATATAATCAAGGCCACTGATGTTAAGATGACTTGGAAAATTTTTCCACCTGAGAATTTTGACCATGAGAAATTAACAGTAGGAAGTTATTCCTGGGAATTTCAGAATAGTCTGTTCTCTGAAGATGAGAATTTTCTTCCTTTCTAATCAAAAGAGACATTCCTTCAGAGAGACTGAATATCAAAATTGAACCCAAGAACTCCACTCCATCTATGGGTAAGGTAGAAGTTGTGCCCTCTGTAGTATACATATACCATATGCCTCAAATTGGTAATTTCTCTGGATAGGAATCATGTCCTTCAGGAGAACAATTTTAGGAGAGTTGAGTTGAACAGGCAAAAGAGTACCTGGGATACTGGAAGACCCCTGAGTTAGTCAGCCATACGACCTAAGGGTGATTGCTGCACCATACAAGAATGTATGCAAATATTAGCTGAGTTGTTTGAGGGGGGTGGATCAGAAGACCCCTGTGCTAATTTTGTAACTAAAACCTGACAGTAGAGAAAAACCTCTTGAGCTCCTCTTCAGGGTAGATCAAGGTAGGCAGAGACTGATACCAGCAGCCACTGTGCCTGTGCGTCCTAAGAATGCAGGAGAGATTATGCTGCAGAGACAGTTCTGGATTTGGTATATGATCTGCCCCCATGTGATGTCATCAGATCTGTGCAGACTCAGAAACCATTGCCAATAGTGATGGAGGTGAGACAAGTACTCCTGAGCTTCAAAGGTCAGTATCACAGAACTCAGCATTGGCAGGTCCCAGACCTTCTCCATATGAGCCACAGGAGCAAAGCAGGACAACATAAACTCCAATGCTGAGCTATAGTCACAGAACCTGAGACCTGAATCAGCTAAGAGACGGAGCCGTGCACAATCCCATTCTCCTTGGAAAGATTATTGTTGTATGTCTTTTATTCTCAAAGAGAATAGAGGACTTCAGGAGGGTGATGTCTTGACTTCCAAGTGAATTGGATTTAAGAGGGGTAGGGCGTATGCAAAGACTCTCCTCCAGAGTCATCAGAGTCTAGGGGTAAAACATAGGTCAGGACCACTGGTGATGGCCCCACCTTGGAGACACCGAGGGCTAAGGGAATGCAAAGCATGAAAGCCTAGTGTAAAAATAGCTCTGTCAGGTAATCACCAGAAAAAAATAGCCACTTTTTGTTTTGATTGTGAATTATATGGCCATACTTGGGTTGGATATCTGGCAAAGAGAATGTAGCACTCACTGGTTGTGAAGAAGTTAAAATCTTCTGATCTAGCTACAAGAAACTAGAGTGGGGTCAGGAAAGGAGGTCCCCTGGGTCCTGAGGACTCTGTCACACTGATCCCATTACCAATTCCTTATGGGTCTATTCCACTTGGACTCATAGGATGTCATGTAGAGGGGATGGTAAAAGTTGAGAATATGGACTGCATTCTGTCCTGGACAGTGGAGTTCAAGTTACCATTATTTTCCAATCTTTTTATGACAGGTTTTTGAGTAAAATAATTTTAAAGTCCATGACTTGCCTTGGAGTTGGTGGTTTGAGAGATAGACTATCCATTTCTGGGATACATGCCCAAGGGATGTCAATGGGAAAGAAAATACTAACTCTGGTATAATCAGACCCCTCCCCCAGTACTCTCTGGAGTATCAGCACATAGGAACTAATTCTAGTCTTTTAACTAACAGGATTCTGCAAGTGACAAGCTGGGACCTAATACCTGTGCACTTTGACCATCCATGAAGACTGTATAGCAGCTTTTAAGAGGATAGAGGCAAGCATTTCCACTGAATTTTATAGGATCCTCAACTCTGGATACTGAGTTAGATGACATGGGGGACTTCCCAGTACCATAACAGTGGAAAAATAGATGGAGCTCTACAAGAAGACAGGCATGTTCTCATTGCACAAATAGGATGTCGGTTGTTCTTGAGGTGCAACCCACAAAATCCAGTTCTCTGATTCCCAGACTCCAGAGAAAGATTTAAAAGAATTCTTCTTTGATGGAAGAGCTCAGAAACCATCTCAAAGAAATTCTGGTTAATAGTATCATTACAGAATCCAGTAGCCCATATGCATCTCCCACAGTGATAGTACCTAAGAAAAATAGAAAGATACAGATGTATGTAGATTACAAAAGGAATAAAGTGAATCCGTAAACTATGCTGCAGGTATATGATGTCCTGAATTGTCTGCCAGATAGCCAGTGGTTTTCAATTTGGATTTGCATAGTTCCTGGATACCACCATATTCCTGAATCTGAAGAAGTCAAGGAAGAGGCTGCCTTCATCCATCCATCTGGATTTTACCAGCTTGAGCAATGCCCCAGGGCATCCCAGTGGCACCAGCCACTTTCCAAAGGCTGATGGAGAAAGTAATTGGAGACATGAACTTTCTGGAACTGTTAGTGTACCTTGATGATGACTTCATAATCTTTGTTAAGACACTGAGAGAACATGAGGAGATACTGATGAAGGTGTTAGATCAGCTGAAGGAAGTCAGTCTGAAGCTACCCATTGACAAATGCCAATTTTGCAGAGCCTCTGTTAGGTATATGGACCACATTATTTTCCAGTAAGGTGTGAGCACTGAATCAGAGAAGGTGGAGGCACTTCTCAAGGGGTCACAACAAAATCTTAGAGACATAGGGACTTTTCTGGTAGTTAGGGTTTACTCTCGAAAATTTGTTGAGAACTATGCCATTGTTGCTAAACTATTTACATCATTTAAGACTTCACTTGTGGACATGTGATTATGAGAACCCAGAACCGGAAAGGCAAAATTATGTTAAAATCTAAAAAAGCTTTTGGAGATAAATGGACAGACAAATATGAAGAAAGCCTTCAAGGATTGAATCAACAACCCATGCATGGGTATTGACACGTAAAGACCCCAATAAACCTTTTGTTCTCCACATAGATGCCATCTTGGAAGGCTTGGGAATTTTCCTATACCAAGAGAGCAATGGTCACTAGAATTGCATTCTTCAGCAGAGAATGACAGGGACTCCCAGGTACTTTCTACTGTCTGTAATTGTTTTAAGTGGAATTTCCCTTTCTATCTCTTCCTGCTGGGTTTTGTTGGTAATATACAGAAATGCTGATGATTTATGAGGATTTAATTTTATATTCAGGAACATTGTTGAAGCTAATTGTTTCATTTAATTTTTTTAAATGAAATCTAAGATTCTCTAAGTGAACCATCATATCATCTACAAACAGTAACAGTTTTGTTTCTTCATTGCGACTGAATAGTCCTTCAATATCTTTTTCTTTTCTTATTTCTGTAGTTAGTATTTGCAGGATGCTACTAAATAGTAATTTAGGTAGGTGATAATGGGCATTCTTGCCCTAATCTTATTAGAAAGGCTTCTAGCCTATTCCCACTACAGATTACATTTGCTCTTCCTTTTAAATATCATTTTGAGGAAAGCTGCATTTATTCTTGTGCTTTCTAGGTTTTTAGCAGTAAAAAGTATTTTTTTTGTCAAAAGCTTTTTCTGGGTCTACTGAAATAATTGTATGCTTTTTGGTGTTTTTGCTGCTAATGTGGTCAATTATGCTTATAGTTTTCATAATATCGATTAACTTTTCATTTTTGCTATAAATCCAGTCTAGTCATATTATATGAACTTTATGATATGTTGTTATAATCTCCCTGATAGTGTTTCAATTTTTTTGTATGAATTGAAGAAATTGATATATAATTTTTTTTTCTGTTTTGACTCTCCTTGCTTTAATTATCGAGATAATATTTGTGTCATAGAAAGAATTTCATAGAATTTCTTACCTATTTTTTTCAAAGTTTATTTATAGGAATTAATTGTTCATTAAATGTTTAAAAGATTTTTTTCTTAAGAAGTTTATGGCTTGCTCAATTTCTTTGCCTAAGATACGGTTATTTAAATGTTCTATTTCTTATTCTGTAAATCTAGGCAATTTGCATTTTTGTAAGTATTCATTCATTTTATTTTAACTTTCAGTTTTATTCATATATAGTTGGACAGAATAGCTCCTAATTGCTTTATTTGATCTTTTTTGGTTGTTCATTCACCCTTTTCATTTTTGATACTGATAATTTGGTTTTCTTTCTTTTAAAAAAAATTGAATTATCTAATGGTTGATCATTTTATTGGTATTTTTTTTTCAAAAACTAGCTCTTAGTTTTTTTAGTTCAATGTTTTTGTGTTTTACTTTCAGTTTTTTTAAACTTGCCTTTCATTTTCACAGTCTCTATTTTGGTGTTAGTTGTGAGCAAGCTGATTTGTTAGTCTTAGAAGTTTTTTTAGCGTCATGCACAGTTCATTGACTTGTTCTTTCTATCTTTTATTGGCGTAAGCATTTAGAGATAGGTTTTTCCCCTAATACTTTGGCTATATTCCACAAATCTTAGCATGTTGTCTCATTTTTGGATTATCTTTAATGAAATTTTATATTTTGACTCATATATTCTTTAGGATTAAATTATTTAGTTTCCAATTAATTTTTAAACTATGCCTCAAAGGTCCTTTATTGAATGTAATTTTAATTTTTACTGTGGTCAGAAAAAGATGTGTTTAAGATTTCTGCTTATCTGCATTTGTTTGTGAGGTTTTTATGTCCTAATACATGGTTAATTTTTGTAAAGTCCACTTGCAAACCCTCAGAAATGTGCATGTGTATATATGAAATAAAATTATATATACATCCATGTGTATATATGTATGTATGTATGTACATATGTATACATGTGCACACATACTCCATTCTATTCCCATTCAGTTTTCTCCAGGGGTCTATCATATTTAACTTTTCTAAAATTCTATTCCTCTCCTTAACTCCTTTCTTGTTTATTTTATATTTAGATTTATCATAGTCTGAGAGGAGTTAATTGAAGTCCTCCACTAGTATAGTTTTACTATTTCCTCCTGTAACTCCTTTACCTTTTCCTCTAAGAAT
The DNA here is from genome assembly GCA_023548195.1 of Bettongia penicillata ogilbyi. NCBI lineage: Eukaryota > Metazoa > Chordata > Mammalia > Diprotodontia > Potoroidae > Bettongia > Bettongia penicillata. The sequence continues at coordinate 5,587,186 of JAJHZJ010000150.1, read as the reverse complement.
TTAGATGTTATACCATTTGGTGCACATATGTTCAATATTGAGATTAATTCATTGTCTATATTTCCTTTTAATAAAATGTAAGTTTCCTTGTTTTTCTTTTAATTAAATCTATTTTTGCTTTTGCTTTGTCTATCATGAATGATATGATTTGGATTATCATTGCTACCCCATGCCTTTTTTTACTTCAAATGAAACAGAACAGATTTTGCAGTCCTTTGTTTTAATATTGTCTGTCTTGTTTCATAGGTGTTTCTTGTAAAGAACAAGAAACAATGGTTTCTAATCCATTCCATTATCCTTATTTATTTCATGGGTGAGTTTATTTCATTCACAGTTATAGTTATGATTGAAAATTGTGTGTTTTTATCTCTCCTATTCTCTAATACTTATCCTTCTCTTTTTCACCCTGTCTTCTCAAGAATCTATTTTGCTTCTTACCACTGTCTCCCTTAATCTACCCTTCTTTTCATTCCCTCCCACACCCAGAGTTCTCTTAACTTCTTTCCCTCCTGCTTCCTTGTTGGGTAATATGATTTTATGTACCCAATTGTGTGAGTACGTGCATTCTTCTCTTCTTGGACCAGTTCAGATGACAGTGAGGTTCAAATGTTGCTCACTCCCACTCATTGCCCCCCTCCCTTACATAAATGCTTCCTTTTGTGGCCCAAATTTTTGTGAATTAAAATTATGTGAAATAATTTTCAGTATTCTTCTTCTCCCTTTCCCCATCTCCCAATATTTTCCTCATCTCCACCCCTTCCATTTGATATTATATCAAATACAACAAAATCACACCCAGGTTCTCTGTCTAATTACACTCTTTCTAAGACTCTAGGTGATAATGACATTCTGAGGGATTATTGGTTGTAGCGGACAGCCTGCGTCCCCACATGGCTGGGTGATGTGGTAAAGAAGAAAGACCAACTCCGTTTATGGATCTGAGGGTCCGGGTATTTATAGACAGAAACTGCAAGCCTTTGACATTCTGCTTGTCTCCCTCCTATAAGACTGATTAAATCAGACTGTGAACCTACAGGGCATCTATTTTACATATCCCTTGTTTTCTGTAATTCTTTTGTTTTTCTTATGGGGACAGCAACATCTGGGGGGCATGGAGCACAGTCTCAAAGAAGTTTCCCTGGAGGTCTATCCTGATCTTATCAAGCACACTCCACTCTGGCCCTCAACAACTTGTATAATCTCCTCACATAATAATAAATACACATTTAACTATATTTAGTCCCTTACAGTTTTTTTACTCATATTTATTTTTTTATGATTCTCTTGAGTTTTGTATTTGAATTTCAAATTTTTCTGTTCAGTTCTGATCTTTTCTTTAGGAATGTTTGAAAGTCCTTATTTCTTTAATATCCTTTTTTTTTAACCTGTAGGATTATACTCAGTTGTGTTCAGTAAATAGTTCTTGGTTGTAATTCTAGCTCCTTTGTCTTCTGGAATATCATTTTCCAAGTCCTCCATTTCTTTATAGCGGTGGCTGCTAAATCTTATGTCATCCTGACTGTGATTTCAAGGTACTGAATTCTTTCCTTCTGGTTGCTTGCAACATTTTCTCTTTGACTTGAGAGTGCTGTATTTTGTCTACAATATACTTGAGAGTTTTCATTTTGGGATTTCTTTCAGGAAGTGCCTGGTGAATTCTTTTGATTTCTACCTTACCCTGTGGTTCTGAGATATCTGATCTGGGTGGTTTTCCTTTATAATTTCTTGAAATAGGATGTCTAGGTTCTTTGCTGTTGCTGCTCATGGCTTTCAGGTGGTCCAATAATTCTTAACTTATCTCTCCTCAATCTATTTTCTAAGTCAGCCATTTTCCAGACATTTCATATTTTCTTTTATTTCTTCATTTTTTAAAACTTTGTTTTATATCTCTTAATATCTCAGAGTCACTTCTATTTGGTCATTATCATTTTTAGGTAGTTATTTTCTCGAATGAGGTTTTGAGTCTTTTTACCAAACTCACTCTTTTTTCATAACTTTCTTGCATAACTCTCATTTATTTTTTTAGATCATTTTTTTGCTCTTTTTAAAAAAACCTCTTTCTTTAGGTGTTGCTTTTTAACTCTTCTAGGAGTTCTTATTGGGCTTTTGTGCATTCTGAATATTTTTCCTTTGAGGCTTTGCTTGTAGATGTTTTCAAGTCATTGAGCTTCCCTGTCACCATTGTAGCTATTTATGGTTGGTTTCATTTTTTTCTGTTTGCTCATTCTTCCAGCCTACCTCTTGACTATGGACTTTGTGTTAGGGTTGGGCTCTGTTTATCTTTGGGGGAAGAGTATCTGTCCTAAGCTTGCTTTTTATGTCCTTCTGCTGTTTTTTATTTTGTTTTGTTTCATTCTTTTTACAGCCCAGTTAAGGGGACTACAAGTTTTTAGTAGCATGATCCTGAGAGAGGTCTGTTCACAGACCTCTAGTCTGACCCAGGTTTGGGTTTGTCACCTTGTATGTAGTTGAGTTTCCAGAGAGCACTATTGGATTCAGTCATTGTTAGTCTACTGGGAGGTTCTGCAGGGTCAGAGCTACAAAATTTCTGGCTCCCCTTTGGTCTGGGTCTTCTACCCTGGTTATTCCACCAAAGGCTTACGTACTAAAGACTAGAACTGAGTCACTGTTTTCCTTCTGTGTTCAGAACCACAAAGCTAAGTTTCCGGAATTTTTTTTGTGCTCAGTACATAGTTATGGCCCAGTGTTAGGTCCTGGCCACTCTTCTTTGACCTGAATCTATGACCTGGAACTGTGTGAGGGGGGACAGAGCCACCAGATGATACCCATTCCTGATCTAACAGTTACTTCAGGGGTCCCTTGGGATCTCTTTCTGTCCCAGGGCATCCTTTCCTGGAGCTTTCTCATCCATCTCTGGGCACTAGAATGTTCTCACTGCTACTGTTTTTTTCTTGAAATTACCAAACAAAATTCACTGAGGTACATTTTCTAGGTTATTGTGGAGGAGATATGTTTGGAGAGCTAGGCAAAAATGCTGACTCTCCTCCAACTTGAATCTGCCTTCCACAACAAGCATTTTTAAAAACATTTTATTTATTTAATTGCTTATTTCCCAATTACATGTCAATTTTTTTAAACATTCACTTTTAAAAATTTTAAGTTCTAGATTTTCTTCTTTCCTCTCACTCCTCACTCACCCAGTGAGAAGACAAGAAACATGATATCAGTTCTACATGGGAAATCATGTAAAACATATTTCCATAGTAGCCATGCAAAACAAGCATGTTTTAAAAGCACCTACTATGTGCTAACTATACACTGTGCTAAGTGCTAAGGATAGAAAGAAAGGCAAAAAAGCAGGGCAGTTTTGTGGCTACTTTGTTGAATTTAATATGCACTTTTTAAAAATGTACATAAGTTCATATAATAACAAGTTTACATATAATCTTTTTCTTTCTTCTATGGATATTGAAATGATTGTGTTTATTCATCATGGTTAAGTTTGTAGTAAAAAAAGAAAAAAAAAGAAAACGATTTCACCTGTTGGGCAAAAAGGAAGGAGCCAAGATGAAGAAAATTCTCTAGGGAATGGACACCTTATGTAGGAGTCGGAAAAGGAAGTAGGAGCTCATCTTCTCCTGGGGCCTCCCTGGGCATGCCAGACGGCTCTGGAGAAGTGAGGCTGGTGACCTGCACAGCCCTCCTCACTCAAAACAAAGTCAAGTGCAAGTCATGCAAGTCATTTCTCTGCTGTCATGGTCCTCTTTGAACACGAAGGACAAACACAACAACCTGGGCATGCCCTTGGTCCATTATCCTGCTGATCCTCACAACAGCCGTGTAGGGTAGGTACCATGAGAGTATTATCCTTATTTTACAGGTAAGAGGAGATGAAAAGAGATCTGTAACAAAATACATGCTGCTTAGATGACTCAGCAAGTGCCGGGTTTAGTTGTGGGCACCACATGTAAAGAGGGACATTGAGAAACCAGAGAGCCTTCAAAGGAGTCTGATAGCTGTGATTGTGAAGGGCCTTACGGGGCTGGGTCAAAGGAACCACAGATGTCCAGCTTTGAGAAGAGAAGACCGGGGGGTATGGGGAGTTGAGCAGAGGGGAGATTTCAGGGTGACAGGGGGCATAACCAACAAACATTAAGGTTTTTTATTCTGAACTTAACAACAAATGAAATGAGCCTTTCCACATGCATAGCTGACAGAAAAAAAGGATCATTCATGGAACTGTGGTTTTCTTTTATGTACAGCTTGCTTTAAAAAAAACTATATAAAAATCCATAAATAAGCAGATGTAACAAATAAATGTAGGTGTCTAGGCAGCACAATAGATCAAGCACCGGGCCTGGAGTCAGGAAGACTCATCTTCATGAATTCAATGCAGCTTCAGACACTGGCTGTGTGACTGTGGGCAAGTCACTTCAACCTATTTGCCTCAGTTTTCTCATCTGTCAAATGAGCTGGAGAAGAAAATGGCAAAGTATTCCAACATCTCTGCCAAGAAAACCCCAAAATGGGGGTCAACAAAGAGTTGGACACAATTTAAATGACTGAACAGTAACGATAAAACATATAAATACATATTTAAATATGAGCACACTCAGTATATAGCTTTTAAAGCTCTCCTGCTTGTTAGAGATTCCTTCTAGGCATTTTAAAAAGATATTTTAATGGCCCTCTTTTCTTTCTTTCCTTTCTTCCTTTATCTATCTCTCCTTTTCTTTCTTCCTCTCTCCCTCCTTCCTTCCTGTCCTCCCTTCCTTCCTCTCTCCCTCTGTGTCTTTCTCTGTGTCTGTCTGTCTCCTTGTCTCTCTCTCTCTCTCTCTCTCTCTCTCTCTCTCTCTCTCTCTCTCTCTCTCTCTCTCTCTGTCTCTCTCTCTCTCTCCAATCAATCAATTCCTTAGGCCTGTATTTTCTAGCTTGGTGAAGACCACTAGAGCTGGTGTGACTCTAGAAAGCCAAGAGTTGCCTTCTGTGACAATTATCAATCAACATTTGTTAAGTGCCTGCTATGTGCCAGTCCCTGTGCTAAGTACAAAAGGAGGCAAAAGACATTCCCTGCCCTCAAGGAGCTTACAGTCTGATGGAGAGGAGCTTACACAGTGAATCCTGGGTTGGCTTGAGCAGAGGTGACCTCACAAGTGGTTGGCATCCCCTGGGAGGACAGACCAGTCATTTAAGGAAAAGATTGTTTCCTCTCTGTTATACCTCCCTGTAGAACTGAGTACAGTAGGTAATTATGCCGAGTAAGAACATTCCTTGGGCAAGTTCTGTCCCTTCACTGGACCTCTGTTTCCTCATCTGTAAAACTGAAGGGGTTCAACTAGATAGCCTTGAAAGTCCTCTCAGATCAAATTCTCCTATAATCCTGATTCCTGTGATGATTATGAAACTCTATAAGGACTGCCCTTGGTCATGAGGCCATTTTCCCAGAAACCTTGGGTCACTTCCTCTTTCTCCAAATGGCTTGGTGCCTCACCTGCGTTCCACCTGTTATTTCCATTATCAACCTAGTCAGACAGCTGCAGCCAAGACTGAAGGGAATTAGTTCATTTATTCTACCTAATCAAAAGATTTCTCCCTTAGGTACCCTTGTTATTCAGATCAATTTACCCTCTCCATGTCCTTCCTTCTTGCATTAAAGCTCTTTAATTTTCTAACTTAACAGTGATTTTTCCTCCCACTCCTAGATTCTTAGAGCTGGGAAGGATCTTCAGCCTCTAGTCCAACACCAGCACCATTGCTTTACAAAGGAAGAAGCTGAGGCCCTGTGAATATCCCCTCACATTAAGAGTATATGACTGACTGGGAGTGTATTTCCTGGTTCAGAGGGTATGTACTGTTTGATGACTTACAGTATAATCCTAGATTGCTTCCCAGAATAACTGGATCAAAATTCACTACTCAACCACTACTGTACTACTGTGTCTATCATTCGATTGCCCCTCTAGCATTCATCATTTTTATCTTCTGTCCTCTTTGTCAATCTGATGGGTCTGAGGTAAAACCTTGCAGTTGTTTTAATTTTTATTTCTGTTCTTACTAAATATTCTTTCATATGGCTGTTAATAGTTTGAATTTCTTCTTTTAGAAGCTGACCTATCTTTTGATCATTTTGCTGTTCTACAAGACACAGCAACCTGTACAAATCATGAACAGCTGCATATTGGTTAGCAGGCTGGCTTTAGAGTTGGGAATGACTTAGAGATGGGTTCAAGTCCCATCTCTGGCACAGTCTTATCCTTTGACAATCACTTTACTTGCCGTCTCCATTCTCAAATACTATATTGTTACAAAGAGACTTTAACTGAATATAAATCTTGAGGACAGGAACAGGTTCATTTTTGTCTTTGTATCCCTCATTCCTAATACATAGCAGGTGCTTAATAAATGCTTGTTTATGGGCCTGTTTGGGTGGATGGCACTTCCATAAGGGAGTTCTTTACATGAATGGGATCATAGATCTGAACAACATGTAGGCACAAGATTCCAATATGTGACAAAAATCACTGAGAACTCCAACCATGATTAATCAGTTTATTAGGGAGTTTGGGGGTCCCAAATTAAATGGGTCCAAGATCTTCCTCCCAATCAAAAACCCCCTCTTTGTGTGCTAGATACTTTTATACATGTAGGTAAGCACAAAAGACAGAAGAAGGTGTTATAATTCACTGATTTGTCAGTTCCAGAACTGGGGAAATCTTATGATTAGCTAAGGATAATGTCCATCAAACACAACCACTTTGTCAACAGACGAAGCTTCCACTGGTCATCAACTCTAGGACATCTCAGCAGGGACTTTCCAAAAGTCATAAGACTCTTTCAACAACATCTCCGGGCCTTCCACAAGTCATAATGTTTGACCATTGGTATCCTAGGGTCCAAGGAAGTTGTGGGTTTCAAGCAGAGGTCACAAGGAAGTGGACAGTAGTGATTCATAGGGGTGAGAAGTATTGTATCAGCAAATGAATCCTATTATATTTCTAACAGTATGAATCTAACTGATATATATATATATATATATACATATATATGTAATATAATCATCAATACATGATAGATTAATCATTCATAACTCTTATCCTAACAGTATTAACATACATAGCTAATTATTCCTGTTCTGCTCTGTTCACTAATACAATCACTGGCACATCAAATAAAAATAAATGGAATACATACTAATTAATTTGAGTAGGGGGATTGGAATTATTGTCTCAAATAATAACCAAGTATTGTAATAAATGTCTGCTATTCTTATTATAACATAAGGAAATTGAGCCCATATTGGGGGGGAAACTCATTGAAGGTCATACAAAGTATGAAACTGAATTTGAATTGGCTCCAAATTCAACATTATCTGCACCACATCATCCCTCTGGCCCCTAGTTGGATACCTCCAGAGACAAAGAGTTCACTTCTTGCCCAGGCATTTTGCCTTGTTACTTGCTCTGAAGGCCATGGTCTGTTGTGATCCTATTCAATTTCTTGAGTTTCCAAAGTTTACCAAAGGAAGTTTGTTTTGTTTTGTTTTTGTAAAGCCAGAAGACCTCTTCCTTTACAGAAGGCCAGTCTTCCATCTGACTTACTTTTGTTAAAGAAGGCTCCTTTCTTTTCCCATAAGTGCCCATAACTTAGTCTGCCATGATGTCAATGGCTTTCCAATTCTTGTTGCTTCAGAATCTGTTTTTTTGTTTTCAAGCTGAAACAGAAACCATTTCTGAGTCAGGCCCTCTCTCTTCCACAGCCAACATTCAGATGTTTGTTTCCTGACGTGTGCCCCGGGGGCTCTCTCAGGGAGCAGATGGCAGCCTAATTGCCTTCCATGTTGGCCGAGGGGGCAACAGGAACTCAAGCAGGTCATTGGTAATCACTGCCTGGCTGTGATTCTATCTCAGATCCTCTTTGTAAGGAGTTCAGGGCCCTCGCCCAAGGTGCTGCTACCTTCCATCTGTACACCAGCTTCCAGGTATCTGAACCAGTCCATGCACATTTGTAATCTCATCAGGATAGAAGAACAAGGATTCATATAATTTTGTTTTTGAAAAAATAACTAGTTGATTTCATTAGATTTTATATTTTCAGTTATTCAAAGTCCAACTTTTCTCCCTTCCAAGTTTCCTCCCCTACTTAGAAAGAAAAAACAAAATGCCTGTTATAAACATGTAGAGTCAAAGAAAAAAAATCTGCACTATTCGGCTCACAACTCCGCCCCCCCACCAAAAAAAAATACATCTCAATCTACTTTCTGAGTTCTTCCCTCTCTATCTAGAGGTGGGTAGCTTGTTTCATCATGTGTTCTCATTCAAATTCTTTTATAAATGAAGAAACCAGTGCTCTAACAAGGGGAGGGCAATGGGGACTTCCCCCAGGGCACTGAAGTTTGGAGAGTACAGAATTTTAATACATGCTCTGATTTTGTCACTGTGGTGGAGCTCTCTCATCTTTAAGAAAAGCACGTGAGGCTTTGACAAAGCCTTTGTTAAAATGGAGGTGGAGCAGGAGAGGAACCCCAACGTGTAATAGAAGAGTAGGTCCCACATGTAAGGGGAAACCTACCTATTTTGTGGCTCTAAAGCAGGTAAAATAGTTACCTCTAGCATCTTCTCCCTCCACCTTTTCATTCTTTCCAGGAAGGGAAGCAGGATGTTGAAGTCAGAGGCCATTCTGCTCTCCTCAGAGAGAGGGGATACTGGATTAAAATTATATCTATCTGTTTCCTCAAAGATTGTTAGTATAGCTGATAATTGAGTTCTATATAACTTCTGATCATTTTTGGAGAAAGGAGGACCTCAGGTGCTATATCCAAGGCTTGATCCCTTCTCCATTTAATATCAGTTCCACAATGAACACATAGTGAATAGTAAAGATGCCCATTTATCCAAATCATAGCAAAATAGAAATTAGGGAAGATATGTATAAAAGATAATATAACAGACAATACAGAGTGAAGGTTCTCTCCCATTGGCAATGAGTTAACTCAGTTCAACCAAGAGAGATTGTCCTTGATGTCCCTCAAGACCTCATCTGCTCGGAAATTCTTGGCAGTCTTTAGTGCAGTAAACTGGAGATATGGACGTGAGAGGGATAACCAGCCTCTCTCATATCTAGCCCATCTTTTCCTTCAGCATTCTGAAGTGGGATTGGCTTCTTTCATCTTCCATTTTAAAACTGGAAGCCAGAAACACCCAAAGTAATTCATTGCTTGAAGAGTTTTGAAAAAGACTGTCCCTCCAAGAATCCCAAAAGGGTCGTAAAGGGGACTGGTAAAGGCTGGAGATTTCTGACGTTCCCAACTCTGCCTCATTCCTCTGCAGGGCAGGGTCTTCATCTCTTCCAATAAGGATTATTCAATCAATTACTCAATAGCAATATACTCTGGGACAGGAACAGGTAAACTGTTACCCTAACCAAGAAATGGAAATAAGGCAACTTGATTATGACCTTGTTCTTGATGAAACCATGATGATGACTTTTTGTGATCATCACTTTCTCTTCTAGACCGTAGAAGATGCTACTTTTACCAACAGCATGAACATTCTATCACTCTTTCTTGTAAGTTAACAAACACACAAAAGTACTAATTGTGTAAAGAGAACCCTTGTAGGCAGTGGGAGAGACATAAAATTTTGTTAAGACGCAGAATGGGAGCATCACAGTTACAGAGATAAATGGGATCTCAGAAGCCATTGGACCCAACACCCTCTCCTTGCTGTCCATGGTCACTTGAAGGTCTTCATACCACCATCTCCATCCCAACATCACCTAGTAATCTCTGCTCTTTTGAGAATAACTCAACCTGTATTTTCTACCCACTGAAAATTCTGGTAGCTGTTGTTTACCACCCTCCAGGAAATTGCTCTTCTTTTTTCAGTGAGATCAGTTCCTGGCTCACAGTCTCACTTTGTTGACTCTTGCCTTCAAACTGGGGACTTCAATATAGATATTGTGATACTTCAAATACCCTAAGCTCCAACTCTTAAAACTTCTAATTTCCCAGGACTCCTCCTCCATCCCATCTCAACTAAACACAAAAATGACCATAAGTTTGATTTCATCATCACCCACAGATGCACCACTTCCATGTTCATGAACTGAAAATCCCTATATCTGATCACAATCTATTGTCATTTCACCTTTCTCCCAGTCTTGTACCCCCAAACTTGTTCATCTACACCATGACCTCCAACCCTTGACCCCTCAGTTCTCTCCAAGGCCATCCCCCTTGCATTGTCTTTACCCTTCTCCCTTCCCCATCCTGACCCCTTGTTGAATCAGTTCCACTATATGCTGTTCTCATCACTGAGTCCCTTTCCTCTATCCAATTTCTGATTGACCTATGAAGTTTCAGCTCTGGATCACTCTTTTTGGATCATCTGCTGCTGCCTTTGCTCCCACACATATGCTACTGATTGGAACCCTGTTGGCTGAGTCCACTACAAATTGATGTTACACAGTCTCAACTGGTTGCTTGGCAATTCATGTACTCACTCCTCTATCGTTGACTCAGTAGTCCTCTCTCCACAGCGGGTCTTCCACACTTCATCCGCCTTCAAACTTTCCATGGCTCCCTCTCCCCCAACCCTCTCAGCTAAGAGGCTTCCCTCATATTTTATAGAAAAAAATGAGGCCATTTGCCATGACCTCCTTCTTCTCCCCTATTCAGCTCAAATCTCCCAGATCCCACTGACACCATTGTATCACAACCCAAGGTCATCCTTCTTGCCAAAGCAGATCCCTCCACATACACGAATGATCCCATTACATCCTGTCTTCTCTCTCTGATCGCCTTTATCATCCTACTCTCACTTCTCTTCAGTCTCTCTTTGTTTACTGGATACTTGCCTATAATCTACAAACACACCCATGTCTCCCCATCCTCAAAAAACTCATTTGATACTTCCATTCCTTATGGAAAGATCTTAATGTTTCCTCTGCCTTTCTGACCAAACCTTTGAGAAGGTCATCTACAATAGGTGCCTCCACTTCCTTTTCTTTCACTTTCTTCTTAACTCTCTACAGTCTGGCTTCTGGTCTCATCAAGCAACAAAAATTGCCCTCTCCAAGGAAGCAACGATCTCTTCATGCCAAACCTAATGGCCTTTCCTCCCTTCTCATCCTTGATCTCTCCGCAACTTCCTACACTGGTGATCACTCTCTTCTAAATACTCTCTTCTCTCTAGGTTTTTGGGACACCAACGCTTTCCTGGTTCTCCTCCTACCCATCTGACCCCTCTTTCTCAGCCATTATTGCTTTCTGGATCTTTATCCAGGTCATGCCCACTAATCATAGGTGTTTCACAGAGTTCTGTCCCTGATCCTCTTCACCTTAAACTACTCTTTCATGTGGTGATCTCATCAGCTCCATGAAATCAATTATCATTTCTTTTTTCTTTGACATTTTCTTTAGTATTTTATTTTTCCCCAGTTACTTGTAAAAACAATTTTTAACATTTGTTTTTAAAACTTTGAGTTCAACATTTTCTCCCTCCTTTCCTCTCCATCCTCCCATTGAGAAGGCAAGCAGTTTGATATAGGTTATACATATGTAGTCAAACAAAACATATCTATGATAGTCATGTTGTGAATGAAAACACAGATAAAAAATAAATTCAAGAAAAAAAAGAAAGTAAAAAAAGTGTGCTTCAGTTTGTATTCATGCACCATCAGTTCTCTCTCTGGGAATGGATAGCATTTTCATTCTAAGTCCTTCAGAATTGCCCTGGATGATGGTTCAATTGTTATGTCTATGCAGGTGATTCTCAAACCTACTTATCAAGCCTTAACTTCTCTGCTGACCTCCAGGCTCACGCCTCCAACAGCCCCATTGGACATCTCTGACTTGATGTCCAAACTGTAGCTGTCCTTAAACTTGACAGACATCTTAAAGTCAACATACCCCAAATGAAACACAGTATCTTCCTCCTGACTCCAACTCTTCCCTCTTATGAATTTTCCCATTACTATTGAGAGTACCAGTCACCCAGCTTTGAAAACTAGCTGTCATCCTGACTTCTTACTCTCACCCTTTCCATAACCAATCAGTTGACAATGCTTATCAATTTTTCCATTGTAACATGTCTTGAATACATCATCTCTCAGATGAAGAAACTGAAGCAGACAGAGGTAAGTGACTTGCCCAAGGTCACACAGCCAGGAAGCGTTTGAGGCCACATTTGAGGTCCACTTTTCCTAGCTCCAAGTTCATTTTCCTAACCCACCTTCAAGTAGCTCTCAGTCTAGCAATATGTTGGGTCATACCCATCTGCTCTTTGATAAAATGGGGATGAAAATGTCCCATCCATTCATTGAGATAACACAATGACAAAAGCCCTGAATTTGTAAAGAAAACACATGTTCTAGTTCTGATGGTGATGTTGACTGGCTCTTTGATTCTGAGTAAGTCTTGGCTCATAGTAGGTGCTTAATACATGCTTGTTGATTTGATTTGACTTCTCTCTGAGTCTGTTTCTTCATCAATAAAAATGGGGCAAATAGTCTTACCCTAACCCCCTCCTAGAATGGATGGGAGGATCAAATGAGGGAAAGGATAGAAAATGTCCTGTCATCTTTAAAGGGCAGTAGAAATGGGAATCCTTATTCTTAATTATTCTTGCCTGGGGAATTCTGTTTGCTCAGGCACCTGAATATAGGAGGAAGTGGAGGCTGGTAGGTGGACAATGCTATCCTGACCTGGTTGTCTTGCTGGGGAGCTGGCTGCTGGGGGCTCAGTATCACTTCTGCCCTCCTCTCTGGTCTACACCTTCCATCAACACATTGGTGTAATGCAGGGGTGTCAAACTCAGAGAGAAATGGGAAGCCACTAAATCATACATAAGGATCCTGGCATACCTCATATTGACTTAGAAAACCACCTATTAACACTATCTCAGTTGTGTTTAAACATTGGAATCAGCAAAAGCTTTGAAGTAAACTAAGTTACAGGCCCAAAGTGGTGAAAGTTGGTCAACTCTCTAGAGCAAAAACGTGCTTCCTTCCCCCTTCTCCCACCCTGCCTCCAGTCCCTTGCTTTGCCTGGGAACCTGGTTGTAAAAGTTAATCATTGGATCATAGATTGTTAGAACAGCATTACTTTTCTTGGTTCCTTTGTTGACTCACCTAATAGCACCAGGAAGGACTTTAGAAGGCATGAATCTATAGAGAAGATAACTAAGGCTCATATCTGTATGCATCTGAAATAGTCATGCTAATAAAACAGAAAAAGACAATTGTTGGTGGGGCTGTGGTAGGACAGGCACACTAATGCCCTATTAGTAGTGCTGTGAAGTGGCCAAAGGCTCTGGAAAGCAATTTCATTCAATACCCCCAAAGTTACAAAATTATATCATCCCCAGACATGTGTCTCAAGGAGATCAGAGAAAAAGGAGGGGATCCCTAGGTACAAAGGTAATAGTAGCACTTTTTGTTATAAGTCAATTGGCCAATTAAGCTTTTATTAAGTACCTACTTTGCTTGGGCATAAAGGATACAAATACTGTGACTGAAACTCTCAGTAGAAGCATGTATTCTAAAAGGGGAGAGATCAAGGATAGGCATAGGTCTATGCAGAAGAATTATAAGAGAATAAATTAATTCAAAGGCAATTTGGGAGGAAAAACAGTAGCACTTGAAGGAATCAGTAAAGGCTTCATGTAAAAGTGGTTCTTGATCACCTCTCTTGAAGGGAGTGATTCCATGAAACTAAGGAGAACCCATCAGTTGGAGAATGGTTAAATAAATTATGATATTTAGATGAAATGGAATATTATTGTGTCATAAGAAATAATGAAAGTGATGGTCAAGAAAACCTGAGTACACAGTCAAGTCAGTCAACAAGCATTTATTAAGCACCTACTGTGTGCCAGGCAAAGAAAGGTAAGAACATGGTCCCTGCCCTCAAGGAACTCCCAATCTAAGGATGCAGAGTAAATGGAAGGACAGCATTCACAGCTGCCTCATTCCACCCCTTGGCTATTTGTACCCTGAGCTAAGAGCTTAGAATGATTAGTTTCCCTCAAGAGTCCAAGGTTCAAATCATAGGTCCTCTTTTTCGGGTAGCCTTTCCTGATATCATGCCAGATGTGAGCATGCTCTCATTTCTTAAATTATCTTAAATTAAATACATTTACATGTTGTGTCCTCTCCTTCTCTCGTATATCAACACTCCTGGATGAAACCCAGTGATAGCCTGAAGGCTGGGCTGATCCAAGTGGGTAAACAGGGATTGACTGTGCTTTGGGGGGAGGGTTGAGGGTTGTTTTTATTGGACCAGAGACTCTGCTGCATGGACTTCTCAGATTTCTCCTAGGTTCCTTGATCATCCTCCAGTTTGGTCCCATGGTTTAATGATAACTTCCTTCACTTTGCAGAGCAGATCTTAATAGTCCATGATGAGCATGTCAGCCTTCTTTGATTACAGAATGTTGTAGGCTGAACATTTCTTGGAGTATGGTGATGCCCACCCTAACCTAGAGGGTACACTTCCCCGTTTTGAATGGTTCCATTCTAGATATCCATCATTTCAAATCAACTAATATTTAATAATAAATTGATGGTATCAATAATTACATTGAAATAAAAATTGTCATTTATTATTTCTATTTATTTCTTTTAAATTGTGTTAATAGTAAAATAATTATAGAATCATTGCTTTAAGTACTATGAACATAATCATTTAAGCTAATATTTACATAGTGCTCTAAGGTTTACAAAAGGAATGATGTGTACCCTGAGAATAAGGAGCTATTATTAACCTCATTTTACAGATGAGCAAAGTTGAAGTTAAGTGACTTGCCTAGGGTCACACAGCTAGTAAATATCTAAGGCAGAATTTGCACTCCAGAAGGAGTCAATTCCCTTTCAACTTAAAAAAAAAATGATCCTAAGTCAAATCTGTGAAGAGGCTAGAAATTGTAGATGGTTTTGAGGAAATTCAATTGTTTTGTGGCCCTCTGTTGGTGTGTAACTTTCGTGGTGACCTTTTGGTGAATACTTATCATCGCTATGCAATACAAGATGATATCCAGGATATGTTTCTTGTCTTTGGATATATGATAAAGCCAACTCCTCCAACTGCTTTGATCCCCTCTCCAAGGAGGACTGGTGAGCCATCTTTTGCCTGAGTGACAAATCCTTTATTTCTTTGTAGCAAGAATATCAACTGATAAGATTCTTTTCCTCCAGCAATATATCCACCCATTAATCACCAGACAAGGCTCTCACATTCACCTTCAAGAGCTCTCTGGGAAGAGGGAAGGGGTCGGATATAGTGGGACATATGGGCCACGCACAGATTACTTTGTAGATGGTCTGATTCTTAATACTCTGCCCCTTTCCCTGATACTGCCTCCATGCCTGTCGCATAGGGTAGGAGACATTTCATTGTGGGAAGGGAAGTCAGAAACCATGTGGACTGTTTGGGGGCATCCCCAGAGATCATGGGAGGATGATCAGCACATGAGGAAGAAGATTTTAAGCAATTTCAGATCAACACCAGAGTCCTAAATCTCCTAGGGAGACTCTGAAATTGTTCATCTGGGATTTGGGGTAATTTTTCAAATTGTCCTCACATTTCAGGGAGTTATATGCACCTGCATTTGCAATGATTTTAGTGATCATGGAATATTAGAGCTGGGAAAGAACACAGAATATAAGGTCTGGGAGGGATCTTGGTTGAGGTGTCAAACTCAAGGCCCAGCGGCCAGAAGTGGCCGGCAAAGCAGCCCTGGTTGACCCATATCAGACTAAAATGTAATTGGGAAATAGCAAAATAAACATCTTGTTGTTTAGATGTTTCTGACTCTTCATGACCACATTTGGGGTTTTTGTGGCAGAAATACTAGAGTGGTTTGCCATTTCCTTCTCCAGCTCATTTTACAGATGAGAAAACTGAGGCAATCAGGGTGAAGTGACTTGCCCAGGGTCATACAGCTAAGTAAGTGTCTGAGGTCAAATTTGAACTCATCTTCTAGACTTGCTCTATCCACTTTTCCATGTAGCTGCCCCTATAATACTACATAAGTAATGGTAATTTGTTTTTTTTCTAAGTCAATAGGCCACTTACAGGGATAGAACACACACTATCAAAGCTGGAAGGTACTTAAGAAATCATTTGTAGGGGGTGGAACCAACATGGTGGAGTAACAGCATGGACTTTCTAGAGCGCTCCTCCCAAGCCCAGACAAATACCTGTAGAAAATGACTCTAAACAAATTCCGGAGCTGCAGAACCCACAGAATGATGGAGTGAAGCAAATTTCCAGTCCAAGACACCCCAGTAAGTTGCAAGGAGTGTCTATCTGCTTTGCCACGTTGGGGGCAGAGCATAGGCAGCATGGGCCGCATCAGCACAAATGGGACCTGATTAGACCTGGGAGGGGGGAGAGACTGAATCTTGGGAACCTGTGGCAGTTTCCAGACTTCATGACCCCAAAAGGCTGAGGACATATTGAAAGGTCAGCGGAGAAAACCTGTGGGACAGTGTGACAGAGTAGAGTGGTCAGACCCCAGCCCCAGAGTTTGGAGAGGGTGGAGGAGCCCATGGCAGCCACAGCAGCAGCAGGGGCAGCAGCTACGACTGTTTCTGGAGCCCCAGGCCCACAGATTTTGGGAGGATTGAATGGCTGACAGTACCCCCTCCATCTTATTGGAAGCAGAGAACTACCTGGACAAAGAGTTCAAAAGTCAAGTAAATGGCTGGGGAAATGAGCAAAAACTGGAAAAAGAATCAGACTACAGAATCTTACTTTGGTGACAAGGAAGATCAAAATATGCAAACACAAGGCAACAAAGTAAAGCTTCTACATCCAAAGCCTCCAAGAAAAATATGAATTGGTCTCAGACCATGGAAGAGCTCAAAAAGGATTTTGAAAATCAAGTAAGAAAAGGGCTGGGGGAGGCGGAGCCAAGATGGTGGAGTACTTCTACTGCCATAGCCCATAAAACTCTTGAAAAAAATGACTCCAAACAAATTCTGGCGCAGTAGAAGTTACAAAATGACAGAATGAATTTTCATGATAATACTAATGTTTTAATTTTGAATATGGTAAATGCAGAAAAATATAAGCCACAGGAACATGGGGGGTCCTCAATAATTGCTAAGCTTATAAGGGGGTTTCACATGGCTAACAACAAACTGGTGTTCCACATGACTAAGCAGAACTGTCTGCATGACAGTCTGTGTAATGGGGATTGTATTTCATGTTTTCTCAATGGGTGGGGGAAGGCAGAGGAGGGAAGGAGAAAATGTAGAACTGAAAATTAAGAGAAAATAGAAACATTTAAAAAATAAAACTGCCCAACACTAATGCAGTCACATATTTGGCAAAGTATCATGGTAGCCATGGCATAGGAAGGTCCCTGAGCTGAAGGCTGTCAGACCATAGACATGCCTGCTGACACAGGTGATGGGGAGTTGGGGGTCAGCGTGTCTGAGGCATATGGGAGGAAAGAGACAACCAGGGGAGGCTTCCAGCAGAGGAGGCACCAAGGGCGACCTTCAAAAGAGGATTCTAGAAAGCAGCAGTGATGGACAGTCTGCATAGACAAGGAGGTGGGTGAAGACTGGCTGAATGATTCGTCCAGCCAAGCTGGGAGTGAAGTAAGGCTGGATGGGAGCGGGGGTCAGAGCCACACTGAGGAGCATTAGGGAGCCATGACAGATCTGAGGAGGATGGGAGGTCAGCCATGAGTTAGAAAGGTAACTCGGGCGGCTGTGCAGAGGGTGATCTGGAGAGGGAAACCAGGCGGGTGGGAGGAGCCTGGCATGAGTTCAAGCAAACAGTGGGGAGGGTCTGCACTGGGGACGCTGCCCACTGTGGAGAGGACATCAAACCACCTTGGTCACGGATGGATGCCCCAACATGGTCAGCTTGGTCACTCGCTTGAGGCTGGTCCTGGTTTGTTCCTGTCCTTTCTTGCCAGAGTCCCAGGCTCCCTCTCTCAGAGCTCCAAAGTTGGATGGAAACTTGCTTGTTTCCCTGGCCCAACTGGTATGCCAGCACCTGCCTTGGCAAATGAAGACTGACCACAGGCAGGCTGGCTCCTGGGGCCTGGCTGGAGAGTTTGCTTTGTGGGCACCCATCTCAAATGAGAACTGAGAGATAAAGGACTGGACTGGGGAGTGAGGAGGGGCACCCCAAGTGAGGCTGAGGAGCAAAAGGGTCAGAGATGGGGAGAGCTGTGGAGAATGGGGACAAAGGCATCTTCTGGGGGAACGGAGGTGAGCATACACAAGCCTGAGGCAGGAGACGATACATGTTACATTTATTGGGAGAGAGACAGGTGGAGGTGCCAGAAATTCTAGGCTTCTGGGAGCCAGCTATTGCTCCCAATGTCCAGTCTCCACTTGGGTCCTCTGTGCCAGGCGAGCCCCGCAGACCTTCTCTGTGGGACTTGGGAGAACATTCTTCTTCCCTCACTAGGAATGGGCCCAAGCCTCAGGGAGGGAGAGCCTGATGATGGTCCCCAGGTGGACGTACTCCTTCATGGAGCTGCCCTCTTCAGCTCTAAGACACTGGGAGGGCCCCTTGCTCCCCGTGGTCCATATTCCAGAGACGGTAAAACTCAGCAAAGTCTACATACGGTTCCACCCGACCATCCTCATCAGGCTGGAGGGAGTGGGAGGGGCGGGAGCGGAAGAGACCCCCATCAGAACTGGAGCTGCTGCTCTGGGTGTGTGTGTTGGTGGACTGGAGGGTCACAGTTGGGCTTTGGCTGCAACAGACAACAGGGAGAGGAGATGAGTTGTCTCCCCAACTTGGGCCTTCTGTACCACTGAGGACCAAGGCTCCAGGCAGGGATGAAATGACCTAATGCTTTCCCAGACTCCTCTGGAAAGGAATCCCAAGCATTCTGTAGCCTCCCGCAGGAAGGGAAGGAGGACAGAACTGCTGGCCTCTCCTAGAGAAGCTGGGTCTCCTTGCCCATCTAAATGCTTTTCCCACCACATTCTACCTCCTTAGATGGCAGACTAGGCCTCTCACAATCCCAGGACCACCCTAGAGACCACCCAGTCAGAGGGGATTGGGAGGAAAGGGAGTACAAATGCCCTGGAGATTGCCCTCTACAGACAGGCCCCAAGAGAGCCCTGAGCAACCCCTCTGGGTGTGGAGGTAAACAAGGCAAGAGCCCTGAGGACCCAGAAGAAAAAAAGGAGGGAAACTTGACCACACCCTGCCCAGATGTCCTTGTCAATGATGGCATTCCACTGGGAGTGAGCTGGCAGAGTCCACAGTCCCCTGAGTGGGCTGGGGGGGCCGCATCTTTATTATTCTGCAAAGGACTGGAATGTGGAGAGCAGGCCTGCTAGCCGGCCTGGCCTGAGCAGATAAATATGCATTCCAGGCTGCGCAGGAGGCCTGGCTCAAAGAAACCTGTCTGACTGGTCTGCCATTGTGAGGGGCCTCTTCCTCACACTCGACCCCTGCCCCTGCCCCTGCCCCAGCCCATAGACCAACTCCGTGACTATTTATCCAAGGCCAGAGCTGTCACTGCCATGTCAGGAGGCCCCAGACTCCAGAGCAGCAGATGAGCCAGCAGGCTCTGAATCAAGCCCAGGCCGCTGCCCACAAGCACAGTCCCTCTCTCATGGACCACAGGCAAAAAACAGTCATGGAAAACTAGGAAAAAACACTGTCTAAGGCCGTGCTGCACATCTTGAGCCCAGGCCAAGCCTTCACTCCATTCCCAAATGCTTTGCTTGCCTGTGGGGGTCTAGCCCTGAGAGGAGGGGGTGCAGCTCAGAGCTGCCGCCAGGGAGAGGAGGTGGCTGCCTCTGAGGGAGGGATGGGCCTGGTTACAGGCAGGCACTTACTTCGTTAGGGTGGGAGTCACCTCATCCAGGGTGGAAGCGCTGTGAGCACCATTGACCATCTGTCCCTGGGAGGGCATAACTAGGGACAGCGTCACACTGGTCTTGCTGGTGCTCTGAGCACTGGAGTAAGGCACTGAGACGGGATACACACGTCCTCCTGTAACAAAGACACCCAGAGACTGAGGCCAGGCCTCTGGGCAGGGCTCTTTCTATCTAGCCCCTCCCTCTGTCTGTCGGCAGTTTCATTTCCACGGCTCATGCATCTACTACAGGCCCTCTGTCCAGCCCTTACCTGGGCAGGGATGTCCTGAAAAGTGACCACCCAGAGGACACCAGTGGGGAACTCCCCTTCATCCCATCTACATCTGACCCACTCCAGTGGTCCTCCTGTCACCAGGAGCAGCCACAGAGATGGCTACATTGAAAAGGATAGGGCAGGTGGCTGAAGTCCCAGCCACCAAGAGCCCCACATGCCCCCAGTCCTGGGGGCCTCAGGCATCAGGGCCCTCTCTCCCAGCAGAGCAGCTTTGCCCAGTGCTTCTAGAGTGCTTCACACCCACTACTGTGTTGGACCTGCCAAGAACACAAGCTGAGGAGGGGGAGGCCCAGAGCAGAGGCCCAGCTGTCATGATCCACTCAACAAAATCAGGATGTTCCCAGAGCTGCTTTTCAAGAGGCTCCTCCCTGGCTCAAGCATCTTCTGATTCTCACAGTGACCTTACACAGCGCATGGGTAAACTAATGGTGTCCCCACTTTACTGGCCAAAACACCAAAAGCCAGGAAGGTCCCCCTGGGGTTGGCCCTGACCTCTCCCACCACATGCATGCAGACAACTGCTGGGCTGTCATAAAAACAGGCAAAAATGCAAGGAATTCACCAGGCTGGCAACATGCTCCAAGAGGCCTCCCACCCTGAATGAGGTGCGGAACACCCGCCTGCCAAGCTGGAGAAGGAACAATGGATAGATGCGGGTGGAGAAGACAAGCAGGTCACATGCAGAGAGGGAGGGGGGGGGACAGACTGTGCCCTCAGCACAGCAGCAGGGACGGTAGGGGCCGTGACCTGGGAAGAAAGGACCACTCTGAGGAGACGCAAGGACAAAAGCAGGTGAGGGTCCAGAAGGTTCTAGAAGGGATGGGCTAGGGGAGGCAGGAGGACAGGCCTGCTGGGGGCCCCAAAGAGGACTCAGGGGGTTACCTCCCAAGCACCCCCAGGGATGCCCAAAGGCCCACTTAGAGGCGTGTCAGTGACCTTATTTGTGAGATGGGCTAGGAGCTGCCCCACCCTCCTCTGAGCTGAGGAGCCTTGCCTTGGAGAGGTCAATATGGTCTCCAGGAATCTGACTCAGACACTTACTGGTCTCCAGTGTGGTCACACACACACACATATATACACTTGCATACATGAACACAAAACCACACATGCACACGATCCACACATACTTATACAAGCACACATGAATACATGCCCATACTTGCATGCACATATCCATACATGTACATACATACACACATTCATCTACATGTATATTCCCACACCGCCTGTGAAGCCTGTGGCCAGCTAGCACAGAGTCCAGAGTGCCCCAGTCACACAGGACAGATGGCCTGATGCAACCCCCCCAGCCCTTGCTCCAGCTGGATCTGCAGCTCCTCTCACAACATCCAGGGTCACTTTGAAAAGTCCATTCTCAGCAGCAGCGCTGATACACAAGAGTGACTGACAGCTCCTACCGCAGTGCTACCTACCCCCACCCTAGTTTCAAAGCCTCAGAATGGGAGTCTGAGAAGTGCCTCTGGATTGACTGCCAGCCTGGAATACTCTGTGCATCAAAAACTCAACTGATGATGGTTCCCAAAACAACATCACCACTCCTAGGCTTCACAGAGCAGTGGAGGAGCTTGGACCCTGGGCTCAGGAGACCTGAGGAGGCCAGGACTGGAGCTGAGGAAGAGCGCCAGGGAAGCCTGACCGCAGAGGGGAGGGGACCTCTCATGGTCATGGGACATGGGCCTCTGCTAGGCACCAGCAGGCGTACCTTGGGCTGGGGTCAGGGTAGGCTGGCTCATCTCGCCCAGTGAGTACCCAAAGTTCCTCACCAGCAGCGTCATGTCCTCATGTCGGGGGCAGAACGTTGAACGTTCCCCACCACTGGCAAAGGTGTCCCCATGGATACGTTTCACCCGGTCCACCACGGCCTGGGCCACCGCGTCCAGAGATGTCTGCTTGGCAAACTCTGTGTCAATCATTGCGGCAATCTCCTAGAAAGAAGCACAAGGGACGGGGAGACCCAGCAAAAGCAAAGCAATAAGTAGATGCTACCTCCTGCCACTGGGGAGAAGAGCCCCCATGACAGGCTGGCCAGCTGTGGGACAGGGTCACCCTCAGCTCTACTGAAC
The DNA here is from genome assembly GCA_023548195.1 of Bettongia penicillata ogilbyi. Classification (NCBI taxonomy): domain Eukaryota; kingdom Metazoa; phylum Chordata; class Mammalia; order Diprotodontia; family Potoroidae; genus Bettongia; species Bettongia penicillata. The sequence goes on along the minus strand of JAJHZJ010000150.1, from coordinate 5,565,007 downwards.
ACCCTCAAAGGTGGCCCTGCAATGGGGCACTAAGACTGGGACCAGGACTCTGACTCAGACACTTAACTGGGCAGTTCTCCTCTGTAAAATGGGAATAAAAGAAGCAGCTACCTCCAGGGTTCTAGTGAGGACTGAATGAAATTATAATTAGAAAGCATGAAGCATGTGCCTGGTTCTTAGCTACAATCACAGTCGTTATCACCTCCACCATCATTATCATCCTTGTAACTTGTGTGGAGAAGCTCTGGGAGCACAATGCCCAGCCCTTCCCTCACACTTATGCCCCTGCTATGAGGGCACCATGATGGGGGGTGGGGCAGCCCCCACCCCTGGCCTCACTGTCTCATTCATAAAATGGGGGTGCTCTTATAATGAGGAGGGGCCCTGAGGCTCCTGTGACCCTTATAAAGGGTCCCAGGGCTCAGCTAACACCTGCCCTGCCCCACCCCAAGTCCACTGTAATAATCGAGATAAGAAATGCACTTCAGAGACTGACTGTTATTGTTCTGCAGGAATGATTATGTATTTGCCTTTTATAACTGGGAAAACAACAGACACACACACACAAACACACAAGCACACAAGCATATGTATGCTTACACATGCATACACACATGCACACACATGTGCACACATGCACTCACACAGGCGCACACATGTGCATATACACTCACATGCACACGCACATACACACACAAGCACGCACACACACAGGCACACTCTACCTGCTTAAAGACACATGGAATTAGGTAAAGAACCTCAGTGAACTGATCACTCAATGCTCACCCTCAAGGGAAGCATGACAGAGGCCTATCGGAGAGAGCCAGGGAGTCAGGGGTCCTGCCTGGGTCCCCTCCTCTCTGAGTGCCCCAGGCGACTCTGTAGGACTCTGGGTCTGGCTGGGGGGAGACTCCCAAAGCCTTTGCTACTGGCTCCCCTTCAGGCACGGGTGGGTAGTGAGTCCCTTACAAGAGACTCCACAAAGTAGGAAGCATGAAGAGTACTAGCCTCTTCTAGAAATGAGGTCAAGGCTGGGGGCAGTGACGGCCTGCATGGCAGCCCAGCCTCTTGGCATTTGTGTCTCTTGCCTTCTTGCTTGCTGACAGTATGCAGGGGCAGAGGTGGAGCCTCAAATGCCTGCGGTTTCTCTCCTTGATCCCAACGTCCCCACTTCAGGCCTAGGAAGAGCTTGTTACTTGGTCTCCCTCCTCCCCCTACTTGTTCCCAGAGCTGTGGGTTTCCTTTTCTTGTCTTGTGTGTGTAAGACCAGTCTGGGGCTGGGAGCTGGCCACACAGAACATGTATGACCCTGAGGAACCAACCCTGGCTAGGTACCTTTTCTAACCACGACTCCCACTGCTCTCTGCTGGCCACCAGGGGACCAAGCAGCTCAGCCAAGTCAGCCTACTGTCACTTGGGTGAGAGTGGTCAAAGGTCACTGCAGCACTGGCCTGGCACCACCCTGAAGTAGCTCTGCCAGGCATCAGACTGGACACCCCCCACCAATGTTGCCTGGGGTTCCAATCAGGGGAAGGCTCACCTGATTGGCCTGCCCTGGCCCATGGGCTGCCTCCAGAGCTTTGTAAAGCCCCTCTGACATCAGCACAAGGAAGCCAGTCACACCTTCAAGAGACTGTCCTCCATGGATTTCTGGCTCTGCAATGATTGGCTTCGACTTGGCAGCACTGTCAGGGGAAAGTCAGGGGAACGCTTAATTCTGAGAAGTTGTTTCATGGGCTTTCACACCAGTCATATCCAAACAAAAACAAAGGAAGGAAGCAGGAGATGAAGCTGCTCAGGGCAGTGATACAAGTCAGAGGATTCAGGAGGCCAGAGGCTGAGTCCTGGACCTGGTAGAGCCACTCTGGAGGGCCCCTGGTCCTACCCGCATACCTCGTTTCTACCCCAGGGCGTCAGCGCTCACTGTTCCAAGGCACAACTTCTCACCTGAGCAGTTCGATGTCACTGTAGCCATATTTGACCTTGTAATCTCCGATACGGCGGGTACTCTCCTGGCCACCAATGGTTCCTACTTGCTTGATTTTCCCTGCATCCAAACCTGCCAGGGATGAAAAAAAATTCCCATCAATTGCCCTGATCCTAAAGTTCTCCATGGGGCCTCTGAGGGGTTCCAGAGACCCTTTCTCACAGTGTCAGAGTGAGGTCAGAACTATTTTCATAACAATACTAAGATGTTTTAGTTTCTAACACAGTAAATACAGATAGATATAATCCCTATAAATAAAAACTCTTTGGGGTCCTCAATGATTTTTTAGAGTGTAACAAGGTCCTGAAACCAAAAGGTTTAGCAACAGACATTCTAATCACTCCTAAGAAAGATCAGAAAAGTAGACCTGAGATAAAGATGAAGTGATGAGAAATGGAGCATGATGCCCCTGAGGAGACTGCCATGGGGAAGGGCAGAGCCCCAGCTGTGCAGGTCCCCAAAGGACAGGGGCTCCAACTATCATTCCTAAGGCAGCTCCCACTTAGAGCATCCCAAGTGAGGAGGAACATCGGCAGCACCGGTCATACAAAACCATCTTCCCCCTGTGCTCGACCGGACTCTCCACAGCAAGGGTGAGAGGGAGGGCAGAGGGCACATACCCAGCTGGGACAGGCGAAAGAGCTCATCCTCATTTTCAGTGGTGTGGTCAGCGTTCAGCTGGGTCACCTGTAACCCATCTCCGGTGGCCTTGCAGAGCAGGGCACGGTTTGTACCTGGAACCAAAAGAATCAGTCAACAGCCAGCTCTGGGAAGGAGAGGGGAGGATCCAAAAGGAGAACAATTAAACAGAAAGGATGGAGAGAGAAAGAGAAGAGTGGAGAGAGAGGGCAGGCATCTAATACACAGCTGCTGTGTGAAAAGAGAAAAAAAAAACAGGCAAACATTGTTCAGGCCACTCAGAAGGAGACTCTCAAAATCCACCCCAGGAGAGAAGACCTATCACCCAAATCTAACCTTCTACCACTTTCTTTAAGTATAAAAGTTATACTGCTGTCTTTCATTTTTGTTAGTCACACCTTAATGTGCCCTTCCCCTTCTTCTGTGTTGGCCAACACGGCGCTCCCAGCCCCCAGCTCTCCCACCAAAGGAGCTCCCCGCTCCACTTCCCAGAAAGTCAGAGTGACTGCGACCAGCCCATTCTGGGACAAGCCCAGCTCCCCCAGGGCGCACTCCCGAGCGGCCTCAGTAGAGCTATCGGCCTGGCCTGGTTCCTCAGAACTGCCTGGTTTATGTTCTCGCTCCCCCCACCCCACCAGCTGGAGACTCACCAACGTTAGCAATGTAAAGTTTGTTGTTGAGAATGACTGCCACCACGGCCATCGCGCCCCCAGAAATCTCTCTCTCCAAAACCTTCAGCCTCTCCAGGACCTTCTGGTACTGAGACGGCAGCTGGTGGTGAGGGACGCCCTGAAACACAGGCAGCCCAGGAAGCCCAAGCTATCCCAGCAGCTCTTCAGAACTGCTGAGGAGAGACTTCACGGGGGCGGGGAGGACAGAGGGGATGAGAAGTTGGGCCTGAGGTCATCTTTGCAGCACAAATTGGATTCCACCCCGACAGGCAATTCCTGGCTGCCCTGGGCAGGATCCCTGGCTGCAGACCCAAATCCTTTCAAGGGTCACTAAGAGAGACCATGTGGGAGACAGGAAAGGATGAGGGGTCTGAATCCCAGCTGTGCTCTGCAACACCTTTGTGAACTCAAGAGAGGTTCTTTGCCTCTCTGGGCCTCAGTTTCTCCCTCTGTAAGAAGAGATAGCTGAGCTAGACAATCTCTAAGGTTTCCTATGATGCTAAAAGCCAAGCCAGTCTGTCTCCCCTTGCAGGCTCACCTAGCTAGGCCAGTGACCTGATGGGAAACAGTGGAATAGTTTGGGACAAACAGGTCCTGGGGACCAAGGGAGATAGAACTCCTTGGTTCAGTCAGGACCCCAGGCTCATCCTCACTGGGGAGGTGAGGTTTGGGGTAGGACAGGACAAGCTGTTACCTCTGGCAGCTGAGACTGGAGGCTTGCCTTCTCTGCCAAACCATCATCAATGGACTCCAGGAAGCTCCTTTCCACAACATCAAAAGCCTGGTGGGCAAAGGACAGGAAGATGAGTCAAAGCCAACACTGGTCCTGCTCCTGAAGCACTCACTAATCTAATTTCCCAAATTTTTTCATTAGAGAATAGCCCAGGTATTCTAAGGATGGCTCTTATCCATAAGGAACCTAAGTCCAGTCCAGGTCATTCAGCCACAGGCCTAGAAAGTCACAATCCTAAAAACAAAGGGTGTGCCCATCCCCCTGGATGCTAGGGTTCATCTGGAGCCAGGAAGGGGCCATCTCAGCCCAACAACCAGGGGCACTGGCTTCCACAAGCTGGTGCTGCTCAGGGCTGTGTCTTATATAGATCAGGGGCTCAGTACATGTGAAGGAAGAGGTCATCTGGAATGAGGTCATGCCCCACCTCAGGCTCTCCCCTTCTCCAATCTCACATCTATCCTTATAAACAGAGTATGGTACAGGAGAGGACGCTGCTGCCTACCACCTCCACAGTCTACCAGCTGGGTGACTCTGGCCAAATCTGGGCTTCTGTTTCCTCCCCAAGAAGAGGGGCATCAAGGCACTTGCATCTCCAACCTCGCGGGGTGGTTGTTGTGGGCAAAGTGCTACAAGCTCAGGGTCAGATGTCCTATCTGTGACCAGGAGAAGACCACAAGGATCTCCGGCTAAGGGGGTGGAGCCCAGGCCATACGAGAATTCCTTAAAAGAACTGGGCATGCTGGGCCTGGAGTGAGCAGACTTATGAGGATGAAAGCATGACACATGTTCACGTGCCTAATGCACTGGTGTGTGGAAGAGGGAGACACTTGTTCTTCTTGGCTCCAGAGGGACAGGCAAAGAGGGGAGCATGGGGCGGGAGGCATGTCAGGAAGCATGGGGCGGGAGGCATGTTGAGAAGGCACTTTTTGGACCAACATGAGGAAAAACTCTAGCGATGAAAACTTCCACAGTAGAAAGGATGGCTAGATCAAGTAGTGAGCTCTCCATTACCACTGATCTTCAGATGGAGGATGCACACACAAAGGCGTCAGTCCACAAGTGCTAAGGAGGCACCCCTCTTCTTCTCAGCTTACTAGTATCCACTGACTCAGTGCAGGGATGTCTACTCTACCCTCCCTCAAAATCTATTTTGTGAGCATGTTGCTATTTTCACCTCGTCTCCCCTGTTAGATGGGGAGCTGCTTGAGGGCAGGGATAGTTTTGGCCTTTCTTTGTATCTCCAGCCCTTGGCCCCGAGTCTGGAGTGTGGTAGGCATTTCACCAGTGCTTACTGACTGTTGATAGACTGACCTGAGTACACTAATTCATACAAGTCTTCTCAGGTTTCCCTGAACAGACCTCCTTCATTATTTCTTAAGGCATACTAAGATTTCATTCCATCCACATGCAATTCTGTGTTCAATTATTCCCTGACAGATGCACTTCCCCGCCCCAGCCTGGAGCTTCCCAGAAGGGCTCTCTTCTAGGAGAAAGGGGACCAATCCTTCTAGAGGATGCCCATCTTGAAGCCCTCTGCCACAAGGGTGCTTGGAGGAAGCAGCCACTGGATTCGAAGAGTTTGAAGAGGAGAGAGAGCTGGGATGTTGCAGGGTGTCTGCTGATGAGGATGGGACAGGACAAGACCAACGGTCCATGGAGAGGGGACACTTCCACACCTGAGAGGCAAGGTAGGGGAGATGGTAGAGTGTTTGGAGAAGAGGAAGCTTGCGCAGGGGAGCAGAAGGGTTCCTTCCAACACTGGCAGGGAGTCTACAACAACAAAGGGCCAGGGAAACCTTTACTGCCATGAGCAAGTGGTTTGCTCTTTCAGCCCCATCTTCAGGGCTCCCTGGCTATCCCCTGAGGAAGCGGGTCTCCCCTCTCCCTCCGCAGGAGCACAGCAGGCCATTACCTGGAGCAGCACCCGCCTCACATCAGCCTCGCCATGGTCAGCATTCAGCTGGCCCAGCAGCAGCTCCGCAGACAGCCTCTGGCCCACAAAGCTGGCCACTCGGTCGCCATCATAGCCGTTGAAGACCCCATAAAGGAAGCAGTTATTCTCACTCCTATTGGAAAGGAAGGAAAGGTTCAGACTCCACCCAGGGGGAGGGGAATTGGTGCAGTTGAGGGGGGAGGGGGGAGAGAGCAGCCATGGAGGAGCTTGCCAGCTCGATGGTGTCAGCCATCATCCAGGCATGGAGAAGAGAACAGACTTAAAACCAGAAGCCCTAGAGATGCAGCTGGCTCCACTACTTATTAGCTATCTAATCGTGGCTAATTCCTTCCCTCTCCTTGCACCTCAATTTTCTTCTCTGTAAAATGAGGGGATTCTATTCCATGCCCATGAAGGTCCCTTGGAAATGCACATCCTATGACCCTGTGCTCCTCCTCCCTGTTCCTGTCTTTATGATCTATCCCCCTGGGTAGGTTCAGAGGTACCCTTATGCAATGACAGCATGCTTTAGGGGGGGCAGCTACACCAGGCCATGTCTCTAAGCCCACAGGGCAGTGACTCACCATGTTGGGGTCCTATGGATGCCCCATGGCAGTCACTGGGGCACTCACAGGGAACTATGAGACTGGGCCACTCTTCTGGGAGCCTCCCTCCCAGTGCAGGGCAGCAGCCCCGAGCTCTCACCTAAACTTGAGCCAGTTATCCTCCAGTGGATGGCTCTCACTGCCTTTGCCATCTGCAGAGTAGGTACGATTTGGAGCAGAGCCAACTCCAGAGAGCTGGCAGAGAGGCAGGTCATCGGTCCAACTTGGCTGCTGCTCCTGGGGAAAGATGAGAAAAATAGGAGCTCCAGCCCCTCTTCGTTCCAGGACCCAGCCTGGACTTGCTCTTCCCCAAACAAAGCCAGCAGATGGAGCACAGTCTTCCCCCACTGCTCCTTCTTCCATCTCCAAAATAATGACTGATGAGCAGATGAACACAGAAGGACCTGACATACTCTTTTAATGACATCTTTGCTCTTTACCACACCTTACACTTGGTAAAGACTACAAACATGCTCACAGGAAGGTCTCTGTACAAATACTGGCCAGGGTTTTGTGGAGTTGGGATTTAAAGGAAGCCAGAGAGGTTGGCAGTCAGAGCAGAGGAGAGAGGGCGTCCCTGGCAAGGAGGACAGCCACAGAGGAAGCCAGAAGCCAAGAGATGAAGGATCTTGTCACCCAGGACACCAGTGTCCCTGGATCAAAGAGCATGTGTTGGGAGTAAGGTGTAAGGACACTGCAGCGGTTGGAGAAGAGGGGAGGAGAGAGATTATGAAGGGCTAGAATGCCAAGCAGCATTTTGTATTTGATCCAGGTTATAGGAAGCCACTGAAATTTATATGTGTCAGGGGTGGGGGGGAGCGGGGGCAGAGTGATGATCAGACCTGCACTTTAGGAAAATCTCTTTCGTGCCTGAGCAGAGGATGGACTGGAGTGGGGATACTTGAAGCAGGCAGAACCTGCCTCCCCCAATTATAATCATCCAGGTGTGATGCGATGAAGGTCGTCACTAAGGTGGAGGCAGGGTCAGAGAAGAGGAAGGGGGGTATTGGAGAGATGCTGCAGATGAAGTCAAGCAGGCTCTGGCAACAGTTTGGGTATGGGGAGTGAGCTAGGGAGGAATCGAGGATGACTCCTGGTGTATGGGCCCAACGGACTGGGAGGATGCTGTTGTCTTCTAGAGTAAGCGAAGATAGGAGGGAGGTGGGTGGGAAAGATCATGAGGCTGGTTTTGGACATGTTGAGTTTAAGACATCTACTGGACATCCAGTTCAAGATGTCTCAAAGGCAGCTGGAGATGAAAGACTGGAGGTCAGCAGAGAGATTGGGGCAGGAAAGGTAGATCTGAGAATTATTGGCACAGTAATTAAGTGAAATTAATGAAATACATGGGGATGTGAAATACCTTGTCTCCCAGCATGTGGCCTCCTCCCAGCACTAGGAGCAGCTGCTTAGTAAACACTTGTGGCCTGATAAGACTAACACACACACACACACACACACATACACACACACACACACACACACCATCCTAAGTACTGAATGAGACACAAGATAACACATGCCTCCTCCCTTTATGAAGCTCTCCCTAGTCAGGGGGACACAACATGTATACAAATGGGCATGATATAATATCTATAGATCAGAACAGACTGTAAGAGGACACAAGGTATACAGTGTTATACAGCATTGTGGGAAGGAAAAATTGGTCCAATTGAGAGAATCAGAGGAGTCTTCACACAAGGAGAGTTAGCATTTTATCTGGGTCTTAAAGGATGAGTAGGATTTGAAAGGCCAGAAACAGAGGGGGAAGGAGGGGAAATGGGAAGAATCTGCACATTTGGGGCAAACAGGCATAAGTATGAAACATTTATTAAACACTTACTATGTGCAAAGCATTGGGGATATAAATAGGGAAGTCAGATTGTCTCTACTACCAAAGAGTATTCTAATGGAGGAGACAACACATGGGGAAGGTTTTAGATGCCAGTCAAATAAGCATGTCCCATGATCCTTAGGGTGCCAGGGCAAAGCAGATGGTCAGGCTTTGTCTATGATGAAATCTTATAATTTTGAAGCAGGCAGAACCTGCCCCCCCAATTATAATCATCCAGGTGTGATGCGATGAAGGTCGTCACTAAGGTGGAGGCAGGGTCAGAGAAGAGGAAGTGGGGTATTGGAGAGATGCTGCAGATGAAGTCAAGCAGGCTCTGGCAACAGTTGGATGTCAACCAGGCCAAGGACTTCAGTGATGAGAACTCTCCTTTCTGGTTCTTCCAGAGCTGTGACTGCAGGAAGGAGCCATCCCCAGGCTGCAGCCCCCTTGGGGTGGCTTCCCAGGATGGTGTTGGAAACCCTTGGCCTGGTAGTATGGCTATTTCCAAGGCTCCTGGGCTATCTCCATCGAGGTCTGATAGTCAGGGTGGTGGGGGTGGTAGCCTGACCCCTGCTGTCTCCTGTGTCTCCCTCCGGGTGCCCTGCTGCTTCAGTGAGGCTGGTTTGCCTCCCTGGTGCGGGGCAGTTGATGAGAATGGCCGGCTCCTTCTCTACAGAAGTTGCCTCCCCAGGTGATGACTGGGCTGGGAGTAGGATGAGTGATCTGAAAAGTTACATTCCCTGAAGCATGGGGAAGAAAGCAGGTGGAACTGAGAAAGATTACCCAGAAGTCCTCATTTCATCATAGCTGCCACAGGCTACAAAGCAGCTGTTGTCTTTTCCCCCTTTCTCAAATTTCTTAATACTTTTGGAAAAGCTCTTATATTTTCAACACATGTATTCACACAAACCCACCACTTCACCCCAGCCCACATGGCTACAAAATATCCTCACATCCCAAGTACAAACCAATGTGTGTACTTCCCAATGGTAGGGATGATGAGTCTTTGTACTAATCATAGCCTTGTCACACATGGGTTGGAGGTAGTGTAAATATACATAAGCTTGCTTAAAAAGTAGTCATGTTTTAAGTGTAGAAAACAGGCCAAGAAAGGGAGCTGTTCACAAACACTGAGTCTAAGCGCTCTCTGCCTAGGAGGCTGGGCCAACAGTGATGGAGTCGAAGCCTTGACTCTGACGCCTGCCAGCTCTCTGACTGTGGATGAATCCATCCTGCCTCTTTGGTGTCTGTTTGCTCATCTGTATGATGAGCAACTCAACTGCATGAGGAAAATGAAGATTTCAAATACAAATGTGAGCTGTGCCTATCTTTGTGAAGCAGCTTCCCATTTCATGGTATGACTCTGGAATGAAGACTGATTTTTCAAATACCTAAATACATCTCTGTCAACTGTACTCTTTCCAGAAGCCCTGATTTCAGAGCCTCAAGGGCTCTGCTCCCATTAGAGATGCCCATGTCCAGCTGGGAGCCCATGGCCCACAGCGCATTCTCTGACCAGAGCCACCAGGAGGCACCAGAGGAGGCTGTTACACACAGTGTAATGCACAAATGTGAGTAACAGAAACTTTCAGCCCCTGAGTGAAACATCTGCCCAAGGTAAACTCCTAAGTCATTTCACACTCCTAAGTACAGAGGTTGGGAATACGTGACTCAAAGGTCAACCTACACATTGAACATCAAGTTCAAAAAAGATGGATGTTAGTAAAAACACCCCAAATTCACAGAGACGACTGCAGGGTGGAGGAAGAAAGATACAAAGGTGAATCTAAGATCGAAGGCTGGCATCGGGACAGAGGGAGCGCCAGGCTAGAAGCTTTACAAAACTGCATGGCTTCCTGTGGTCTTTGTCTCCCTAAACATTCCATTTTCTCACTCCCATCCCACTCACCTCCTAACCAAAAATTTGAAGATTCCTCAAGAAATACTTGGGATACATTTAGGCTACCTGCAGTGTACACAGAAGAGAGAGGTGCTCTGGCACGGATACCTGCTCATAAGCAGGACTTCAGAAATGTGGGCAAGGCCATCTCATTTATCCTTACACCTTGAGGGCAGACTGCACTTACATTCTCTCACAGAGAGACCAGAGAGGACACCATGGCTGCCCACAGGACCACATTCCAGTGTGGATGAACTGTTTTCTGACTTGATTTCCCTGATCATGCACAAAGTCCTCTTCTTCCACCCTAGGTGAAGTCCCTGAAATCTTGGCATTTGTGGGACACTGGCCAGTTTTGAAAGTTCTTTCATATCCATCAACTTTGATGGACCTGGCAACAAGCCCTATCAAGCAGAAGAGACTGTGCTCATTTTATAAATGACAAACTGGAGGCTCAGAGAGGCTAATATAAGACTTGCCTCACATACTGTTTGGCTAGAGGCTGGGTACAGAAATCAGGTCTCAGAGTTGGTCCCCTAAAATACCCTCTCTCCAACCACCTGCCTGGCAAGAGTTTCTCAGTTGGTATAAGCATGTCAGCTGACATAACCACTCCTTTTAAATAGTAATTTCCAACTCTGTAGAATCAAAGGATCAGAGGATTTAGGGCCATTAAAGACCACCTAGTTGAACCCCACATTTTAGAAGTGAGGAAATTAAGGCTCAGAGAGGAGAAGGGCCTTGTCCAAGGTCACACAGGTTAGAAGTAGGAGACTCAGGCCTTGGGCCTACTGACTCCTGTCCCTTTCTACTACACTACCTCTATCCATGACTTTCCAATGCCTTTTAGATATTGGTGTACAGAGCAGGTCCTGGATTGGGCAGCCAAGAGCTAGGACTGAGGTCTGGTCCCACCCATTAGTGAACATCTCAGTATCCACTTCCCACCTTCTTGTCAATACAGGCCTGAGCCTGCAGCTGCACCTCCCTCACAGCGAGACTACACAAATGGAAGCAATGACCACTGTCACCAATATCCTTCACTATGGCCTTACTGCCATGAAGATATCCAATCACGGCATAGAGAACACCCTGGGCTAAGTGACTCTAAAGAATGTCAGAGCTGGAAGAAGTCTCAGAAATCTCCTAGCCCAATCCCTATCTGCAAAAGAATCCCCTTTACCACAACCCTGCCAAGTGCCATCCAGGTGTGCCAATGGAGCATAAGAGGAAACAGATTTGGCTTTAATTTCCATGGTCCTAGGAAGCACAAGCCTGTTGCTGGTCTCAAGGCTGACTAAGAGGCCTAGTAGAAAAGCACCACTGGAAGAGCTGTGAACTCATCCAGCCATTCTGGGCAACAATTTGGAACTCTGCTCAGAGCTATAAAATTGTGCACATCCTCTGACCCAGCAATACCTCTGCTAGATCTGCATCCCAAAGAGATCAAAGGAAAAGGAAAAGGACCTATGTGTACAAAGACATTTACAGTGGCTCCTTTCATGGAAATCAAGGAGATGCCCACCAGTTGGGGAATGGCTGAACAAGCCATGGGATGTGACAGGGATAGAGTACTGTTGTGCTGCAAGAAATGACAAGCTGCAGAAGACACAGCGGACTGATGCGGCGTGAAGTGAGGAGAAACAAGTCACTGCGCACAGTGGCGACACGCACGGTGATCAGCCACAGCCCAAGATGACTCCAAAGACTGTGGGGGGAAATGCCACCCACCTCCAAGGAAGAACTAATGGGGTCTCAACGCAAATTGAAGCGAACCCTTTGTTACTTTGTTTCTTTTTTTCTGGTCTGTTTTCTTTCATAACACAACTAAATGGAAATGTTTTTGTGTGACTGCACATGTATAACCTATATCAAATTGCTTGTTTCCTACAATGAGGGGGAAGGGAAGGGAGGATGGGAAGGAATTTGGAACTCAAAATTAAAAAAAAAGAACATTAATTTTTTTTTTAACAAGTAAAGCCAATATACTTTCTACTTAAAAAATGAAAAGGCACAGTGGAAATAACACTGAGTTTGGAGGCCTGAGGCCCAAACCCCAGTTCTGCCTCTCACTACTTTTGTGACCTTGGACAAGCCCCAACCACTCACTGGGATCACAGCTTCCCCATCTGAAAACAGAAGGTTTTAAGGCTTTTTTAACCTATGATTCTGCGATGCAGGTGATGAATTCTTTTTGATCATGGGAACTCCTGAAGATAGAGGCTGCAATCTGCATTAGTGGAAGAAGAACCTGGAGCTTCCTGAAAGATTAAAGTATAACCAACAGGTAATAGCTAAGACTGACGGGTGATGCCGTCATCTAGCACCCCTCATCCCCAACAATATTCTATCTGTTATCCTGTCTGTGCTGAATTAGCACCTGCTCCCCACCCCAAGCACTGAAAGTTTCCTCAAAAGAGGGATGCAGTCACACTCACAGGGTCCTGCCATAAAGGATCATGAAATTAGGGCTGGAAGGGACTTTAGAGCTCATCTAACCCACTGCCCTCATAGATGGGAACGCAAAGGCCCAGGGAGAGGAAGGGATTTGCCCAAGGACATTTATATCAAACATGGCTCTACTATGTGACCATAAGAATGTCACTTCAACTGAGTAAGTATTTATTTGGTTTCTGTTTTTTCTCAGGCATTCCCAGTGGCTGAGTACATAGAGACAGAGTGAAAGTGTGTTCCCTGGAGTCAGAGGGTCCTGGTTCAATCCCGTTTCTTCTAACTCTGTAATTTTGTGCAAGTCAATGAACCTCCTTGGGCCGGTTTCCTTGTCTGTAGAACAAGGGATGGCCTAGATCAACAGTTCTTACTGTGTGGTCTGAGAACCCAGGGGATCCAGGAGATGCTTTCAGGGGGTCCATGAGGCTAAACTATTTCAAAACAATACTAAGACATCATTTGCCTTTGTCATTCTCATTCTCTCACAAGTGTAGAATGGAGTCTTCCAGAGACAACATGATCTGATAATTACAGATTGAGCTATAGACATAAATGAGCTAATATCTCCTCTGTGGAATTGTACTTTTGCCTTTCCAACAGACAAACCTGCAGATGTGGCTGGACTTGCTGCTTTGTGTGTATTCATCTGGCATCAGGACCACTTGATTACAAAAGAAGATCTTCTGGCTGAACGCCAGCACAAGTGGTGCTGAAGAAGTTCTGTGAATCTCCTGCTTTATCCTGGTCCAGCTGTGCTGCACATCTGCACTGACTGTGCAAAAGGCCTGGCGGGTACAAGAGCTGATACCGTAGCACAAATGGTGGCAGCGGCCCCGAATGGGCAAGGTGCCATCATGCTCTTGACCCCCGTGCATTCACAGCAGAAAACAAAGCCAGTTTCAGTTAGGAATATCCTCGAGGAGCAATAAACTTCATTAATCTTATCAAACCTGGTGCACACACTTTCAATGCTTCCTGAGATCAGAAGCAGGAATAACCTGTATTTGCAGCACACCCAGGGCGGTGGCCCTCAACATAAAAGTCTGCCTGCCACAGTGTGAGCAGAGATCACCTTTTCCCGGATCACTGGTTTTGTTTTGTTTTTTTTACTGAAAAGAAAGATCCACAAACTATGGTTATTCAGACGAGCATTTGGTAGACGTTTTCTGAAAAGTGAATGAAGCAAACCTAATAGATAGTATTTGTTGCCAATGATAAAATCTGGGCTTTCAAGAAAAAACTGTTATTTGGAAAACTTGAATCCGTCACCACAAGTTTGACAGCTTCCCAGTACGTAAGAGGCTTCAGATGAGGCGGGTGGTGAATTTAACAAATTTGATCTTGGGACGCTGTACGATAAAATGTGTCAACATCTGGAAGACCGATGGGTCAGCAAGCCAATACTGTCCAAATGACCAACGCACAAAGTTACAAATTCATCTGTGAGTAAAAGGGCCATTCAAAGCACAAGGCGGACCACTGGGTGCTAACATAACGAAGGGGGGAAAGTTCAGTCTTCTGGTTTCAGGAGTCACATTGCAACTGCCATTTGTTGAGTTTTGGTGTAAACTCAGAGAATATTCACAGCGAGCTAAAAAAGTTCTTCAAAAACTGCTCCCTTTTCCAATTTATCTCCATGTGATTTTCTTCATCTACTTTAACCCAATAACCTACTGCAATAGCCTGAATTCAGAAGCAGATAGGAGAACTGATTGTTTTCTATGAAGCCAGATATTAAAGAAATATGCAAGAAGATAAAATTATGCCATTTTTCCCACTAAATTTTTTTGTTTGGGAAAAGTTATTTTTCATAAAAGTGATATTTATGTCAATACACTGTGAATTTATTATTAAATGAATTAATAAATATTTTAAGACATTATCAGTTTAAATTTCTAACATGACAAATAGATATAATCCCCCTAAGTAAATTTGGGGGGGGATCCTTAATTTTTAAGAATGTAAAAAGATCCTGAGAGAAAAAAGGTTGTGAACTGATGGATTAGATGGAGCCTAAGGTCCTGAGCAGCTAAAGAATGAGGCTCCTATAAAACAATGGTGTCCCTCCCCCCATCCTTGCTGGTTGGTTATTTTTTCTATTTTTAGCAAGCGCCCTGACAAGAAGATGGACAGTCATCCCACAAACGTTGACCTTCAGAGACTCAGAAAGAACATCTTCTTTAGGCCAGTTCTAATTCAGCGAGATGGAGTTTCCATGAACATTTTCTCCCTTTGAACCCTTTCACACAGGAGTTTTATTTTTTCACTCACTACAGAGACCTGGTCTCTGATCTCCCTGTTCTCCTCTACCAAAGCAGATCCTGCAATTTAAGAGTCTGAGAGATGGGGTGGCCTGCACAGGACCATATAACCTGTAGGTGTCAGGGAGCGAACTTGAAGTCAGATCATCTGAGCTCTAAAGGCAAGTATAAAATATACTTCCTCTTAAAATACACTGGTTCTTAGAGCCTAGCAAGGCAGGGTTATACCATATTAGTCAGAAGAGGCAGCATGGCACCAGGGAAAGGAGTGGGGGGGGGGGAATCTGAGTTCAAATCCTACCTTTGGTGCTTACCATTTAGGTCACATTTGGCAAGTCAGGTCCCCTTTCCAGACCTCAGTTACCTCATTTGGAGAATGACGTTGGGGTTGGTATCAGACCATCCATGATCACTATCCATTTAACTTTGGGCAGGTCACTTAAGACCTCCCTGGCCTCAGTTTCTTCTTCTGTACAAGAAGGGGGTTGGACTGCATTGGGATTTACCCTTTGCTGCACCGTGCAGTGAGCCCTGAACCAGATTAAATATACCCGGAAATAGGTGACAAAATAAAAATAGGACCCGATGTAGGTGATGCTAATTTGTGGTTTTCTAAGTCAGCGCCACGATCCAATAGTTCAGATCTGTTTGATCTGGACACTCCTGCGGGTCCATCTCTAGATCCAATAGCTCAAATCTGTTTGATCTGGACACTCCTGCAGGTCCATCTCTAGAGCTAAGATCCCAAGCCCACGAGGAGCCTCCCTGCATCTGCCGCCGTCCCTCGTCCCTCCGCCGCCAGGCCCCGCCACTCCTCTAACACAGCAGGGAGCACGTGGGCTTCCTGCAGCCGCAGCGCGCATGCGCCTCCCGGGTGAGCGCCGGAGGACTCTACGCACCATTAGTCGTCCTTCCATCCCCGACACCGCGAGACGCACACAAGCACGAGTACAGCCCCGCGAGACCAGACCGCCGACGGTGCGCGAGGCCCGCCCCTCCCACAGCTGAGCAGTGCGCCTGCGTGCCAGTGCCTACTCTCTCCCCGCCGCCAGGGGGCGCGCGAGACCACTTCAGAGTGGCGCGAGGTAAGCGGTGGGGGGGGGGGGGGCGCAGAGCGCACGCGCCACATCAGGGGGAGGAGCCGCGGCGACGGGGATGGGATGGGAAGGGCAGCTTGGCCAGGCCAGGCTTTAGGGCGTCCTACCCCCTTGGCTGAAGCGAACCGGCTTCTCCCTCCCCCCTGGCCCAGCCCGTCCCGGCCCACAGCCCCGAGGCCGGACGGCGCCGGCCCGCGGGTGGCTTCCTCACACTCTGCAGCAGGCTCCTCCTCTGCGCCGCCATCTTGGAGGGAACCAACCCCCACCCCATCCGCCGCGGAGCCCGAGCGGGCGAGCCGAGTGATGGCTAGAGCGGCCTCTTACGTTGGAAATGCGCATGCGTGCGTCAGGGAGCGGTGACGCATGGGAGGGAGGAGTCGGGACAAGAAAAAAACCTCGTGGGTCTTGCCCCATGGAGCATGCGCGCGGCGCCCCCTCGCGTCCATCCGGGGCTCGGCTCCCTTGCCCGACCGCGCAGGCGCCCTGCCTCTGCGCAGGCGCTCCCGGTTCGGCGTGGCGCGGCGTCAGTCGGTCTCGTTTGTCTCCGTTAGCGTAGGGTCCTCTTTTCGCGGACGAGGAGGTCGAGGCTGCCCCCGCCCAGGGTCACAGCCGCTGTAGGAGCAGCACTTGAACCCGGGGCTTCCCGGGTCGCAACCACCGTTGCCCCGGGTGATGGCAGCGTCTACACCTGCTCCCGGTCCCGGAGTCTTCTTGATGTGCCCGCCCTGCTCTTGCCCCGTGACCCCGCACGGAAGCGCTTTTGCGCCCGCTTTACGGACGGGGAGACGGAGGCAGGCGGCAGCTCCGTGGTTGGTCCGGGTCGAGCCCCACGGCGCTGTGCTGCGGTCCCAGACCGGGCCCAGAGGGCTCCGGAAACCGCAGACAAACGCGTCGTGCGGCCGGAGAGGTTGAGCCCAAAGTAGGGAGTGCCTTGTTGGCGGGCACGGACGGCCCCCAGTGAGGCCGAGGCTGTTCGGTGCCCCCTGGCCTTGCGGGCCCCGAGGGTGTCTGGGAGACGGCCGGGCAAGGTGGGGGAGCTCCTCTGCTCCTGCCCCTTCCCATTTACCGTAAGTGCGGTTTCTAGTGGGCTCGCATCCAGCAAATGCTGTAGAAGATGGGCTTTGCAGAGCTTGCGGTAGGCGATCTCCGCGGACCCTGCCCGGCTTTGACATTCTAGGGTCTGACCCTCCTCCAGTGGCCCTCCCAGGCCTTCCTTGTCTCCAGGCTTCCTCCTGGGCTACTTCTTGCCCCGTCCTGGGCTCTCTTCAAGACCAGCTCCCTGTGCCTTCCGAGGGGGATGCTAGCTTGGTACAGTAGAGAGTGCATGCGATTGTGGGAATGTGGCATCCTTCTCTGGGGGTGCAACAACTAGTGTCAATGAAGCCACGGTTAAGGAAGAATTCCAAAGCTATCTCCTTCTGTTCAGCAGTTATGTTTCAACCGTAAGTACCACCTTGCCACGATGAAAGTGTTTTGCATCAGAAAGTTAAAAGGAAGAGTTCAAAAACCAAGCAGCCACCTGTGAACACAAAGGCAGATTGCAAATTCAAGAAGCAACTCCGAGCCAACAGCCCAGCTGGTCAACATGATCTGCAAGAGGATTTTTTAGCTCTGGCAAATTTTAGTAGGAGGAAAATGGTCAAGCTGTTTAAATATCCTCTGGCAAGAAATGCTCTTTTGCTATAGGAAATAATCAAGACAGGAAAAATGGAACCACAAGTCACTTTGGACTGTAAAATGTGCTGGGACACATTAGAGAGAATGAGGGGAAGATTGTTAAAGATCCTAAGTCTGATAAACAGCTGAAACTCTGTGACTTCCGGAAAGAGGAATATTATAAAATGGTGATAGATACATTAAATTGCTTAAATACCTTTCAAGTGGAAGTTGAAGCATTAAGAAATCATGATGCAAATCTCCTAACAAGGGAAGGTATTTTTAGGTTTCTTTTTTAGTAGTTTGGAAAAATACTTTTGCTTTGAGTAGTACTGTTTTAAAATAAATTAGAAATGAACTGATTAAATGTAGGAATAAAGCCGTAGTATCCTTCATTTAACATTTAAACCATGTTAGTTGTTTATAACAGGTATAAAAGGACTACTTTTTAACTTTGGCAAACAAGAATGAAATATCTTTTTTTTTGCATATAATAGTACTTCATTTTTTTCCAATTACATGTAGTCTTCAACATTGATTTTTGTCAGATTTTGAGCTAATTTTTTTCGCTTCCTCACTTCCCTTCCCTCTCCCCAAGGCAGCAAGCAATCTGATAATAGGTTATACTTGTACAGCCAAGTCAAAGTTCCACATTAGTCACGTGAAAGAAGAATAAGAACAAAAAGAAGAAACAAGTGAAAATAGTATGCTTTGATCTGTATTCAGACTCCATCAGTTTTATCTCTGGATGTGGATAGCATTGTCTTTGGGAATTATCTTAGATCATTGTATTACTGAGTAGAGCCAAGTCTGTCATAGTTGGTCATTGCACAACGTGTGTGTTCGTCCTTCGTTGCCGAAGAAGACAATGCCATCAGAGACATGATGACATGACTTGCGCTTGACTTTGTTTTGAGTGAGGGAGGGCTGTGCAGTCACCAGCCTCACTTCTCCTCCAGAGCCATCTGAATCCAGTGACCAGATATTCATCAGGATAACTGGAGATGACCCAGGATGAGGCAGTTGGGGTTAAGTGATTTGCCCAAGGTCACACAGCTAGTGAGTGTCAAGTGTCTGAGGTGACATTTGAACTCAGGTCCTCCTGACTCCTGCGTTGGTGCTGTATCTACTACACCACCTAGCTGCCCCCATTGCACAATGTGGCTGTTTCTGAGTATAATGTTCTGGTTCTTCTTACTTCACTCAGCATTAATTCATGTAAATCCAGGATTTTTAAAAATTCATCTGCTTATCATTTCTTACAGAACAATAGTATTCCATTACATTTGCATACCACAACTTGTTCAGCTATTCCAAGAATGAAATATCTTGATTGGCAAACTCATTAATGCAAAGACTTTTTAAAGAAAGAAATGCAAAAGAGAAGAGATTAATGGTGTAGGATACTCCAATATGAAATCAGAAACCAATCTAAAATCAAGCAAAAAAAATATCAATCAACTTCAATGGCAAAACCAAAATTGAGCCAAGCAGACAAAATATCCTCATTATTAAAGGAAATGAACTTGTATGGATAAAATACCCAACTTATATCTGTTTTTGGATTCACATTTAAAAATTTGACCAATGACAAGACCAAATGAAAGAATTTTTTATCTTTTTTTCTGTGGAATATTTGTCATAAAACAAAGATTAAGACTACCAGATAGGATGCTGAATGCTTTGTATGTTTTAAAACTTCACTTTTAAGAAGGATAACTTTTGAATATTAAATATTTGTGGTATTTCATTTTAAAATTTATTTGGCATTTATTTTGCCTGATGTCCCTTTTAAAATATTTTCTATTATCAAATCTCTGTAATCTTGTCATAACATATTAGTTCATAATAATGTCATGCATTTATTTTTCTTTTTTTTACAGAAAAGCTCCAAAACTTTTAGTATAACTGTTACCGAAAATGATTCATTGTTTATCATTACACATTCATTATTATTTAAAAACAAGCAAGCAAAGTTACAAAAAATATAAAATAACATGATTTGGGAAGTTCCCTAGAATTCCAGGGAAGTCTAATTTCTCATTTCTGCATTTCAAAGGTTAATATCTTAGGAATTTGTAAACACTAATCTGGAGTCAGAGAGCCTAGGTTCAAATATGAAATCTGCTATTTACCTAGTTGTATGATTATGGTCAAGCCCTCCGGACCTCAGTGTCCTCATCTATAAAAGGTTGGAGCTAGACTAGATGACTTCCCAAGATCTGTATCCTTTCAGTTAATCTGATAGAATACTTTCTCCCAGTGGAAAAGACCTGGGCCTTCCTTCAACTACCAGATCACATCTACATTTTTTCTTGTATGAATAAAGCAACTTGTGTTCTTATCTTCTGGAGATAATGGCTTTGAGGTATAACCCCAAAGAGCGGCCCCAGACCAGGAAGGTGGGAGTGGTGCAGTCGAACTAACGAGGGAGAGAAGCTTCGAGCCAGAAGGGGTCCTCCTATTGTAAAAGTGCAGCCTTCCCCCCACTCTTCAGGGGCATGGAATTGACCCCAAGTCCATGAGATCTGGGCTGTATAGACCAAACCACCTGGATGGTTGGGAGCAATTATCCAATCTAATCAGCATAACCCAGAGAGAGGCGCCTGGGCATCTGTGATAGTCCAGAGCTACTCATGTTTGGGACCTTCTCTCCATTAAGGAAAGGGCCAGACCATCTTCCCAGAGGCCTGCTGCCTTTCCTTCCTGTTCAGAGCTGTCCCATAGGACTGCAGTTTACTCACTACATTCTAGTTTGCATTATTATTATAACTGTCTCATAAGAGACAGGATTGCATAGTGACAGTCCCCGTTCAGTCTTCTCTTGAAGCTGCACTTCCGTATTCTATCCCCTGTAGAATGGAAGCTCTCTGAAGGCGTGGAGTTGACTTCTGATTTTTTCTTGGTACTTCCAGCATCCAGCACAGTGTCTGGCACATAATAGGAGCTTAATAAATGAATCCCTGCATCTGCTGGATCCCCTCATTCCTGTCCCTGCCCTCAGCTGTCTTCTTTCTTATTCAGCCTTTGTGCATGTGAGCTGGGCTCCAAATGTATCACCACCATTTATTAGCTGGGTGACTGGGAAAGTCACTTAAGCCCTCTAGGTCTCAGTCTTTTTCAAGGTGAAATGAGAGAATTGGGGGCAGTGATTTCTAAAGCCCCTACAAATTTGACCATACTATAAATTCTAAGACTCTCACATCTCTACCTACAGCCCAGCCTCTCTTCAGAGCCCTAAACCCACACTTCCACAGGATATTTCAACTTGGATGTCTTTCCTGTACCTCAAATATGTCCCAAACTGAATTCAGTATCTCATCCTCTCCATCTGAGACTCTATCTGAGTTGTCTCTGTTGCTGGCACTACCATCTTCCTAGCTCCCAGGAATGAACCTTGTCATTTTAAACTCCTCAGCCTGGACATGTGTTTGGGGTCAGGTCTGACCCAGGCCAGTCCAGTGGTTCAGGCTCAGAATTGGAGTGAGATGCTCATAGACTCTCCAACATTTAATAAGAAAATCCAATTAATGGCATGGAAAGGATACTCAGCAAAGATACCAGATTGCTCCTGTTGGGTCCTGTTTGTTCCTGGTTAGAATAATAAGATCACTTGTACAACAGTAAGAAATCCACCAAGTCTGAGGGGTACTGACTAACCATAGGCTGGATTTTTAAGCGCTAGGTTGGCAGACTGAGCCTTGGTCCCCAAGACTAAAGAGAGATTAAAGATAGATTTATTGCTTTTTTAGGGAAACACTAGCAGAGCCCTTTTAGGCTTATAGACATAGGTCTCATCCACATTAAGTGTTGTTCCTACGGCTACATCCAAGCCCTATTTGTCTGTGTCTGCCATATTGTTTTTGTTTGCTCCTGTCTCTCCATTCCCCCTCCTACTGTTGTAGTGCAAGTCTTTATTGCATCTCTTTTGGACTCTTTTGGTACCCTGCTAACTGATCTTCCTGTCACCTCTCCCCTTTCTGTTTGATCCATCATCCACAGAACTACTAAAATAATTTTCCTAATGCATGAGCTGATCACACCTCTATCCCAAGATCTTCAATGGCTACCCATTGATTACTGAATAAAAATATAAATCCTTTAACTTGATATTCAAAGTCTCTGTCATCTAGTTTTAAGCTACCTTTCCAGCTTTGCCTATCACTATTTTTCTTGATCTTTTCTCCTCATCCTCCTCTCTTCTGGCTTTGTGTCCAGGTTTATGCTGCCACCCCTTCCCCATCCCCAGTCCAAGAATTGACTCTGTGTGTCCCTGCCAAGACGTGGTGCATAAGACTCATAGGATGTCAGAGCTGAAAAGGAGAAATCCAACTGGGGTGCCTCTGTTCAGGCCCAGGAACCCAGAATGCAGAGACTACCCTTGCCCTTAGATCTGCTGATCTGGGGAATATACAAAATCCTTTCCTTCTCCCTTTGATGTCTTTGTTTGATAGCTTTAGCGGTTCTCTCAGTTTGGATATGTACCCTGTACTTCCAGAAATCAGTCACCATCCTTTCCCCACCTGATCCAGCCCCTCTTCTGTGCCTTCCCTTTTCCCATTAGGCTTCAGTGTAGCCACTCACCTTCCAGGGGTGGGCCTGATGCTCCACAGGGTTTCCCCATCTGTCAGCAGATCTGTTCCTCCACCTGGCTATTAGAGTCAGTATTTCCCTCTAAAGAGTTGCCCTGCTCAGACCTCACAGCCCATCTTGATGGGGTGAGGGTGGAGGGGTATGTGTATGTGTGAACTCATTTATGAGGACAGTTGGCAGAAGCCAAGACTGGGTATACAAACTGTCATTCCCCCCATTTTGGGGATCCCCTAATATATTTTTCAAATTTCCCATTTTGACTGGATTTCTCCATTGTTATAATTCTTATTATATTTATCTTTATATGTCAACATTCATTCAAAAAACCACTTAAGAACGTACTGCACTAGGTGCTGGAAGAGAAAAAGTGTAGCCAAGACATGGTCCCCTACTCTCTTAGAATCTAGAGTCAAGAAGGGGAAAACAAAAGAAGATAGGTACACAAATTGCATGTGAACTGTCCAGAGGTTTCCAAAACAAACTGTTGGATGAGGTCAGAGGGGAAAAAACCTAATCTTTTTTTTTTTTTTAGGGAGTCAGCATTAAGTGACTTGCCCAGGGCCACATAGCTAGGAAGGGTCAAGTGTCTGAGGTCAGATTTGAACTCAGGTCCTTCTGATTCTAGGGCAGCTGCTTTATCCACTGCACCACCTAGCTGCCTCCAAGAGATATTTATCAAGAGATATGTGGGGGATCAGGAAACACTTCCTGGAGGAAGGGCACTTGAGGTGGGCTTTAAAGGAGGGGTAGGAATTAGGCAGCTAAAGAAGGTGCAGTGGACTCCAGTGCTGGGCTTGGGTCAGGAAGATCTGTGCCAGATCTGGCCTCCAATACTTTATGAGCTGTGAGACCTTGGTCAAGTCACTTTGTCTCTATCTGCCTTGGTTTCCTCAAATGCAAGGTGGGGATAATGATATGTTTCAAGGTTGTTGTGCTAATTGAATGAGATTATCTATAAAGTGCAATGGGCCTGGAACATATTAGGTATTTAATAAGTGTTTGTTTCCTTTTTTCTTTCTAGGACAGCAAGGACTATCTTAGTCATATCTGTATCATCAGCACTTGACAGGGAGTTCTGGACACAGGCCCTGGGGAGGCACTGAGAAGGAA
This sequence comes from Bettongia penicillata ogilbyi, assembly GCA_023548195.1. NCBI lineage: Eukaryota > Metazoa > Chordata > Mammalia > Diprotodontia > Potoroidae > Bettongia > Bettongia penicillata. The sequence continues at coordinate 5,541,537 of JAJHZJ010000150.1, read as the reverse complement.
CTTTGTATAGGGCAGGGGAGGGGAACCTGCAGCCTTGAAGTCACATATGGCCTTCTAGGTCTTTGGGTGTGGCCTTTTGACTGAGTCCAAGTTTTACAGAACACATCCTTTTATGAAGAGGATTTGTTCTGCCAAGCTGGGATTTGGTCAAAAGGCTACACTTGAGGATCTAGAAGGCCAGCCTTGAGGCCACAGGTTCCCCACTCCTGGTATAGGATCTGTCTCTTGACATGAAGTGACTGCATTTCAGAGAAAGCAAGTCCAGTTCTTGTAAGAGGAGCCCTCTCCCCACCACAGCCTGGTCCATGCTCCTGAGGCCAGCTGAAGGTAAGAACAGGCCCCTGGTCTCTCCCTAGGCCAATAGATGGCCCTGTTACTCTTATAAGAGAAACAAATTATTCTGCTCTGCACTCAAATCCAGTTGCATAATTTCAAAAGCCACAAAGTTATTTTCTTCCATTTACAAAAAAAACCTGTTACATGCTGAGTTCAAGGAGATTCTTCCTTTGGAATTTTGAATTCTGTAACTCTTGTGTTCCTGAACAAAGCTTTCTTCTCCCCTCCTGTATTCTATATTGTGAGCCACAAGCTGGCTCTACCCCTCCTTCCCCCAATGAAATACTGCAAAGGTCCCTTGTTGGCTTTAAGAGTCTACAAGCTAGGCCATCTAGATAATTCCCATGAGGATAGGAGAACACCAGAGAACCCAAATGCTATCTTCTCCAGCAAGCCTTTCTGGACGTCCCCAGGCCTTCCAGAACATTTAATTTTGTGCCTTTCCAACTCAATGTCATATATTATACTATTATTGAGTGCTTGTATCTCATCTCCCTATTTACTGCAAGCTTGAAGACTCATCTAAACCAGGTATCTTCCCATACATTGAACATAGGCATAATACACATGAGTGAAGTAAGATCTTGAAGAAACATTTAGATCGAAAAGGATCAAACCAAGATGGAAGGATGCTTTGAGCCCATCTCATCTAATCTTTTATACATGAAAGAGGCCCAATGGCATACTGGTAGAATCTGAACCCAGATCTCTCTGACTCCAAATCAAGTATTCCTTTCTAGGATGTAGAAGCCCTGGCATATAGGGGAACAAGGGGTGTTCTGGCTGGATGCTAGGTCCCTTCTAATCTAGGTTTCAAGATACAAATTTCATTGCTGGTAAATGTGTCTTGGACTGGGGAAATAGGACAGAGAAGTTATGCATATCCCCTATCCATCACTGCTCCCCCGCCACAGCATCCCCTCATGTCTGGAAAATCGAGAACAGTGACTAGTAGCCAGCCATTGAGTTTGGAACACCACTTTATTGATATGTCACCAGTAGTCACCACCTTCACTTGGTTCAGCACAAATATAAAGGACGGAGCCAACACGGGTTCTGAGAGTCCTCAGGCAACCAGATGGGGTGGTCAAGGGCTGGTGGGCAGAGGAGGGGTCTGGATACACTGGGGAGAGCCAGATAAACACCCTACTGTGGGGTCCACCTGGAGCTGACCATTCTTTACCACTCTCACATTCACTCACACACACATATATATTTGTATAGCCTTATATTATACATCTTAAATATATAAAATATATATTTATACTATACACAGGCAGTAATGCTGTGGGAAGGGGGAGAGGAAAATAGGGGACACCCAGTTAGGACTACAGACACCCCAAGGATGCAGAGGGAGTAGCATCGGGAAGCAGAGGGACAGGCGCCTCTCTTCCCACAACAAAGTGGGGAGCATTACTTTAAGGGCCCTTGAGGCTGCCCTCTGTTCTCCATGAAGGTTCTTGGACCCAGGTTTAACCAGGACCAGGAGCAGGGCTGAAAGGCAAGATCTAAGGAGGGGAAGGAACTGGGGGCCCTTGGTGAGCTGAGGGAGGTCTAGCGGGGCAGCAAGCACCTAGAAAGAATGTGAAAGTTGAGAAATAGATGGGGGGCAGGCTAGGAAGTAAAAACCTTGGGCTCACATTGACGAAAACAGATGCTTGCTATAAAGACATCACAGTCCTATCAAACAGCTGGGACCTGCTAAGGCACCCCAGGAAACCTATAAGTCTGGAGCCCCTCAGGGATCTCCTGGGAGTTAAGCAAGGGAAAAATCCAGTTAGGACTGAGGGGAGCCATTAGTCAGCCAGGGCTGACTGCTTATAAAAGCGAGGGCAATGCACATAGGGTTGATTACGATTGATCGATAGGGAGATCCCGGCTGGAGTTGGGCGTGCCTAGGAGGATGAGGAGTTGGAATCCAGCAAGGAGAGAAAATGATCACCCATAAGCATCTCCTTCTTCCACTGTGCCCCTCCTCCCACGAGCCCCTACCAGGGCAAACTTGAAGAAGAAACCCTCCCTCAGAGCTAGGAGGGATACCCAGAGGTCATCTGCTCTAGCACTTTACCTTCAGGTAGGTAGGTAAGGTGGCACTCCTATTTTATAGATGAGGCAGCTGAGACCTCCAGAGGCTAAGGGCTTTGTCCAGGGTCTCCTGGACAGTAAGCAGTGTCAGGAGGATGAAAGCCCAGGAATTCTGCCCTCAAGTACAAGATTCCATTGGCTTCACTGGAGGTGATCATGGGACAGGTGGTTTGTATGGGGTGCTGGGGTAGGAGTACCCTCTTGATTCTCTAACAGATGAACGTCATTTTGAATGTTTTTCCTACCTATTACCTCATTTGGACTTTACAACATTCCATGAGGTAAGGCAGACAGAGACCAAAACCCTCATTTTGCAGATAAGGAAACTGAACCTTAGAGAAGGCAACTGACTTGTCTGTTGAAGCAGAGCCAAGTCTGGTATCTAGCCCCCTTCCTGTTCTATCAAAGCCTTTATACCCTGTTGGAAGGCTCTTAGTGACAGAGGGCTCACTACCTTCCTGAAACAGACCATTGTACTTTTAAACAGCTCTGGCCCTTCTATGGAGCCCAAATGTATTTCCCTGTAATTTCCACTTATTGATGCTAGTTAGGTTGTAAACCCACAAATGTCAACATGAGAGAGACCTTAAAGGTCCCTTCCCCATCATCAGATCATCAATTTGGAAGCTATCCTGTCCAGTTTTGTCACTGTATGGGTGAGTAAGTGAAGGCTGAAATGGGAAAAGGGGCATCTTCAAGGTCACACAGCCAGGCACTCTGAACCTGAGTCTTCTGACTCCAAATCCCCAGCTCTTTTTACTACTGCCTCTTCCCCATAATGACCTTTCAAACACTTAAAGAAAAGCTTCATTCTGTCCTAAGTTTTCTCTTCTCCCCAGTTTCTTCACCTGATCCAAACAGGGCAGGGTTTGCTGCCCCTTTCCCCCATGGTCACCTTCCTTTCCAGCCTATTCCATGACCTCTCCAGCCTTGGGAAGGGGTGGGAGGTGGGGGAAGGCTACAGCTAGTCTCTTCTTGGAAGGGCTTCCCCATCATATATAGTGTCCTTCCTGAGCAGCCTGGATGCTAGAGAAAGTCCATCCTCCAGTGAACCTTGTTGCTTCCCTGAGACAGTGGTCTATCTGTGGATAGTGGGGAAAGCGCCAGCCAGTTCAGGCTTCCCTCCTCCCTCTTCTCTACATTGGCATTTGCTGTATGACATTGGGTATATTGTGCTGACTTCTCTGCGTCTTGGGTACCTCACCTGTGATAAGAAGCGATGTGAATGTAGTGTAAGCAACACTGGATTTTGGGTCAGAGAAGCCAGGTTCCAATCCTGCCAGTTAACAGACTTCATCACTTCATTCTCTGCACCTAAGGCTACTCCAACTTCCAAGGATTGGGGGAGGATGAGGCAGGCACTGAACACTTCAGCAAAGTCCAGGCACTCTGGGATACTGGGACAGGATAGGCAAGTCTATAAGCCCCTTGCCCTTGGACAGCATGCAGCTGACCTTCAAGACTATCAGGCCTCAACTTGCCTTTCCAAGCTTTTCTTCCCTTCCATCCTTCATTCCTTTTACTCCAGCCAAAGGCCCCATGCTTTGCAGTGAGAGTAGGGAGTCAGCCTCAGAATCTAGAAATCCTAGGTTCAAGTTCTCTTTGTGACCCAGGGAGAATATTTAGTCTCTCAGGGCCCAGGAGTGCCCTTTGACTAAGCTTCAGAGCTAGTACATGTCTACGTTTTCTCCTTCCCCCAAGGTAGAGGGAGGGAAGTCTTCCTCACATCTCTTTACCAATGAAATCAACAGTAAACATGTTCTATGTACAGATATGCCTTCCCCACTCCTCCCCCATCCTGCCTGCCATGGGACCAGGAGCTCTTGTGAGGTCAAGGACCCAGGCTTCCTCAGTGTTTGGATCTCATACTCAATATCTAGTGCAAGGCTGAACCCAGGAAAGATGTTTAGAAACATTTGGTAAATGATTGATTGGTTCAGGATCCAAATGCTCTACACACCCAGGCTGTGTATAGTCTAGCCATATAAAAGCCAACCTTATTTGCACAAAACGTGTGTATGGGATGGCTTAAATAAGGCAGTGGGATAGATTTCTCTTTAGAAGAGCCTTTCCAATCCTAGGCCTCTAAAAAAATCAGTTGTTGAGTTGGATTTTTTTGGAGGGGGTTGGGGATTGGTGGAAGCATGGAATGAAGGAGATTGCTCTGGTTTTCCTGGGGTGGGGGTGGGGAGGGAGGAGATGTCCAGGTAGTGCCTGCTGTTCCCATGGAATGCTGGGCTCCACAACTGGGTCACTGCAGTTCGACATAGGTTGAAAGAGCCAGGAATCTGCAGGGGAGATGAGCTCAGGACAAAAAGGGGAAGGAAGTTCTTTGAGGGGCACTTGAGCAGCATGGGAACAACTCAGCTGAACTCTGATGGGAGGGAGGTGAGTTTCTATGTGGGCATCGTTGGGCAGGAAGCATGATGTCCCTGTACCCTTGAGTTAGTGAGCCGGAGAGGGTGACAAGTGCCTTGGCTTTGATGTGGAAAGCACTGGGGCTGAGAGGACATGCAGATGAGCAGAGACCCCCTAGAGCTGGGACGGACCCTGGCACTAAGCATGCACCTGTTCTATCCCAGGCACAGAAAAACCTGTTAGTCCTTCCCATCCGAGCCAAGTGGGACCCTCCAAAGGGCGATAATACTGAAAGGGCCCCGCAGCACCAGGACCCTGGAAAAGGAGCCCAGGGTCTGAAGGAAAAGGCTGTGATGGGGTTGGGAGTCAGACCTCAGCCAACATCTGAGCTGGAAGGTCAGGTAGAATAGCCAATGCCTTCATTCTACAGGTGGGGAAGCTCTTGAACCAAAGACCTAGGTCTTCTCACTTTTGAACCCAGTGCTCTCTGCATTAAAGTGCCCTGCCCCAACACACCTGACCTTTCTGTTGCTGGGACCCCTCCATGCTGCTCCTCCACAAACTGGAAACTCTCTCTCCCATTCATCATATCTACACTTTTTTAACTTCCTCAACCACACACACACACACACACACATACACACACACACACACACACAAATGCTCACATACCCCATACCTATTCTCCCCTAGAGTGGACACCGCCCATTCTCTTCCTAGATGGTCAGCACCCCCCACCCCCATATTCTGTTGCTTTCTCAACCCCTAGGACTCAGGTGGAATTGAGAGACATTTCCAGTAAAATCTGAGAAGGGCAGAATACACATACCTCAGTGTGATGGAAATATACTCCATTCAGCTAGAGGAAATGAGGGCAAGGACTGGGAGAAAGGAGTAAGTGTGGAGTTTGCGTGTGCGTGAGTGTGTAACAGCTGGAGCTGGGGGTTTAGGAGTGCGGAGGCAATGGGGGTGTCTTTCTTTGTCTCTGGCCACTGAAGTGGAGAGGCCAAGGGGAAGTGGGTGTGGGAGCCAGAAGGAATTTGGGGAGGAGCCCATCACTGGATTAGTATCCCTGTGTCTGGTAGCCCTGTGTCTCAGCATCAAAGGTGTTGGCAGGCTGCTGATAGGAGCCGCCAATATCTGGCCCAGCCTCCGGCTCACTGGCATAGGGGGCATAAGGCATGCTTGAATCCTGGCTTGGGTCCGTGTAGTCCTGGGAGAAGAGGGCTGAGTCGGCGCCGATCCGGTACCTCTGGAAGGCCAGCACTGCCTGGCCCACCTTGGGAGGGGCGTGGACAGCCAGAGGCAGGAGAGGGAACATCAGGGAGGGGAGAAGACACACAGACAAAAGCCAGGTTAGTCAGTGTTAATGGTTAGTACATGCATCATGCTACTCTGCAGAGTTAGTGCCCAAAATGTAACCAGTTAGCACCTAATAGGGAGCAGAAATGGCAGATAAGGAAGCCTGCCCTCTGGGAATGAGCCAGCTTTCTGGTCAAGGGCAGTGCTGTAAGATGCCAGAAGTGTTAGGTCAAAGAAGACTTGTAATCTCTCTTGACCGATTTCCACATCTATAAAATGAGGATACTATTATTTATGTTACTTTCTCTGCAGGATTATCGTGAGGCAATTGTTCTGTTAAACCTGACCATGCTCTACAAATGTGTCCTGTTGTTCCTGCTCATCTCATCCTGAGAGAAGATTGAGAAGCCACAGCTTCAGCATGGTGGCTCTTCCCTCGGCCCCCCTTTCATGCTGCCTGAGGGCAGAGAGGTCAAAGTCAGGAGACGCTCTTCCTGAGACAATACGAATTTGTGCAGATTGATGGGAATTACCCCCTCAGACTAGCTTATTGATGAGAAGTCATAGCTTTGCTGCTGCAGCTGCTAAGAGACATCATCCCATTGGTCAGGGAGTTGTAAAGAAATTAGACAAGCCTTAAAGAAAATGCCTAACAGGCTTGGTCATGGCAAAGGGTTCCAGGCACTGAGGGTACCATCCCTGATAGCCCTCGTAAATGTGGCAAGTCCTGGGGAAATAACGTGGATTTGAGGACCACTCAGGAAAGCCTCACATCAATGTAGCTGATGGGCCAGCCAGGCTCACAATGGTTTCTGTACCCATGGGGTAAGCTGTCTGATGCTGGAGATGGTTAAAAAATAATACAAAAAGCAAAAGGAGATGGTTGCCCAACCCAACTGTGATGATCCCAGGAAGACTCAAAGAGATGCTGCCAGGGTTTTGTAGGCATAGGTATGAGTGACCTCCCTCCCAGCTAGGAAGTTCAGCTATAGTCTGTCTGTTGACAGGAAGGAGAGATGCTGCAGGGATTCTCAAAGCTCACAAAAACATGAAAGAAGAGGAGGATATGGAGCAGTGGCTATGATAACTGGGGGTGGGGCATGAATGGGAGAAGGGCAGTCATCACTATGCCTCAGAAAAGCAGAGACTGTGTCACCAGCCAACAGGACAGTTCCCATCAAGATCACCTGAAGGGACCAAGATTGTTTAGCCTAGAGAAGAAAAAACCCAAAGGGGACATGAAAAGAGCATCTAGAAATCTATGCAATGGAAAGGACCCAGCAGAGGACAGAGCATGTAGAGAGAGATCTGCCTAAGCCTTAGAGCTGGCCCAAAGCACGGTCTGCCTCAGGGAGATGGTGAGCTCTCTGGAACCCAAGATTCTCAAGGAAGGTCAGGGTGACACTTGTCTGTGATGTTGCAGAAGGAATTCCTTCAGGATGACCTGTGAGGGGAGGCTCAGAGCTGGCTGAGCTGGCTGTGGCTCATCTTCCTTCATCCAGATGGCAGTGAATGTGGCAGCATTCTCTCTCTTTCTGTGTCTTAGCCCCCTCCCAGATGTGAGTTTCCTAAAGGCCCAAAGAGATCACATCCTGCCTTTCCACCTGCCCCCACCCTTCACACAGGGCAGTTTGTGTGGGCTGGGGAGGTAAATTGATTAGTGATAAAAGCCCCCACTATGAAAAAGGCCCTGAGTGTGGGACAACTGCTGCTGTCATTTGAGGGAAAACATTCCCCAAGACGCCTGAACCAGAAGGGCCTGAAAGAGGAGAAAGGCATTTTCCTTAGATCCTGGAGGGGGTGAGGAACACTGATCTCAGTGTGACACCCATCGATATAGGAGGAATCATGGAGATTCTGGTATGTGAAGGGTGAATGTGGTTGGGAGGGTGGGGGTGGGGGGGAGGTTCTGCACAGAATTTAGATAAAGAAGAAGCTCTAAAGAACGAGAATATATCAAATGTTTATCCAGGTTGAAGGGGTCTCTGGCTCATCCACACGGGACTGGCTGCCAGGCATGAACAGATGACTCCCAGTGCCTCAGGCTGCTGGGGCTGAGAAAGACCCATGCATGGCACCTCTCTTGCTCTGACTCTCTCCAACCTCATCAAATAGCTTTCTGATCTGAATTGCATCTCCCAAGCAGATTTTCCTATTGGGAAGGGAATGTGTTGACCAGCTGTCACACATATTTTAACCTGCTTGGCCCTTCAGTTGATCTACAAAAATGAACAGATTGGACCTTTGGTCCTTCTGGGAATTTAGTCATTGTGAATTCACTCTCCAGAGCGTTATCATTCCTTAGTGAGTTGAGCAAAGTGAATCCCTTAATTAGCAAGGGGGGATGCTAGACCCTTGACCCCACCAATGTGCAGGTATGGACACCCTGTAAGTCAGACTTAGGGGTGAAAGGAGCAAGTCAACTTTTCTCCGACCCATCTTTGTTATGACTTCTGCTCCTGCCCCTCCCCTGCACATGCCAACCCCTTCTTCCCTCCAATCCCAAGCCAGGGACACAGAGGTCTGTGTAACAAGAGCCACAGTGTCTGTCCTGGGCCTGGGAGGTCAGGCAGCTGTGAGGAGGGGAATTATGGCTGAGGTGGAAGAGGTGTGGGGAAGAGCATGCTGTACTCCTCCTGAAACGTGATATCCTTGAGTCTCCGGGAGGCCAGGAACGCAAGCATGCTCTGTAAGGAGAGAGCAAGGTTGAGTGGGTGGGCAGAGTTGAAAAGGACCCAAAAGAGCCTCTAGTTCAAGGCCTCATTTTTACAGATGGTGAAATAGAGGCTCCAACAGAGGCCAAGGTCCCTTAGGGAATAAATGGTAGTTTCAGGATTCAATTACAGGTCCTCTGCCTTCAAACATGGGATTCTTTCCACCATCCCACAATGCCTGCCTGCTTAGCTGGAGGATAGACCGTCCTTGGCCCAGGGAAAAGAAGGGACTTGCCTTGAGTCTTAGGGGAAGCAGGCATTCAAACCAGGAGGGGGACTCAGGTCTTCTGCCCCTAAATCCTGACCAGGGGCTTTGGGAGCTCTCTTCTTCCTACCCAGGCCCCCAAATCCCCAATGAGGTTATGGTAACTGCTTTTGGTCACTGCTAACCAAAGGCTTTTTGGAAAAGGGGAACCTTTGGCTTCAATGGAGATGAACGAGAAGTGACAGGAGGGACCAGGGTCAGGAGCAGAGAAGGCAGGCGGCTGCCTAGGGCACAAGGAACACTTTTTTTGCTGACTTATTTATGTTTCATCTTCTCTATTAGGCTGTGGTGCAGCCCCAGAACCAAAGACCTTGGACAGTGAATATAGTTGTCTTTGAATCAGGAAAATCTAGAAACCAACAGCAATGTTCTATTGTTTCTCAAAGTAGTGGCCAAAGTCAGAGGCTTAATGACCTTGGTCTGTGAATGACCACTAAGGATACCAAGCTCTCCTTTTGAAACAGGTCATTTGATCCCTGTCCAAAGACTCTCTCTGGCATTCTTCTCATATCTGTACTTCTCTCTCCCCATCCCCTACTTCTCTCTCTCTCTCTCTCTCTCTCTCTCTGTCTCTCTGTCTCTCTCTCTCTCTCTGTCTCTCTTTCTCTGCCTTATGGTAACAGTGACCAGTTTGTTCATTCCTATCACCCCATCCATCCAGAGCAAGACATTCCCAGAACCTTACTATGGCATGTGCCAGTAAGGACAATAAGGGGCTGGTGATCACTAGACAACTGGCTTTAGAAGGCTGGACACAATTTTAGGCTTTCTGTTTGTCCTTCATATGTTTAACTACTTTATGGCTCCAAACCCCTAGAGTTAATGCAGGGATATGGTCTGGCCAAATGCTGGTGGATGGGTGGTGACAGGTGCGGCCTGGCAGGGAACATTCACTTGACTTGGCATCAGAAGACTGATGATGCCAAGACTGGAGGTGAATCTCAGCTCTGCTCACTGGGTGATCTTGGGCAAATGCTTTCATCTCTCAGTTTCTCCGTTTCCTCATCTGTAAGTCTCAATAAGTCTCAGTTAATAAGTTTCAGTAAGTCAGACTTAGGGGTGAAAGGTGCAAGTTACAGTAAGTCTCTGTAAAATGGAAAGAGTAATCTTTTCATTGCCTCCCTCATATGGAGGAGAGCACTTAGCAAAGCCCTTTGGAAATACAAATTAATACTACTCTTATTAATTTCTCCTGCAGAGCAGTGCAGAGGGGACCTTTGGCTCTCAAAGGCCAGCAGGGACCAAACTGGTGGGTCTCACCTAGCTGGAAAGGTTTTGTGGTCAGGGCTAGTGATGGACTGTCTGCCAACTAAAGACCAACCTACTTAATGGCAGATGGGCTCTCAGCTGATGTATTATTTCAGTCACAGCAACTCATGACATCATCTACTAACTCATGTATAGGACTGAATCCATGGAATATTGTCCCAATTTCATGCTTGTTGGGTTTTATGGATATTTATTCATTAACTTAGGAATGGGATGTTCTTTCTCCATTTATAGGGGGGCAAAATGAAGCAATGAGTAAGAAGAAGTGAAGTCTTTCACTAGAGGATCTACAGTGTGGGCAGGCCGCCAAGCTAAGAAGCCTTGCTCCAAATTCTGGGCCCCTTTCCTCTCTCTAGACTCATCAGACTTTCAGGCAGTCAGTGGTTCAAGGACCAGTATGCTCTGCCTGCAAATAGTTGGTTCCTGCTGAAAGTAGCCTAGAGGAAGAAAAATAATGATTTCTTGTAGCTGGGCCAGAAGCAGAGGGTCTCAACTTACCCAGGTAAAGATGGAGAAGAAGGAGAAGGTGATGGCAGCTCGAGCTGCATCTGTCCCCTCATTCATAGGGTTGTCCTCAGGTTTGGAGACCTGCCACTGGTTGGCCAAGAAACAGAAACCAACGAACCAGAGGAATGCCCAGAAGGCTGGAAGAGCCCAGGAGAGACAGTGGCAAGCAGTGGAAAAGGGAGAAGAGGTGTCAGAGGAAGGGGACACACACACTCAGCACACACACAGACACACACACACAGACATGCATGCATGCACAGGCACATGAAACACACACAGAAAAGCAGAGAGAGGCAGAAGAGAGAAATATAGTCATACAGAGGGAGAGAAGCCAAAGATCCAAAGATGAAAGAAACAGGGCAGTGAGGGGAGTCAGAGGCATAGGTGTAGACATAAGTAATGGTAGAGAGATAGAGGTGACAGAGGAGAGAGAGAGAGAGAGAGAGAGAGAGAGAGAGAGAGAGAGAGAGAGAGAGAGTCAGTCGTATTTTTTATATTTCTTTTGTCTGAAGATTCCCCAGCCAAAGTCTCTTGACACTTCCACCTCTCACCCCTGTGCACAAGCTATAACTAGGGCCCAAGAAGAAAGTGAGGGGGAGAACCCAGTCCATAGAGGAAAGCAGTTCTGCCCTTGCAGAGCTCACCATCCCCTCTTCTTAGGGTGCCTCAGAATTACACATCCTATTCCTATGACCCTGTCTCCACAGAGACACAGGAGGAAGTCTTGCTCCTCCATTGCCATGCCGCCTTAAGATACTGCATGCTGGAACTAGATCTTCAGAGTTGACAGGGTCCTCAAAGGGCCTCTATCTAGCCCAGCCTTCCACTTAGTATTTGAGTCCCAGATTCATTGACAGGCAGGGATCCAGACTTTGCTCAAATACTTCAAGAGGCAGGTAACTTTCTACCCAGTCAGCACATTGTTGTGCAGATCACTTCATTCTAAGGATTTCCTCTAAAGGTCAGTATGTCTCAGAAGCTGGCTCTGAATGTGGCTCTTCCTGACTCCAAATCCAGGCCTTTAGCAGCATACACTGCCTGTCTTTATGCTTCCAGGGCACTTTGAAGTAGTTAGCACAAGTGCTATTACCCTTATCTTAGAGATGGGGAAACTGAGGTTCAAAGAAGTGAAGGGACTTGCCCATGGTCAAGGAGCCTCCTACTGGAAGAGGCAGCTTGGTGGAAAGAACCAAGAACCAAGGGTGAAGGACAGTTAGAGTTCTGAGGGGGGTGGGGCTGATGGGGTTAACTCCCTGCCAGTTTACTACAAGCTGTTCTCCAGCAAAGGGAATGTTGGTCATGAAACTGAAGAATATTTTAGGGGCATAGGCAGGTAGGGTGGTTGTTGGTGGTTTTTTTCATTACTGTTGAACATCAAAGGCAAGTTAACAGCTAGTTAAGATGGCATCCAAAGCCGTTCACTTCTAGATAAATGATCAAAGGTGATAAAGTACTTCTCAAGAGTCACTAATAATCATATTGTGCCCAATCACTAGTAAATGACAGGAAATGACAATCGAAGCCACTCTGAGGTTTCACCTCATACCCAGAAAATTGGCAGAGATGGCAACAGTGCATGTTGGAGGGGCTGTGAGCAGACAGGCACACTATTATACTGTTGGTAGAGCTTTCATCTTCAAACATGACCTGGAATGATGCTAAAAAAATTACCAAAAAGTCTTTGGAGCAGATATCCCTTTGCCAGGTACATGACCAAGGAGGTAAAAATTAGAAAGGAAACCTCTCAGTACAACAAAATATGTATGGCAGCATATTTGGTAGTGGCCAAGAACTGGAAACAAAGTACCTGCTCATTAAGTTGTGCTATGTGAATAGCAGGTAATATTCCTGTGCTGTAAGAAATTTGATGAATATGATGGCTTCAGAGAAGCAGTGGAAGACTTAAATGTACTGATGCATAGTGAGATAGGCAGAACCAGGAAAACCATATGTACAATGACCACAATAATGTCTGAAAAAACAACAGTAACAGATCAATATGAAACAGTATGATAATAATGATCAAGCTTGGCCCTGATGGAAAAATATGCGAATGCACCAACACCCTATCCTCACCAAGCAGCACACACTGGCAGACTTAATTCATATGCTGGTTAATTTTGCTGAATTGCTTTCCCTTTTAATAAATTTTTTTGTTATTAGGAATGGCTTTCTGAGTGGGGTAGAGGGAGAACAATACATTACAAAATGAAGATGATATGAAAATATATCTTCTTCTTTAAAGATAATATTTAAGAACAGGAACTAGATTTCAGGACCGTGGCTTAAAATAGAGGAATGACAACCTCCTGAAGAAGAGGGCTAGGATGTACCTACAAAGGTTTGGGAAGGATCCATTTCCTGGCTGGCTTGGTGGTGCCCACCTGTAACCCCTGCTGCTGAGCAACAGCCAAGGTTGGCAAATCACTTGAGGTTAGAAGTTCTTCAGTGGGGATAAAGCCAAACAGGTATCTGTGCTAAGTCCAACATTAATATGGTAGTCATTATACATGGGAAGTCATCAGGTTGGCTAAGATATATAAAAGGTTGAGGAAAACTGAACAGTATTGTATGTATATCAAGAATACATATTTTATATATGGATATATATTTTCAATATGAATTCAAATGTGTATATGTATGTATCTGTGTACACATATGTACATATATGTGGGTGTGTGTTTAGGGCAACATATAGAAAACCAGGCATGAAGACCTCAGACACTTCCTAGCTGTGTGACCCTGGACCAATCACATAACCCCTTTTGCCTCAGTTTCCTCATCTGTAAAGTGAACTGGAGAAGGAAATGGCAAATCACTCCAGTATCTTTGCCAAGAAAACCCCAAATATGGTCACAAATATATGTATAATATATTCACTATAAGGATATTGAAGGACACCAGTGGTGTTCCTCTATGGTGGACAGTGTTTGGATGAAAGGTCAGTAGACAGAAACGGAATCAATAATTTTGTTATCAAGATATACTACAGACCTTCTGGACAGAAAAAGGAAATAGAAGAAGATCTTGGGAAATCGCTCAGAAACCTGGCACAGATTATGGTCTAGCATTGGTGGGTAACTTCACTTATCTGAATTTCTGTTGGAATTCTCACTGCCAAAGGTGGAGGTTTTAATGAGAATTTTTCTTTCAAAAGGAAGAGGAACTGACTAAGGAAACTGATTATGTGGAACTAATGATCATCAACAAGGAAGATATGATCTTCTTTAGTAAAATGCTGCTGACGTAAAAATGATGGCAATCCTGAGGGAGTGACTGTTCCATCCTAGCATTTCTGACTAATGAACCCCCCTGTTTAGAGAAGCCACCAATAGACTAGAGATCATCCAGAGGAGAATGCTTGGGATGGTGAGAGCCTTGAGTAGGAGGTGAAGGGACTAGAGATGTTTAGCCTGAAGAAGAGGAAATAGAGGGGGCAACATCATGGTTGGAGGGTCTGCTTGATTCTGGACAGCAGATCTAGGAGCCACATGTTGTAATTTTCAAGAAGCAAATCTAACTGAACTCTTCCAAATGGGCATGTGCTGCCTCTGGAGAGAACAGGATCCCCTCACTGTAGGGCTTCAAGATGAGAGTGTAAGAAGGCAAGCTCCTTGAGGATAGGCACTGATGGATTTTTGTGTTTTTGTCTCAAGAACCTAGCCCAGTGTCTGGCAAACAGCAGGCACTATAGAAATATTTGACTAAGGTGATGTCTGAAAGGCCAACTGACCACTTGCCAGGCATCCTCATAGTGGCAGTTCTGGTTTAGGTAGCATTTGCATCAAATTGCCCCTTTCAATTCTGAGATTCAGTGACTCTTCAACCTAGATTCCAGTTCTGGCTGAGTGACTATAGGCAAGTTGCTTGACCTCAGTTGCCCTATCTGTAAAATGAGGGTATAATAATTTCTAAAGTTCCTTCCAACTCTATATCCACAAATATGAGTGTTATAAGAATTCCAGATCTAAATCTCATGCCTGGGTCTCCTAGGTCCTAGGATTTCACTCTTTCCCCATGCCACATCACAGTTCATTGTTTAGAGACCAACTCAAATCTACTTCCTCCAAGAAGCCTCTCTTGATCCTAGGTAATGACCTCAAATGTCCTGTATTATTTATTTGTCCCCTCTCTTATAAGGTCATGAAATATTGTGGGTTATTTATCTGGCTGCAGGTCTTCTTCCACTAGACTGTGGGAGCCCATTCTCTTCACACAGTACATGGCTAACAAGTGTTCATGGCATTATACCTGCCTTCCTGACAACCCTAAGGATTATCACTATCTGACTGAGAAGGAAAGTTAAGACTAGAGAATAAGAAGTGACTTGCCTATTTCAGAGAAAGAACCATGGCTAGACCCCAAGTCTCCACCCTCCCAGAGCAAGGCTCGTTCCTTGCCTTGCCTCCATAGTGGAAAGGCTGTCTACACAGGCCTTTCCCTGGAGGGGCCCAGTGAACATCTCCTTCTTGCAGCTAAAGATGGTGAGAGATATGGAGGGGGAGGAAGTTGAGAAGGGCCCCATCCCACCCAGCCCTTCTGGGACTCACCTGAGACACCAATATCAGAGATTACAGCCTTCTTCCGATCTTTGACGCTGCTGATCTGAGGGAAGTGGACATCCAAGGCCAGGTAGAGGATGCAAGTGAGGAAGGCCAGGACACCCACAGTGACTCCATAGTTGCAGGCATTGTGGTTCCGGTTGTAGATACAGAATTTTTCACTCTCCTTCGAGTCGTTCAGATAGCCCTCGTTCACAATAGAGCCAAAGACAACAATGGCAAACACCTGGACAGGACAGAAGGAGGGGGAAACTGAGGACTGGGTGCCTTAGCATCCAGAAGCTGCCTCTATCTTCTTACACTGGTTTTACACTGGTCAAATACTATTGGCTGGGGGCATAGCAAAGAGGCCAAAGACACTCTCTGCCCTCAAGGAGTTTATAATCTGATGGAATGACATTGCCTTCATCCAACAGCACGAGTTTTGGACTCAGACTATGACCTTACCACCTTTCATGTCTTTATATAGGGGTCATATTATTCTCCTACACTTGGGACTTCATGAGGGCAGCAACCATGAAAGTTGCATGATCCTTAGTGCCCCATCATCATCAGAATAATAACAGTGAGGTGGCATTGTGTAGCTTCCAGCTTATCCTGTCCTGTGAGGCAGAGTGCACCATTGTTATTTTTGATGTTTTATAAAGAGTTTTAATTTAATCCATCCTTCAACAGGTATTTCTTAAGCATGAACCACATATATCAGGCTCCGTGCTCAACACTGGGGGTATACGGTCAGAGCCACAAACATGCTGTGCTCTCCCAGAGCTTATATTCTAATGGAAGAGCAAACACAGACACATCGAAGCATGTTCCAAATATACATGGAATAAATCAAGCAGCTCCAACAGCTAGGGAGGACAGAAAAGCCTTCATGTGTAGGAGGGCCAGGAACTGGAAGGAATCGAGGGATTCCAAGAGGTGGAGATGAAGAAGGAGAACATTCCCAACATGGGCAAAGCCACGTCAGAGGCATGGAGATTGAGACTGGGTGTTGGGGAGGGAGGGCAAATAAAGCAGGGGAAGCAGAGTGCACAGAGAGGAGGCAGCTGCATGAAGATGGGAAAGGCAGGAAGGGCCCAGGTTGTGAAGCCTTAAATACCACACAAACAAACTTATATTTGATCCTAGGCAATAAGGAGCATTGGGGTGTGTGTGTGTGTGTGTGTGTGTGTGTGTGTGTGTGTGTGTGTGTGTGTGTGTGTGTGTGTGTGTGTGTTCACACACAGGATATACAGATAACTACAAAGCATGTGTAGGGAGGAGGCTAGCAGTTGGGTGGCTCAGGAAAGACTTCGTGCCCTAGGTGTGCCTGAGTTGTATCTTAAAGGAAGAAAGACTCTCCCTGAGGCAGAGATAAGGAAGGAGTAACTGCCAGGAGGGAAGGACAACCAGTGCAGAGAGGGTACCCGGAAAGAGAGGTGGTTACAGCATCCAATACAGCCAAGAAGCTGAGAAGGCTGAGGACTGAGAAAGGGCTGTTAAACCGGGTGGTCAGGAAATCACTGGTAACTAGAGAAAGGGGCATCTACCGAATGGTGAGGTCAGAAGCTACACTGCAGGCAGTTAAGATCAGGAGACAGGAGGAAGCAGAGACATCAGCTAATGAAGAATAATAGCAAGTGAGGATGGTAGGATCTAATAAGTTAGATTGTGGAATTGGGGACTGGTGTATGAAGGGGAGGAGTCTTCAGAATAGTTCCCCTTGTGCCACGCTATAAGATAGTTGGTGAAAGTTTCATCATCCCATTTTAAAGATGAGGAAACTGAGGCTGAGAAGGGACAGGTAACTGGACCAAGTTACAGAAGAATCCAAGAACCTCCAAGATGGAAAGACCCTCCTGGTGTCCCTCCCTGCCCAGTCTTAGCTTATTGACAGTTTGCCTTCCTGCCTGCTGCCCTCTGATAAGAGGAGCCACTGACTCCTGGGGCAGCCCCCTCCATGCCTGAACAGCCCAGTTTGTTAGAGGAGTTGACTTTAAACTGCACCCTCCACTCCCACTGCTCTCCCCAGTTTTGCCCCATATGGCCAAGCAGACCAAGTCAGAGCCCCCCCTCCACATGCCAGTCCTTTATATATTGGAAGGCAGTGATCACATCTCCCCAAGACTTTTCCAGGCTAAAAGAACCCAGAGCTTTCCAATGATTCTTGCACACAGCCTGCTTTGTTCTGGGGAACTGAAAAACCACTGGGGTGCCAGACCAGGAAGGCAATGGAGAGCCCCCTGTTGGAATTGGCATCCTTATCGATTTTAACTCTGGTTCGAACAGTCCTATTCCTTGGAACCTCACCACAGCCTGGGGAGGCAAGTGGTTTAGATCTAATGACCTCCAATTGACACAAGAGGAAAGACAATGGGTTTTAAGACATCAGAGAGGTGATGTAACTTGTGCATCATCACACAGAAAGTTAGCAGATTATAAAAAGTCAAAGGGGGTTTCTTAAATCAGATGTAGGAGACAAGAAAGTGACCTGCGACTCTATATTACTATCTTGGGAAGTAGGTCAGAGGCCATCTTGCCAATGCTTTGTTCTCAAAGACAAATAGACATGTCCCCAACACTGGTCTAGAGTCCAGAATGATGGATAAAAAAGGAGTAGGGGATTGGCCAGGGACTGGAAAGAGAACCATACTAAGAGTTAAGGTTGGGACTGGACTTGGGATTTCTCTGGTCTAGGGAACTCTCTCTACCAATGTAGGCTGGCACCTTACTGGACCCTAATAGCTTTACAGATGCCCAAGGCACTAACTTGCCCAGGGAGGCACAACCAAGATGGGTCAGGGGCACAACCTGAACCCAGCTTTCTATCCAGAGCTAAAAACTGGCCATGATAATTATTCCTTAGCTAGCAAATACGCAGGTCTATGGCAGGGAATATTTTGTGTCATGGAAAGAGGTGATTTTGTAACTTCTCAATAGCTCAGAGATTCAGACTATCGGAGCTAAAGGATGTGTTAGAGACACTGTTAGAATTGAAGCTCCTTATATGCTTTTTATCTTTATTCTCTAGCACACAGTAGGAGCTTTATAAATGCTTACTGAAGCTGTGTGATCTTAGACAAGTCACTTTCTCTGCGCCTCAGTTTCTTCAACTGTACAATGAGAGGAATGGACTAGAATATCCAGAACTGGACAACCAGCATTCAAATTTTAGCCCTGCCGATGAATGTAGGCATGACCTTGGGCAGGTCCCTTCCCTTTCCTGAGCCTCAGTTTTCTTATCTGTAGGGCTGGGCTAGGTAGCTTCTGAGGTCCCTTCCAGTCTGTGGCTCTTTATCCGATGGTGATCAATGAGCCACTATGGTTCTAATTTTCTAGCTTAAGCTAGAGTCTCAGGTTCAGAACAAACCATCTTCACCAACTGTCGCATCCACCCCCATTCATGCCAGGAGTTAGAGTTGGGGGAGACTCTTGGTGCTCAGGGATCTGCCGGCAGAGCATGGATTGAGTGGTTGAACCTAAACCCAGGCACACGACAGCTGCCACTCTTGCCATCCGCTAATTTGGCTTAAAATAAGCAGTGACATCTGCCTGACCTGAATCCTTCTGCAGTTGTGCTGGGCACACAAGTGAGTCCGTGTGTAGCAAGAGGCAGCGTCAGAAGATGGATGGAAAAAAAGTCCTTGATTCTGGTTGGGCCTCCTCCACTTTGTTGGGTGTGTGACCAGAGTTACATCTCTGAGTCTCAGTTTCCCCATTTGTAAAATAGGGAGAATAACATGCCAGAGGTATTAGGTAAATCAACCGTGTAATTAATGTGTGTCATAGTATGTGGCAAATGACAAATGCATTCGTCAACATGGGAGCTGACTCACTTATGTTATTGCATCAATACCAAGAACACCTTAGACCACCCCAAGCCTTTAGGTTTGCTTCCTCACTTGGTCCTCACAACAGACTTTCAGCACTGATGTTGCAGGTATTACCTCACTGATGGAGGAGGTAACAGAGCAGGATGAGAACCACACTAGCCCTGAAGTCAGCAGACCTGGGTTCAAATCCTACCCTCTAATGCTTATTTCCAATGTGACCTTGGACAAGTCCCTTTCTCTCTCCAGGCATCAGTTTCCTTCTCTGTAAAATGAGAGGGTTGAACTAGATGGTCTTTGAGGCTCCTTCTAGCCCTAGATCTATGGGCCATTTTAGCTATGAAGAAACTGAGGCTCAGAAAAGCAAAATGACTTATCCAAGGTCACAGAGTGGTGAATACAGGATTTCTAGCCCAGTCTCCGGATACATCCAGTGCCTTCTCTGATGATACATTGTCTGATACCATTGTCATTACTATTTGTAAACATTCCTCTTGCTCTAGGGCATAGGTGGGCATGGATGGTCATGGTCAGTGCCTACAGAATGCCCATAGGAAATTGGGCTCACCAGGATCTTCAGATGTTGTCCCCTTGTAGCAAAAATCACTAGCAGTGTGCTGAAAGCACCTCGGGACTGAATAGGGACCCCCAAAGGACAGTGATATGTTGTATCCATAGAGATCCCACCATCCCTGAACAGCTCCAGGTTCTTCTCTCTTAATGGGTTTAGGATGGGAGGAAGAAAAGGTGGGGTGTAGTGTTGTGCATTCTCTGTTCTCTCCTTAGTTCTGGATTTGGAGTCAGGACAGCTGAATTCCAGTCCTAGCTCTGAGCAAATACTTTCCCTCCCCCAGGCCTCAGTTTGCACATCTGTAAAACTGAACTAATAATATTACATTACCTACCTCCCAGGGCTGTTGTGAGGAAAGTGCTTTGTAAGAGATGGGACCTATTCATATCATTTCTCATTTCCCTCCCATCTAGGTGGGAGGTTTAATGATGATCCCATACGGGAAGATGGCTATTGCTAGACCCATGTTTAGAGGGAGCATCAGTTGGACAGGGCTGAAAACAGCCATAGGGACTTGGAGCTGGAAGGAACTAGAGGGGTCATCCTATCCAAACCCCACTTTCTGATGACAAAGGTAAGGATGTGGGAATGCAGGGTCCCAGCTCTAGGGCTGAGAAGTACAGTCCAGGCAGTTTAACTCCTTCATTTTATAGGATGAAATAGGGTGATTTGCCTCAGGTCACTCTGGTAGTATTGGAGGTGTAATTCAAACCCAGGAACTTGGACTTCAGAGGTAGTATTCTTTGCAAGGAAGTAAAGCAACCTTGCCAAAGGCCCCAGATTGTAAAGAGCAGAGCCAAGATATGCATCTAGGCCCTCAGCCTCCTGATCTGGTGTGTTTTCTCCTATCCCATGCTGCCTTTCAGTGAGGTGGTGTAGGGTTTTCAGGCAGGGGGACAGGAAGGGGCACAGGATCGGGGCATCCTTGACAGGCATCACCTGCTAGAAGCCCCATCTAAGAGGCAAGGAAAGTGACTTGGCCAGTCATGCTAGGAGTAAAAAGTAACTAATTCAAGAGATGTGAACCCAGGGCAGAAGGAGGTCTGTAGATTTAAGTGATCCTCCATTTCCTTCCTAAAATGTCCCTTTCTCCAAAGAAGCACAGAATCTCAGAGATGACAGGGACCCAGGTGAGTCGTTTCATCCAATTTACATTCCCTTCACTAAGTCCAAGATGTATCCTCCAGATTCTACTTGAAGAATTCAAATGATGGGGATCTCACTACCTCACAAAGCAATCTATGCTACTTTGGATACCACCAATTTTCAGCTAGTTCTTCCTTAGGTTGGGCCGAAACTGTTTTCCTGTAACTTCCCTCTCGCTACCACCACCCCCATTGGCCATCTCTTTCATATACCAACCCTGCAAATATGTCTTCTCTTCAGCAACTCCTACCAACCTTAATACGGTGTGGTCTTTAGCCCCCTCTCACCTTGGCAGCCTCCCTTGACTCTCTTTCCTTGGAGTCTCTAAGCTCATGGGAATAGCTGCCTGGGAAGGTATTTTCATGTTCTACCTTGTCCAAGGTCACTCAGGCTACTGAGAGCATCTCTGAGGTTCTGCAAGCCATTGTCTCCCATAGGAATGGCCCTAATCAGCCTTCCATCATCCCTCCCCATCATGTTTTCCATAACTGTTTAGCACTGGGACAGTCATACTTCCCCATAAGACTGAGACCTAGTCAGGCAGCTCTCAGCCAGTCACAGGACATCACAGCTGGAAAAAATCCGAGATCTCATGTAGGTCTGCATTTTCCCCCAGAGGAGGTTAAGTGACCTTCCCAACATGGGTGAGATTTGAACCCAGGCCTTTGCCTCTGACCCAGAGCTCTTTCCATTACACTATTTCTCCTAATTGGGGAAGTCTCTTGGTCCCAATCAGTTCCTTTCTGCTGGAAAGACAGTCCTCCAGGGCAGGCCCTCCCCTGATGCTGAGTTCCTATTCTTACCTCACCAAGTTTCCCTCCGTCTAATTAGAAGCATCCCTCATCATGCCTCCGTGGCTGTATTTATGATTTGGTAACTCCCCAAGCAGCTTAAATACTCCCAAAAGTTGTGAATATGACACTTTCCTCATCAGGAATCTTTCCAGCTCCCACCCACCACCCACCTACTAATTCCCGTCATCCCTATCACACCCAGATGGTAACTAATCTTTTCAGACATCCCTGCCAGGCCCACATGGCCTCATCCGGAGAATTTTTGCACAGATGTAAGATGTCACCAGCGCTAGGATGTACTGACCTCGGGCATGGACATCTTTCCCTATCTATTCAACAACCCTCCTCTACCTACTGGGCACTCCAGGCCAGCTGGGCAACTTCCCAGTCTCCTTACTCCTTAAACTCTTGGTTTAGTTCAAATTTGCAAAGCCTTTTATGGACATTATTTCACTTGAGCTCATAACAACCCTGAAAAGTGGGTGCTTCCCACTTCATTAGACCCATTTGTCAGCTAGGAAGGAGCAGAAGCTGAATCCGTACGCAGGTGTCCAGGGTGGTGCCCACGCCACCTAGAAGCCCGCTTGCTTCCCTCCACCATCAACATCTTGCCCATCCCTTCAAGATTCTGGTCAAATGGAATCTCTTTTGTAAAGCCTTTCTTATTGCTTCCTACTGCACGCTACCCCTCATCCCCAGCTAGACTTGATCTCACCCCCTTCTGAACTCTCCTGGGACTTTGCTGGTACCTCATTCATTCAATCATTCACTCATTCAATCAACATTTATGCCTACTGTGGGCTGGGCATTGAGGGAGATAAATAAGGCATGGTCCCTCGTTCCAGCAAGTGAGCAGTTACTGTTATGGGGAAGAGATTGTCTCTAGGTAGGAACATCAGGGAAGACTTCTGGGAGAAGGTGGCATTTGTACCCTTGATTATAAATATTATATTAATTATATTTATTATATTATAAATATTCACCTATCGGTCTTATCTTTGCCCATCACACTGTAAGTTCCCCCATCTTATTTATCTCTCCCAGCAAAGTGCTAAACGCACAGGGAGTTAGGAGGCCTAGCTCAGTTCCAAGGGGCTCGTCCTCATTCAGTGGGCAGTCCGTGGCAAGCCATGAGTGTCCACTGTAGCCTAGTAGGGTCAGAACCTGTATCAAGAATGGTGAGATGCACATCAATGACAGCCTAGATATTCTGGAGCCCCCAAGCATTCTCCTCTCTTCTGGGACTCATCCCCACACTGCCTGCCTCAGTTTGGAACTGGAGAATATCGGAGTCAAAGGGGCCTTAGACATCATAGAATCCAGGCCTGCTGCCAGGGCTCTGGGGGTGGTGGTGGTGCTAACAAACCTCCCTGGGGGTCCCAGCTGCACCCAGATTTCTCTGCTTATCTGCCTGCCCCCAAGCTTTGTCTGTATTATTGATCAATCAATCAGCAAGCCTCAATTTTCCTCCCCCAGCCCTCTCTTCTTCCTAGTTTTCCCATGACTGTCAAGGGCACCCCCATCTTCCCATCACCCAGGTTCACACCCTGACTATGCTCCTTGACTCCCTCTCTCTCTATCCCCTTCCAGATCCAACTTGTAGCCAAGGCCTGTTCATTCCGTCTTTGTAACATCTCTCGAATGTGTCCCCTTCTCTCCTCTGAGACTGCCACCCCCTGATGCAAGCCCTCTCATATTGCAATAGCCTGTGGGTGGTCTGCCTGCCTCGTCCACCCCCCCACTCAGCTGTCAAAAAGATTTCCATATCCACACTACTCCACATTCAATAAATTCCAGTGACTTCCTATCACCTCCAGAATCAAATATAAAATGCTCTGGCTTTTGAAGCCCTTCATAACCAGTTTTCCTCTTACCTTTCCTGGCTTCTTACAACTTATTCCCCAAGAAGGACTATTTGGCCCAGTGACACTGGCCTCCTGGGTCTTCCTTGAACAAGACCCTCCACCTCTAGCCTCCATGCATTTGCACTGGCTGTCCCCTATGCCTACAATACCCTCTTTCCTCAGTTCTGCCTCCTGGCTTCTTTCAAGTCTTGGCTGAAATTGTACCCTGCACAAGGAGCCTTTTCCGATCCCCTGTAATGCTTGCAGAGCCCTTCCTCCCCTAGAGAGGCAATCTATCCTGTCAAAATTTGTTGGAGAGTTGTTTTTATATTGTCTCCCCACTTAGAGAGTGAGCTACTTCAGAGCAAAGCCAACTTTTGCCTTTCTTTGTATCTATCCCCAGCTCTTGGCACACAGTAGGTACTTAAATGTACCAGACAAAAGTGAACAGTTCTTACTTTCAAGGAACTTGCATTTCTGCAGAGGAGAAGAAATATATATATATTCATTCATACATATATGGATGAAAACATATAGATGAATATATGTGTGTATGCACACACACACTTCAGTAATTCATTTCTGAGCCACTAGAACCTGCCAGCCGCAGACCATCAGAGCTGGCTGGAGCCTTAGAAGTCACTACATTCAATCTGCTCTCTGCTCAACTAAAGACAGTTTGGCCCAGAGAGACAATGACACATCCAGGGTCACATGGAGTGTTTATGGATGAGCAGCCATTAGAACCAAGGCCTCCGGACCCCCTGGGGGGGGTTCTTATCATATAAGGCTGCTCTCACACTATCATCTAACATTTGTGCATTTATATTTTATCTCCTCAGATTCATTATAGTTCCTCTGAAAGCAGGGATCGCGTCTAGATGCCTCTCATGGCCAGGGCTGGGCACAGGGTAGGGGCTTGGGGAGCACACGCTGATTCCACGGATACATAATGGTCAGATGGGATTGGGGAGGGATGGGAGAGGGCAGGGCAGGAAATGAAAGGAATAAGGTAGATAGAAGTTAACACGCAGAGCATCCTATGGCTCTGGGAGGAAATCAGTGAGACTCGAGATAGAAGGTGGTGGCCAGCAGGGTGGCATGACCCCAAAGGGGCAGAGAGTGGATAGGAGATTGAGGAAGGGCAAGCGACAGGAGCAGATTGGGAGGGGAGGAAGGAAAACATTCTGATGCCCCACTAAAGCCCCGTGATCTCACTGACAGAGGAGGGATCTCTGTCTGCCAACATAGGTAGGCACCTTCCCCTGACTTAGGGTCTGAAGAGCTTCCTGGTGCCCTGAGCAGCTATGGGACGTGTCAAAGGATCACCTGCCCATATGAAAGAAACCAAACTTCTCCTTCACCCCTTTCACACTCAACATGGATCACTATGGTGGGGGCAGCTTCTTTCCTCTTCTAAGACTGTAAAACGGGGTATATGGCATCATTTTAAAATTAAATCTGTCTGGCACCTGGAGCTTAGAAAAACGTACTGAGATCTGAGGACTCAGAATCCAGAGCTGGTAGAGACCTCAAAGGCAGAGAGAGCCAGGAAGTGCAGAGGACCCAGGGTTGAGAGGCAGGATGACCTGACACAAATCTGGCCTCCAGTCTCCTCACCTAGAGGGCCTCCCTTTCCTCTGCAGAGGACCCAGGGTTGAGAGGCAGGATGACCTGACACAAATCTGGCCTCCAGTCTCCTCACCTAGAGGGCCTCCCTTTCCTCTGCAGAGGACCCAGGGTTGAGAGGCAGGATGACCTGACACAAATCTGGCCTCCAGTCCCCTCACCTAAAGGGCCTCCCTTTCCTCTTCCCCAAGGCCCCTCCGAGCCCTGACATCCCCTGTTCTTAGCTCCCTCCCAGCTCTGCCCTTCCCTGTTCTAAGAGCCCTCTCAGATTGAACATTCCCTATTCTAAGGCTCCTCCCAACTCTGACATCCCCTGTTCTAAGCTCTCTCCCAGCTGTGACATCTCACACCTTAAGTCCCATTCCCTAACCCAATCCTTCACTTAAAGCAAGAATTCTCTCTATAGTCCCAACAGTGGTCATTTGAAGCTCTGCCACCTCCTTCACATCCCCACTTTGCTACCAGCCAACAACATACAGAATTTCTCTGGGATAGTACACTGGCCTATGTAAGCAGTAGGTGGTGGTAGAGGCCAGCCCTGGAGTCAGGAGATTTGAACTCAAACAACTGAACAAGATCCCTTCTAACTTTAGATATGAGGTCACATTACCTTATAGGTCTTCCTAAAATCAAATGTAAAATCATCTTTTGTCTTTCCAAACCCTCATCAATCTGATTAGACACTAAATAGCACCGTAGGGAATGAAGGCTGGATTTGAGTCAAGAGGCCTGGATTCAAATCCTGATTCTGCCACTTATTCCCTGTATAACCTTGGACAAGTCACTCTGCTCCCTGGGCCTCAGTTTCCCCACAGGTAAAACAGGGAGGCTGTTGTGTAAGTCGATGCCCTCTAAGATCCTTTCCAGATCTCAGTCTATATAATCTGTGAACATGGTCACCTGGACCTTCCCCCTATTGAGGCAATTTTGTTACAAGTTAGTGGCAGATGCCCAGGTCTTAGTAGTAGGGAAGCACAAGTTCAAGTCCTAGTTCTAACACTTTATTAATGACCCTAGGCAAGCTGCTTAACTGCTCTGTGCCTCAGTTTTCTTATTTGAAAAAGAGAACAGTAACATTTGCTCTGCCTACTTTACAGGATTACTGTGAATGAAGAGATTTAAAATTTAAAATGTTTAAAGAAAACTTACGTTGATATCATTATATTGAACTTTACCATAAATCTTCCCAGTGGAGGTAGCTCTGTACTTTGGGACAAGCAGAGCAAATGTGAGGGGCAGAGATGGTGGAGAGAGGTGGAGAGTAAAAGAATGAGCCCTGGCTTGGGTGTCAGAAGACCCAAGCTGCATTCCAGCCAATGCTCAGGGAGCTCACCACTCTGGGCCTCAGTTTCCTTGTTTGTTAAATGGGAGGGCAGGGCTGATTTGTGTCCTGAACCCTTCTCTGGCAGACAGTCTGGTGAACTTCATAGACCCCTTTTCAGAACCACACTTTAAAATAATTGAAGGCAATGCTCAATTTTGCTTAGAGAGGAGTAGATTTCCTGAAATCTATACACAATCCACTGAGGGCTCTGGGGATCAGCAATTACAAAGGAGTACCCCTGATTTCTAAGGTCCCCTTTCAGCTCTAAATCCAGGCCTCTTCCCTTATCTGTAAAGGAAGAGGGTTTGACTAGATTACTTTGAAGCTCTCTGTCAGCTCTGAAATCCCATGGTTCTTCCTCATCTGGTCCAGAGCTAGGCTTCCCTTCCCCCACCCCAGCCAGGGTACTCGGCCCAGAGGGGTCATGTGAGACAAAACTTCTTCATCCAACACTCACAGGCCCACGGGGGGTCTCTTGAGGGCCATGTGATGAACCTCTAGAGACAGACTCTGCAATTTCCTGCTTCCTAAGGGAGGAAAAAAAGCCTGTTTCCAGGTCTAGGTTCAGATCTGCCTGCAGCCCCCAGGAGCAGAGAATGTTTTCTGCTACCACTGACACATGGATCTCATCTCCTAGCCCCTCCAGAATTACATTGCACAGAGTTCTGGAAGACAAACTTCTTTCCCTGCTCAGTTAGCCCTGTGGATGGGGTTTCTCCATCTGTGAGGGCAACTCAGTAAGACCAACAATGAGGAGAATTCATCCTCCCAGCATCTGACACTTACAAAGTACCTTACCTACATTTTCTTATATAACTGTCACAGCAATCATATGGGCGAGATATCCCCATTTTACAGATGAAAAACTAAGGCTCAGAGAAGAGCTTTGCCCAAGGTCTCCCAAGTGGCTGAGTACCAGAGACAAGAATCAGACCCAAGGAGACACAATAGAAGGTGTGTTGAATTTGGTATGAAGGACCTGGGTACAAATCCCTCCTGTGTTTCCATCTCTCCTTCCTCAGTGCCACCTTTGTGATAATAACAGCTAGCATTTTTGCAGCCCTCTATGATTGCAGAACACTTATTGATATCCTTGCATTGGATCCTCATAACCCTAGGAGGGAGGCGCTATTATCACTCCCAGTTTTCAGTTGAGGAAGCTGAAGTCAAAAGGCATAAGTGAGTTGGCTAGCTAGGAAGTGTCTGAAATCATCTGTAAAGTGAGGATAGTGAGAGAAAGGCTGTTGAAGTCCTCCCCAGTCCTAAACCTGTGATCCTATAATCCCCAAGGCCCATGGTCTTTGCCATATGCCACAGTACCTCAGGTAATCACACTATTAACCAGGGAAGGGGAGATGTTCCTCCTGCTCTATCTTCAAAACAGCAGCATCAGAACACTTCTTGTGGTAACCTTGGGGAAATCACTGGTCCTGACTGTGCCTCAGTTTCTTCTGTGGTAAAATAAGGGGATTGCCTGATCTGCAAGTCTATTTCAGCTCCAAAAGCTATGACCTGATGAACATCATGAGAGCAGTTTTTCTGTCTCCTCCTGACAGTACAGGAAGGGAGAGATGTGGGTTGCCCAATGGTCACTCCCCAGAGTCATTGTTAGGAGACTTTTTCTGTCCCCCAGGGCGCTAAGGTTTGCGTTTGAGGCCAGCACCCAGCACAACTGAGCAGGCTGGCTACAGAATCAGCCAGGGCTTCGGGAGGGATGGGATCAGGGACAGGGGAGGGAGAGAGTTCCAAGGGAAGCAGAGGCTTAAAGCCCACTTGTCACAGATGTGGTGGAGGGGATTTCTGTTCAGGCAAAGGTTAAATTAGCCACTATTGTATTTACTTGGCATTATTTGATATATTTGGATTTTATATAAACTCATATGAGGACATGTGTCCTCAGATTTAATGTAATTTCCCATGAGAAAAGAGGCTGTTTAGCTTTTGATCAATAAAATGCTTGTGGGTGAATTGATGCCCCAAGATCCTTTCCAGCTCTGAAATTCTTTGATTTGATCATTTTGAGACCATGTAAGAGCCACATGACCCAGATTATAGAGCAAGAAGGGAGCTCAGGGGACATTCGATCCAACCCCCTCATTTTACAGAGTAGAAAACTGAGGCCCAGAGAGAGGAACTGACCTGCCCATGATCCCACAAGCAAGGAATGAGCACCTCAACAAGGTTCAAACCCACAACTCTGATGGCCACATCCGGGGCTGTAGGCATCAAAACTTGGCCCTTCTGGGGCTGGGATGGTCAGGACCGTGTGAGAGGGTATGTGGTGCCAAGCATTTAAGAAAGTAGGAGCTTTCTTCTACAAGGCATAGGTTTAGATAGCAGCCAGATGAGATCCCCTGGCAGCTGAAGCCAGCTCCACAGCTGTAGTTCCTGAGACTTGTGGCATTTCCACAAAGGTTCCCGTCCCCCGCCCCGGCCACCAAGGTCAGCAAGGTTGGTGACCAACAAAAACCCAGCAGAGGCTGTGTGCATCTCTGAGCCCCAGAGCCTGGAGGCTCTTCAGAGATCATCCTGATGAAAGAATTCCGGTCAGCCACACTCCTGACAAGTGGTCTAGGCTATGCCTAAAAGCCTGCAGGCCAAGAAAAGCCCCCATCTCCTAAGGCGGCTCACTCACTTTTCAAGGAAGGTTGGAAAGCTTTTCTTGACATCAGACTGAAATCTGCCTCTCTCCAAGCCTGCCCTTCCCCCACTGCTCCTACCTACTTCTGCCCAATGGGGGTCAAACAGAATGAGGCTAATCCCTCTTCCACTTGAGAGCCCTTCAGAGACTTAGGAACCTTGGAGATCTGCTCCTTCCAGCCTCTCGTTTTGCACACGAGCAACCCACCCCCTTCTCTCTCTCTCTCTCCCTCTCCCTCTCTCCCTTCCCCCCTCCCATTCTCTCTCTCTCTTCTTGCCTTCTCTTACTGTCTCTTTCCACTCCCCCACCCCCACCCCACTTCTCTCACCAGTACCTAGCACGCTGCCTGGCACGTAACAAACTTTAATAAAGGCTTGTTGATTAATTGCTAAAATTACAAAGTAACTTCAGGCAGGGCAAGCAGTAAATTGGGGCGGGGGATAAATTGGGGGAAAGTTCCTGTGGCAGATGACACTTGAGCTGAACCTAGAATATGCCAGTGAGGAGGGAGGGCATTCCAGGCATGGGAGAATGGCATTGCAAAAGCCCAGAGGAGGGAGAGAAAGCAGAGGCCAGTTTGGCAAGAATGCAGAGCAAATGAGGAGCAAGGTGAAACCAATCTGGAAAGATAGTCACAGTCAGATAACGTCAAGAGCTTTAAATAACAAAGAGGAGTTTGGGTTTTACCCTAGAGGCAATAGTGAGCCACTCAGACTTCCTGAGTAGGGCCAGGCCTATCTGTTTAATGTGTTGAATGGATTAGAAATACCACTTTTTCTATGAACCCGCTGAGGCCTCCAGGAAGGAGGTTGGAGAATTCCTGCGAGAGAAAGTTAACTCCGACTGTGATGGCTGGGGGACAGCTCTTTATCAACGAGGCATGTAGTTTTGAATCATGTGCTAACCCTAACCCTAAAATGCGCTTGCTAGGGTGTGCAGCCAAATGGCTAAAATGGCTCCCTAAAACAAAAGGAAACCCCAGATCTCTTCGGTTCTTTCCCAGCCCAAAGAGGGCTCCATCCCTGGAAGTAGCATCTGGCAGCCAAAATGGAAAACACTGACCCAGGAGCAGCATTGTCTGACTGACACCTTTATTATTTATAGAGTCGATGCTGCATTAGACATTGGCAGCTTTGAGACAAGTACAGTCCTGCTGTCCTTGCTCTGGGCAAATGGCTTGGGTGCTAGACTTGGGTTCAAAGGGAGGCCCTGCCACTTTCTATCTGTACAACCTTGAGCAGATCTGTCTCTCCTTCTTCAAGCTGAAGGGCTGGACTGAGTGACCTCTCAGGGCCCTTCTGGATCCAGTGCTGTGCCCCTGCCTACTCATAATAGGGAGCTCTGTCTCCCATTTTTTTTTTTTTTTTTTTGAGGCAATCACGGTTAAGTGACTTGCCTAGAGTCATATAGCTAATGTCTGAAATCACATTTGAACTCGGGTCCTTCTGGTTCCAAGGTCAGTGCTCTATACATTTGCCACCTAGCTGCCCCCTTGTTTTCCATTCTTTATTTCCATTTTAGCAAGTACAGTGACAAGCTGGAGGCCATCCTGAGAAGGATGGGGGACTTTTGTTCATGATGTTTCTTTGAGGCTGGGAATATGTGCCAACTCTCTCTGAAGCCTTCCCCAGATAGTCCCAGGGCAGCAGGGGGCCCTCGCTCTTCTGGACTCAATTCTCACCCCTTTTCCTGCCTTTTCCACATTGTGTCATCTTATAACTTTTGGATAGGCAGAATGAGGAGACCTGGGTTCAAACCCTGTGTGCCCCTGGCTAGTCACTTAAAACCTCCTTGAGTCTCATCTGTAAAGCAGGGGAGTTGATTTGAATGGCCCTGAGGGTCCCTTTCACCTGCATGCCTATGAGCCTAGGATGCTAACAATTCTTAGTTGCGTGACCCCAGGCAGGTTCTGTGACCCTCTCTGAGGTAAGCCCCATTTACCTCCTCTTGTAAAATGGGGGCAAGAATGAGAATACAGTAGGTCCTTAATAAATGCTGGTTAACTGACTGACCGACTGAACTAAGGCTCACCTAGAAAAAGTCATAGAAACAGGATTAATAATCATCTTAATAATTAATAACAATGGCATTAATATCACCTCGGATTCTAAACTCTTTGAGGATAAGTTCCAGCTGATGCTCTCCTTTATATCTCCCAGATATACAGAGTAGGTGCTCAATAAGTGAGCAGATTTTCATTACTGCCTTGGTGCTTAGCACACAAAGTGAGAGCTGAATAAAGCCTTGGGGACCGTGGATGGATGGATACTATGTCAATTTCCAGGGTAGCAAGCTTGCCTCAGCAACAGAAGCCCAGGGCTTTACTCCCTTCCTGTTGGGGGTCACAATGTAACAATGTAACAGAAAGTATGCTGTTTCCAATTCCAATGCTTTGATGTTACATCAATGTTACAATGTTACATCAATACACAATGCTTTGATGAAGTAGAAGATCCAAGAGTTGACTTGTCCAAGGTCACTCGGGGAATATTACAGGTGGAATTCCAAGTCTGGGTCCCTGTCTCCAAAGCCAATGTTACTCTCCTTTCTGCCACAGCCAAAACATATCCACAGCTCTTGTATTTTCTTTTTCTTTCTAAATGAGTGCCTTTTATTTTACTCTGACATTTGGATAGAGTGGAGGTCCTGGAGTGAGGAGGACCAGAGTTCAAATCCATCTCAGACACTTACTAGCTGTGTGTGACCCTGGGCAAGGCACTTAGCACCCTATTTGCCTCAGTTTCCTCATCTGTAAAATGTCCTGGAAGAAGAAATGGCAAACCACTCTAGTCTCTTTGCCCGAGCAAACTTCAAAACCTGGAGAGTTTGACACAACTGAACAAAGTAAGAATGGTTGGAAACAAGATGTGTCCCTAATGGAAAAGAGATTCCTCAGATCAGATACGTTCACAGAAGATCCCCAAGTCTCATCCAACCAAAAGTTTCAATCTCCTCTCTCCAGTAAACCCTTTAAGGGGGCCTTTGTGCCCTAGCAGGATTGTATTTCCTCATCTGTAAAATGGGGGGAGGGCGGTGGAATAGTTGACCCTTGCTGACTCACCTGGCTCTGGTGTCTCATGGAGGTAGCTTACCGCGTCACCTGCTGGGCTCTAGATTTTGGCTCCCCCTTCTTTACCTCCAGAGGCTTCAGCATGGAGCTTTGCTAAGAGAAGGGACCAGGAAGCCTCCTTCCTTCCTGCTCTCCAGTCCCCCACCTTCTACCCAGCAAGTCAACCTGCACGGAGGTAGAGCCTCCTAGGGTTAGAATGACCTGATGCACCGCACAAAGGCGCTTCATCGGACTTGAGAAGAAACAGTCACTTCATTGTCACAAAAACAAGGTTTTAATGCCCCTAAGAGGAAGAGGGAAGGGGGAAGCTGCTCCCCTTTCAGCAGCCAAAGCGGAGCATCCTTTTAGTCTGTTCAGAACAGCCCAGAGACTGGCACAACTGTAAACTCCAAATCCCTAAAGGCACCAGAAAGATGCCTCCTCTTCCTGCCACCCTGTCTCCAGGGCCTGCTACAGAGTGAGTGGGGCATAATAAAGGGCAGCTGAGTGTAAATGCCAATCCTGCCCACTCAAACCCTGCTTGGTCAGTGAGCCAGGATGGCTCCCGCAGAAACCTCAGGCCCAGCTACTGGTTGGGGTCCTAGGAGTGGGGAGGGAGAGGGGTCAGAGCCACCTCCCCTTCCCAGCACTACCGAGTCTGCCTGGGATCAGAGCCCGGCAGCTCCCCAGCAGGTACGGCAGCGCAGTACAGCTCAGACTCAGCTCAGCATTGCGGCCAACCCTGCCGCGGCTTAACCCAACCTAGCCCTAGTCCTAGCCCCGCACCCCAGCTCCCCACCTAGACCCGCTGGAGGGCTCAAAGCTTTCTGCTTACGTCTGCCTAGAGCCCTCCCTAATCAGGAATGAGGCCCATTTAGGTCCAAGATGCCTTTGGGCTTCCCAGCTGTCCAAGCAACAGGCTGGCCAATCCAAGTGGATTCATTCCGCCCCCTCTTCATTCCATTTAATTTTTGCCCAGAAGACCCTGCTGGGAGACCGGGGGAGGGGGTGCGCGGCAAAGGTTTCTGGTATACCATCTCCCGAGCTGAACTCTCCCTTCCGCCAAGCTCGTGCTCTCTTGGTCCCGCTCTGGGCTGAGACCTCAATCTCTCCGTGCACCTGCAGGGCGCTCCCGTTCCCTTAATGCAGGTGACCTTCTGGTACAAACATCCCCACACAGAGCGCGGCCTATGGCTGGTGCGGTCTTGCCCTCCACCAGCCTCTGTGCCACTCTGTCTTTAGCACTGGGAGGGGGGGTGCCCCTTCCCAATCACTCCAGCCAGAAGGCCCTCGTCTTCTCTCAAATCTCCCCACTTTGGTTTCTCCTCAACTAGCCATTTTTCCCCACACTTCGTTCTCTTCCATTCACCCTATAGAACCAGACCTTTCCCAGTGCTAGCTTGGAGTTGTTTACTCCCAGCTACCTCCATCGCCACCGCTGGGGAAAGCGAAGGCGCCACCCGAGCTCCCGGCTCCAGGGCACTCTGTTTTGGGCGCCTGGTATTTTATATCATGGTAGGGAGGCGGCCCGTGGCTTGCCTCCGCCTCGGCTGCTGTCCAGCCTCGGCTGCACTCTCAAGACCTCAGATCCTCACGCCCGGGAAATGGGGAGGAGGGGGGTCTTTTCTGGTGCTCGCAGAACACAGAGGAAGTGAAGCGCACCCCACCCCCTGCTCCTTGGGGCTGTGGGCCACGCACCTCGGGAGTCCCCCCCACTTCGGCCCCTGCGCACCCACCCTTCGAGCGTGGGGGGCGTGCTAGCGCATCCCAAGCCCCCAGTAGCGGCTACCACCGCTGCCACTTCCCAACCCCGCCCAGCCCTGGCCCCGCGCTCTCAGGCCTTACCCAGGACACCAGGCGCAGCACCGTGTGGGGCTGCCGGATGAAGGTCTGGAGGTCGAAGGCGCCGCCAGCCTTGCCAGCTCCGTACGCACCGCCTTCCATCCTCGCGACCCCCGGCCCGGCCCGGCCCAGCCCGGCCCCGAGCGCTGCGCCGAGGTGCGCAGCGCGCGCGCACACTCACACTCACACACACGCACACACGCACTCCTCACACACACTCACACACTCGCCCGCGTGCGAGCCGGGAAAAGGGCGCGCGCCGCGCGCGTTCGTGTAGGTGCTGGGATCAATGTGCCCGCGCGTGCGTGCCTGCTCCTTTGCCTCTGGGGCTCCGCCGGCCCGGATGGGAGGGAGGAAGGAGAGGAGCAGGAGGAGAAGGAGAAGGGGCAGGAGGAAGGATGTCAGACTCGGACGTGGAGGCCCCCAGATCCGGTCACCTCTATGGCACGCTGCGGTTGGGAGTAGCAGGGGGCTCTCGCTGCTGCCCTGGCCCCAGGGTCAGTCCAAGCGTCCAAAGGAGGGTGCTTACCCTCAGCGGGCAGGAGGCTGGGCAGCAGGTGACGTCAGCTTCTCGCTTCTTCGCCCCCCCACCCAGCTGCCCCAAACCCCAGAGCTTAATCTACTTGGGGCGGGGGAGGTGGAGGAAGGAGGAACATGACCCTTTGGGGGAATGGAGATTCGATTTGATCAGATCCTAGGGCTGAACCGTATCCTGAAAGTGTAACCCATTCGACAAACACGTAGCAGTGAAGCAAAAATATGGTTGAACTGGGAGTCTGAATCTTCACTCTGCCATCTAGTACCCAGGTGACCTTGAGCAAGTCACTTCCATTTTCTGGGCCTCAGTTTCCTCCTCTGTAAAATGAGGCGGGCTAATCTAGGTGATCCCTAAGGCCCCTGCCAGTTCCTAACCCTGAGAGTGTGGAACACATTGGGCCAGGGAGTGTAGAAGACTCCGTGGGGGTGGGAGGGGCCCAAAGATATGAACTTTGCCCTCAAGGACCTAGATGTTTGAACACTTCTGCTATCTCATACCTGTGGATAGGTTCCCCAAGAGGCAGAATCCAAGTCTGCCATTATGTCCTCTCATCCCGTAGAAGTGAACCAATTGTCTTCAAATTCCTCCAGAGAGGATCCAGTCAATGCTGGGAGGTCAACACTGCTCAGAATCATTGGTCTCAGTGCTCCTTTAAACTCTGAAAAAGTTGGAAGACCCCAAAGAACTTTTTCAAAAAATGGATATTATCAATTGATATTTACTATTTTAGAAATATCTTAATATTATGATGACAATGGTTCTGGCCTTGAGGGCTCTTTGGAAGGGCCTCAGGACCACATTTTGAGAACAGATGCCCCTAATATTTTATTTATTCTTGTGGCACACCCTCACTGTCTATGGGTTATCCCTCTCTCTGAGTAACATAAAGGGTCTGTCTTCTTTTTTAGTTCCACATTTCTCTGCCTGTATCCTTTATCTAGATTCTCTTGCTCATCTCTTTATTGGTAAAGTATTGCAATCACCTCATGCACACCTCAGAATGGAAAGAACGTTGGAGTCTTGGTTTTTTATCCCAGCAACTTAACCTTGGGCAAGTCACTTACCTTCCTGGGCCTCAGTTTTTTCATGTGTAAAATGAGCAGCCAGTTTGGATGGCCCCTTGAAGTCCTTTCTAGCTCTAGACCTAGGGGCAGCGAGATGGTGCAGTGGATAGAGCACCAGTGTAGGAGTCAGGAGGACCTGAGCTCAAATATCACCTCAGACATTTGACACTCACTAGCTATGTGACATTGGGCAAGTCACTTAACACCAATTGCTTCATCCTGGGTCATCTCTGGTAAATATCTGGTCATTGGATTCAGATGTCTCTGGAGGAGAAGTGAGGCTGGTGGCTTGCATAGCCCTCCCTCACTCAAAACAAAGTCAAGTACAAGTCATGTCATCATGTCTGATGGCATGGTCTTCTTCGGCAACGAAGGATGAACTCATACATATCTAGACCATATTCTAAACCATTAAGCTATTTCAACCTTGTTTTCTGTATTTGTAAAATGAGAGGGTTTGGCTTAGATGAGCCTCCAAAGTTCCTTGATTTTGACATTTCAGTGATTCCACTTTCCTATCCAGAGTCCAATCACAATACTGCTAGTACCTTCACCTCATAATACAGCTAATATCCTCACCTCAATTCAATCTAGCAAGCATTTATTAAGTATCTACTGTGTGCCAAGTACTAGGTGCTAGGGATTCAAAGGCTAGACTAAAAAAAACTCAAACAGCTTATGTTCTATTTGATGGGGAGTCCAACAGGTATTCCTGGGGGAGGGAATATGTATTTCTAAGTACTTTACAAATATTGTGTCATTTGAGTCTCACAGCAACTCTGT
This sequence comes from Bettongia penicillata ogilbyi, assembly GCA_023548195.1. Classification (NCBI taxonomy): domain Eukaryota; kingdom Metazoa; phylum Chordata; class Mammalia; order Diprotodontia; family Potoroidae; genus Bettongia; species Bettongia penicillata. The sequence continues at coordinate 5,505,102 of JAJHZJ010000150.1, read as the reverse complement.
TGTAATTATCTGCCTTTTTCATTTGGAGAAATTGAGTCAGAGAGAGGTTGTGACTTGCCAAGGGTCCATTTGAACTTAGATTTTTCTAACTGCAGGCCCAGTGTTCTAACCACTGAGACACCAGTTGCTTCTGCAATATACACAACAGTCTTATCTTAAGCGGTAGAAATCTCATCTTCCTGAGTTCAAATTTATCCTCAGATACTTACTAACTATGTGGCCCTGGGCAAATCACTCCACCCCATTTGCCTCAGTTTCCTCATCTGGATAATGAACTAGAGAAGGAAATCAGCAAACCACTCCAGTATCTCTGCCAAGAAAACTCCAAATGGAATCAGGAAGAGTGAGACAGGACTGAAACAACTGAACAACAGCCGTACCACTGAACAGCTCTAGGGAGCACTCTAGCAAGACAGGTCGGCACCTGCTCTTCAATTTACGGTCAGAGAGCTGCCTAGGGCACCGAGGGGTGAAGAGACATGCCTGGCGTCTGGAAGCCAAGATGAGTCAGAAGCATGACTTGAATCCAATTCTTTGTCACATCAGCCTGGGCCCTCTTTGCACTGACTGAGATCTTTGGTTGGCAACTAGTGGCTCCTTCGAATTGCTGCTTGAATGGCCTGAAAGCAGGAAAAAGTGCTCTAACTAGAAGACAGACTAGGAGGCAAGAGGTAGCAGGGCTCTCTCTGCTTTGGAGAGCTGGAGATTCACCAGCGACTTAAGAAGGAACTCCTCCCACTTTCCATTTTTCTTCCCTAGAAACTTAGAGGAAATGTCAACTGAGGGAATAAAACAACTGAAAGAAGCACAGAAATCAACTTCTTTAGCTAGGCTTAGCCTTTAATATCCACAAAAAGAAGGGCAGTACTAAGTTACAGCCCTGAATAAATTGGCCATTCCCCATTATGGACTCTCTTCTTCTTCCAGACAATCAATGGAGCAGATTCAAAGAGCTTCTCAACGTTAACTTGGGCAGCAGCCCAGGATGCTTCCCTCCAGGTGTGGAGGAGCACTGTGGGAATTTCCTGACTCTATTACTTGCAAGATCAGCTCTTCTCCCGAAGTATTTTCTTTGCCTGCAACTCTGAGGAATTTTTCTGGGAAAATCCCTTTTATGGTATTTCTAAGTATTTTATATGCATTTTACAGCTCTCTTCTGCCCTGTTTTTGTAGTCACCCAGGTACCTTTCTTATTCAGTGCTATCCCTTCAGAGAGTGAAAAAAAGACAGTAGGGGGCCTTCAAGACTGGGCACATACCAGTTTCTTAATTAATGCTTGATGATGGGTGATTGATTCTTGGGACTTTAGTTTTAAGAGACCTGAGAGGTCATTTTGTCCAATCTTCTCATTTTACAAATAAGGAAACTGAGACCCTAAGAGGTTACATGACCTGCCTAAGATCACACAGACAGCCAATATCGACAATGAGTCAATTCTAGCCCTCCTTCCACATGATCATTCAGAAAATCAAGGTTGGAATTCCAGTTCTAGTCTATTGAATTTAATTGAATTAAGATTTAAGAGTGATGGGAGTTGAAAGACTTTCCTCTGCTGATTATCTCCAATTTATTGTCTATAGCTTGTGTGTATGTAGTTGTTTCCATATTGTCCCTCTTGTTATACTGTGAGCTCCTTGCTTTCTGGGACTATCTTTTACCTTTCTTTGTACACCCAGTGCTTATCATAGTGCTTGGTAAATAATAGGTACTTAATAAATGTTTATTCACTGACTGGCTAACTGACAGAACTTGGTGAAAGCATATGCTTTGTATCACCAGCTTTGTTTGAACCCACTCTCCCAAGGGACTGAGGTGGTTTGGGGAAAGGGCGCCCCCAGGGCTTGAGGGAAGGGAAATCCCTATGCTGTTCTTATTCTGTCTTCTCTTTTAAAGTCGCTTTCCTCTGTTTCTTCATTTGTAAAATGTGGGGATTGAACTTTGATGTCCTCAAGGTTTTCTTCCACTTCTAAATTTCTGAACCTGTGTTTTTAAATCCTCGCGGATTTAAGCTAAAAGTTTGATTTATGTATTAATCTCAACTCAATAGAACACCCTTTCCTTGGTCTGGCCCATACAGCTCAGCTCAGTCTTGTGTTGAATATACAATTAACTGTAAATAGCTGACTATTAGGAATGATTGGGTGGAGTAGCTGCAGGAAGTTAGCTGCATGCATAATCTTAGATTTTGGTAGAGTTTTCTTTAAACCCTCTTCCCCAGGGCAGACGTGCAAATGAACAGTGAAATAGCCTGGACCTGAAAAAAGGGAAGCTAACTCTACTGACTGACCGGAGAACCTGCCTCTAAAGGAGCAGGACCAGCGTTTGCTTCCCAGCTGTCTGCAGCTACAGGCATTGACTGGGAAGTCTTAATTTGTTCTCAGTCCAAGGCAGATGAAAGAGCCAAGCCATCTATCTAATCAATGGGAGCAGAACCAGAGGAAGGTGCCTAGGATGGTGAGGGGACCTGATACCCTGTCATGCAAAAGAAGAAAACAACGATGAAAAGAACAGGAGATGTTTATCCTGGAGGGTCAGAACCAGGATCTCTGGGTGTAAATTGCAGAGAAGCAGATTTCAGCTCAATATCAGGGAAAAACTGGCCAGCAGAGTTCTTCCAAGGTAAAATGAGCTGCCTCCCTAGGTGATGAACTAGCTCCCTGTCACTAGAGATCTTTAGAGCAAGACTGCTCAACATTTTTGTCTGTCCTAGTCCCCTTGGGTGATCTCTTGAAGCTTATGCGCCCCTTCTCAGAAGGATATTTTTAAATGCCTAAAATAAAATACAAGCAGTAAGTGAAATAGTGGACAGATCTTGGAGGTCTTGGAGTCAGGAAGACTCATCTTCCTGAGTTCAAATCTGGCCTTAGTGTGACGAGCTGTGTGACCCTGGGCAAGTCACTTAACTGTTGGCCTCAGTTTCCTTATCTGTGAAATGAACCAAAGAAGGAAATGACAAACCACTCCAGTATCTTTGCCAAGAAAACCCCAAATGGGGTCATAAATAGTTGGGTAGGACTGAACAGCCACAACAAAATAATGTACATAGGACTACAAAGGAAACCAAAGGAAACCAATTACATTGAAATACAGTCATCTAGATAATGAAAAACAAATTCACAACAAATTCGCCCCAGTGTTCAGAACTCTGTACAGAAGATTCTTGTTCAAACATAGGTCAGACTAGTTGGCTCTTGGGGTCAATTCTAACACTGTGAGTCTGGGATTTTATGAGTACTTTGACCTCGAAAGGAAACACTGATTACTTTTCTGGTGAATTTAAATGATGTTGAAAAAAAAACTTTTACTAGAGAAGATCAGGGGGCAGGTAGATGGTGCAGTATATAGAGAATCGACCTCAGGAGGACCTGAATTTGAATTCAGAGTCAGAAACTTACTAGCTGTGTGACCCTGAGCAAGTCACTTAGCCCCAGTTGCTTCCGAGAGAGAGAGAGAGAGAGAGAGAGAGAGAGAGAGAGAGAGAGAGAGAGAGAGAGAGGATCAAGACCTTCTTACTAAAATGTGGTGGAAGGCCAGGTTTTTTTGTTTAGCAGGACTTCTGAGAATACACTTTTTCTTCTTCCCACAACTTGGTAGAAAACAGCAAAGAAGAAACTCTAATCCTGTTCTAATCCTGACCTGATTGAGGAGCTTCCTCTCTCTCTTGGGTTCAGTTTTTCAATCTGTAAAATGGAATAGATTAAATTCACCTATTTCAGAAGCATGGATCTATGTACAAAGCAGTGTGCTAGGCTTTACTAGGATTACAAACTTGAAAAATGACAGTCCCTGAAGGAAGATCTGAAATACACCCAAATAAATGCGATGCAATGTGAGGTAGAGCATAGCGGGGAAACCAGTAAGTTAGGATAAGAATTTGGGGATGAGGAACCACAGTAATATTGGACCCTGGCACATAGGAAGAAGGAGGATGTATAATAAGGTTGGAGAGGTAGATTTGGGCCAGACCGAAAGCCTTTGAAGAAAAGGATTTGAGCAAAGATGAGGAAGATATGCCCGAAGGAGCAGCCTGGGGACCTTTCTGATGAACTTCTAATATGGTGAGTCGTAATAGTTACCTATCTCCCTGGATTTCTCCAACTGTCACTTCCTATATTCTAACATTTCCTGTTCTCAGGTTCCTCCCAACTCTGCCATTCCCTCTTCTAAGGCCCCTCCCAGCTCTAATAGGTCCCTGTCCTCAGGCCACTCCCAGCTCTGACCTTCCCTATTCTGATGCCCTGCTAGCACTGATATTTCATGTTTTTAGATCCCTTCCAGCTCCAACATTTTATGTATAAGGTCCCTAATATTTTGTGCTGAAGGCCTTTTTACAGTTGAGAACTTTTATGATGTTTGCCACTTTCCACCAGCACCCAGTTTTTTTTTTTAAACACAATTTCCCTAGATTGATTAATTGGGTAGAATGTTGATAAATATGGTCATCAGCCATCCATAAATGAAAGACGCCATTTCTTCTGGTATTTTCACAAATCCTATGCTCTAGTCAGCCTGGGGTGACTCTGCTATAAATACTGTTTTTGGTTTGGAGAAGGACAAGAGAGCTCCTTTTCAGGATGAGAGTGAGTCAGTCTCCTCCTAACACCAACCAGACTTTCAACTGCAGTGGAAATACAGCTGTGTAATAAGAGCAGTCATTAATAACTGGTTTAGAGCAGTTCCTGATGAGAAGTTCAGAATTCTTTGTTATATGTGGTCTTTCAAAACCTGGAGAAAAATAATCCTTGCCTTTTGAAACCTGATCTAATTTCTCAACCAAGAACAGTCCAAGCAGGAAATCTTTGGAGTGTTGTATATATATAGTACTCAAATAGAAACCATATATTGATTTAGAAAACAACAAATCCACATTATCTATATTGCATTGTGTTCTTATTTACTCTGTTCAACTTTACTCTGTTCAACGTTTCCCAATTACTTTTTAATATGGTTCTGGCTGTGCTTGGGAGACTTGAAGCTTTCCTGTGGGGAAATAGGAAAATCTCTGATGGAAGAAATACTTCTTGTTCCTGCTAAGCACAGTATCTTTCTGTTTGTGAAAAGTGTCAAATCATATACTCTAGAAACTGAAGGGACCTCGGAGAGCATCTAGCTCAAATTTATCATTTTATAGATAATGGAGCCAAAGCTTAAAGAGTCGGTGAGTTATTCAGTCAATAAACATTTATTAATCTGCTGGATGCAAAGATAAAAGATAGTTAAGGGGTTCACTGAGTAATGAGGAAACACCATGCAAACAATTATGTACAAGCTATCTACAGGATAAATTGGAGATAATCAACAAAGGAGGGGGCACTAGAATGAAGGAAGATTGGGAATGATTGCCTGCAGAAGGGGATGCTAGGTAACACTTGAAGGAAGCCAGGAGAACCTAGAGGCAAAATAGGGAGGGAGAATGTTCCAGGCACAGGGGCCAGCCAGTCAAAATGCTCAGTCAGGAGATGCATGTCTTACCTGAGTAAGGAGGTCAGTGACATACCCAAATTCACACAAAAGAGAAGAACTGACATTGAAACCCAGGTTTTCTGATTTCAGATCTAACGCCCTTCTCATTACATTCCGTTGGCTGACTTAATGGATGAAGGAATGGGTACATTGGATCCAATGACTACTCCTGGAGTACTTGAGTCCAAAAAAGGTACTTGTGTTTAGAAACAACACAAAAACAAAACTCCAGTCATGTAAGTACAGGATTCAGATGATGAAAAGGATATATAACTCAAGTATAAAAGGACCCAGGGGGTCATTGAGTCTCTTTTACAGATGAACAAAATAAGACCAGTGAACTCAAGTGATTTATACAAAGTCATGAAGGTAGTAAGTGGGAGACCTAGGACTTGAACTCAGACCCTTTCTACTACAAGGCCTTTTTACTTCACTGTAAGAATTTTCCTGGATTGTAAGCTTTTTGTGATTCAGTATGAAAAGCTACTTTGACTTTTCATCACCTTAATGGAAGCCTAGTTCCCCAAGCAAAAGAAGCTACCATCTTACTATCTTCTGTCCTCATAAGACCAACTGGAACCACTGACAAACCAAGTGGATCCACAGGGGGCCAACCAGGGTGGTGAGAGGACTGAAAACCATTCCATAGAAGGAACTGAGAATATTTGTCCTGAAAAAGCTATCTCTGTGTACATGGTTCCCAGATTGATCTGTCCAGTCCTAGATTCTTCTGAGCTCCAACTTCCTCCTGGACATTTCAGACTGACTGAACTGGAAAGACTTCTCCAACCCAGGAGGTTTCCAACAGAACTCGTTGTCTTCATTGCCATACCACCCTCCTCCAGCCTAGCTCTTTCCCATGCTTTGCTATTTCTGACAAGGGGACCTTCCAGTCACCTATATTCATAACCTTGGTATTATCTTGGACTCCTCACTCTCCTTAACTCCATATGTCCCTTCATTTTTTTCCAGGCAATTGGAGTAAAATGACTTGCCCAGGGTCATACAGCTAGCAAGTGTCTGAGGTCACATTTGAACTCAGATCCTCCTGACTCTAAGGACCCATAATGCTCTATTTACTGTGCCACCTCTCTGCCCTTTGCCCCTTCAATCTATGAACTTATTTCTACTCACATTCAAGTCCTTCTTTGTACTTGCAAAACTACCACCTCAGTTTGGACCCTCATCGCCTCTTGCCTGGGGAATTGCAATGACTGCCTTAATTTTCTCCTCTTTATAATGATAGGCTAACTTTTATATAATGCCTACTGTATGCCAGGCACAGTGCTAAGTGCTTTACAAATACTACTCACAACAACCCTGAGAGCTTGAGGCTACTATTATCCCCATTTTACAGATGAGGAAGCCAGATCTGAACTCAAGTCTTCCCAATTCCAGGTCCAGCGCTCTATCCACTTCACTCCCCAGCTACTTTTCTAGTCCATCCAAAGTGATTTTTCTAGAGCACTGATCCGTCCTCTACTCAATAAATTCCAATGGTCATCTCTCAGATGAAATAGAAAACTCTTCTGTTTGGCATTTAAAGCCCGTCACAACTTGTCTGAAACTTACCCTTCCACCCAATAGTTTGTCATCTTCTGCTATCCCAGCTGAACAACTCTCCCGCTCATTACATGTGATGTTCTATCTCTCATCTCTAGGCTTTTGCCCTGGCTATGCCTCATGCCTGAAATGCTCTTCTTCTTCATTCCTGCTGATATGAATCGATTTTTCCTCTTAAAGATTCATCCTGTAAGAGGAAAATGCACTCTTAAAGATTCATCTTTAAGTACCACTTTTGAAATGAAGTCTTTAGTTATTGGTAGTGCCCGTCCTCCCAAAATTACCCTGTGTCTATTTTGTATGTAAATATTTGTGTGTTCAGGATCTTAGCTCTAAAGCTAAAAGGGACCTTAGAGACCACTTAGTCCAAAGCCCTCATTTAGCAGATGAGGAAATTTGAGGCCCAGAGAGGGCAAGTGATTTGCTCAGAGCCACAGAGCTTAAGCCTCTCAGGCAAGGATTTGAACTCAGATGTTCCTGACTCTACTTCCCAAGTTCTAGCCACTATACCCATCTTCTCTCCCCAAATAGTAGGCTATTGATGGATTGACCAACTGATTGGGGGGAGGCTCCCAGACTGCAGATCTAATGACCAGAAGTTACAGAAAGCAGATTTTAGCCCAAACCCAACAATTTGAGCTATCCCAAAGTGGAATCTGTTTGCCTGTGGAGGTAAGGAATTCATGTCCAGGGATGAAGGCCTTCAAGTGAGAGCACAAGGACTATTGGCTGGGCCTTTCACAGAGAAGATTCCTTAGATGACCCCTGAGATCTCCAGCTCTGAGACACTGGGATAAAGGGGTTCTTGGTAATTCTTAGTAAGAGCATTCTTCATGCCTGAGCCTCCTCCAGTCTGCCCTCAACCCTCACTCATACCCTTCCCCTTGGGGTGCTCTGTTCAAGTCAGTCAACAGATCCACCCTATGTCCCCCACTTCATTCTGCCCCTGGCCTCAGTTTCTGGGGAAAACTCCTAAACTCCTTGCCCCATCTTCATCCCATCATTTCTTCCTTCCTTCAAGGTATCTCTTCTCCCAGGAAATTTTCCCTGATGAAAATGCTCCCCCCGCTTTTCCGCAGAGGATCTCAAAGCACTGCTGGAGAGTGCTGCCTCACTCTCCCCTTCATCCCTTGTAATCATGGCTAACGCCTTTTATACTAAGGTGCTGGAGAATAGCAGTTGGGAAGCCACTCCCTCCACATCCTCCAATCCGATCACTAGGCCCTGCAGGAATATCTGTTCAATTGGCACATGGCACTTAGGGGATTTAATAAAGAACTGTTGATTGAATGAAATAAAATTGTGGAGCATTGGTTCCTTTTCAGTATAATCAGAACACAGACTGTGGTAGGATTTTATAGGCCAAGGAGGGGCCTTCTAACCCCTAGGGTCCAAATGGGGGCTTCCCAGTAGAGGATTTTTTTCCCCTCCCTTTAAATTCTATTTTCCTGGGTCTGGGGTCTGGACCTGCCAGTTATCTCACTCAAGCTTCCAATCCATGAATTTCACTCCTTTGGTTTCTCTTTCCCTCAGGGAATGAGGTGGACTGTGAAAGAATGTTGGATCTAGGGTCAAAGGACTCAGAAGACCTGGGACTAAACTTCACCTCTGCAGGCCTCAGTTTCCTCATCTGTAAAATGAAGGTGGATTCCTTGTATCAGAGTCTATATCACGATAGCTGGCCCAGGATAGAAGATGGTCTAGGAGCACATTTATCACTCTCGTACCTCATAGCTCCCTCAGGGAATTGAAGGGAATGTGCGTATGGAACACAGCAGCTCATTATGAAGTCTGACTTCTCACTCATAAGCTCACACTTGTTGAACCACAGTAACACAAAGCTAGCAACGGACCCATCATTTTTGGTATTCCTGAAGGAGGAAACTCCTTCTACCAATGTAGGTCAGCACCTCTTCTGTAACTTATAGCCTGAGTGACTTGAGAAGTGGTGACTTGCCCAGGGTTACCCAGCTAGTAAGTTCCTGAGACTGGATTTAAACCTAGGCCTTCCTGGTTCCCAGTTAAATCCTGCAGTTTTCCTGACTCAAATCCAGCCTCAGATACTTACTAGCTGCTTGACCCTGGCCAAGTCACTTAACCTCAATTGCCTGCAAAAAAAAGGGAAAAAAAAAGGAGGAAAGGCATTATCTTTGCCAAGAAAACCCCAAATGGTGTCAAGAAGAGTCGGACAGAACTGAACAAGTTCCTGAATCTAGGCCCTGGGCTCTGAGCACTCTGGTGACACCTAGTGGTATTTGGTACAGCTGCTGAGTCCCCAGCTTTGACTAGCCCATTCCTTCATTTTGTTTGTTCATCTTCCAGCCTTCTTCCAGACTTCAGACTTGATGTCAGGGTTGGGCTCTGCACACTTCAGGAGGGAAGGCCTGGGCTCGTCCCGTTGCTGCTTTCTTGGGGGTATTGAGAGTTTCGTTGTTTCAGAGACTCTAGGACAGTTCGGGCTGGGGACCTGCAAGCTTTTAATGCTCCCAGAATAGTCTGACCCAGGGCAAAGTCTGATTGTTGCCCCACTGCTCTGTGTTCTGCAAGTTCCTGATGTGGGCTTGGGTCTGAGCAAGAGTAGATGCTGCTGGATTTAGCTTTAATCAGTCAAGCTCTATTGACTCAGAAAGGAAGAACTGTGGACGCCCCCTTTGGTTTAGGATTCCTGTCCTGGTAATTCCTCTGCAGACTGGGTTAGTCATTGAAAGTAAGACCTGTTTTCATCTGAAGTCTGCCACCCCAGTGTCTTCTGAGCCTCCTCCTTTCTCCATACACTTCCCAGTGCCTTCCTAGTGAAGATTCTAGATCTCACCCAAGGGGTAAGTTCCCCAAAGTCTCTAGCATAGCAAGCTGGGGATTGGAACCTAAGAGACACTGTAAGTTCCTTTCATATCTTCCCGAAGTCTTTTCTTTCAGCTGACTGAAGTGGAGCATCTTCCATCTTCTTTCTCAAAGCTGGAGACCAGAAGGGCCAGAAACAGCTGTAGAGCTCAGAGTGGCTTTAAGAACTCTCCTCTCTCTGACTCCTGCCAACTCTGACCCACCCGGTGGTACAATCACTTTTCCCTATCTTCCTCTTTCCTCCAGTATAGATTTTTAATCAATTCATTAATTCCTTTAAGTTTTCTGTATTCACTTCCATAAGATTTTGAGTTCCAAATTTTCTCTCCCTTCTTCCCTACCCCCCTCCAAGATGGCATGTAATCTGGCATAGACTCTACATGTACATTCATATTAAATATATTTTCACATTAGTCATATAGTAACCTCCAGGATAGTTTTTAAAATTAGTTTTGTAGCTTTTAACTTTTATTGCCTGTCTTAATTATTCTCCATTTCATGTTATCATGCTGTCTACCCCAGGGGAATGGATTCATGAAAATCCATTGAGGTCATAACTATGATCTGTGTGTCTCATTGAAATGCTGAATCAGGTGACACACAGTGACAGACCAAAGGAAGGATTGGAGTAGCCTCAGGACTTTTGGAGGAGGTAGCCTTAAGACTTTTCTAAAGAGCTCCTTGTTTTTTCTCCTTTGAAAGGGACAGCTGGTCAACTGCAGGCTTCACTATTACATTGTTCAGTTGTGTCTGACTCTTATGTAACCCAGTGGGTTTTGCCCATGGGATTTTCTTGGCAAAGATACTGGAGTGGTTTGTCATGTCCTTCCCCAGTGCACCTACATTTTACAAATGAGGAACTGAGGCATATAGGGGTAAAATGAGTTTCCTAGATCGCTTCAATGTTAATGTAAGCTTAATAGTGGGTGGGAGGGAAGAGTTAGAGATGTTCCTGCTCATTAATAGGCCTCAATACCTTTTGCTAATTTCTACTGAGGCACAGAGGATCCTGCCATTGGGCTCTGAAAAGTGTATAAATACTCTGAGATGAGGTCTAACTTTGGGGCTTACTCATTAGAAGTGTTTGTATGATCAGAGGAGACTCTGGGCAGCTGCTGAGGAGTTCCCCAGCTTTGAAAACCCAGATTCTGGTGCTTCTTGCTCTGGTATGCATGTATGTAATGGTCAGACAGTTGGATCTGTCTGTTGATCTGTGATGTATGTATTGCTTATGGTCACACAGTTGGAAGCCCTGTCTGTTGGTCCTTATTTCTCTGTATTTCTCTGAAGTTCAGGGTGCTGACCTTTTTCCCTGAACTAAGTGAATGATATATGTGCTTGATTAAAGTAGATTGTTGACTCCTCAAAAGTTGCTTTCCTTTTACAAAAGCAGATCTAAGAACCTGTACAGGAGGCCCACCCGTATATGCCAGGGTCCTTGATGTTACAGTGATACAACTAGTAAGTGTCAGAGGTGAGATTTGAACACAGATCTTCCCAACTCCGAGCACAATCCATTGGACCACCTAACTGCCCACTATTATACCCCTTGGTTACTATGAATAAACACTGCATATATTAATAATTACAGAAAATTTTTTTAATAAAAATTTATTTATTTAGCTTTTTACATTCATTTTCACAAAATTTTGGGTTCCAAATTTTCTCCCCTTTATTCCCTCCCCTCAACCCCAATACACCGAGCAATCTAATTTTCCCTATCACCAATCTTCCTTCTCTTCTATCATCCCTCCCTTCTCTTGTCCCCATCTTCTCTTTTGTCCTGTAGGGCCAGATGACTTTCTATTCCCCATTGACTGTATTTCTTATTTCCTAGTAGCAAGAACAATAGTAAAAAGGTGTTCCTAAAACTTTGAGTTCCAAATTCTCCCCATCCCTCCCTCCCCACCCATTCCCTTTGGGAAGGCAGGCAATTCAATATAGGCCCTATCTGTGTAGTTTTGCAAATGACTTCGATAATAGTTGTGTTGTGTAAGACTAACTGTATTTCCCTCCATCCTATCCTGCCCCCCCCCATTGTTTCTATTCTGTCTTTTGATCCTGTCCCTCCCCGAATGTTGACTTCAAATTACTCCCTCCTCCCATTGCCCTCCCTTCCATCATCCTCCCCCACTTGCTTATCTCCTTCTCCTCCACTTTCCTGTATTGTAAGATAGGTTTTCATACCAAAATAAGTGTGTATTTTATTCCTTCCTTTAGTCAAATGTGATGAGGGTAAACTTCTTGTTTTTTCCTCAACTCTCCTCTTTTTCCCTCCACTAAAAAGTCTCCTGCTTGCCTCTTGAATGAGATATAATTTACCCCATTCCATTTCACCCTCTTTCCTCCCACTGCATTTCTCTCTCATCATTTACCCTAATTTCTTTTAACATGTGGTCCCATCCTATTCAATTCACTCTGTGCTCTCTGTCTCTGTATGTGCATGCATGTGTGTATGTGTGCGTGCATGCGTATACGTGTGTGTGTATGTGTGTGTGTATAATCCCACCAACTACCCAGATACTGAAAAATTTTAAGAGTTACAAATATTGTCTTTCCATGTAGGAATGTAAACAGTTCACTTTTGATAAGTCCCTTATGACTTCTCTTTACTGTTTACTTTTTCATGCTTCTTCTCATTCTTGTGTTTGAAAGTCAAATTTTCTTTTCAGTTCTGGTCTTTTCATCAAGAATGCTTAAAAGTCCTCTGTTTCATTGAAAGACCATATTTTCCCCTGAAGTATTATACTCAGTTTTGCTGGGTAGGTGATTCTTGGTTTTAGTCCTAGTTCCTTTGACTTCTGGAATATCCTATTCCACGCCCTTTGATCCCTTAATGTAGAAGCTGCTAGATCTTGAGTTATCCTGATTGTATTTCCACAATACTGGAATTGTTTCTTTTTAGCTGCTTGCAATATTTTCTCCTTGACCTGGAAATTCTGGAATTTGGCCACAATGTTCCTAGGAGTTTCTCTTTTTGGATCTCTTTCAGGTGGTGATCGATGGATTCGTTCAATACTTATTTTGCCCTCTGGTTGTAGAATATCAGGGCAGTTTTCCTCGATAATTTCATGGAAGATGATGTCTAGGCTCTTTTTTTGATCATGACTTTCAGGTAGTCCCATAATTTTTAAATTGTCTTTCCTGGATCTATTTTCCAGGTCAGTTGTTTTTCCCATGAGATATTTCACATTCTCTTCCATTTTTTCATTCTTTTGGTTTTGTTTTGTGATTTCTTGGTTTCTCAGAAAGTCATTAGCCTCCATCTGTTCCATTCTAATTTTGAGAGAACTATTATTTTCAGTGAGCTTTTGAACCTCTTTTTCCATTTGGCTAATTCTGCTTTTGAAAGCATTCTTCTCCTCATTGGCTTTTTGAACCTCTTTTGCCAATTGAGTGAGCCTATTTTTCAAGGTATTATTTTCTTCAGCATTTTTTTGGGTCTCCTTTAGCAAGGTATTGACCCATTTTTAATGCTTTTCTTGCATCTCTCTCATTTCTCTTCCCAGTTTTTCCTCCACCTGTCTAACTTGATTTTCAAAATCCTTTTTGAGCTCTTCCATGGCCTGAGCCCACTGGACATCCACCTGGGATGTCTGGGATACAGAGGCCCCGACCTCCACGTCTTTCCCTGATGGTAAGAACATTTCCTCGTCATCAGAATTGAAAGGTGGGAACATCCGTACCCCATCAAAGTAGCTCTCTATGGTCTTATTTTGCTTCCTTTTTCTGGGCATTTTCCCAACCAGTTACTTGACTTCTGAGATTCCTGTCCACCCCTGCCTAGATCTGCCCAGCTAGTGCTTGGGGTCTGAGATTCAAATGGGCTTTCAGTGGCAGGTGCAGCTGCTATTCAATGTGAGGTTAAGTTCTGGTGCTTGGGTGGGGGCAGGGCCACCTCACAGGCTCAGTTCCCTCAGGGGGTTTATGCAGAGACCTTTGGTAATGGCCCTGAACTTCTGCCTGACTGCTCGGGGAGTCCCGGGGGCTGCCGCCGCTGCCTCTGCCACTGCCTTTGCCACTGCCTCTGCCGCTGCCTCTGCTGCTCCCTCCACTGCTGCCTCCCAAGGGGCCCTGAGCCACGGAGACACCCCGCCCCCCTCTCGGCCAGCCCAGATGTCTCTCTCACTGACCTGTAGCGTCTGTGGGCGGAGGGACCTTCGTGTCCGCAGGAGATTCCGTCCCTGAAGCCTGCTTGGATCTACTCCTCTGGAGCCCTGCGGCCAGGGCAGCACAGGAGTGGGCTTCGCTTTCCGGGTGCAACAGACCCTGGGGATGGCTCTCCAGGACTCTCTGAAACAGAAATCTTTTCCACTGTGTTTCTGTGCGCCTTGCAGTGCTTCAGAATTTGTGGGGAGTTTTTCTTGCAGGAAATATATGGGCTGTGGGTTCGGAGCTAGCATACATGAGTCTTTCTACTCCGCCATCTTGGCTCCACCCCCAGAAAATTTTTTTACCCAAGATTAAAAGAAACTAGGGCCAGGACAAATACTCAAAGTCATTCTGTAATTTGAAGTCCAAACAATTGTGTGGCACATGATCTATTATTGGACGAGTTCCTTCCTCTTCCCTATCACCACTGTCAGGCTGATGAGGCTAAGAAAATCCCTAAAAGTAATCTAGAAAGACTTTCTGTGTGACTTTCTAAACCAGTTATGTTAACAGAAATCAAGCAAATGTTTTCAAGGCAAGATAGCTGAAGAAATAAATACTAGAACAAAGAAGAATTCTATTATATTTCCTATTTATGGGAGAGGCACCAGGTCTGGAGTCAAAAAGACCTGAGTTCCACCTTCAAACATTTTCACCTTCAAATCCACCTTCAGACATTTACTAGCTGTGTGACCCTGGGCAAATCATTTAACCCTGTTTACCTTATTTTCCTCATCTGTAAAAAGAGCTGGAGAGGGAAATGAGAAACTACTCCAGTATCTTTGCCAACAAAACCCCAAATGGAGTCACAAAGAGTCAGACACAACTGAACAACAGCAAACTCATGGGAAAGATAGGGGTGACAACCCAGTCATCTATCAGGTATGTGCTGGAGATAACTCATAATGGCTCTGAAGTGGACATTATTCCTCCCTGGGCCCCTAGGCTGAGAGATATCTGTTATGTTACTGGGCAGGGTTGGATAATCTGCCTAGCAACAGTTTTTCTGTTGTTGGGCCCCTGTCAAAATGTCATTCCCCTTTGGTTTAATATCTGATGAATTGTTAACAGTCACTTCTTGTTTAGTCCATTTGCATGGTAACCACCTGTGCCCCCTAATGTTAGACCCCAATTGCCAGGTAACCACTTTCTGCTGAGCCCCCCCCTTCCTGATTGGCTACCTCTCCTGGCACCTCTCCTCTATTGGGGTCCTTTGCCTAGTAGCACCCTGACAACCTCCTTCTTCTTGCCTAACAGCAAGCCCCCCTCTTGCTCCGTCAGAACTCTGTTTGTTGTGGAAACCGCAAGGCTGTACTGAGTAGCGCTGAAATGCTTAAAATGCACTCACCCACCTCAGTTCGGGGCTGTCTCCTCTGGCTCTCTACATGAGGCAGCCGCCAGCCTGGCTAATAAATGATGCTCTCGAAATTCTCAGTTAATTTTGCCTGTGACTTATTAACTCCATTTCAGCTCCAGAGACCTGGAGTGTTAACTTTTCAGCATGAGCATTTCCACCTCAGAAATCGGGGATTGATCTATTTTTTTGCTTATTGTTAAGTGATGGAGGAAAATGTAATATGCTGATGAAACATGAAAGTGTCTCTAGCATTCTGGGGATGGGGGAAGCTGGTTGTTAATTATTTGCCAGCACACCCCTGAAGATTTACATACATGCACACTCATATATGCACTTTGAAAAACAGATCTATACCAAAGAATAGGCAGCTTTTTCCCAGTCCCTCCACATCCTTTCCTTCTCCCCCTTTTTCTCTCTTGTTGTCACTTCTGTTGAGAAGAATGATTTTATGTTGAGTTTTTTTTTCCTTTCTTCTTCCCTCTGGCTTGGAGAGGCACTCAGGCAATGTTCTCTTCTGAGGACTCTGGGAGCCTCTTGCTTAAAAAAAAAATAAAACAAAATAACTAAGAGCCTAGCAAAAAAACAAAACAAAAAAACCCCAAAACGGTCCAATGGAGCCCTGGAAAGCTTTCTTATTGCCTAGTTACATCTTCCCAGGGATGATTTTCCATTTAAGTTTCCAACCTCCGCTGTATTCTATCTGTATCCATCTCCCTCTGTATTATCTCCCCTTACTTTGGAATCTTTAAACTTATTAGCCAACTGTTCATCTCAATCCCTTCTGTGTTTGTGGAATGACACAAGCTCATCGATAAATGATTTTCGATTGAGATTGATTTCACCATTACAAGTTATTCAAGCTAGTTATGTGATTGAGTTAATGTTCTCTTTGAAGAATGATAGATCTAAATTTATCTGTCTATAAGCTAAAATTTCCCCAATGCCTATGCATAAATGTATGCATATTATAAATATTATCATGCATGCATGTATGTATGCATATACACTGTATCCTTTGGTTTTTATAAATCATTTCTGGAGCACTCCCAAGAATTGAATGTACTCTCTTGTAACAAAACAAAAAACGATCAACTGATCCAATAGACCTCTCTCCTCTAAGCATGGAAGTAAGTGGTGTTTATTCTGTCTGCGGTCACGACTCTCTCCTGAGAGGTGGGGAAGCTGTTCCATCCTCCAACCAAAACCACTATTATTACAGCCAAGGAGAACTGTAAACAGGATCCAGAATTGGGTGAGCCAGACCAGAATCCAAAGCTGGCCCTCAAAGGAGCTGTGGCACTGTGTGTGGTGCAGAGAGGAGGACTGGTAACAACATTATTAAAAGCATGCAGAGCTGTTTTACATGCTCAATCTCATGGAGTCTCACTGACAACCACCTGGATGAGCTACATCTATATTACCCCATTTTATGGATGAGGAAACAGAATGAGAGAAGCTTATGTGTCTTGTTCTTTGTCCGACAGTTGGTAACTGTTGCATTTGACTTTTTAACTCCATGTTTGACCACATTGAATCCCTCAGAGGAGGGGAAGGATACAGTAGTCTATCCTATCATCCTCAGACCAGATGAGGAGCACAGTGACACAGGATGAGGGTGTGTGAAGTGGATGGGGCTGCTGGCACACAAGCAGAATACGGTGTTTGCCATACACTACTGGTGCTGGGGAGAAGGCAGAAAACACACCTCAGATGTCTTCTTTGAGTTTGGTTTCCAGCAGCCACCAGGTCCTTAAAGCTAAGAGGTCTGAGCTCTCAGCTTAGCTAGTGGAGGGTGGGGATGGGGGATGGGAAGGGTTTGCACTGCCACAGATTGAGTGGCAGCATTAAAGGGGATTTATTGCTCTTGCTCTCATTACCATCTGGGCTATGTAGTGCACAGAAGCTGGGGCAGGCATCAGTTAGGTGGGCAGTAGCAGTAGAACTTTTCATATGGATCATGAGGATTCATGAGATGGCATCATTCTGGGCAGGATGCCCATCCTGGTGGGGGATGATTGAGGGGGAGGGTATATTCATCTTCAAAGATGGCTCATCTACTTTTCCTTTTAACAGGTGACTAGGTAGTACAACAGATCGAGTTCTGGGCCGGAAGTCAGAAGGAAGACCTGCATTCAAATCCACTTACTAGATGTGTGACCCTGGCAAGGCATTTAACGCCTGTTTGCCTCAGTTTCCTCATCTATAAAAAGTGAGGATAATAATAGCTCCTGCCTTCCAGGGTTATTGTGAGGGTCAATTGACATAATAATTCTAAAGCACCTGGCCCAAAGTGAGCACCATATAAACGCTCGCTATTATTATTTCATTGCAACATCACATATCTCTTCTCAACCACATCATGCATGGTCTGGACGAGTTCTGCTATCTCCAGTTCCCAAGGATTCTGGTGACCGGTTAGATGGAGTATGACCAGAGTAGAACACAAATGTCCTCAGGACTTAGTCATTTGTTCCCTGGAATCTTCCCAGCAATTTAGAAGGTTGTAAAGCAAGGATATGCAGGGGACTTATCTACCTGAGTCTGAATCTGGCCTCAGAAGCTTGCTAGCTATGTGCCCCTGGCAAGTCATTTAACCCTGCTTGCCTCAGTTTCCTCATCTGTAAAATGAGCTGGAGAAGGAAATGACAAACCACTCCAGTATCTCTGCCAAGAAAACTCCAAATGGGGTGGTGGAGTCAGACAAAAGTGAATGGCAACAAAACAGTATATATATTTACAGTAGTCTAATCGGTAAGGGGGAAATCAAGTCTTTTAAGGGAGTCCTTCTTTATTCCAATAGCTTGTTTCTGCCCTAGGGAATTAACTTCTTGCTAAGAATGAGAGAACCTGGAGGTGGAGACTGGGGAGTGTGGACAACACATTTTATGATTAGGCAGCTAGATGGAGCACTAGATCTGAGTTCAAATCCTGCCTTGGATACTTAAAAAGCTTCTGTTGCCTGACTGACTTCCCTTATCTGTAAAATGGGGACTGAAAATAGCACCTACTTTCCCAGAGGTGTTGCGAGCATAAGAAAATATTTGTAAAGCATTCAGCAAACAGAAAGCTAGGTTTCTTCTTTAGTTACTAATCCGTTTGGATCTAAGGATGAAAGAAAGGAGGGGGTAAGAGTTTCCTATTCAATGGGTCAAGGGACTGATTCAAATGATAAAGTACACTGAAGTGGGCAAAGAAAGCACCATGCTGAGATCTGGGGGCAAAGAGAAGTTCTGCATATCCTGATAGGGGATATCAGGGAAGGCTTTCTAGAAGAGGTGCCATTTGAGCTGGACTTTAATGAGAGGGTAGGAGGAATTCAGCAGAATAATTCCTTTATCCCCTTGACAGGGAGGCACAAAGTTCCTATGACTTTCATTTTCACCCCCATTTGCTTTAATTTTGGATCTAATAAAAAAGTATTGAGCCAAAGATGGAGAGTAGTACAAAGAGAAAGTAAGTAGCCTTGACTTTCTGAGTTAGAAACCATCACAGCAATGGTGACAAGTCAAGGAAACTGACAGAGCTCAGGGATCCCTCTGTGGCCTTATGACAGCAGTACCTGGTTCCCTTCACTACATCAAGATGCACCAGCAAGGAGCAGAGTTTCCCTGAGTTGGGTCAGTCATGCCAACTGAAGGTGGCTTGATCCAGTCTTGGGAAGTACTGGCTTAGGGGAATGATTATGCTGCTGCTGCTTCTGCTTTGGAGAATGGCCTTAATGGAAGGAGAGCCCAACCTTAGGCCAGTGTGTTCCAGGAACCAGAGGCCCCAGACCCTGGCTAACCTTGCCTACTGTCGGATGGTCTTCCTGGACCTGATCAGGCATCAGGGAAGAAGTTAGGAGAGCATATACTGTAAAATGGTGCCAAGGGTGGATATGGATCAGTCTCAGGACCAGTCTAGAGTAAACCCATTGGGTGTGAGAGAACAGCACTTTCTCCCCTGCACAGTGTCTCAGGTACCTCTCAGTAGATGCACCAAGAAGTCAAAGGCATTCCAGACCAGTGGAGCAGGCCACAAAGGAAACCCAGAGGGCAGGAACCTGCCTCTAGGAAGGGTTGCCATAGGGTGTGGTGCATGGGGATGAGAACCTCCACGCAGAGCCTCCTGGCCATGGTGAAGGCCTTTTTCCCGCTGCTGGTAGCATTCTCCCACTGCTCCATAGGATGGAACTGTGAATAACAGAGATGGAGAACAAGTGGGAAGTCATGTCCTTCAAGGATGCAGAGAAGGCTAGCAATAATGGCATGTAAATTTTTCACCCAGTGGGTCTAGGACAAATAAACAGCAATCTAAGACCACTGAGAAACAAAAAAGTTGTCAGATCCCAGGGCTCAGGCTGCATGGAGCATCTGACCCCCTTGGCTGGTACAAGAGAAACTATGATCTATACCAGGCACAAGGCCCTGGCTCTGGACACAAACTCATATCCCTCAATTTATCTGGACATTTATCCAAAGTGGGGGCAATCTTACAATTACTAGCAGCACAAAGGCACAGAAAGTGATGCCATTCCATGGAATTAGGTATTGTTGGCTCACACCAGGAAGACTACCTATAAAAAAGACAAGTCTGCTTCCCTGGGGATGATACCTACCCCTCTGCCACTTAAGCACCATAGGAGACCAAGGGAATTGCCCTTCTTGGGCATCTGAAATGAGGCACATGGATTCATATGATTTCAAAAAGTCTCTTTCAGTTCCAAAATCCTATAATCATCTATAATCAGATCCAGGGAGATAGAGATGGCTTCGCATTCTCTGACCCTCTTGAATTTTATACCTAATGAACTTGAACTTAACTCTCCCCCCGCTACACACTTAGAAACACGTGGGCACATGCCTTTGGCAAAGGAAACCTGTTGTTACTGCTTTCCCTCCCCAATATCATAGGCATGGAATGGTCTAAATCTACTATCTCACTGCAACCCACTTGACTCCTAAGTTGGTTCATCAATAATAGCATTCACAGTCTTCCAAAATGCCACTTCTCTTTCTAGTTATCTACTATACGTCTAGCACCTTGGACAGCACTCCTAGGGTTTCCAATGCTATGAGAGCAAGAGAGTTCTCTATTACAGGTGAGCTGCACCCAAGAGCCTGACCCTTTTTCCATGGGGTACTCTGCACATAGTAGTCTATAGTCCATCTTGGTGGTATCCTATGGCTCCAGTATGAATCTGCTCCTGCCACATAGTCCAAACTGAGACCTCTGAAAGAGTCCTATGCAGGTATCAGTCAACTTCTAACATTACTATCCATTTCTGGTTAGGAAACTTCTATTTCAACTCCCAGTCTTTAGTGTCTGGAGAGCACATGTGCCTTTATTAAAGGGTCTGTGATAATGACTTACCCCTGTCATGACTCAGACCCCATCCCACTGAGATTCTGATCTCTTTTTCAATGACACACAACCTGAAAGGAATATTTATTTATGGATAACTTAGGGTGCATGTTAGGAGAACAGATCCAAATTGAACAAACTGGAGATATTTGAAGAGAAGGATGGACAATCTGAAAGCTCAACTCTCACTAAAAATAAAAAATTATCATGTTGAGTGCAGTAACACATTGCTATTAGCAAGGTCTGAGAATTTTACCCACCTGGTGTTTCCCAGGGAAACGTCTTTGAGGAAATGATATGTACTCTCCAGCATGCTATGTTCAAAGTCTTCTAGGGAGAGTAGGGAAAAAACCATCTCATGATAATCCTGCTCCTACCCAGAAAGCCAGTGAAAAATTTACCAGGTGTAACTGCAACAGCAGGCTAATTACTTCAGGTTTCCAGGGCAGGGGACATTTTCCAAGCATCTTTTCCACAGCACTTTTCCAGAATCTCAACCAAACTGGTATTACATCTCATCCTAGAGGTGACTCCACACTCTTTCCCTCCCTACCCCTAATCTTCCTATTTCTACTTCTGGTTTCTTTCTGAAAAGATTTGGGATCTCTTTTCAAATATAGAACATGTGAAAGATTGTTGTGATTAATACTTTATCTGTATATTTTGTTGTAATTCTCTAGTGCCCAGAGATGACAGAAAAAGTCCAAAGGAAAAGAAAAACCTGGACAAGAAAAGATTACAAGTAGGTATTTGAAGCAAAGGACATCCAGGGTCATTTCCAGGTCCAAGTTGACGATACTATGACTTGTGCTTCAAAGTCACATATCTAGACAGTATCACAACCAAATTCAGAATCCAGGTATCCATACTCTCAGTCAAGGGCAAGTGCCTCTCACAAAAAAAGTCATAGTCTGCATTCTGGGAACCTGTCGCAGGAAGAGGAATGAGACCCAAACAGAGCAAAAAGAGAGAAACATGACAGAGGTGAGGTCTAAGGGAAATGATCATTCCTGACCAGAAATGACAGAAGAATTCCTAGAGGAGGTATCATTAAGAGTAAATTTTAAAGAATGAGGCTCTCAAAAGACTTCTGTCTGCCTGTCTTTATCAGGCCCCAATAAAGACAGAGAGATCCTTTGAGTCATTTCACATTAGTGGTCACTTTATTTTCTGACCTGACCATAGAGCACCATAAGGTCATAGAGAAAGAGCAGCAATAGCAGGAGACAGACTCTCTTGGTGTGATTAGTCAGGGCCTCTTTCCAGGGTGAGATGATTCTGGTCCTCTTGCTCTGGCACCTTAGGATGGGAAGCATCCCTGGGAACTCAATGCTGCAGGTCCTGGTTTGTTCTTCTGTGTTCCTTTGCACCACCAGGGAGCTGAGACTGACTGAGCCTGGGGAGTGCCAGCTGAGGGTGGAGGGGTCTGGCCCTGGGAAACGCTGACTCAGGGGGATGCTGCTACTGGAGAGGCTGGAAGGGCAGGCTTCCAGGGAGTCATAGGCAGACAGGGGAGCCCACCATGTCCTGGAATCATGTAGGAGCCAGAAGCCTTGAGCACACATGGCTTGGATCCCTTGGATGACCATCTCCCTGCACACATGCAGGCAACCCCAGAGGAAGGTAAAGAAGAGATGCTGAAGGAGGATTTGCCGGATCATATCAGTGCCCTTGGTCTTCTGGTGGAAGTTGACCAGACCATAATAAGCCCACTGGGCCCAAGACAGCAGGGGCAGCCTCACTCCCTTCCTCAGATGTCTCAGCAGCCTCAGGGTGCTGTCCTGGGCCCAGTGGAACATGATACAGAGCATGCCTAGAGAGTAGGTCTGCACAGTGAGTATGGGGCTCCACAGGACCTGGAAGATGGGGGTCAGTACCTCCTCACACAGCTTCCTGGACATGTTCATGGTCAGTATCTCAGCTGCCTGCTGCATTCGCCACAGGATATACAGACAGACCACACAGATGGAGATGTAGTGGGAAGCCAGTCCCATCATGGCTGCAGAGAGGGCCAGAAAGAACATGGAGATTTCCTCCCAAGGGACTGGGTTGTACAAGGTGAGTACTTGAGTGATCAGGGCCTTGGCCAAGAAGGGAGAAGGCTGTCAGCCCCTGGGTTCCAGGCTCCCTGGGGCATCACTCCCTTGGCTGGTGAAGAGGGGAGCTGAGCACTCCAGCTGTGATCTCCAGCAGCCACAGGGCTGTGCTCTGGCTACCAGACCATCCCCTCCAATTATCTGGACACCCAATCAGAGGAGGGGCATTTTGATAGTTAGTGATGGCACAAAGGCCTGGGGAGTGATGTCATCATGGAACATTGTATATCTGAGTGGGAAGACTGGTTTTCAAAATGGCAGCATATCTGTTACCCTATGAATCCAGTGGTATTCAGACCATTTTCCTTATGAACTAGTTGTCATCTATGGTGCCTTCCAACTCTAGGTAGGGTCAAAGCACCCTATTATTGGACAGAGAATAGGATCAGATGTCATTTCAAGTCTCTTTTCATCTACCATATTCTATGGCTTGGAATTTTTACTCCCCAATGAACTCATGCCAAGCATTCTTATTTACCCTCTATTTTGCAATGATGAGTGAGGTGAGCTGAGTTGACCAGCTACTCCAGAGGTATTGGGAGGGATTCTTCTCTAATGCTATTTAATTAAGTCCCCATTCCACTGCACGGTCCCCAATATATTTAGTATCTCCCCTGTGCCCTCAATGTTACAATCATTTAACCAATTTGCATCAATTAACATTTATAAAGGAATTTTTACTGAGAAGCTATAATTAATACAGAAATCAAAACCATTCCCCCCAACACCCAGAACCACACCTTGCTTTAGTACCCATTCTTTGGTGTCTGGAATAAATGAGCTCAGACCTACCATAGTTTCTACAAAGCATCCTCTCTGCCAAGTTCACTTCAGAATGTGGCATAGCAGTGACTGGGGCCCCTCTTTGTTCTAGGACCAGGAGTCTCGGATGTGGGCATTTCACTTGGATACAGCTTTTTGACTGAGTCAGAGATTTAACAGAACAAATCCTTTTATTAAGGGCATTTGTTCTGTAAAGTTTGGATTCGGTCTGAAGTGGACATTTTTTTCTCCCTGGGCCCCTAGGCTGAGAGATATCTGTTAGGTTACTGGGCAGGGTTGGATAATCTGCCTAGTAACAGGTTCTTTGTTTAGGCCCCTGTCAAAATGTTATTCCCCTTTGGGTTGTGAAATATCTGATGAATTGTTAACAGTCATTTCTTGTTTACTCCATTTGCATGGTAACCACCTGTGCCCCCCTAATGTTAGACTCCCTTGCCAGGCCACTAGCTCCACCCCCTTCTTGACAACTACTCTATGTTGAATGACAACCAGTCTTTCACTGAGTACCTCTTCTGGCACCTCTCCTCTGTTGGGGTCCTTTGCCTAGTAGCACCCTGACAACCACTTTCTGTTTGGGGTTCTTGCCTAGCAGCAAGCTCCCCTCTTGCTCTGTCAGAACTCTGTTGTGGAAACCACAAGGCTGTACTGAGTAGCGCCGAAATGCTTAAAATGCACTCATCCACCTCAGTTCGGGGCTGTCTCCGCTGGGTCTCTACATGAGGCAGCCACCAGCCTGGCTAACAAGTGACGCTCTTGAAATTCCTAATTGACTTTTGCCTGTGACTTATTAACTCCGTCCATTTCAAGTCAAAGGGCTGCACTTGAGGAGTTAGCGGGCCACATGTGACCTCGGGGCCACAGGATCCCCCCTCAGTCAGGACAGCTTGACTAAAGTCTTTTGGTTTTGTTTATTCATGTTTTGAGACTGTGGCTCACTATCTTAACCCCACTAGAAGTACAAGAACTAATGCTCCCAAGTCAAGCTCAGTACTGATTGGCTTGGGGGATTTGACTGACTCTCTTTTCCAACTGAGACCATTTCACCTCCTTAGGCGGCCTGGTGACCCTTTGCTCCACAGGGCTCATCATATTAGAGTTTAGTGTGAATTCTGGTTGATAAAACCAGATGTTTTAGCTCAAAACTCTAAGGTTCAACAGTATCAACCTCCAAGACATATTTACCACCAGACAGTCAATGGAGTCTTTTGTATGATTGCAATTCCAGTTCACCCCCCCCAATTAAAAAAGCAAGCAGTAAGTCAACTCGAAATTATCTCAATATTCCTACACATGCTCTGAAAGGGGAAATCAGGGTCCATGATTCTTCAGGCTCACCAAGTGTTCATGTTCCCAGCCGCCCCTTCCCCATTCCCCATTACGTAAATATTGCCAAGTGTCTACACCATAAACACTCTTCATGCTGGGCATTAGACAAAGTTCAGATAAAATAGTTTTACTGTCCCCTGGTGACCTGGGTGCAGTCTAATGGAGCATGTAACTGGGGCAGGAAACGAGTAAGATACTAACATATATTCTGTCTCTATCATATAGTAGTGCTCTGAGTTTAAGTAAGAAAATAAATGACATGAAATAAAGAAATGAAAAGTGTCTTGTAGCTGAGACAGAAAGAAACCAATGAATCTGGCTTTGACATTACCAGACACACATTCTTGGGCCTTGGGCAAGTCCCAGCGTCAGAGATTTAGAGTAGGAAATGATCTCAGAAAATTTTCATCTCCTTTGAGTAGTGGTCAGTTCCACTACTGAGCACATTATATACTCCTGGGGAAAACAAAGACAGACATAAAGATAAAATACTGTAGGGCATTCTGGGAAGATGGCGGGATAGGTCAGAAATTTTCAGGCTCTTCAGATTTCCTCCAAAAACAAACAGAAAATCACCATGAAATGAACACAGAGCAACAAATATAATGCTGACCTCCTAAGATAACCTGAGAGGACCTCAGAAAAGACAGGGCCTCCTGGGGATAAGGTTTGACCTGAGTGAAGTGTAGACACCTGCAGGGGCAACTCCATTGAATCAAGAAACAACAGACCCTAGGGCATCTCTGGACTACACCTCAAGAAATGTCACTTCACCAACTTTCACCTCACAGCCTCAGGGACTTTCATCTTTTACTTCATAAAGAACCGCAGACTGTTGAATGTGTGTGTGTGTGTGTGTGTGTGTGTGTGTGTGTGGCGGGGGATTGATAGCTACTTTGTGTAAAAAAAAAAGATCTAGGTTCATATTCAGAGGATAGTGAGGTTAAAAAAATATCACTCCTACTTGAAAGAGTAACATCAAAGGATCACAAACCCAAAAAGAGCTCTTTGAAGAACTTAAGAAATTCAAAAATCAAATAAGAGGGATATCAAGTAAAAATTAGGAAAAAGTAAAAGCAATCCAAGAAAATTATGAAAAGAAAGTTAACCAATAGGAAAAAGAGGTGCAAAATCTTAAAAAAGAAAATAACTCCTTGGAAACTAGAATTAGACAAGAGGGATTGAGTGAGGTCATAAGAAACCAATCAATAATGAAACTAGAAAAAACAGAAGAGAATCTGAAACATCTCGTTGGAAAAGCAACTGATCTGGAGACAATTGAGGAGAGACAACGTAAGCATTGTTGGACTACCTGAACATTATGATAAAGAAAAAGAACCTGGATACAATATTACAAGGAATTATTAAGGAACATTGCCTTGAAGTTCTAAAACAGGAAGGTAAAGTAGAAATAGAAAAAAAATCTACAACTTACCACCTGAAAAAGATCCCAGGAAGAAAATTTAAAGGAATGGCATAGCTAAGTTTCAAAATTCCTTAGGTTAAGGAGAAAATATTGCAAGCAACAAGAAAAAATAATTTAAATACTGCAGAAATATAGTCAGGATTTCACAAGAACTAGCAGCTTTTGCTCTAAAAGATCAGAGATCTTGGAATATTATATTTCCAAGAGCAAAAGAGCTGGAGTTGCATTTAAGAATAACTTACTTAGGAAAGTTGAGTATCATTCTGAATGAAAAAAAAAAGTAAGTAGAACCAAGACATTGTATATAGTTAACAGCAATATTGTTTTAAGAATGACTTTGAGTGACTAAGTTATTTTGACTATTATAAACAGATTAAAAACAAAGGACATATGAAGATACAATCTGCATCCAGAGAAAGAGTTGATAAATAGAAGTATGTATAAAATAATTTTACATATATGCTATTTGTATCTAATGGTAGACTGTACCATTACTAGGGTGAGGATGGGGAAGAAAGGGAAAAAGAAATAAACCTACATGATAACTTTGTTGTATATTTGGAAGGAATGGTATACATGGTACATGCGTAATTATCTTTTTTATTGTACTATTGTGAAAAAGCTTGTTTCAGTGAGTTGAAAATAAATTTATAACACCCTTCTCCCCCCAAAAAGATAACATTGTACAAAACATTCACAAAATCACTTTTGGTAGTATCAAAAATGGAAACCAAGTGGGGTAACCTATTTTTTGGGAAATGGCTGAACAAACTGTAGTATGAAAACATGGTGGAATATCCAATAAGAAACATGAAAGAAGAATTCAGACCAAAAAGGAAAGATTTATATGAACTAACTCAGGGTGAAAGGAGCAAAACCAGAAGAACCATGTGAACAATGATGAGATTCCTGTAATCACAAGATGACTAAGAGGTAAACCAGTTTAAGGTTCCACAGAACAGGTTGTTAATTACCTCCTCTGAAACATTCTTCCCACATTCTTGCAGGGAGGCTAGGGCAGGATGAGGTCATTCTGTCAGTGGCTTTTGCTTCCCTGTTTTTCTTTACTAAAAGAGGGCAATGGGGTTGAAGGTTTATACAAAAATGATAAGCATGTAAAAATACAAGCCATTTTTCCAAGGAAGCTTTGAATGTTGGAGGTATTTTAAGTCAATTCAGTTCAAGGTCTGGGTTTAGTAGGACTGAATTCAGGCTTGAGATCAGCCCCAAGAATCAATAGCTCTTTGGTTTATTTTGTCTCCACCCAGTTTACTCTGGGAAGGATCTCCAGTGGTCTAAGCGAAAAGGTCACTCCTGCTGAGAAGCTGGGAATGCTTCCCAGAGAAGGGGTTAATAGATTGTAAAGGATAAGTAGGATTTCAACAGGCTTCTTCTGTCTGTCTGCCTGTCTTAGGTCTAAATAAAGACATGATGACTCTAAGCCGCTACTGTATACATTGTCATAAAATATTTCTCTATCGAATATTTTGCTAAATTGTTTTCTCTGATAAAAGGGATATTTAATAATGGAATAGGTGGGAAATGAATATTACCATAGAAGTCAAACACACACATCACTAAAACATTTTTTAAAAATAGAATTTAGAATGATTCTATCTACCAATCTGTCTAACTGGTCCCAATAAAGACAAAGAGATCTTTTGAGTCATTTAGGGCTTTGGTCACTTTATTTTCTGACCTGACCATGCAGTATTCCCAGGTCATAGAGAAAAAGTAGCAGTAGCTTGAGACAGGTTCTCTTGGTGTTTTAGCCAGGGCCTCCTTCCAGGGTAAGGTGATTCTGATCCTCTTGCTCTGACACCTTGGGATGGGAAGCATCCCTGGGGACTCAAAACCACAGGTCCTGGTTTGCTCTTCTGTGTTCCTTTGCACCACCAGGGAACTGAGACTGTCTGAGCCTGGGGAGTATCAGCTAAGGGTTGAGGGATCTGGCCCTGGGAAACGCTGACTCAGGGGGATGCTGCTACTGGAGAGGCTGGAAGGGCAGGCTTCCAGGGAGTCATAGGCAGACAGGGGAGCCCACCATGTCCTGGAATCGTGCAGGAGCCAGAAGCCTTGAGCACACATGGCCTGGATCCCTTGGATGACCATCTCCCTGCACACATGCAGGCAGCCCCAGAGGAAGGTAAAGAAGAGATGCTGAAGGAGGATTTGCCGGATCATATCAGTGCCTTTGGTCTTCTGGTGGAAGTTGACCAGACCATAATAAGCCCACTGGGCCCAAGACAGCAGGGGCAGCCTCACTCCCTTCCTCAGATGTCTCAGCAGCCTCAGGGTGCTGTCCTGGGCCCAGTGGAACATGATACAGAGCATGCCTAGAGAGCAGGTCTGCATAGTGAGTATGGGGCTCCACAGGTCCTGGAAGATGGGGGTCAGTACCTCCTCACACAGCTTCCTGGACATGTTCATGGTCAGTATCTCAGCTGCCTGCTGCATTCGCCACAGGACATACAGACAGACCACACAGATGGAGATGTAGTGGGAAGCCAGTCCCATCATGGCTGCAGAGAGGGCCAGAAAGAACATGGAGATTTCCTCCCAAGGGACTGGGTTGTACAAGGTGAGTACTTGAGTGATCAGGGCCTTGGCCAAGAAGGGAGAAGGCTGTCAGCCCCTGGGTTCCAGGCTCCCTGGGGCATCACTCCCTTGGCTGGTGAAGAGGGGAGCTGAGCACTCAAGCTGTGATCTCCAGCAGCCACAGGGCTGTGCTCTGGCTACCAGACCATCCCCTCCAATTATCTGGACACCCAATCAGAGGAGGGGCATTTTGATAGCTAGTGACAGCACAAAGGCCTGGGGAGTGATGTCATCATGGAACATTGTATATCTGAGTGGGAAGACTGGTTTTCAAAATGGCAGCATATCTGTTACCCTATGAATCCAGTGGTATTCAGACCATTTTCCTTATGAACTAGTTGTCATCTATGGTGCCTTCCAACTCTAAGTAGGGTCAAAGCACCCTATTATTGGACAGAGAGTAGGATCAGATGTCATTTCAAGTCTCTTTTCATCTACCATATTCTATGGCTTGGAATTTTCTGTCCTCAATGAACTCATGCTAAGCATGTAAATATGTGTATTCCTTATAGAGTGTGGGTTCTTATCCACCCTCTCTCTTGTACCAATGAGTAAGGTCAGCAAAGTTGGGCTCCTAGGCACAGGACCTCCCCACTACTGAATACCTTGGGAACCTTGACTTGCTGTTCTTTCCAACCTATGTAAATTCACTTTTGGGCAGCCTGATAGCCCTTTGCTCCATCAGGCTTGTGGGAAAACAGGAAATAAGTTTTATTTTCACACTTTGATGGGAGTTGTGACCTAGCATGGACAGGTTAAAGGTCAGAAACTAATTCGCAGGCCCAGGAGCTGTGTGAGGAAGGGTCTATCAGAGAGGACATGAAGTCACATGGTCATAGGACAGTGTTGAGGGAAATTCAAAGTTCAGAATTCTATAAGGGTCCTGCCTCATCCTGGCCTGGTTATAGTCCTTCCGGTGGCCATGCTGGAAGCTACTCGTTCTTTCAGGGGAAGGAAACTTTCCTCCTCTGAACTCTATTTTTAATAATTTTTCTTGATACCTTTTTTGTATGTCAAGTTTGTCTCTAACAGGTGCATCCTATTAGAGTTTAGTATGGACATATGGTTGATAAAGCCCCCTGAAGCTCAGAACTCTGGTGTTCAAGAGATGGACGGCCTTAGCCTCCATAGTATGTATGTTAAGGGAAAGGGAAAGGAAGAAAAGGGATTAAGTAAGCATTTAAATAGGGCTTACTATGTGCTGGGCACTGTACTAAGCACTTTAAAAAAAACCAAATATCTCATTTGATCCTAGGAACCCTAGGAAACAGGAGCTATTATCATTCTCCTTCTACAGTTGTGGATATTGAGGTAAACAGGGGTTACATGACTTGTCCAGAGTCATACAACTGGTAAATGTTTGAGACAAGATTTGAACTTGGGTTCATCACTCTATTATCCACTATACCACTAGCTGACTCAAGGGAATCTTTTGTATGCACTCAGTTCCAGCTCACCTCCCAAACAATTAATGGGTACTTCCATTAAACGAACTCAAAAAGGTTTTAATTATTCCTGTGAATTCTCTAAGAGAAAAGCTAACTTCCTTCAGTCTTCAGGTTCACCAAATGTTCATGTTCCCAAGACTCATTGTTCTGGTCCTGTTATATAAATATTACTGAATGTCTTTAAAACAGAGACAAAAGAACAAGGGAAAAAGAAAATCTAAGATATCTCATAGCAAAAACTGCTCTGGAAAACAGATAAAGAAGAAAAAATTTAACTGAAGAACCAGAGTGCAAAGTGGAAATAGAAAAAAATCTACTTGGGTTATCTCATGAAAGGAATCCCCAATTAAAACTCCCCAAAACATTCCAAATCTCAGACTTCCACATCAAAGAAAAGATATTGCAAGCAGTCAGAAAGAATTTAATTCAGAGGGGTCACAGTCAGGAACACACATGATTTAACACACCACTTAAAAGGAGCAGAGAGCTTGGAATACAATATTCCAGAAGGCAAAGGATATGGGCTTATAGCACCGAATAACTTACTCAGAAAAACTGGGTGTAATGTTCAGGAGGAAAAAAGACCTTTAATAAAATAGAGAACTTCCAAACATCCCTGAGGAAAACACCAGAACTGCAGAGAGACTTTGAAGTTCCATGAAGGCATGAAGAGAAACTTAAAAAGGTTAATATGAACAAACAGTGATAAAGGTCTGAACAAGGATAAGTTCCTTACATTCAAATATGGGGAGAGAATGCATGTGTTCTCTTGGAACCTTATTCTCATCAGGGGTCATGGAGGGAGTCTAGACTATGCATGGCAGTAGTTCTGTTGTGTCTTAATGATCTCAAGAATGAAAGGAAGGAGAAGAGGAATACATTTTGGGGGAGTGAAAGGAAAGTTAGGGAAAATTATCTCACATAATAGAGTATAAAAATTGACATCAATACAAACAATGGATTAAGGGAAGAAAGAATATACATATACATGCACAGACACATACATATATGCAGTTAAGTACAGAAGTCCACCAAATCCAATAGGAAAATAGGAGGGAAAGGGGAAAAAGAGGAGGGGGAGCTAGAGAAAGGATAGATCAAGGGCAGGATTTTTTTCCATTCAAATTTCAATTTTTGTTGAGTAAGAATCTATTTTCTCTCCCACCCAACTGGTAAAAAAAAAAAAAAAAAGAAAAATTCCTTGTAACAAATACGCATAGTCAAGTAAAATAAATTCTCTCATTGGTCATGTTCACAAAATGTATGTTGGATGTTACACCCTGTATCCATCTCCTCTCCATCAGCAGATGGGTAGCAGGCATCCTCACTGATCCTTTGGGATCAGTGATTTAGAGCATTTTTTTATATGACTACAGACAGCTTTGATTACTTTGCCTGAAAACTACCTGCTCATATACTTTGACCACTTATCAATTGGAGAATGACTGATATTGTTGTAAATTCTCTCAGCTCTCTATATATTTGAGACATGAAGCATTTATCAGAAAAATTTGCTGTAAAAATCCTGCCCTGCCCCCCTCAGTTTTCTACTTTTCTTCTAATTTTGGCTGCATTGATTTTGTTTGTACAATTTCTAAAAATTTAATGTAATCAAAATGACCTATTTCACATCATGTAGTGCTCTCTATCTCTTGTTTGGTCATAAATTCTTCCCTTATATAAATCATGTATTCATTTTGACCTTATCTTGATTTATGGTGGGAGGTTCTAAATCACTATTGATTAGAGAAATGCAAATTAAAACAACTCTGAGATATCACCTCACACTTATCAGACTGGCTAACACAAGTCAAAAAGGAAAATGACAAATGCTGGAGGGAACATGAAAAAGTTGGGATAGTAATGATGGAGTCATGACCTGATTCAGTTGTTCTGGAGAAGAGTTTGGAACTACACCCAAAGGGCTATAAAACCTTGCATACCCTTTGATCCAGCAATACTAGGTCTGCATCTCAAACCAAAGAAAAGGGAAGAGGCTATATTTATTTTTAAAAAAACATTCATAGCAGCTCTTTTGTGGTGGAAAAGAAATGGAAGTTGAAAGGATGCCTATCGATTGGAGAATGGCTGAACAAGTTGTGGAATACAATTGTGGTGGAATACTATTGTGTTATAAGAAATGATGAGCAGGAGCTCTCAAAAAAACCTAGGATGAGTTATATGAACTGATGCAAAGTGAAGTGAGTGGAACTGGGAGGAATATTGTACACAGTGATAGCAATGTTGTAACAATGATCAATTGTAAAAGACTTCACTACTATAATCAAGGCAGTGACTCAAGACAATTCCAAAGGACCCAAAGTAAAAATGCCATCTACCTCTAGAGAGGGAACTGATGAATACTGAGTGTAGACCAAAGCAGACTTTGTAAACGTTATTTTTCTTATTTGCTTGGGTTTGGTTTTTTTTTGCAACATGGCTAATATAGAAATATGTTTTGCATGACTTCACATGTATAATCAACATCATATTTCTTGCCTTCTCAAGGGGTGGGGAGAAGAGCGAGGGAGATAATTTGGAACTCAAAAACTTTTAAAAAGGAATGTTAAAAATTTACATATATTGGGGAAATATTTAATGAAATAAATAAAATAGTAGAGAGTCTTGGACTAGATGATTTTCTTTAAAAATAAAACCATTAATTTTTTTCATCTAGCAAAAATCTGCCTTCTCAGTTTCCCACCCCATTTTCCTCCTCAGTTGGTAAGACAAGGAAAGCAAACCTTCTGTTAAAAATGTGAATAGTTAACCAAAATAGATTTCTGCATTAGTCATGTCCAAAAAAATATTTGTTTCATTTTACAGTCTGAGTTTTTCCCCCTCTCTATTAGCTCGATCAGAGGTAGGGAGCATTTAAATCTTTAGTTATTCCTCTGACCTGGTAGTTGGTCATTACATTGAACAGAGTTCCTAATTCTTTTAAAGTTATTTGCCCTTACCTTATTGCATACCTTATTGCATTCATTTTTCTTTGCATCAGTTCACACAAATATTCCCAGGTTTCTCTAAAAACATCCCCTTCCTGATGTTTTGCAGAATAGCATTCCATTATATTTACAAGCTATAACTTATTCATCCATTCCCCAATTTGTGGGTACCTCCCCTTCAGATTCCTATTCTTTGCTAACTCAAAAGAGCCATAAATATCTTTTGTATATCCTTGTTAGAGTTTGTTTTGCTTAGGAATTATGATGTTCATAATCAAAGAGTCATGTGTGACTCTTTGTAATCCCATTTGGGGTTTTCTTTGCAAAGATACTAGAAGAGTTTTCCATTTTTCTTTTACAGCTCATTTTGCAAATGAGGAAACTGATGCAAACAGAGTTAAGTGAACTTGCCCAGGAAGAACCTGAGGCAGAATTTGAACTGAGGAATCTGAGTCTTCCTTACTCCAGGCCTGGCACGACATCCACTATGGCACCTAGCTGCCCTCCTGCTTAGGGATAATCCCTTTCTTATTCCAAAGAGAGAGCAAAGGAAAATGTACAAAAATATTCACAGAAGCTCTTTTTGTGGTGGCAAAGAACTGGAAGTTGAAGGGATGCTTATCAATTGGCGAATGACTGAACAAGTTGTGGCATAAGATTGTGATGGAATACTATTGTGCTATAAGAAGTGATTAGTAGGATGGTGTCAGAAAAACCTTTGCAAAATGAAGTGAGCAGAACCAGGAGAACATCGTACATTGTAACAGCAATACTGTACAATGATCAGCTGTGAATGACTCAGCTATTCCCAATAATACAAAGATCCAAGACAATTCTGAAGGACCTATGATGAAAACTGTTATCTACCTCCAGAGAAAGAACTGATGAAATCTGAATGCAGATTGACGCGCACTGTGTTTTTTCTTTATTTTTCTTTTTTAATTGTCTGGTTTTTTTTTCATGTGACTAATGCAAAACATTATTCCATATGTTATAACTTTTATGAACTTGCTTACCTTTTCAATGACGGAGGAGGGGAGAGAGCATAGACGAGAATTCAGAAATCAAAATGGTAAAAAGTGAAGGTTAAAAATTATTTTTATGTGTAATTGGAAAAATAAAATTCAAAAAATTCAAAAATATTGATTTAGAGCATTTTATGTGACTATTAATAGCTTTGATTTCTTCTTCTGAAAAATACCTATTTATATCCTTTGACTATTTATCAACTGGGGAAATGGCTTATTTTTTTTCCTCTTCTTTTCTTTTCTTTTTTCTTT
This sequence comes from Bettongia penicillata ogilbyi, assembly GCA_023548195.1. Lineage (NCBI taxonomy): Eukaryota > Metazoa > Chordata > Mammalia > Diprotodontia > Potoroidae > Bettongia > Bettongia penicillata. The sequence continues at coordinate 5,470,478 of JAJHZJ010000150.1, read as the reverse complement.
CTTTTTAACATTTTTATTTAAAGTTTTAAGTTCCAAATTCTGATCTTCCTTTCCTCCCTCCCCTCCATCTCTTGAGAAGGCAAGCAATATGATATAGATTATACATGTGAAATTATGTAAAACATTTCCATGTTAGTAATTTTGTAGAAGACTAAAAAAATGAAAGTGAAAAATAGCATGCTTTTAGTCTGAATTCAATTAATATCAGTTCTTTCCCTGGAAGCCTATAGTATACTTCATCATTAGTCCTTTGAGATTGTTTTGGATCATTGTATGACTGGGAAAAGTTAAGTCATTCACAGTTCTTCCCTGAGTAATATTGCTGTTACTATGTATATTTTTCTAATTCTGCTCATTTTCCTTTGTATCAGTTCATGCAAATCTTCCCAAGTTTTTCTGAAATCATTCTGCTTGTCATTTCTTCCAGCACAATAATATTACATCACAATCATATACCACGGCTTGTTTAGCCATGCTCCAAGTGATGGGCATCTCTTTGATTTCCAATTCTTAGCCACCATAAAAAGAGCTGCTATAAATATTTTTGTACAATTAGATTATTCTCCTTTCTGCGGATATCTTTGGGATATGGACCTAGCAGTGGTATTACTGGATCAAAGGGTATGCATAGTTTTATAGTTCTTTGGGCATATTTCCAAATTGCTCTCCAGAATGGTTGGATCAGTTCACAACTCCAACAACAGTACATTAGTGTCCCAGTTTTCCCACGTTCCCTTCACCATCCAACATTTTATTTTTTTGTCATATTAGCCCATCTGATACATATGAGGTTATGGCAGCTAGGTGGTGCAGTGGATAGAGCACTAGTACAGGAGTCAGGAGGACCTGAGTTCAAATATCACCTCAGACACTTGACACTCATTAGCTGTGTGACCTTGGGCAAGTCACTCAACCCCAATTGCCTCATCCTGGGTCATCTCCCATCATCCTGATGAATATCTGGTCACTGGATTCAGATGGTTCTGGAAGAGAAGTGAGGCTGGTGACCTGCACAGCCTTCCCTCACTCAAAACAAAGTCAAGTGCAAGTCATGTCATTATTTCTGTAATGGCATGGTCTTCTTTGGCAATGAAGGATGAACACACACACATATGAGGTAGTACCTCAGGGTTGTTTTAATTTGCATTTCTCTGGTCAAAAAGTGAGTTAGAGCATTTTTCTTTGATTTCTTTTTTGCCTGAAAATTGCCTGTTTCTCTCCTTTATTTATCAACTAGAGAATGATTTGCATTTTTTAAAATAAATTTGACTCAGTTCCCTATTTATTTGAAAAATGAGACCTTTACCAGAGAAACTTGCTGCAAAATATTTTCCCCAGTTTCCTATTTACCTTCTAAATTTTGACTGAATTTGTTCTGTTTGTGAAAAACCTTGTTAATTTCATGCAATAAAAATTATCAGTTTTACTTCCTGTAATGCTATCTCCTGCTTAGTCATAAAATCTTCCCTTATCTATAGATATGACAGGTACATTTTTCAAGCTCCCATAACTTGCTGAAGATTTCACCCTTTATGTCTCATTTATTGATTTTGCCTTTACCTTGGTATACAATGTGAGTTGTTGTTCTATGCCTAGTTTCTTCTAAATTGCTTTTCAGTTTTCTCAGAAATTTTTGGCAATTGGTGAGTTCTTGCCCTAAAAGCTTGGGTCTTTAGGTTTATCGAACACTAGGTTACTATGCTAATTTACTACTGTTTAGTGTGTACTTAATCTGTTCCACTGATCCACCACTCTGTTTCTTAGCCAGGATCAGATTGTTTTCATAATTATCGCTTCATAACATAGTTTGAAATCAGGTACTGATAGCTTACCTTTGTCCACATTTTTTTTCAATGACTTCCTTGATATTCTTGACCTTTTATTCCTTTAGATGACTTTTTTTCTAACTTTATAAAATAATTCTTTAGTAGTTTGGCATGGCACTGAATAACTAACTTAACTTAGAATTATCTTTTTTGTTATATTGGCTCAGCCTACCAATGAACAAATTAATCTTCTACTGTTTAAATGTCTTTATTTATGGAAAATGTTTTGTAATTGTGTTCATATCATCACTAGGTTTGTTTTGGCAGGTAGACTCCCAGGTACTTTATGTTGTTTACAACTGTTTTAAATGGAATTTCTCCTTTTATCTCTTCTTGCTGGATTTTGATGGTAGAATACAGAATTGCTGATGATGTATATGAGGTTGTTTTATATTCTACAGTTTTGGTAAAGTTGTTCATTTTTTCAATTAGTGTTTTAGTTGATTCTGTAGAGTTTTCTAAGTATACCATCATATATCATCTGCAAAGTTCAGTCCTATTTTAAAGATGGAAATACTGAAGCCTGGAGATTCTCTTTATCTGACTAAACCTCAAATTCCTCATCTATGAAAGTGGAAATAATCCCTCTGCCTGCACTACATACTCCACAGAGCTGTTGGGGGTTTATACAAAAATGGCAAGCATGTAAAAATACAAGGCATTTTTATAAGGAAGCTTTGAATGTTGGATGAATTTTGAGTCAATTCAATTCAGGGTCTGAGTTTAGTAGGCTTGAAATCAGCCCCAAGAATCAATGGTTCTTTGACTTATTTTGTCTCTGCCCAGAGTTTACTTTGGGAAGAATCTCCAGAGATCTTGGGTTTAAAATCACTCCTGCTAAGAAGCTAGGAAGGTTTCCCAGAGAAGGGGTTAGTAGATTGTAAAGGTAGTAGGGTTTCAGCAGGCTTCTTCTGTGTCTATCTCAGGTTTAAATAAAAACCTATAGTTGCTGTTAAGTGGCTTTTCAGTCGTATCTGACTCTTCAAGACCTCATTTGGAGTTTTCTTGGCACAGATAATGGAGTGGTTTTCCATCTCCTTCTTCAGCTTGTTTTACAGATGAGGCAAGCAGGATTAAGTGACTCACCCAGGGTCACAGAGCTAAGTGTCCCAGGCTGAATTTGAATTCAGGTCTTCCTGACTCCAGACCCAGCACTCCATCCACTGCCACCTAGCTGCCTGAATAAAGGAATGATGACTCTGTAAGCTATACATACATACATACATACATACATACATACATACATATATATATATATATATATATGGTCATAACATTTTTCTGTATCAAATGTTCTTGATAAATTGTTTTCTTTGATAAAAGAGAGGGTTCCAGGATAGGATGGGTGGAAAGTATGCAAAGAAAAAAAGCTGCTCATCCAAAAACATATTTTTAATTTAAAAAAAGATAAGTGGGATTTCAGCAGGTTCTAAGTCTCTTTGCATCATATACAAATATAGAAAGATCCTTTGAGTCATTTCATACTTGGTCACTTTATTTTCTGACCTGATCATGGAGTATCCCCAGGTCATAGAGAAAGAATAGCAGTACCTTGAGACAGGTTCTCTTGGTGTTTTAGCCAGGGCCTCCTTCCAGGGTGAGGTGATTCTGGCACCTTGGGATGGGAAATATTCCTGGGAACTCAATGCTGCAGGTCCTGGTTTGCTCTTCTGTGTTCCTTTATACCACCAGGGAACTGAGACTGACTGAGCCTGGGGAGTGTCAGGCCCAGTGAAGCACTGACTGGAGACTGGAAGGGCAGGCTTCCAGGGAGTCATAGGCAGACAGGGGAGCCCACCATGTCCTGGAATCGTGCAGGAGCCAGAAGCCTTGAGCACACATGGCCTGGATCCCTTGGATGACCATCTCCCTGCACACATGCAGGCAGCCCCAGAGGAAGGTAAAGAAGAGATGCTGAAGGAGGATTTGCCAGATCATATCAGTGCCCTTGGTCTTCTGGTGGAAGTTGACCAGACCATAATAAGCCCACTGGGCCCAAGACAGCAGGGGCAGCCTCACTCCCTTCCTCAGATGTCTCAGCAGCCTCAGGGTGCTGTCCTGGGCCCAGTGGAACATGATACAGAGCATGCCTAGAGAGCAGGTCTGCATAGTGAGTATGGGGCTCCACAGGACCTGGAAGATGGGGGTCAGTACCTCCTCACACAGCTTCCTGGACATGTTCATGGTCAGTATCTCAGCTGCCTGCTGCATTCGCCACAGGACATACAGACAGACCACACAGATGGAGATGTAGTGGGAAGCCAGTCCCATCATGGCTGCAGAGAGGGCTAGAAAGAACATGGAGATTTCCTCCCAAGGGACTGGGTTGTACAAGGTGAGTACTTGAGTGATCAGGGCCTTGGCCAAGAAGGGAGAAGGCTGTCAGCCCCTGGGTTCCAGGCTCCCTGGGGCATCACTCCCTTGGCTGGTGAAGAGGGGAGCTGAGCACTCAAGCTGTGATCTGCAGCAGCCACAGGGCTGTGCTCTGGCTACCAGACCATCCCCTCCAATTATCTGGACACCCAATCAGAGGAGGGGCATTTTGATAGCTAGTGACAGCACAAAGGCCTGGGGAGTGATGTCATCATGGAACATTGTCAACCTGAGTGGGAAGACTGGCTTTCAAAATGGCAGCATGTCTATTTCCATGTGGATCAGCTTTCCTTTCACTCACAATCTATGTTTTCCTGAGCAAAATCACTTTCATTCCTGGACCAGGGCTTCTTAAACTTTTTCCACTCATGATCCCCTCAATGCTTTTTCAACTGTAGGTCATGACATGGGGTCATGACCCACAATTAAAGAAGTGCTACTCTGGACCAGAGTTTCCTTATGACCTGGATAGTATTCAAGCTTCCTTCCGTTTCTAAAATCCTATGATCCTATAAAAGGAGTTGGAAAAGCTGGCTTCTCATGCTTCTTCCCACTCACATTTTATCTCCTCCGGAGGCAATAGCTGTCCCTCACACTTTTTTAGCCTCATGAAGGGCTATGTCTTTTTCAAAATCTTTGGTATGATTTAGAATTAGAAATGCCCTTTAACTCCCTGCTCATTATTCTGCTTGCTTAATTTCGCTCAGTTTAACTTTAGATGTTGTCCTTTGAACAAACTGCTCAGAGCTCTCTGGATCTGATACTTCTGCCCAAACCCCTCTCCTCCCTCCACTCAGTTTTTCTTAACCCTAAGAACTTTTTTGGTTGATAAAGCCAATGGAGAATTCCTTAGGTGGACCTAATTAAGTTTAAGTACCTGACCTCTGCTGCAGTCATCTTCGTTTTAATGAAATGAGATGAAAATATGTAAAGTTCTTTTCTCTATATAAATAGTAATGATTATATTTCAGTTCCTCTCTCTGTTTTGTATTTGTGGTCAATTCAAAGCTGACTGTGTTTTGAGATTCACCCTTAAGTAAGCCTTTATCTAACTGTCCTCTGGGCTCCATGAAATCTTTGCCTAGCTGGGAGAGAAATTCAATTCTCATGGTCGGGGGGAGCTCTTTTTACAAATGTTAGGTCGTTTGGTTGATTTAAAAAACCCTGATGAGATTAGGAAAATTTGGAATTGCGCAATGAATAGTCCATGGACATTAACTATTATCCCTGTTAGAAGGTACTTGTAAGGTAATCTCTTCCAATGCCTCCATTTTTCAGATGGGAAAACTGAGGCCTTGAGAATCTTCCTTGGCTTGCTGAATGTGCTGCAATGAGTTAGTGTCAGAACCCAACCCAGTGAACAGGTCCTAGCATATAGCAGCTGTCACATAAATGCTTATTCCCCTCACTTGTCTTCTTCTTAATTGTGAATTTTAAAAAAATATATATTTGATAACTATTTAAATAAAATTGTTTCCTGTTGTAGTCCTATAGGTATTTGATTTTACATACTTAAAATTATGATTGGGAAAAGAAGTGCGTAGGTTCATCAGATTACCAAACGAGTTGATGGCCAAACTGAGGCAGACAGGTTAAATGACTTCCTCTAGGTCATACAGCTAGGAATTGTTGGAGGTGAGATTTGAACCCAGGTCTCTGATTTCCAAGTCCTGTGCTTTACCCATTGTGTCTTGCCACCTCTCTGGACTCATCCTACCTTCCACTGCTTACAGATGGGAGGAATTAGACACAGCTGGGTGGTGAGCAAGGTTGAATAGGGAAAAACTTGAATTCAAATCCTGCTTCAGACAATTCCTAGCTATGTTACCCTTATCAAGTCACTTTACTTCTGTCTGCCTGTTTTCTCCTCTGTAAAATGGGGATAATAACAGTACCTGATTCCCAAAATGATCGTGAGGATGAAAAGACTGTAAATATCCTTGCAAAAACCTTAAAGTGCTTTATAAATGTTTGCCATGAGTGAGTCAGACCCTAAAGCCCTATTTGCCTCCCAAAGAATCCTTCTGAATGCTGGTAGATTTTTGCTGAACGTAAAAGTCCTGAAAGGACCTCAGAGGGCCCTTCTGCCTTGGACAATCCCTCTTCTGGACTGCCTATGCTTGCCAAGGTCCCTCCTGAAACATAGGGCCCAGGCCTAGACAAATACTCAACTCTCCTGGCACCCGATGCTTCCCAGGAAGGTGGTTCTTACTGGACTGAGCCTTGTGGGCAAAGTCCTGTTTCCTCCCCCCACTCAGAGGAGACCTTATGGGAAGGGAGAAGGAAGGGAGGCAGAGATTAGAAGGGCTCAGATCTGGCTTTAGGCAAAGTCCCTGGACCCTGGAAATGGGCTCTTTTGGGATGATCATGACACCCAGGGATCCTCATGGTCAGGGATCATTGAGGACCCTTTAAATACGGTCATGCATGAAAGGGGCCATGTGGTGGAGCAAGAAACCTGATCCGGACAAAGGGTGCTGGTTTAAAAGTTCAAGGTAAAAGTTATACCTTATTTATTAACCCTCTGGTCAACACTGGATGCCATTGCCACTGCTGATCCCTTTCTCTAGGGAGATGCCACGACAGGGCCTAGGATCCAAGCAGGGAAGGCTCTTAGCTGATTTCACTGTTTAACCAGCTCGTGCTCCCCATTCTGGACAGACACGATGGGAGACAGCAATGAGCATCAGACTGGGAATCAGGATCCCTTGATCCCTATTCAAGGTCTGTCTCTTCCCAGTTGTATGGCCATAGGCAAGTCATTTCACTGCTCAGAGCCTTGGTTTCCCCAACTGTCAAATTGGGAAACAATACTTATAATGCCAACCTCCCCAAATAGTTTTGAGGCTCAGATATGACAATGAATGTCAAGTCCTCTTAAAGTGTCTGAAAAGAGTGGCTGTTATCATTATTGGGGGATCCATTAGTCTAAACTGTAATGACACAGGAAGAGCCCTGGGGCAAATACTGCATTCATTGGACATTTAGAATTCTCTAGATGAAGAGAGATTTACAGATAAGATGAATATGGAAGTATGGAAGCAAGATGGCAGAGATTGTGCGGCATGTAAAACCCTCTGAAATACTGGAAAGAGCTGGGATGCTGAGTCATGAGGCCCAAATTTGATTCCCAACCCCCCTCCCCACTTGCTGCATTATTCATCCATCCATCCATTCATTCATCTATCCATTCATCCATCCATCCTTCCATCCATTTATTCATTTATGTATTCATGCACGCATGCATGTGTGTACTTATTAAGAGTCTACCTGGGCAGAGCTTGGGGCTAGGAGCTAGGGGGAGGGAAGGAGCTACCAATTTCAGATCATAGCTCAAGCTTCTGTTGTAATTTTCAGTTTGTGCAGCCTCTTTTCATAATAGTCTTGTGAAATAGATAGTACAAAGTATCTTTAGGACCAATTTCCAGGTGAAGGAACTAAAGCTCCTTAGGGTGAAGCAGCTTACCTAACGTCACAGGCTTAGAGCTCTAGAATGGGAAGGGACCTCAGAGGATTCCTAGTTCAACTCCTCATTGTACAGATGAAGAAACTGAAGGGAAGTAGCTTGTACCAAAGGTCAGAAGTCTAGAGCAGGAAGGACCTTAGAGGTCACCTAATCCCCAATAGTGTCATTTTACAGAGGAGGCAACTAAGTCAGCCGAGGGAGGGGAGTTGTCTTGGAAAAATTCACACAGATGAACAGAGGCAATGCTGGGGTTTGAATCCATGTTGTCTGACTCCAACCAATGTTCTTTCCTGCCATCATCATTCAGTGGACTTGGCCATCCTGACATCCAGAGTCAAGGGTTCTCCTCTTCTACCCTCAAGTGCCTCTCATAAAACAAGACTAGCTCCCTACCTTCACAGAGCTATCTCTCTATCATGGGGACAAATGACAAATGATGATAAATATGGTACATGACAATAAATCATCATGCTAAGTACATCAGGGAGGGGGCAAGGAAAGCATTGGGTGAAATCTGCGATGATGGTTCTAAGTCCAACAAAGGAAATCAGGGGAGGAAGAGGGCTTTAGAAGCAAAAATGAAGTCATTTCAACATGGGCCACTTTATTTTAAGATCTGAATAAAGAGGGTGGCACCATAGATGTAGAGTAAGATGACAAGGATACAGGCGGTCTTCACTTGCTGAGCTAGGGCCTGCCCTGATGGTGAGGAGGCGACCCCCCTTCCTTGGAACCTACTGTTCAGAGGCTGCTGTGAATTGATCCCCCAGGGGCAACCCTGGGCTCCTCCTTCTGCTTCCCTTTGCACCACCAGGGAGTGGAGGCTGACCGAGCCTGGGGAGCACCAGCTGAGGGTGGAGGGGTCTGGCCCTGGGAAGCGCTGGCTCAGGGGTATGCCGTTACTGGAGAGGCTGGAGGCGCAGGTCTCCATGGAGGACATCGAGGAGCGCTGACCCCACCAGCTCCTGGCACTGTCCAGGAGCTGGGAGGATTTGCCCCTGATGACTATTCCACATTGAGAGAAAACAGCCCAGAACCCATTGAAGCAGCTTGTAAGCGAGATGAAAAGTAGCTTCTGTAGAATACTGTCCAAGATGACTTCTAAGGCCCCGCCTTTGTCTCGGGAGAAGCTGACAAGGCTGCTGTAAGCCCCCTCAGCCCAGGAGAACACAACCATGCTCACCTCTTGGCTCAGATTTCCCAGCAGGTTCCAGGTACAGCCCCAGCCCCATCGGAACAGAATGCGAAGGAAGCTCAGGGACCAAGCTTTCACTTCCAGCCAGGGCTGCCACATAGCCTGGTACATGGGCACCACCACCTCCATGCAGAGTTTCCGGGCCAGGATGAGAGCCAGGGCCCCTGCTGTCTGTAGACTGCTACGGCAAAGAATGTAGAACCCAAGGACAGAGATGGAAAGACAGTAGGAAGCCAGGTCTGCCACTGCGACGGAGAGGCTCAGCAGAGGCAAGTAGATGTTCACCCACAGGGCCTGAGCCAAGCAGTAGACCAGGAAAACCAGAAAAAGAGGAAACTGCCAGTGGCTGGGGCCCGGATCGCATTCGGTGGCATCCTTATGGCTGCTGGAAGGGGAGCTGGGACCCTTGTTCCTGGTCTCCATAGGGCAGTGCCTTTGATCTCCAGCAGGTTCCAGGCTGGGCTCTGGCCACCTACTCATGGCCCCCAATCATCTGGCCAAACTGCTTAGCCAATTAGAGATTTCCCAAACCTTGCTGACAACACAAGAGTCCTGGAAATGATGTCACCCGGAGCAAGTAAACATTATTACCCAAAATGGGAGTGTCCAAAAATGAAGCATCTCCTTTGGTGTGGCTCTTGTCTGCCACCCCACACCACCTTGGGCAAGACACCTGAAGTGGAGAAAAAACAAAGAATTTGGGCTCACTCTCTTCTGTAGCTGAGGCAGGGGGATTCTTAACTTGGGATCTGTGGGCTGGTTGGCTTTTCTGAACCTTTTATATTTCAATAAAATTGGTTTCCTTTGCACCTATGTATTTTATTGTATACATTTAAAAATATGATTCTGAGAAGGAATACATTGGTTTCACCAGATTTCCCAGTAGACCCAGAACACTGAAAAGGTTAAATCTAGATTGTTCTAGACCAAGTCCTTAGTTGTGGTATAATGTAGTAAGAAATAATCTTGTGACCATGTTCCCAGCTAAAGTTCTTGACCTCAATTGAATCAAAGTCCTATTTAGTCTTCCCATGAGAGTTTGTCTTGTTTAAAGGTCATCAGACCAAGAGTGGGAATGTCTTCTTGTTAAATCCAATTAAGAGAGGTAGCTCTTAGCTGAAGGGAGGGAGAGAGTTTGGAACTGAAAATAAAAATTATATATATTTTAAAAGAGCTAGCTCTGGTTCACCTTTGACTAGATTCAAACAGGAATACTTGAGAGTCAGAGAAAGAAAACAATTGGTTTGTGGAAGATATTTCTCCCGGGGTGGTAGTCTATCATGAATGAATGAATGAAGTATTAAGTTCGTACAGTGTGTCTATGTGCAAAGCTCTGGGGAGACCAATAGAGGAGTCCTGGTCTCTAGGGGGAACAGAAAGTCTCAACTGCAAGTCAGATGGAACAGCCCATGATCCTTAGGATGTGGCAGTGCAGCAGGTGCTGATAGCTGTCTTTTCTTTGAACAAGACCCTTGCCACATCCTGAGCCATTTGACAGTGTCCAGGACTCTGGGACCTCTCCTGTAGCCCCCTTTGCGGACTTGGGGCAGGGGAGTACTCTGTGATATGTCTCTGCCAACCAGGTGGTCCCAATTTCTTCATCTGTAAAATGGAAATAATTATACTTCACTAAGGGTCTTTAACCATTTTTTATAAATCACAGACTCCCTTGGCAGTCTGGTGAAGCCTGTGGACCCCTTCTCAGAATTATAATTTTAGATTAATAGAATAAAATACATTGCAAAGAAAACCAAATGCTAGTGAAAATATAGATGGAATGACTTTATGGACACCCTGGAAATCTATCCACAAACATCTTGGGGGGAGGGGGAGGAATCAACTCCATGTTAAGAACCCCCTCCTTTACTTGCTCTCTATCACTGCTTTGTGGGAAATGTTACATATGTAGCCGGGGCCCATCTTCCATGTAGTACACGGGGGCATCAATGCGGGGCTTGAAAGGTCAGACATCTCTGGCCTCTTTCTCCACCAAGGTGGATTTGTGTTCTTGCTGGAAGGGGAAGCAGAATGTCTGCTCTCCTCTGGGGGGTGTGGGGCAGGGGATCAATAGTAACTGTTGCTGTTTCCCTCCCAGCCTGATGTCTTTCTTTTCTTTGCCTCATTAAAGGGGCCATGCCCTGACTGCTTTTTAAACAGGCCTATTCACTGAATGGGTGTTACCTCACCCAAGGAGAGTAATGAATAGGCCTTAACCTAAAGGGGCCAAGGTCTCCCATTGCATCCTGGGCCATCTCCAGTCATCCTGATGAGTATCTGGTCACTGGATTCAGTTGGCTCCGGAGGAGAATGAGGCTGGTGACCTTGCACAGCCCTTTCTCACTCAGAACAAAGTACAAGTTGTCATCATTTCCCTTATGGCATGGTCTTCTTTGGCAACAAAGGAGGAACATAACTCTGCTCTCCTCTGAGAGAAGGGGGCAAGGATCAAAAGGTGTCTTCTCTGGAGGAACCTGAGGCCTGGAGACCACATGTGGCCCTCTAGGTCCTCAAGCGCAGTCCTTTGATTGAATTCAAACCTCAGGTGATGTGATTTTCAGGCTCAAACTAGCCATCAGATTACTGTTTCTTTAATACAGGGAAAAGAGGACTCCAAATTGTATATCCCAGTCTTGGCTCCCATGCCACTAAATATCACAGTGCCACAATGCACATCCCCATAAAATAGAAAAGAGGCCCATTTATCCAAATAACAAAATGGAAATCAGAGAAAGTATAGCTAGGAGACTATATACCCTAGGATACTGAGGGACAGAGCTCTCTTGGGAGTGAAATAGCTTGGCTCAGCTGAGAGAGAGTGAGAGAGACAGAGACAGAGAGATGGAGAGAGGAGAGGGGAAAGAGAGGAGAGGGGAGAGAGAGAGACAGAGAGAAAGAGATGGAGAGAGGAGAAACAAACACAGAGACAGAGACAGAGTCAGAGTCTCAGATCTTACCCCAGGGGCACTTCCCTAAAGTCTCACATGACACAAGCTGGGGATAGGGATGTGATGGAGACTGCAAGCTCCTCTCGAGCCAGCTTCTTCCAGGAGCCTTACTCTCCTTTCAGCAACCTGCAGTCATTTGGCATTGCCCATCCTCTCTCTTGAAGCTGGAAGCTGGGGGTGTTTGAAGTAACTGCAGAAACTAAAGAGCCCAAAGAAACTTCTGCAACTCAAAGAAAGCCCAAAGACAGCCAGGCTCTCCTGTCCCCCATCCCCTCACACAGGGGCAGGCATTGATCTCCTCCAATGAGCAGAGTTCCACGCCAATAGACTCTGAGACTCAGGATCCCCTTAAATATAAACACATTGTTTCAGGGGTGGGATCAGTGGACTAGAGTTGGTGAATGGGTTTCTAGGTCAGTATCTGACACTGACCTTGGCATCAGGAAGGCCTTACTTCAAATCCAGCCTCAGATACTCACTAGCTGTGTGACCCTGGGCAAGTCACTTAACCCTGTTTGTCTCAGTTTTCTCATCTGTAACACTGGATAATAATAGTGCCTGGCTCTCAGAGTTCCTGTGAGGATAATTACAAAAAGTGCTTAGAACAGTACCAGACATTAACTATTGCTATTATTATCATCAAATGAGATACCTATTTGCAAATTGCTTTGCAAACCTCAAAGGGTTGTGTAAATAGGAGCTGTTATTTTTACTGTTATAATATAACTTTAGGCAAGCCACAGAACTTCACTGGACTTCAATTTTTTTATATGGAAAATGAGAAGATTGGAGAAGATATTCTCTAAAGTTCCTTCCAGTGGAAAATTCTGTGCTTCCAGGCATTGCTGACAACCTGGAAGCCAGCATAGTCCAGCCCCTGACCCAGGGGCAAATAATGCAGCCTTTTTTGAACACCTCCCAGACCTGCTGATCATTTTCTGCTCTCCCCATATCCTGTCCTTAGAAAGAGAAGTCCTATGAACGAGGGGCCTGAGGCTGATGATTTGGTCAGTTACATCCTTAGTCAATGATCCAGCTGGGATCTGAACCCAGGTCCTTATAGAAGTCAAGATAATCATTTCTATTTATCATTGTTTAAGGAAGTATTTCAGAGAATAATGTCATTCTTATGCAAATCTTCAAATTTTTGCCATAAATCACCATGTGAGCTAGGTGGTCTAACTATTACTTCCAATTTATAGATGAAGGGCTGAGGTAGACTAAGGGACTTAGTGAGGGTCACCCAACAAATAGGTTTTGGAGCCAGAAACTCAATGTGGGTCTCCCGCCTCCAAGTCCAGAGCTTTCCCCATTATGCCATGGGGAATACCCCAAACTGAATACCCTAAACTAAACCCCAAACTAAACCAAGTGGCCTAGGCTGCCTCATCACCTAAACCTACCAGTGAGGGATGTTGGTTTGGGGCAGGTTGAATCCCTGAGATACCTTTCATTCCCTGAAATTGTTCGACCATACCTGCTACTACTTCCTATGCTTCAGAATGAGGGGGATGCTCCCCTTCGTTGCAACCCTTCCTTGCAATACACAAGGAAGTCAAGACCTGGCTAGTATACGCATAAAAGAGGATTGATAAGGGTAATAATTCACCATCACCTTCTGGGAGGTTGGACCAGATGAGCTGGAAGAGCCTTATCTGAGGCTTAAATGCCAGAGGAGATTCCCTCCTTCAGAACTGGAATTGCTTTGGCTTCTTAAGGTCCCTTCCCTGGAGTGGAGGTGGGGTGTGGGGGGTGGGGGTGGGGTGGGGAAGCAGTGAGGAGGAGGCAGGGAGTGTTCTGAGGAGGTCCTACAATTTCCAGTCACTTGAGTAAGGTTTTTCACAGTACCCTCCGGTCCAACCGAGATCTCCTCCATTTACCTTGCACGTATCTTGTATGTATATAACTGTTGTTACGTTGTCTCTCCTACCAGCATTCAAGTTTCTAGAAAGCAAGGACTATGGTTTTTTGCCTTTCTTAGCATTGTCTGACTTAGAGTGGGTACTTAAATGCTCGCATGGCTGTGTTAACTTGGACAAGTCACGAACGGCTCTAAGGCTTCATTTCTTCATCTATCAAATGGGGCTCAATCCGCATTTATGAGGCACCCAATGTATATGAGGCCCTGGATAGGTATGGTAGCCCCCCCATCAGATTTTTGGGACAGAAAGGGGAGGCAAATTTTCAAACTATTTCAAACTATTTTTTTTTATGTTGGAATCACAGCCAAGACTTTTCTCTAAATCACTTATAAACATTTGTTTATGTTATAAACATTTATCAGATGCATAAACATTTATGAAGCACCTACTGGGGGCCAGGACTGTGTTAAGCCCTGGGGACACAAAAAGAGGGAAAAGGCAGCCTTCCCTGCCCTTAAAATCTAACGGGGCGAACATACAGGATAAATGGGAAATAGTCATGAGGCCAAGCATTAGAATTAAAAAGTGTCAGGGAAGGCTTAAATGGTGCTTGAATTGCAAGCTTGGTGTGCACACAGTAAGTGCATAATAAATGTCTGCAGGAGTGAAAGCAAGAAATTTGGTGGACGCTGGCTAGCCCAAGAACGCGTAACACCAGATTTGGCCAGCGCGCGTTTCCGTAGGCTCTTCCCCCTGATCACGCTCTTCCACGGCCCCCACACTTTTTTCGAACACGGTTGACGTCACGCTTAAGGCCAGAGAGTGCGCGTGCGCGGACCCGCCGGCGGGCGCTGGCACGCCGGAAGGGGCGGAGCCTCAGGAGGCCTTTTATAGGGCGGGCCCGACGCAAAGCGCTCTCTCCAAAGTCGCCTGGGCGGCGGGCGCGGTGCATCGGCGGCAGCATGGTACGTACCATCGTGGCGGCCCCGGGGAAGGGAGCGCGCTCCATCCGCCGCGCATCGCAGCCATCGCGGCTTGGGCTGCCTTCAGACCTTGCCGGGGCGGAGCGCGGCCCTCCGGCCGCCGGCACCGGCGTCCTTTCTGGGCTCGCGCCTTCGGGGGCCGCCACGCGCGCCTCGGCCCGGCTAGGCCCCTGGGTCTGCGGCCGCCCGCCTCCGCGCATGCGCCGCGCTCCGCCACCCGCGCGTGTCTCGGGAGCCAGGCAGGCCACGTGAACGCGCAGGGGGCCTCAGTTTCTCGAGGGTCCCCAGGGTAGGGCCGGGGCTTTGTGCCCGCCGCCGGGCGCCCCTGGGCACGGGGAGGGGCTTGCTGGGAGCCTTGGCCGTGGGGGGGCTGCTGCCTCTGCCTGCGTGTCACGCCCCAGGCTACGGGTGATGAAAGCCATGACGGGCGGACAGAGCAGACCCGTGCTGAACGTCATGTTCTGATGGTGGCCTTGGGGGCAGCCCGCAGACCCTGCTGCTAGCTCGAGACGCCTGGGCTTGGGGGGCTCGGTCCCCATGTGGTGGAACACTGACTCTGGGGGGAATGCGAGCTGGTGAGCCCCTGGCCTGCGCTCTGTGCTGCTGCTGCATAGATTAGGAGATAACCTGGGGATCACCAGGTTTAAGTTTCTTTGGTCCCCTACGGTTAAAATGCCAAGTCTCTAGAGGCCTTAGGGAGCCTTTGCATTTTTAAATCTAGAGCCCTGGGTTGTAGCCCAACATGGAGGTGGGATCTTACCTTAATGCTTGGGCTCTTGAGCAAGTCTGACCTTCAGAGTCAGGGAGGTGGATTGCCTTCTCTGATCTATGAGGTTCTTGCCAGTGCTGGCTTTTGGATCCATTTAAACACGTGCAAACTGGAGCATTTCTTCTCTCAACTGCACAGTTAGTAGACAGTTTTAGTCCTTTTTTTTAGTTTTGTCCAGTTTTTCATGACCCCAGATGCTGTTTTGCCATTTCGTTTTACAGCTGAGGAAACTGAGGCAAATAGGGTGGAATATCTTGACAGGGTCACACAGCTAGAAAGTGGGAGGCCACCTCTGAGCTCACAACCAAGGCGAGTCTTCCTGACCAGGCCTTGCATTATCCTCAAACGCCATCTCATGCTCTTGTCTGTAACTTCGCTGTCAGCAACATTTTGCAGGGATCTGCTGTAAAGACAGTGTTTCATAGTCCTGTGTTAGTTTGTCCTGTTCAGGGGCCATTAGCTAAGGCCAGATCTTAATAGCATTGTCTCTCCTCTGAAGTGCCCTGCCAGTGATACAACCATGGTTCACAGTTGGTGGTGTTGATGCCCCTGAACTCACTGGGCTCCTTTCTTTCAGTCCCACCGGAAATTCTCCGCTCCTAGGCATGGGTCTCTGGGCTTCCTGCCTCGAAAGAGAAGCAGCAGGCACCGGGGGAAGGTTAAGAGCTTCCCCAAAGATGATCCCTCCAAGCCCATCCATCTGACTGCCTTTCTGGGCTACAAGGCAGGCATGACCCATATTGTTCGAGAGGTGGACAGGCCTGGCTCAAGTATGTAAAGAGAGTAGATGGACTGGGAGGGAGGGGGATCTTGTAGCATCTAATCTGATTTCAGGCTTTCAAGCATCCCAAGGGATGGGGGGCAGGAGGGAGGATGAGGATGGAAGGATGGGTCTTTAGTGTTGTAGAACGAAAAGGAAAGACAGTCCTAGGATCTTAGACTGATACATCTGGGGACTTGGTGTCTGCCACATTACTCTTTACTCCTCCACTGATGGTGGAGCCTCATTATCACCCCAAGATGGGGAAGAAACTGCTGTCTTTGACTTTTGCTACAACACAGTTAAACACCACCCCGGTGACTGAGTTGTGACCATTGACATACATCCAAAGACCTTAGCAACAGCACATGGAACCTGGTTCTTTCAGCAAATGTAACTGGACTCTACCTTTTCCAGAGGTCAATAAGAAGGAAGTGGTGGAGGCTGTGACGATTGTGGAGACGCCCCCCATGGTCATTGTGGGCATCGTGGGCTATGTGCAAACCCCACGAGGCCTGCGGAGCTTTAAAACCATCTTTGCCGAGCACATCAGTGATGAGTGTAAGAGGCGGTTCTATAAGAACTGGTAAGTGAAGCCCCTGCTTGACCCTCCAACCCCTCTTGACTTGGTCTCCTTGCAGATGGCATCCTCAGGTCCATGAGGTAGGAAAACCCTTTAAAAGGGGATGGACTGGAGGCATAGAAAATGCTTACTGCTAAATTCAGATGGATGATGTACCCAGAAGCTTATGATTCTACAGTGCACTGCTAGTGATGGCTAAGCTCTTTTCCTTACATGGTAGAGCTCCACAAAGGTGGGAAGAGCACTGGACTTTGAAGGACCCAGGGGGGTTTCTGTTAACGTGGTTACCTTGGCTGAGTCATTTCCACTCTTTGGGAAGGGGAGTTGGCCAGTCCCTAACCCAGAAGTGGGCCATAAGTTAACATAATTCTGACTCTAGGCAGAGAGAATAGGCCAGCAATTGGTTGTAGCCACTTCTTGCTGTGTCCCATGTGATGGGAGGGCCTGGTCAGTGCCTCTGTTTGACCTAACCTGGATCACCCTTGGCAGCTCCGCTCGGCTCTGCCCGATGAGCTCCAGGCTCCGCTTGCTGGTGGAAAGGGATCCTTAGAAGCCAGTAATGAGCCTCAGTCTGGGAGGGTGCAGTCCTTCCGCTCACCCCACTCCGCAGTGGGGCTGATGAAGGTCTGCCCCCCCATCCCCTCCCCTACTCTGCTCTGATTCTGAAGGCATAAGTCCAAGAAGAAGGCCTTCACCAAATATTGCAAAAAGTGGCAAGATGAAGACGGCAAAAAGCAGCTGGAGAAAGACTTGAGCAGCATGAAGAAGTACTGCCAGGTGATCCGCGTCATTGCCCACACCCAGGTGAGTGGAGTGCCAACAGAGGGTGCTGAAGCCATGGAGATGTTCCTGGGCCTTCCCTCCCTCCCCTCACGTCTGGGACGTCTGCTGGTGCAGTCAAAAGGTTGTGACAGCCACCACAGTAAATCCTATGAGGCCAGAGAGGGGTAGGGGCCTGGTTTGGGGCTCCCTGGGGAGCTTTGTGAACAAATACTGGTATTGGGCTCATGTGACAGTGTCCTTGGCTTATCCTTCCTGGACCTGAATTTAGCGTTAAAACAATTTAACCCCTGTGCTTTCCCCTGCCCCTTCAGATGGGAAAACGTTCAGACTGAAGGATTTGTCCTCCAGTTGAAAAAGTTCTAGAAACTTGGTCACTGAATTGTGGGTCCCAGAGGACTCTTAGCCAACTCAGGCCCTCTAGACAAGCATATCTCCTCTCTTAAGGTCCCCCAGCTAGTTAATGGTCTCCAAGACTGTCTGCTTGGAATCTGGGGTCAGTTGGTGGGTGGGCATCCACCATGTGGACTGTGCCTGGAATGGCTTGGTGCAGAGGACACAGGGACCTTAGAGATTTGAACTACACTGACAGGGATGGTTCTTTAACTCTTGTATTTTGTATTTCAGTATAATTGACTTCCTTTGCAATTGTATTGTATGCCTTTAAAAGCTTTAGATCTTAGTTTTGAAACCCTGACATGGAGTGAGCTACAAGGTTAACTACGTTGCACAAGTGACATTCTTCCTTCCTGCAGATGCGCCTGCTCCCTCTGAGGCAGAAGAAGTCTCACCTGATGGAGATCCAGGTGAATGGCGGTAGTGTGGCTGAGAAACTGGACTGGGCCCGTGAGAAGCTGGAGCAGCAGGTGCCTGTGTCCACGGTGTTTGGGCAAGATGAGATGATTGATGTCATTGGGGTGACGAAGGGCAAGGGTTACAAAGGTAAGCTTCTCCAGAGCCCTGCAGGGAAGGGATACCAGGCCTCTGTCTGGGCTCCTGAGCCTTTGACCTTGTTCAGTGATGAAGGCATGGAATGTGCGCTGGGCACAGCGCCTGAGCCTCATGAGGAGATATTCCTTGCTGCCTTCCTTCTGAGAACATGAAGGAGAACATGGTCATTTGCAATTGGTGCGGGGTGGTGGGGGGAGTGGGAGGGGTCAGGGCAGAGCACCTCCAACATCAGGTCGTGTAGCTCACTCAGGGTCCACTTTGTAGGTGTCACTAGCCGCTGGCACACCAAGAAACTGCCCCGAAAAACCCATCGAGGACTGCGTAAGGTGGCATGCATTGGAGCTTGGCATCCTGCCCGGGTAGCCTTCTCTGTGGCTCGAGCTGGTCAGAAGGGCTACCACCATCGCACTGAGATCAACAAAAAGGTGAGGGTCCAGGGTGGGCAGTGAGGTACAAATCAGCATGTGTTCATCAAGGCTTTGATTCCTACAAATGGTTTTTCCTGCATGTTGTCAGGCTCCAGAGGTCTAAGTGCTGTTATTTGTAAAGCTGGTGGTGGATTCTTGGCCCTTGCAGAACACTGGTGTTCCCTTCCTCCAGGTTTTGGCCACTTGACTTTGGGCTTGTGTTCTTCCTCCTCAGAAAACTTTGGTGGTGCACAGCCCAGGTGGCAGTCATTGGCAGCCTCTGCTCACATTGTAACTGTGGGTACTCCCTGTGCTGCAGCCCCTGGGAAGTTGTGCCAGAGGTCACCTAAGTCTTCCACATTACCTGATGCGTGCCCCACCTTCTCATTTGCAGATCTACAAGATTGGCCAGGGTTACCAGATCAAGGATGGCAAACTTATCAAAAACAATGCATCCACAGATTACGATCTGTCCGACAAGAGCATCAATCCTCTGGTAAGTGCTGGACACCTGTCTGAGGGACAGTTCCAATCTTATCCACCCCCCACCTCTTAACAAATCCATGATGCCCTTGGTCCTGGTGGGAGGGGAATTGGAGAGGATTCTCCTCCCCAAGGCTTCATCTCACCAGCCCTGTCTCTTCCCAGGGAGGCTTTGTCCACTACGGTGAAGTGACCAATGACTTTATTATGCTGAAAGGCTGTGTCGTTGGGACCAAGAAGCGTGTCCTCACCCTGCGAAAGGTAAGCAGTTTGGGTTGCCTCAGATGTTGGGGGTGATTCCTATAGAGTCTAAGGGTCCCTGCTGTTCCACGTGGGCATGAAGTAAACAGACTGACTAACCCTTGGTGGAATGAAGGGGACATTAATTAAACACCTGCTGTATGGCAGGCCTAAATTCCCAACAACCATGTAAGGTGATTGCTCTTATTATCCCCATTTTACAAGTGAGGAAACTGAGGCAGAGCTTAAATGATTTGCCCAAAGGTCACACAACTGCTTGTAAGGGTTGGGCCCTGATTTGAACTAATTTGAGCCTTGCTGACTCCAGGCCCAGGGTTCTGTGCTTGACTGGGTGGTGAGCTCTCTGGTGCTGTGATGGCTGAGATTCAGGATTGATGGTAATCCTTTCCTGTTGTCTTATAGTCTCTGCTGGTACAGACCAAACGTCGTGCCCTGGAGAAGATCGACCTGAAGTTTATCGACACCACATCCAAATTTGGTCATGGTCGCTTCCAGACTGTGGAGGAGAAAAAAGCTTTTATGGTGAGTCTTGCCCTGCCCTGCCCTGTGCTGGCACCAGCAGGTACAGAAATCTTAGACAGAGAAAAGGGAGTGTGGTCCCTAGAGAGGGTGTCTCCTTATTTTGTATGTGTTTCTCACAAACCCCCCAGATATTTGATTCCAGTGATTGGGGGCATTTGACCCAGGACAGGCTGAGTGAAGGGGCTGCAAATTCCGTTCAGAACCATAAGAGGTCATCCAGCTCCTTCCCATTCCCTCTAGAGAATGGGTCAGGGTTGGGGAACTGGGCCCCATACCCCCAGCCTCTCATCCCATTGGGGTGAGCCTGGGATTGAACTGGCCTGAAGTCAAAACACAGGGGTATGTGGCAGTGGCAGCCTCTGAGCCAGTCCTGAGGCTGCTTCAGGCTCTTAGGTACTAACCCAAATGCCGCTTTCCTTACAGGGACCACTCAAGAAGGACCGAGTCGCAAAAGAAGAAGCTGCCTGATGTGTCCAGACCATTTTGGAGCTGGTGGATTCCCAATAAATTTTTCTCAATTATCTCTGGCTGTTGATTGGAATGACTTTCAGGAGTTAGATATCTAGGCCTCCAATTGGATACCAGGGAGATGGGGCCACGGGGATGTTTGCATCAGTCCTAGGTACAGGGCCAAGGGGAGATCAGGACCAGGGTCATTTCTTAACCCTGAAGTGGGAGAAAAGTGGGAGGTGAATGTGAAAGTCCAGTGCAGGGTCAGCCCTGTCAGTCTAAGTAGGTCAGCATTTAAAGGTTTGGTGAGTTGCTAGGTAGCACAGTGGAGAGTGCCAAGCCTGAAGTCAGGAACACCTTGGTGAGTTTAGATTTAACCTCAGACCCTTAGGTTGCTATGTGGAAATACTTCCTGTCTGCCTCACTTTCCTCAATTGGAAAATGAGCTAGAGAAGGATATGGCAAACCTACTCCAGTGTATGTGCCAAGAAAACCCCAAATGGGGTTACAACTGAACATTTAAAGGGTTTGGATTTAATTAGCCATGGCCTCCTCAGATTCTGTTGGAGAAAGCCTTTGCTGAGAGCCCAGTGTAGATTTCCACATGCCTTGGAGTAGCCTCGAGCCTCCCAGGATCAGCCAACTTTTTATAAAGGAGACAAGTGGGGAGGGTCCTAGAAATTGAGCATCTCACCTGAGAATAAAGCCTAAAGCACTTTGGTCACCAAGTATTAGCTGTGAAACTGATTTTCACGTTAGGGAGCAGACTGAAGGAGCTACTGGGGAGGAGGTTATACATGTTGCTCAGGCCCTTGGCATTTCAAGTTGCCATAGGATGAGAAGGAACAACTTTGGTCTGCGAGGACTTAAAATTGGAGCATTCGAGACCTCTAAGGTCGCAGTGAGAACTCTTGTCAATCCATGGTGCACTTGTCTTGGAAAGGGAGTGTCCTTGATAACTTAAGTAAGGTCATTGCTAGGACCGGTGAGGCTGCTTGGGGCTCTTAAACTCAAGCTAGGAATTTAATCCTGGCTTTGACACCTTCCAAAAGGCCTTACCTTGTATAGCAATTCTAGAAAATAAAAGTGTTAAGCTGACCCATGCAGGCAGAGTTGTCAGCTGGAGGTGACCCTTAAGAGTGGGAGGCCCATCTGTTTAGACCTGAGAAAAAAGAGGCAGTCTTTGGAGACTGAGTCTTTGGTAGATGAGGTCTTCCTCCATGCTAAAACCTGGAAGCATTTCTCAAATCATCTGAGCTCTCTCACTCAACCCTACCTTCCTGCCGCCCATCTGCAGAACCTAGTGCACATGCTCATCTCAAACTGTAGAGAATAAGGTTTCTGCATGGTCCGTCACCTTTGCTCAACCACCCCCTTGGTTTTTTGCTCTTCCATGACAGCCTGTTAATCACTGCTCCCAGGATTTCTCCTCTGGCCCCTCCCCAGTTCAATCCTATGATCCCAATGAATCCAGGTAGCCCGAGAAGAGATTTGTCCTAGATCGGACACCATTTTGAAGCTGATGCCCCAGAACCAACAAGCTGCTGTTCATTGAAAGCCTGAAGAGTGCAAATTAGACCCAGGCCACCAGGGGGTGGGCGAGCACAGCTCCTGGGATTGCCCCATCCATCCAGGCAGATCATATCAGGGCTGCCCGACTTGGCCTGGGGGAGGCAACAGATTATGGGGTAAGAGCTGTTTGCTGCAAGCAGGAGAACCTTTGAATTCCAGGGATTACATCCCAGCCTGAGACTGTTTCAGGCTGATCTGGAGCGGAAAGAAGGGCCTTAGTCACCAGTCACTGCCTTTGTGTGGTCTTACTAGGTCTTCACAATGACCCTATGGGGTAGGAGCTATTATCCCCTTTTTACAGGTGTTCAGGGTCACACAGGTAGTGTCGGGCAACATTTGAACTCAGATCTTCTGACCCCAGAGTTTACTACCATTTATTGCATCACTTAATTGCCTCAGAGGCTAATGAACCTTTTATTTTACCAAGGCAAAGGCCAGGGGAGATAAAGGTCATACCTGTCATGCTAAGAGGATTTGATCTTAGGTATTTCTTGTGACAAATTTAGAGCTCTACCCATGACTGGAATGAAAAGATCTAGAGATGGAGTCAGGTGTAGGAAAAAGGGCCAAGAGCGCATTTAGAGTCCCAGCTTAACCCATTTGACCTTGGGTTCATGTCATTCCCCCTTTTGGGGCCTCGGTATCCTCACCTGTAAAGTGGGGGTAATAGTGCTTGTACCTGCCTGTCTCACAGCGTGGTCACGAGGAAAGCACCTTGTATCCCACAAAAGTACTACAGAAAAAATGGAGGTGATGTGTGAGGGTCCCTCATCTCCCATCCCCTCAAAACTCTCCCCTTTCATCCCCAGGATCCACTTGGGGTGGGGGGCAACCAGGGGAAGTCCACCCCACCCTACCTTCTACAAGGAAGGTGTGCTGGGGCCTCTGGAGACCCCTCAGCTTCTTGGGTCCAGGAGCTCTCTCTGGAAGCAACTGCCTTACAGGGGCTGGTCTACCAGCAATGCCCTGCCCATACCTGTCAGAGCAGACTGGAATCTGAATCTGGATTGTGTTAGGTCTGAGGCTAGGTAAAGTGTGCTTCAGGCTCCAGAGGGAGGAGCCTTCGGCCCAGTTGTCCCCCTCCCCACAAGTCCCAGAAGCCACCCACAACACTGTACACAGCACACATCAGCACCTCTCCCCTTCCCCTTCCCCTGAAATTCTGTATTGTATATCTACTCATGTATGTGTATGGGAATGTCGTCTGCCCAATAGAAAGTGGCCACTCTTGATGGAGGGGCCTGCTTCACTTCTATCTTTGTATGCCCCTGGCACATAGGATGTGGCAGATCTTAATACCTGCTGTTGCTCGATCAATTGCTCAGGACACACCCAGCACAAACACATTCCAAAAATACGAAGCAGACTCATGTTTGTGCATACAGATACCCTATACTGCACACATGTGCAGACTTACCACACCTGTGCATTCACCAAAAATAGAGTGGAGCAGTAAAAAACACTAGATTTAGAGTCTGTGACCTGCTCACCATCTCAGTTTCCTCTTCTGTAAGATGAAGGAACTTGTCAGAGGTTGTGTTGGGCTCTGAATCATCACCCCCATTTCACAGGGGAGAAAACTGAGGCTCAGATAGGTAAACTCACACAGCTTCAGAGCTGGGTCTCAGCTCTAGGTCCCCTCCCAGCTCTTGACTCTACACTCAGAAAACACACCTACTACACTCATGGTCACATAAGCAGAGGTCAAAAAGAAGGCTCATCCCAAAGGCCAAGAAAGGCCCAGAGCCAGCTGTTCAGAATGGATAATCAATGAAGGATCATTAAGTGCTGTGTACCAGGCACTGGGCTAATCTCTGGGGACACAGATAAAAATGAGATTGTCCCTGCTTTTAAGAGGAAGAGAGTGGTTGAGGAAGACCCTCTGTGCTCATATATGACGGCTAGATGGTAAAGACAGGGTGGGTGGGCATTAGTTGCTGAGGGGATGGTGAAAATCATGAAAGCTGTTACCTGGCCTTTGGGTGGAAGGAAAGAGGAATTCCAAGAGGAGGAGGTAAAGAGGGAATGGATTCCAAGCACAAAGGAGATGAGAGATGAATGCTGGCAGTGAAGATTAGCACCTCCATGCCCAGGGCCAGAAAGAGACTGCCCTCCTCCCACTGGCATCATCAAACCCACATGGAGCTCAGACACACCCACAGTACCACCTCACAGACCCCTCAGCACTCCACAAAGATGGTGGAGCTATCCAGCATTGGATCAGACCTTTGCCCTAGGGTGTGGTCACGGATTCTGTTCCAAGACAGACTAGCCTTGGTGTCCAGAACAAGGCAGGTGACAGTTTCTGGCCAAGCACTTCAGTCAGCTCTTAGGAAGAACACTGATCCCCAGAGGCCATTTCCATGCCTTGTGTTGACTATCCTTCCCAGTTTACACCATCTGCCAGTCTGATCTCAGGCTATCTACACTTTTACTCAAGTCACTGAGGAAAACATTGACCAGGGCCACAGCCAGACTTGTGTGTCTAACAACCTCCCCACGGGCAGGGCCAGGGGTAAGGGACTCTCCTCTTTGGACTGGGTCACTCAGGCAGGCAAGCCCAAATTCATCTGTTACTGTCCCTGGTTAAAGTCCAGCAGAAGCCATCTTTCTCCTAAGTTCAAATGACTTGTTCTGACAGTATTTTGTTCTTTAGTAGCCATAACAGACACTCTCAGATGCTTCCTCCTCTTGGAGACATTTAAAACTAGACTTTAGGATGCATTGGTCCAAAATTTCAGGGATTTGTTCTGAGTTGAGTAACTACATGAATAAGATGAGAATTTCTCTTTTCCTGACATACTGCTTCCAATGGGAATGGCTAAACCTGAAGATGGCTTGGATAAATTCCTTTTTATATATTAAAAAAAAATGCCCAGAGGAAGCTGACCAAGGGGATGA
This sequence comes from Bettongia penicillata ogilbyi, assembly GCA_023548195.1. NCBI lineage: Eukaryota > Metazoa > Chordata > Mammalia > Diprotodontia > Potoroidae > Bettongia > Bettongia penicillata. The sequence continues at coordinate 5,445,389 of JAJHZJ010000150.1, read as the reverse complement.
GGGATTGATTGGAAATTAGGCCACATGATGAAATAATTGAGGGTGTTTGTCCTAAAGAAGGGAGGCCTTGATGGGGAAGATTGCTGAGATCTCCAGGTATTTGAAGGGCTGGCTACCAAGAAGAGGGATTAGTTTTATTTGATTTGGTCTCAGAGGGTAGAACTGTGCACAGTAGGGTGGGAATGGGGATGGGACAGAGAATCTGCAGAGGGTTGGGGGTCAGCTCCATGAAAGGGAAACCTCCCTAACTTGTCTCCCTGTGAAAAAGGCTGCCAGAGGGGAGAAAGTTTGTCCTCACTGGAAGTCAGAGGGGGAATGACCGTCGGGGATGTGACCTGAACTAGACACACTGGAGGTCTCGGCTAGTTCTGAGATTTCCTGATTGATTCTCTTTCCCCCCCAAATTTATCAGTTTATTTAAGTTTTCAACAATCACTTCCATAAGTTTTAAATTTTCTTCTCCTCCCTCCCCCTTCCCTCCCTGAGACAGCATGCCATCTTATATGAGTTCTACACATACTTTTCTATTAAACACATTTTCACATTAGTCATGTTGCATAGAAGAATGAAAAAATATGGGAGAAACCATGAAAAAAACAAACAAAACATAACAAAAGAGAAAATAGTCACCTCATTCTGTATTCTGAGTCCATGGTTCTTTGTCTGGATGTGGAAGAGCTAAGTCTCCCAGAAAAATTCCTTGCCCAGGCTGTTACCGTGTACAGTGTTCTCCTGGCTCTGCCTACTTCACTCAGTGTCTGATTCTCTTTCTAAGGCAAGCCTCTGGCCTGTGATTTTTGAAGTCTAATATACAGCTACACAGAAAATAATGATAATAATACTTCATTAACTAGCATTGATATAGACCTTCAAGGCTAGAACAACAACCCTGGGAGCAGGGTTCTAACTTGTCATTCTTCAGTTTTTTCAGTCATATTTGACTCTCCATGACCCCATTTGGGGTTTTCTTGGCAAAGATCCTGGAGTGGTTTGCCATTTCCTTCTCCAGTTCATTTTACAGATAAGGAAAGTAAGGCAAATAGGGTGAGGTGACTTGCCCAGGGTCACACAGCTAGGAAGTGTCTGAGGTCAGATTTGAACTCAGGAAGATGAGTCTTCCTGTCTCTGGGCCAAGCACTCTATCCACTGTGACACCTAGCTGCCATGCTCCATTTATAGATGAGGAAACAGATGGATAGTGACTTGTGCAGGGTAACACAGCTAGGCCAGGGCTAAAGCCGGATTTAAACCCATTTTCCTGACTCCAGGTTTGTATCTACACTCTATCAGTAGCATCACCAAGCTGTATCTGAATTTACAATCGAAAAGGGGAAAGCACAAGTACTCAAGAATATCTATGAAATATGGCAGAGCAGGAAAGGTTTAGAGAAGGGAGCCAGGCCAAGGAATGGAAGAAATGAGAGGGGGAATCAGGGTTAGCTTGGAGTAGAAGAGGGGGATAATCAAGGAAATCTTCCAGGAGGCAGTGGTTCCTAAATGGCCTTTAAGAAAAGAAGGGATTTCAAGAGAAGATGGGATAAAGAGGGGCAGGTCATTCCAGGCATGAGAGACAGCAAGGACAAGGACTTGGCAACTGGAGAGGACCAGATGAGAAGGAACAATCAGGAGGTTGTTTTTTTTTTAATTTAGGAGTGACTCAGTTTGGCTAGAACATGGAATATGTGAAGGGTGAGTAGTGGGAGCTAAGACCGGACAAACAAGTTAGAACCAGACTGCAGAAGGCCTTGAATGCCACACCAATATTGAATGTGTTTTTTGTTCTTCCTTTTTGAAGGTGATATATTGGGCATTTGACTAGGGTATGTTCTCAGAGCAGACCCTTAAGAAGACCCCCTTTCCTTTGGTGGCTGTTGAGGGTGCATCCCATTGGGGAGAGATAGGAGTCAGAAAGATAAATGAAAGGATGACTGTAATAGATCTGAGCAGGGGAGGGGGGGTTGGCCAGAGAGGGTCTGGTTCTATGAGGGAAGGGCTGACTAGGGGAGATACAGAGGCAGAGGAGAGATCTCAATGCTCAGTCTGAGGCCAGGGTGGGTTCAGGGTCTGGCACTTGGATGTACCTCAGTCCCAGAACTCCCCAGGGAGAAGGCTCTTGGGGAGGGAAGCATCTACCTGGGCCTGGATTCTCTCCTAGGTCCAGTCCCTAGCACAGTAAATCCAAACTGACTCCCCTGAATTCACCCAAAAGAGGGATCACCTGTGCAGGTTGGCATTCCAGACCTCATTCCATTCTTCCTTGAAAGAGAAAAAAAGTCTGATGAAATTTCTGAGCATGTGGGAACAGGGAGGTCTCTGGGGTAACTTCTGTAACCTTAAAAGGAGTGTAGTTTGCCAAAGCTCCCTGGGGGCCTGGCCCAGGAAGGTGAAGCCCTGGGGAGCCAGGTAAAGGATCCTTGGTTGGACTGGGCTGAGTTCTGGAGCTGCAGAGTTGGTCTAGGGAGCTGTGTGGGGTGGGGGGTGTCAAGAGAACTCAGTTTTCCTAAGGGTAATATAGGGGAGAGGTTAGTTGATCTGAAAGGTCCCTCCCAGCCCTGACATCCCCTGCTCTCAGGCCCCTCCCTGCTCTGCCATCCCCTGTTCTAAGACCTCTCCCAGCCCTGACATCCCCTGTTCTCAGGCCTCTTCTAGCTCTGACATCCTCTGCTATAAGGCCCTTACCAGCTTTGACACTCTGGCTCTAGGACTCTCAGGGAGGTGGAGTGGGGGAATGGACAGAAAGCTGTCATCCTACCCTCTCCTCTCCCTCTCTTAAACCTGCTCTGATCATTGGGTCCAGTCCACCCCAGCACCAGAAAGTCCTCCAGCTCTGGGCCTCTCAGTTGGCCTCAGTTCCTGGAGTTCATGTGATTTTGGAGAACTCGCCCCCAACTCCCCCTCCCACCCTGACCTTCACTCCCATCCCCCACATCCTCCAGCACAGTCATCGGAAAACTGCCATGAGAGAAGACGCTAAAGATAGCTCGGACATGCTCCCGACTTCCCCAATTCTCCTCCAAAGTCTTGGATCAGTTCCCATGAGGCTGCCACCATTAGGCCTTTCTGCTGCTCCCCTAAGGACACACCAGTTTCCATGGAGACATCAGCCCCCAGGAACAATCCCCAAGTCCACACCAGCCTCCATGACACCCCTGCTCCAAGGTCACCTCTGTGCACACACTGACCTCAATGTACCAGCTGCTGGAAACATTCAAGCTCTAGGGGTAGCTCAGTTGTCCTAGGGACCCACCTAGAGTGATATGACAGCCCCCCTGGACCCATCACACCCCATGGACACACCTGTGGATATGCCAACTGTCAGAGGTTCAGTCAATGTCAACTTCTTCTTACCATCTCTGTTTCCAGCCTGGGTGAGAGGCTTCAGGCAGATCTATGGTCACAGCAGACCCACTTTTCAATTGGAAGATGGAGTTCCTCCTGTAAAACTGGCGCTGGGGACTGCAGCCTGAATCCATTTGGTTTCTGTCAAAGGGCAGCACTTGAGGACCTGGAGGGTCACATGTGACCTCAAGGCTGCAGTTTCCCCACCCCTGGACTAGACTTTGCAAAGAGTCTTGAATGCCAGGATTTAAAAAAAAAAAAAGGAAGAAGAAGTCCTCTCTTCAGGATACATGGGCTATATTTCTCTGCTGAGAGTTTGGGGGAGAAGCCAGTGATTACTCCAGTCTCTGGTCCTTGGAGGGGGCAGGGGGTATGAGATGGGTAGATGATGGGGTAAGTAGAGGAAGGACAAGACTCCAACAGCCCCCTCTTAAGAACCCCTTCATTTGTATAGTATTTCTTATTTACAAAGAACTTTTACATTCGTTCTCTTTTTTGGGGGGAGGCAATAGGGGTTAAATGATTCGCCCAGGGTCACACAGCCTATAGGTGTCTGAGGTCATATTTGAACTCAGGTCCTCCTGACTCATGACTGGTGCTCTATCCACTGTATCACCTCGCTGCCCCAATCATCCATTCTCTTTTGAGCTTTGACACCTGGAGAGGGAGATAAGCAGAGCCCCACAAATTCCTCCCATTTTACAGCAGAAGAAACACTTTGTTTGGGGTTGACATAATGTGGGTTCAAGTCCTTTAGTTTTCCCAGATGACTCCCCGGAGGCTGCCTCGGGTGTCATCAACAGACTGAAACAACCGCTGAGCCTCCTGACTCCCAGCCACGGGCTCTCACCGCTGCCTGGCAGCCTCACCTTCTCCACTTCTGCTGCAGGGCCCAAGGCTTCCAAGAACCAGGGAGCCGGATGTGTTTGCGTGAGGGAGGGAGAAAGGAGGAATCCCAGACTCAGCGATTTCTGCAAAGCCCATAGAGGAAAGATGAAGTGAGAAAAGCAAGGGGGCAGATGGTAAATCTTCCTTCAGGAATCTTGCTCTGACCCTTTGGGCTGTGTGTGTGTGTGTGTGTGTGTGTGTGTGCTTCTGTGCGTGTATGAGTTTGAGTGTCTATAAGTGTGTGAGTGTGTGTGTGTGTGACTGTATGTGTGCCTGTATCAGTGTGTGACTGTATGAGTGTGTGTATCTATGTGTGCGTGTGCATGTGTGTATCTGTCTGGGTGTGTCTTTCTGTGTCTGGGTGTGATGTTGGGCAGTAATTTATCATAACAACAAGAATCATGATGATAGCAGTGGGAGAAGGATGAGAAAAGCAGCTCTGATTTTGGTGGAAGAGGAAACTCCTAGCTATGTAACCTCCCTCCTCCGATGCTGATCAGCACCTCCTCTCAAGTTTCCCACATGGTTTCTTGGGGGTGCTGACAGGTTTGGGATCACCTGACCAGTGTGTGTCAAAGGTTAGATAATAACAACATAAATAATGTTTATAATAATAATTGGTATTCACATAGTGCTTTAAGGCTCATAGTGCTTCTTATAAATTCTCTCTTTATCCTCACAAGAGCCCTGAGAAGCAGTTGGCATAGCTGTGCCTATGAGGCAAGAACATACAATGGAAAGGGAATCAGACTTTGCATCACCGGATGTGGATTTGAATCCTGCCGGATCCTGCACTACCCAAGTGACCTTAGGTGAGTCTCTTCCTCTGTCTGGGTCTCAATTTTTTCATTTGTAAAATGAGATGATTGGATTAGGTGGTCTCTAGGGTCCCTTCTTTAAACAGTAGAATAAAAACAATGGATTCCCTACTCCTCCTTGTTCCATGCTTTCCCTCTGTTACTTATGTCCCATTTATACTGTCTGCAGCTTGTCTGAGCACGTCTGCTTCCTTGTTGTCTCTCCCATTAGACTGTGAGCCCCCACCCCACTCCCCAACCCCTCCAAGGGGCCTTTGGCCTTTCTTTGTATCCCTATTCACTTTCACAGGGCCTGGAAAATAGTGGGTGCTTAATAAATGCTTATTGACTGGCTGGTGAAGTATGATTGAACCCTAAGTCATGATGAAAGGGACAGTTTCAGAGAAACCTGGGAAGACATTTATGAACTGATGCAGAGGGAAATGAAAGGAATCAGAACAATTTCTACAATAACCACAAAGGAAAATAAGGAATTTTGACAGACTTTTTCAGAACTCTGATCAATGCCGTAACCAGACAGGAAGCCAGAGGACTGAGGATGAAGGCTCCTGAAGGAGAGGGGATGGATTCTGATGCAGAATGAGACAGAGTTTTTCTGAGCCTGGCCAAGGTGGGGACTTGTGTTGTTTCAACACACAAGTGTTATACTTGTGACGAGGGTTTTCTTTTATTCAACAGTATGGGGGAGGGACAGAAAATAAATGCTTTTTTTATTGAAACAAATACAATAAAATTAAAATGTTTTTTTTTTAAAAGAAATAATGCTTAATTGTCAGAGGTCTTAGGTGCTCTGAGGGTCAGATGCCAGGTATTGTTTTCATTTCTGAGGAGGATAAGATGTTCATGCCAAGTGAAAATTCCTAACTCCTCCAACTGAGGCTGGGAAATCAACTTACCTCTCCAGAATCCCAAGATCTGCCCTTTACAGGCATCCTCACCGCAGTCCCTCCTTCCCTAAGCTGCTGCTGGCTTCCAAGAAACCAGGGAGGTCCTTTTTGTTTTTTGAGAGAGAGAGAGAGAGAGAGAGAGAGAGAGAGAGAGAGAGAGAGAGAGAGAGAGAGAGAGAGAGAGAGAGAGAGAGAGAGACTTTTTTGGAAGTGAAATCTCCCTCTTTTCTCTCATCCAGTAGAAAAGCACCTTCTGTCCTAGGATCATAAGATTTTTACCTAGAAAAAACCTTAGCATCCCCCACCCTGTCACCACCTATTTATGGGTGAGGCTATAAGGCCTCAGAGGGGAGGAGGAATTAGGCAAAGGTTGGTGGTGGAGCTCTGATTGGAGCCAACACAGAATTCTATTTCACCATGTTGTTTTCCTGGGCACTCTGAAACATCAGCATCTTCTTTCCTTCCACTCTCTTAGAGTTCAAATTGTAAAATGTTAGTGATGGAGGGACCTTCAAGCTCACCCATCCCAGCCTTCCTCAATCGACAGATGAAGAAATTAAGGGATAGAAAGGGGAGAAATTTTCCCACAGTCCCCTGGGGTCCCAACTTCAGCTTGGAGCTCTTTCCATTTCCCATTCCTGTCTCTTGTTCCCACCTTCTCCTTTTCTTTCTCACCTCCCTGTGTCTCCTATCCCTTCCCAAGAGTCTCCTCATCTTTCCTATGGCAGACTTGAGGATGGGAGGTGAAAGGGGAGAGGGGGATGGGATTGGGAGAGGCTGTCTCCCTGCCCCTTTCCTGGCCCCTCTCTGGGTCTCCCAATGGAATTCTGGTGTGGCCACCCCAGGTGTGGCAATGTGAGTGTTGGCTGGCGGCCCCTGCTCTGACAGCCAGCTCTGGGGACTCGGCCTGAACCATCATGCCTGACTTTTCCTATGGGTAAGGCAGGAGGGGGAGCAGGAGGTGGAGGATGAGCCCAGGAGGCAGGCAGCCTGTCCCAGGGTCTCTCCCCATCTCTACTGTGCCTCTCCATACACCTGTCTCTTTCCTACAATCTCCTTACCCTCCTGCCTTCTCACCCTGAGGCACTCCTGGACAGTCCTGGTTGAGCCTCCATCCAAGAGGACCCCAGGGTGCAGAGGCCGGTCTGGCTGCAGCATCCACTGCTGCTCATCTCGCTATAGCTGACTGCTACGTTGGGCATAGAAGTTCCATTTTCCATGTCTTAGTTTGCTCTTCTGAAAGACGATGGACCAAGTCCCTAATGTCCTTCCCAGCTCTGACATTCTACGTTCTAAGATCACTCTCTGCTCTAATGTTCCGGTTCTAGGGTCCTTCCCTTATCTTATATCTAAAATCCCTCCCTGCTCTGATGTTCTCTGTTCTAAGGGTCTTCCCAGTTCTGATATCCTGTTCTTCTTGGAATAGGGCATGTCAGAGGTGGATATAAACATCATTTAGTCTGATCTACTCATTTTACAGAGGAAGAAACTGAGGTGTGGCAAGACAAAGTGACTTGCACATAGTAGGAGGGAGTCAGGATGTGACCTGAGTCTTCTGACTACCAGACTAGTGTTCTTTTCAAGAGCCCCTGACCTTTCTCAGAGGAGTATGAGGGGGAACCAGAGTTGCCCTCTCAGAGCCTCTCCCAGTGGGCTTAGTGCCCTCTCCCCAGCCCTGCTTGGCAGGGCTCCCAGGGATTCCTGCTGAACCTGGAATTCAGAAAAGTCCTGGCACATGCTGGAGGCCCCTGGCCTGCTGGGGCACCTCCTTGAAATCAGGCTGGGCATCCCACCAGACTCCTCAGGAGAGGGGAGAGGGAAGGAGGGGACAGGGCAGGACATGACTGAGAAGGGGCACATCAAGGGGAGGAAAGGGTAGCCTAGAATCTGGGACCCTGAGACAATGGGACATGGCCAGCTGCAGGGCCCCCTGATAGAAGAATGTTGGCAAGGGCCTGGTGGGCAAGGAGCAGGTCATGGCAGGCTGGAGAGGTAGAGGTGGGCGGGACCACCCGCCTGGTGAGGATGAGGCCCTTGGGGAATTCTCCATCTCAGTCCCCAGAACTGTCACCCCTATCTCTAAACTCCTCCCAGCTCTAGAGCCCAATGGCAAAGACTCCATTATCTGATATCATTACCTCCCCCTGCATCTCAAGGAGGTTTCTGGTACTGCCCAAGGTTAAACCTGTTATCAGGTTTGCCTTCTTCCTGGGATCCTTTCTGACCACCCCTGTATCTCTGAGATCTTTCCATCCTAACTGAGACTGAGACAGAGGATTTGTTTTTCTTGTCTTTGTCTACCCAACATCTGGAACAAGTGACTGGAACATAGTAGAGGCTTAATAAATATCTCTTCATGTGGAATCCAGGAAGAGTGGTCAAAGTCCTGGCCTTCTAGTCAAAGGACATGAGCTCTGTCTTCTCACTGTGTGACTGTGTGTCCTTAGACATGTCCCCTAACTTCCCTGGGCTTCGATTCCCTCCAAGTAGTTGGACTAAATGAGCTCCAAGGACATTCCTAGCCCTGACCTCTCATCAATGATCCTGTGAATTGAAATAAGATAGAAGTCACAAGTACAAGGAATGATCATGGCAAGAAGAAAGCTTAGCACAATGTGAACACTTTAAATAAGTATTTTCATTCATTCCTTCTAAGAAGGAGAGAGCAGGAGGCATTGAGGAAGGCTTTTGAGGTGCTGTGGATGGACAGAGAGCAGTGGAGGTTCCATTTTCTATTCAGAGCTGATTTTCATTCAGCACTGAGTGCCCAGCTGAGGGCATTTGTGTGGGACTAGATCTCCACAGCTTTGGGGCTTCTCCATCAGTACTTGAGGCTGACTCAGGAGTGGAAACACTGGATCGTGAGAGTAGCCTAGGGTTGGGCATGAGCAGGGAGGAAACAGAGAAAAGACAAGAGCAAGGGTTTTAGGTAAGGAAGGAGAGGCTGACTGACGGCTACCTGTGGGGTCAGGAAATAAAACCAAGGCAAAGGAGGAAGACATTAAGGGAGGGAGGGAGAAACAGGGAGAAGGAAAGAAAAGAAGCTGGGATCAGAGAAGGGGATTTCAGAGCTCGGGGTCTCAGAGGCAGGACATTAACCCTCGAGGTGCTGTCCAAGGTGGAGATGGCCCCAAACTAAGAACACAGTAATGAGAATGAGTCAAGAGAAAAAATGTAAGACTGTTCCTTCTTCCTTTCTTTACAGAGGTGGGAGCCTGGAGGTGAAACATTTTATACATTGTCAGATTTGATTGAGAGGGCTGGTTAGTTTTGCTTAATGGAATTTTTTTTTTTAAAGACTTGGTGATTATAACAATAGTACTTCTATAATGCTTTAAAATTTGCTGGTTACTTTACAAATATTATTTCACTTGGTCCTTACAACAACCCTGGAGGTAGGTGCTCTTATGATCCCCATTTTAGAGATCAGAAACTGAGGCAGACGGAAGTTAAGTGACTTGCCCAGGGTCACGCAGCTAGAAAGTGTCTGAAGCCAGATTTCAACTCAGGTCTTCCTGATTTCACATCCAATATTTTTATCAATTGTGCTACCTGCTTCTCTGGATAGGACTTTGAGGAGGAATATATTTGGAAATTAAGGTGATGTAATTACCAAAAAGTCAATCAATTTTTTTAAATCTACACATTCAGAAAGAAGGGGTTGGATTAGCTGGATTCTCTGGTTCCTTTCAGTTAATCTGTGGTCTCCCACAGCACTTGACCAGTCTCCTAGCACTTTATCATTGAATATTCTATGTTATTATCTTCCTCCTAAATTGTCTGAGGGCAGGGACTTTATCTCAACTAAACCAACCACCTCCTACAGTGATCCATAAAGGGCCTGCCTCCAGGAGATACTTAGCAAATGTTTATTGTCAGTGATTCTCTCAACAACCTTGTGAGGTGGTTAGTAAAAGGATTATTACACCTATTTTATAGATGAAGAAACAGGGGCTCAGGGAGGGAAAGTTACTGGGCCCAAGGGTCAGAGGACAAGTCAGACCCATCTCTCCTGCAGTTTTGAATTTGAACCCCAACTATGAACCTGGCCAAGTGATATCACCTCTCCGAACCTCAGATTTCTCATCTGGAAAAGTGTTACTGATACAGACCTGTAGATTCATGGAATTGTTATTAGGATCATAGAACTGGAGCCGGAAGGAGCCCCAAAGGTCATCTAATCCAATTTTACAGATCAGTAAACTGAACCTTAGAGATGGGTAGTGTGGCCAATGTCACACTGCTAAGGCTTTGTAAGTCTTAAAGGCCTAGGAAAAGGAATGAGCATTGTTATTAGAACACACTTTGTCTTTTCTCCTAGTCTCAGTATCCTAATCCATCAAACGAGTGGGCTCCACTGTCTCCCAGAGGACAAGGTTGCCGGCTCTTGAGAACATAGCTGTTTCGTGGAGAGAGAGGCTAGGGGACTGGGGAGCTCTGGCAGGTTCCCAGACCTAGTGCCTGCTGTTGGGGAACACAATGGGAGATGTGTGAAGGGGCCTGAGGTGGGGCCCCGTACCCTGTCTTCCTGGGGCCTGAGGCTGCTGCCAGTTGGCAGCAGGAATGCAGGGAGATGTCTGAAAATGTCAGCAGCTCCTATTTCTTCTTCTCTCCCCGTCTGTCTTTGCCCAAGAGAGGGCGGTCAGGATGGTGGTTGGGGAGGGGAGAAGAGACTGGAGGCTCTGGGAGGTCCTTCACTCTTCATTACTACAAGCTTCTCTCATGCAGCCCCCACTCCTCGATACACACTGCCATCGTGCTCTAGGCTCAGAATAATTTGTTGGGGATGGGGGTGAGGAGGCATCTATTGAACCATTGAATGTTATACCAGAAAGAGACCTTAGAACGCAAAATATGACAGCTGAGAAAGACCTTAGAACTGAGAGGGGCCAGAGCTTCTTCATGAGGCAGGATCGCCAATCTTTCATTCCCCTCCCCCACCTCCTTCCCTTCTAATGCAGGTAAGAGGCCCTTTCTTGGAGGACCATAAGCCTAGGGGCAGGTGAGTGAGGAGGATGGAGAAGAAATGAGACCCCTCCCCCTATCCCCATCCCTCACCATCCATCATCATTTGGACTGATTTGAGAATCAGTGGAAGGCAGATATCCCTGTCCAGGCAGGCCCAGGGGTCCCAAACTCCAGCCTCCTCCTGCCCATTCAGAGCATACACAAGATCCTGCTGTGGCCTGATCCAGCCCAGCTTCCTGGGGTCCCAGGTCCTTCTTAGGCAGACTCCTTGACCTTGACTCCAGAGCTTTCTCGTTTACCAATTTCTAAGTCTTTAATCTTTCCTCCTGGCTCAAGATCCTGTGGGTGATTCACTCTCCTGCTTCCTAAAGCTTCTGCAAGATGACTTTCTATATCTGTCCCCTCTCCCACCCCCCCTGCCCCGCCTCCTTCCCAAATGACCTTATAGTCTCTGTGTTTTTATTCTGCATATACTTCTATCTGTACATGTTTCCTCCCCTGATAGAATGGGGGCTTCTTGAGGACAGGGATTATTTTCTTTCTGTCATTGTATCCCAGCCCTCTTCACAGTGCCTGGTACGTGGAGGGGTGGTGGTGATTAATAGATGCTTTGTGAGACAAGGAAAACTGCTTTGAAAAACTCCAAAGCTCTGATTTACACACCTGATCTCAGAACCCAGATCCCAGAACCTTGGTTCCAGAACCCTGATCCCAGAGGACTCAAGATGAAATGTTACCCACCTCCTGACAGAAAGTGGATAGGCTCAGGGCACCGAATGAGTCATACACTTTGGGAAATTGCTAAAATGAGGGAATTTTCTTTGTTTAACTCTACAAGGGTTTCATTTTTTATTTGTTGTAATTCAATGGATGAGGGGAGTGAGAGAGAGAAAATAAATACTGGAATTTAAAATTAATCTATTACAATTGAAATTAAAATTAAAAAAAATAATGCTTGTTAATTGAAAACATTGAATCAAAATTTTAAAAAATTGAGCAAACCTTCCTGGATCCTTAGGTTTTAAGTACAGAGTCATGGATCAGAGAAGGGACCTTCTAGACCATTTTATTTACAGATTAGAAAGGATGAAGAACCCCTTCATTTATAGATGAGAAAGGTCGGTCTCACAGAGGGAAACTGACTTACCCAAAGTCATGTAGTCAGCCAATCAGGATTCAAACTCAGGTCTTCTGAGCAATACTTTTGATTTCTTTAAAAGACTTTAAGTATTTACATCCCCTTCATTTCCCTCCTCCCTCATCTGCTCAGTCAATTGTCCCTTGTAACAAAAAATAAAAAGGGAAGAAGGAAAAAGCATGTCAGCAAAACTAACCAAAGCATCCACCAGGCTGGGAAAGAGAAAGCAGAGGGAGGGAGAGGCATGGTCTTGACCCTCTTTTTGTGTCCTTTGTGCCGCTCCCTGGCTGCTGGATTTGACAATGACTTACTCCTGGAAAAGAGGCTGTATTTAGAGGAGGGCAGACCTGGGTTCAAATCCTGACCACAGACACTTTCTAGTTGTATCTCTCTGGTCATCACTTGTCTCCTCTGCAAAATGAGGGTCTCAACCTTGATGACTTCCAAGGACCCTTCCAGTCCTGCTTATTCCTTTCTCCACACTTCCCTCTCCTGAATTTTGGTTCCCACTTCTATCATCGACTCCCTGCCTTCCCCCCAGGTTGTAGGGCTGCATTTCAAAGGGTTATTCATAAGGAGAAAGAATGGCAGGTCTGGTGGGGTGATGTAGAGAGGCAGAAACCTGGCATCTGGACCTAGAGGACTTGAATTAGAATTCGGCCTTCCTACTGCTATTCATGCTATTTTGCACAAATCCTTTCCCTTTTCTGTGTCTCCTCAGTAAAGTGAGAATTGGGTTAGGTGATCTCTGCATTCTACTTCCTAACAAGTTGTCCCTTAATGGTATAACTTGCCTAGGGAGGTAGAGAGTTCCCTGTCACTGAGGATCTTTAAACAGAGGTTGTACAACCCCTTGGGGTCATAGAGTTCTCAATCTAGACTGAGGAAAGGGGCCTCAGAGGCCATAGAGCCCAACCTGATCATTTTATAGAGAAGGAAACTGAGGCCTGGAGAACTATCACACAGGCAGTAAATGGGTGGGACTAGAACCCAGGTCCTCTGACTCTTACTTTTCATTTTACCTCATGATTGCCTGTAAGCTACAGCTTGAACCTTAAAGAAACTTTAAGGACTATAAGTCCTTAAAGTGATACAAGGAGGATGCAAGGTCCCTGAGGGCAGGAGCTCATTTTGGGCATTTTTATTTTTAAAAATTATTTTGTTTTCAGTTTTTTACAATCATTTTCATATATATCTTGGATTTTCCCCCTCCCTCCCTCTCCTTCCCCCCTTCCTTCCTCCCTTCCTCGAGACAGAGACAGCATGCAATCTTATATAGATTCTACACATACATTCCTATTAAATACATTTTCACCTTAGTCATGTTGCATAGAAGAATTAAAATGAATGGGAGGAACCATAAAACAAAACAAAACAAAACATAACGCAAGAAAAAATGGTCTGCTTCATTCTGCGATCCAGTTTCATAGTTCTTTCTCTAGATGTGGAAGGCATTTTTGCCTTAAGAGTCCATTGTGAATTTTTTAAGTCCTTGCATTACAACGAAGTTTCAAGTCTACCAGAAAAATTCCTCACACACTGTGGTTGTTGCTGTGTACAAAGTTCTCCTGGTTCTGCTCCTTTCATTCAGCATCAGTTCATGTAAGTCTTTCCAGGCCCCTCTGAAGTCTTCCTGTTCATCATTCCTTATAGCACAATAAAATTCCATTACATTCATATACCACAACTTGTTCAACCATTCCCCCCTTGATGGGCATCCTCTCCATTTCCAGTTCTTGGCCACCACAAAGAGAGCTGCTATAAATATTTTTGTACATGTGGGACCCTTTTCCCTTTTAATAATCTCTTTAATGATCTCCTAGAAGTGGTATTGCTGGGTCAAAGGGTATGCACATTTTTTTAGCCCTTTGGGCATAGTTCCAAATTGCTCTCCAGAATGGCTGGATCAGCTCACAGCTCCACCAACAATGAATTACTTCCAACTCTCCCATATCCTCTCCAACATTTATCATCTTCCTGTTGTCATGTAAGCCAATCTGATAGATGTGATGTGATATCTCAGAGTTGTTTTGATTTTCATCTCTTTGATCAATAGTGATTTAGAGCATTTTTCATATGACTATAGATAGCTTTAACTTCTCCATCTGAAAACTGCTTGTTCATGTCCTTTGACCCTTTATCAATTAGGGATCAGGTTTGTTTTGTCTCTGTAGCCCCAGTGCATGTCTAACCTCTAGCAACCCCGTTTGCTGTTTAATAAATGCCTGTGGGATTAGACTGAATTGGATCAAAGATGAGGTACTTGCTGCTAAATTCAGACAGTAAAAGGAACATTAGACCAGGAGTAGCCAGGCAGGTCCCACCCATGCGCAGTGTAGCCCAGAGCAAACTGATTTCAGAACCTTAGGATATGTAACAGAAAAACAGGGAGTGAGGGAGTTGTTGCATTAGGTGACTTGAGAGGCAGCAGATCAAGGGGCATTGGGAACTGAGCTTGGAGGAGGCAGGAGGACCTGGGTTCAGATCCCACCCTTAGACACACTATTTGTGAGACCCTTGCTAAACGATTTAGCATTTCTGTGCCTGTTTTCTCACCTACAAAATGTGATGGGGAGGGATTGAGCTCAGTAACCTTCAAGGTCCTTTTTTACTCTAAATCTATGATCTTTTGACCTTGAAGGGATACTTTCTAGCTCAGCTATTCTGAGATTCTGGGCAGGGGGAAAAACCCTGTCATGATTCTTAGACCTGGAAAAGAGGTCGGCTTGTCCATCCCCTTCCTGAATTTCTTCTACAGCATCCTGGCAAAAGACACACACACTCTCTCTCTCTCTCTCTCTCTCTCTCTCTCTCTCTCTCTCTCTCTCTCTGTCTCTCTGTCTGTCTGTCTCTCTGTGTCTCTCTCTGTGTCTGTCTCTGTGTGTGTCTCTCTCTGTCTCTCTGTCTCTCTCTCTGTCTCTTTCTGTCTCTCTGTCTCTGTCTCTTGTCTCTCTGTCTCTGCCTCTTTCTGTCTCTGTCTCTTGTCTCTCTGTCTCTGTCTCTTTCTGTCTCTCTCTCTGTCTCTGTCTCTGTTTCTCACCCCTCTCTCTCCCTCCCCCCCACCATCTATCTCTCTGCCTTATACATTTCAGTTCTGACTCAGCTTCCAGGTGAGGGCACCTTGACTCACTCTGGTTATCTCCCATTCCCCCCAGTTCCTGGAGAAGATGCTGCTTTCTCTCAGATGGCCACGGTATGATTGCCTGGGGAGACATTACTAATTTTCCATGAGATAGAACAAACTCTCTTTTGGGGTGCCGATGGGAGGAGTAGGGGAGCCTCTGCCTGAAGGGGGGGAGCAAGATGCTGAGCTGAAGCTCTTGGTAGGGGTACCTTGTTCCAAAGTGGATCTGAAGGATTAAAGCCACCCCCCTCTCTCTGACATTGAGTTTCCCCTTCAGCTCATCTTCCCACTGGGAAGAGGGAGGAGGGGAGGGGCTCAAAGGGAGTGCTTCTGTTCAGCACATTTGGCCTCTGGCCTCTGGTATGGTGGAGGCAGAGGAAGATGGCAGGGATTTGGTCACCATGCCTTGTACACTGGGAAGAAGACCCATCTCTCCCATCATTAATTTTTAAATAGTCCCATGGCTTTTAACCCCCTAGAAGGTCCACCAATAGTCTTGGGAGCTGCCCCCTGGTACAGGCTGGGGAATCTCTTCCATCCCCCTACCCAGGGCAGACACCAAGAGACAAACATATAGACAGATAGACAGACAGACTGGCAGGCAGGCAGACCGAGACACAAACAGAGGCAGAGGGGCGTGCACAGACAGACCTCATCACAAAGTCATACAGCTATGGAATGTCAGAGCCGGAAGGGCCCTGAGACATGATGGAGGCCAGCCACCTCATTTACATCATCAAAGTCTGTCCACAAACATCTCCACAGGTATCTCCTTCCAACAGGGAGGGAGGGAACCTTGCTGCAAACTGGCTCATACAGACACAAGGAAATTATTGAAAGATGGAGAAGGCAAAGACAGAAACAGAGGTGGGCCAAGTGCTATGAAGGGGATGGGCGATAAATGCAGGGGACAGGCAGAAAGACAGGGAGAAACAGAGTGACAGGGAGAAGAGTTACTGAAAGAAGAGCACAGAGATAAGGAGATCCAGTGATGAGAGGAGAAAGGAAGGGACAAAGAAAAAGACAGGTAGGGAAACAGAGAGGGGAGAGGGAGAGGGGAAAGGTGCAGAGGCAGAGGGACTGAGAGAGAGATGAACAAAGGAAAGAAAAAGAGACAGAGAAAAGGGGTAAAAGGCAGAGGGGGAGGCTATGGGGTGGAGAGAGAGCCAGAGAGTGGTAGAGGAAGGGGCCCCAGCCACACCCCAGCACCAGCCAAGACCTTCTGGTGCTGAGGGCTGCTCTGGTCAAGAAGACTTTGACCAGCCTGTCCTCCAAGGCAATGCTGGACCTGGGGAGGGCACATTAGCTGGAGAGTCAAAATTGACTCATGGATTGTCAGAACTGGAAGAGACCACAGAGATTCCCTAAGGTTTGACCTTCTCCTTTTACAGATGAGGATACTGAGGCCCCGAAAAACTAAGATCTTATCTAGCCTTAGAAGGAGATGTTAGCCTTGCACTCGGGTCTCCTCTTCTGCCCGGATTTTGTCACTGGGGGTCTTCGAATTTGTTCCTGAAAAGAAAGTTTGGATCACCGCTTTTCAGTAGAAATGGTTTCCTTTGTAATCCTCAGCATTTTGTTTTATGCATTTAACGACATGATTCTGAGGAGTCTGTGAGCTTCCTAGGTCTGTCACCGGGGAGGGGAAAGAAGGGAAGGCAGAACACACACAAAGAGGTGGAGGACCCAGCTCTCCTAGACCAGAGAGGTTGGTTCTCTGATGTGCCCAGATGGTAGCACCATCCTCAAGGTCAGCCACCATTCCTGGCCAGTTCTGGCTCTTTACCATCTCCTCGGTTAGTCCCCAGTCCTATTCTCACTCACTCACTCACTCACTCATTCATTCACACATTCATTTATTCATTTCACAAACCATTCAGCTAAGTGTCTACTCTGTGCCTAGCATTGTGCTGTGCAGTAGGGACACAAATCTGCATATAAAAGAATCCCTGAGAGGAGTCTACATTCTACTGGGGAGAAGCCATAGGGATGATAGTATGTGACTTAGGCATAATTCTGCCGCCAGACCCAGCACTCTGGTCACTGACCTCTAGGTGTCATTTACACAAATATAAAATGCATAATAGTAAATATATATATATATATATATATATGTATATATAATGTTTTATCTAACTCAGGTTTGCAAAGTGCTTTACAAATATCTTTGATTTTCAAAATAACACTGAGGTAGGGGTTATTGTTATCCCCATTTTATAGATACACTGGGTAAGTAAAATAACTTGAGAAAAGGTCGGGACTAGAAACTGTGTGAAGGGGGAAGACTTTGTATAGGAAGTGATTAGCTAGGCTTTTTTTCTTTCTTTAGGCAATCAGGGTTAAGTGACTTGCCCAGGGACACACAGCTAATAGGTATCTGAGACTGGATTTGAACTCAAGTCCTCCTGAATCTTGGGCCATTGCTCTAACCACTGTCCCACCTTGCTGCCCCTATGATGATCGAAGTTTTGAAGAAAGAGAAAGATCCTAAAAGGCTGAGGGGAGAGGGAAGGCAAGCTAAACACAGGGAAGTGCCTGGGCAAAGTCACCAAGGTGAGAGAAAGAGTGTCATGAATGAGGAGATCTAGTAGGGCGACTTTGTTGGCACACAGAATGGGAAGGGCAATGAAAAAGAACCGACCTGGGAAGGCAGGTTCTGTGGAACGCTTTCAATACTATTTTATCCTAGAAACACTGGAAAGACCCCAGTTACTGGAGGCAGCTTAGACCATCCCTGGCTCCAGCCTTTCCTTATCACAATAGCTTCCTAATAAGGTGGAAAGGGAACTGGCTTTTGAGTCAGAGTTCCTGGGTTTAAATACTGCCCCCGATGCTGATACTGCCTGGGATGTGACCTCCAGTGCGTAATTTAAGCTCTCTTTGCCTCAGTTTCTCCCTCTGTAAAATGGGAGGCTGGACTCTCTAGCTGGCCTCTGCCATCGCTTTCAGTTCTAGAGATATGAACCTAGACGTCTCTGTGTCCTCACATGGCTAAGATAGGATAGGACCAGGCTGGAGTCCAAGGCTCCCCCCTCCACCCCCACCTTGAGCCTATCTTTCCCAAACACTTCTCTCACTTTTCCCCACTTAGAATGGGAAGAGAGGAGAGGGCGATGCCTGGAGATCCCCAGTCTCCACAAGGCTCTGCACCCACCTGCCCCCAGGTCTAATCTTTCTTCACATAATGATAACAGCCAAACTTTATCAAATCTTTCAAAGCTTCAACACTCTGGATCTAATTTAAGCCTCCTAGTAGCCCTCTCCTGTAGATACAAGGAATGCTATCCTGATTTTGTAGAAGGGGAAACTGAGGCTGGAGATGGCAATGTGGGTACAGAGAGCCAGAAAGTCTCAGAAATGGGATTTGAACCTGTTTCTCTCTACCCCAAGCTCAGCATCACACACTCTATGTACCACAGCCCAGCTTGCTGAAAGGTCTGCAGTAGGGATGACCTTTCCTCCTCTCCCGGAGTCCTCTCCCAAACCCTCTGTGTCCTGGTCTGTATGTCTATATCTTCTCTGGCCTAACAGACGCTAGCCCCAGGACGGCAGGGACTGTGGGGGAGGGGTGTACATCTCCCCCCAAAGTCTCAGCTCTGAACACAGTGGGAACTTAATGTTGTTTGAAGCTGAATTGGGGACCCAAGATTTAGAGTTGTGAGGGAACTTTAGGGCATTTGGCTCAAACCCCTTGGTTTTATAGAAGATGCATGTGAGACCCACTGAGAGAAAGGCAAAGTCACCCCATGAGTTAGGAAAGAGGAGGGGCCGGAACCCTGGTCACAGGGTGCATTTAGATGCTTATCTGTACCTAAGAGATCACTGGGAGTGCTTAAGCTCGGGGTCTCCTTGGGAATCTGTGAGTAGATTTCAGGGGATCAATGAGCCTGAACAGAGAAAATGACATCTTTGTTTCAATTGGTTTCTTTTGTAATCCTCTGTATTTCATTTTATGTAAATGTGTACACAATTCTGAGATGGGGTCTCCGAATTTTACCAGACTGCCAGAGGGGTCCAGGACATGTCCAGGGTAAGAAGCTCCAATGTAGGCCAACCTAGTAATTTTATGGAGATCCAAAGAGGTAAGTGACTTACCCAAGTTCACTCCGCTAATACGCGACCAAGCTGGGATTTGAACTTGGGTCCTTTAAGGTCTTTCCAGAGCACTCTTCTACCTTCACACTCTCAGTCAGTCTCCTAATGCTAGGCTACAAATCTTAGACCTTGCAGTCTCCCCCTTGGAGAACTGGGTGGTGTCTGTGACATGTAACCTTCCTGCATTCTTGGCCAGCCCCCTTCCAAGACTTCCCCCAATTTAAGGGTGGTGTTTCCCCAGCTTCCCCAGTCAGGGGGTTCCATCTGTAGTCATCTCCACTACCAGGACACCGAGCAAGCCCAGCGCCTTTAGGGGGTGCTGGTGGCCAGCAGTCAAAGCTGCTGCCTCTCGCTCCCTTCCTGCTACTCCTGGGCTGGGCTTTGGACTGGCCAGATGGAGAGAGAGGAATGCTCCAGGAACATGGAGCAGGGGGAGGCCTGTCCAGAGGGAGGCCAAGGCAGGACCATAGCAGCACAGGCAACTTTGCTTTTGTCTCCAGGGACCTCCCTTCCTCAGTGCCAGGACCCCCCTCCCCCTGCCTCAGTGTCCTTCTCTGTCACATTGTATTAGGCAACAAGCCTTGGATTAGCTACTGTCCAAGGTCATGCAGAGGAAAGCATTTGCTGAGGTCACAGGCTTTGTTTCCTGTTGTTACTATTAGCAGACTTGGCTTTTGTCCCCTTGGGCCTGAAATTTCAGTGATTTGGACAGTTCTGGATGGGGAAACTGACTCTCTCCACTTCACGCAGGTCAGCATTGGTTTCATAGCTTATAGGCTTAGAAAGCTCAGACAGACAGCTGTGTCCAGGAGGACTTGAACCCAGGCCTTTATGGTCCTGAATGTGGCTCCTCTAGTCTAAGGGAGAGAGTTCTGACCTGAGATCAGGATACCCGCGTCATAGCTCTGGGACTAATCACCCCACTTTCCCAAAACATCAAATGAAGTCAAAGACTAACGGATCTCTAAGGCCCCTCCCACCTCTGACCTTCCCTGCTCTCAGGCCCCTCCCAGCCTGGACATTCTATGATTTTGCTGTTCCTCATGGATAAACAGGGTCCTCTGACCCACCCTTCCCTGGACCATGGAATCCTCCAACGCTCCCTCTCCAGGGACCAAAACTTTCCTAATCTGGGACCTGGAAGGAGGGTCCTGCTCCCTGCTGGGTGACAGACACAATCTGTGCAATAGAAAGAAGGTGGAATATAATCTTGAGGCCAGGGGCTGCTTCGCTGTGTGACCTTGGGCAAGTCACTCCCCTGCTGCTCCTCCCTAACAGTTTTTGTGGAAAGAGCATAGGATTTAGTTAGAAGATTTGGGTTCCAATCCACAAGCTGGGTGACTTGGTCTAGTGTCTTTCCCTCTCTTGGCCTGTTTCCTGCTTTGTAAAATGAGAGGGTTGATCTTGATTTCTGAAGTCTCCTCCAGTTCCAAAGCTAGGAAAGACTCATCTGTGCAACTGGGCCATCTGGGCCCAAGCCTCTCCTGAAAGCAGAGCTGAATCACACCAAAGTCCTCAATTCTCCATCACTTGTATAGAACTGCAGGAGGGGAACCAAGCTCTCTACAATCCCATGGGAATTCTGGGCCATCTGAGTAAAGGATAGATGGGATGAGAAGCCCAGAGCCCGCGGGGGTCTCAGAGGTCACCCACTCTTACCGAAAGCTGAGCAAGAAGCCCCTTCTCTAAACACCTCCAACAGGGGTTGAACCCAAGGCCTGGATCACTGTAGACTCCACATGAATATAAGCTACAATAGTTACTGTTATCCCTTACTTGAACACTCCTAGTGATAGGAAACTCACCACTTATGCATCAGGCTGACTATAGTTATGAGCAGCTATCATTTCCACTATTCCTTTAGTGGAGCTAACATTTCTCTCTCTCTCCAGCCCCCACCCATTGTTCTCAGCTCTGCCTTCTGGGCAGAACAAACCTAATCCTTTCGTTGCATGACAGCTCTTCAAATACCTGGAGACAGCAACCCGTCTCCCCTCAGTCTTCTTTTTCTAAAGCTGAACATGCCCGGTTCGTTCAAGCACTCCTCATTCAGTGTGAGGGAAGCCCCTTCACCACTCTGGTTGCCCTCCTTGGCCAATCTCCAGCTTGTCAGAGTCTTTCCCAACCTGCCCAGGACTGGGGCCTGGCTAGGGCGGAGGAAGGGGGCTGCCCTCTGCCCCCGTTCTGCGCACCACACCCCTTTGGGGCAGCCCGAGAGAAGGCATTTTTGGCTGCCATGTCCCGTTGCTGACTCATACTGGGCTGGTAGAAAGACCCGACCTTTCGGGCTCAGCCCCACCCTGCCCCCAGCTGCTCTGAGCATGGGACTCTGGGGTGACAAGAGTGGGGGATTTGGGCTAAAGGAGGTCGGAAAGAGCTCATCACCCAGCGTGGGCACTGGGACTCACTGCCATATCAAGGACAATCCTTTTCCTGGCCTGAGCAGCTGGGCCTGCATCTGCTCTGTACAAGGGCCCTCTGTCCCAGGCACACAAAAGGAAGCCTTCAGTGGAAAGGGCGGGCTTGGGGGTGGGGACCTCTGCAAGGCTAGAGGAAATGTGGGCACATTAGCCCCCAGGCCTGGCCAGTGGCTTCGGAAATACTCACACCCCCGGACTGAGCCTAGGACCAGAGGGTAGAAAAGCAGTGTCTCTCATTGACCTCACTCTCTCTCTATCTCCCCATTCAAAGGCACTTCTCCTAAATTGAACCTTAGGCTCATCATCCCCCTTCAGCCATCCTCACCATGTCACCACTGGCATCATCATTCTCATCACCCTCTACTTCACTGTCATATTGCCACTGCAACTGTCAACATCACCATGGTTACCAACATCACCATCCTCACCACCTTCATCCTTATTGTCATATCACCATCACAACAGTCAACATCACAACGGTTACCAGTATCACCATCAGCACCACCTTTGTCCTCACTGACATACCCCCATCACAGCTATCAACGTTGCCATGGTTACCAACCTCACCATGGTTACCAGTATCACTGTGGTTACCAACAGCACCATCATTACCATCACATCCGTGGCCATGACTACCAACAAACCAACATTTCCACCACCATTATGGCTTCACCATTTAGGACTGGAAGCTCCATTAAGAGTCAATACCACAAATGAAAATCCAGATTTGGACAAAGGTAAAAACTAAGGGGCTGATTTGGGGGGCTTTTATCACACAGCCACTTCAAAATAATTTAAATATTTTAATGGACCAAATGCCCTGACCTCCAGGCTCAGGGTCTCTGCCTCCAATGCACCCAGCAGAAGCTTAATCTTTCTAAGCACTGGTCAGATCATGGCTCCCTCTCTTCTCTCACTGGATTGCTTCTCAGCTCCTCCACCTTATATTCATACCCCCTTTCCCCAAGTGTCCTATCCTCCAAGCATCCAGAAATACCCAAAGAGCTGCTGCTCTAAATCCTCCCCACCCTCTAAGGCTTACCTTGAATCTCAGCACCTCCAGGAAACCTTTCCTGATAACTGGCTTTTCTCTCTATTTCTGTGTTGTGTAAAACAAGTGACCAGAGTCAGGAAGGTTGGGTCTGGTCATGGCACTGACTCCCTTTGTGACCTCGGGCAAATCACTTGATTTCTTCAGTACCTTGTTTTCCTCATGGGGCAGCTAAGTGGTACCTTGGACAGAGCACAAAGCCTGGAGTCAGGGTGACCTGAGTTCAAATCTAGCCTTAGATACTTACTGGCTATGTTACCCTGCTCAAATCACTTCACTTCTGCCTGCCTCGGTTTGCTCCTCTGTAAAATGGGGAAAATAGCACCTGCTTCCCAGGGTTAATATTTGTAAAAAGCTCTTAGCACAATTCCTGGCACATAGGAAGCTCTACGTAATTGTTAGCTATTATTAGTCATATTGGGATAATCCCACCATGGACTTGTGTCCATGGGTACATACCCATCCTTGGGGATATGTGTGTCCCTGCATGGTTGTGTCTCTTTATGCAAATGGATTGCAATGTGTATTTATGTGTGTGCATATCTGAATCTCTCTTATACACACGAGCATAAATGCTCACCTGGGCACACTGTGTGTGCACGTAAATATGCCTGTGTATAAACTTGGTGTGACATTCACATATACATGTATATGTCTGCACACATGTGCCAGTATGGGCTTCTCCCAGTTGGTATGTACAGGAGTGTGCCAGTACATATCTGTGATTATACGCCTGTGGGTGGATGGCCAAGGCCAGAGCCTAGGTGTCTATGTGAAAATGACACCAGCCTCTCGCTTCCTGACCTACATCCGGGTGGCTGGTCCCTGCTCAGTCGCTAAATATAGCTTGGGTCCAGAAATAGGCTAGAAGCAGATGAGTCCCTGGGGCAGTTTATGGCTTCAGACAGAGGTTGGAAGGACCCAGTTTCAGGGGGCTTTCCTGTTCCACCCTCTATCTCCATTCCCCATTCTTTCTGCCCCAAATCTGGCCTAGTACACCTCAGAATCAACCAACCTGATTGGGGTTCCAGCTCTGCTGTGTGACCATGGGCAAATTCCTTCCCTCTCTGGGCTTTCTCAGTTTCTTTTTTTAAACAAAGCATCTCATAGCCCCATTCTAGCTTCATATTCTAGAAGTCTTGGTCTTGCCTTGAGAAACCCCCTTGGGTCTCCCCTGTTCCCCTTCATTTCCTGGGAGCTCAAGTTGAAGGGGCGGCAGGACCCAGAGGCTTCTCACACCCCATTCCCTTGCTTGGCTTAACCTCTGTGACCTGTCATTCCAGGCCCAGGCTGGGCAGGCTGTGGGTGGATTGGTCCCAGGCCTCATATGGTCACACTCCAGAGCCCCTGTGAGTCAGCACCCAGGTGGGAGCCAGGCCTGACCAAGAGGAGGAAGGAAGGGGAGAGAGGATTCATCACCTACCTCCCCCACTTCTTGAATGGAGAGCTGCCCCCTCCCTGGAGCACCACCCCCAGGAAGGCTAGTCTCCTAGGTAGAATATCTCCCATACAAGGGAAATCTTTTCTCTGGCTTCCGGTTTCATTGTTGGCCTCCAGAGTCCTGACACCATGGAATGCCCCTTCTGAAGGACTTGGAACAAGTGACTTCAGCTTGCTAAGGACCCAGTTCCCTAATTTGTAAAACGAGGGTATTTGAACTCGGTAGCTCCTCAGACTCCTCTGCCTGAGAGTCTGAAAAAGGACTGAATTATTTGATCAACAAAATCCACAGGAATGGAAGGTAGAAAGGCCCTGGGCGCTCAGTGAGGTGGGAGAAGGGGGCCACAGTAGGGAGAGCTTAAGAAAGCACCTGTTGTGTGCAGTCATTGGAAATACACAGACTCAAGGGAAAAGGTCCCTGCCTGCAAGGAGTTACATTCAAGAGACAACATGGAAATAAGCAGATACATACTAGACATGCAGAGAGCAGATAAAAATGGGAGCTTACCAAGAGGAGCCTGCAGGGTTCCATTCTTTGACAGAAGGCCTGGTATGCACACAGTAGGCATTTAATAAATGCTTGTTGATTGAATGGTTGATTAAAGGCTCCAGCAACTGGAATGGGGGCCTGGGAATGCCCTGTGCCTCCCTCCCTCCTTCCCATCTCTACCTAAGCAAATCCCTCTCATCTTCCAAACCAGGTTTCTTCTCCTCAAAGAAGGTTTCCCTTTCTCCCACCCAATCCCCATTCCCCTCTGAAAGAGAACTTTCCTTTAGAGGATCATGAAATAAATGAATGAATCTTGAAAAGCCATTTATTCAACACTTACTATGATCAGGGAATCAGCATAGAATTTCAGAGCTGGGAGGAACTTTGGGAATATTCTTATTTATAGAGGAGGAAAGTGAGGTCAGGGCAATCAGTTAGTCAGCAAACATTCATGAAGCACTTACTGTATACTAGACCTTATGCTGAGCCCTGGAGATACAAAGATAAGCCAGCACAACATCCCTGTCCTCAAAGGGACTCACATCCTTTTTAAAAAAAATT
Source organism: Bettongia penicillata ogilbyi (assembly GCA_023548195.1). Taxonomy (NCBI): domain Eukaryota; kingdom Metazoa; phylum Chordata; class Mammalia; order Diprotodontia; family Potoroidae; genus Bettongia; species Bettongia penicillata. The sequence continues at coordinate 5,420,170 of JAJHZJ010000150.1, read as the reverse complement.
TATTTTCAAGCTGAGTTTCTGATCTCTCTCTTTTAAAAAATTTATTTATTTTTAATTCACAACATTCAGTTCCATAAGCTTTTGAGTTTTATATTTTCTCTGCTTTCCTTCTTTCTGTCCCCCTTCCCCAAGACAGTATGTAATCTGATATAGGCTTTACACATACATTCATATTAAATATATTTTCACATTAGTCATATTGTAAAGAAGAATTAGAACCAATGGAATGAACCATGAGAAAGAAGAAACAAAAGAAAACAAAGGAGAAAGAGAGTAAATAGTCTACTTGGATCTGCATTTACAGACTGTAATTCTTTCTCTGAATGTGGATAGCATTTTCCATCACAGCCTTTTGAAATTGTCTCAGCGCATTGCATTGCTGAGAAGAGGGGATCATATTCTATGGGTTCCATGTGGCTCCCTACATACTAAATAACTATGCGGACACAGTGTATGGAAGGAAACCTAAGGGACGGTCAGTCAGTCAACAAACGTTTATCCATTAAATTGATAAAATTTAAAAAACAAATTAAATAAATTGATAGTTGAATAAGTAAATATTGAATGAATGAAGTGCCTACTATGTACCAGACTCTGAGAACAAAAATGAAGACAAAAGACAGTGTTTGCCCTCAAGGAGCTCCCGGTCTAATGGGGGAGATAATGAGACACGGAATGACTTAGTGAAAAAATCAGGTCTTGAGGCCCTGGCTCCTGTCTCCCACTTGACTTGTGCCTTCCTTCACTGACCCTTGGGAGCCCCGCTGTCTTAGGCCAGAGTGGGGATGGAAGCCAAGTTGGATTCACACAGGGATGGACCGCCTGCAGTAGAACAGCATAGAAGCTGCTATTTTAGAGCTGTAAGAAATGTGAGAGATCTTCTCATTTAGGACTTTCATTTTTGCAGCTGAGGAAACACCCCAGAGAAAGGATTTGTCCTATGGTGCCCAAGTAGGAAGGAACCAAGTGATATTCGAACCTAGGTCCTCTGATTTTGATGCAGCATTCTTTCCACTCTACCACTCCAGAACTCATCATTAGGGAAACATCAGGGTGATGAGGACCTTAGATCACAAAACTCCAGAGATGCACAGGGATGGTGGGTAGGACAAGCACTGGGTGCTTGGGAGGGCTTGGGGTTGCAGTGGGAATAGGAGACTACAAGTGAATGTCAGGTTGGTCATTTGTCAACTATGTCACTTGGGGCCAGTCTTTCTTCAATTCTGTGCCTTGGTGTGCTCAGTTGTCAAATGGAAATGATATAGGCATGCCCTGCCTCATAAGGCTGGTTTGCAGATGCTGCCAAGCATTATACAAATAGTAGCTGTGAGGAATTTGGCCCCAGATGTCTGAAGAGTGGAAGGAAGTACCCCCCCCCCCACCTTCCCTTGTATAGACTATTCACATTTCTCCGGATCCGGATCTGAAGAGAGGAAAGTGGGAGCAGGAGGAGGGCAGAGAGGATCCTCAGGTAGGAAGTGAAGGTTCCGGGAGGACATGAAGTTCCATGTCTCCCCCCATCCCCTTGGCCCTTGGCCCAGCTGACTCAGGAGCAGCACAGGGGCACCTGGGTCATGGAGAAGTCCCCAAGCTATGGGATGGGGAGCAGTTCCCACCTCTTCAGGATGAGGCTTCCCTCAGGCCTGGGGAAGGATGTCCCCAAGGCCACAGGCTGGGCAGGGCTGGACCCCAAGGTCAAGGCAGCTCTGAGCTTAAGGCTGACTGGGCCAAGACAATAGGCTACTGTGTGCCTAGCTCTGTGCAGTGAGGGGAGGAGGAACCAACCAAGAGAATCACAGAATTTGAGAGCTGGAAGGAAAACAGGGGCCACCTAGTCTGCCCCATTCACCAGGAGAATCCCTACTATAATGTCCCAGAGAAGCAGTCATCCCTCCCCTGCTAGAAGAACTTCAGGGAAGGGAAGCCAGCACCAGTAGTGGCCTCCCTTTCCACTTGGAAACTGCTCTCACTGTTGGGAAATTTTTCCTGATCTCAAGCGTCAATTAGCCTCTCTGAATATTCTACCAGTGGTTCCTGGCTCTGGCCTCTGGAGCCAATGAGAAGAAGGCAAACCCCTCCTTCACCTCACAGCTCTCATGTCCCTACCCAGTCTTTTTCTCTCCAGGCTAAAGGTCCCCAGTCCCTTCAACTGATTCTCATCTGACATTAACCCAAAGCCTTTCCCCATCCCTGGTTGCCTGCCTCTGGGCATTGCCCAGCTTAAACTGTGGTGCCCAGAGCTTACCACAATCCTCAGGAAAGGAATTTGTCCAGTGCGATAACCCCCTTCTTATTCCTGGATACTCTGAAACCCAAGATTGCATTAGGCTTATTGGCTAATACAACACTGTTAACTGCTTTTGAACTTATGGCACACTCAGTCCTCTAGATCTTCTGCAGAATAACTGTCAATTAACCATGAAATCATGTGAAGTTAATTTTCTTCCTAAGTCTAAATCTTCTTTTATCTCATTAGATTCAGCCCAATGGGCTTGTCTGACAATATCCCTTTGGATCCTGACACCAATGTTTCATCTCTCCCTCCCAGGAGCAAGTGTGTTGAGCATGTCATCTACGTCTTTATCCAAGTCATGCATGGATCCCTGGGACCCTCCACTGGAGGACAACTGGAGACCTCCTGACACATTTGTATCAACAACCACTCTGTGAGTCCACCCATGCAACTAGTTCTGAGAGTGCATCTAATTGTACTATAGTCATGTCCACATCTCTCCACCTTATCCACAAGAAGAACATGAGACTTTTTTATCCAATGGTTTGCCAAAATCCAGGTAAACTCTGTCCATAACATCCCTTCATCCACAGAGTTAATAATTTTTTCAAGAAAGAGGTTAGTCTGGCATGACTTGTTCTTGAGGAATCCCAACTGGCTTTTTACCATTATTGCTTCCCTTTCTAGATATTTACCAACCATCCCTTTTATGATCTGTCTTAGAAGTTTCTCAGAAATTGAAGCCAATTTCTCTCACTGGCCTATAGTCTATGAGTTCCTCTTTCTTGAACACAGAGACAACATGTACCCTCTTCTGATTTTGTGGTTCTCTCTCACTTCCAACATCTTTCCAGTATCAATGACAGTGGCCCCATAATGCCATTTCTTTCAGAACCAAGAAGATAGCTCATCCAAGATAGGTGACTTGAATTGCTCAAGAGAAGTTTTTCTTACTTCTCATCTTGGGCATACACTCTCAATTCATCATTTTAATTCTATCATTTCCAGGGCAAAGATCATTCACTTTGGCAGAGAAACATATATGACACAGATACAAGATGATGGGGGAAGGCTTGGAGAATCAGGATAGATTTTGTGTACTAAATGGATAGTTGGGGATGATAGTGGTGATATTCAAGAATAAGAAGCTGGTCCAGACAGTCAGAGGATCTGAGAGGGGAGAGATCCCTGGGGTGGTCAAAGAAGGCTTCCTGGTGGAGAGAGGATTAAGTTGGAATAGATGCTGTAGAGAGCAGCATGGAAAACTCTGGATTTGGTAGTAGAGGAGCTGAGTTTTAGTCCTGATTCTGCTACTTGGTAGCTCTGTGCCCTGAGACAAGTGCTTCCTCTTTGCCAGGGTCTCAGTTTCCCCGGATGTGTAAAATGAGAAAATTGGACTGAATGGTGTCTTGCTCCAAATCCTCTGCCTTTATGATGTAGAGAAGCACTTAGGAAGGTGGAAGGAAGTTGGGTCCCATGAGATTGTAAGTTTCTTGAGGGTAGAAACTGTCTTTTGCCCCTTTGTATTTCCACTTAGTTAGCATAGCATCTGACAACATCATAGATGCTTAATAATCATTGATTGACTGACTGATTGGAAGGAGATCAATCTGCCTGAGTGTAGCTGGCATGAAGTAGAGGAATATAAAAGGAGAATGAAAAGTAGTTTGAGGTTTCATTGTGTATGCAAGAGAAGAAGGAAGAGAAAGGAATGAGGAAAGAGGACAGGAACAGAAAGAAGAGGAAGAGAATAGCTAGTATTTAGGGATAGCTCTGATGTTTGTCAAGTCCTTTACTTATATCATCTCATTTGATAACAATGACAGCTAACATTTTTATTCTGCTTTAGGTTTCTAAATGCTTTCTATTGTAATCTTCACTAACCCCGGAGACAGGTACTATGATTAACCCCATTTTACAGTTGAGGAAATAAAACAGAGATTAAAATGACTTGCCTAGGGTCACACAGCTAGGAAGTGTTTGGGGTCAGATTTGAATTTGAGTCTTCCTGGCTCCAAGTATAGAGCTGTTTATCGGCTGCACTGCCCAGCTGTGGTTGGAGAGGAGGAAGAGAAGAAGGAGGCGGTGGTATTTCTACTATAATTTCAGGTTTCCAAGGCATCATTGCCCCCACAATCATCCCTCAAAGCAGGCTATAAGATTACCATGTATTTGGGAGCTAACATGAAAATAAGGTGTCCCTGCCACAAGCTGGGCTTGAGGAAGCCCGGCTGCCTCTCTCTACATCACTGTTTCCCTTTCTAGGTGTCCACTGACCATCTCTCTTTTTCATCTGTTCTAGAATTTTCCCAGCAGTTGAAGCCAAGTTCCCTGGGCCTATAGTCTTCAAGTTCTGTTTTCTTCCTTTTTTTGAAAATTGACCCAAATGTGTGAAATTTGGAGTCAGAAATGCAGAGGGTTCAGGAAGCCATGTGGTTCAGGGGAAGATGCTAGCAGCTGGAGAGCCAGACTTCCATTCCTGTGACCTTTAGCAAGTCACCTAACTACTCTGGCTCTTGGACCATTGATGACCTACAAGGTATCTTACAGTTCTAAAGCTATGAATCTCTATTTGATGGATGAGAAAACTAAGTCTCAGAGAGATGTGAATTGATGAAGTCACAAGCCAGGCTAGGGAGTTTGGACTTTATCAGGCAGACAGCTGAGAGTCATTGAGGGTTCTTGAGTTCAGGAATGACCCACTGAAAGACATGTTTTGGGGGAGACAAGATGACATTTGAGCTGCTGAGATCAGGAAGATGGTTCCACATGAAGATGATGGGATTTAGATCTGGAAAGAAACCTTTCTGGATCCCCTTGACCATCCCACTCATTTTACAGATGAAGAAACTGAGGCTCCAAGGACTTAAATGCCTTTCCCAAGGTCACCAGGTAGCATAAAGCAGGATATGAAACCAGACCTTCTGATTCCACATTCAAGGCTCTTTCTTCCTCCCTGTTGCTGCTGGGTCAGAGTCCAGGATGTCTCTGGCGAATCATTCTCTGTGGTTTCCCAGTATGCCCCAGTCAGGAAGCTCTCACAACAACCTGGGGAAGGGGAGAGTCTTGAGGCCAAGGGCCACTAAGAGGGAAGGCTTGGGGGGGGGTTGGGTGGTCTTGTTCTGAGATCAACTCAGATGCCAGGAAGCCAGCACCTGGATTTCCCATCTTATTGTAAACCAAAAAGGTTATTTCTGTGTCTGATCTGTCTTCCCTCCTCCTAGTATTTGCAGCCAACAGAGTCATATCCTGCTTATGAGAGAAGATGGAGGAAGGGGGAGGGCAGGCATACCATTCAGCAGGACACCTTCCCCTCCCCCAACATTACCCCAACTCAGACATGGATCTAACTCTCGCATCTTTGATGGCTACTTCTCACTGTCCTTCCCCATCTCCTCTTCCTCCTTCTGCCTCTGTGGGACCCTTGGCAATTCCCCAGGGATCCCAATCGGCAGTCCTGATTCCAAATTGATGTTTCTTTATGGATGGAGTTTTCATGTGTTCCCCACCCTCACCCCTGGCTAGGAATGAGCTGGGTATTCTCCTTCCTCTCCTTGTAGGGTATTCAATGCCAGCCTCCAATAGGAGTCAGGACAACTGAGACTCTAGTCCCAGGTAGGAGATTTTCTAAGAGTGACTGTGGGGAGAAACTAAGGGAGATCGTGAACAAGCATTTTATAGTTTTGAGATTTTATGTTCTAATGTTCTAACCTTCATATTCCCTGTTCTAAGGCCCCTCCCAGCTCTGACCTTCTCCATTCTCAGACCCCTCCCAGTTCTGACATTCTATTTTCTAACATTTTATGCTAGAGTGGGGAGGGACTTTGGACACAAAATGTTGGAACACAGAACATCAGTGCAGCAACTTACTCTCAGGCACAAAGGTGAAGAGATCCGAGCCCTCCTTCATCGGTTCCTCATAGGTAACCCTCCATCTTCCTTCTCTGTGTCTTCACATAGGGCTGTCCTCTCTGCCTCAACTCTGCTCTCCTTCCTTGACCTTTGAGAATGACTAGACCTCTGCTCAAGGGCCACCGCCCAGAGGAAGCCTTTCCTGATCCCCATCCTTCTCCACCCAGTTGCTAGTACGCTTCTCCCATTACCTTACATTTATTTTGCGTGGAGATATATATATATATATGTGTGTGTGTATATACATACATGCATATTCTATATACATAATATATGCATATATATTTGTGTATATATACACATAATTCATATTATAGATCATATAATTATATAATATGTGTGAATACATGGATATACTGTATACATATAGCATATATGGATATACTGTCTATACTGTATACATTTTGTGTATGTGTTCATCCTTCATTGCCAAAGAAGACCATGCCATCACAGAAATGATGACATGACTTGCACTTGACTTTGAGTGAGGGAGGGCTGTGCAGGTCACCAGCCTCACTTCTCCCCCAGAGCCATCTGAATCCAATGACCAGATATTCATCAGGATGGCTGGAAATGACCCAGGATGAGGCATTTGGGGTTAAGTGACTTGCCCAAGATCACACAGCTAGTGAGTGTCAAGTGTCTGAAGTGACATTTGAACTGAGGTCCTCCTGACTCCTGCACTGGTGCTCTATCCACTGCACCACCTAGCTGCCCACTGTGTACATATAGAATATGTAGATATACTACCTCCTCAATGGGATTGCTTTGCCTGCCTGGTATAATGCCTGCCATTTTGTAGGCAATAAATACGTTTATTAACTGATTGACATTCCATGTTCAGGCAAAAACTAGGCATAGACCAACATCTTACAACATATGCCAAGTTAGGCTCAAAATAGGTACCTGACTTAGAAATCAGGAGTGCTATCATAAACAAATTAGGGGAATGTGGAAAAAATTACCTGTCATATTTATGGATAATGGAAGAGTTCTTGATGAAATAAGAGATAGAGAGGTTCACAGTAGGTAAAATGGATAGTTTTGATTAAAGGAAATTAAAAAGCTTTTACACAAATAAATCTAATGCAATCAAAATCAGAAGGAAAGCAGAGAACTAGGGGAAATTTTTTTACAATGGATTTTTTCTAGTAAAGATCTCACTTCTCAAATATATAGGGAACTGAACCAAATTTATAAGAGTAAAAGCCATTCCCCAGTTAATAACTGATCAAAGAATAAGAAGTTTTCAGAAGATGAAATCAAAACTATCAATAGTCTTGAAAACTGCTCTAAATCACTAATCATTAGAGAAATGTAACCCAAAACAACTCGGAGATACTACTTCACATCCACCAGACTTACTAAGATAACAGAAAAGGAAAATGACAAATGCTGGAGGTGACACTAATGTACCGTTGCTAGAGTTGTGAACTGCTCCAAATATTTGGAAAACAATTTGGACTTGTGTTCAAAGGGCTAAAAAACTATGCACATCTTTTGACTGGACAATACTAATCATTACTATGCCTGCTCTCCAACACGATCAAAGAAAAAGGGAAAGAACCTATTTGTACAAAAATATTTATAGCAACTGTTTTTGTGGTGTCAAAGAACTGGAAACTGAGAGGATGCCCGTTAACTGGGGAATGGCTGAACAAGATGTATTATATGATCGTGATGGAATACTGTTGTGCTATAAGAAATGACAAGGGTGATGGTTTCAGAAAAACCTAGGAAGACTTATGTGAACTGATATGAAGTGAAGTTAGCAGAACCAGGAGATCAATCGATACAATAACAACATTATGAATTTAATCAATTATGAAAGACTTGGGTACTCTAATCAACACCATGATATATAACAATTACGAAGGACTCATGATGAAAAATGCAATCCACCTTCAGATAGGAACTGCTGGGCTCTGAGTGCAGGTTGAAACATAACTTTTTTTCTTTTCCTTGCTTTGGGGAGAAGGGGAGAAACATGACTAACATGGGAATGTTTTGCATGACTTCATATATGTAATGGGTATCATGTTTCTTCCCTTGTCAATGGGTGGCAAAAGGGGTAGAAGGGAGGAGAAAACTTGCAAGTAAAAATATTTTTTTATGAGACAAAAAAGACATTCCATGTTTTAAATTCCTTCCCCACTAGGGCATCCTCTGTTGTAAGTTAGACAACAAGGTAGGACAGCGGAGGACAGAACTAGGTCTGGAGTTAGGAAGACTTGAGTTCTAAATCTGCCTGTGGTACTTACTAGCTGTATGACCCTGTGTGAGTCCCTGTCACTCTGTCTGCCTCAGTTTCCTCCTCTGTGAAACAGCAATAATAATAGCATCTACTTTCCAGGGTCATTAAGGTCAAATGAGGTAAAGAGCTTTGCAAACCTTACAGAGCTATGTAAATGCTAGATCTCCTCTTCCTCCTCTTCCGCTTGCTCCTCTCCCTCCTCCTCCTCCTTCTTCTCATCATCATCATCATCATCATCATCATCATCATTCCTATTCCTATTAAGCTCCTTCTTGGCTCTGGCATTTGGTGACTCCTCAGGCTCTTCATCTTGGAAGCAGTGGGTGGCAAGGGCTAACTGTGAGCTCACAACTCGTGTCAGGGACAGGAACCTGGGGAAAAAGGAAGAAGCAGATGCTGCTTCCTGGGCATTAGAGGGAAGGATGTCCCCAAGGTTATGACTCATTCATTCATCCATTCATTCATTCAAGAAGCACTTAGAAAATCCTAACAGGTTCCATCCCCTGTGTGTGTTGGGCTAAGTACTGAGAGTGCGGGGTGAGAAAGGTCTATATTTCCCATGGCCCAAGTTAGAGGACTCCATCCATGCAAGAGCCTTCCAATTGTCTATTTGTTCTCTGGAGTGTTTCAGGATGTACTCATCCACAAAGACCCTGATAATGGACAGAGAGAGGGAGAAAGGGGAGCTTAGAACATGGAGACCTGGAAGAAAGGAGAGTAGAAGGGACTCTGCCCTGTGCTGGAGCCAGAAGCCAGTACTGTCTTACCTGGGAACCAAACTAAGATGAATGGGTGGCTACTGGAAGAGAGGAAGGATTCTGCTCAGACATTTTCAAACCAGAGCTGCCCTCAAACAGAATGGTTGCCTAGTTAAATAATAAGTTTCCTGTCATTGGAAGTAGCCAAACAGGGGCCTGGATAATCCACCTGTGAAGAATAATATAGAGGAAATCTTCATGTGGAATCTCTCCCTTTCCAATCCTTCTGACACGATGATGACAAGTTGCTTTTCCTAAAACATAGATCTGACCAGGTCACTGTCCTGCTCCGTAAACTCCGGTGGCTCCCAATGACCTCTAAGAGAGGCTTCTTGAAGGAGATGAAGACTTGAACCTGGCCCTGAAAGATGGGAAATCACTTGGGCTAATTAAACTTTAAGTCTAGGGAAGGGAAATGACCTACCCAATGTTACTCATAGATCACAGACTCCTAGATCTAGCAGGATCCTCAAAGGTCTTTGAATCCAAAAAAATCCATTTGAAAGAGGAGACTCAGGTGAAATTTGTCAAGGTTACATAGGTAGAATGTTACAGAGTCAGAATTTGAACCCAGAACCTGTGGCATTAGAACAGGGGTTTTCTTCACTACATCATTCTGTCTTCATGATGTTGTGCTATCCAGCTATTTGTAAGCTGTATGTGACCGGGGATTGTCAAGTAATTGTTCTCTCTGGGCCTCAGTTTCCTCTTGTGTAAAATGAGATTGGACTCAATGAGCTTTAAGGTTCTTTTACCAGTATATGTTTTGACTCGGGTAGGACGGGCCTCTCTTCCTGAGAACATCCCCCTCCCCACCCCTCAGCCTCCTCTTTCGGCTCTCCGTGTTTCCTTATCCATCATCTCCCACCTTTTCCGAGGCACTTCTCAGGTTACTAGTGCCTGGCAGTTTAGCATGTCCTGATAACCACCAGCCAAGCCCCCTAGAGGGGTGGGGGTGGAGCACCTGGGGTTCACCTGCTCGGGGAGTTGGGGGGGTTCCGGGATCCTGAGCCAGGGTGGAGCAGACAGCCTCCTTCCGGAAAAAGTATGCCCACCATCAGCCTGTGGGCTGGGGGCAATGGGGTTATCTCTGACTTCGAGGCGGAAAATGAGAAGGGGCCCTTATCTTCCTTCCGCTTCCCCCTCCCCTGTCTTGCTCAGAGATAGGGGCCTCCTCAAAGCCCTCTTGTTCCCAGCTCTTCCTAACACTCTCTTCTCCCCTTGTACCTTCTGCCTCCCCAGGAACGAGGTGGGGAGGGAGTGTCCTCACCTACACTCACAGCTCTTCCTCCTGGGACCTTAGAGCTCTAGAATTCAGAGCTGCAAAGAGCTGCAGAGATCAAGTAGCCCAACCTCATTTTTCATCGGAAGAAACTGAGGCAGAAACATGGAGTCAAGGAAAAGCTCTCTGGGTTTCGAGTCAGAAGAGCTGGGGATAAACCTTTTCTCTGACACTAATATGTATATAATTCTGGGCAGATGACAACTTCTCTGAGCCTCAGTTTCTCCATCTGTAAAACAGGGTTGGTAATGCTTGCATGGCTTACCATGATAGCTTTAAGGGCCATAGAATTTGAAGCTGCTATAACGTGATTTGTTCAGAGTCACACAGGAATTAAGAGGCAAAAGTCAGAATTAAGTCGGACGCTGGAGAAACCCCACCCCCAGTTCATTGGTTTGTTGTTTATCCTTCCCTTGGCCTTCCCAAGGCCTTTCCCTGCTTGGCTGGTTAGCTTAGATGAGTTTGGAAGAGGAGGCTTGGTCTTTCTTTGGGGGAAGAAAGCAGCAGGTGGAAGTACTTTGACCAAAGTCATCATAGGATTGTAGAAATAGACGTAGAAGGATAAAGATGTAACTTGTCCAAGATAACGGAGCCATAGACTATTAAAACCAGAATTGCTTTTATACACACACACACACATATACACATATATACACATACACATGTATATACATATATACATATGCATACATATATGCACATATTTTCACTTACAAACTTGACCGTCATTAACAAACATGAATATTTTCCTATTCAAAAGATGGAAAAGAGATTTGCATATAAAACTACAACTCTATCACAGACAACTAATTTTTTCAAAACATAGCTCAGTTTAACATGGTAACATCAACACTGTCCTTATCTGTGCACTGTCTAAACTCTATGTTCTTTTGTTAAAAAAATAAACATTTCTTTGATGACTTTTCTTTCCTTCCACATTTTTCAAATCACTATCATCACCATCCCATCCCCCCACTCTCTCCAAATAAAAGTCTTCTCGTGTAACAAATAAGTACAGTCAAGCAAAACAAATTGTGCTTTATTATTGGTTGTGGCAGAAAATGTAGGCTTTGTTCAGCAAATGGAGTCTGTCCCTTCTCTGTTGGGAGGTTGGTAGCGTCTCTGGTCCTCTGAAATCAACACGTTCGTTGTGTTGCCCAGAATTCTAATGGCTTTCACAATTTGTTTTTTACAGTGCAATTGTTTTTGTTTTTCGGTCATTTTCAGTTGTGTCTGACTCTTTGTGACCCCGTTCGGGGTTTTCTTGGCAGAGATACTGGAGTGGTTTACCATTTCCTTCTCTAGCTCATTTTAAAAATGGGGAAACTGAGGCAAACGGGGGTAAGTGACTTGCTCAGGGTCAGTATCTGAGGTTGGATTTGAACTCAGGAAGATGAATCTTCCTGACTCCAGGCATAGCATTCTATACACTGCAGTATCACCTAACTGCCCCAGTATGTTTGTTACTGTATACATTTTTCTGGTTCTACTCATTTTTCTCTCCATCAGTTTATACAAGTCTTCTGAGGTTTCTCTGAAACCATCTCCTTCATTATTTCACATGGCACAATAATAGATGTATCATTATATTGACATGCCATAATTTGTTCAGATACTTCCAGGTGTGTTGTAAGGCTCAAAGGAGATAATGGGTGTAAAGTACCTTGCAACTTTAAAGCACTATATAAATGCCAATTATTACGGTTATGATTAGACTTCTATTATTCCCCGCCTACTAAGCTTAAACTAGGTTTATAAAACAATATAGATATGAGCTGGTAAATGTTTAGCAGCCAGGCTTGGGGAGAAAAATGTAATGCATACACTTTTAAACTGAATACATAGTATAACACTTTCCTAAGTCTAGACACCTAACAGAACAAAAACACTGAATTATCTCGATTGCTGATATCTGATGTGCAAATCTCCACAATGAAAATTTAACAGTCCTTTCTCAGCCAGAGTTGGCCCCTTGGATATCTATTCTTGGATATCACCCTTGGATAGCTATTTCCCAGTTAATGAGTACCCACTTTCTTTACAATTATTTTCTATCTGAAAAATTCTACTCTAAATATTTCTGTAAATGTAGGTCCTTTTATTCTCTTTGATCTCTTTGGATTTTAAGCCTAGTAGTGGTATCACTAGGTATGAACAGTTTAGTAGCTTTGGAGGAAGAGTTCCACATTGCTTTCCAGAATGGCTGAACCAGTTCACACATCCAAGAACAGGACATTAATTAACATCCCTGTTTTTCCACAACCCCTCCAGCATTTGTAATTTTCTTTTTTTGGTTAATTTTACCAATGGGATAGATAGGAGAACTTCAGATTTTCTTTAATTACCATTTCTCTAATTTTTAGTGATTTGGATAATTCTTCTGTTGTTTTTGAGGCTAAAGGTCCCTCATTCAATTCAATTTGATTCAGCTGAACAAATAATAAGTTCAACAATTTAATAAATTAAGCACTTACTATGTGACAGGCACTGTGTAAGGTACTAGGGATACAAAGGCAAAAATAACCAGAGTACCTGCCTACAAACAACTTATATTCTACTGGAGGAGGAGAAAAAACAAGATATATATAGACCAGTTTTTAGGGAAAGAGGTGGAAGAAACTCTAACATAGCCTTCCTTCCTTCCTTCCTTCCTTCCTTCCTTCCTTCCTTCCTTCCTTTCTTCCTTCCTTCCTTCCTTCTTTCCTTCCTTCCTTCCTTCCTTCCTTCCTTCCTTCCTTCCTTCCTTCCTTCCTTCCTTCCTTCCTTCTTTCCTTCCTTCTTTCCATCCATCTATCCACACACATATACATATAAACACACACATATCTATATCTATATATCAACCTTTTTGTGGTGGAAAAGAATTGAAAGCTAAGGGATGACCGAGAATTGGGGACTGGTTGAATAAATTGTACTTTATGAATGTGCTGGACTACTGTTGTGTTGTTGTAAGGGATGGTTTCAGAGAAACCTGGTAGACATGGGTGAACTGATGCAGAGTGGGCGAGCAGAACCAGGTAAATAATTTATTCAGTAATGACTGAAAGACTTGGAAACTCTGGTCAATTTAGCAATGATTCCAGGGGGTGGGGGCTGAGGTAGGTTACCCTCTTCCTGCCAGAAAGGGGAGAAATTTGAGATTCAGAACAGGACATTGTAATTAGCATTGCTTTATCATTGTAAGGTTTGCAAAGTACTTTATAGCATTTTGTTCTTAAAATAAGCTTGCAAAGTAGGTGCTATCTTTATCCCCATTTGATAGAAAAGGAAACTGAGGCCCAGAGATGTCATGACTTACCCAATTTGAATCTCAGTCCTACATCTTCAGTGTACCTCTGGTGTCCATTATGCAACACTGCCAATTCTCCTTTGGCCTAGGCTCTCACTATGCTGATCACTCGTGCCTGGACACATCCTACTTTGTCAATAATCTTCTCAAAATCCAGTGCCTCAAGCTGAACATAATGGCCCTTTTCCTTCCCAGGATCATCTCCAATTCCTGCCCATCTTTCAAGGCCCCATTCTCCCCACTACCTCCACAAAACTTTCCCTGACCAAACCAGGCCTTCTTAGCACAGACTGCCTGCTATGGTCGGTCCCCTTTCTTAAGTGTTTTGTGTTTCCAAATTGTCTCTGAGCAACTTGAAGGGCGTTTCCTATTCTCCATAGATGACTCCTCTGGGTGCATTGTTCACCTAGGCCTTTAAAAGACTGGGGATGGTATAAGAAAGGACTGCCTGCCTGCTGGGATCCCTTCTTGATCCAAGGGTCCTGGAAGCCAGTCTTGGCTCCCTCTCAACCTCTGTCAGGCTTCACTGGATTGAGCCTTCAGGGTCCTGTTTGACTTTTGACAATACCAGGCAGGTGGAAACTAGTCCTGTCCTGAGAACCACCCCCTTTCTCTTTATATACCCCCTCCTCCATCCCCAAATTCCTGGCCCTCCCAGAGTCTGGAATCCCATTCCTTTCAAATGTCCCAACACCCCCACACCACCAGCCGCCAATGGGACATCCTGGACTCATTGTTCAAGCCAGGAAGCTGGGCCCAGCCCATGCACAGTGTCCCTGGGGAGAAAGGTTCCTTCTCAGAACATAAGACCAGCTTCAGACCTACTCCCTGGCTCAATCTGAATGGGCCAAAGGACTGAGGGCAAAGCACTGGAGCTTTAAGATACATCAGGGATGCAGCTGTAAAGGATTGTTACTGCTGTTGTGTGGGGTGGTGGGGGTGGTGGTAGCTGTGACAGATTAGGACAGTAATAAGGGCTGATGGATTGGAGTCCTTGGAGATCACTTAGTTTGAAACTTCTCCCTACAAGGAAGCAGTTCTAAATCAATGGTAGCACAGAGTGTCAAAGCCTATTACAGAGAATGTCAGATGCCATCTCCCATCTCCATGCCTTTGCACAGGCTGTCCTCGATGCTTGGAATGCCCTCACTCCTTACATTCACCTCTTAGAATCCCTAGTGTTCTAATTTCAGGTCAAATAACCCCCCAACACGAGACCTTTCCTGATCCTCCCAGCTACCAGCCCCTCCTTTCCTCCAATTACTTTGCACTTACTATACCTATATCTATATTTAAGTACTTATCAGTATTCATAATGTTTTCCTTAATGAGATACAAGAGCATGGAGTGTTTAATTTTTGCTTAGTACAATGTCTGGAGCACAATAAGTAATAAACGTTTATTAATTTGATTAATTTATTACTTAATAATTAATATATGTTGATTAATTAGTCACCACTCTTGTGGAATATTTTGGTAGACTTCTAATGGGTCTCCCTGCCTCAAGTGCCTCCCTATTGCAATCCATCATCCAGACAGACACCTAAATAATTTTCCTGAAATTCCACTATGATCACATCCCTCCCCCCTCAGAAATTTTCAATCTTCTCCATTGCCTGCTGACTAAAGTATAAATTCCTGATCCTGCAATTCAGAGATTCCTATAATCAGACTGAACCGATGACAACAGACAAAGATGGAGTGAGGGCAGAACCCACGCCAAGTGTAAAAGTTATAGAAGCACTCAAGATCAGATTATCATGACATACGCTTGTGGTGGAATACAGTTATGCTACAAGAAAAGATAATCAGGATGGTTTCAGAAAAGCCTAGGAAAACTTATATGAACTGACGCAAAGTGAAAGAGACAGAACAATGTATGCTAACAGCAACATTGTAACAAGTATCAGCTGCAAAGAACTTGGCTACTCTGATCAGGATGGTGACCCAAGATAAGTACGAAGGACCCATGATTAGAAATGCTATCCATCTCCAAACAGAACTGATGAATTCTGAGTGCAGATTGAAGCTTACCTTTTTACTCTATTTTTATTATTTTATTTTATTTGTGTTTTCTTCTGCAACATGGTTAATATGGAAATATGCTTTGTATGTATATATGACTTCCTATGTATAATTTGGTATGAGATTACTTGTTTTCTCAAGTAGGGGTAGGGAAGGAGGAAGAGAATTTGGAAATCAACATTTTAAAAATGAATAAAAAATTTATATGTAATTGAAAAATATTTAGCAAAATAAAAAATGTATTTTAAATGAGGTTGTCATTTGCTTGGGATGCAAAATTGAATAATATAGAGTAGATGATGTTTCAGATAAGATTGTGAAGGCAAATTCGAGTTTGATTTTAGGGGGAGAATCCCCATTGTTCCACCCTCCTTACAACTTTACTCTTTCCCTGTGATTGTTTGGTGGTTTTTTTGTGTGAGTTTTTTGTTTTCCCACCAGAATTTTTAACTCATTCCTTGGCATTCTTCTTCTGGTCCATCTGAAATTCATAATGAAAGAACAAGGCAGTCTTCCAGATAAGCCACCAATGACTAGAGTTGAGATGCAAACTTTTTTATCCTACTGGATCATGGTCAAAAAGGTACTAACCTCCTCCCACTCCATTTTCTTGGAGAGAGTAGTCCTGAATTCTGTTGCAAAAAGATGAGGCTGACTTGTTCCCAGGCTCCTAAGGAAAGTGGGGCATCACTCCTGCTCCCAGTGCTCCCTCAAAAGGCTGGTGCTGTGTCCCACCTAGGTCTCAGGTAAGATTTACCTGTTGAACAAATAGTGTAGGGATCATATCCAGAGACCTCAGGGGGCATCTGGTCCTTGAACTGGAATCAGTCCTCTCTACAAGATCCCCAACAAGTATCCAGAGATACTTTGCCCAAAGACATCCAGAGAAGTCATTCTGCCTCTGGACAGCTCTTGTTATTAGAAAGTTTTTCATAGATATTAGATTATAGCTCTAAGGTTGGAAGGGTCCTTAGAAGACCTCTAGTCTAACCCTCTCATTTTACAGATGGGGAAACTGAGGCTCAGAGATGAAATGAGGTAGAGTGGAAATTTGAACTTGTTTTACAACACACTGCCTCAATCATATCAACCCCAAACTGACTTCTCTAGTGCTATCTCTCTACCCTATACCCTCCCATCATTCCTAATACTGACCCTTGGGACAAATCAAAACAAGTCGTATGTCTCTCTTCTAAATGCCCTTCAGATATCCCAACACAACTGGTTAATCCCAAAAGCCCTACAGAAAAGGAAAATTGCCTTCTGAAAGTGAAGTTGGGATTGGTGAGTGAAGGATAACCCTCTTAGGGGGCCCAGGGATGGAGGACAGAGGGATATAGCAGGAATCCAGCCAGAAGGTCCTGCCTCGTGAAGTACTGAGCTCCCTGTCTCTGGAAGTGTTCAAGTAAGGCTAGATGATCACTTATCTGGGATAGTGGAGAGGGATTCTCAAGCTTGTTTGTGTCCTGGACTCCTTAGGCAGGAGTGCAGGCCTGATGACATCCTTCTTGTCAAATGCATAAAATAACATATAGGATTACACAGGAAACCAACAATATTGAAATGTAGTTTGTTTATCTCTGTCTCTATCGTCTCTGTGCCTGCCTCTCTCTCTCTCTCTCTCTCTCTCTCTCTCTCTCTCTCTCTCTCTCTCTCTCTCTCTTTACTTTCTATCTAACCTATCAGTCTGGGGTCCATCAAGGAAAGCTAGAAGGCCAACCTTCCTAAACTCTCTGATTTCTACAACACGCTGAGACTTATAAAGCTCTCTCCTGAAAATCCTGGGAGGGAGACTGGGATGGGGGTTAGAATAGACATATTTTCATCCTGTAGGAATCTCCTGGGAAAGAAACTCCCTCCACTGATGCCAATCACTGATTATCATCCACTCTGCAACTAAGAGACTCAGCCTTGGTCCAGGAGTAAGGAGACCTGCCTAGGGTCACATGGCCAATATGGGTGATTTTCATCCATTCGTTGGTTTGCATTTGCCAACTAGAAGGCTGAGAAAGACAGCCTTCTTTTCCAGGGTCCCAGCTCTAGACTCAGGTGAAACCTCATCTAGTCCAACTTTCTCAGCTTCATGGATGAAGAAACTGAGGCCCAGAGAGGGAAAGGGATTGACCAAAGCCATGCAGGTAGTCAGGGTCAAAGCTCAAATTTGAACCCAGGCCCTCAGTCTCCATAACTAGCAGCTTATTTGTCTCACAACCTGAGCCTACATCTTCACGATTCCAAGGCTGCTATCTCTGTGTGTGCTATTAAAACAAAGTGAGAAAATGCACATAGTAGGTGCTATATAAATCCTTATTCCTTTTCCCTTCCCCTAATACTTTCCCCTTTTTTATGGATGAGGAAGCTGCAAGTTACATAGGCGTCAGAGGGGACTCAAGCCCAAATCTCATGATGAAGCTCCCAAATACAGGTTGGCTTGTTTTTGAAACCTAGGATTGGGACGTGGATGAAAGGGGTATGTGTGGAGGGGGGAATTTGTAATCAAGAGACTGAAAGTGTGGAGTCTGACCCTTCTGTGTCATTGCTGTGAGACCTTGGATGCTTCAGATCCCTTCCCACTCTAAGTCTGGCTTTAGGCACTTACTAGCTAAGTGACCCTGAAAAAGTCACTTAACTTCTGTTTGCCTCAGTTTCTTCAAATGTAAAATGGGGATACAACAGACTTACCTGCAAAAGTGGTTGTGGAGATCAAATGAATGTTTAGTGCAGTACCTGGCACACCATAAAAACTTGTTTCTGTCCTTGTTTAAATAGCTAGAGAATGGGAGGGGGAGGGGAGAGATGCTCTTCCCCTCGCCCTGCCTCTGCCTCTGTTCTCTGCATCTTTTCTCCTTGGGTGACCTTATGGGCCAGGATGGGGTGAGTCCAGTGGCTTTCCATGGCTGGTGACCTTTCCTGGGCACAATGGCTGCCATTGAAGGCCCCCTCCACAGCCAACATGGGCAGCTGGCCCATGGTGGCAGTAGAGGGGAAGGAGGGGGTGGTCTTGCTGCTTGGCACTTGTCTCTCCTCCTAGTTGTCCTGGCTGTCTGGGTGATACACACGGATCCACTTTCCTTCCCTCATAGGCCTACCAATGGTCATGAGCTTAAAGATGCTCAGAATGAATAGGTGTGCCCAGCGGGTGCCCAGGTGGGTAGGAGCCCATCTGCCTAGCACCCGCTTCTCCTATCACCATCAGTGGACCTGGGAAAGTGGGGCTCCACCCTGAGGCCCTCTCAGAATTCTGTTGCCTACTGGGCATTTCAAGATGGAAGGATGTTCCCTAGACATCTCCCATCCAAGTAGGACAAAGTGACGAAATCAAAAGAACACAGGCTTGTGCTTAGTTGTCATGGGGTCAAAACTTGCCTCTGAACTTGTGTTGCCATAGAAACATCACTTCCCCTCTCTGGCCTCCGTTATCTCCTTCATAAAATGGGAACAGTACCCACACTAAGTTTCAATCATCAGGCTGTGGTAAGAAAAGGTCCTTGTAACCTTGCATGCATAGATAAACATAGGCTGAGTCAATCAATGTTTGCTGAGCAACTACATTTTCTGAACCCTGGCCTCGGTTACCATAGGAGGAAGATCTTTAGCTGGGCAGAAGGACATGAACAGAGGAAATAATTGGACCAAGTAGAACACAGCCAAGTGCCAGATCTGGGGAGCAAGCCCCACTACTGGACCGTTTACTTCTAGAGAGGAGAGGTTGTGTTCATTCCACTGGCACCTGGATCTAGTAGAGACCTGAAAAATGTTGTTGAACTGACTTAGGGAATGAAAAGTGCAACGTGTGCATGGTGGCATAGGGGGAGCAGACAGAACAAGCAGTAAAGAAGGGGGTGCAAATATAATGACCCCATTTTCGGGATAAGGAAATTAAGACCCAAAGAGAAGTCACACACTGCTAGGTAAAAATAGTTATGGAGGGGTTCTTGGAGAGTGCTTGAGATCTATCTATTTATCCATCTGCCATCTATCTTCGGCTATCTCTAAGTCAACTGCTTATCATATGTCTATGGATCTATGGATCTACCGACCTATCAATCAATCAATATATAACAAAGAAGAAAAATCAGTTTCATAAAACTGAAACATATCAAATAGACATCCTATGTAGTATTCCACACCCATAGCTCCCCACTTCTCCTATCTAACCATTTAAGCGACCCCATCTAGCTATACTTCCCCAGGGCTAGTTCGGCACTGTTAGCCTCTCTAGGCTTGGAGCCCGCACCATGATTTCTGGCTCCTTCCTGGACACAAGGGACAAGCTGAGTGCTCCTTACCCTGGTCTCACCCAGTTCCTCTGTAAGCAGATGCTACCCCAATTTCTCTCCTCCTTCGGCCCCTAGTGGGAAATGGATAAAAAGGAATAGCACAGGCACTAGACTGGCAGAAAGAACACCACACAAGACTGGGCTTTGAAAGCTATGACATATGATATGACCCAGAACAAATATCACTTCACCTTGTTTGCCTCAGGTTCTTCATCTGTAAAATGAACTGAATGTAAATGCAAAATGAATTGGAGAAGGAAATGGCAAATCACTCCAGTATCTCTGCTAAGAAAACCCCAAATGGGGTCACAGAGAGTGACACAACTGATAACAAACTCAGAGAGATGTGAAGATAAATGAGATGTTTGTAAAGTGCTGGCCATGGTTATAGGTACTAACCCTGGTCTGGGTGCTTTTCTCCATCGATGACCTTCTGGCCTTGAGCAGATCCCCTTCCCTCTCTGGCCCTGAGGGAGCTCATCTGCTGGACCAAATAAAGGGGCTCTAAGTTCCCTGCTAGCTCTGAAGTTAGGAGCTGTCATCTCAGGATACACCCAAATGAGATCACAGTCCATGTGACCACAACAGGGCTGGCTCTGGGTCCCCTAATTCCCAGTCCAAGCGGGGGTACCTTGGGGCCTCCAGGTGTGGGTCCTTGCTTTCACGTACACTGCTCCCCTCCCCTCCTCCTCTCCCCTGTCCACGCCCTCGACAGACCCAGTCTGGGGTTGAGAGTTGGGGGTAAACACAAGCATCCTCCCCAGCCTAGAGCAGGTGAGCACAGCCAGAGAGGAATTTCCCAGGATCCTGGCAAAGTCTTGGGGCAAGAGGAAGCAAGGACCCAGACCCCCTGGGGAGCACAGGAGGCGGAGCTGCTCACCGGCGGGTGGGCTCAGTGCCCAGCTGGCATAGCTGACATTCCATGCCTCTGACCCAGCAGGGGGCCTTGGGCCAGGCCAGGAACACTTCCTGGCAGGACCAGGACCTTGAGCCACTGGCCGGGGGGGGCGGGGCAGGACAAGGCACTGGGTGCTAGGTTCCAGCCCTGGGGTCAGGTACAAGGGCTGTTTGAGGGAGATAAGCTGACCTCTTCACCCTCTGGCTCAGTATGACCTTCTCTTATGACTCACACATCAGAGTAGACAGACATGGGCTAAGGGAGGGAGGGACAAGGCAAAGGGGAAAGAAGGATGGAAGAACCTCCCCCTCCCCACATCCAGATGTGTACACAGATGTTCACTTAAGCCCTCCTCAACTCCAGATGTTTGCACCCTGAAATGTCCCTGCATCACCCAGTCCAGATCCAGCTGCTCAAGCCACCGCCCTGGGTCTCTCCTCCCTTTCTCAGCCAAACCTAGAACAAGCAGCTTACCACTCTGCCTTTCCTTTCTCTCCTCCCCCATCTCTTCCAAGCCCTTGGTAACCCAGCTTCTGACCTCATTACTCAATGGCCACATCTCTCTCCAAGGTCACCAGTGATCTCTTTTTGACTTGTTTTTGTTTTTTCCGTTTGAGAGTTCTTAATTAAAGCAAAAATTAAGCTAGTGAAATGAATGAAAGCTGGAGCAGGTTAAAAAAAACTCACAACATAGATTAGCATTTCTAAGAGACACCTATTAAACTTGATGCAGAGAGAGGGAAGAGGGGAGTTATTTCCCCCAGTGACACACAAATGAGCAACACACTTGGAGAAGCATCCTTGTCATAGGGCTGAACTTTACCGACAGGTTCGCAGGCAAGGTAACTGAAGGCAAGGTCTTCCATCTGAGCCAACCCTATCTGGATTGGTTTTGCCAATTGCCTGACCAATATACACAACTAAATTCAGTTGGGCAGGGTAGCTCTATGCCCTTCAGAAACAGACACTGGTTTTTTTTTTTAGGTCTGCTGGCTTCCTCCCCTCTCAGGTCATCCTTCATATCTTATATGCACCTTTGTACTTACTCATCATCTCCCCCCGTTTGAATGTAAGTTGCTGGAGGAGCTTTTTGCCTTTTTATGTATCCCCGGAATCTAGAGCAGTGGTTGGCACACAGTAGGTGCTTAATCAATGATCGTCAATTGATTGTGTCAGACTGTTGACAATAACAAGCGATCTCTTAATTGATCATTTTTTTCCCCAGTCCTTTTCTCAGTCCCTCTCCTTATCTGTCATTCCTGACCACCTTCTCCTCTTGGATGTGGTCTCCCTCTTCACCTCTCACTCATGTGAGGGGTCCCGCCCTGTCTCCTTTAATAGAAAAATGAATGGAGGAGGCCTGTTAGCCAAGAACTGTCCGCTCAGCCTGATGCCAATCAATGCATGGGAGGAAAGTCAAATCAAGACAACTCCTGCCCTGAAGGATCTTGTACTCTAAGAGGGGAGAAGACAAGTAGCTAACTCAGCATATACTCCATCTGCGCAGGGAGAGGGATCGCAACCTCAGAGAGAAGGGTGGGGAGTGGGAGGTTCTTACAAAAGATAGCTTTGAGAAGCAGCGGCGGTATTGATTAATCGTTGTTAACTCTGCCAGAAGGGAAAGGTGCTAGGGTTAGGGCTCTCTGTGGTGACAGGGCACATATGGGGAGATGGGAATAAACTGGGAGGGAGCTTGGAGCAGGGAGTCTTCGAGCTGAGGTCATTCTGCTTCTCAGAGGAGAGTTCTCTCAGTTTCACATTATGTACGGTCTTAGCTATTAAGTCAATCTAAGGTTTTAGACCCAGGCCCATGAGAGGGATTCTCTCTCGTGTTAATAATTCTGCGACAGGAACAGTCCCTTGAGAAAAGATGTGCCAGTCAAGCTAGCCTCTAGGGCATGATTGTGGAACAAGGAGAAGCTGGCTTCTCCTTCTCTTTCTCTTGCCTCTCTCCTCCCCGTCATTGGCCTTACCAGCATCCCAGATGATCAATGACCTAGTGCTCAGTCCCAGCACCTACTGTGTGCAATCCTTCAACAAGCATTTACTAAGCTCCTACGGTATACAAAGAACTGTACTAGGTGCTGGGGATGCAAAGTAAAAATGTGTCAGTCCTATCTTCAGGGAACTTACAGTCTATTCCCTTAGAACAGGAAATGGCAGAGCTGGGAGGGGCTTTAGAACTTAATCTGTTGGAGGTGGCTGCACATAAGCAGACAGAGAAAGAAAAGGGGAGAGAGACATGAGTCAGGATTGGACCTGTGATTTCATTTTGGTGGCAGGAACTCCAGGGGAGGAAGTGCACTCTCCCAGCGCAGACCTCTTCTTCATCTGCTTCTTAGCGCAGTGGTGACTAAACTTTAGTGGTACAGGAATCTCATGGGGGTTCATGACAGTGGCCCAGAGGGTTCACCACAAAAATTCTTTGCTGGTGCCTTAAGTAGAATATAAGTGTAAAAACAGCATGCATGGTATATTTAATTATGCTGAAGTTTCACAACATTTTTTTTTTGTCAAAAGGGGTCCCTGCAGGAAAAAAAATCTACTTATAGATTTTTAAAAAATCTATCAATATTTACTGTATTAGAATTAAAAATCTTTAGTATTATTATGAAAATAGTTTTGACCTTGATGCCCTTTGAAAGGTCTCATGGACCCCCGATGTCCTCATATCACACTTTGAAAACTGCTGGACTTTTGTAGGGCAGAAAACACATTGGCCTAGGAAGGAAAAGGCCCGAGACCTCACAGAGGCTTGGTCACTGACTTCCCCTGTGACCTTGGGCCAGCCTTATAAATACTACATTTCCCCCTCCCCTCTATCCCCTATCACTGTCTCCTTGGGGAGGAGGTGGACAGACCTACAGAGGGAGAGAGCAAATTTTCAAAACTGCATGAGTCCCCAGTTCTAGAAACTCAAGGGCAAGAGAGAAGGAACAAAGGTTGGTAGGCCTGATTGGACAACCCAAGAAAGAAGAGGGACCCACCCACACTGGAGAGGGAGAGGAGGGAAAGGTCAGGGGTTATCTTGGCACCTGGCTGGGGGTGATGAATGCCTGGAAGGAAAATATGGTTCTGAATTCCACCTCTCTGTCCACCCCAGGAGAGAATGAGCTGTGACTAGGGCATTGTTTATGGGTTTAAAAATAAAGGCTTCTTGGCATGGGCCCTGGTCAATGGGTGGGGGGAGACCAAGGGGAAGAAGGTTCCTCTCCCTTCCCAGGCCCTAAAAAGGAGAAAGTGCCTAATTAGGGTCATGGATCTGAAGCACTGAAAGAATCGTAAAGGTCATCTCATCCAACTGCTTCATTTTTGCAGATGAGGAAACTGAGACCCAATGAAATGGAACTAACTTACCCAAGAACTAACTTACCACATTCTAAAACTGCTTATGAAGCCTTTATGATGTGCCCAGCACAGTGCTAAGCACTGGAGACTGCAGGGGACACAAATCAGAAAAGACAATCCGACCCTCATGGAGTTTATAATCCAATGGAGGTGTGTGCCAGCTCAAACCAGCTCACTAGAACTCACAGTTAAATTTTCAGTGTACGCATTTACAGAAATGGGCAGTCTCTACAAATTGGAGCTGGATTCTTCATTTTCTTGATTGTCTAGCCGTAAGAAAGTGTTAATTATGCAGATTAAATTTAAAAGGCTGTCCTACATTCTTTGGTTAACCCTGAGGAGACACTGAAGTTGTTCATCACTTACCAGCACACACACCCCTCCCAAGACAACACATCAAAGAGACTGAAAGAGTTTGTGGGGAAGGTCCCAAATGACAGAATGATCAGAGCCGGCTTGCTGGAGGAGGTGCCATCTACACTGGACTTTAACAGAAGAGTGGGAAGCCTATAACTGAAGAGAGGGAGGGTATCTCAGGCAGAGGGAACAGCCTGAGCAAAGACCTGGAGATGGAAGACAACAGGACATGTTCAGGAGGCAGGGATCACTGTGGGCTAGTTAGAGTCGGAGGACAATATAAGAGGAGTTAGATTGGTGGTAGGTTGTGGAGGGCCTTGAAAGCCAGACAAAAGGGTGTGAACTTTAGTCAGTCAATAAATACTTACTTATCATGTGTGAGGACCAGAGTTTAGCTCAATGCCTGGCACATAGTAGGCGTATTGATTGATGCAAGAGCGGGGGATACAAAAAAAGGGCCAAAAAGTACTCACCTCTCAAGAAACTTCATTTTAATGGGGGAAATTCCATGGAAATTATCTCTCTACCTATCGTTTTTCTATCTATCCATCATCTATCTATATGTGTATGTGTATATATGTAGGTGTATGTGTGTATATGTATATATATATTCACATGTGTGTATAGATATAGATATATATGCCATCTCAGAGAGAAGGCATTGGAGTTGGAAGTGAGGATGTGGGAAAGGCTTCTTATTAAAGATGAGATTTCAGATGAGTCTTTTTGTGTGGGGGGGGCGGTGAGGTAATTGGGGTTAAGTGATCTGCCCAGGATCACATAGCAAGTGTTAAGTGTCTGAGGCCAGATTTGAACTCTCATCCTCCTGACTCCAGGGCCAGTGCTCTATCCACTGCACCAACTAGCTGCCCCTCAGATGAATTTTAAAGGCAGGCAGGGTTTCTGGAGGCAGAGATGAGGGGACAGGATTATCCATTCATGGGTGTCAGCTATTGGAAAGGGTTCAGTCAGGAGACAGAGCTTCCCAGGTGGGATGAAAGGCAAATAGGCTGGTCTTGTTGGATTATAAATGAAATGAAGCAGAAGACTAAAAGGTAGAAAGGGGCAAGGTTGGAAAGGTTCTAAACGCCAAACAGAGGATTTGATATTTGATCTGAGCAATAGGGAGCCACTGGAGTTTCCTGAGCAGGGGAGTGATGTGGGAAGTTCCACCTGTGCTTTGGAGATACCAATGTGGTGGCTGAACAGAGGATGGGATCAAGAGTGGGGAGACTTGAGGCATTGCAATAGTTCAGGTGGGAGGTGCCTATGACCTGAACTACAGTGGTAGCTGTGTGCAGAGAAAAGGAGACCCTTTGGAAGGATGTCATGACAATTCCAAGGATAAAATTTGTCAATGGACTGGATACATGGGGTGAGGTTTAGTAAGGAGCTGAGGACAACACTCAAGTTGGGAGCCTGGGTGACTGGGAGAAAGAAGGAGTCTTCAACAGTGACAGGGACGTTTGAAAGGAGGAGGATCTGGGGACCTGATACTTAATTGTGTCTGGACATGTTGCACTTGAGATGCCTATCGACAATGCAGTTGGAAATGTCCAGCAGGCAGTCGGTGACACAGGATTTGAGCTCCAAAGAGAGGTAAGGTCTGGACAGATGGATCTGGAAATCTTCACTGTAGAGATAGATCCAGGGGAGCTGATGAGCTCTCCAAGTGAAATAGCATAGAAGGAGAAGACGGTCCAGCATCTTTAGAGGGCCCATGACCTAGATGAAGATCCAGGAAAGGAGACTTCTGTTCTCTTAGAACAAGAAGAGAGCTACTCAGGATTTTAAGCAGAGCCCTAGGGATTGGGACAGGGATGTAACCTGTGATTTCATGAATCTACTAAGTGACCAATCCGGCTCTGGAATGGAGATATTTTTAAGTTCAAGGAACATTATAATTAATAATAAATCATGAGACCACTGAGGGTCAAGGGGATGAGAGATGTTCAGTGTCACCTAGCTGGTGTTAAAGCTGAGATCCAAACCAAGGAGACTGTGTGGAAAGAGGACCTGGGCTCCAACAATGGCTCTGTGCAACCTGGGACAAGTTCCGTCATATCTCTCTCTTGGACTCAGTTTCCTTCTCTATGAAATGAGGGATTGTCCCAGATGAGCCTGCTCCAGTTTGGGAATTTGACTTCCAGATAAGCCTCGGTACCTTTCAGAAAGAGTCCTTTCTGGCCCATCCAGTGGCAGGGAGAGGGGGGCGTAACAAGCCTAGAAACCCACTGGAGAATTCTATGAAAAGACCCAGGGTGCCCCTCTCCTTTCTTCCTCACCAAGCAGGGTCCCTGCTTCCCTCTCAGCTGTACCCTTGTCCATGGCATCATGCCAACTGCCTCCCCCATCCCAGTCAGGGATCCGGTGTTTGCCCCTCAGCCCTCAGGGCCTCTGCTAAAGCTGGCACACCACCCCTGGCACAGGAAGATGACATTCCATTGAGAGCAACCCCCCAACACCCACACCCATCCTTGCCAACCCTAGATTCCTGGCAGGGTGGGAGAGGGGAGCACCTCTGCCAGATCCATGGGGGAGGGCCTCAAGGGGGCTGGGGAAGGGGTTGGCACAGAGCCAGGGCTGGGCTCCACCTGTTCCTGGGATGGAAGAGGAACAAGGCAGAAGGTGGAGACCAACTGAATTCCTCCTCCCTTCCCCAACACACACAAAGAGCTGGATGTTCCCATCAGGGAGGAAGAATGAAGGACCTGGGAGCCAGGAGCAGGTGGGAGGCTCTTTGCATGTGTCCTCTGATCTAGAAACATTAATAAATGTTCATTGGATTGGATTGAAGCTATGTTGGGTCAAAGGGAGATAAGCGATCAGGACTCAGGAGGTCAACTCCTGGCTGTGTGACTCTGGGCAAGTCATTTCCCCCTCAGGGTGGTGGTGGAAAGGGAAGGGGGCAGAATGTAGGTAAATAAATTCTCTGAAGTAGCTGATATCTAAAGGAAGCTAATATCTAAAGGCTTTCTCAACTCTGACATTCCACGTTCTTAGATTTCTCCCAGTTTTGACATCCCTTGTTCTAAGGCCCCTCCCAGCCCTGACACTCCCTGTTCTAAGACCCTTCCCAGCTCTGATATTCCATGTTCTAAGTTCCCTCCTAATTCTGAGATTGTTCTAAGGTTCTCTGACCTTTCCCAGCTTCTCCAGTATAGGCACCTTCCCATGGTGCCAGATTTTAAGGTAGTTTCTAGGGGTTAAGACCCTTTGGAATAGGGCAGAGATTTCCTTAAGGTCAACACTATGTATATACCCCTTTCTCCCTCTTAGCCACAGCCCTTCAGGGAAGCTGGCTGGAGGAGAGCAAAGAGGAAGACACAGGAAAGAAAGAGAGGAAGGGTTCTAGCTCAGAGAGAAATGAAGTCAGAGAGAACTGGTGGGGAGAGAAGGGAAAGAAGCCAGCGACCCCTGACTCTGTTCCCTCGACCTCCCTGTGGAAGAAAGAAGAGGGTGGCCCAGGAGTGTGGAAAGCCCCTCAGCCTGGTAGGGGGTGGGGTGGTTCCGGGGTGACCTCATCCTCCCCGGCTCCAGTAGGGGGGGACTGGACAGACAGGAAACCCAGGACACATCAGATGCTCTATATTTAGCGTTTTTGATTCAGCTCCGAGACAGACTATATTCCTGACCTCTTCATTGTTTGAGATGGGCAGGGGCAGGCAGGCCCCTGAATGGCTGGTCCTGAGAGATGCCACACTGTCTGGGCATGCTGGAGGCTGGAGGGAAGAGGAGCCTCCCTCTCAGCCCAGGCTGAAGCCTGGCTCAATGCTGGGAGTGGTGGAGAGCAGCTTAGATGTCCCCCAGCCTTGGTTCCACTTCAGAGGAAGGGCTTGGGGAAGGAGGCAGGCTGGTCACATGGGAGGGAACCAAAGCTAGAGGCACTGCTGGAAGGAAGAGGGAAGGACACTGGGGGTGGGGGGGAGGCAAGGAATCAGGATGGGGGGAGAACAGCAAGGAGAACCCCACTGTCAGTCAAATGAAGTAACAGTGGGGGAGCACTCAGCACAGCACATAGTAGGCACTTCATCCATGTTCCCTTTTAGAAGTAGACTGGCATGAGCTGGGGATGGAGAAGTTAAAGGACAATTAACCTTCTGGAGAGTCCTGGATCTGAAGGCACAAAATCTGTGTTCGAATCTCAGCTCTGCTCCTTTCTGCCTCAGTTTTCTGCTCTGTAAAACGATCAGTGACTAAATGACCTGCTGTCCTTTCCAAATCTAAAATGGAGAATCCTTTGTGTGGCCTCCATAGCCCTCTGCAATCTGGCTCCATAAACCAAGACTTTGTCAAGCAACTTGTTATGTGACCAGTGCTAGGGCCTCAAAGACAAAAAGGGAGTAGACCCTGCCCTCACATCATTCAATTTGAGCTGTCCAGCTGTTTCTTTATCAGTTCTCTCATGACTCATGGGATCTCAGATCGGAGAGGGACCTCAGCTGTCATTTTCATCCCACCCAGACCTCCTTTCCACAACACCTCTGATGGGAGGTCACCCAGCTCTCATTTAAAGATCACCACCAAGAAGGGGGAGGCTCAGTAGATAAAGTGCCAGGTCTAGAATCAGGAAGACCTGAGTTCAAATCCAGACTCAGATACTTACTAGCTGTGTGATCCTGGGCAAGTCACTTAACCCTGTTTGCCTCAGTTTCTTCATCTGTCAAATGAGCTGGAAAAAGAAATGGGAAACCACTTCAGTATCCCTGTCCCAGTGAAACCCCCAAAACCAAATGGGGTCATGAAGAGTTGGACACAAGCAAACAATGGCTCAACAACAGAAGTATTTACTCTCTGGGGATGCCCCACACAAATCTTGGGATAATTAGTCTCTCTACTCCTAGAAACCCTAGGATCCTTGATTTCCAGATGGAAGGGACCTCAGAATCCAATGAGTCTAACCCCCTCATTTTATAGATGAGTTTAAAGCAAGGCCCAGGGAAGGGAAGTGATTTGCTCAGAAGATTTTGGCCTCTGGTGTGGTCTAGGCGCCCTTAGACCTGCCTTCCCTTTGGATCACCTCTTCCAGGGATTTCTCAGATCCTCATCTCTTTTCTTTTTCAGGGACAGTCATAGTATGATTTCTGCCATATGAGGGCTGGGCCCTGGGGTAAGGGCAGGGAGAGGATGGCTCCAGGTATAGAGTGGGGTCGGGGGTGGGGTGGGGTGGAGGAGGCTCCAGTCACTGGTGGCCTGAGGAGAGCTATCTCCTCGCCATTAGAGGCCCTGTAGGGGTCTGCCTGAGCAGGCTCAGCTCCCATCACCATGGCAACCTGGAGGCCAACCCAGAAATGCTTCAGATGGACCCGGACTAGTGGCCACTGGGGAGGAGAGACACACACACTCCAGGCTGGGGGTCTGAGGGTCAAAGGAGCCAAAGTCAGGAAGAGGAAGGGGCAACGGGACCCAGCCTGTCTGTGATCTGAGCACCCACGTTCCATCCCAATCCTGTCACCAACTCGCTGGGCAGATGTAAGCCTCAGTTTCCCTAACTGTAAAGGGAAGGGGTTGGACTGACGACCTTTTACCTTTAGAATGATACTAGGATTACATCATCTTGCTATTCTGTCCCTTCTGTTGACCCAGAGGCCAGCCCTAAGCCATTCCTGGGATCCTAGCCCTGGTGCCTGAAGAGCTTTTAAGATAATAGATAATATTAATTCCTGTTTCTGGCTTTCAGTGTCCTTTACCTCCTTTTGATTCTCCCAACACCCGCCTCCCATGAGGGCATTACTGTTGTCCCTATTTTACAGATAGGGAAACAGAGGTCCTGAGAGAGAGACACAGCAATTCAATTCAACAAACGTATTAAGCACCAACTATATGCTGACCTCAAACACAGTTCTGATAACCAATCCCTGGTCTCTCTTCTCTGAGCCAAACACTCTTTAATCTGCATGAAGATGCCTCTCTTTAGACTGTAAGGTCATGCCCAGCCACGCTGAAGCAGCCCCACCTGCCTCTGGATATCACCAGCAGCCAGGTGGGTGCTCCGCCCTCCCTCGTGTCCCCCTGAACGGCATACCTGCCCCTTTGACTAACCTCCCTAAGCTGAAAGACCGACTTCTGAGGGTCCTGCTTGCTTTCTTATAATATACACACAGAGAACATATATAGGTGTATATGTGTGTGCATACACACATATAAGTACGTGTATATATGTGTATTTTTGTGTATGGCTACAGATAAGAAAGGTTAAGGGACTTGCCCAGGGTCACAGAGGTAGGTTCTCCCTTGTACTATGACCACCTCCCATCTATCCGGTTTAGAAGAGCGCCCCCCAGGAAGGAGCCCATGGCTGGCTCTGCAGGTTATAGCGCAGGGTAACTAGGCTCCTCTCCCTCCCGAGCCACTCAGCCCTTACGGGAGCCGCTCCCGGCTCTGGATCTTTTGATTCAATGGCTCTGTGAGTCAGGTTATCATGTTCTCAGCAGCTGAGTAATCACCTGAGTTATTTATACCCCTGGCCCAGCAGGCTTCCTTCCCTCCCTCTTTCCCTCCTCCCAGGGCCAGGCGAAGGAGAGGGGATCTGAAAGGCTGGATGAAGAGGCGGCTAACCCCCGCCCCCCCCCCCCACACACATACCCCCCCTCCCCCACTGCCGGGGAGAACCTCAAAATAACTCATGAAAAATCCCAAAACAGGATGGGCTGTGATGTATGTCTTCGATATTGAGGTGTCATTACCATTTAGGGGGAATTCCTTTCCTTTCCCGAGCTATTCACTAGTCTGGAAAAATAAAGAAGGAAAAAGCTGACATTTTTTTCCTTCCATCAAAACAGGAAAGAGACCCAGGAGAGGTGGGGGATGGATGGGCCGGGGGGGGGGATGCGGGGGGATGGAGGCAGCAGACTGCCTGGGTCTGCAGTAACAGTCTTAGGGGATGGGGTTCATGGAGCCCCTGCCTGGGGGTGCTCCTCTAGCTGTGCCTCCCACACCTGGGAGCTCAATGAGGGAGGGGGCTTCCTGCCTTCTTCCCCAGTTTAACTCACCCACAGGTGGAAGCTGCTCAGACACACATATACATGTGCTCACATGGACATAAGAATGTGTGCATGTGTGTTCAAACACAAGACAGCATGGTTTGGGGTTTACTTTTACGCTTAAGAGCTGGGTGACCTTGGGAAGTGACTTCCCTTTTCTGGGACTGGGTTTTCTCCCCTGGAAAATGAGGGGGTTGGACGCCATCATTTCAAAGGTCTCCTCTTACTCGATCAAACCCACACACCAAGTACACCCAGCTCACAGGCGTCGCACACTCACATCCTCCTCCTACATCTCTGCCCACCATACCACGCCTCACACAAGCTTTTACAAACATCCCAAGCAACACACACACACACACACACACCCTACACCCTTACACAAACAACTGTGTATACAACACACAAAGCCCTTCACAAATCCACACCCTCACACACAATATGCACACCCTTGCACACACAGGGATATATGTAACACATCCCTTTACACAACATAACCCCCTACATGCACTGATACACACATACACACACACCTGTGTATATAACATGTATATCCATCCACATTTATACGTATAACACACCCCTGCATGTACTTACACACACACACAAAGGTCTCACTACTATCTCACTGCATAGCACCCAACACTCATGCTCCTCTCCCATACACACACTTACCCACAAACCTACCACTTAACCTACACACAGGCATTTACAACACATATGCTCCTGCATGCACACACACATATGTATATATCATCTATATCTATCCACACATACAATGGTACATACTAGACTTCAGCCCTGGCACACACACATACCTCTATGTACACAGCATCTACACAATGCACATACACAATGGCACACACTAGACTTCAGCCCTGGCACACACATACACACACACACACATACACATACACGGACCACCCTTCTTTATGCCCTCCAGCATGCATCCATTACCCACCCTTGCCCATGGGCAGACCCAGATCACCCCTGAGATAACCCCCTTTCCTACTCCCAGCAGCTGTGCCCTTGCCTCCATCTTCCCAGCAGGAAACTCAGGTTTTCTTCTCCTCTGGCCTCATTCTCATTCACAAAAGAGGAAAGCCCTGCCCAACCCCCACTGTGGACCCAGTCAGAGGCCTCAGGCCCAATCTCCCTCCACCTGGAAAGCATCAGCAGCATCCCCCTACTGCACCCCCTCCAAGCTCGTCTGCATGTGACAAGGCCTGAATGTCCAGGAACACAAATCTGAATGATCAAGATAATTATTAGATCGGCAGTTAGTCACCCCAGTTATTCATTGCCACCGGTTCTTTGATCTGGTCCACCATGGTGTTTGTATAGCTGTCTCTGCCTGGCTGCCTGTCTTGGCCAGGGAGCCCTCTGGGGGCAAAGTGCCCAATGGAGCTAGCCTGCCCAGAAGCCAGGCTTCTCTCGAGAGGCCAGGGGATGCCAAGCACTGGACTGAGAGGGGGCAGTAGGCAAGGTAGCCTGGCCTAGCAAGCTGAGAGCTGACTTGCTGTGTGACCTTGGACAACTCCCTCACCCCTCTCTGGACCTCAGTTTCCTTTCCTGTAAAATGAAGCCCTCCATAAGAGAGAAGGATGGATTTAGAACCAGGATGATCTGGGCAGAAATCTCAGCTCAGCTGCTTGCTAGCTATGTGATCTTGGGCAAGTCCCTTTTCTTCTGGGGCCTCAGTTTCCTCTGCTG
Organism: Bettongia penicillata ogilbyi; assembly: GCA_023548195.1. NCBI lineage: Eukaryota > Metazoa > Chordata > Mammalia > Diprotodontia > Potoroidae > Bettongia > Bettongia penicillata. Next base: position 5,386,838 of record JAJHZJ010000150.1, on the reverse strand, counting down.
TAAAGAGAGCTTTGGATTAGATGAGCTCCCTTCTGGTTCAGAGGATGAGAAAAGACAACTACACGTTCAGAGCTCTGAAGCTCATCTGTATAGAAACAGAATCGGGGACATGGCTGGGCGGAGCAGGAGCCATGAAAATCCATTAATAAATTTGTGAATATCTGCCAATTACACTTCCCCAACTGGCCAATCCTACAAAGGAGGGCTCGCAGCATTCTTTTCTGGATTGTCTAGATTTAAGAAAGCGATGGAGGCAAGGTTTCTAATGTAGATTAAATGTCTAAAGGTGTTGAGCCAGTGGTTAAACATTTACTACTGTGCTTCTGTATATGATGGGGAGCTCACTACTTTCAGAGGCACTCCATTCCATCCTCCAAGAAGGTTAACTAGAGGCCACAGATTCAGAGTCCAAGGTCACGTGAGTCAGGGGAATCTGGATGTGTGGAACTTCTCTAGGCAGAGATAGAAGAAGAGAGAGGAGGGCTGGAACATGCAGCTTTAGCAAAGACAAGAAGGGAGAAATAAGCAGTGGTACACTGAACTGGAAACAAGGAAGACCTGAGTTCCAGTTCTACCTCTCATAGTGACCACCTGAATTCTCCCATCTGTAAAATGGGGATTATAGATTTAGAGCTGAAAAGGACACCTGGTCAAATTCCCTTAATTTTAAAATTCTAATGTATTTTCAACTCTAAAAAAACCCCATTTTCTCTCTCCCTAATTGAAAAGAAAGAAAAAACAAAACTCTTGTAACAAATATACATAGTCAAACAAAAGAAATTCCCTCTCATTCTATGGGAGTGCTGGTAAATGTTTAACACCCAGTTTAGATCTGTATTAACATTTCCCCCATCACTTTCTCCACTGATGTCTATCAACAAAACAACAAAGCCCAGATATGTAGTGTTTGCCAATTTCCAAGGTGTGAATATTCATATCAAACAGAACAATCACCATTCAGTCTGGCTCCAGAACTCCCAGCATTCTGAGTCCTTCACCTCTCGGCCAGGAGGTGGGGATCATGTTCGTCCTTTCTGGGATCCTGGTTGGTCACTGCATTGATCAGTTTTTAAACGATTTTCAAAGTTGTTTATCTTTACAGTAGTGCTATTCTAGAAACTGTCTCTTAAACCCCTTCATCTTACATATCAGTAAACTGAGATCAAGAAGATGGGAAATGACTTACCCAAAGTAATCCTGCAAGGTATTTTAAGTCCTGGAGAAGAAGAGAGAGAAAGGAAAAAGAAAGATGGGGGAAAGCAACTGGACTACTCGCTCTCCCTCTCCTGTGTCTCTAAGTCACCTGCCTCTGTTCTGCTCACCAATGAATTTGGAGGAGAGGACCTGAGTTTGAAACCTACATCTGCCCCTTTACTATCTGTGTGACCTTGGGCAAGTCATTTATTTTGACTGAGCCTCTGTTCCCTCAGTGACTGGATTAGAGATGCCCAGAAGAGACCTTAGAGGCCATTTAGATCAAGGCCTTCAGTTTTTAAATAGCATTTCCCCCAATTACATGTAAAACCCATTTTCAACACTTATTTTTTTATAAAATTTGGAGTTCCAAATTTTTCTCCCTCCTCCCCAAGATGGCAAACAATCTGATATAAGTTATACATGTCCAATCATGTCAAACATATTCCACATTAGTCATGCTGTGAAAGAAGAATCAGAACAAAAGAGAAAAATGAGAAAGAAAAAAAAGAAAGAAGTGAAAATAGTGTGCTTCAATCAGCATTCAGACTCCACAGTCCTTTCTCTGGATGTAGATGGTGTTTTCCATCATGAGTTCTTTGGAATTCATCTTGTATCATTGTATTGCTGAGAAGAGGTAAGTCTATCACATCTGCAACTGACCATTGTACAATGTTGCTATTACTGTGTACAATGTTCTTCTGGTTCTGTTCACTTCACTCAGTATCAGTTCATCTAAGTCCTTCCAGGTTTTTCTGAAATCTGTCTGCCTATCAGTTCTTATGGCACAATTGTATTCCATTACATTCATACAAGACAATTTGTTCAGCCTTTCCCCAATTGATGGGCATCCTCTCAATTTCCAATTCTTTGTCACTAGATAAAAAGCTACATTTTTGTACATATAGGTCCTTTCCCTATTTTTATGATCTCTTTGGGATCCAGACCTAGTAGTGGTATTGCTGGGTCAGGCACAATTTGATTGCTCTTTGGACATAGTTTCAAATTACTCTCCATAATGGTTGGACAGTTCACAACTCCACCAACAATGGATCATTGTCTCAGTTTTCACATATCTTCGACATTTATCATTTTCCTTCTCTGTCGTATTAGCCAATCTGATATGTGTGAGGTGGTACCTTAGACTTGTTTTAATTTGCATTTCCCTAATCAATAGTGATTTAGAGCATTTTATATGACTATAGACAGCTTTGATTTCTTCCTCTGAAAACTGCCTGTTTACATCCTTTGACTATCAATTCAATGCCCTCTTTTTACAGCTGAGGAAAATGAAATTCAGAGAAGTCATGAGACTTGCCTAAGGCACACAGATGGATTTGATCCATTATTCTCTGAGTCCAAAGTCAACCTTTTTTTCCATTATGCCATGCTGATCTCTCAAGACCCTTCTTGTTTCATATCTCATGGTCCTATAAACTCTGCTAGAACAGGAGTTGGCAGTTTTGACACTAAGTAAAGAGGGAGCTACCACTTCTGGCTGCTGACACCCAGCTTCTACTCAAAAATTCATCAGATCTTAGATTTAGAATTGAAAAGCACCTTAGAGGCCAAAGAATCTAACCTCATGTTTTACTGGTGAGGAAACTGAGGCAGACAGATGAAATGATTTGTCTACTATCAGGCAGGTACTCTACAAGAAAGGCAGAATCTTCCTGATCTTCCTGATAGAGAAGATGTCATTCTTATTCATTCAGTCCCTCCTCCCTCCCACCATCACCCCCAAGCACAAAGAATGGATGTTGGCAACCTTCCTGCTACTTCTGAAAGGACAGGGTAATTTTGCAGCCACTCCAAAACATCCACCAAACAGAGCCATTTTGTAACAAGAGGCCACCAAGGAACACCATCTCAAACCAGAGGCAGGTCAGGGGACAGAAATCCATAGAACCTTTCTTCCTCCAAGCTCACCAACCTGGCCACTGGCAAAGTAGCAGCAGAGATCTCAGTTCTGACCACCCTGTGATTCTGTCCCTCTCAGGGCCAGGTACACTCCCTACCCACCCCCTCCAATCCCAGTCCAAACATCCTCTTCCTTGTCTGGAGTGTCCAGTAGCTAAAAATTTCCTCCCAGTCAGTCCCAGTAAAATAAATATTGCCACTTCCCCCCAACATCATCCGCCAGAAACCAGACCAAGGTTGCACCCCTGCCCAAGATCAAATATTACGACTTCAGAGTTTTCCTTCCAGTATAGCATCCTCAAAAGCAAAGGGTCAGTCTGTCCTTCTCTCTGTTTCCCATAGTTGATCGCCTTGCTGACCTAATTTGAGATTTCTGCTCTGAAGCATCCTCTGCTTTCCCCAGACCTAGAGGAGGATAGGGTACCTTTGGAGCAGCTGTGGTGTGGATAGAGTGAAGCCATAGCAACATCCCAAGGCAGGGCTGTGGGATGAACATCTACCTCCTTAAGTCTGAATAATATATATATTTTCAAGGACTCCTTCTCCAGGTTTTCCCCTGGCTTTTAGAAGGGGAGAGGGTGGAATCTATAATTCAAGTCAACAAACATTTATGTAGTGCTTACTACGGACACCCCAAATTTGGTGAACTCCACCTAGGTGACTTTAGATTTGCAACTCCCTCTCTCAGTTTCTCATTTGTAAAGTGGGGATGATGCTTGTACTACTTTCCTCAGCCACCTCCACCCTCCATAGCTTTGCACACATTGTCCCCTACCATGGAGTGCACTCAGTTCTCATTTCCACCTTTTAGAATTCCTAGTTAATCCTTGAAAGCTAAGCTCAAGTGCCACTTCCTACAGGAAGCCTTCCCTGATCCCTCCAATTTTCTTGACAAATTATCATGTTTATCTTGTATTTATAGTAGTATACTTGTCTCCCCAGATAGAACCAAGCCACCAAATTCTGTCCTCATGAGACCTCAGCTGGAGTCTTGTGTCAACTCTGGCTCTCTCATTTTAAGGCAGACATTAAAAAGCACCAAAGAGAGAAAACTGGATGGGGAAGGGCCTTGGATCCACATCACATAAGAATTGGTAAAAGGAAGCAGGCATGTTTGGCCTGGTGAAGAGATTGAGGGAAGGATGTGACAGCTGTCTTCACGTATCAGAAAGACCACCCTTGTGGAAAAGAGATTAATTAAGACTGGTTCTTTCTGGTCCTAGAGTACAGAACTAGAAGTGGGGAGAGGGAGAGACAGTTGGAAATAAGTCAATTTAGGTTTGTGGTCAGGGAAATCTTTCTGACCATTAGAGCTGGCCTACTTCAGGAGGCTGGAGTTCTTCATGCAGAAGCCAAAGGATCATTTGTCAAATGTTATAGTGAGCGCTTCTTTTGTGTACAGGGTTGGACTAAGGGGATGCTGAGGTCTTATTTGATGCCAAATTCAATGATTTCCGTGACCCTTAAGGTCTGGGATTTGGTCTCTGTAACCTCATTGGTGAACACAATGATGGGCACACAGTAGATGCTTAATAAATGCTTGTTCATTTCAGAATTCAAAGGCAAAAACAGACCAGTCCCTGTTTTCAGGGAGATTAGATTCTGCAACATGTTCTTAGATATGTCAGTATCTGGCGGCTTGAAGGGAGTGGGAGAGAGTTCTAATAGTCCAAAGCATCAGCAAAGGCTTCCTAGGGGAAATGGTGCCCGAGCTGAGGAATCAGCTTCTCCTAGAAAGGAGAAGGAGCTTGGGAGGCTGCAATTTCGAGGTATAAGAAGCCAGGGACATGATCTGCTCTTCTCAAGCCATACATGGCAGACTTTTCCATTCTTCCACCATGCCCTTGCTTCTAGCCTTGTCCAAGGCTGGCATCCTGGAAGGGTTCTGAGTCATGGGTACAGCCACGCCCTACTAGTCCTGAGCCTCTCCCCCTTGGCACTTAGCTCCCACCTCAGGGCTCAGAGCTTTTGAAAATATTTTCAGCCTGCACCTAAGTTCCTATCATAAAAGCCACCCCATGGGGGCCTTGGGGCTGGCCACAGTCCTGCACAGTCAAGGTGAGGGGAAAGTAGTGAGAGGAGACTGATTAATATTTTGATTTCTCTAGATAGAGAGTAGCTTTTCTGGTTCAAGAACACACTTCCCAAGAGAACAGTTGTATCATCATCATCATCATCATCATCATCATCTTCTCCATCATCCAACATCTCAGCAGCATCCTCAACCCTTACATTCATGTATCCCTGAATCTAGAGTAGGTGCTGCTCTCATTCTTATCTTTATGATCTGGGAGAGGACATGTCAGCATTGTTACCCCTCTCCCCATTTTATAGGCTCAAAGATAAGAAAATTCATTCATTCCAGAAGAATTTATTGAGTACCCACTGTGTGCCAGCCACAAAGATGAAAGTAAGACGTCCCTATCCTCAAAGGGCTTCCATTCTACTAGGGGAAACAGCATGGTCACAGAGAAGTAAATATAAATGATAAAATCAGTCAACGAGCATTTATTAAGTCCTTACTCTGAGCCAAGCACAGGGGCAGACCCTCAGGGATCGTACCTTCTACTGGGGAGAAACAACCATTCAGACAAGCCATAGGAGGGAAAGCAGTACGGCAGGATGGCCCAGGAAAGGTTTCTGGTAGGAAGGAGGTGGCAGTTGAACTGAGTTTGGGAGAATTGGCATTGAGTTGGGAGTGCATTCCAGGAGAATGGCAAAGCTAGGATAAAGGTACAGAGGTTGGATGTGAGGTGGTAGATACTAGGATTCCAAGTCAAGTCCTTTGACCCTGAATCCAGGGCTTCCCCTACTCTTTTCTAACTGCATGTCTAGGCTGTGATGGTGAATGGAAGAAGACATTCCAGGTGGGATTGAGTCTTGGTCCTGCCTCTTACTACCAGTACGACCAAGGATTAATTCCTTCTCCTTTCTGAGTCTCAGTTTTCTTATCTGTAAAATACAGGTTTGGCTTAGATACCCTTTGAGGTCCATTCAGTTTCTAGATCTTGTGATCCTGTGAAGGCTGTCTATGACTCTAGTTCTGTGAATTTGACCATCAGTTCTCTCCATGCCTCAGTTTCCTCATTTTCCATATGAGGGGATTGAACCAGCTGGCTTTTAGGCTTCCAGCTTATCAGAATCCTATGGATCAACCCAAGAGCAGAAAGGATTCTTGGCAGGGAAGGTGAAAATTGGTGACTAGTTTAGTGCTTAGGTCACTAGTCTGGAGCCAATCCAGGTTCAATTCATTTAAATTCAGAGGCTGATGTCATAATGGCAGCAATAAAAATTCTAAGGTCAGAGATTCAGAGCTGGAAGAGGCCTCAAAGGTCATGTGGCCAGACTCCCGGACAGTGCGGATGAGGGAACTGAGGCTCGGGGAGATTCAGTGACTTTTAGGACCAGAGACCTCACAGACTATCATTTCCTCACCCAGGAGTCCAAGGAGTTGAGGTGATCCGTCCAAGGTCTCGTAGATAGGGAACATCAGAGACTGGATTTGAACCTAGATGATATGCCTCAAATCATCCCCTCTACTTCTGGCCTCCCTTTACGGGCTTCCCCCAAACTGGAAGTAAAATTCTGCTTTGATTCCCCACTCTTCCTCAGCCGAATTAGACACTTTAGAAAGGAGAGGGGGCAGAAAAGTGAGGGATGAGTGAAGGATCAGGAAGAGAGCTAGTAGGGGCCAGACAGCCATGAGTTCTAGGGAAGTTGGTTAAGCCAAAGGACCAGGCAGCCCAGAAGGGCTGTGAGTGTGTTGGAAGATGGACTGCAATTCACCTGAGTTTGGTGGTGTATGTGTGTCAAGACCAAAGGCAAGATGGTTCCCCCAGCCAGTGGCAGGGCCTGATGCCCTGGTGTCCTGAGGGAGAACTGACTGCAAACCCTGTGGCTTCAGATGAGATGCAGAGACCACAGGAATGTGGCCAAGGGTCAGGATCATTGTGAGAAGGGTGAATGTGACTGGTGTGGGGGTGTGAATGGGCATAACTGTGGCAGAGTGGTTAAAAAAAACCCCAAACTATCCCCAAACGGATGTAATACAAGATCACTGTCATATACAATTTTCTTTCTATGTTCTGTTTTTTATATTGGAATGTCTATTTATGTTCATGATACAAAATCAAATGAAGAAAAAAAAGGAAGCAACCAGGGCACTTGACTGAATGGCCTGGGAAACAGGAGGCAGAGAACCAAGGCTGGAACCTTGGGTAAAAGAGACATATTTCTATTACCTACCACATGGGGTAGGGGAGAACACTACAGATGAGGAAGATATTATGCCCAAGAGGAAACTGTGGGTATCCACAGAGTCCAAGGCCTTGCTGACCAGGTGGATGGTTTGGTTTTGTCTTTTGCTCAGGGAATGGATCATCTTGCTCAACTGTGCATATAATGCCCCATGTCTGTAGTTGGTGTAAGATGCAAATAGTATGCCATCTTCACCTCCATTTTATAGATGAGAAACTGAGGTCCACAGAAGGGGAAATGACTTGTCCAAAGCCATTCAGCGTTGAGATGCTCCCAGTTCACTCTTTTTGTGATTGGAAGGGGCTGGGAGAGGGGTGAACCAAGAAAAACCAGCCTGCCCTCTGGCTCTTGGGGCAGAGGAAGGAGCTGAGCATCTAAAGACTACATTCTCCTCCATCCCACCCCCACTCAGTCTTAGAAGCAGGTATTGATGTGAGAACAGGCTCTTCTTCAGTTTCTCCCAGACCCCTGAGACCCCCAGGTTGCTCCTTCTCCTCAAGCAGGAGGGAGCCTGTCCACTCTTCCTTTGCCTCCCACTCAAGGCTTCCTCCCATCCTCCTTTCCTCTCTCTCTCTCCCATCCTCTCTTCCTCCCTCCTTGCTTTCCATCTTCTTTCCCTCCCTCTCATCCTCCTTTCTTCCCACCCCCTTCCCAGTCCCTGCCTGCCTCCTTCGGTGCTGACTCGGGGCCAGCAGAGGAAGGCTGTCTCCACCCACCTTTTGCACACTCTGCCGTCTCCTTTAAAAGCCGGAGCAGCTGAAGGGTAGCAACTTCTCCTCCCGCCAGCCTGGGCTCTCGGCCCCGCCAAGCTCCCGGGCCCAGCCCAGCCCAGCCCAGCTCCGGCCAGCTCGCCTCTCCTGGCTCCCTGCGGGGGAGATCCCCGTCACGACCGCAGCCGCGGCCTCTCGAAAAGCTGCACGACCACGTTGATTTGCCATTCTAAAAGACTTTTTTTTTCTCTCAAAATTAAAAAAAAAAAAACCAAAAACCAAACCCAACCCGGCTTGCAGGGGCGAAGCAAGTCGGGGGCCGCCGCAGCCCAGCGCAGCCCAACCCCAGATCAGCTCTTGCTGGAGCCACCCGGACGAGGAGCAGCACGCGGGCACCAAGTCCACCTGTGTCCGCCCGAGGGGGCGTCCGGGAAGAGGCACAGTGAGGCGACCCTCAGGCGCAGCTCAGGGCGACGAGGCCCCGACCCCCCCCCCCCCAACAGGGACAGCGGCCCCTCCACCCCACAAGGCTGCAACACGGGCTTTTCTCCCTGGCTCCAAGTGCCGCCCCAGCCCAGCCCGAAGGCGCAGGGGGGTGCAAAGGAAAGGAACTGGCCGCTGGGGTACACCCAACTTTGGAAAAGTTTCCGGGGGGCTCTGGCCCGTTGATTTCCCCTTTCTCCAACCAGTGGAAGCTGTGAGATTTTTTTTCACGTTCCCTCACCCCAAATACTGCGATTAATCTAAGCCTGGGAGAGAGAGGATTCGCCCTCTCTCTCCTGTCTTGGGGAGTGCCAACAGGCGTGCCCTTTTTTTCTGAAGGGTCAGGAGCCCCAGGACCCGCGGCCTTTCCCAAACAGCCCCCTACTCTCTCCCCACCCACACTCCGGGGGACGGTGGATGCGCGCTCCGGCTCGGGATCCGCCCGGGTAGCGCCCCCAGGCCGCCCCGAGCGCCGGAGCCAGCGGCTGCAGGAGAAGGACGTGGCCAGAGCGGCCCCAGGCTCACCGGGAGCCGGGTGGGGGGCGACGGCGCCCCGGGGGCCATGCGGCTGAGTGGTACCGGGGGCGGCGGCGGCACCAGCGTGAAGAGCCCGAGCGCCTGAGCCGGTGGGAACCAAGGCGAGCGGAGCCGAGCGCGCACACCCTGGCCTGGAAGCAGGCACGGAGGCGCCCTCCGTCCCTGTGTCCGGAGTCCCGCGGGGTCGGCGGCGTCGGGATGAATTGCTGGGCGCTGTTCTTGTCTCTCTGCTCCCTGCCTCTGGTCAGCACCGAGGTGAGTGGCAATGACCAAAACGGGCTGATTTATTCTTGCTCCCCAGCTCCAGCTTTCGCCCCCTCCTTTCGCTCTTCTGCTGAGACCAGCGAACTTCCCACCCCAACAGTGCCCATGCCAAACGGGGCAAGGATTCGGGTATACGGAGAGGAAACACGCAAGGCTGAGCGGCGAAAGGGGGGCTGGGGAGCAGATAGAGATGTGCCGGTCTGCGGAGGGTTAATATCAGCTCTCACATCAGAAGTTGGGTCAGACAGCTGAGTTACATCTTACCCTTCCTCCCTTTGCCGCGGCGCCCCCCCACCCCCCATTCCCAGCAACAACAGGTCAGAAAAAAATAAACAAGTCCTTTTCCTAGATGGGGGGGAAGGGAATCGAAGACTCTGTCCTTCTTACTACCCCAAACCCTCCCAGCAGGCGGGGAGGGGGGAGCGTTTTGGCTGCAGCTGTTCTTCGTGCAAGCCCCTACCTTCACCCTTTGGAAAAGGGGTCATGGGGTTGGGGAGGGTCACTGTCCAGTTCGGTAAGACTCGGGACCCCAGGTAGAGGGGGAGCCGGCAGAATCGAGGTGTCGCTGGGTTGTGGGAACTGAGTGGGGCGCAGCCCAAGCCCCGCCCCACGAAGGTAGGTGGGGAGGGGGTGCGGTTCGAGCCGTGCCGCTTTGGAGCCGCGGACTCGTTCTCCCGCATGCATGGCTCTGGGAGACGTGAGATGGCGAGATCGCGAAGATCTGCCGAGCCGCAGCGGGGAGCCGGGGGGAGGGGTCCAACCGCAGGGGAGGGGGCCAGCGGCGGGGGAGGGGGCGCGTCTGTCTTAAAGGCACCCGGGCGGAGGCGGGAGTGCGTCGGAGGCCCGGCTTGTACCTGCGCCTAGCCCCCGACAGCCAGCCGGGTCAGGGCCTGGGGTGGGGAGTGCGCGCCGGCCGCTGCCAATGTTTAGCCGCAGGGGAGGCGAGCCACAGAAACGTCGGCAGAGAAAATAAATCAGGTCGGATTCCTTGTTTTCCGCTTCACGCTGTAGTGAGCTGGCCGGTCTGTCGGGAATCCAGGTGGGAAAGGGGCGGGGCGGCGCGAGGAGCCGGGGGGGGGGGTGAGGGGGGGGGGAGAGGAGGCGGAAGGGCTCCCGAGGCAGGCGAGACGGGCACGCCTGGCCCCCCGGCCTCCAGCTCCCGCATTAGCCCGCGCGGGTGCAGCGCGCTCCTGCGGCATGGAGGAGGGGGCGGCTGCGCGGCAGGACTGGGGAGGGGGCGCAGGCCGCTGGGCGGGGAGAGGAGGCCGGGCCTCGGGGAAGGGGAGGGGACGAGGCAGCGGGGGCGGGGAAGGGAGGCCAGGCCGCCGCCAGCCCACCTCGTTTGGACCTCCGAGTAGCCGCCGCCGCCGCCGTGGTCTCCTTTTGTTCTCCCAGTTCCTCCCGGAGCCCCACCCTGGGGCAGGAACAGGGCTGCGGAGGATGGGGGGCGGGGCAGGAGCTGGAGGTGCCCCTCTTCCTCACCCCCATCCCCAGGCCTGGCCTGACCCGACCCGAATCTAGCGGGCGTAAGAGGCCAGCTGCCGCCGCCGCCGCCAGGGCGCCCTGAGGACTAGCGGCCCCCGACCCACTCACCCCACGCATGCCAGGCACGCACGCTCCTGGCAACGCTAGCAGATAGGCACGCATGCACGCCGCCGTGCCCCCCCCCCGAACTCCCGCCGCTGCTGTGCGGTGCGCCCCAGATCCTCGTGGCCCCGCAGCCTCTGGCGGGGGCAGTGCCAGCGGTGACCACAGCAGCCCGCGACCCACCAACAGGTGGGTCCCATCCTGGGCCATCTGGCACTGAGGACACGTGGGCGCAGGCTCCTGCAACCTTTCTCTTCCAGCTTCTCCATCACCCGATCACTGTCCGCCCTACTTTCCAGGGCAGGGAAGGGTCCTTCTGCAGCTCCCCTCTTCCTCTCCCCCCTCCCTTCCTACTCCGGGCCTCCCGGCCCCTGCCTCATGAGCCTTAGAGCCCTGGCAATCTGGAGACCCTGGAATTCCCATTCTCTGGTCTGTTACCAAGGCAAGCACTAAGCCCTCTGAGGCCTCCTTTTCCTCATATGGCAAATGGGGGTGAAGAGGCATCATGGCGGAGCCCTGCTGGGCTCCGAGGAGAGAAAGATGCTCAACTGGTACTTCCTAACTGTGATTGCGGAGGTCATTATTACTGCAGTGTTGGGGGAAAGCATGCAATAGAAATATCTTTGGGTCAGGACCTCTCTGACTCAGCTTGGTGATGACTGTGTCGGGGCTGGGTCGGCCTAGAATGTCGGAAGGCCTGGGGTCACTTTCCCTGTGTAATATTAGTCGTGTCACCAGAGGCAAGTCACATAAGCCCCTGAGCCTCATTTTCCTTATCTGCAAAATGAGGGGCCCGGGTACTAATATGATGCTTTTTTTATCGGCCCCCCTGTCCCATGCTGCCATGTAAAAATGGGTTTTGGAAAGGGAAGCCCGATCAACCTCCTCCAAAGCAGCCACCCCGCTGGGAGAGGCCACCATACTGGAAGGAACACTGCCCTGCTCAGCAGCCTATATTCTGGTTCTGCCACTTAGAATGGTGTGACCTTGAGTAAGTCACTGCCTCCCCAGCCTCCTACTTGCCGCTTCCCCAAAAGAAGGGGGTGTCTCAAATGATCTCAGAGTGCTGACATTCTGTGATTTATGTGGTTTAGTTTTCTTCCCTAGAAGGAGCATGGGCAGAGATGACCTCTCACTCCTAGGAGCCTGCTGGATTTCCTAGCGTGCCTGCCTTTGCCTCTGGTTCTGCTTTTTATTTTTAAAATAAGCTCATCTCAATCTGAGTTGGGAAGTCTGAAGGGCAGTTCCATGGTCTGATGGGAATTTTCACAGTTCCTGGTACCTTTCTCTATTGGATGCTGCTTAGACACCGCCGCGGCCCCCCCCCCCCCCAACCCGCAGCTCCCTATACTAGCGCTGGGGCAGGGTTAGACCGTCCCTGCCTATCCCCCTTTGGAATGCCTGCTTGGATGGCACTCTAGGGTACTCATGCCAGCACTATGTTAGCTCTGTAGATGAGGAAACTGAGGTCCAAGGTCACACCACCGCAAGCCAGTGGGAAGTCATGGACTTGGGCTTTTTGACGCTTGTCTTTACAATGACCCCCTCCCCTAGGTGTTATCAAAGGAGAGTCACCTTTCTCTACAAGATGGTTTCAAAGCCGTCCTGGGGCTAGTCTGGGAGGAAGCAGGTAGGAGAAACAGAGGGGAAGGAAGCTCCCAAGGAGTGTGTGTTGGGGCGGGGGTGGGGTGGGGTGGGGGTGGGGGTGGGGAAGGGATCAGCTGATGCCAGCACTTGGGAGCGTGACTACAGCCTTCATGTGACTTGCTGTTAGCACCCTTTTGTGTCACAGAAGCTCAGAACTGGAAGGGACCTCAGGGGCCCTGCCACACCCCCAAAGTAGGCCTACCACATCCTTCAAGCAAAAGCTTGAGGACCTCCAGCGGGGAGGATGCAATTAGCTCTGGAGGCATCCCAACCCTCATGGGGAAGACTTCCCTGACTGCATCCCCGCAATCATTCCTGGTCTCCTCTGGGGCCCAGCAGAACAAAGCGAACCCCTTATCCACATGACAATCTGTCCTATACTTGAAGTCAGTCTTCAAGTGTTCCCTATCCCCACCCCCACCCCAGTCTTCTCTTATTTGACAAATTGTCCCTAGTTCTTCCAACAGATTCTGATAGGGCACAGTCATCACCATTCCCTCCTTCAAGGCACTCCAGCTTAGGTGGAGATCTCCAAATTGAGTTTCAGAACTGACCCCAATACTCCAGATACAGTCTGCACAGGGCCAAGAACTGGGGACCCTGGATGGGATATTTCTCTTCATGAAACCTAAAATTTCACGGATTCCTTCTTTCTTGGCTTTCTTGGTTGTCAGGCAGTGAAATGGAGGAAGGCTGAGGAGATACTTGGGGCATCTAATTCCCAGGTATTTTGTTGAGTTTTCTTGACTGTGAGTCTGCCCTGAAGTAGGGAGAGAGGAGCATCACCCCATCCCTGGGCATTCTGTGCCAGCTACAGTTGGTCCCTCAGCACTTTGGAGAGCAGAGAGTGGGGACCTGCCCTCAGCAGCCAGAGAGGGAGGAACACAGACAGATGCATAGGAGATGGAGAGGAAACAAGTGAAGTTTAAAGAGCTCTTTGGAAAGATTGATATATGGAACTTCTCAGCAGGAAGAGGGCTGTGCTGTAGCTCCAATGGGTGAAGGAGCTAGCTGGGCTGAGAAGCTACCCAGCGCAGAGAATGGAGGTAGTCTGGTTAAGTGATCATGGTTGGATACAGCCTTATTCCACACTGAAGGAAGAATCATTTGTTTCTTCTTTCTTTTTAAAGGTTTTATTGTAGCTTTTAAAAGAAATTACCTCCCAATGGCTGGTCCTATCCCTTCCTTCACCATGGAACACTGCCTTATCTGGGAATGCAAAGAAACTGATCCACTCACAGTGGCTGACAGTGTGTACCCAATTCTGTGGCTGTAGGCCACCACCTCTCACAGCAAAGATATGTTTTGTCCTCAGTCATCTTCCTTTCTTCTTCCAGGCAGTACCTGGCAAGGGATGGGAGTGGCCTCATAAGGTCTGATGGGCAGCAGTTGTCTCGTCAGGAGACTGGAGCATAAGCACCTTGTAAAAGTGGACAATGGGCACAGTGACCAGATAGGCAGTAGCAGGAGAGGAAGGTTGCAGAAACAGAGAGACAAGAGCTAGCAGCCTGGTGAAGGGATAGCCTAGTTCTGCATATCTTCAGTTGTTGCCCCGGAGATACCTGAGAATGCCAGGATGTTATCTCTGGATGTGACTTTGGAGGATATTCTCTCATTTCATAGGTGAGGAAAAGAAGGTGCAGAGAAGTGAAGGTGTTTACTGCTGCCACCCCTCACCTTCCCCCCTCCCCCTGTGTGAATAGGGACTAGAAGGCGTTCATTACACTGAGCTGCTATCTGAGAAGACTGTACATCATCTAAGGCTGCGAAGGTTGCCTTTTGAGCAGTGTCCATGCAACAAGCATTTATTAAGCACCTCTGTGTGCATGCAAACTTATTTTTGTCTCCCCCTGGGACCAGAGCAGTCTCTGGAATACAACAGATGCCTAATAGATGTTTGAAAGGCCTTAGGCAAGGAGGTAGTGAAATAAACAGTTCCATCAAGGAGCTTACAGTCTAATGGGTGTAATGCACCTCCCTGCCCCCCCCCTACACACACACTTAAGGAACAGGGAGAATGTGTTGGGGCAAAGGAGCCTCAGGTAAAGTGTCCTAAGCAATTTCTGGAGGGAGATAAGGGATTTCCCCTCTCTTCCTCAGTAGGCGGTGCCCTCAGTGACTTGACATGACAAGCTTGGATGGTGGAGACCGCCCTGCGCAGCTCAGGTGGTGGAGGGGTGGAGGTAGAGGCAGCCACAGTGTGTGTGGCTTTGGCTCCAGGTACTCAGCAGGTGGGTGGGGGATCAGGCCTCTTTGATGGGGCGGCTTCCCTTCTGAGGGAGGTAATTAACCTGCCCTGATCCATGTGGCCTCTCTCCACCTTCCAGGGAGGAGAGAGCTGTTTAGTTTGGCCCAAGTGGCTGGCTCAGCCTCAGGTACCTGCCTGTATACCTGCCCGCCTGCCCCACCCCGGCCCCTACCCTAGCCACTACCCCAGGCCTAGGATCAGGTGATAACATCAGGGATTGGCTCTCTTTGGCCCCAGCCCCAAGTGACACCCCTCTCTCCTGGAGAGGGAGGGTGCTCTTCAACCCAGCTGTGCTAACAGTGTTAGTCAAATCACCAGCTGCTCTCAGAAAACCTGGTCTTCTGCCATCTTCCCCCCTCCCAAGCCAAGCCAAGCAGAATAAGCTGGTCCCTGGTCCCCAAAGCTCTGCCCCAGGGCTTTAGATGTTGTGGTTCAGTGGAAAGAGGACAGAATTTGGAATCAGTGGGCCTGGATCCAAATCTCAATTCTGCCAGTGACAATCAGTGACTTTAGGGAAGTCATTCTGTGGATTAATGGTGTAAGGTCCTTAAGTCTGTAATCTGGTGTCATCTAGAATTTGAGGCTCTAGGGTCTGAGTGGCCCTGGGCAAATCACTTTCACTTCTCTGGTTTCCTCCCCAGTAAAATCAGGGGGTTAGGCTAACTGGCCTCTGCAGTGCCATCCAATCCAAATGTGTGATTATTCACCTTCACCACAGCCCAAGAAGGGAGCTGACAGCCCCCTCAGCTTCGGATAATGCCATTTTGGTGACTGAGTGCTGCCTCCCATTGGAGACTCAGCAGCAGAAAAAGGGAGCACACAGGCAACATGTGGCCCAGGTGGAAACATCCACTCTCAGCCTCCTTGGTTATCACTATCCTCATGTGGCCACCTGAACTGGCATGCCTCTGCAATGCATACATCATATGGTCACTTAGCCTTCACTTGAAGGCCTGGAGGGGAAACAGAACCCTGCAATACATCTCCCAGAAGCCTGCTCTGGTGCTGGACAGCTCTCAAAGTTGAGTTTTTCTTTCATAGGAGCTTAATTCCATTTCCCTGTAATTTTCAACTGTTTCTTGCTCCTTACTCTGGGACCAAGCAGACTTCCACAGGGTAATCTTTCAAAGTCTTAAAGAAGGCAGCTCTTATATCCTTTGGGCTAAGATTTTCCTACTTCTCTCAACTGATCATTCTATGGTAGAATCATATGACTTCCTCATCCTGGAGGCCAGCGCGTCAACATCCTTCCTAAATAGTGGACCACAGGACTCAACCCAGCCCTCCTCATGTGGTCTGGCCAGGGCAGGGACACCCAACACCCTTGTTCTGGACCCTCCTTCTTCCCCTTATTGGAACCCAGGATCCAGTGGGCTTCTGTGACTACCATATCACACTGTTGACTCATTGGCTGTCTCAGAGCCTCCAGTTGTGGGCTTCTATCACCCAATTCATATATTGACAAGGTTTTCTATAGGGAGGACTCTGTTAGGCCAGCAAAATTGGTGCAAAATATGGATAATACAATTAAGAAGCTCTTCTTCTCCTCCTCCTCTGTCTCCTTCTCCTCCTTTGTCTTCTCCTTTTTCTTCCTCTTTTTCTTTTTTGGAGGAGATTGAGTCTCCCAATGTTGAACAGACTCAAAGTACCACTCATGGACTGGCCCCACTGCTAATCATTATGGCAGCTCTGACTTGCTCGGTTTTTTTCCACCTGAGCTAGTTTGTAGCTCAGGGGCCCCCTACCTCTACCCAGCCACACTGGTGTCAGACTTAGAGAAGATGTCTAAATGGTTTAAACCTGACTGCAGCCCAGAACTCCTGAGCTCAAGACATCCACCATCAGTGGGGATCACAGGTGTTGGCCACCACTCCAAGAGGTATTTCAGAGACAACATAGGATAAGGTCATATACTCCACAGGCTAAATTAAGAGCATAGTTAACACACTGACTGGTTGGAGAATGCTGAATTTAGCATTCTTGAATTAGCAGACTTGAATTCAAGAACTACTTCAGACAGCAAGCAGTGTGGACACAGTCTCATTTTCCTCATCTGTAAAATGGGGTAATAATAGCACTTACCTCCTAGAGTTATTTTGGGGATCAAGTGAGATTGTTTATTTAAAGTGCTCTGTAAACCTTAAAGTGCCCCAGAAGTGTGAGAGCTAGTAGGAGTAGCAGAGTTTGGAAGTAGGATTGATCAGTCGTTCCTGGGGCACTCAAGGGTTCTTTGTTGGAGAAGGAAACCTATGAGGGCAGAGTTTAGAATATGGAATATCCTTAGAACAGAGAATGGCAGAACTGGGAAGGAGCTTAGAACATAAGATATTAATATTGTAGAATGAACAAGTTGGAAAGGACTTTCAAAGACCCATGTAATTCAAATCTTTTGTTAGTCAGTAAACATTTATTAGGGGTCTCCAGTATGCTGAGCACTGTGCTAATAAGCACTGGGGTTACAAAGAAAAGCAAAGCAGCCCCTGCCCTCCAGGAGCTTCCAGCCTAAGGGGGGAGATACAGTATTATGGATGTACATGGAAAAGATAGAAGGTGGTCTCAGAGGAGGAGGCTGCCCCCCCAGGTGGACCTCCAAGCTTGTACCTTGCCTAAAGTCCTCTAATGTACAAAGCAGTTGAGTGGGGAATCCAGTGTAGAGGACCCTTGCCTTGTGATGCTACCTCAAGGTTAGGAGCAGTACCTGGACCCCCCAAAGGACTGCCCTGGTTCTCTCTGGTCCTGTTCCTTTCATACTCAGTGCTTCACCATGCTGTAGTCAGGTAGTTGTCCAGGGAGCAATCCCCTGCTCTTCTCTACTGTCCTTTCCCCTCAGACACCAGTTCAGAACTCAGCTGGGAAGTCATTGTCTGGCTCAACCTTGGGGAGCCCAAGTTCCTACCTCCCCAGACCCTACAGAGCTCTACTCAGGCTCCTTCCCTCCCCCCACCTCTGCTTGTGTTTCTAAAACCAAGTCATGGGAAAACAGCTCCTCCCCCTTGTGCCCCACCCTCCCTCTAGCCTTAACTAAACATCAGGAACCAAAGTTTGAGTCAGTCAACATTTACTCTGTTGTCTGCTCTGTTTGGAGGCCTGTCCTGAGTTGCTAGAGGATGGAAGACAGAATGAAAAGGCCTGGGCCTGATCACAGCCAGGTGTGGGAGACCCTGGTTGTGTGACCTTGGGCAAGTCCCTTCCCCAGGCCTCAGTCTTCTCAGTGGCAGAATGAGATGAGAGGCATATTGTATACTCTTGTATTCAGCAAGAACTTATTAATGCATCACTCTGTGCCATATGGGGCTGGGTACTGGCAACCCAAAGAACCCTTGCTTTCAGGGTGTTTACCCTGCAGGGAGGTGCACTGGACCCCTAGTCTCCTTACTGGTTATGTGACTGAAGGCAGGGCATGTCACCCTTCTGACCCTCAGTCTCCTTTTCTAGAATACCCAACTGACCCTGCTCCTCAAAGGGTTGTTGGGAGGATCTAGTGAAATGGCAGATGCAAAACTCTTGGTGAAAGGCTGGGTAAGTGTGGGTTGTTACTGTGGGGGCGGCATCGGGGTGAGCTGCTTAGACCAGCCAGCAGAGCTGGGTTTGAATCCTGACACTGGTGCTTACTATCCACTTGACCTTATGAGGTGCTTTACTTTCCTGGGCCTCAGTTTCCTCATCTGTAAAATACAGGGGAAGGTCCCCTACAGAGCCTCATCAAGGATGAGAATGCCTTCCACCTAAAACCAGGATGACTGGACTGAAGGGTCCCAGTGGAGGGACACCCACACTCAGGGTGTGGGTGTGTGACAAACCTACATATAACCCAGTGAGATGGAGGCTGTGGCTTTGATGGAAAAGAGCCTTCCTAACAGAGGCAATATTTTCAGAGAAGGCTCCCTTCCCTAGGCTCTCAAAATTAGCCTCCAGGACACTAAGCCCATGAGAGGAACCTTTGGGCCCCAAGTCCTGGCCTTTGAAACACCAGTGTTTCCCATACTGAGAGTTGCATGCTTGTTTCTCCCTCCACTTTCCTTTCCTTTGGAAGCCAGTCTTGTTTCCTGAGCTCTTCTCTTTGCCCTCCCAGTGTGGGATATTGGGGGCTGCCCCCAACTTGCTGTGGGCTGTGAAATCTCAATCCCATGTGATGTCGCCCAGGATGACCGATGATGTCACATGGCCCTTTGGATGCTTGTGATATGATATTGTAGGATAGATGGCTTCCCTGGAGGAAACTGGGCCATGGGTGGGGAATGGTTCACCCCCTTACTGGGTTTCATGTGTTTTTGGGGAGAGGCCAGAATGGTGCTCTGAAAATAGTCTTGGCTGGACACTGGGAGAAGGGCAGATTTCAGACCTCGGGGGTACCTGGGAAAAGAACTCCCCTATCATGCAAGAGGCCTGTCTGCCTGCATTTTCAGTGATAAGCATTTATTAAGCACCTACTACCTGCAAAATGCTGTGCTCAGCAATGGGGAGACAGTGGTAAAAAAAATCATGGGGGGTTTTGAGCTTTGGTGGAAAATGAAGGGATTTGAGGTAGGAGGACCTAAGTTCAAATCCCTCCCTGCCATTTACTATGCATATGACCTTGGAGAAGTCATTTCTCCCTGGACCTTGGTTTTCTTATCTGAAAATGAGGCAATTGAGCTAAATGGTCCCTTCCAACTCTAAGCATGTAATTTTAGGAACAGCGTAGGCCTGGTCCTCCAGGAACTAACAATCTAGAGATGGGGATGAATCATATATACAGGTGGGGTTCCTCCTCTGTAAGATGGGCTAGATGGCCTCAGGTCCTTTCCAGGCTTGGAGTGAGCTCTGGACCTCCATTTTCTAACCTGAAAGATGAGGGCTTGAGGCAGCTCTCCTCTGTGGTGCCACCCAAACACTCATATGGGGTAGAGTGTAGCAGGGCCAACGGAGAGGTCTGGGGAAACATGAGTATGGAGAAGATTGGGATTAGGAGGAGCTTCTCAAAGGAGGCAGGCCCTGTATATGCCTTGAAGGGCAAGTACAGCTGGCAAGCCAGCTGGCCTCAGTGGACAATGCCTGGTAGGCAGCAAGGCAGCAGAGGTGGAGCAGACCTTCCATGCCAGGCCGAGAGCTCCTGTAGTCTATCCTGGGGACAATAGGGACACATCATCTAGAAAATGAAAATGTGTGTCAGAATGTTCTCCCATCCATCTGATCTAGGGTTGTAGGATCATGACTGTAGAACTGGCAGCAGCCTTACATGTCATCTAGGGAACTGCCTCATTTTACAAATGAGGAAACTGAGGTTAAGGAAGTGACAGCCAAGGTCACACAGCTAGTGAATGGCAGAGACTGGTCCTGAACGAAGTCTCCACCCTCAGCATCTTTTCTGGCGTCCATTCTTTTGGGGCCCACTGAGAGCCCCAGAACTCAGCTACTTGCCTTTTCCTTTGCCTTCCCTTGTCCCCGACTGGCTCTTCCCTGGTGCCCACATTGGGCCGACCTTCACTCCAGAGAAGGGTGATTGAACCATCCTCTCCTGCTTCCAAGTTCATGTCTTCCTATTTGTGTCTTTGCCTTGGCAGGGGGACCCCATTCCTGAGGAGATCTATGAGCTGCTCAGCCACCCCTCACTCCGATCCATCAGTGACCTCCAGCACCTGCTGCGAATAGACTCCGTAGGTAAATCCAATCTGCCCGAGCCTCCTACCCCTTCCTTTCCCCTCCCTACTGTCTGGTACCAGCAGGGTCACCGGACCAGGAGCCAAAGGTGCTACATGACCTTGAACTAGTCATTTCCCCTTCTCTGAGTCTCAGTTTCCTCCTCTGTAAAATGAGGAAGGCGATCTCACCTCTGATATATTTTCAGACTCTAAACCTATGATCAAATTCCCTCACACAATGGGGGGAAGGGTGGCAGCCTGGTCCCAGCTTCCCCAGGGGCCCAGCTATGTCTGTTCATAGCCCCTCTTGTTGTAAGGGTTGGACCGAGGACCAATAGCAGGAAAAAAGAGGCGGAGCTGATCCTGGGGTGGGGGTGGGGGATGAGCAAAGGATGTTCCCAGAGCAATAGAATGGTTTTGGTTGGGAAGAGCTACTGTATTTACTATCCGAGTGACCCTGGGTAAATCACTTCCCCTTAGTGGACTTCAGTGTTTTCCTCTGTTTAAAAAAATGAGGATGTTAGACAAGGTGACATCTCTCAGTTCTCACTCTGATCCAGGTGAGCTTGGAAGCTGGTGAGGGAGGGTAGTACAGCCTCCCTGTCTCAACTGGCCACTAGCCCGGACTCCGAGGTCCCTTGGGGACACCTGGCTAAGCCTGAGGGCAACCCTGCTCCAGCGGAGCCTAGATCTCAGGCACGTGCTCTCGGGCACACACGTGCCAGGGCCAGCGGGCTGGGTCAGGAATGTATTTATAAACTTGGTCTTCAGGGCAAATTCCATTCTATTCTAACCTCTACCCCCCCAGCCCCCAGCCCTCCTTCTCTCTAGGGTTTTGTCTGTTTGTAGCTTTGTGATCCTTGCTGAGACACTATCTATGGGGGAACAGAATTTCCTCTCTTTGTTCCTTCTACCAGGCGGCCTACTGGCGTCCTCTCAAAGGCATTCTCGCTGCCTTTCAAACTGGCCCTCTCTTGGTGGGGGGTGGGGGGAGAGAGCAGGAGGGGGCACCAGCTGTGCTCACCTATTGTTTGCCCAATTGAGAGGAGACAAGGGCTCTCCACCCAGCAGCGATCTCTCCAACTCACCCTCAGCCCCGTGCCCTTGCAGCCTGGACACACAATGGGGCAGCTTCCAAATTTAGAAGGCCTTCTGCTAGCAAGACATCTTCCACCTCCCAGCCTCCTCCCAACCTTCCCATAGTCCCTGCACCGACAATGCAGCTGAGAGCGGGCTGGCAGAATAGGGTGGAGGCCAACGGGGCAGTGGCAGAATCTTAATAGCAAATGCGTGTCAAGGCAACTGTGGAGCTGTTTTGTTTGTCTGTAAAAGTATCTTGCCTTCTCCTCTATCCATCTCTCTCCTTCTCCCACTCCCCTCAACCGCCAGTGAAAATCTAAGAAAGGAAGGGGGAACATGAAAAGAGACAGTCTGGGGGGGATAGACACAGACAGACAGACACTGTCACGAGACTAGTTGGGAGGACGGAAATGCATCCCGGAAGGACAGTTTCTAAACCAGATTCCCCTGAGAGAGCAGGCTGGCCCTGTAATCTTGGCCTCAGGACCTGATTAGCTGGAACTGAACAGAGCCACATAGGGCCAGAGAAGGGAGAGCTGGGAAGGAGAGGGAGTAGGTCAGGAAGCCCAGGGATCAGTGGCTTTAGAGTCAGAGGGGTCTGGGGACTATGTGCAACCCCTTCTTTTTGCTGAGGCCCAGAGAAGGAGGGGCTTGCCTGTTGCCACCAGACACCAAGTTCTAAGGCTGGCATCTACAGGGGAGTATAGCATAGTAGGAGGACTTAGATGACTTGAGTTCTGGTTCTGATACAATTTACCCACATTTCCTTGGGCAGGTAATTTCCCTTCTTTGAAACTGAATGGTTGGGCTGGTTCATATCTGCGATTCCTTTCTTAGAACCTCCCTTGACATTGAGCATCTGTAAAATGGGTATAATATAAGCACTTTCCTCCCAGAGTTATTGTGAGGGCCAAAGGAAATCATAACCATAAAGTACTTTCTGTGTGCCTGTTACACCGTAAGCACTATATGCAATGGTAGCTATTGTTATTAATCACTTAGCAAAAATATATTGAGCACTGTGCTCCAAAGACCCCAGAATGACACATTCCCTGTCTTCAGTGGCTTCCATTCCACGGTGGGGGTAGGGAGAAGCCACCTTGGACTCAGAGGATTTGTCTGATGTTTCATCTCTACATGACACCTGATGGTTTATGTAACCTCCCTGGGTCTTTGTCTTAAAAGAGAAGAAGGGTGAACTCGGTGGTCACAGGGGGACCCTATGAGACCACAAAATAAAGGCAAGAGGGCAGGGGGAAACACCAGAAGCTTTGTGATCCAGGGGCGGCTTTTTGTAGGGGACATGTGAGTCTTAAAGGAGAGTAGAAATTTAAAGAACTCTTTGGGAGTCGAAGAATGAGAGGTTCCCCTCTCAAGAATGGTGAAAATCGAACCTGTCCACAGGGATATCAGAATCTAATGAAGAAGACAACATGCCAATGCTGATGGAAGGTAGTCTAAGAGGACAGGATTAGGGGATGGGGGTTAGGATCAAGGCATGGCCAACCAGGACCAGCCAAAGGCATGTGAAAGACAGTGACCCGAAGCCCCAGTTCACCTGCCTCTAGCCACCATCCAAGGCAGTGGGTAGGCTTTGGTTAGAGCCCGTCTGGAGGTAGGATTAGTGATCTAGCAGGTTCTAACCTTTCCTCCTGGGCTTAGAAAGGCTTGGAGTGCAGAGATCTCGGTCCTTCTCTCTGACTCAGGTTCTCCATCTCTAAAATGGGGCAGCGGTCATTGAAGCAGTCGTTTCCCAGGAGCTATCCTGAGGAAAGGGCTTTGTGGACCCCAAGGCACCGTAGTAGAAGCAGTCCGTTAGCCCTTTGAACTTTCTAGTTCTCAGCAGGTTACCCTAAGCAAAGCAGAATCATCCACAGATACTCAACCCATACGCTCTTCCTTTATGTAGGAACCTTTCCTATATCTGGGGGACAAAAGCATTGACCCCCAATACTGATGCCCAGCCAGCCAACTCCCTGGGAAGGTCCTCTGTCAGGAGAAATCTCCCTCCCCACACAGCCAGTGCCCTGGACTAAGGAGGGGCTGAAAGCTAGATCACCATGCTGTCCTCTCCCCCACACCCAATTTCAGCTCCCCCCTGGGGATTCTGGGAATTTCTCTGTTCAGCATTTCCTGTGGGAAAGCAGGGGTGGATGGGGGCACTGGAAACAAGTAAATGCTCAGGGTCCTTGCACCCGCCTGGTCTGGGGGACCGGAGGTTTCACTTACAGTAGCAGAGGGGAAGGGCTATTTTTAACTCTATTTCTGTGGGTTCTGGCCAAAAATGTGACTCTTTGACAGAGGATGGGGTTGGCAGCCCCAGGGGAAGAAGGATTGACTCTACCAACCCTGTAACTTTTGCCTCCATTCCCTCTCAGTCTTCTTTTCAAGACTCCCTCTCTTTCTACCCACAATTCCATTTAGGGATAGGGAATTATTTTGGTAGAAGAGGATCCCAGGATCCTAATTCCAGAGACCATCTATTCCAACACTCTTTTTGATGGATGAGGAAACTGAGACTCAGAGAGTAATATGTTCAGTATCACACAGGTAGTAAGCACACACCCTCTAGTACTAAATATATTCTCTACTCCCCCACAATGCATCAGTTGTACCTGATGGTACCACCTGTGGTGAAACCGATGACCAAAGATAGAGGATGGAGGTTCTTTCATCTCTGTCTCCCTGGGGGAGATCTCCATCCCCAAACCCAATGGCCCCACTGCCCACAGCCCTGATTCTGAAGCTGGTCCTTCTCTTGCAGAGGAGGATGTGGCAGAACTGGATGGGAATATGACGCAGGCACATTTCCCAAGTGAGCCGGTCATCCTGTCTCGTGAAAGGAGGAGTGTGGGTAAGGAGGGAAGGGTGGCCACGGGCCTGAGGGAGACTGGATGAGCTAGGGAGAATCCCTGGTGATTTTTCCCCCTCCCTGTCTGCCCTGCTGAGTGGAAAGTTTGGTAGAGACAGAAGGATTCCCTCCTTCTGGTCCGAGGACCTGGATTTGAACCTAAGCCCTTCTACTAGTCAGGACACCTTGTCAAGGTCACTTTCCTTTTCTGGTTTCAGTTATCTGGGGCTGGATCGAATGACGCCTGAGTCCCTTTCAATTCTAGATCCGTGCAGGAGTGATCTCAAGGGGGCAGAGGCATAGCATTTGAGGATCTGTCCCACAGGGTGGTGAGAGCCCCAGCTCTGCCAGGACTGAGCTGTGCTTCCCTGGTCAAGTCATTTAATTTATTAAGCTCCCGGGGGTTGGGCCCCCGGGGTCCTTTTCAGCTAGTACATACTGGACTCTCAGAGGCCAGGGAGAATTCTGTTCAACAGCCACTCCCTCCTCTTCTCTAGCGGCTGTGACCGTGGCAGAGCCTGCCATGATTGCAGAGTGCAAGACACGCACGGAGGTGTTTGAGATCTCCCGGCGTCTCATCGACCGCACCAACGCCAACTTTCTGGTGTGGCCTCCCTGCGTGGAGGTGCAGAGATGTTCTGGCTGCTGTAACAATCGCAACGTCCAGTGCCGCCCCACCCAGGTGCAACTGAGGCACGTACAGGTGCGTGTCTCTGGCTGCGCCCTGCCTGATGGGCGAGGGCTGGACTCCATGCATGGGATACTCTTCTTCCTCTAGGTGGGAAGGGCTTTACAGAGAGAAACTTGGAGCACCTGAGAGCTGTGTGACCTTGGGCAGATCCATAACTTCTCTTGGCTTCAGTTCATCTTTAAAATGGGGGACTTAAACTAAATGATCCTAAAAGTCATCTATCGACACATCCTATGGGGGTGGTGTAGGGGCAGCTGGGTGGCCCAACAGGTAGAGATCTGGACCTGGAGTCAAGAAAAACAGATTTCAAGTCTGACCTCAGACACTTATCAACTGTGTGACCCTGGGCAAGTCACTTAACTTCGGTTTGACTCAGTTTACCCATCTATAAAATGGGCTCCCTCTTTGGGTTGTTGTGAGAATCAGATGAGATAATAATTGTAACTTAGCTAAGTAAGTGCCTTATAAATATTAGCTATTATTACTCTTCTAAGAAGGGAAAGGGACAAGGGAAATCCTCATCCCCTCACTGAGATCAAATGCACACTAACATGTTACATAGTATTAATGATCTATCCATCCATCCATTGAGTAAGAACTTATTAGGGGCCTTCTTTGTGCTTTTGCAGGAAACTGCAGCACGTGTTATCTGAGCTGAGTTTTGAAGGAGGTTGGGGAATCTAGCCTCTTCCTCCTCCATGTTAGCTGGCTCCAATCACCCCGAGACTTTCCTGGGATGTTTCACTTTCCTTGTTAAAAGGGAGCTCAGTAGGTGTTAATGACCCTTTGAGTGGCTTCATGCCCCCTGACCCCTTTCCCCAATGTCCCTCTGTCATGTTCACCCTCACCCCACTGGAGGTCCTTACCAGCTGGAGCGTTCCCTGGGACAACCATTCCCTTCTCCTTTATGGATTTCCCCTCTAGCCATCTGGAAACAGGCACTTGCCAGCTGCCCAAACCCCTGACAAGTGGACGCCCCCAAACTTCCTCTCAGACAGCCACCTGCCCCATCCCTCACCCCCACAGCCAACCCCTGTGAGCTTGGCTGGCAATTGAGGGATCACAGGAGTGAGGATGCTCACCATCTGCGTTTCAGAAATGGAAATGCCTTTTCCTCTTCCTTAGGGGGTATTTGTACTGGGGCTGCCAGGCAGTCTTCTTTGATGGAAAAAGTGAAGAGAAGGTTCCAGGTTGGATTATCTGATGAACGAGGATAGGGTCAACATTTGGGAGATATTAATCTTCTGTACTATGTTCTTATTTCCACCAATCTCTTACAGGTCAGGAAGATAGAAATTGTGCGGAAGAAGCCAACCTTTAAGAAGGCGACGGTGACCTTGGAGGACCACTTGGCCTGCAAGTGTGAAACAATAGCAACCCCCCGGTCCTTGACCCGAAGCCCCGGGAGCACCCAGGGAAACAGAGGTACTGGACTCTGGGGACCCAGGATGCCAAGGGCTGGAAGCCAGAGTCCTGAATCCTTGTAGACAGATGCCCCAATTCATCGTCAAAATTGTCATCGTTATGACAACTAACATTTCTATGGCACTTTGAGATTTGTTAAGCTTTATAAATACGATTCCATTTGATCCTCACAACAATCCTGAAAGGTAAACTGAGGCACCAGTGAAGTGACTTATCCAAGGTCACACAGCTAGTAAATGTCTGAGGCTAGATTTGAACTCAGGTATTCCTGACTCCAGGCTCAGAACTCTGTCCATTTCACCACCAAGCTGCCTTAATACCCCTGGACCATGGGCAAGGTTGCCCCCTCTGTCTGACCCAGCCCTCAGCTGTCCCTCGGACCCCCTCGATGGACTGCAATTGGTAGAACTGGAATTCAGTGCAATTCCAGAAATTAGCATTTATTAAGCTCCTGATCTATGGAGAGGGAAGTGAGAGGGTAAGAAGTACAGAGAACTGGGACTTTGAAGTCAAAAGAACCTAAAATGAATCGCTGTATCTTTGGGCCTCAGTCTCCTCACATATAAAATGAGCAAATGAGGTGACCTCTAAGGTCCCTCCCAGATTTAACATTCGATGATCCCATCAATCTGTTTCCAACACCAATTAACTGTGTGACCTTGGTCCAATCTCCTGGCCTCCAGGAGAACTGGTCTCCTCCGATGTACAAAGGGGATTATAACACTCCCTGTTGGTGGGCAGGGGGCAAAATAGATAGAGTGCTGGATCTGGAGTCAGGAAGAGTCCTCTTTGTGAGTTCAAATCTGGCCTCAGACACTTCCCAGCTGTGTGACCCTGGCCAGGTCACTTCATCTTATTTCCCTCAGTTTCCTCATCTGTAAAAATGAAGTGGAGCAGAAAATGAGGAACCATTCCAGTATCTTTGTCAAGAAAACCCCAAATGAGGTCACCAAGAGTTGGACATGACTGAAAAATGACTTAAGAACAAGAAATTAGCGGTTAGGGTCAGATAAATGATGCCTGTTAGGGCTTTGTATAACCTTAAAAGCATCATGTAAGTGTGATGCTCTCCTCAGGAGGGCAGAGCTGAAATGAAATGGGATCAGAGGACAAAGTTTTAAAGCCCAGCTTTGCCCTTTACCCCCTTATGGGCCCTCGGGCCATTCCAGAGCTCTTCTGGTGGGGGGTACTCATCTCTAGAATGAAGAGGTTGGTTACGGTGGCCCCAAAGTTCAGTCCAGCTGTAGATCTCACATCTTAGGAAATGTGGGGCTAGTTGACCGTTGACTTTTGTGTGTTTTGTTTGCTTTTCCATGAATGTGCTTTTCCCCCATGGAGTGTGTGTCTGAGGACTGGAACTATTTTTTTTTTTTTATATGTGCATCTCTATCTCCTAGTACAATACTGGACGCACTGTAGGTGGTTAATAAATGCTTGTTGAGTTGAAATAAATGAAAAAAGGAGCTGAATAGGCTTCCCTCCTGCCCTCTCTTCACCAGGGACCTTAGTGTGCAAAGACTCTCTGTATGTGTGATATTCTTGAGGTTTCTTAAAATAAAATTGATCACTTTTATTTTTACACCACCTACATTTCCTAGTGTATTTCTTTTGTCCCTTCTCAGATAGCATCTTTGATAAAAAAAAAAAAAAAGGAATGAAAAAGAGAAAAAGCATAAACCACGCTCCACTATTTGTTTGGCCATTTCCCAATCAACAGGCATCTCCTTTGTTTCCAAACCTTTGCTACCACAAAAGGGAGTGTTATAAATATTTTGGTGCATATAAAGCCTTTCTATTTGTCACTAGCCTCTTTGGAATATTTATTTAGCAGATGGGGTGTCTGGATCAGAGAATGTGGATATTTTAGACACTTTCTTCAGGGTGTTTTCCAGAATGGTTAGAACAAGTCTTAACTCCACCCACAAGGACTGACTCTCCGCAGTCCCTCCAATTTTCATCATCTTTGCCAATGTGTTGGATTCAAGATGGAACCTAAGAGCTGTTTTGATTTTCATTTGTCTTATTATTAGTGATTTGAAGTATTCCTTCCTGTAGTTGTTACTAGTTTTCAATTCTTGATGGCTTTTGTACTTGCATGTTTCCGATAGTTGCCTCTATATCTTGTATTTTATCAGACCGTTATCAGAGATACTTTATGCAAAGATTTGCTTCCAGTTAGCGACTTCCCTTCATAGTCTAGTTGCATTAATTTTATTCACGAAAAAGCTTTTCAAGTCCACATAATTAAAAGTATCTCTTTTATCTTTTGTAATCACCTCTATTCCTTGTTTCTTTTTTTAAAAAAATTACTTCCAACAATGACTGTGAAAGGAACCTGATCTGACAATTAAAATTCAGGTCATGTTCCCCTTTTGAATTTTGTTGCAGTGTAGGGTGTAGGATGTTGCTCCAACCCTAATTTCTGCCAGATTGCCTCTAGTTTTCCTAGAAATTCTTGTCATGGAGGAAATACTTTCCTATGCAATTTACATTTTGGGAGCTGAGTTCAGTTATTTCTGATTCTTGCTCACAATCTATACTATGTAGAGATACAGTTTAGTTACTTATGCACTCCTTTTGACCTCAGTAAAATGAAAGGCTTTTTCTCTGTCCTTCTGAACAGGTGGGTCCACCCCAAACAAGGTAATAGTGCGGAAGGTTCGGATCCGACGGCCGCCCAAGGGGAAGCACCGAAAGTTCAAACACACCCATGACAAGACGGCACTGAAGGAGAGCCTCGGCGCATAGGGGCACTCGCCAGGGAGAGCATGATGGGCAGGTAAGGGGAAAGGAGGTGGAATGGGAAAACTTGAGTCAGAAACCCCTCTGTCCCTGGGTGTTCCTTGACCCCACTGACCCTTCCTTAGGATCATTTCTAGCCAGGAAAATGGGCCCAAGCTGATGGCATAGTGGAAGGAGTGGTGGGTTTAGAATCAGAGGCTAAGGGTTCAAATCCTAGCTGTGTGACCTTGGGTCCTTCACTTCCCCTCTGTGGAGACTCAGTTTTCTATATGGTATGAGAAGGATGGAATAGTCCCTATTAATGGTCATATGGTTGGAAGACTGGACAGTACTTTCCATAGAGTGAAAGGACCTCCGGCTGTGGGGTCAGAGGAACTGGCATGTAGGGGGATTCCTCTCCAGAGTCCTTTGGGATCCCTGGAGTGGGCTGGGCTGGAGAACCATGTTCTGTATTCTCTGCCTGGGTTCTCTGACCACCATGTTCTTCTCTGTTTGGTTTCCAGGTTTATTTAATGTATTTCTCGTATTGCCCCCATGGGGTTCTTGGAGTGAGAATATTGTTCTTCTTGTCTGTCCGTCTCGGTGGCCGACACGGATGGCAAATGGTGCTTCCCCTACCCTTGCAGTGGATCTCCTGTCCCTCCCAGCTCAGTGACCCTCTTGCCCTCTGCGCTCCCAAAGGCCACCCTTCCCACTGGCCATGGGGGGAATAAAAAAATGGAGAAAGCCTTTGGCAAGAGGGGCCTCTTGTTTCCCCCTGCCATCCTCATGGAGGCCCTGCCTGGGTGACAGATAGGACACCCACAGCAGGGGCCCACAAGCTCCCATGTCTCCAAGCAGTGGCCCACTCAGCCAGATTTTGCCCCGAGGACGCATAGGATTGGCCTGGCCATGTGGCAATCCAGAAGCCCGAGGTTAACTCTGTGGCCCTGGACTGGTGGGGCTTCCAGCAAGAACCTTCTTCCTGTGTGCTCCACTCCAGGCCAGCACCAAGGAGCACGGAGCCAGATGAGGCAGTCACTCTTTCCGCATCCTGCCCATCCCCTGCTCGGTTATTTCACTTTTTATGCACATAATTTTGAAACTGTGGTTTCTTCTGAAGTGGGTTTTGCCATGGGAAAGCAGCCTGTGGTCAGTCATTGGGAGGCTTACCACCTGCTCCTCACAGCACTGTCTCAGATGTACTGGAGACTGTTGTGCAGAGGGAAGCTGGACCCAATCTGGTTATTTCCTTATCTTGTGTCTCCCTCCTCATTTGCTGTTCCCCTCCTTCTTTCTTCCTTCCTTCCTGCTCTCTGCCTTCATTTTCCTACATCATAGTCAGCCCCCAACCCCAGCCTGTCCGCTCCTGGATGGAACAGAAGAGGGGTGTTGGACACCTCCAGTCCTGGCTCAGGCAAGCCTGAGTGCAGCAGTGGGAGGGAGGGAGTGAAGGCCCCTCAGGAAGGAGAGCAGGGATGGTGTGGTGGGAAGACCACCTAGTCTGGGGTCTGCTTCTGACCTCCCCACCCCCAACCTCATCCTAACCCTGTGAGCTTACCCAAGTCCCTACCTCTATGTCTCAGTTTCCCCATCTGTAAAATGAGGGGGTTGGATTAAATGATCTATAAGATTCTGTCCAACTCTAAAAAATCCGTCCCTGAGTGACTCAGGCCTGTCCTTGGGTCCCCTTTGGGGTACCCTAAAGAAGAGCACCTTGGGAGAGAGGAAGGCTCATAGTGACCTCATCTGCAGTTCCTAGAGTCTGCTGAGGTTTGGAGGAAGCCCACCCTCTGGCTTCTCCCTAGGTCAGCTTGTGGGGTCTCGCTGGGAAAGGACTAGGGGGGAAGGGAGAGCGGACTTGGCTTCCCATCTTTTCCATCTTCTGCAACTCTTTACTCAGAAATCCACTTCCTTCAGTTTGTAAAGTTGGTGATTATATTTTTTTTGGCTTTTCTTTTATTTTTTAAATGTAAAATTAATTTATATTCTGTATTTAAAGTTGTAAAAAAAAAAACCAAACCATATGAAACAAAAGCAAATGAATCCGCCAGTTCTGTCTCATCGATCACCTTTGTATCTCTCCCTCAGGGAGCTCACAGTGGACTGCCGGCTGTCTTCTCCAGGGAGCTCTTTGCTCCAGGTCTCTACTTCCCCAGCCCCAGCCCTAAACGGGCACAGCCACTCTATTTATGTTTCCATTCTAGTCCCCAGAGGAGAGTCCTGGATTTGAACTCATGAGAGGCCTGGGTTGGATTCTAGGCTCTTCTCCTTATCAACTATAAAACCTTGAGTAAATCACTGTGCTTACCTAGGCCTCAGTTTCCCCATCTGTAAAATGAGGGTATTGGACACACTTATCTCTAAAGCTCTAACCAGTTCTACAGGTTACACAAGGTAGTGTGGTGTGATAGATAAAGCACTGGGCTTAGAGTCTGGAAGATCTGACTCCCACTAGTGTGACCCTGGATAAGTCCACCACTCTGAACCTCAGGTACTTTATGTATCAAATGGGGATAATAGTCTTCCCAACCAGAGTGGTTGTGAGGCTCAGCCAGGCTTCTCCAGTTCTGTATCTCTCTGATGCTAGGAATTCTCTTGTTTCCCATGGCATGGGGAGGAGAAGAGAGAGAGGAAGGGCCAATATGGGGTCAAGCATTCCATCCCCAAGATGTGACATGGCCCCAGGGGTCCAGCACACTTAGCACCTCAGAATATTAACATTACCTACTGTCTATTGTATTTCTATTTATTTTTAATATTTCTTAATTACATTTTAATCTGGTTTAACTCTCTCTTGAGAGAGTTGGCTGAATGTTAGGCCATGTAGGACCCCCATCTGTCTGCGCAAGGTCCAGAAGTCATCCAGCTCCTTCTTGCTTGAATACTTCCAGAGTTGCAGAGCTCATTACTTAAAAGCTCAACCTAGTCTTTTATTGGGCAGCTCTGATTGTTAGGTGGTGGAACTGAGCTTTGCTGTCTTTGTGCCTAACACTGCACTGAACATTGGCGATACAAAAAAGGCAAAAACCTTCCTACTTTCAAAAAACTTCCATTCTAATAGGAAAGAGAGCACACAAATCACTAGATACATATACAATAGATACTGGATAAATCTGAGATATTCCCAAAGGCAGAGCATGAGTATTAAGGGGAAACTTTTATTCCGAACCTAAGTCCAAGAAAGGCTTCTTGTAGGAGGTGGGATTTTAATTGGGACTTGACGGAAGCCAGGAGTCAGAACCAAGGAGAGAGACATGGGGGATTGCCATTGAAAAGACATGGAGTCTGGATACTGTCCTGTTCAAAGAATGGCAAGAAGGCTGTGTCACTAACCCTGTAACTGAATCCTTGAGGTTTCTGTTCACTCGAGATTTCGACTGAAAGCCTAGATCCAGGGCTAGAAGTTGGGACCTTAGAGGCTCAGTCTCAAAAGTATAGAGGAAAGAATGGGGGATTTGGAATCTGGACACCTGCCTTTGAATCTCAGCCCTGATGCTCCTGACTTAGATGTCCTTTGTCTCCCCAGGGCCTAGAAAGGGACTTATCCATGATAGGCCTTTAATATTGAATTGGATTAACCTTAGAGAGCTAGGTGGTGAAGGGGATAGAGGGCTGGATCTGGAGCCAGGAAGACTCATCTTCCTGAATTCCAATCTGGCCTCAGTCATGTGTGACCCTAGGCAAGTCATTCTACTCTGTTTGCCTCAGTTCCCTCATCTATAAAAATGAGCTGGAGAAGGAAATGGCAAACTGCTCCTGTGTCTTTGCCAAGAAAATCCCAAATGGGGTTATGAAAGGTCTGGCAGAACTGAGCAGCATTGCCACTCATACCCCTCTCAGAGCCTTACCCATAAAATAACCAGAAAATGGAATATTTCTAACGTCCTTTCAGCTTTGATTCCTATGGAGGGGACAGATGAGTATGTCATTACTTTGGGAAAACAGAATCATTTCCTTTACCTCTAT
Organism: Bettongia penicillata ogilbyi; assembly: GCA_023548195.1. NCBI lineage: Eukaryota > Metazoa > Chordata > Mammalia > Diprotodontia > Potoroidae > Bettongia > Bettongia penicillata. Next base: position 5,353,633 of record JAJHZJ010000150.1, on the reverse strand, counting down.
CAAGCAGGGCTAAAGGCTGGCTTAGTTTCTTCCTCTAAAATGAAAGACCATATGGCCTCTGAAGTTCCTTGGAGTTCTAATTCCATGAGCCCTAGGACCTGTGGGTCATCAGGCAGATCAGAAACTGCTTGGGCCTCAGTTTCCTCAACTCTGCCTCATGCATAAAGAGTAATAGTTCAGACTCTGGCCAACAGGGACCTGGCTGGCCAGATTTCCAGGGTTATATTTAGATAGATAAGATCTGGAATCTGGCCCACCCTTTCTCTAGGGAAATCTCCATTTCCACCTTTGTGGAGAGTAGGAAGAGAGCCTGGGCTACACTGAGGTTTGGTGCCTAGATTCTAGCTCAGGGATCCAGAGGGGTCTGACTAGAGCAGAAGACAATGGGAAGGTTTCCTCTACCTCTCTGAACATGAAACTTCTATTCATCCAGGCTGTCAAGGCCATGTCACTGTTGATTTACTTTACCTCCTCCTCAGTGGTCACTCCCACCCTCATTCCCAACCCCCTTGGCTGAGGATCCAGGTGTTAGGGAGAGGTTCCCCCTCCCCCAAGTAGACCAAGAGGGCAGTGAGTGGGTGGGAAGAGCAAGGATTCCAAGGACATTCTGGTAGCAAGAAAAATGGAGAGGATTTAAATGGTCAATGGGGGAGGTCTTGGATTCAACTGATCCTGAAATTTATTGATATCATTTGGTTTTGTGTCACCTTTACTTTCAACTATATCACCAGCACCCCTTCCAAGGGAGTCATTCTTTGTAACAATAAAAAGGGAAAGGGTAGGGGAAACAGTTCATGAAAAATAATCAACACATATATGGCATTCCACCCCAGGAAGGTAACTAGAAGGTAATTTAAGGAAGGATTCAACACTAACCATGTGAAGGGTGGTGAGGGAGCGATCTTGGAAGCCTTCACAGAGGTAGTGGCACCCAAGCTGAGATGCAAAAGGAAAAGAAGATTTGAAGAGAGAGCAGGGAGGAGGAAGAGGCCAAGCATAGGGCACAGGCTGGGTGCTCGGGGAGGCTGGTGAGTTTCAAGGATGTACCAGGAAGACCTGGGCTCAATAGCAGCTCTGACATGTACTACCTGGGTGACCCTGGGCAGTGCATTCATCAATTCCATGCCTCAGCTTCATCATATCTAAAGTGAAATGAGGAGTCTGGACTTAAGGCCTCTCTGAGGGCCTTTTCAGCTCTGAAACCATTGATCAAGGACTCTGGGTTTTCTTGTGTCTCAAATGAAGGGATTGGATCAGGTGTCCTTTAAGGTCCCTCCATGCTCTAAGTATAGGACTTTATGTATAGGATGTGACATATATGGGGAAGGAAAGAGAGAGAGAGCGAGAGCGAGAGCAAGAGCGAGAGAGAGAGAGAGAGAGAGAGAGAGAGAGAGAGAGAGAGAGAGAGAGAGAGAGAGAGAGAGAGAGGAAATGGCAAACCATTCCAGTATCTTTTGGGGTAAGGAAGAGTCATGACTGAAAATGACAACAGCAAAAACACAACAGTACATGAAAGGGAATAAGGTGAAATAAGATTGATAGGGAAATCTGGAGCCAATTGTGAGAAGTCTACAAGGTCACATCCTGAAGGCAACTGGGAGCCCTAGAGGACTCCTGAGTAGAAGGTGGACATGGCCAGATCAAAGCCTTAGGAAGTGCCAATGCTGTTCTTTTTGAGAAGTTGTGTGGAGGATGGGTGGCATAGGGGAGATTCTGGAAACCAAGAGACAAATTAGGAGACAATTTCAATGCTCCAGACCAGAAATGATGAGGGTTCAAACTGGGGTTATAGTTGTTTGAGTGGAAAAAAAGGGAGAATTCAAGATAGCCCCTGATTCAAGATGGGGAGTGAGAGAATGGAAGAGATCAAAGGCGACTGCACGATTACATATCTGGAGGGTTGGGGGGGCACTGAGAAGGTGGCAACACTCCTGGCAGGAATAGGAAAGTTTGGAGGAGGGGCAGATTTAAGAGAAAAATTTACTGAGTTTGAGATACAGCCAGGATGTCTTGGAGGTGGCCAATGGACAATTAGTGATGCAGAAATGGAGCTCCGGAGACAGATCTAGGCTGTACCTCTTCCACGTGAAGGGTGAACATATCCCCTAAATCTAACTCTTGTAGGCTGAACCCACCCCCAAACTCAACTCCTTTAACTGATGACTGTATGCCAGTTTCCAGTTTTCTTTTCTTGTTTATGGTTCTTTGGCAATGCTTTGGCTGATCTATCCAAGTCCTTTACAAAATAGGATACCCAGAAAGTCAGATTCCATCTTCCTAACCAGCTGTCTCCATCCCCATCTACCTTTCCCTTTTGAAACTTTCATCAGCAATGGTGATGAAAACACCACCTGTGTCCCTGGGGGCTACAGTTTTCTTGCCTAGAATGGAGTAATCTCATTATCTTTGTGGCTTGCCTTCATTTTTTCTAATGCCTTTTGTTTTTACATCACAGTCATTTCCGTATATACACAGCCTCTCCCTCAGTGCTCTAGTGTGGGCGCGTGCACACACACACGACACCATGCACCTTTTCATGTAACAAAGATAGATTTCAGTACCATCAACCAAGCTAGAGCCGAGTCTGGAGTCTGCCAGAGCATGAAACCTTCCAAGCTCATTGTCTCCACTGCCTCGAGGAGAGGAAGAAGGTGCATTTCCTCATGTCTTTTCCAAGGCCAAGGTTGGTCATGATAATTCCACATGTTTCCTGTCTTTATTCAGACAGGCCTACAAGTAGCTGTATTTTATTTCTCAGATGTCTCCATGATTGGGACTGGTCCTGAATCCACCAGAACATGAGGACAGAAATTTGAGAAGATCTTTCTGTGCTCTCTGGCCTTCCCCTGACACAATGGACAAGTCATTTCCTCTCTAGGTACTTTAGACAACCCATCAAGATGATAAATAAGCTGCAGAGAACGTGTTGATCTGTATCGGTGGAGGGAGCTTTCCCAGGGTTGTATTCATTCCTCAGTCAAATAATCAATGAGACCTTGGCTACAAGGGCACACAATTCTTTTTAAATGCATGTGGACAGCCTCACAGAAACATATGAACATTGACATATGTAGGCTCTAGGAACCCTAGTAAGGAAAAGTTCTGAAAGAGCCTTTAAAACTATTTTTTTTTTAAAAAAATTTATTTTGTTAAATATTTTTCAATTACATGTAACAAAATTTTAACATTCGTTTTCAAAAATTTTAAGTTCTAAATTCTCTTCCTCATTCCAACCTCTCCCCCATCCCTTGAGAAAGCAAGCAATGTAATATTGAATATACTTGTAAAATTCATACAAAACATGTTTTTATATTATCTGTGTTTCCAAAGAAAACATACACAAACAAGAAAAATAAAGTTTACACAGTCTACTTCAATCTGCACTCAGTTCTCTCTGGAGGTGGACAGAATTTTTCATCATGGGTCATTTGGAATTGCTTGGAAGCATTGTGTTGATCAGAGTAAATAAGTCATTCACAGCTAACCATTGCACTATGTTGCTGTTACTGTGTACAATGTTTTCCTGGTTCTGTTCTCTTCACTTTGCATCACCTCATATAAGTCTTCCCAGTTTTTTCTGAAAACATCTTGTTCACCATTTCTTATAGCACACTAGTATTCTATCACAATCATATACCAAAACTTTCTCAGCCATTCCCTAATTGATGGGTATCAATTTCCAACTCTTTGCCACCACAGAAAGAGCTGCTATAAATATTTTTGTACACATAGATCCTTTCCCTTTTCCTTTGATCTATTTGGGATATAGACCTAGTAGTGGTATTGCTAGGTTACAGGGTATGCACAATTTAAAAGCCCTTTGGGCATAGTTCCAAATTATTCTCCAGAATAGTTAGATCAGTTCACAACTCCACCAATAGTGCGTCAGTGTCCCTGCTTTTTCCACATCTCCTTTTCCCACATTCTTTTTTGTCATGTTAGCCAATCTGATAGGTGTGAAATGATGTCTCTGATGGAGTCTTAGTGGACAACAAGCTTGACACAAGTCAGAAGTCTAATGGGGTAGGTCTTAGGATATTAGGAGCCTAGCTTTAGAACCAGAAGGGACCTCAGATGCCATCTAGTCCAAGCCTCTCATTTTATAGAGGAGGAAACTGAGGCCCAGAGAACTGAAGCAATCTCCCTGAAGGAAGCTGGTGAGGAACCTTCCCCATACTTAGCAAGGATGGACCTTGGACAACAGATGTAAGAGTTTTCCTTAGCCCCAAACCTGGAGAATTTCTACACTGATGGACTCAGCCAGAGTTGGTAACTCCACCAGAATCTGAGAAGTCAAGGTCTCTGTTACTTCAGCATGAAATGCCAGAGAGCAGATTTTGTGCAGGATCTTTTCTGGTAATCAAAGGAGAAAAAGGGATTGGATTGACCAGATGTCCAGGATTCCTTTCATTTCTAAGACTCTATGGAGCCTATAGGGCCTGGAGATGTTGTTATGTCAGTTTTCTTAATAAGAAGGTGGGTGAATAAATTACATAGGGCAGGAATGTTTTCAGATTATACCAATTCCTATGTGTCTGAAAACTGCTCAGTCTAAAACCAATAGACATAATTACTATTATTATTAAATTATACTATGCTTAGAAAGGGGACTGATACCTGTGGGATCTCATTGGTCTAAAGAACTCACTGGTTCACCCCGTCAGAGTGGCCTAAACCAGTGGTATTGAATTCAAATAGAAATAGGGGCCACTAACCCATAAATAAGGATTCCTGTGGGCTGTATATTGACTTAGAAAACCACACATGTTTATATTTCTTTTTTTTATTAATACACCAACACACTAAAATCAGATGGGACCCACATTTGAATCTTGTTCAGGACACACTTAGGAATGTGGTGGGCTTCCTGCCCAGACCTCTGGCCCAAGCATTATGAGGTTAAAAGGACTTGCCCAGGTCCCACAGGCATGTCACAAACAGGACTCATTCGAATCCAGGTCTTCATGGCTTTGAGGCAAGCTCTCTATCTCTTCCACCATGTATCTATTTTTTATAGCTTCCTAAAGGTCTCTTCTGACAGACATATAGACATACATATGTATGACATGCATACACATATATCTATCTTTGCTTCTTGACATGAGCATCTCTTTGAACACAGAGCTGAGCGCTCAAGATGGAACCAGGAAACCTGCTTTTGAACTTCATCTCTGACAATATGTGACCTCTGGTTTTGTCTCCCCAGCACCTGGCACACAGCAGAGGCCCTTAATAGATGCTAAATTGAATGGAATTGACCTTGGCTAAGCTCTTTCTCCTCTCCAGGTCTCAGATGGCTCGTCCACAAAATAATAGCTACATTACTTTTGGTTCCAACTCTAAGGCCTATGGCTCTGAGTCTTGCCTTTTTAGACAGTGTGAAGGAATGTTGGTGCCTTCAATTAATCAGTTTTTCCAATTAATTAATTAATGGTAGTAGAGAGGTGGGAAGCTGCTATTTTTGGTATTGGTCACTTCCATTTTGGGTATAGGTCACTTCCATTCCTGAATGATCCGTAATGTGCCTTTGGATAAGGTGGTGGGGAGATAATGAAGTTATAAAGGCAGGAATTGCAGGTCGGGGGGCAGGCAAGAAGGACCCCTCCCTGTAGGTATCATATTCTTTAACCCGGTTCCACTGGCTGTTGTTAATCATAGCATCATAGAATTTTCTGAAAGGTGCTTTTTTTATTTTACAGATGAGGAAACTGAGGCTCAGACTTGTCCAGGGTCACATAGCTAGCTAATTTCCAATTAGAGCCCAAATGCAGACAGAGCCCAAATGCAGACAGAGCCCAAATGCAGACAGAGCTTTTCATTCATTTTTCATTAGAACATTTGGGCCAAGAGTCAGGAAGATCTGAGTTAAAACTGGTTTTGTGACCCTGATCAAGTCACTTAACTTTTCTCAGCCTCAGTTTCCCCATCTGTAAAATAGGGATGATAATAGCACCTGTTCACCTAGTTGTTGTGGAATCCAATGAGATGATTTATGTGAAGTGTTTTGCAAACCTTAAAGTGCACTATAAATGCCAGTTATCATCATCATCATCATCCCCAAAGTCATTAATACTTATGTTGATAACCCCTCTGATGCCAAGGCCTTTCTAGTCCTCAGTTTTCTTGGTGAGAAGGGCCTTCTCCATATCTGAGTCACAGCCTAATCTGTCACATCCCAGGTGTTACCAACACTCAGAAAGAATTCCACTGCCTTTGAGATTTAGAACTTTGAAATACTATTTTCTAATGACAAACTCTCATCCTTTCACCTCTCATAATCTTCTAATTCATACAAATGTAAGTGACCCAAACTGCTGATCCAGGAATTGTCTATGCTTGGTTTGAAACTATTCATAATGAGGGTCAGAGCCCCCACCCACTGAATCTCCTCCCTTAGACCAGTCAGGACTTATCACATGACTTCATAGCATAACCAGAACAATTCAAACCTAAAATAGAAGGCATTGTGATATTGAGAAAATACATTAAAAGCAACACTCCCAATGCATGTGGCCCCAAGGAAGCCACCTTACCTCCTCCCATTCCCCTGGGAAGGCAGGGTTTTGAGTCCAGCTCAGCCCGTCTGTAGCCAACATAAGGAAACCAGAAATGTGGGGATAACAACTTGCCCTTCGGATGACTCCCAAAAGGTGCTCCATAGCCTGATATCTGGGTCACAGATGAGATTCCACTCAAGATCATTTAGAGATCGGGAACTGGTCACCCAGAGCTCCCCACAAGGATGGAGTAAGGATTGACTGCCCACGATCTGGAAGAGCTGAAAACAGTAGCCAGATCTTAGAAGAGGAAAGTGAGTCCAGATAAATGTAAAGCTCTACAAACTGAGTTAAAAACGAAACAAACAAACAAACAACCCCGATAGTACAAATATAGAATGGAGAGGACAAGATATTTTGTGTGAAAAAATCCAGGAGCATTAGGGAACCATAAGCTTAAAGTGCGTCAGAAACATGATACAGTAACCCAAAAAGTTACTCTGGTCTTGGGCTGAATTAATAAAAACATAGAAAGTGACAGTCATCCATAGATCGCAGAATTCAGAGCTGGAAAAGACCTCAGGGACCATGCAGTTCAATGCCTTCATTTGACAGAGGTGGAAATTGCAAAGTGGTTCCGCAGTTGCCTTTAATCAAGTCACTTCCAATCACTGGGCCTCAGTTTCCTCACCTGTAAAATGAGAAGGTTGGGCTAGAGGGCCTCTGAAATTTCTTCCAAGCAGCTCATAGGATCCCAGATATAGAAGAGACCTTGGAGATCACGCAGTCCAGCTCCTAGTGCCTTCCCTTGATTAATCATAGCCTTTTTATCGTGTATAAAGCTCGCTTTGCACCTATTGGTTGGCATGTTGTTTCCCCAGGAAGGCTGTAAGTAGTTTGAGGACAAGTACTATCTTTTGCTTCTTTTTGTATCCCTAGATTTTATCCCGGTACCTGACACATAGTCATCGAATTACTGCGTATGAACTGATTCTCCTGATTTCTCTTCCCCCTTCTCTTTCTCCTTTTTTCTCCTTCCTTACTTTCTCACCCTCCTCCACATCCTCCTCCTTCCTCTCATCTCTATCAACTAAGTCCTTATCTACAGATCCGAAAGTTCTGAGGGAGTGTGGAACAGCAGCAGTCCGAAGGAGCTTCGTGGAAAAGGTGGGACCAGCTCTGATGCGTGAAGGCTGAGTGGGATTTGACACAGAACCATCAGAAGGTGTGGACAGGATGCCTCGGGGACCACAGCACCCACCGGGAGGACATGCAGTTGGAGACTGGGGCAGGCTGGACTGGAGGAGGGGTGGACTTTCTCCTGCAGGCCTCTGAGAGGGAGGTGCACCTGCCTGGAGGAGGACCGGTGGGGGAGCAGAAAGGAGAGAGACGGGTAGGGATGAGAGTTGCTTGGAGTGGCGAGGCCGGGATGAGATCATGTCTGAGCTCCTGGAAGAACAGCCTTAGATAAACACCCACAGAGGCTTCAGAATGCTCAACAGCGCTTGGTACTCCCGAGGGAACCCAGCCCTGGTGTGACTGGGGTGGGGGGACACACAGAGGCATGCGATAGCATGTGTGTGTCTACGTGTGGCCTCTCCATCTATCTCTTCGACGGTGTCCTCCCTCACCTGTGAGAGTCCAGCATCCCTGTATTCCAATAGAAACCCCTGGGGGTAGGGATGGCTTCATTCATTCTTTTCAACCCCATGGAGAGCTCAATGCTGGCCCGAAGGAGAAACTTAATGAAAACTGACTGAATGATCGCTTGCACACCCATATGTGTGTCCCAGGGAGTGTGGCTCAATAGGCGAGCTATTAGTGTTTGTATGTGGGTGTTTGTGCATAGGTCACTGAGCTCGAGGAATCTGAGTGGAGGAGGGGTGTTTCAGGGCCATCCATCGCCACTATTCCATAAAGAAGAACCTCCCCCACTTTGGGTTCTGACCAGTGTTCACCCAGCCTTTGCCGAAGACCTCCAAGGAGGAGGACTTTGCTCCCTCCCGAGTTGGTCCCTCGGGAGGCAGCTCGTCATTTTACAGATGGGGAAACTGAGGGAAAGGGATTTGCCTAAGATCACACAGTTGTTAAGTGGGGGGGGGCGCGGCGGGGAGAAGCATCACCGATACTCGAGTGCTCTCTCACTTTGGACAGCTTTAATTGTCAGGAAGTTCGTGTTTGTTTTTTTCTTGAAATCAAGCCTAAATCTGCCTCTCTCCAAGGTCTGCTCACTGCTTCTGGTTCTGCTCTCAGGCCAAGCTTAGCGAAGTTAAGCCCTCTGAGAGAGAGTTCTATAAACGTGCTATAAGAGGCTATAATGCTCCCCTCCCCCACCTCCAGCTTTTCCTTCTCAAAATTAAACAATATGAACAGATTCCTATAGATCAAAGTGTCCAGACCCCTCAGCCTCTTGGTTGCCCTCCTGAAAGATTCTACTTTTGTATCTGTGTGTCTGTGTGTCTGTCAGGGTGTACCCATCTCTCTCTCTCTCTCTCTCTCTCTCTCTCTCTCTTTCTCTCTCAGTTGCTGGGCCAATGGATCATTTGCAACAGTATATGTCCTATCCATCTATAATAGGAAGAATTTTGTACTTCATCCAGTTCCACCCTACATAAACACACACCTTTTTCTTTTTTCTTTTACAAATGGGGGGGACCCAGAATAATGAAGAACGGTCACACAGCAGCTAAATGGGGGTGGGGTGGGGAAACAGGACTAGATTATACTGCTTCATGACATGGACAGAAACAATGAGGGTCAGGGAATGTAGACCTAGGGAAATGACTTACCCAAGGTCACACCCATTATAAGTCAAAAGTCCAAATCAAAGCCCAAATTTTATGCTTTTCCTGCTGGCTCCCCTCTGAAATAACTTTTGGTCTCTTCTGCACATCTCACCTATGGCCCCAAATTGTCTGCTTGCTACCAATCTCCTTTTAAAAAACATAAATGAGCTCCTTGAAGAGAGAGACTACTTTTGAAAGTCTCTCTTTGTATCCCCAGGCTTAGCGTAGTGCCTGACTCAGAGATACAATCAGTGTTTGCTGATTGACTGTGCCATATTTGGGCATGTGTATGGAATCACATCTACTTTCAAGTCTCTGAGTCATTCTGCATGTCGACGGCTGCCTCTGACAGCGTGTGCCCCCTCCTGATGTATTTATCCAGTAGAATAATAGAAGGGACTCTGGCTCTGGGGGATCTGAGAGGATGGGAGTTCAAATGCTTCCCGGCTTCTTCTGCCTTGGAGACATTGGGAAGGTCACTTCCCAGCTCTCCTATTTTCCTTTTCCTTGCCTGTGAAATAAAGGGGGTTGAACTCCATGGTCTCTGAGGCCTCTTCTGGGGTAATTTGGGGGTATGCTGAGAGAAAGCAGAAAAGCCTTTGGCTGGTTCAGTGACAGCCACATCTGCTGAAGATGGACAGCAAAATCTCCAGTCCCTGGGCCTTCTCTCCTCTCTGTCACCACTCTCTCTCCAATTGGGGTTTAGTGACTTGCCCAGGGCCACACAACTAGGAAGTGTCTGAGGTCCGATTTGAACTCAGATCCTCCTGACTCCAGGGCTACCTAGCTGCCCCTCCTCCTTTCCTCTCTTGCTTGTGCCCCACATCCAACCCTGGCCTCAGAGAGGCTCAGGGAGCAGGAGAGAGACTAACCTTGGTCCCTTGGAGGCAGGCATGTTGGGGGGAGGGAAGGATGTGACTGGAGGGAGGGGGCAGGGGCTGGAATGTGTTTGTGTTCCATGCATGGAAGAGGAGGGAGAAAAAGGGCTTTCCTTCCCCGTGACAGATGCAGGAATGTTTCCGCTAATCAAATGAGGGTGAGCTGGGCTTTGGCGCCTCCTGCCCACCCCCAACCCTCTCTGGCCCCTCTTCCTTCTCTTTGGAAAGGCAGCCACCTGTCCAAAGATGGGCTGGAAAGTCTGGGCCAATTGTGGGAAGGGAGCTTGGGTGAGGGGCCTGGAACAGTGCCCCACCCACACTCCATCTGACCCACACCAGCCCTAAGGCCAGAGAGACCAGAGAGAGAGAGAAAAAAAAGGGGGGCTTCATCATAGGGGCACCTCTCTAGGCCTCTGTTTCCTTATTGGTAAAATGATGGGGTTTGACTAAATGTCCTCTTATTTACCTTCTATTTCTAGAACTATGCTCCTATGATCTAATCCAAAATACTCATTTTACAGATGGGGAAACTGAGGGGTCAGAGTGCAGGGGGAGTGTCCACATGCTCCCATCTGGACTCTATTTGTGGTTTCTCAGTTGTCTCAGTCATGTCCTACTCTTCAGGACCCTTTTTGGGTTTTCTGGCGAAGATACTAGTTTGTCTTTTCTTTCTCCAGCTCATTTTACAGACGAGGAAATTGAGGCTCAGAAAGTCCCACAGGATTCCCCCCAACTCCAGATGCAGCTTGCTCCCAGAAGAACACACAGGCCCCTTTTCGGAGACAGTTCTGCCATCAGGGGCCCTCAGAGGCAGGCCTGCACTGGGCTTCCTCCTCTCCTTGCACCCCCATTCAAGGCTACAGTCCTGTCGTGGGGCCTGAGAAACTGAAGGACAGTTAGAGAGAACAGAAAAGACTCAGGGTCCAAGTTGAAGCTCTGGGCTAGCACCTTCTTGGGGCTAGGGAACCTGCTGGGGCTGGGTGGTGAGGCTGGGATGAGCAGGCCTTTGTCTATGAAGGATATGGCCCAGGCCCTCAGGACTCAGCTTCCTGGTGCCCCACTCCCACCCAAACAGCAAATTCAATTTCACTACTTTTGACCCTTCCTTGACCCTTGAAACTCAGCTCCAGCCCTAGTGTGGAACTGGGTAAATTGTGGGACCTCCTTGGGCCTCTGTCTCCTTATCTGTAAAACAAGAAGACTGGATTTGGTAGCCTTTGACAACCGTGTTTCTTCCAGCTCTGGGAGTCTCCTTAACTTTAGGTCCTGGGACCTCCTGATTTTGGCTTCTAAGGTCCAGAGATCTGTTACTCCACCCCACTCCTAACGTTAACAAGGCTGGGACCACAGGGGCTTTGTCCAGGGCACCAGATTCCAAAGATGAAGATAGCCCTTGTAGTTCTCCAGAAACTAGAAACAAAAGTTGGCAACTTGCACCTACTTAGCAAGAATAATTAGGCCCAGGAGGAACCTACCAGAGGGTATTTCCTTCTCCTGGCTCGGCTGTGGGACAGACTCACAGAGGAACTCCTTTCCAATCCTTAATCAGCTTTGCCCCTCACTTTGAGGTCTCTGCAGCAGCACCCACTTTATTGTATCCTGAGCCCAGGTCAATTTTCTGGCTTTGCCTCAGGGGCAAAATGATGCCCCAGCTGACCCCCATCCCCAAATGACTTCCCCTTCGGCTCCTATTGTTTCTCCAGCATGGCCCTGGTTAGGATCCACTTCCTTCTTTCCCTTCCTCTCTACCTCCCACCCCAGCTGTGTACCCTCAAGACCACACATTTCTGGGACTTGTTTACAAGGGCCAAGAGGATTTAAAATTCAGTAAAACTCAAGTGAGCTCACCAAAAAAAGAGCCAGTGAGAGGTCTGAGATAAAGTTCTGCCTCTGACAGGTGGCACAGTAGTTAGAATGCCAGACCTCGAGCCAGGAAGACCTGAGTTCAAATCCGCCTTCAGACACTTCCTAGTCGTTTGATCCTGGGCAACTCACTTAACCCTGTTTGCCTCTGTTTCCTCACGTGTAAAATGAGCTGAAGAAGAAAATGGCAAACCACTCCAGCATCTTTGCCAAGAAACTCCCACAGAGTCGGACATGACTGAACAAACAACAGTCTTTTCTGAGCACTAGCACCACCCCCCCAACCTAGGTTGCCTGGAATGTCCCATAGAAATCTCAAATTCAATCTGTTTGAGAACTTCATCTCCCTTCCCCCAACTTTCTTCTTTCCGTTTTCCTGCTTACTGTGGTAGGCACCACCACTCTCCCAGTCACCCAGGCTGCCGACCTCAAGGTTGTCTTTGCCCCAACCACATCCAGTCCATGATCCCATCTCACCATCTCTTCCTCTGCAATATCTCTTCCTCAACGTCCGCTTCTTTCGTATCAGAGCACCAGGCTAGGGCAGGCTTCATTGTCTCATGGCCGGACCACTGCTACTCTGGTCCATCTTCCATTAAGCTGCCAAATCAATAATTCTAACGCAGCTATCTAACTGGATCATCCCCTTCCTCAAGTATGTGTGATGGCTCCCTGTCACCCCCATGTTCTAATAGTCCTTTGTTAGGCATTTAAATCTCTTCACATCCTGGTCCCCTCTTATCATTCCAATGCTCCCGCATTCTACTTTGGCACAAGTATGCTACAATCCAGCTATTCTGAGGCATTTACTTTTCCTCAGCCACAGTACTCTGTCTCCCATCTCCATGCCTTTGGCCTGACTGTGACCCTCATACCCATAATCTTTTCACTCCCTTGGCTCAGCTTAAACACTATCTCCTCCAGGAGGACATTCCTGGTCCTCCCAGCTGCTAGCGCCATCCCCTCTAAGGTTACCTTCTGTCTACTCTGAACGGATGCTGTTTCTGTCATTAAACTGTGTAAGTTCCCCGAAGGTGGGGGCTGTTTTTGCTTTTCTCTGTATCTCTAGCACATAGTAGGTGCTTAGTAAATGTTTGTTGACTTATCAACTGGTCTATCCCTCTCATTTTACAGAGTAGGAAACTGAGTCCCACCGAGGTTAGATAACTTGTAAGGAAAGAACTTTTCCACCAGTTACAGTATCTATTATTATGTGCATGGGTGTTGTGTACACACAAGAAGGCAGGGAAGTCAGGCTTTCTGAGCTTGGTGGTGACCAGGCTGATTTTCCCAGCGAGCCTGTGCAGGCCTCACCCTCCCTACCCCATTTCTAGCCTAGCCCCGGTCTTCTTCCTCCTTCTTCTACTCATCCTTTGGCTTGGGTCCAGAGTTCCCCTTCTGTTGACTAGAGGCCTCTCCACCCTGCCCCCTGCCTGAAGGGGCAGCCTCAGCCTGACCCCCTCCTGTGAGATCCCAGGACTGATGAGTCACCCCAGAGAAGGGTCAGACCCAGGGCTGAGAATAGAATGTAATGTCCAAGCTGGGAAGGAACTTAGAACACAGCCTGCATCTGAAAGAAGATTAGAACCCAGAATGTTAGAGCTGAGACAGACTGTCAGAAGTGAGGGCAGATGTTGGCACAGAATGTCAGGGCCAGGAAAGACCTTAGAACCAAGGTCTAACCAACTTAGAACATGGAATGTCAGGGCTGAAATGGACCTGAGTTCTCTTCCTATTCTATTATGGGCCGGCGGGAAAAACTGAGGCCACAGAGAAAATCCAATTCCCTTTACTCTAGCTAGTCACCTCTCAGAACCTCCCTTCTCCAGGAACCTTCTCCTGGTCCTCCCAGCGGTTGAAGCCTTCCCTTCACAGGCTCTGTCCCCTCTACTCTCTATGGATCTCATAGGCACTTCATAATTCACAGATTGTCTCCCCTCTGAAATGTAGCCCTGGGAAACCGAACCACTTACCCAGGGTCACCCAGCCGAGATATGTCACCCAGCTCTTCCATAGTCTTGCCTTTCTATCCACTTCTATCCATAGACTCACCTTCTTTCTACCCTTGTAGCTCCAGCTTTAGAGCCAGCCCTTCCCACCTCTCCTGTTCACTACAATGATAAAGCTCTTTTTTGGACCAAATCCCTGCCTCAAGTTTCTTCCCATCTTAATCCATCCTCAGTCTGACTTGTCACTCCATCCCCTCAAAAGTGCTAGTGGCTCCCTATTACCTTCAGGATCACATATAACCCAGCCCCTATGATTAGTATGGCCCCTTCTCAACTTTATTTCCTTCTCACTTCTCTCTTAGTCTCTGCAGTGTAGCCACACTAGCCTTACTGAGGTTCCCCTGATATAATCTTCCATCCCATTGCCTAGCCTTTGGCCTCATTATCTCCTGTACCCTGAATTCTCTGCCCCCTCCTCTCTGCCTTTTCGCTTCACAAGACTCTTTCAATATTCTGCCCTCCCCCAGTAGCCCCCACCTTCCCCTCAGAGCTGGTCTCTCCTTGGTCTCATCTACAGCCTGGACCCAGCTGCTTGGAGGCTGCTCCATTAGACTAGAAGCCCCCTGAAAGCAGACCTTAGTACAGAGCCTGACCCAGAGTAAGTATTTAGTAAATTCCTTCTGAACCTCATTCCTTGCTGTCTAAACAGCAGACATAACTAACAGCTGCTAGCAGCTGTCCTCCTCCCCTTACCCACTCCCACCCCCTTCCACTCCTGCAGCTGTTTGCTTTCCAACCTCAGGGATCTCAGAGGCCAGGTGGATCCCTTCTGCCACAAACTGTGGGACTTCTGCTATTCCTTCAAGGCCCACCCTCAAACCTGGACACCTCCTGGTAGCATTCACTGATCTCCCATCATGTGTCTGTCCTTTGGTCCTCTACAGCTCTGGGTGTGAAAACTTCCTAAGATCAAGATTGGAAGTAGCTAGGTGGAGGCTCAGTGGATGGAAGGCTAGGGTTGGAGGCACAAAGGCCTCAGACACTTATTAGTTGTGTGACCCTGGGTGAGTCACTTAGCCTCTGTTTGCCTCAGTCCACTAGAGAAGGAAATGGCAAACCACTCTAGTATCTTTGCCAAGAAACCTCCATGCACAGGATGGTCCACAGAGTTGTGAAGTCAGACACAAGCGAATGCCTGAAAACAAGACCGAGGCTGCCTCTTTCACAGGTTGACTCCCCAGCTCTAATGGAGCTAATACCTTCTCTCTCCTCCTGTCTGGGGGTGGGAAGGGTTTCAGGCATGACCCTGGGGGGTGTTGTAGGGAACATTTGGCCTCCAACAACTATCCAGTTCAGATATATAGTGATTCTTTGAACCTCACATGATCTGCTCCAAATACTTCTCCCTCCAGCCTGTCACCATCCCCAAAATTTCCACCACTGCAGGCAACATTTTGGTTAAGGTATTATGTACCCAGAGGGCTCCCATCAAAATATAAAAGATTTCACTGGCATAGAGAACACTCACTGAGGACCTCCCTCTGCCCATTCTTAGAGAGTTTCCAGGGACACTGGAAGGCTTAGTAATTTACCCAAGGTCACACAGCCAGTATGGACAGAGGCAGGGCTTGAACCCTGCCCCTTCCTACTCCCAGGGCAGCTCTGTAGCCAATCCAGAATTCTTGACCATCAGAGAGTATCTTCTTGGGGGGAAGGCACTATCTCTGGTAGCAATCAGCTTGGGTTCAAATTGTGGTCCTGTTCCCTGTTTGTTACCTACGGGACCTCCCTCCTCTGGCCGTCTATTTTCTCCTCTGTGAAACGAAGGGGTTGGATTTCTTGGCTGTCTGAGGCTCCTTCCGGTAGCAGATTCTGTGATAATAATAGCCACACTTCAATTCTACCAAATCCTCATGGGCCTTATCCTATCAAAGTCTTACTCCAAGCCTATGAGACTGGTATCATAGAACCTATCATATCCATTTTACAGAGGGGAAAGCCACATTCACTCAGCTATCATCAGAGGTGAGATCTGAACCCATGGCTTCCTGACTTCAAGTTCACTTCTCTCTCTGCTATGCCCCTTACAATCTGAACCTTATATTTAAAACAGGGAAGACCCATAGAATTCAACCCCCATTTTACCTATGAGGGAAGATCCCTATGGCCACTATGATCCACTATGACCAGGTGAAATTTATACCAGGAATACCAGATTGATTCAGTTCTATAAAAACCATCAGCATAATTGACCATATCAATAACAAAAATGACACAAATCATATGATTATACAACTGAGGGAAACTGAGGCCAGAAAAGGTAAAATGACTTGACCAGAGTCACACAGGTAATAAATGTCAGAGGTAGAATATGAGTCTAGATCTTCCTGGTTCTGCGTCTAGTCCTCTATCTACTTATGCTTCTTAATGTTGAGAAATAGGAAGGTTTGACTTTGGCTGGGGACAAACCCCACATCTCAGGCCAAAGGAGAGAGAGGGAATCAGTCAAAGTAAACTTGAACTTGGGAAAATTCACCCCAGCTCCCTCCCTAACCAGGTGTCAGCCTCTCCCTTCCTAGCCAGCAAAGCCAGCCAGTTCCCATGACCCTCTCCTCTTGGCTTTGTCTCCAGAGGGAGGAGAAAGGTCAAGTTACCAGAGAAAGTCAACGCCAAAGTATTCTCCTACATGCTACCCCAGCTCCAAGCAACACTCCCACCCCCACCCTGGAAGTATTCAATTCCCCAAATTATAACTGAGCACTGACTGAGCAGTCATTTGAGTGGTGGCACCGAGGCCATGGGGAGCAGGTGGAGACAATATTGGGCGCCTGTCCTTGAGAAACAAGGAGATGAAAACACACACACACACACACACACACACACACACACATGCTCTCAAGAGCACAGAAGCCTCATTAGTGTAGGGGAGACAAAGTGAGGAAGTCTGGACCCAAACACTGCCTCTGCACCCTGTGCAACCTGAACCCCTCTGAAGGGTTTAGATTTTCTGTCTGTAGAAATGAGGAGGATGGTCATAGTGCTTTAGACACCTCATGGGGTTACTGGGAGAATCAAATGAAAAGTTGGACAGGAAGTACTTTGTAAACTTTAAGGGGCTTCAAAAATTCCAGTGATTCTTCTTTACTGGCACCATGACCTCTGCTGATTTTCAGATGATCAATGATGAGATGTCATGTTGGTGATCAGTCCTTGTTGGAGTTGGTCAGAGGAGAGAGAGGTCCAGATAGGCTGGGAGCACCCAGGAGGCAAGGCAAAGTCCAGGTGGGCTGGGGGCATCAGAGAAGGAAAGCTACCTGCATTCTCTAGGAGCTAGATCTTTCAGGAAGGGAGAAAAGCCAGCCCAAAGGCCAGGAGCAACCTGGAGAAACAGGTTAGCAAAATGGAGAACGATGGAGCGGTCTTAGGAGTGGAGAGGAAAGGACAGAGAGAAGAGAGGGAGAGATAGAAAGAGAAGAGAGGGAGGGAGGAAGGAGGAGAGAGAGAGAGAGAGAGAGAGAGAGAGAGAGAGAGAGAGAGAGAGAGAGAGAGAGAGCAGCCTCCAGCAAATGAGTGCAATGGTGACCTCCGATGAGCTGTGGGATGAGGGTTGGTTGGCAACGGGAAGGTTGGCATAACACTTTACCATCACCTTAGGCCTTCCTGCCTCTGTGACTCCCTTCTCACCTCTCTGCCTTTGTCCTTTGAAACCAGTATTCTCTCTTGGGCCCCCTTTCTTCCCTCTGAATCAGTTAATATATCTTCCCAGGTTTCATGCTTTCCATCTTCCCCATTTTCCATTACATTCCTGTACCAAGACTGGTTTAGCTATCCCATACTGAAAGGGGAGTTGGTATTACTCAAGCACAGGTCTGACCATGTCCTTTCCCTGCTGAAAAAGCTCTGGGCCCTCCAGATAGGCTCTAGGATCAAACACGACTCTTCTGATCAGCATTTAGAGACCTTTACAATTTGACTCCAGCTGACTTTTACAGATTTACATATATTACATACATAGTGCTGGGAAACATTTAACAATCAGCCTGCCAGGAGGAAAAAATGTGTGCATGACATATTTTTAAGTTTAATTTGAAGCATTCACATTTTCTGCATCATTTTCTTAACTCTAGAAATCATTAAGCAATAAATAAAGCCCAGATTTGGAGTAGTTTTGATTTCAGAGGTGCAAATGCTCACATGGTCAAGTTAGCAATGAAAGCCAGCGTTCCCTTTCATAGAACTCTCCACACTCTGTGGGCCAGCCAAACTGGCCCACTCATCATAGATTTCAAACAAGAAGGGACCTTAGAGCCCACTGTGTCCAACCACCTCAGTTTATAAACAGCACTGAGCACAGCGCCTGACATGAAGTAGGAGCTTAATAAAGGTCTATTGAGTTGAACTGTCTGACACACAGTAGGAGCTTAATGAAGGTTTATTGGATTTAACTGCCTGGCACATAGTGGGAGCTTAATGAAGGTTTATTGGATTTAATTTCCTGGCACATAGTGGGAGCTTAATGAAGGTTTGTTGAATCAAATTGCCTGACACATAAGTGCTTGGTTTATTGAATTGAATTGCCTGGAACACAGTAGGAACTTAATGCTTATTGAAATGATAAGGAAACTGAGGTAGAGAGAAGTGATGTGACTTGCTCAGGGTCACTTATCTAATAAGTATCTGAGGCAGAATTTGAACTCTGGTGTTTGTGACTCCAAGCCCAGCTCTCTACCAATGACACCACCCATATTTGCTGTTTTCCATACAAGCCATGTCATCTTCCTATGTGAAGCTTTCACATAGGCTGCCCCCAGGCTAGGAATGTACTCAGGCCCCCCTTACTCCTTTCTGAATCAAGCACTTCCTTCCAGACTCAGCTCCAGCATCACTGTTGGCAGAGAGGCCTCCCCTGATTTCCCAAGATGACCATCTCTCTTCCCTGGGAAATCACTTTGTACATAGTCTGAATTTATTTCTCTGTGTATGTTGTTTTCCCCAGTAGACTATAAGCACTTGGAGGGTAATGCCTGCTTCTCTTGTCTTTGCCTCCCTAATATCCAGTCCTAGGCTGCTTGTTAAGTGCCCGTTAAATGAATGAATCACTTGAACAGATGGGTACTCATTGTTTCTGGATTTTGCCAGCCAGGCACTCACTCCCAATGTAGAGAAGGGTTTAAGGGCTCCTCCGAGGAGTTACATTCTCCCAAGGAGTCAAAAACTTCAAGTCTCAGGCAGCAGCAGGAGACTAACTGGGGTGTAGGATAGGGCAGGGCTGAGTAGGAACCACCCCACAAAATTGTATAATGGAAAGAGCCCCAGCCCAGGAGTAAAGAGACAAGGCTTCTGCCTTTAACTAGCTGAATGACTTTGGGTCAGTCACTTAATTTCTGAACCTCAGCTTGTCATCCCTAAAATGAGATTGTGTGAGATGGTCTTTAAGTTCCCTTCCATCCCCAAATCCTTTGAAAGTCCTATTTTACATTTCCTAGACCTGCATCTTTAATCACACTACTTTCCATGCGAAGAAACCTATTTTCTCTTCCCCATCCCCAGAACTCTCTGCCATCTTCTCCTGCTGCTATCCTAACCATCCTTAGAACTTCAGCTCAATCTTGCCCATGAAATCTCCTCAGATGTCCAGTTAATGATGGACTTCAGGTGCCACTTGGTTTGTATCTTATGTACTTACTTGCCATAGTTCTTATTTCTCCTCTCTGGGCTTCAATTTCCTTATGTAAGAGGGGTCTTCCACACCCCTTAATCCCAGTAAATGTGACCAAGAAGAGATCTACACCTCAGCACCTTTATCAAGGAAGATAAAGTTTCTTTAATTAATTAAGTTACAGAATCAATCAAAGGTGTAAGCCAGGCAAAAATAAGATCTAGACATCTGTATCAATAAATTAATCAAAAGTATAAACTACCTGCAGATAAGTTTTAATTCACTCTGAGAGACGTGAAGTGCTTTCCAACTGATGATAACTGAAAAATACTGTGATTGGTTGAAAGCAGACACATTTCTAAGCCTATGCATCACCCTAAGACAAGGACAAGGGACAACCTTCACAGATAGGTAAAATTAGCATAATGGGCGGGGAGGGGGGAGCACAGGGAAGGGCTGGGTATAGAGGGTACCACTCTTCTCTTTGGGAAACACGTTTTCTCGATATTCATTCATTCACCATTCTTCATCATTCATTTTTCCTTTTTTATTTTTTAATTCATTATTCATTTCTTAACATTTCATCATTCATTCTTCATTCATTCTATGAGGATTCATTAAATACCTATGATATATCAGGCCGTGTTCTACACACTGGAAAAACAGAAGTTTAAGGTAATGACTGGATTGGTGATTTCACTCACCTAGAGAATGCCTCAGTGAGGAAACTCTTCAGGTCAGCCCCTTCTCAGCAACACCCTTTGGTCTTAGAGGGTTGCTTGGACCACTGAAAAGTTAAATGACTTGCCCAGGGTCACTCAGCCAGGATGTGTCTGAGAATAGGCTTGAACCCAGGACTTCCTGCCTTTGAGCCTGACTCTCTGTTGCCTCTCAATGGTCCCTGCCCTCAAGGATCTCACATTCCGTTTGGGGGGACATACACACAGAAAAGTGAATAGAAACTATGTACAAATAACTATACGGGGAAGAGGGAGGTCCTTAACAAAGGGGTCAGGGGAGGAGGATCAGGGAAGGGCCACTTTCATGTAGACTTTGAAACTTTAAACCAACTGGGGGTTGATTCCAAGAGGCAAAGGTGAGGAGAGAGGGAATTCCAGGCATGGGGTCCAGTTCATGCAAAGGCCTGTTCTCTCATATGGAGAATGGTGTTGAGCAGGGATCAGGGACTGGGTTAGGGGGATTTTCTGAAATGGAATCAGGGGCCCAGAACGTCCTCTCTCTATCTTGCTCAGTTTGTAATCCAAGACCATGCCAGTTGGGCAACAGAAGCAACCACAGCCACAGACAGTAAAATATCTGTTTCCAACATCCCCCCCAGGGACACACAAGCAGATTCCAGGATCAGGACTTTCCATCCCTGGTAGGTAGCCCAGGCTGCTCTCCAGGCTTGGGGGGATGGGAAGGCCTGGCCCTGCAGACAGTAGGTCATTGTCTGTCCCAGCTGTGACTAGATTCCTCAGCTGGAAGGATTGTCTAGGATATGGGACCAGCTGGTGGCCAGGGAGAGGGGTCAAGGTGGGGGGAAGGATGAGGAATCCCCCAGTTGCTAAGGGAGATGGCAGATTCTCACACTAGGCCCCTCTTTCTCTCGGATCCTACTTTATCTCGTGTGTCCCTTCAGTGACCCCAGCTCATCCCCAAACCAACAGGTCCAGGGGGCAGGAGGGTCCAGGGTCCAGACTCTGGCCATAGACAAAGGACTCTTTAGCTATATGAGGAATAGGCAGAGAGGCCAGGGTGTGAGGAAAGAGAGCTTTGGACCCAGAGCTGGGAGATCAATTATCCACTCAGTTTGACAAACATCCCACATGGTCCAAGCTGGTAGGGTTGCTAATGATCACCGATGCCCCTTGCCTGATAGAGGAGGAAACAGAGACCCAGAAGGGGAAAGGGGCTTGCCCAAAGGAAGTAGATGAACTGGGGTTCAGATCCTGACTCAATTCAATTCACATCATCAGGAATTTATTTATTAAGCGCCTACTATGTGCCAGGGACTACTTGGTCCTGGGGATACGGACAAAACGAAATGCTCCTCAGCCTCAAGGAGCTTACTCTCTAAGTCAGCTATAGAAGAAACATAGACATGTATAAGTAAATTAAAAATAAATCAAAAACACTATCTAGGGGAGGCACTAGGGGCTCATGGAGGGAGGGTAGGTCTCATATTGAAGGAGATTTTTGAGTTGACCGTTGAAGGAAGCTGGGGATCCTGGGGGACAGGGAGTGTGACTCAGGCATGAATTTAGCCTTTAGCTAGAAAGAAGAGTTCAAAAACTAGATGACAGCTTTCCTCCTTTCTTCTCCAGTGCCTTTGCTTGAAGCTACATAACCAGTGTGTCAACAAACACCAGCTTTTTTGGGAGAGCAGGCAGTACACTGTGTGCGGAGTCTTGGGTCTCAAGGTCAAAGGGCGACCATCACTGTTGCATGCATTGGGGTTCTTGCCCCAGATGCCAAAACTGTTAGGCCCATTTCTGGCAGAAGGATTCTGGCACCAGTGAGATGTGTGACCTTGGGTAAGTCATTTCCCCTCTGGGTAGCAGTCTCCCCATTTATAAAATGATGGAATTGGACTAGAATGCCTTTCAGTTCCCTTCCACCTCTAATTTTCTATGAGTATGGATTTAGGATTTATTCTGACACCATGAAAAATCCAAAGGATTTGAGCCCAGCAGTGGTAGCTAAAGTGACCCCAAACACCAGATCCTCTCTTGGAAGTGGCCCTGTATTCTTTCTTTTCTTTCTTCCTTCCTCCTCTCTGTCTTCCTTTTCCCTTCCTTCCTTTTTCTTTTCTCCTTCCTCCCCTTCCTTCTTTCCTTCTTTCTTCCTTTCTTTCCTCTTTCCTTCCTTCCTACCTTTCTTTTACTCTCCCTTCTTCTTCTTTCCTTATTCTCTTTCTTTTCTCATTTCTCTTTCCTTCCTTCTCTTCTCTTTCCCTTTTCTTTACTTCTCTCCTTCCTTCCTTCCTTCCATCCTTCCTTCCTTCTTTCTTTCTTTCATCACTAAATCTTCAGCCCCACTCTCCCTACCTCTCATCCCTGACCTGGCTCTTCCTATTCTGAATCTATATCATTCCTTGAACCAATCCCCATTCACCTGCCCTGCCCCCTCCTCCCACTGCATCTTGGTGTCTCTTTCTAGCATCCATTTCCCACTTTCCCTTCTGACCCCTGCCTCCTCATGCTCTAGTCCACAAAAGTATGTTCCAGATCTAGGTTTATTTACAAGGGAAAAGTAAAGGTACAGATTCAGAAATAACATAGGGGACAGGGGGCAGTGGGAAATCCACAGTTAGAAGCACAGATAAAAGAAAGCCACTTGGCCCCAGACTAAGCAGTAAGTCCATGTTCCACCTGGATCCTGGCACAAACTTCCCTAGGAAGAGATGGGATGTAATCAGTCCATTTTGCCCCTAGAAGCAGAAAACTCTCATCTTGCCACCCCCCCCAACAATTTCCCCAAATCAACTTCTAAAGACAAATTTAGTTGGCAGGGAGGAGAAGAGAAAGAGATCCAGAAGCCAACATGGCAGTTGAGGAAAGATGGGCACGAACAAAGGGTGGGGAGGCTGGCAGCTTGCTGTTTTAACTAAATCTTACTAGACAGCTCATTTGTCTCTGTACTAAGCTACAAGTGATAGCACACTGGGGGAAAGCCTGAATCACCCTGCCCTTGTTACATAGCTCAGTCCCTAAACCCAGATGGGTCCATGTACTGGGAGACTGGGAGTCTCATGTTTTCCATAGGCCTTGGGACGGAGATAACAACTAGCATTTCTAAAGTGCTTTAAGGTTTGCAAAGCAAATTATTTCATTTGATCCTTATGCGGAAGGTAGGTGCTATTATTATCCCATTTTATAGATGGGGAAACTGAGGCAAGTAGCACTTAAGTGACTTGCCAGGCTAGTAATTGTCTAAGAGTGGGATTAGGATTACAGGATCATAGATCTCCAGTTGTAAAGGACCATCAAGTCCTTGCATTTTACAGAAGAGGAAACTGAGGCCCAGAGAGGGAAAGTAAGCTATCCAGGGACCCACAACACGGAAGTCCCAGAGCTAGGATTAGAATTTGGATTCCAAATTTCATTCTTTTTCCAGCAAACGGAAAACAAAGCCAACCCCCCTCCCCCCCTCCCCCCCCCCTCCACCCCCTTCAAAGGAAAACAGGGAAATGGATCATAGCTCTAGAGCCGGAAGGAGCCTCAGAGTCCTGGTGGTCCAGCCCCCTCCTTTTACAGAGCAGGAAACCAAAGCCCAGGGAGGGGAAGTGATTTTCAAAGGCCACACAGTTAGTAAGTGTCGAAGTCAGGATTTGAACTCTGGCCATCCAACTCCAAACCAGTGTTCTTAATCCTGGATCGTATAGTGGGTCCACCTTCTCATTACCTCAGAAACACCAAGTCATCCCTCAACAAGCATTTATTAAAAGACTGAAGTGTGGCAGAGCCAGCCATGGATCAAGAAGAACCAGGTAGCAATTTAAGGCTTAACTCAATGGGCAGGTGCTGATTGGCATCGGTAAAGAGAGCTTCCTCTAAATCAAAGTCCCAGATTTAGTTTGAAAAAAGAATGAAATTCTTTGGTTAAAAATGGGACTGATGGAACAGGGCCTCTCCTCAGGGAGCTTAATGTCTAGCAGAGAAAACACCACATCCAGAGCCATAGGCAAGTCACCCCCAAAGGGCCTGGCTGGGCACCCCCTTTCCTTACAGTTACCAGCAGCCAGGCTCTCTGGGCAAGGGGCCTTGGGTCAGAGAGAGGCTCAGGCTAGGGCAGGGTCCCAGAAGACCACGCTGGGAGAGAGCAGAGAAAAGCTTGGGGGATCGCTTATGAATTCCCTTCATTTAGGGGGGCTCCCAGCTGCTCGGAGGAGTGAGACTCACAAAAATCCCACAGCCTCTGGAGCCTCCGGGTTTGGAGGAAATGTGATTGAATGTGTATTGTGTTGGGAGGCAAAAACACGGCTCCCTGGCCTCTGTCCAGGCCAGGCTGGCTTGGAACTCTCTGCCTTTGTTTGGTATTTTGGCGTTTTTTTCCTCTCTCTTTGGGCTAATTGTTCTCAGTAAGTCTTTTTGTTCTGTTTTGTTTCCTTGGCTGACAATGCTGCCCGCCTGGTGGCCACTTCGGGCTGCTTCCTGTGTTTGGACCCGAAGCCGAGAAGGCCTGGTCACTAGGCCTCGCTTCCTGTGTGGAGACAATCCCCTTGGTAACAACACAGTCCTGGGTCCGACTGAGGCTGAGCTGGGGAGGAGATGCTTACGTCACCAGGAAGGGGGGCCCCCAGCTCTGGGCTGGCCTTGACCGGGCACTAGGAAAGAAAAGGCGGGAGACCTAAAGAGCAGAGGCCCAGAGGATGGTGTGAGGGGAAGGGGGAACCAGGGGGCAGACGGAGGGACCAGACCAGAGTGGAAACACTCCTGCATATCTGAGAGGTGACTCACCAGCCTGTTGAGAGGGAAAAAAAAATTCCAATCACATTCTTTTGGGGAGGTAAACAAGGTCACTGAACGATCCCAAGATCCTGTTTACCTGACCCTTGGACCCCTGGGACCCCGGGAGGCTGAGCTGCTGAGGACACATACTTCAGGGAACAAGGACCCACTGGAGCCAGACGCTGAGAGACCTGGAGTCTGGGAGCGGGCAGTGGTGACCTTTTGTCACTGCCCAGAGACCTTGGGCATGATGGATGTCTCCCCTACCCCCATACCCCCAGAGCCAACACACTACAACCATTTGCCTGGAAGCCTTCTCCCCTCAGACCAAGAACTCCTCTGCTTCTTATGGCCAGGTGCGGCTTCTTTCTGTGCAGAATTTTAACAAGGACAGGGTGACTCAGACTCGTCCCCAGGGCAATGAAATTTAGCAGGTGCTGACATCATTCAAAGTCCTTATAAACAACAGAACTTAGAACTTAGAAAGGATAATTAAAATCGGAAGCTAGTGGTGGTACACAGGAGTTAACAGGTTCTCCCAAGCTCCCTCCCTCCCCCCTCAGTAGCCACCCCATGGCATCTCAGTGAGGGTACTCCAGGAGCAGAAATTCCTAATTGTGCCTGTGACTCTGGGATTGCCTTAAAGGCAGGACCACAACTCTGAAGTCCGCTCAGTTCCATCAGTGTTAAAGGCATTCCCCCAGCCAGGGAAACCTTCCTGACTCAGGAGGGAGCTGAAGATGAAACCCAAATGCACCCAAACTGGCTGAGTCTATGATAAGAGAATCTGGGGCTCTTCCCCCTGGGGGGCCTCCTATCTCTGCCTCATCAAGGCCCCAAATCAAGGGGAATATTGGAAAATCCTTGGTACTGTCCCCCTAAGTTCCCCCACAGACCTAGTCTGAGGTTCACAGGTGACCAAACCCTTATGGTTAGCATGGCTCCTCTCCCCTGATGCCCTTCCACTCCAAGATGAAAGGTCTTCATTCCTGACCCACAGAGAGCAGAAATACCCTCAGCCCCTTCCTTCCATTTAAGGTTTAGGGCAGGGGTGGGGAAAGGTCTGGGGGCAGGGGGAAGGACTTAACCCTGCACTTAACTCCTGTCAGAGTTGCAGTAACAGAACTCTGGCCTACTTCCTGCCCCACTTCAGCACCATTGCCCCTCCTCCCAAAAGTCGATGACTTCACTGCCACCTTCACTCGGGGCTAGACTTCTTTAGTCTCCTGAGGTAATAATTAGCAGCTAAGAACTCACCTATGTACCTGGAAGAGGGTTAGAGGAGATTCCTCATTGCCCAGGCTCATACCCCTCCTGGGAAAGCCATCCCACTTTCACTGGGGTCTTCTGGAGACAATGTCCTTACTTTTGCTGCCTAACCCTGATGAATGGCTCTTAAATGAGGGCATCTCAGGCTAAGAAAGAAGGAGGATGGATGATGCTACAACATATTGGTAATGGGGAAAAACTTTGAAGTAGGAGGGGTGTCCCTCATTTCACAGAAGAGGTAGATGGATCCTGCCTTTTGTTCATCTTTAATCCAAATAGGACATTACATTTAGGTGCCCATCCTCACCCATGCAAAGCAATCACAAGCTATATGTTGGAGGACCTGGCTTAATAGAAGGAATAAAGGAGGGCTTTTCCACTAGATTTTCTTGTAAGGAGAAGAGCTTCCCATCAGTGGAGGTAATCAAGCAGGACCTGACTGACCAAGTGTCCGGAATGATGTGGAGATGATTCTTACCCCAGATGGGAGGATAATCTTCCTATAAGGTTTTTTCCAGTCCTGATAATGGTCTAACTTCGAGATTTTAAAACTCTGTGATTCTACAAAATTGAGCTTGCATGAATTTAAGGTTTTATGATGCTGAAATTCTAGGAAATGACAGTGCTTCTATTGAAGGACTCCAATATGCTATGAAGGGTTTGCTTCTCACCCTGGTTCTTTCTGCTCACACTGGGTGAGTATCATAGAAGTACCCCGGATAGGGTTTGGGGAGAAACCACCAGCATCCTCTCCCCACCCCACATACAGAGAGACTCTCCCTGACATTGTGGAGGGGTCCATGGCTGTGCCCACCCCCCTTCACCACAACTAAGCTTTCCCATAACTAGGATGGACTTGGGTCATTTTGTATTAGGAATATCCTGTCCTCTCTTGGGCTGGGAGGAGCATGGAGGGGAAGGGGGGGCTGGAGGGAGGAAGAGTGAAGGGGAGGACACAACAGAGACACATTCCTGGGATTCTTGGCAGCATGCCCATCCAGCTGCCTTGGCGCTGCCTGGGGCACCTGGCCTGGTGCCCTCCCCCACTCTTCTTGGAGGAAGACTCCTTTTCTCCTTGGTTTAGGAGTACCAACCCTCCCCCCATTTCAGCCCAACTCTAGGGGGGTTTCCCCTACATTCTAGACCTCAGGGAGGTCTCCCTGGCAACCTTGGCCAAACGATCTAGCTCTGTCATTGAGATGCCAAGATCTCTCCCATTTCTCCAACCCTTGAAGGTCTATAAAATACTTTCTTCAGGACAGTCCTAAAGGAAGCACAGGTGGTAGAAAACTAATCAGCCCCATTTTATAGATTAGGAGACTAAGGACCAAAGAAAGGAAGCAATTTATCCCAGGTCAGAATTAGTAAATGTTGAAGGTAAGACTCAAACCAAGGTATTTTCCATGACTCCAGGGGAATGGATTGAATGGGAAGTCACCATCATCCATGCAGAGGGGCAGGGTCTGTGGACTAGGACTCCAGATGGTCACTGCCCAATTAGAGCTTTCTAGTTATAAGAAGATGAGACACAAACTCAGAAAACTAGAATGTGAAATAATGATATTAGCAGACACTTTAACGGTTAGTCTGTCAACTAGCATTTAAGAGCCTACCATGTGCCAGGTATTGTGCTGAGCTCTGAGGATACAAAGAAAAGCCCTCAGGGGAGCTTCTGTTCGAATGCAGGAGACACCACGCAAACAACTGTACAAACAAGCTCTAGACAGGATGAAACGGAGAGAATCAGCCAGGGGAGGGCAGCAGAGTTAAGAAGGATTGGGAAGGGTTTCCTGGAGAAGGGGGGATTTGAGGGGTGACTAGGTGGTGAACTGGATAGAGCACTCTGAAAGCATGAGGACCTGAGTTCAAATTTGACTTCAGACATTAACTAGCTGTGTGACCCTGGACAATCACTTAATCTCCATTATCTCCGAGGATAGAGAGAGGGAGAGAGAGACAGAGACAAAGAGAGAGAGAGAGGGAGGGAGAAGAAGAAGAAGAAGAAGAAGAAGAAGAAGAAGAAGAAGAAGAAGAAGAAGAAGAAGAAGAAGAAGAAGAAGAAGAAGAAGAAGAAGAAGAAGAAGGAGGAGGAGGAGGAGGAGGAGAAGAAGGAGAAGGAGAAGAAGAAGAAGGAGAAGAAGGAGAAGGAGAAGAAGAAGAAGAAGAAGAAGGAGAAGGAGAAGAAGAAGAAGAAGAAGAAGGAGAAGGAGAAGAAGAAGAAGAAGAAGAAGGAGAAGGAGAAGAAGAAGAAGAAGAAGAAGAAGAAGAAGGAGAAGGAGAAGAAGAAGAAGAAGAAGAAGAAGAAGAAGAAGGAGAAGAAGAAGAAGAAGGAGAAGAAGAAGAAGAAGAAGAAGAAGAAGAAGAAGCAGAAGAAGAAGAAGAAGAAGAAAGTTGCTGGGATTTAAAGGAAGCCAGGAGGCAGAGATGAGGAAGGAGAACATCCCAGGTACTGGGTGGGGGTGGGGGTGGGGGAAGGGATAGCTGGGAATGAGGGGGGGGGGCCAGCCTGGGAAAATACTCCATTTGGCTCAGTCCTCTTTGTCACACTTGAGAAGTGTTCATTTGATAGGAATAGGAAGCTAATGTGTTTTTTTTTTAATTTAAGACTAATTTTGAGAAATGACACAAATAAAATGAGTACAGTCTGTACAAATTCACATTTGTCATAACACAGATGGTAAAGGACAAAGTCAAAGCCAACCCGCCACCTTGATGAAGTAAGCCTGTCTCATGGATCGTGGGCACTGTCTCCTGGTTTCCTGGAAATCTGTCTCTCTGGTCCTTCCACTCATT
The DNA here is from genome assembly GCA_023548195.1 of Bettongia penicillata ogilbyi. Taxonomy (NCBI): domain Eukaryota; kingdom Metazoa; phylum Chordata; class Mammalia; order Diprotodontia; family Potoroidae; genus Bettongia; species Bettongia penicillata. The sequence continues at coordinate 5,324,486 of JAJHZJ010000150.1, read as the reverse complement.
GTTTTTAGATTTGCCCTGTGGGACGACTCAGTGAACTGAGGACTCCCCTACTACTTCCTGCTAAGTGCTTTGAGATCCTCCACAGAGAAGCCCCAGGGGAATCCCTGGTATTTGTGTTGAGCAGGGTAGGGACTGTCCAGGCCTGCATCGTGGGGAGGGAGGGAATTTCATCTACTCATTTCCAGGAATGGCAACAAGGTCCCAGACAGCTTCAGTCTCTTCAAATCCCAGGTCTGTTCTTTACTGACTATGTGACCCTGGGCAAGTCACTTAACCCTGTTGGCCTCAGTTTCCTCATCTGTAAAATAAACTGAAGGAAATGGCAAAGCACTCCAGTATCTATGCCAAGAAACCCCACATGGGGTTCAGGAAGAGTTAGACATGGCTGAAACAACTGAACAACATGGGCCAGTTTCTGTGTCAAGCCCTGTGGGCACAAATAGGAAAAAAGTAAAAAACAATGTTTCTCTCCAAGAAACAGTCTCTATTCTAACAGAGACAACATGAGAGATGATAGAGAGAGAGATATGGATGGACTGACAGATATAGATAGATAGATGATAGAGGAGAAAGATGGATGAATAGATGGACAGACAAGCAGACAGACACAGGTGGATAGGTGGGTGGGAGATAGATACAGCCCTGCGCTAAGTCCCAGAAGTACAAACAGAAGCAAACCGAACAGTCCCTGACCTTGAGAATCCATCAAGGGGATCTGGAAAGGGAGGGAGGGAAGGGCCCAATAGGGGCAGGGCTGCTGGTGACGGGGAGAGGAAGTTAAAGATTCTCCAGGTGGGGAAGCCAGTGTGGAGGAGGTGAAGATTCAAAGAAGGAGGAGAGACAGGAGAGCAGCCCCATCACGGAATTTTAGACTGAGATATCCAGGGAATGGTTACTGTGGTCAAAGGTCAGTTGACTGCCATGTCCTATGCAACAGTGGGAGTGTTGAGGTGACTGCTGTGTCCAGAGCTGGCAGCACAAGAAGGCGGGGGGGGGGGAGGAGGGATTTCACGCGACCATCGGAAAACATCAAGATGACTCAGTATACAGAGGCTTGGTAGGTCTGGGTCTGACCAGTTGTGGAGAACTCAGGATAATCAGACCAGGGTCCCAGGGTGGGAGCTGGTAAACTTGGTTCAAGGCCAGGAGGCATGGTGTGGAGATGTCCAGAGAGTAGCCTGCTCTTAGCCAGTTTCCTCATCTGTAAAATGGGTATGATAATTGCCCCATAGGGTTGTTGGGAGGATTCAGTAAGTGTAAGAACACTTTCCAAGCCCTTACGTGGATGTCAGGTATTTTTCTTAATACTGATCTGATTCCAGTCCCTTCCCCTCTAATCCAGCCTTTAGCACATTGTCTGGAACATAGTAGGTGTTTAATAAAGTTTGTTGAATACTTGATTTGGCTCTTCAGCTCTCACAAGGGGAACAGATATTGCAGGCAGTTAGGTGGTGAGATAACATGCAGAACTGGGAATCAGAAAGATCTAAGTTCAAATCCTGCCCCAGATACTTTGTGACCCTGGATGAGTCTGCTTCAGTTTTCTCATCTGTAAAATGAGGGATAATAATAGTATCTCCTTTATGGAGTTACTATTGGGATAAAACGAAATAGCACATGTAAAATGTTAGGCAAGCCTTAAATCTCTATATAAATGCCACTGTATGATGTATATAGTATATGAGCAGGTGGTGGCACAATGGATAATCCAAGGCTGGAGTCAAGAAGACCTGAGTTCAAATCCAGCCTCAGACACTTACCAGCTGTATGACCCTGGGCAAGTCACTTCACCTTGTTTGCCTCAGTTTCCTCACCTGTAAAATGAGCTGGAGAAGGAAAAGGTAGACTACTCCAGTATCTTTGCCAAGAAAACCCCAAATGGGGTCACGGAGTCAGACACGACTGAACTGCTGTTCCATTAATAATATAGGTACATATTTGTGGAGTTCAAGGTTAAGTTCAAAGTTCTGTCCTCAGAGTTCCTTACTTTGAACTAGATCTAAGGCTATATTACCCCATCCAAAGAGATCCCTCCTTCCCTATTCTCTGGCTCCATCCACTCAGTCCCCATCCTCCTAGACCCTCTTCCCATAGCCCCCACACTCTATTAGCTCCCCTCCTATCTCCCTTTTGTCCAAATTTCTTTCCATTCCCACCCTAATGGACTCTCTGGGTCACTTCAGAGATAGCCCACATAGCTTGATCCTCCCCCCCACCCCAAACTATTGTAACTTCGGCCATACACCCTTTCCTGGGTGTTTTCCATCTATCCCTCAGACAGTCTACCCATCCAGCTGTCTGTCTGGGACAGTCAGAGGAAAAAGGGTAGGACCCCGCCCACCTCTGTGTTGGTCCTGGTGCTGAGTGAGTACAGTAGGTCATTGTTCACTCTCCGCTAGGAAATCATTACCATTGTGTATTTCTGTGCCCCCAGGGCTGTCTGTTTTCATGACTGTATGTGTCAAACATTTTTCTATTGTTAGCCTGGGGTGATTGTAGATTCTGCAAAGGGACATTCCCTTGGGAGAGTCACAAAAGGATGAGTCATTGGAGAGCACCTGGGAATGGGGTGAAGGGAGCTGGTTCCCTGGACCTCCATCCAGCACTCAAGCTACATCTGTCATCTTTGCTTTGTCCATTTTAATCAGTATCAGATGAGTCCTCTCTGTAATCAATTTTAGAGAAGTTTCCTACCTATCATCAATAACAGACAATATTTGAACTGGGGTGGGGAGGGAGGGGGAGGTCATTAGAACATCACAGTATCTTTCCCATCATCTTTGGATGGTTTAGACTTGTTCAGCTAAGCCCCAAAGGTCCGAACTAGGGGCAATGACTGTGAACGTGGAGGAAAGAATTGTAGACAGGCAGATTTAGGGAACAAGGGGAGAAATCCTGAACAGTTCTATCAGTCCCCAAACGTAGGAGTCTGCCTTAGACATAGTGAAGGATACTTCTGTCTCTCAGGGGCTTTGAATGTGAGCTGGAGAACCACGTGTCAGCCATGCTACTGAAAGGCTAGGTTGGACAGAATCAATTCTAAGATCTGTCCAGTGTCTGATTGCATCAAGAGATGAGGCAGAGACCTGGTCAGTGGTGCCCACCAAGGCCAACTGTGGCAACTTCAGCACCCAGAAGATCAAAAGTCTGTTCTCTATAACTCAATTCAATCTATACTCTTGGCTTTTCATCCTATGCTCTTGAATTTTCTTTTGGTGTGCTTTCTCCATTTGTGATGTAGGTAGAGTCAGAGCTGGAGATGGAAGAATCTGTAGAACATCAGAATCTGTAGATGGAAGAATCTGTAGAATGTCAGAGCTGGCAGGGATCTTAGAAAAGGCAATGTCAGAGTTAAAATGGGCCTTAGGACAGGGAATGTCAGGGTTGGGATGAGGAAAATAAAGCCTTGACCTTAGTGGCAGAGTTAGTAAGGAACAGAACTGGCCCCTCAGCTCAGGCTCCTGACTCCAAAGCCCACCCTAAAGCTTTCCCCTGCACTACAGGGCCTTTCCTTTAGTTCCCCCTCGTCCCCCATTACTTAAATCCCAAATCTGAATCCCCTGTGAGTGGCTCCCCCATGTCCTGATCGCTTTGTTCCAGATTCTCCTTTCCTACCCTCCAAATCCCCCTAACTTGATACATGCCCCATCTGGCCTCTGATCCCAGTAGCAACTGCTCCCTTTGTGTCCAGATTTCCTTATTAAACACTCTGGTCCCCTTCCCCCTCCTTCTCTCAGTTTCACTCCCAGACTTCCCCAGGGAGATCTCCAGGTGTGCTATAGCACAGAAAGATCTCACCCAGCTGAATGAGCTGACTCCATTTCTTCAATTGATTGAATATAGCCACTAGTCTTCTTCTAAATAGGAGTCACTACTCTGCTCAAATACCTTCAATAGCTCTCTTTGTCTATGGGGTCAAGTCCAACATCCCATACAATACTGAAGACCTCTCCCACCCTGACCCACATCTTGAGCCTTCATTCATTTCTGTTCCCTATTTATTCAATAAACATTTATTAAATGCCTACTATGTGCCAGTTATTAATTATGCTAAATGCTGGGGTTACAGAAAGAGGCAAAAGATAGTCCCTGCTCTCAAGGGACAACATACAAGCAAATATATACATATATAGTTGTATACGGGATAAATGAGAGATTATTAACAGTGGGAAGGCACTGGAATTAGGAGAGGTTGGGGAAGGATATCTGTGGGAGGGAGAATTTTAGTTGGGACTTAAATGAAGCTAGAGAGGTCAATAGTTGGAGCCAAGGAGGAAGAACATTTCAGGAATGGGAGACATCAGATAAAATGCCCAGAGTGTCTTGTTCATAGACTGGTTAGAAGACCAGTATCTCTGGATCAAAGAATACACATTGAGGAGTAAGATATAGAGGCTGAAAAGGTAGGAGGGGGTCACAATAATGAAGGGCTTTGAATGTGAAATGGAGCATTTTGTATTTGCTACTGGAGGCAATAGGGAGCTACTGGAGTTTGTAGAGGGGATGACATAATCAGAATTGCATTTTAAGAAAATCATTTTGGTGGCTGAATGGAGGATGAACTGGAGTGGGGAGAGATTTGAGGCAGGTAGACTTACCAAAAGCCACTCCAATAGTCCAGGTGTGAGGTGATAAGGTTCTGGACCAGAGGGTTGGCAGTGTCAGAGGAGAGAAAAGGGCATATGTGCGAGATGCCGCAGAGGTAAAATTGACAGGAGATGCTGGAGAGGTGAAATGAATAAGAGATGCTGCAGAGGCGAAATGAACAGGAGATGCTGCAGAGGCGAAATGGACAGGAGATGCTGCAGAGGCGAAATGGGCAGGAGATGCTAGAGAGGCGAAATGGGCAGGAGATGCTAGAGAGGCGAAATGGGCAGGAGATGCTAGAGAGGCGAAATGGGCAGGAGATGCTAGAGAGGCGAAATGGGCAGGAGATGCTGCAGAGGTGAAATGGGCAGGAGATGCTGCAGAGGCGAAATGGACAGGAGATGCTGCAGAGGTGAAATGGACAGGAGATGCTGCAGAGGCGAAATGGACAGGAGATGCTAGAGAGGCGAAATGGGCAGGAGATGCTAGAGAGGCGAAATGGGCAGGAGATGCTAGAGAGGCGAAATGGGCAGGAGATGCTAGAGAGGCGAAATGGGCAGGAGATGCTAGAGAGGCGAAATGGGCAGGAGATGCTGCAGAGGTGAAATGGACAGGAGATGCTGCAGAGGCGAAATGGACAGGAGATGCTGCAGAGGTGAAATGGGCAGGAGATGCTAGAGAGGCGAAATGGACAGGAGATGCTAGAGAGGCGAAATGGACAGGAGATGCTAGAGAGGCGAAATGGGCAGGAGATGCTGCAGAGGTGAAATGGGCAGGAGATGCTAGAGAGGCGAAATGGACAGGAGATGCTAGAGAGGCGAAATGGACAGGAGATGCTAGAGAGGCGAAATGGGCAGGAGATGCTAGAGAGGCGAAATGGGCAGGAGATGCTAGAGAGGCGAAATGGGCAGGAGATGCTAGAGAGGCGAAATGGGCAGGAGATGCTGCAGAGGTGAAATGGACAGGAGATGCTGCAGAGGCGAAATGGACAGGAGATGCTAGAGAGGCGAAATGGACAGGAGATGCTAGAGAGGCGAAATGGGCAGGAGATGCTGCAGAGGTGAAATGGACAGGAGATGCTGCAGAGGCGAAATGGACAGGAGATGCTAGAGAGGCGAAATGGACAGGAGATGCTAGAGAGGCGAAATGGGCAGGAGATGCTAGAGAGGCGAAATGGGCAGGAGATGCTAGAGAGGCGAAATGGGCAGGAGATGCTAGAGAGGCGAAATGGGCAGGAGATGCTAGAGAGGCGAAATGGGCAAGAGATGCTGCAGAGGTGAAATCCTAGGGCCTTGGCAACTGCTTACTTACTACCTGTGTGACCCTGGGCAAGTTACTTAACTCTGCTTGCCTCAGTTTCCTCATCTGCAAAATGAGCTGGAGAAGGACATGGTGAGCCAGTATTTTTTGCCAAGAAAACCCCAAATGGGGTCACAAAGAGTAGGACACAACTGAACAACAACAACCAAAGGGGATGTGGTAAAGGAGAGATGTACGTCTACCCCAGCTGATGGTAACCCAGAGCAGTTCAGCATATGCCCAGCAGAGAGCAGCAGAGAGCAGTAGAGACCAGACCTCTGATTCTCTCCAGAGGACATTGGCCATTGCGCAACTTTGTTGCTGTGAACTCTCATCACCTCTTTATGTACACCACTCCATGAATGTAACCAAGTCTATGTTCTCTGTGTGTGCCACTTCACATATAGGCCTAGGCCAAGCGGTCTCTTTCTGTATGTTCCCTGGTCACGTGCAATTTTATCTTGTCATTTAATTTGCTTCACTGTTTGGATCAATGTCATTTACTTTGAACTTTTTATTTTAAACTAAGCCAATCAGAAATGACACACTAGTTTATCACCATCATCACTAACATTTCTTAGGATCTTACTATGTGTCAGGCACTGTGCTAAGTGCTTTATAATTATTTCATTTGATACTCATTTCATCACAACAACTCTGGGAGATAAGTACTATTATTTATCTCCATTTTGCATATGAAGAAACTGAGGCAAACAGGAGTTCAATGACTTGCCCAGGGTCACACAGCTAATATTTATATGTACAATGCAAGAGAGAATGCTATGTACCCATGGTGAGAGTGAGGTATGTAGACAGCCACAAGCATCCCATTGGTACTTTCACAATATTAGGACAATTCAAGGAAGGCCTCCAGCATCTTGTGTGGACCCCCCAAGGTGAACTTATGAGAAGACAGAGAGGAGAGTCTGACAAAATGGACAGGCTGGGACAGATTGCTATCTGCATCTCTGGAGGGAAGTGATGACATCCCAGAACCCCTAGAGGATTTCATTATGTGTCCAGTGCTTAGCCCGAGGCCCGGCACATGGTAAGTGCTTAATAATTCTTTATTTATTATTTACTCAGTATTGTGTGACCCTGGTCAAATCTCTTTTTCTCCATGGGATTCCATTTCCTCCTCTATAAAATTATGGGGTTGAACTAGATGGGATTTGAGAGAAATCTTTTCTTTAAAGATTAAAAATCTATTTCCCCTTTCTCTCCTACCCCCCGCCCCACCCACATACACAAATTGATGGGGGGGAAGCAAAAACAAAAATATTTACAGTCAAGCAAAATTAATTCTCGCATTTTGTCTGAATCCCTAGCTAAAGAACATCACTAAAGAATCATATGAAGGAAAGAGACAATGGGATGGATATTGATATGGTGAGAGTGAGGAATATGTGTAAAAATAAAAAAGAAAGAAACAAAAATACATATGACAAAAAGTGAACAAAATTAAAATGTATACTCTGTGTGTGTGTGTGTGAGAGAGAGAGAGAAAGAGAGAGAGAGAGAGAGAGAGAGAGAGAGAGAGAGAGAGAGAGAGAATCTGTGTCCTGAGTCCATCATCTCTCTCAGGAGGTGACCAGCATATTTCATCTTTGTGCCTCTAAAATCATGGTTGGTTATTGCGGTGACTAGAGTTCTTAAGTCTTTTACAGTTGTTACTTTCAGTGTTGTTACTGTTGGATACATTGTTTTCCTGGTTCTGCTTACTTCCCTCTGTATCTGTTCAAATAAATCTTCCCAGGTTTCTCTAAAACCACCCACTCCATCACTTCTCATATACTGTAATTTATTCAGTCATTGCCCAGTTAAGGGATGTTCCTCTCAATTTCTAATTCTTTGCTACCAGAAAAAGAGTTCCTATCAACTTTCTGGATATATGGGCCCTTTCTTTCTTTGATCTCTTTGGAGTGTAGGCCAGTAGTGACATTCCTGGGGCAAAAGGGATGCATGATTCATGCATGACTTTGGGGGCAGAGTGCAAAAGCACTTTTCCAGAATGGGTGGATTGGAGCTAATCTTTCGAAGAGACAATGGAGCCCTGGATGTTTTCACAAAATGAGGAAGGTATCATTTGCATATTGTCTCTCCCGGTAGTCTATAAGCTTCATAAAAGTAGGAACTGTTTTTGCCCCAGCACTTAGCACAGTGCTTAGCACATGGTAGGCACTTAAAAAATGTTTGATGACTGAGTGCTTAGTCATTGACTGATGGAACCCAGTGAGACCTATAGAGAGCTGAGGTAGTTTCAGTGTATTGGAAGAAGAAAAGTTCCCCAACTGATAAATGGTCAATAGATATGAACAGGTAGTTTTCAGAGGAAGAAATTAAAGATACCTGTAATCATATGAAAAAATGCTCTAAATCACTATTGATTAGAAAGATGCAAATCAAAACAACTCTGAGATACTACATCACACCTATTAGATTGGCCAACGTGACAGAACAGGAAAACGATAAATGTTGGAGAGGATGTGGGAGAGTTGGAAGAAGAAAAGAAAGAGAGCTAGTAGGAGAGGAAGTAGGAAATAAAAGCTATAATAAGCAAGAGCTAAGGCCAAGGAGATGTTTGTTTGGTTGGCCTGGGTTCAGAGGCAGGAAAGCAAATGGCTCCTCAATTGTTCCCCCCACCTAGCCACCTGGGCCATATCCTCTGTCCAAACATAAAGCCTTCTTCTCTCAACCCAAGGGCACTCAGAGATGGATCATTCCTGCCCATTGCTCCCATAACTGTCCCTACTCTCCCCTCCCTCCTCTTGCCTTCTCCCACATTCTGTCCCCATCTCCTCTACCCTATTCTCTGCAGTGGAGCCCCATTGGAACTCTTTATTATCTTTACAACGGTTAATTGAAATGTTAGCAAAAACTACATGAAACATTGCTTTATCAATACCAATAAGACAAACACAAATCAAAACTACTATAATGTTTATTTCGTACACAGTTAAATGGCAAATACAACAAAAGATGGAAACAGTCAGTGTTAGAGGGGCTGTGACTAATACATTGTTGGTGAAACTGTGAATTGGCCCAACCCTTTTGGAAAACAGTTTGGAATAATTAAAAGAAAGTAGCCGAAATGTCCATATCTTTTGACCCAGAGAATATGCATATACTCCAAGGAGATCAATGAAAAAAATGGGGGGCAGGGATTTCTTTGTATACTTATATTACCACTTTTTATAGCACCATGAAAACATGGTAAATTCCCATTGATTTGGAGAATAGCTATGTAATCTGCGACACATGAATATAATGGAAAATGTTTGAACTCTAAGAACCAATGGAGATGGGGAATATAGAGAACCAAGAGAAAACTTGTATGAACTGATGTCCAGTGAAGTCAGAAGAGACAGAAAATTGTATGAACAATGACTACGAAGATGGAAATTGGGGTGGGGCTCAACAGGAGAATAATTGGAATTGAGTGCTGTGAAATAATAACAGGCAAGCTTGGTCCCAAGGAAGATTATGAGAAGGCATTTTATACAGTAGTATGTTGGTAAATATTTAATAACCAGCTTTTGGCAAGAGGGAAATGTACATATAACACACATAGATTTAATTGTACTATTAACATTTTCTCCAACACTTTCTCAAGTCTAGAAATCAACAAAACAATAAATTAAGCCCTGATTTGGAGTTTACTGATTTCTAAGGTGCTCACACTGAAAATTCAACAATCAGCTCCCCAAGCTGGTTACAGCTGTTCCAGCATACCTCTCAGTCCTTACCCTTCTTCTTTGTAGAGACTGACTATAAAATTTTATTTGGGAAATAAAGTATCAGATAAAAGTTATTTTTTTAAAAAGGGAAAAAAATCTTGGAACAGTGGATTGGTGGGAAAAGTACTGGTTCTGGAATTAGGAGACATTAGGTTCTATTGGCAAACAATAGGTGCTTTATTAAGTATTTATTAGTGCTTGTTGATTGAAAGCACTAACTCTCTGTATGACTTTGGGCAAACCATTTCGCTTCCCTTGGCTTCAGTGTCCCCTTTAAAATGAAACATTTGAAATCGACTATCTCTATTATCTTTTCCAACTTAGGCTGTCTATTTTTTTTTGAAATATTCTTTGAGGAAAGGGCATGATACCAATGTTTTGATTTGTTTTGTTTGACCCCCACTTCTACCCAAGCATGGAACAGTTTTCCTGAGGGACATGTCATTTTGCAACATGTGTATGTGTAAAGAGACATGACTCCTGATCGGCTGAGATACTTCTGAGTTAAAAATGCAGTCTATCTGGGTATGGGACAGACATTACAGAGAAGGAACTTCAGAGACATAAGCTGTGAGGGAAGTGGAGATTTTTGAATGGTGGATGGGAGCTGCAGACATGTCAGGAAACTGACTTCCATAAATTCCCTGTTTCCTGGTGCTTGAAACGCAAGAGGCTGCTAAGAGCATTCCCCCCAAAAGCATACTAGCTATCCCTGATAATTGTCTGTATGGAATGAATTCTTTAGTGTTTAGTAAAAGGAAGTCAGTGGGCAAGAGTAAACTAAGAGTTTCCTTCCCCTCAAGAGCAATCAAGGAAAACAGGTTTTATTCTGAATCTCTATCTTTCTGGCCCAATAGTCCTGTTGAAGAAAGGAGACTGAAGGAGAGATGGCTCAGCCATGGCTGTCCTCGATCCTGGATGCCTCTCCCCCAGAAGGCTAATGGCAGGGATAGCACTGCCCTCCCACTATTTTCCGAAATGTTACAAACTGGAATCATTTTTGGAGATGAGTTGAGCAAATCTCAGATCCTCTATCTCACCATGTTACAAGTGGGCCATCCTGAGATTCTGTGTTGGATAGCTACCAAGCACATATGACTTACTACTGATGCCACTTAAAAACTTGGGGGCACAAGTTAATGAGTAGTGACAGAACTGGGAAAAGAAACAAAGAAAAGAGCATTAACCAACCATTTAAAAATCAAGAGAATGAAACAAAAAATATTTAAAAGAATATACAAACAGGGCAATCTTGTTAAATTTAATGTTCGCTTTAGAAAATAGGCAGTGAGGTGGTGCGGTGGATAGAGATCTGAGTTCAAATTCAGCCTCAGATGCTTAATAGCCTGGGTAAGTCACTTAACCTCTGTCTGCCTCAATTTCCTTACCTGTAAAATGAGGATAATACTAGTGTTGAACTCCCAGGGTTGTTGTAAGCATAAAATGTGACAATATGTTTAAAATGCTTTGCAAACCTTAAGGTGCTATATACATGCTAGCTATTATTATAAAGTTCAGGAATTCATACCCAATCCTCTTTTGGGGAGGGGTTCTTATTTGACTACTGGAATATCAGTGCTGCTGATCGTTAAATTTGTAATAAAAAAGAAAATTAAAAGAACAAAAATGAATATCAGCATATACCTTCCTCTTTTTATCACCTCCCTCTTTTTATCAGGTCCTTGTTCCTGTCACCTCCCTCTTTTTATTGCCTCTCTCTTTCTATTATGTCCCTGCTTCTCTCACCTCTTCCATACTAAGCCTTTATCTCAGTGTAACAGGAGTTCATGTCAGTTTTTTTTTACTATCATGCTATACTGCTGACATATTGAACTTTTATCCCATGCCTTGTTCATTTAAATATATACACACACATATTCATTTATTCACTTTATATTAATGCTGTATATCCTTATATGTACCCTTTCTTTGAGAGTAGGGATCATTTCATTCTTTGTAGACTAGCACACAGTAAATAATAAATACTTGGTGATGAAATGATTTTAGTAAACTAAAATCTCACTATCTTTTTGACACAAACTGAATTTTCTTTTTAAGAACTCAAAAATTGGGCTTGACCTCTATTTTTATTGAATTGTTTCTTATTAGATGTGGTCCATTGTTCTACCCATCTATTTGGATCCAAGCTTTATTATCTATGGGGTTAGCTGTATGACCTCGGGTGAATCTCTTAATCTCTTTGGGCCTCAGTTTCCTCATTTGTAAAAATGAAAGGAGTTGAACTAGATTACATCTAACCTGCCTATCATCTCTGTCTCTCTGATCCTGTGATCTATCCTAGAATTCTTCTCTTGACTCATAAGTGGGCTGCAGTCTGAGTTGCTGGAGGGAGTTTCCATATCAGTAATTCCCCATTTTGGTCATAGATTCTTTAAATAGTGAAATTAAAATGAATGAAACCACTTCTCCACCCCTCACCCCTATGCACTAGGCAGTGCAGTTATTCTTATCGACATTTTACTGGTGGGGAACCTGAAACTCAGAGAGGTCAGGTTACTTACTCAAGGAGATAACAGCTAGTAAGTGGCACAGATAGGGCCCAAATCTGACTCCACTGTCGATGTTCTTTCTATTATACCACCCTTCCTCACTAATATCTATTGGGAATTTTCTCTTAATTATAAATATAATTAATTAATTACAATTTTCTCTTCACTTTTTAAAATAAGATAGTAAAGACAGCAGAAAAAGAAAAACCTTTTCCTGAGTGGGAAAAAACAGTCTCATGGTCTTTGGGACTGGTTCCTTTTCTCTTTAATGTCTTGGTTTAGCCAGAGCTTCAGAAAGGGTTTGATTTCTTTATTCCTTTGATAGGAAGACTTTTATTTTCCTCCCTGTTGACCAGTCCTAAGTTGCTGGGATCAGAGACAGCTGAGTGTGTAATTACACTTTCCTCTTGTAAATTAGCTTGAGAAAACCCACTCTCAGGAGGAAGATGTGGAGACAACAAGGAGAAGGTAAAAAGGACTATGGATCCAGGGCTAGAGTTCAGGCACCATCAGTAAAGGCAGACAGACAGACAGGTAGACAGATAGGTAGATAGGTAAGTACATAGGTAAGTAGGCAGGTAGATGGACAGGAAGACAGACAGACAGGTAAGTACATAGGCAAGTAGGCAGGTAGATGAACAGACAGATAGGAAGATAGATAGATTAGATAGATAGATGGATGGATAGACAGATAAGTACATAGATAAATAAGTATATATATAGGAAGACATATAGATAGGGAGGTAGATAGATAGGTAGATGTATAGAATGGATAGGTAGGTATGTGGATAGGTAGGGAGGCAGACAGGTAGGTAGATACATAGACAGGTAGGTGGGTAAACAGGTAGATAGATAGCTGGCCAGACAGATAGATGGATAGACAGACATACAGACAAGTAGGTAGGTAGAGAGAGAGCACACTTATTAAACATGTCCTATATGCCAAACATTAGGCTAACGAAACAAAATAGTTCCTGCCCCCAAGGAAAGTACATTCTAATGAGAGAAAACAATCCACATAAGGGAGTTTGGAACCAGTGAATGGTACCACCACTACCCCCATCCCCAATAGGGGCCAGGTAACTAATGAGGAGAATTCTAAAGAACTTACCAAACACCAGGGCAGTGAACCATAACTGGATGAGTCTGGTGACGTGACTTTCTGGCATGCAAAAGTGGGAATGAATGTACATCCTCTGACTCTAGAGTCAGAGCCAGAATGGGGTCGGCAGATTTTTTAATTCAGAGAAGCTGAGCAGATTCAAGGCCTTGAGTTGTCCTTTAGGGATCGTTACAAACTTGGGAGGGAGGGAAATGTCCTGGGGCCAAGGGAATGGTTCTAAGGAGAAGCTGATGCCCTTTGCCTCAGATCAGCTGAGACTACGTCCCAATTCTTCTCAAGTCCTGACAATGAAGGGTTCTCACCACTAGACCAATGCTACCAGATGAAAGGAAGTAAACTTAGAAAATAATAGTAGAATCTTGTTTAAGCCCCAAAGGTACCTATCATTCTTGTCTATTAAACTGGTACCAAAGATCATGCTCTGGGTTCTAAACAGGAGGGACCCTAATGAGTGAAGCAAAGGTGAGAAGGTAAATAAAGGATGTTTTGCTAGAGAAATGTTCTTGTGGAAAAGATCTTGATGTCTTAGTGGACCCCAAATCAATCATGTGACAGGGCAGTCAAGAAAACCAATGCTACCTTAGACTGCATTAATCAAGGCATAGTATCCAGAAAAAGGGAAGTGTTTATCTAACGATGCTCTTCCCTGATGAGATTACATCTGGAATATGATTATTACTCATATCATTATTACTCTTTTTAGGAATGAGAGTAGCAAGCTGGAGAATCTTCAAATCAGGGTAATCAGAATAATGAGAACCCTCAAGACCAGGCCATTAAGAGGATCCAGGACTGTTTAGTCTGAAGAAGGCAAAATAACTGTCTTCAAAAATTTAAATGGATTTTATGTAGAAAAGGGATTTGACTTGTTCTACTTGTACCCCAGGGCATCACAGAAGAGTGAATTGAGCCTGGGGTTTGGGAAGTTGCTATTGTTCAGTTTTGTCTGACTCTCCATGATCCTATTTGGGATTTTTTGGCAAAGATCCTAGAGTGGTTTGCTATCTCCTTCTCTAGCTCATTTATACAGATGAGGAAACTGAGGCAAACAGGGTAAAGTGACTTGCCCAGGATCACATGGCTATTAAATTGTCTGAAGCTGGATTTCAATTCAGGGAGATTAATTTTCTTAATCTCCCAGTCCAGTGGTCTATCTACTTCACTGCATAGCTGCCCCAGAGTAGGGGAGACCTGGGTTTAAATTCTGCCTTAGAGAATTGCTAGCTGGGTGACCTTGTACCTGAGCCTCAGTTTTCTCATATATAAAATGAAGAACTTGACTTCATGATATCTAAGATCCCTTTCAACTCTACAACCCATTCATAGATAGAAGCTACAGGGAGGCAAATTTAGGTTCTATGTAAGAAAAAAAACACTTAATTAGGGCTGCATGAAAATGGATTTGGTTGTTTCAGAGAAGTGCAGTGAGTTCAACCATCTCTGGAAGAATTCAAAAAGAGGTAGAATGACCTCTTCTTGTGGATAATATAGAGGGAATTTGGGGTTAGGTAAAGTTGCCCTCTGAGGACCTTTCCAATCCAGGGAGTATGGGCAAATGTTTAACAACCAGCTTTCCAAAATGTGCCCAGGACACATCTTTAAATTTAATCTGCATTATTAAATTTTTCTCTATCACTTCTAAAAGTCTAGACAGTCACTAAAATAATCAAGTTCTGGGGAGGAGCCAAGATGGAGGAGTGGAAAGATACACATATGCTAGCTCCTAACCCACAGCCCATAAAATACCTGTGAAGAAGAACTCCCAACAAATTCTGGAGCAGCAGAAGCCACACAACAATGAGTGGAAGAGTTTTCTGTTCCAGAGAGCCCTGAAAAACTGACACCAAAGTTCCGTGGTGCACCAGACCCAGAGCAGAGCTCAGCTCTACCTTGGCCCCGAGGCACCGAGAGGAGCAGGGATGGAATCTCCAGCCGCTGTGCAGGTCCCTCCACCCACAGGTGCCAAAGGTCAGTAAGAAAGTCTTTTTGGCTGGCCAAGAAGGGAACAGGGTGTCTCTGTAACTCAGGCCCCCTCAGGAGGCAGCAGCAGAGGCAGCAGCAGACAGGGTCTCCCAAAGCAGACAGGAGCTCAGATCCATTGTTGAAGGTCTCTGCATAAACCCCTTGAGGGAACTGAGTCCTGTGTGGCAGTCCTGCCCCCACCCGAGAACTTGAACTTAATCTCACACTGAATAGCAGCTCTGCCCCCACTGAAAGCCCTGAGGCTGGGAAGCAGCATTTGAATCTCAGCCCCCAAGCACTAGCTGGGTGGAACTGGAGGCAAGGCAGGTGTGACTGGGAAAATGCCCAGAAAAGGGAAAAAGAATAAGACCATAGAAGGTTACTTTCTTGGTGAACAGATAGCTCCTCCCATCCTTTCTGATGAGGAAGAACAATGCTTACCATCAGGGAAAGACAAAGAAGTCAATTCAAAATAAATATTCAGTGGGCTCAGGCCATGGAAGAGCTCAACAAGGATTTTGAAAATTAAGTTCAACAGGTGAAGGAAAAACTGGGAAGAGAAATGAGAGAGATGCAAGAAAAGCATGAAAAGCAGGTAAACACCTTGCTAAAGGAGACCCAAAAAAATGCTGAAGAAAATAACACCTTGAAAAATAGGCTCACTCAATTGGCAAAAGAGGTTTAAAAAGCCAATGAGGAGAAGAAGGCTTTAAAAAGCAGAATTAGCCAAATAGAAAAGGAGGTTCAAAAGCTCATTGAAGAAAATAGTTCTTTAAAAATTAGAATGGAACAGATGGAGGCTAATGACTTTCTGAGAAACCAAGAAATCACAAAACAAAACCAAAAGAATGAAAAAGTGGAAGAGAATGTGAAATATCTCATTGGAAAAACAACTGATCTGAAAAACAGATCCGGGAGAGACAATTTAAAAATTATGGGATCACCTGAAAGCCATGACCAAACAAAGAGCCTAGACATCATCTTTCATGAAATTATCAAGGAAAACTGCCTTGAGATTCTAGAACCAGAGGGCAAAATAAGTATTCAAGGAATCCACTAATCACTGCCTGAAAGAGATCCAAAAAGAGAAACTCCTAGGAACATTGTGACCAAATTCCAGAGTTCCCAGGTCAAGGAGAAAATATTGGAAGCAGCTAGAAAGAAACAATTCAAGTATTGTGGAAATACAATCAGGATAACACAAGATCTAGCAGCTTCTACATTAAGGGATCGAAGGGCATGGAATAGGATATTCCAGAAGTCAAAGGAACTAGGACTAAAACCAAGAATCACCTACCCAGCAAAACTGAGTATAATACTTCAGGGGGAAAAATGGTTTTTCAATGAAATAGGGGACTTTCAAGCATTCTTGATGAAAAGACCAGAGCTGAAAAGAAAATTTGACTTTCAAACACAAGAACGAAGAGAAGCATGAAAAGGTAAACAGCAAAGAGAAGTCATAAGGGACTTACTAAAGTTGAACTGTTTGCATTCCTACATGGAAAGACAATATTTGTAACTCTTGAAACTTTTCAATATCTGGGTAGTTGGTGGGATTACACACACACACACGCACACACACATGCACACACACACGTACACCTGTGCACACACACACATACACACATGCATGCACACACAGAGACAGAGAGCACAGAGTGAATTGAATAGGATGGGAACGTATCTTTAAAAAATTAAGGTAAATGTATAAGAGAAATGTATTGGGAGGAGAGAGGGTGAAATGGAATGGGGCAAATTATCTCTCACAAAAGAGGCAAGCAGGAGACTTTTTAGTGGAGGGAAAAAGAGGAGAGTTGAGGAAAAAAACATGAAGCTTACTCTCACCACATTCGACTAAAGGAAGGAATAAAATGCACACTCTTTTTGGTATGAAAACCTATCTTACAATACAGGAAAGTGGGGGAGAAGGAGATAAGCAGGGTGGTGGGGGGATGATGGAAGGGAGGGCAATGGGAGGAGGGAGCAATCTGAAGTCAACACTCTTGGGGAGGGACAGGATCAAAAGAGAGAATAGAAACAATGGGGGGCAGGATAGGATGGAGGGAAATATAGTTAGTCTTACACAACACGACTATTATCAAAGTCATTTGCAAAACTACACAGATATGGCCTATATTGAATTGCCTGCCTTCCCAAAGGGAATGGGTGGGGAGGGAGGGATGGGGAGAAGTTGGAACTCAAAGTTTTTGGAACAACTGTTGAGTATTGTTCTTGCTGCTAGGAAATAAGAAATACAGGTAATGGGGAATAGAAAGTTATCTGGCCCTACAGGACAAAAAAGAAGATGGGGACAAGGGAAGGGAGGGAGGATAGAAGAGAGGGCAGATTGGTGATAAGGAAAATTAGAATGCTTGGTGTATTGGGGTGGGGGGAGGGGACAAATGGGGAGAAAATTTGGAGCCCAAAATTTTGTGAAAATGAATGTAAAAAATCTAAATAAATTAATTAATTTTAAAAAATTAAAAAAAATAATCAAGTTCAGGTTGGTAGTCATTTCCTTTTCTGAAGTGTAAAAGCTCATACTGAAAATTGAGTACATTCCTACTTCCTCCTTTAAGATTCTGGGAAAAGGTGGAGAATCCGAGGTCTGGATGATCCAGCCATTGTATATCTAGCCCCTAGACAATTGAAAGAGTCCTATACTCTCCTTCATTCTTTACCCTACTAAAATCTTTTTTTAACTTACCTTACTAAAACCATTGCCTCCCCCAAGGAGCAGGACCACCAGAATTTCCACAGCAAAGAGTGTATCTTGCTAACAGCCAGGAAGTAAAACTGACTGTTCGAACCAGGCTATAACACTCAATAACAAATTAAAGAAAAGTTGGGATATGTTAAAAAAAAAAAAAAAAAGCAAAGGAAATGAATGCCTCAGAAACAGCTTATCAGAGGAAGCTGAGCATCCTTGTTCAGGTGAAAAGCCAGATCCATCAGAGAAGGACTTTGATTCAATCTTACTAGAAAAAAATTAAGCTGAGCAAGATCTTTGACCTGCAAAATCATCAAAGGTCAGAAATTCTAGGAGGCAAAAAAAAATAATAATAATTCTATAACAAGAAGTGACTGACTCTTTGTTTACATGCTGCCGGAAGAGAAGCCTACTGTCTGTTAAAAGTTCCTGCTTAGCAGAGTCATTAAGGGAACAAAGGAATGTGTCCCCTGAGAGCAGGTACAATTGTGTTTGAGGGTTTTGTCTTTTTATCTCCTGTACGTAGGTCAGTGCCTTGCACAAAGGAGGAATTTGATGAATGCTTGCTGTATTGTTTTGCATTGAATTGTAAGAATAGGAATTTGAGGGGCTATCCCACGGATAGAAATCAGGTAGAAATATGTCACTTAGAGGGAGAAAGGGAAAAGACGGGGGAAGAAATAGATGAACATTTCTTGAATTGGGGAACCACTGGTGAAGGTCGTTAGAACAAATAAATGAGGGGATGGAGGAAGGAAAGGGCACCTAAAACACACTCTTGTCAGCACTTGGCAAGGAAAATCTATAGAAAAATAAGTCAGTAGAAGTCAAATCCAGGGATCTAAATCTGGACTGGGGAAAGGAAGGGGTGTCTATGAGTATGGGCAGTGACCCAGATCAGATTGTTTTAAGCAAAACAAACTATGTAGTGCCTTATGTGAATTTTTTAAAGTAAAGGTAGCAACTAGATTTGACGAAGAGAAATTACGAGAAGGATGGACTGGCCCATCATTAGAAGTCTTCAAGCAGAGACTGGTTGGCCACTTGCCCGTAATGTAGCAGGGGGACTCCTACCTAGGTATACCAGATTGGACTTGATGAACTTTGAAGTCTCTTCCAAAGTAATAGTAAGAGCTAACATCTATATAGTGTTTATTATGTGCCAGCCACTATACTGAGTACTTTCTCACAACAGCCCTGGGAAGTAGGTATTATTATTTTTATTATTCCATTTTACAAATGAGGAAACTGAGGCAAACTGATGCTAAGTGACTTGCCCAGGGTCACCTAATAAATGTCTGAGGCTAGTTTTGTATTCAGGAAGTCCTGAGTAGGAGCTCTGTAATTCAAAATGGAGCAGAGCATTCTATGAAGGGATCAGAGGACCACCTGACTATATTTTGTTTCACTATGACCCCCACAATAGACCTCCATGTTGGGTTCAAATCCTGGTTTGGTTACTGTGTGACCTTGGATAAGTCCTTTCCTCCTCTCTATTCCATATTTTCTTCCTCTGTAAAATGAAAGGGTTGGATTGGATGATCCCTAAGGTCCCTTCCAGCTATGATCCCAAGATTCTTGTCCTCTTCATCCAACTTTAAGCTCTTTGAAGTCAAGGCCTATGTTTTATTGGCCTCATCTCTGAGCACAGGGCATGGTGAATGTTGATGTCCTTCAACTGAGCTGAGTCGGTCCCCCCTACAGAGGGGACAGGATGTTTCTCTGGTGGGGGGAAGGGAAAGAGATCCCAGAAAAGAATCACAGCCCAGATGCTCCATCCTCCTTCCACCCCAGGGAAGGATTTGGCTCAGCCAAGGGACTAGTTATTTCTTGCCCAGTGGGAAGAAGAGGGAGGAGGCAAGAGAGGGACATTCTGTGCTGGACAAGAGGATGTGTGTAACCATCTTCGGCACCAAGCCTGGAGAGCATCAGCCTGGGGATGTATCCTTCCTCCCCGCACAATGCAGAATATAAGGCAGAGTGTGAAGTGGTTTGAATGTCCCACAGAAGAATTTTTATATTCTCTTAGTGCTAATAGAGATCCCCTGGAGGCCTGAACCTAGAAATCATGGAACACCACGATCCAGGATCAGGGAAGGCTGCTGGTGACTCAAGGGACAAAAGAAAGATTCATAGATGATACAAAGAGGTTACAATATATTTAGCCAACAGGCCCTTGAACTTGAGAAGGGTAAAAAAAAATCACACAATAGATGAATGACCAGATAAAGTAGACTAGCCACTTACTGAGAGATCAGAGTGAAAACTGACACGCCGAGTACTGCCCTAGTATTCACAGTGTCAAGACCCAGAGGAAGGTCTTCAATGAGTTGGGGAGACCCTTAGGCAGGATTAGTAGTAGAAGACCACAGACCAAAGGGGACCAGGATAAGAACAAAGGTTAGAGACTACATCTGTGCTCCCAGAAGCAATACCCTCCCTGAGGAAATCAGAAATGCAACAGAGTGAACTGGAAGTGAGAAGTCTCAAGTCAAAGGAATGAATCTGTAATGGTGGAACTGTCAGTCAAAGATGTGATTGGGGTAGAGAAGGGTTATTGGGGGGTTCTTATATTTCTATAATATGCCTTCTTAAGCAATTACATATTACACACACACCCCAGGGATACGCGCAACCCTGCTCAGGAAGCCTGGATAACTCTGGAGATCCCTCAGCACCTCCATGAAATTAAATAAGTTCTACTCACCAACACACCCAAACTTCAAGGACCTGGTCCCAGACTTGCCAGCTTAAGTGGGCTTTGAGTGCCATCTTGTGGTCAGAATGAGGCAAGCATGGACTGTGTTCTAGCCCTAAGACCAAGGCTGCGCTCTGCAGTCAAGGCTCCTTCCCTCACTTCCTCTGGGCTGGCCAAGGATAACGCCTGAGCCAGAATGGCTACTAAAGCTGGGCCAGCAGTGGCTCTGCCTTCAGCCCAGCTGGAGGGTCGGTCACTTAGCAGGGTGAAGAGCCTACTTTTTGTGCCAGCTTCCCTGTCCCATCTTTTTTTTTTTTCCAAACTGAGGAAGCCCCTGGTCATTTAATTCCCCGTTACCAACCTCTAGGACTCCACGGTGTCAGAACTGGAAGGAGTTTCTGGGCCCACTCAGACCTGAAGTACACATTCCCTACAACATACCCAGTGAGTTTCCTCTTGGAGTCCTCTAGTGATGGAGAACTCACTCTCTGCCAAGCTAACCTATTCCATTTTTGAACAGCTCTGATAGTGGGGACACTTTTCTTTGTTTTGATCTGAAATATTCCTCTTATAAGCTTCCATCCATTGCTTCTAATGATGGACAATCATCTTCTCATCTGGGACCAGAAAACTGACTGTACCCAGCACACAGTAGGTGCTTAATAAATGTTTATTGACTGTCTTTCATATATTTGAAAATACAGATGACATTCCTCCTAACTTGTTTTCTCCTATATCCTTAACCCTGAAACCAATCTTTCCTTGGACAGGTTTGAAGTCCTTTCCCTGTGATGGCTGCTCTGTTCTCCAGCTTTTTGACATCCTTCATAAAATGTGGTGCTCTCAGAGCCACACATAAAACTCTGGATCTGGTCTGACCAGGCTGAGGCACAGAAGGACTCTCATGCTGGGCTCTTTCCTTTGGTTAGCATAGTTAATGATGGGCTTTTTGAGTTGGCCCCCAAAAGGTAATTCACTCTGCATTCATATTGAATTTTTATTGTTTCATTCATTGCATTTGTATCCTCAGTGCCTGGCACATAGAAGGAGGAAACTAAGGCCCAGGGAAATAATTTGTGTAATCTCATAGATATATTAAGCGATACAGATCTGTAATTGTTGATTGCGATGGGATTTTTCCCCATGTACTGCTCTCTGGCCACGTCTCTCACATTCTTTACATGTGCAGTTGATTTCTTGAACCCGTATGTAGAACTTTACATTTACCTCCATTACATTTACTCTTACTAGATGGAATCATCATTTCTGTCCAACTGGAACTTCTATTGATTGATCCCAGTTCTGCCATCTCTCCTAGCTTTTAACCATCTGCAAATGTGGGAAGCATGTCATCTATGCCTTCATCCAAGGCACTGACGAGACGGATGAAGAGTGAAGGGCCAGGAGCAGGTACTAGGGGCACTTCAGTGTGGACATCCATCCATCCCTCCTGGTTTATATCAAGACATTCATCACTATGGCCAGGGTCCTGTCATTCAGTCAGGTCCAAATCTACCTAACTCAGCTATCACCTCCCCATATCTTTCTGGATATTCTGAAAGACTTCATCAGAGATGAGGTTGCAGGTATTCTTTACACACACACACACACACACACACACACATACTCCTTTGATCTACCATTCTAGTGATACTGTCAAAAAGGAAATAAGATTGTTCTCCTGTGCTCTGATTTTGCCAAACCAATCAATGTTGAGTCTTACCAGTCGCTACTTTCCTTTTCAAATGATCATAAATGAGCCTTTTACATGATTGTTGAAAAGAGAACCAAGGATAACTGGTAAGTTCCAGAGATGGGATTCATATCTAGGTCTGTGGGAACTGCAAGTCCAAGATTAGCTCAGTGGATAGCATGCCTGGCCTGGAGTCAGGAAAACTCATCTTCCTGAGTTCAAATCTGACCTCAGATACCTCCTCGCTGAGTGACCCTAGGCAAGTCACCTAACCCTGTTTGCCTCAGTTTCCTCATCAGCAAAATGAACTAGAGAAGAAAATGCAAACCTCTCCAATAACTCTGCCAGGAAAACCTCAAAATGGCATTACTAAAAGTCAGATATGACTGAAAGTGGTTCAACAACAGCCAGGGTGTTTCCCAATAAAAGACTGCTACAGTATATGGTACAGTGGAAAAAACATTGCATTTGGAGTCCGGTGATCTGGATAGCTTAATATATCTATGAACTTATGCAAATTATTTCCTTTGGCCTCAGTTTCCTCCTATGTAAAGTGAGGGCATTGGACCGAGGCCCTTCCAGCCCTAGGCTATGACCCTATGATTCTCCCTCCTCACCTAAATGCTCTCCACCGTTGCATCCTTCCTTTGATTTGTGGATTTCTCCATAGCTAGCAATTTCTTTGCTCTATGTCTCCCCTCTTCTCTCTCTCTCTCTCTCTCTCTCTCTCTCTCTCTCTCTCTCTCTCTCTCTCTCTCTCTCTCTCTCTCTCTCTCTCTCTCTCTCTTTCTCTCTCTCTCCCTCCCTCCCTCCCTCTGTCTCTCTCTCTCTTTCTCTCTCTCTCCCTCCCTCCCTCCCTCCCTCCCTTCCTGCCTCCCTCCCTCCCTCCCCTCCTCTTTAACAGCTCCTTTGGACTAAAGTGTGCTTTCCTAAAGCCACAGTCTAACTGTGAGTCACGGCATAAATGCTTCAGTCATACCTATGAGGTTGAATTTACCTCCATGGGTTAACAATTCTTAGCTCAACCTCACAAATGCCATATTTTTCTCTTTTCCCCATAGACTTCAGAACTCATGGCTTTTATTCCTGCTTCTTTTTTTTAGGGGGGGGATATTTTCTCCTGAGAATTCCTGATCCTTTCCATCAATAGTTTTCCGCCTATACGATGGCTGCTATTTTCTGTGGTATCTGGCTTGGGAAGATAAATGTGAACAATTTTCTCCCAAATTTTCTATTTTCAGTTGAAAACTTTCCTGACCTGATTCTCATCTCCAGGCAAATATATTTTCATTTTCCTTATGAAGTATACTCCTTCCCTGGTCAAGAGCCTGTCATTCCTGTATCTTTAACTGTGGACCAGAAATGCAAAATTCTAAATCTCCCTATCTTCTTAATACGTTGCTCATTTCTTAAATTCACTTTTCTCTTTTGAATCCTCTAATTTCAGTTGGCATCTGCGATACAAACACCACCTGCGGTCCCAGAGTCTTCATTTTCTTGCCTCTTTCCAAACAAAGTTTTCCAGATTCCTTTAAATGGCAGCATTTGCCCCAACATGAATTAATAGAGCTGGGTAGGGCTTATCAGAGTTGATAAATTTCAGACAGTTCTTCCTGGCTTGGCTACCTGCACTGAAGAAATAGCATTCTTCTCAACTGTTTGTGTCAGGCATGAATGTATGACCTTGGCATGCCTTGGCAGGGAACTGCCAACCACCATTTATCTAATCTTCCTATAACAAGGACCATCATCATTCCTTGGAGCTTAGAAAATTGTTTGCTCCTGGGGTGTGTTGTGGTGGGGTGAGGTCTAGGTGTGCATGTATAGAAAGAGTTTGATACTTCTTATGTAGGACCAAAGGTCCTTTTACATCACAATATTCCACCCCTCACCCCCCCCCCCAATTTCCTGGTATGGTTTAGTCTTCTTTGTGTCTCTGGATTATCTTTTTCCTTTTGGTTCTTATCTTATTCATTCCACCAAGAAATGCTCCCTTCTCCATAACCTAGTGAACCGAAGGCAATTTTTCATGCTTTCCCTTTTCTTCTCTGGGATGGAGATCATCTGCTACTTTGTGCACATTTCATGGCTGTTACACAGGTGCTGTTACTTTTCTGTAGTAGGAACACAAACATAATGCACTGCCTGAAAGCACACCTGGTCATTCTCATGGCTCCTTTGGTATAGTTTCTTCTGCATTTGTCTATGGTTTTTGTAACTGTTTCTTCACATGACCTTGCTCTTTGACTCCAGTTTAGAACCATCAGAGGACTGCCAACACCCCAATTCATCAACAAGCAGGTATCATGTGCCTACTATGTGCCAGTGCTGTGCAAAAGAGAAGTTGCCCTCACTTATGGGATACTAGAAAGTCCTACGTGGACAATTAGATTCCAGCACCTTCTAACTTGTTCCTTCCCCCACCTTCCCTGCTTCAGGGCCATCTCCAGTTGTCCTGATCCATATCTGGCCACTGTACCCAGATGGCTCCAGAGGAGAAAGTGAGGCTGGTGACTTTGCACAGTCTTCTCTCACTTAAATCCAATTCTCTTGCATGTCATGGCATCACCTCCCTAACATCATGGAACTCTTCAAGAATGAAGGACAAAGAGCAACACCTCCCCTGCCTTTGCCGAAAGGAATATAAATATCGACCACTGAAACCTCAAAAGATAGCATGGGATTGATGGGATAGACTTCTTTTTTAAGGAGCATGCCTTAAACCCAAATCACCCTGGCTCTACTGATTGGCCAGTAATAGGTCCCGGCCCAAGCCTCATATGGTCACTGTTTGGGAGCTGATGGCTCAGAGTGATTGTAAGTAGTAATTGTTTCCATTTTGGCCATAAATCCTGAGAGTCTTCTCCTCTCAGATTGACTCTAAGTTTGGTTTTTTATTTCTTTGACTTGGGAAAATAGGTCATTCTTTGTCTCATTTCTTACCTAGTTTAATCACTGAATGAGTATTGCCTTAGTCAAACTGAGACCTGGGAAAAACCTTAGCTTAACAAGACCAACATCTCCCACTGCATCGAGGGCCATCTCTGATAGCCCGGATCTCTATCTTGCCACTGGACCCAGATAGCACCAGAGGAGTGAGTGAGGCTGGCGACTTTGCACAGTGCTCCCTCACTTAAATCCAGTTCACTTGCAAGTCTCAATTTCACCTTCCTGATATCATGGTCCTCTTTGAGAACAAAGAGCAAAAAATGAGTTTGATGAACCTTTCTTTGAAGAGCTTAGGACCTTTTGGGCCCAGAGGCAAAGAAGGTTGAGATCTATAGCATTTATTCATTCATTTAACAAGCAGTTACTGAATGTCTACAATATAGATGCTAGGGCTAGGAGGGACTTTAGAAGAAAGAATGACAAGGGAAAGCTAGGTGGTGCAGTGGATAGAGCACCAGTTCTGGAGTCAGTAGGACCTGAGTGTTCAAAACCTGCCTCAGATACTTACTAGCTGTGTGACCCTGGGCAAGTCACTTACCTTTGATTGCCTAAAAAAAAAAAAAGGGAAATGTCAGAGCTGGGAGTGTAGTTTTTGTCCTTTTTTTCACAAAGAGGACCATGACATCAGGAAGATGATGCCATGACTTGCAAATGAATTGGATTTGAGTGAGGGAGGGCTGTGCAAAGTCACCAGCCTCACATTCTCCTCCTGAGCCATGTGGGTCCAGTGGCCAGATATAGATTGGGATAACTGGGTTTTAGAACAAAGAATGACAGAGCTGGGAGAGACCTTAGAACATGGAATGGCAGAATTCTGAGGGAACCAAGAACCACAAAGTTCAGAGCCAGTATACATCTGGGGCAGAATTTGAATCCAAGTCTTCCTGACTCCAAGACCAGCTCTCCATCTGATAGGCCACCCTTCCTCTCAAAGCCTTTGAGGGATCGTAGATCTCACTTAGGAGGCTCTGTTTGGATTCCCAGGCTTTTGGGAATCTGCAGAATGCCATTAGCAAGCAAGATCATCCAGAGGACATCACCATAGACATATATCACATAGACATCACATAGACATCACATAGACATGTGTAATACAACTATGTGAATTAATAACAACTTTGACACAGCAGTAGCAACAGAATTTAACAAAACTTGTGAAAGAGAAAGAATTGAGAAAGGGGCAGGGAAGCAAATAGGATTTTTTGCTACTTTTTTTATCTTAATTTTACTGAAACATTTTGTGATCCTGGGCAAGTCACTGAATAGCTCTGTGCCTCAATTTCCTCATCTGTAAAATGGGGATAATAATAGCACCTACCTCTCAAATGAGATAATAACAGTAAAGCACTTAGCACACTGTGTGGCACGTAGTAGGTGCTTAATAAATCGTTGTTCCCTTCCCCTTTCCTTTCCTCACTGGGACTGGCTATTTGTAAACTCTAGCATGGACTTGGTGGGGCTTTCCAGACTTTTCAGAGCACAGAGAATCAAGGTCTAGTTCTTTCTATCTCCAATGCATCTTCACTCAAGGCCCTTCTATCACCCTGAGGATTACGGTACTTGCCTCCTCACTCTCACAACCAGGTTGGAGAAAGAACCAAGTCTAGTCACTAGGGCTATTTCTATACATGCTCAGGTCCAGCTCAGAAGTCAGTCTCAAAGCTTTTCCTTTCCCAGTGGTAAG
The DNA here is from genome assembly GCA_023548195.1 of Bettongia penicillata ogilbyi. Lineage (NCBI taxonomy): Eukaryota > Metazoa > Chordata > Mammalia > Diprotodontia > Potoroidae > Bettongia > Bettongia penicillata. Next base: position 5,297,534 of record JAJHZJ010000150.1, on the reverse strand, counting down.
TAGACCAAAAATGGTCACAGAATATCTGTACATTCTTTAAAATCCTCCTGGGGGATGGAGGGCAGTGGTGCATCAAGTTGAGCACACAAAGCGTACTCATAAACACTAGGTTTACATTGGTCTGTCCATAGTTCCATAACACCATCTTCATTTTTGCCTTTCTTTTTATATTGAAATGTTTATGTTTATCATTAAATTTATCACTCCCAGCATCAGCAGCATCATAAGATGGTGAGAATAATAGCCTTCAAGTTTGGGCATAATCCCACATGGAAAAAAATGAATTTTTTGATTTCCAGTCATTCCTGTTGAAAATAACAGGGCTGGACAGGATTTTTGGAACACAAACACAGGCAAGAGAAAATCTCAGCAGAGTATATAAGTCTGAAAGGGCTAAATGATGATCCAGTGTTGCCATCCTAATTGAAGGAGAAAAGACTCTTGGCCCTTCAAAATCCCAACATTTTCAAGGGTCACAGAAGAAGCAAAGAGAGAGAAACTTAGGGTTTAGGTGAGTTTTTGTTTCATTTTGTTCTTGTCTTAGGAGAGAAAAGAAGGAATGAGGGCAAAGGAGGGAAAATCAGATCTAATTTTGTAATTGGAACATGACAGAAGACTATACAAATGTGTTTTTGGAAGAAGGAAGCTGGGGTCTCATTATTACCTGACCTTGGCAAGGAAAGTATGAGGAGAAAGAAGAGAGAAATAGTAAAGTAAATGAGGAACTGAGTCACAAAGAGACTAAAGTATTGAGGATATCTAAAGAAATTGGGAGCATTCTCTCCAACTGAGAGACAGACCCCAGCTCAGGGCTCACAGGGACTAAATTCAGTCCTGAAGGAACTTGACATTTAAAGAAAGGGATTAGACTTTCTAAAATCTCTGACCTTTTATGTCCTCCCGCTGCATCCCCAGGGAATATCACTTAACGCTTAGGCAAAGTTTATGTCTAGGATGTCTTCCAGATAGATACTCAATGTATGAAGGAGATCAGGTATAAGACAGCTATTCATTTCTTCCATCACAAAAGGAATGTTAAAACACAGATAACTTACAAGAATGCCTGACTTAGACCTAAAACTGAACTGTAACCAATAAATCCTGGTATATTCTCCCAGGAGGATGCTACAGAAAAACACAAACTATTTGTAAACAACCATTTACCCTCCTCCTTGACTCTGCTGTCTCTGAACACCTTCCTCAAGATATCTGTCTTCTGTCCATCCAGGGCATGACTTGGGCTCATTCATCTATCTTTTCTTCAGAGATACATTGCAGTAGCAGGAGGGAGTACTTCCTGCTCTCAGTCACCTAGAGTCTAGGTCCTAGACCTTCCAATGACTCTAGATTTCATGAGTCCATGGAGTAGCTGCCAAAGCTTTAAGTGTTCATTTCAGGATTGAGAAAGAAACACAGGTCAGTCAGAGAGCACATGCTCTCTCTGCCGTGGGCAAGCAGCTGTCACAGCTGTTGGGGAAGGGGGGAGGAGGACACTCTCCCCCACCACGGAAAGTCCAAGAGAAAATTATCTGAGTCCTGAGCCACATATTCAGATGAAAGGACGAAGAGAATAAGAACAGTTGTCTCTCTCTCTCTCTAAAGTCTATTGAGTGGGCAGCTCTTGGGACTATGTCCTGTCCTCTTTGATACAGTCCCTTGTCATGGGGGATGAGTAGGTGGTACATGGGAACCAAAGAGAAGCCTCTGGTTATGGGTGTCTCTTATTGAGGGATGCAACTGGAAAGAGGTAAGGCAAATGTGCCACCAGAAGGGATCCAGCTCCAGGGACAACACATATGGCACTAGAAGAGGGCAGACTCCAGGAAAGCTTCCCAGAGGGGAGGATCACTGTGACCGAAATAGTCACAAGCAAAACAGCCTTTAGCTGTAAAGAACTGATTATGTAGGAGGATTAAAAGGAGATAAAGAAGAGATAGGACTAAGGGCTGTGTGGGGGTGATTTAGGACTGTTCAGGGTGAAGAGGGGTAGGAGAAAAGAATAGGAACAGACTTTTTTGACCATTCCAACTATAGACTACTAGTATTTATTTCAGTCCTTTTCTTTTCTTTCTCTACCATTTTTCCTTATAAAGGAAGGGTGAGGACACAGAGTGTACAAAGAGAGGAAAAACTATAATAGAATGTGATGGAGATATGGGGTGTAGATAAACACAGCCACCATAATTGTTAATATGAGTGGGAGGAACTCACCCACAAAATGGAGAAGGGTAGCAGACTGGATCAGAGAGCAAAGCCCAATATATCATTTACAAAAAAACATACTTTAAAAATAGAGTTCCAAGAGTTAAAATGAGAGGTTGGAATTGAATCTATGATGCCTTGGCTGAGGGAAAAAGAAACCATCAGTTATTATCTCAGAAAAAGCATAGCAAAGAAACAAACAAATTAAAAAATATCGTTATGGTTAAAGGCATTATAGATACTAAGGAAACAGTATCAGTGCTAATTGAATTATATTCAATTATTGGCAAAGCATCTAGGTACTTAAAGGAAAAGTTAATCAAACTACAAGGAGAAATAGAGAGCAAGACAATCACTGGGGACACAAAAATGTCTCCTTTTAGACCTATGTAAATCTAACCGAAATATATTATGTAAAAGACATTAAGAACCCTCAAGAGAATTTTTAAAAATTCAGATATTGTAGCTCTCTGGCAATGACTGAATGTGAATTGTCTTTTCATGAAATCTGTCAAAATTTTGACCAGGTGTTACAGCATAAGTAATTCATAATCAAATGCAGAAAAGTAGATGTTAAAAATATCCTTTTAAGACCACAACACAACAATAATTATAAGCCAAAAGGGGAATTTGAAGAAAGAATTTTGACCTAGAGACTAAGTAATAAAGAACTAAAGAATAAGTAGATCAGAGAGAAAATCAAAGAGGCAAACACTAAAACAAAAAATAACACTGAGACAATCTATCAAAACCTTTGGAATATGGCCAGAGACATTGTTGGAAAATGTTCTGTCTAAACAATTTTATTACAAAAGAGAGAAAGAAGATATCAATGAATACAAGTAACAAACAAACCCTTGAAAAATCAACAAATTTAAAACTCACAAATAATTAGAAAAATAGAAATTTTGAAAATCAAAGAGGAACAAAATTAAAAACAAAAATCCATTGAGTTGAAAAAGTAGAAGTTATTTTAAAAACCATTTTATTGATAAATCTCATGTTTCTATCTCTCAGGCACCATTCCTTAGAACATGGATTAAAGAAGAAGAAAGATATTGAAATCAATGGAGTTTGAAAAAAAATCTGACATTATATGTAATGATTCACACCTGTGGACTAGCCCCTTTCAAAAGAATGAAAGGGAGAGATGGAATAACTTTAAAGATTAGTAGAATATACTAATAATACTAAAATATATTAGCTAACTTGATAGGAGGGAGGGAGAAAGGAAGGGAGAAAAAAGGAGGGATGAGAGGAAAAGAGAGACAAACACACAGACAGAGAGGGGCAGAGAAAGAGGTGGGGAGAGAAAGAAGCCAAATTACCAGAATAAAATTGAAAAGGGATAATTTACCATAGATAGTGAGGAACTGAAATTATTAGAAACCACTATACTTAAGTACATACCAACAAAACTGAAAACTAAATATCTGAATATCTACAAAAATATAAAAGGTCTCTCCTTCCCAGCTTTGGCAGCCAATACTTTAATATTCCTTCCTGGAATAGGAAAGCAATGAACATTTTTATTCTCTTCCTATTCCAGGAGGGAATATTAGAAGATTTTTGTAGATATTCAGCTGTCTAGTTTTCAGTTTTATTGCTGTGCTATTATTATCCCCATTTTACAGTTCAGGAAACTGAGGCAGTAATTTGCCTAGGGTCAAATAGCTAATTAAGAGTCTGAGGCCATATTTCAAATCTTCCTGACTTCAGGCTCAGTGCTCCAACCACTGTACCACCTAGCTTCCTTCCTAATCCAGAGCAGTAAACTGACTGAGAGAAGTACCTGGTGTTGCTAGATATGTGCTTTAAGTACAGGATGAGCAGAGTTTCCAACGCTGTTTTTTAATCCCAACCTCCTAAGTAGAGAGGGAGAGGAATCTTCAAACTAGGCAGCAGCAGCATGGAATCTAGCTGACCTGGAAGAATTCCCTTTCAGCATCAGATTTGACCTATGTGAGTCCAGAATCTGGCAATGGGTTACACTAACAAAACCCAGCAAGAAGAGATAAAAAAGAAATTATATTCAAAATAACTACAACACACATCAAATATCTGAGAATCAGCCTACCAAGACAAACTCAGCCATATAACTGCAAAAATACCCCTTTGAAGATATAAAGAAAGATAAATAATTGGAGAGAGAGTAATAATGGGAGAGATAATAAACACAGTAATGCTACTTAAATTAATTTACAAGTTTAGTGGCACACCAAGCAAATTACCTAGAGGTTACTTTGCAGAATTAGACAAAATAAAATTCATCTGGGGAACAGAGAGGCAAGCTCTCAAAGGATATAATCTATCAACAAGCGTTTACCTGTTATGCACCAAGCACGGGAATAGCAGGGGACATAGACCAAAATAAAGGGGGCCCTCTCTCTCTCCTCAAGAGCCTACACGGCACTCAAGTGTATGAGTACGTACAGAATAAGTACTCACGGAGGGAGGTCACTAACAGTTCCTGAGAAGAAGAAAGGGATTCATGTAGAAGATGGTGCTTGAGGTGAATTAATCATGGATTCTACGATTCTACGACAGAGGGAGAGCATTCGAAGGTGTGAAGGGTGACTGGTGGAAAGATACAGAGGAGGGAAATGGCATTTCGTAAGTGAAGAACGGAGAGGACAATTTGGAAGGACCATAGAGCGCAAGAAAGAGAACGATAGTGTAACAGAGTTGGAATGGTAGCGCGGGCCACAAAGAGGAAATATTTCATTGATCCTTGAGGCGATAGGGAGCCAAAGGAGCTCCGGGAGAAGGGGATTCATGTGATAGCTCTGCAGTTAAGGAAAATCCCTTTGGCAGTAACGTAGGAAATAGATTGAAGTGGGGAGTGATTTTAAGCAGAGAAAGTAGAGAGGAAGAGTTCCATGATAATCAGAATGGGGAGAGGTGACGAGTAACTGAGTGAGAGGAGAGAAGGAACCGCGTGAAGAGATGGGGTGGAGATCCGAGCAAGAAAATGTGGCGAGTGACGGGATTGTGAGGCGGCATAAGGAAAGATAAAGCCGACAGACGGAAAGGAGTGGGGGTGGGGGGCCTTGGCGGAAAGAGAGAAAGTCCAAAGAGTGAGAGGCGAGGGTAACAATCTCGATTTTGTAAGTGTTGATTTGGGATGTCCATGGGACACTTCAAAATGGATGTTCCCTGGGGGGGGGAGGGGGTGAGAGAGAGAGAGAGGGAGAGAGAGAGGGAGAGAGAGAGAGAGAGGGAGAGAGAGAGGGAGGGAGGGAGAGAGAGAGGGAGAGAGAGGGAGAGAGAGAGAGAGAGAGGGAGGGAGGGAGAGAGAGAGAAGAAAGGAGAGAGAGAAGAAGGTAGGGGAGAAAGAGAGGACAGACGGATAGAATCTGATAGTAAGATGATAATAAAGCCCCTACAGCCAGCACAGAGGGAAGCGGGTCCGGGCCACCCCCCAGGCAGGAGGCTCAGTAGCGCTGGGGATGACAAGTCAGGGTGGACCCTCTCTTGTGTCCTAGTCTCCCCCGGACCCTCCTGTCAGCCGCCGGGACACCGGGATGCCTTCGGCGCATCCGGCGGCCTCAGCTGCCGGCCAGAGCTGGCGGTCCCGGGGGAGGCAAGGGTGCAGCCCCGCTCCCTGTCCCCCAGCACCCGAGAGAGGGTTGAGGGGCTTGGGGCAGGCTCCTGGATCCCGGGCCCCCGGTGGCCGCGGGGACTCAGGCCCCGCCCCTGCTCGCCCCGCCCTGGCCTAGGGCAGTTCCGATAAGGGGTAACCGATGTCACTGGGCGCGGGGGCGGGGCCTGGGGCAAGGGGGCGGGGCGGGGCGGCTCGCGGACGCGCGTGCGTCCCGGGGAAAATGTTGCGCAGGTTCTAAAATGGAACGTCGGCGGCGGCGGCGTGAGTGAGCGCGAGGGGGTGTGTGGCCGTGGCCGTGACCGTGGCTGTGGCTCTGCGCGCTGTGGGTGCGTGTCTGTGTGAGCGTGTGCGCGCCCGCCCCGGACCCCGCGCCCCCTCGGGGGGCAGCAGCTGCAGCGGCGCCGGCCTCCTCCTCTCGAACCCCGGCCGCCCCCGCCGCCCTCCCGCATGGAGCTGTCCGCGATCGGGGAGCAGGTGTTCGCCGTGGAGAGTATCCGGAAGAAGCGCGTGCGCAAGGTGAGCCTGGCCAGGGGCCGGCGGCCTCCGCCTCCCACCTCCGTGCGTGGCCACTCGGGGCCCGCCGCCGGTGGCGAGGCGTGGAAAGTGGGGGGGGCGGCCGGGGGGCGGAGGCGCTCTCTCTGGCCGCGGGCTTGGGGGTCTCCTTTCTGCGCCGTCACCTCTCCTGCGGAGCCGGGCGCTCGGAGTCGGGAGAGGGAGGCTGGCTAAGCGATCTCAGCCGGATCTCCGCCTCAGTTTCCCGCCTTGAAGAACTAGGAATAGAGAGCTTTGAGATCCTCAGCTCGGGAGTAACCCCGAAGTACTCAAGTTGGGGGTGGAACTTTGCGGGAGGAAATAAAAGTCTCTAGACTTGCGTGCCTCTTCCCCCCGCGCCTGCGGCAGGTGTACTTGGCCGTGACTCCTGGGGCACCCCTTGCTCCTCTCCCCCCATCCTTCCCCACCCCCTCTAGTCCCGAGACCGCATGTCCCGAGACCGCGTGTTCAGACTTCCCTGGAGGATCCCAGCTCGCCAGGGCCAGCACTTTGGAGCTCTTCTAGGTCCTGGGACGGCCCCCAAACTCCACCCTCTTGGAGAGACCCGGCCCCCGGAAGAAGAGGGTTGGGCCTTCCAGGTCCATTCAGAGCAGTGACCCAGGCTGGAGGGGTGGGGCGGGGGTGGGGGCGGAGCTGGGCTCTGGTACCCTGCCCTTGGGCTGTACCCGAGCTTTGGGCAGAACGAACCCACCTGGCCGCTTTAGAAGTCTCCCAGCTCCCCTGGCTCCCAGCGGCAGAATCCCATCCCCTCCCATCCTACCCTGGCCATCTTTCCTCCTCCTTCCCGGGGTCTGGCAGAGAAATGGACTGATTCTAATTTCGAAGCTGAGAGCATCCCTCTGACCCAACTCCGGAGCCTTAGGGAGGTGGATGGACGTGCTCTCCCTTCACCACCGAGCCTTGATACCCATTTGGTAAGGCGGTCAATCAGCAAGCATTCATTAATCGAGGGGAAAACAAACATTGATTCCCATTGCCCTTTCCAATCAGATTTGGAGCTAACTCGGGAGGAGCCCTGAGAGCTTAAGCCAAAGGTCGAACTCCATTCAGGTCCCCTAGTTCTTACCTTAAAGAAGGCGGGTGATTGTAATTTACATGCTCTCTCTCCACCCCCTTGGAGCCTCAACTTTGCAGGTGGGTGTGAGCACCTCCCTTTTTGGTCTCCATGACTATGATTTTAATTTCATGGGGAAATTCCAGTGTAGTGGTTCCCTTCACAGGAGCCATAGGCAACTCATCTGTAACTTAGTTTTACAAAGTTGCCTGGGGACTCTGGGAGTTTCAAGTGACTTGCCAAGGTCATGAAACCAATAAAAGTGAGATTGGAATCCAGGTCTTCTGACTCACCACTATAGCTATAGTCACTCCTTTTCTGTGTCTGTTAATATAAATCTTTGTTAATGTGAACATACACAGGAGTAACTAGACTTGGATCTGGGTTCAAATTCTGGCTGAGCTATTTATTTCTTTGGTGACCTAGGGCAAATCACTCAATTTTTCTGGGCCTCAACTTCCCTGTCTGTAAAAATCGGGGTGGGGGAAGGGGTTTCAATTAAATGGCCCCCGAGGTTACTCCTAGCTCCAGAGCTTTGATTTGACCTCCCTGGGTCTCAGTTTCCCCGTCTATAAAATGAGGGAATTGGACTACATGGTCCCTGATGTCCCTCCCAACTCCAGTGAATAGCTCACATGAGTGCTTTAGTTTCAAAGCACTTTCCTTACAGAAATCTGCCCACCAGTAGTCATGACTTATGGTCGCATTTTACTAGAGTAAAATAGGCACATTGTAAATTACCATGAGACAACTGAGGTGTCCCCAGGAGTTAAGCGATTAGCCTAAACTCAACTATTGAATGTTATTGCTAGGACTCAGACAGGCACTGGGGGACTCTTTCCACCACACCATACTGCCTCTTATGCAGAAATGGGGGGTTGAGATCCAAACCACAGGCTGGGAACCCCCAAAGTTCTAGGCCCCGACTCCTTAGCCCATCATTTTCCCAAGAGCTGAACTTGGTACTGATGGGATCAGGGGAAGGGGAGATATCCCAAGAAGGGAGTTTCTTCTGTTAGAACTTCAAAAAAATAGGTTTTTACAAATAGTTTTGGAGGCTCTGGAGAATGGATATTTTCATCCCAAGGCTCTTTCCCAGTCCAGAGAAGTTCCCTGGGTATGGAAGTACTGGGACTGCCCAGGGCAGGGCTGGAGGAGCTCCATGCGCTCCAAGAGCTGGGTGAGCCGTGGTTTGTTGGCGATCAGTCTGTACACTCCCAACACAGGAGCCTGGGTCTGGCCCTCCCTCAGCCCTTCACGTTGACCCTGTTTGGCTTCAGTCTAGGGCTCACTGTGTGTTCTCTCTGCCTCCCCTCCTGTCTCTCTCTCTCTCTCTCTTCCCAGGGTAAAGTGGAATACTTGGTCAAGTGGAAAGGATGGCCCCCAAAGTAAGCCTTGTTTGTGTGTATGTGTCTGTCCGTCTGTCTGTCACAGTAACACCAGCCCACCCCAAACTGAGCCCTGGCCTCCAAAGACTCCCTCCTCATCCCTTCTTCCCTTCCTTGCCTCTGGCACACTGAAAGGCACTGTGGGTACAGAGAGGAAGAAGGCATAGACTTGTCCTCAGGGCAATATGAGCAGGATCTAAGCAGAGATCACAGAAAGCTTCCTGGAGAAGTCAGCCTCTCAACAACACAGTAACAGTAAAAGCATTCCCATAGTGCTTTAAGATTTAAAAAGTCATGTACAACGACAGCCGTGGGAGGTTGATGCTATTATCATCATCCCCATTTTACAGATGAAGAAAGTTGAGGCAAACATAAAGGAAGCAACCTACCTTGGGTTACACTTAAGAATTGTCCGAAGCAGGGTTTGAACTCGGCTCCTCCAGACAACGACGTTCTTGAAGGAAGAAGCTTTTGACAAGCAAATTTAAAGTTTGGGTTTTTTAAATTGATTTCTTTAGTTCCTGTGTCCTTCTTATTCCCCCTGTATTCTTGGCCCAGACAATTAGGTGGTTCAGCAGAGGGTCAGGAAACCTATGTTTAAATCTGGCTTCAGATGCTTAGTAGCTGTTTGTCCCTGGGCAAGTCACTTAGCCTCTGTTTACAGCCTCAGTTTCCTCAGCTGTAAAAGGAGGATAATGATAGGACCTCCTTCCCAGGGTTGTTGTGAGAATCAAAGGATATTTTTAAAGTGTTTAGAACATAGTAAGTATTTACTAAATGATTATTCCCTTCCCTTTCCCCAGAGCCAAATCCTGTATAAAGAATAATGAGAGGAAAGAAGGTAATTCTGCAAAAACTAGCCAGCGCACCCTCCAGAGCTGACAGGACATGCCACATTCTGCTCCCACAGGCCCCCACCTCCATAAAGTCCTTCTTTTCTTATAACCAGGGGATAGCAAGCCCTTCACACTCAACCTATCCCAGTATCTCATTTAACAAACACCTACTAAGCATATACCATGCTCTGGAGAGCTAGCATGGTATCAAGAAGACCTGGGTTCAAATCCTGCCTGTGACCCATCCTGGCTGTGTGACCCTGGACAAGTCATTGAGCTTTTTGCCTTCCCCAGGAAGTTCACTAGGACTGTAAGTTGAGGAGAAGGTGCCAGCTTGCTTTAGTAGAAGGGGGTTCTGCATCTGAGGCTTAGTCCCCTATGCCCATGGAATTATGTCTCCAGCGCCCATCCCTCTGGCACCTGGCCCAACCCTCTCATTTTACAGAGAAAGAAACTGAGACCCAGCCAGGTGAAATAATTTGTCCAAGGTCATCCATCCTGCATAGTCAGTGTCAGATGGGGGGCGGGTTCCCTGTACCAGACTGTGGTTCCTGCCCAGAGCTGTCAAATTCCTACAAAGACAAATGACTACTTAGTATAGACACCTCCTTGGAGAAGGGCCGACTAAGTAAACACAGAGTTTATACAAAGTAGTTTGGTGGGGGGGGGGGGGTGCTGCTGGGAAATAGTAACAAGCAATGAAGGGCTGGGTGAGGAAATGGGCTTCTCCCTCTCCCCCCATCCCCTTTCCCCTCATCACTTGCCTGCCATTAAGGTCTGAGGCCTGAGATCTGGGGCCCGGGCTGAACTCAGGGACTAGAAAGCCTGGGGGCAGGGCGGGGAGCTGGCACACAGGAAACAGTTTTCCAAACAGTCCCTTTGGAGAGAGAGCAGAAACTTCCCTTGGACCTGCCCAGGAGGGCCCAGAGGAGGACATGCAGGCCACCTTTTATTAAGCACCTACTATGTGCCAGGCTTGCAGCTAGGTGACACTATAGTGGATAGAATGCTAGGCCTGAAGTCAGGAACACTCATCTTCCTGAATTCAGATCCTGCCTCAGACACTTACTAGCTGGTAACCCTGGGCAAGTCACTTCACCCTGTTTGCCTCAGTTTCCTCATCTGAAATATGAGCTGGAGGAGGAAATGGCAAGCCACTCCAGTATCTCTAACAAGATACTAATCAAGTATCTACCTAAGAGGGTTACAGAATGTCAGCGACTGAAGAACACCTATCTCTGCAGGTGCTGGGGATATAAGATCCAGTCCCTGCCTTCAGGGAGCTTGCCTGGCATCGTAGGATTTTCCCCCCAAAATTTATGGATTAATTTATTTTCACTTTCTAACAATCACTTCTGTAAGTTCCAAATTTTCTCCCCCTTCCTCTCTAAGATGGCGTGTATAGGCTCTATACATACTTTTGTATTAAACACATTTTCATGCTACTCACATCATAGAACATTTTAGAAAGTTTTACTTTTGTATTTGTGTTTTGGTCAGTCATTTCCAGGTAGGATCCCCTCTTCTTCTCCCCACCCCACTTTCTTGGACCTTCTCTAGTGAGAAAAGCCATGAAAACCCTATGGCCCCATCTAACACCCCACACCCATAATCAAAGGGTTTCCAAAGGAGCACCCACTGTAAAGGTAGAAGGGACCTGAGAAGCAATCTAATACAGCCTGTCCCATCTTACAGAGGAGGAAACGGAAGCCCAGAGATGAAGCCACTTGCCCAAACTCACACAGGTAGTAGGCAGTAGCGTGGGGATTGAAACCCAGGTCTTTTGACTCTGAGTTCAATGTTTCTCTCCAATCCATCAGCCCCAGTAGAATGTAAGATCCCTGAAGGGACTACTTTCCCATTGTTTCTGAATCCCCAGCAGCCTAGAACATAGTAAGTGCTTCAAAAATGCGTGTTTGTCCTTCATTGCCTGAAGAAGACCATGCTATCAGAGAAACAATGACGTGACTTGCATTTGACTTTGTTTTGAGTGAGGGAGGGTTGTGCAGGTTACCAGCCTCACTTCTCCTCTAGAGACATCTGAATGCAGTGACCAGTTATTCATCAGGATGACTGGAGATGACCCAGGATGAAGCAATTGGGTTTAAATGACTTGCCCAAGCTCATACAGCTAGTGAGTGTCAAGTGTCTGAGGTCAAAAATGTGTGTTGGATTGTATTGCTTTCTATCAAAGCATCTTTGCAAGGCTAGCTCCTTATCCTGACTTGTCTTGGCTCCCAGGCAGCTGGAACCCCTATGCTAGGGAAGATTGTATTACTGAAAGGGGAAAGAGAGATTAAGCATTTATTAAGTACCTACGGTGTGCTTATATTAAGGCGCTCTGATGGGTAGTGGTATCAAACTCAAATAAAACTAGCTGCACATACACTTAGAAAACCACAAACTAACATTATCTATACTTTGTTGCATTTTTATTCATCCAATGATTGTACAGCTAAAGAGTTCTGGTGGAGGCAAGTTTGATACCTTCGCTGAAGGGGATGAACAGGATGTGTGCGAAGGATTTCCAAGGGAAAAAGCATCTATTTAGAATCTACTATGTTCAGACACTTTGCTAAATGCTTTACAAATATCCTTTCATTGATTCTCACAACAACACTGGGAGATGAATGCTATTATGATTCCCATTTTACAGTTGAGGAAACCGAGACAGAAAGTGGTTCAGTGACTTGCCCAGGATCTCACAGCTAGTACATGTTTGAGGCAGAATTTGAACTTGGGACTTCCAGACTCCAGGCTGAGCACTCTGTGCCCTCTGGCGCCTCTAGTGGCCACTAGTTGAACTCTGCCCTCATGGAGGATATTTTGCCTCTTCCTGGAAATCCTGGAAGAGAGCTGTCCAGCAGAGCAGCAACCACCCTGGCTTGGTGATTGCGAATTGGAGGGATCTCTCCCAGCACCCAGTCCAGGAGAGGACAAGGACTCTCTCCTAGAGGTGACAGCATCAAGGGTAGATGTTCCTTCTAACTCTAAATCTAGGCTCCCATGATCCCTTTGAGTATGGGGGAAGTCTCTTGACCTTGAATAATTTTAACAAGTGGAGGACCCAGACAAAGGATACAGAAGGCATTCCAGTGTAGATGATATAATCAATTAACCGATAAATTAATTAAATACCTATAAAAAGCCATTCCAGGTATAGGGCACCTCAGTCACAAAGTCCTGGAGGTGAGAAAGTGAAGGCAGGAGTTGAGGGGACAGAGCACAAATATGGAAACACAGATTAAGTAATCCTCCAGCAAGATGGTGAGGGTCCTAGAAACTCTCCACTTGAAAAAGGGGGTGCATGGGAAGGGGCATAATCTCCCTCTTCCAGTGTCGGAAGATCTGAAGAACAGTCAGGCAGGAGAGAGAGAGAGAGAGAGAGAGAGAGAGAGAGAGAGAGAGAGAGAGAGAGAGAGAGAGAGAGAGAGAGAGAGAGAGAGGAGAACAAGAACGAGAACATGCGCAAGGGAGCAAGCACGCAAGTGCCCCATTTGGCCCCCTGAGGGCAGATCTAGGACCTCTGAGAGGGGGGAAGCTTCAGAAGGCAGGTTTAGGTTCATTATAGCAGGCTTGAATCCCTCTATTTGCTAAACAATGAGAACTATCTCAAAATGGGAATCTGAGGCACATTTAAGGTAGTGAGCTCCCTGTCACTGACTGTCTTCAAGTAATGGTTAGAAGACCACTTGTCATTGAAGGTCGAGCAAGCATTTCTGTTGAGGTACAAACTGGACAAGATGACTGTGAAGTCCCTCTGGAGCATGTGAAGGGAAGTTAGAAAGCTAGAGAGGAGGGGGAATCATTTTGTACAGGGCCTTGAATGCCAGGATAAGAAGTTTGGACTTCATGGTAGGATGTTGGCCCTGGACCTGGAAGAACCTTAGAAGGTATCTAGTCCAAGCCTCTCATTTTGCAAATGAGGAAATTGAGGCCCAGAGAGGGGAAGGAGCTTTCGTGGGGTGACGCAGTAAGGGAGAGTCAGAGGGAGGACTGCAGGGGTCTCTCCCATCTCGCTGATCAGCCGCGCACTGCAGAGGGACAGGCGTGGGTGCATTAGAAAGCTAGCCAGAAGCCTGGCCTGCTTATCCTGGGTCTGATTTGGGATCAGTCAGCAATAATGTCTGCATCTTCGAACTAGGGAACACGGAGGAGTGGGGCTCCAGGACCCCTGCATGTCCCCTCCTCTTCTGCTTAGCCCCCAATGCACCCCCCTGGAGATGGAGGTGCCGAGGCTGCGCTGTGTGCCTTCCTCCTCCCCCTCCCGTTAGTTGGCATGAGTGCCAGGCTGGGCTCTGAGTCAGCTCCTAGCATGCTTGTTTACAAGCTCTTTCCAGAGGTGGGGTGGGGAGGAGGAGGAGCCTTGAGGGAGCCTGGGTCACGTGGCCTGCTGTTTTCCGGCAGTTTAGCTTCTCCCATGGCAGCCCTCCATCACAGAGCCCGATGCAGCCTCTCCCCCCACATCCCATCCCCACCCAGATCTGTCAAACCGAAGGTGATGCCTCAGGAGGTTTAGGGGCTTTATCTGTGTTCAGGAGGCTGCCCCCTGCCCACCTTCCTCCAGAAGGGTTCTGACCTGAAATGTCAAAACAGGGAGAAGCTTTAGAACATGGGATGTCAGACCTGGGAGAGCCATTAGAACATGGGATGTCAGACCTGGGAGAGGCTTTGGAACATGGGATGTTAGACCTGGGAAGGGCTTTAGAACATGGGATCTCAGATCTAGAAAAGTCATTAGAATGTGGGATGTCAGACCTGGGAGGTTTAGAACATGAGATATTAGAATTGGGAGGGACCTTAGAACAGGTTATGTCTAAGTCGAGAGACCTTAAGAGATTATCCAGTCCAACTTCCTTATCTTACAGATGGAGGACCTGAGGCCCAGGGAGGAAAAGTAGCCCACCAACCATCACACTGGCAGAGTCAGAACTTGCAGTCAGGTGTTCAGTGGCACTTCCTCTACAGCCAGTGACCTCCACTTTCCCCCTCCTGCACATCAATGGATAACCAGCCCCCCTCCCCCTAACCCTTGTCCTCCTATCCTCCAGATCCTCCAGGAGAGCTTGGTCAGTGTTTGACTGAGTTGCTGCCTGGTCTCCCCAGTTCCTCCCTCTCTGACCCACTCCCAGTATCCCCAAAGGGAGCACGCAGTTGTGAATCGAGTAGGAAGTGCCAAGCACTGTGCTAAGTGCTTTACAAATATGTCCCCGTTTGATCCTTACCCCCCAGGGGGGTTCTTTGGCTGTCCTCCATCTGTCTCAGGAGGAAGGGACTTTCCTGCTTCAAATGACATTACTGTGTGGGGGTTGGGGAAAGGGCACAGATGAAAGGCTCCAAGAGGGGGGCAGGGTCTGAGGGAAGCCAGGCTGAGGCAGCTGACTCATCCTACTTGTTTCAGCCTGGCCCCTGCCCTACAGAAATCGGAAGAAGGTGACATTTTCTGCCTGAATTAATCTTTTATTGGCTTCCCTTTGGGCAACTCATGGATCCTCTGGGGCTATGTTCCTCCTTTGCAAAAGGATCCCTATGGACTGCAGCCCCCCCCAACTCTGACATTCCCTGTTCTGAGGCCTCTCCCAGCTCTGACATTCCCTGTTCTGAGGCCCCTCCCAGCTCTGACACCCCCTGTTCTGAGGCCCCTCCCAGCTCTGACATCCCCTGTTCTAAGGCCCCTCCCAGCAGGGAACCAGTTCAGATCAGGATACTAGGTACCCCCGTCTTCTCATCTTTGCAGCCCCTGACCTGTTTTAAGATCGCCTTGTACAAAGGCGGAAGGAGGCTGATGGAGTCACCTCCCTCTCTGGGCATTCATCTCCAGATCTATAAACTGAGAGAATTGGGCCAGTTGGTCTCTAGGGTCCTTTTCACCTCTGACCTGGCTTGACTCTGAGGAGCAATGTGGCCCTCAGGTCAGGAGTGGGTGGCACTGGACCTGGATTCAGGAAGACCTAACTTCCAATCCTCTCTCAGATCCTTCCCTGCAGCTGGAACATGAGCAAACCACCTTAACTCTCTAAGCCTCAGTTTGTGCATCTGTGTGACGGGTATAATATCTAGAGTACCTGCCTCTAAGGGCTGTGACTTACAGATAACATTTGTCTGGTGTATTGTAGACTTGCTATCACAACACAAACAAGTGCTCCTGTTTCTAAAAGGTTTATAAAGCATCTTTAAAAATCTTATTGATCTCTTGTTTTTAGACAGCTACATTGTCCCTGCGTCTGTCTCCCAGCTTCTCCCAGAAAGATGACCCAGATAAGAAAGAAGTTTAAAAGTTAAAAAAAAAACCCAACCCTCAAACTAATATCAAAATCCTGGCTACATATTCTTTTGAAATTTTATTTTATTTTCAATGAACAAACATTTATTTTTCTCCTCCTGACATTGAAGGGAAATCAGGAGAAAAATTCCCCAATAACGAATGTGCAGTGGAACAAAAGCAGATTCCCACATGGGCTATGTCTCCCTGGACCCCAAGTCCCAGCCCTGAATCAGGAGGTGACTTCGTCAGGAATCAGGGTTGTCCCTATCTAGCAGTCTTAAAAAGTTGTCACAAAGCACCCACTGAGGCACAGAGTGGGAGGATCATCTCCCTTTTACGGAGGAGGAAACTGAGTCACAAAGCCAGGAAGTATCTCAACTGGAATTTCAAACCAGGTCTTCCTGGGACCAGACCCAAAGCTTTCTCTACCTCCTCATGCAAGAGAATGGTTCATTCAACCAAGATGTGTTGAGTGACTTACCTGGGAGAGGCCCTGGGCTCCATGTGGTAGGAAATAGTGAGAGAAAGATGGTTCTTGGCCAATAGGGAGCCTGATGGTGGGGGTGGACATGTAACTGTAATTCAGGAAAGAATGTGAAAAAGGCGTGAGAGGGACCAAGTAGGAGGGGTGCTTAGATGAAAAGGCCTTAGAATAGGGGATGTCTGGGCTAGGAGGGAGCTTAGAACAGGGGGTGTCAGAGCTGGGAGGGGCCTGAGAACAGGGGGTGTCAGAGCTGGGAGGGGCCTGAGAACAGGGGGTGTCAGAGCTGGGAGGGGCCTGAGAACAGGGGGTGTCAGAGCTGGGAGGGGCCTGAGAACAGGGGGTGTCAGAGCTGGGAGCCACTTTGGTTATCACTCACTCTAACTCCTTTTTTACAGATGAAGACATTAAAACCCGAAGGGCCCAACTGACTTGCCAAGGGTTCTCTAGCCAGTCCTAACCCTTAGGAATCTTCCAGTCTAGCAGGGTGATAAGGCTGTGACACCATCCTTGGGCAATCTTGATACACAGGCCATGATAAGTAGCTCAGGAGGGCCGGGAGTGGTCTGAGATCACTCTGTCTGGGGGCATTCTGAGAATGAAGGAGGAGTCAGATTTCCAGGTGGGCCTTGAAGGCTGCTGCATGAACCATTGGCAAACCTCAGGCTCAGATAGGAGAGAAGGAAAGAGCAGGGAACTAAGAAGGAGTCTCTGGACAGGGGAGAAGGAAAGCAGAGCCATGCCCATTGTGGCCAGGGTGCCCCTTTCCCCAGCATGGCCTCCTCTTGATGCCACTGACCAGCCTTAACTTTCATATCTCTCCCCAGGTACAGCACGTGGGAGCCAGAGGAACACATCCTGGACCCCCGCCTTGTCATGGCATATGAGGAGAAGTAAGCGGGCCCTTTGTTTTCCCTTCTGGTGTGGGGAGGGAGCCCACAGCACTGTTCGCAAGCATTTCTGAGCTTCTATCCTTATGATCAGCCCCAGAATACAGAGGAGCCCTAGGCAAGGCCCCTGCTCTCAGCAAGCTCACAATGGAATCATTTCTACCAGCATTTATGAAACACCTACTATGTGCTAGGCCCTGGGGATACTGAGATGAAAAATGGCATGGGCTTTGCCCTCACAGGCATGCAACATAGGCCTGAACCTGGGCCCACACAGAAAAGATCAGGGACATCTGAGGGTCAGGGTGGAATCCAGGCAGGCTTCGTGGAGGAGTTGGCATCCAAGTGGGACCGTAAAGGCAGGTCATGATTTCAACAGATTGGGAGAGAAGTGAGTGCACTTCAGCCTTGTTGGGCATACAACTTGTACTCATAAAAATGTAAGCAGCTGCACAAGGGGTTCTGATAGAGGGCCAACCAGTGCCCCAAACAATCCATACTCCTCCTGGGGAGAAGGAGACTTCACGGAGCACTCTGCCTTCCTACTTCCTGTAAATTTGCCTCAATTTACCTCTATAGACTAAGCCAGGGATATTCTTATATCAGTGAGATCACTCCACTATCACCCCCAACACTCTATAGGGGAATGAGCACTTGCTTGGGAGTCAGGAGACTTGGGTTCAGGTTCTGGCTAAACCTGAGAAAGTCCCTGCCTTCAAACAGCTTAGTCATCTACCTAGAGATAACCCCTCTACTGGTGTTTCCCAGATCCCTGGCCCACTATGGTGCATTGATCCAGACACCTAGTGTCCCCGTGCCTCAGTTTCCCTGCAGAGGAAAGTGATATAAACACAATAACAGTTTTTTGGTTTGGTTTGGTTTGGTTTTTTTAGTCATGGTTTTGGTGAAAATAGTTCCTAGAATATTGTGATCTTTAAAGGAAAGAAGCGCCAGTCTAAGAGTAATGAGAGGTTTCAGTTCAGTCTGGATGTGTGACCTGGACAGGCTGCTTCCTCCCTAGGCCTCAGTCTTTCCATGTGTACGATGGGGAGGTTAGATTCCTTTGATTTCTAAGATCCCTCCTAGCTCACAGGTGCACAAGGTGTCAGAGCTGGAGGGAACTTGGAGTGTAGAATGTATTGGGAGGGAGTCTAGAACTGAGGTCTGACCTGGGAGCAGTCACAGAGCCCATGATGTTGAAGTTATGAGAGAGTGCTGAATCTGGAGTCAGAGAACCTAGGTTCAAGTCTTAAAACTTTGTCTCTCCTACCTGAGCAAGTCCTTAACTTCCCTGGGTCTCGGTTTCCTACTCTGTGAAACGAGGAAGGTGGATAGATCATCCCTAAAGTGTCAATTGAAAAACTAGAATCCTATGACCTGGTCCTACTCTGTTGTACAGAAGGGGAAACTGAGGAGGCTCTGGGAGCTGAAGTCCCGGGTTTATAATCTGGGTAGGCAGGGACCTTGGGTATCATCCTGGCCTTCTAGGGGTTTGGATAGGAATCCTTCTCTGATGTTCAGTTTTTGCTTGAAGACCTCCAGCAAGGGATACCCTTCTGCTAGCTCAGTGGCCCATCTGTGATGGGGGGAGCTCTAGACATTAGAATGGTTTGTATGTTACTGAGGCTGACTTCCCCATCACTTTCATGACCTTGGCCTTAGCCTCCCCCTGTTTGTGGCTAAGTGGCCAGGACCCCAAAGGAATAAAGGGGAAAGAGTCTTGTAACCAAAGTCCTGGTTCTGGCTCTCACTTGCCAGGGACCTTGACCAAGTCCCCTTTGCCCTGAACCTCAGTTTCCTCCTTGGTAAAATGAGTAGTTTGCATGGGGTGACCTCTTCCAGCCTAAATGGGATTATCAGCAAGCAATAGGAAGCCTTTCCTATCATGGGGGCTATAAAGACACCTTCAGAGAGTTTGTAGTCATCTCAGGAGCAGTGTCCCTGCAGATGAGCTTCCCCTTGGGACCTCCCTGGCTGCCTTGGTCTAGACCTTCACTGTCCTATATGGAACCTGTCAGATGACTTTATTTTCAAGTTATGTCTACTTTGGCTTTTCACTTGAAGAGAATGAAGTTTTACTGTTTTCTGTTCACAAACATTGCCCAGCACTGTGCTAGGATAGGCACTATGCCAAGAAAGGGAAAGGAGGGTGGTACAAGATGGAGACTGGCCACATACACACATACACACACACACACACTGACATACTCAGACACTTACATATGCTCACATACACACACACACATATATACATATATATATACCTACACACTCACACACATACTCATACACACATATACATATATACACTCATTCACTCATACATACACATGTTCTCTTAAGTGCACATATATATATATACTCATTCATACACACACACATTCACACTCACACACATATATACTCATTCACTCATACACACACACATATTCACACATACACTCTCACTCATACATACACATATATTCACATTCACTCATACATACACACACACGTTCACATTCACACACATGCTGCAGAGGCCAGGAGGGCAGACAGACACTACCCAGATGTTCACAGGAGGGCCTCATCTGTAGCAGATGGTCCAGAAAATGTGGTATAAATCAAATCTAATGTTTCATTGACTTGTCTTTTACTAGAGTCTTTCATTTCCATTTCTAACTCATTTTCGCATTACTTTATATTATTTTAATTGGTATCTTCTGGTTTTATGTCACCTTTATTTCCAAATTATTCTTCTCCCATTGAGAACCATCCCCAGTGACAGAGGATACAAAAGGCAATGAGGAGAGGAAAAATAGCTCAAGGAAACTAGTGGAGGTATCATTTGAGTGGCATATGCCATGTTCCGCATCCATAGACCCCCGCCCCTGCAAAGAAGGGAAGGGAAGCCATTTTCTCTTCCACTCTTTGGCACAGCATGTTGGGCCAGTTTTTAGCAGAGAGTCTGCTTCTGGACCCCTCCACCCTCTGGTCCCCAACCTCTCTGCCAAGTTGTGCCCATTAAAAATTACAGCAGCAGCAAAACAAACAAACAAACAAAAAAAAACCCCTAGGGCATTCTGGAGGTGAGAAGGCTGTCTCTTTTGGGGATGTGTTCTTTCTGAATTTTGGGTTTGGACTTGACCTAGCAAAATTTCCTTGATTCAGCTCATTTAAAAGAAGAATGAAGGCTCTCCTGAGGCCCCATCCAGGTGACCAGGCAGAACATGCCCAG
The DNA here is from genome assembly GCA_023548195.1 of Bettongia penicillata ogilbyi. Classification (NCBI taxonomy): domain Eukaryota; kingdom Metazoa; phylum Chordata; class Mammalia; order Diprotodontia; family Potoroidae; genus Bettongia; species Bettongia penicillata. Next base: position 5,277,045 of record JAJHZJ010000150.1, on the reverse strand, counting down.
GAGAAACCTGAGAGGAAGACCCCACTCCCAAGGGAAAACTTCCTGGAGGAAGCAGTGTCTTGGGATCTGAGAGGGCACCTCATCCTTCACTTTATAGAGGAAGAAACTAAGGCTTCTTGAGGGTAAAAAGTACTTTACCTAAAGTCACACAGGGAGGCCCTGGAAGGTCCAGGCTTTGAACCTGACTCATAGATTTGCCATCATGTTCCTTTTTACAAAGGAGCAAAGGATCAGAGCTGGGGGAGACCTTAGAAGTAATTTTACAGATGAGGAAACTGAGGCCCAGGGTGAGGAAGTGACTGGCCCAAGGAGCCTAGGACTAAATCTAGAAGGGACCTGAGAGGCCATCTTATCAAAGCCCCTCCCTTTACAGAGGAGGAAACAGACCCAGACAGTTCAAGAGCCATGATTTGAACTTATGTTCTTTGGTGCCAAACCCAGAATTCTTTCTGTTGCATCCTACTACCTAACCTTCACTGAGCTGAGCCTCAAAGGGGAGAAGGGCTTTGGGTCAATGGGGCTGGGGGTGCTGATGGGGCCATGGACCTGGGTTCAACTCTGGATTCCAAGCTCTGGGTTCAACACACACATGCACAGACATAACACATTCATACATACAATGTACATACATTCATACACATACATACACAACACACATATACAGATTCATGCTCTTGCACTCACATTCACACATTCATACACATACAGTGCACTCACACAATACAGCCATACATACAATATACTCATATGTATATATTCTCACTCATACAACACACATTCACACACTAACCAAACACAGTATACATACTCATACATACACACACTCAGAGACATGCTCATAATCATATGCATACATTCATACATTCACACACATATACTCAAACACAATGCACACCTACATACCCACACATATATAACTCACACACATACATATATGTACTCACACAGTGTACACACATACACTCATATTCACGATGCACACACCCTTCTACATACTCATACACTGAAACTTGTACACATACACACAATGTACTCACATACGCTCACACATGCTTTCATTGGCACACACAGTACATACAACATGCTTACATACTTACACACAGGCATACATTCACACCCCAGACCTTCCCCATGTGTACTCACACATACCAAGACACACCCTCTTGCACTCACACTCACACAAGAGGGCAGGCTGAAAACAAGGCAGCTTGCTTGCTTGCATCAGTTGGAACATTGAGTGCGTGCTGGGACTGGGACATCCTGGTGCTGACAGGGGGCCCAGCCCGGCTCAGGGCACACACAGCTTATTTACCTAAGGGGCCGAAGAGAGGGGCCAGGGCTGAGGGCGGCTGCTCTCTTCCAGCCTCGCCACTGTGGCAGGGCCCTGTGGCCCTTTGGGGGACTCTCCTTACTTACCCCCCTTCACTATGGGCTGAGCTGGGAGCAGATGCTGGGCAGGCTTGCAGCTGGGACATGTCTGTCTGGGAACATGCTGAGCCTTTGGAGGCTCAAGTTTCTGGCGTCGGGGGATTTTTCAGGCTGGGCCCCAGACTGGTGCTGACAAACCTCAGCTCAGATCCCTTCTTCTGTGGCCCAGAGCTATCCCCCTTCACAAGCGCCGTTCCAGCCCAGCTAGATCACCAGTGACCTTGATCTTGCCCTCACCCCTTCCATGGAATTGGCACTCCCCATCCCTCTCCAGTCCGTCCCAGAGCTGCTCCCAGAGTGCTTTGCACTTTTCAGAGCATTCTTCTGTTTTTATCTAGACTTACAACACTCCTGAGAAGTTGAGAGAGTCAGAAATTATTATTCCCATTTCAGAGGTGAGGAAAACCAAGGTTCAGAATGGCTGAGTGGTTAATCCAAGATCACAGAGCACAGATCTGGAGCTGAAAGGCCCTTAGTGGCCACCTGGTCTAACCCTGTCATTTTACAGATGAAGAAACTGAAGCCTAGAAAGAGCATGTGACTTGGACAAGGTCACACAGCTAGTGAGTATCTGAGGCAGGATTAGAACCTAAATCTTTTGACTCCAAATCCAAAATTTATTCTGCTGTACCAATGATCCAATAGAGTGGATTCACACTTGGTCATATCTTAGGATTAGTGAACATTTAGGTCAGTCCATTTTACAGAGGAGGAAACTGAGGCCCCAGAAGTCTCTGATTTTCCTAAGGTACTACAAGTAATATGTAGCAGAGTCAAGACTTGAACCCAGGTCCTGGGACTTGAAAGTTTGGGGTTTCTTCTGTTTTTAAGTTATTACATCAGAACACTTCTTAGACCCCCCAACAACAGTCTCACCCTTGAGCTTTCCCTTGTAACAAATGACAACAAATAACAGCACTGGTGCCTGATGGGGTTTGTAACATCTGGTACCCATAGTACCCCACCTCCCTGGTAGAAGGATCCTGTCTGTGTCTGGAGCTCCAACTCCAAATCCTCTACGGGTACTGGGGAGCCTGCTGGGTCATCTCAAAGGCATTTTCTAGCACAGATATTTTTGTTCATTCTGAACACTTTAGAAACTCAGACCTGGAACGTGGGTTTCCTTTCTCAAGGTCACCTTGGCAGTCCTCACAGATCCCACACTAGACCCCGGGGCTCTCTGGAGGGCCTGCCTGCGCCTGACTGCAGGATGGAGTGATCCAAGTCCCCCTCGTGGGCCTCTTTCCTCCACTCCCTTTCGACGCCCCCCAGCCCGGCCCTTCCAAGTTTCATTCTCTCTATTCCAGCAGCTGCCAGGCCACGGTTGTGTGCTTGTGGGCTCGCCCCTTCCCAGTCCGGGGGCTCTGCCAGCTCCTTGTTCAGCCTTGGCCAGCAGGAGGACTGGATCTGATCTCCATTAGCCCAGTCTGGGCTCTCTGGATGACAGACTCCCTGAGGGCAGCAGCCAAATGTGTCCCCCTGCAGTGTCCGGCAGAACCAGAATTTCTTAACTCTGATCAATTGCGGGGAGGGGAATGTTGATAGAAAGAAAACTAGAGAGACCTGGAGGGAACAGGGGAAGGGAGAGAGAGAAAGGAAAAAGAGAGATAAAGGAGAGATAAAGAGAAAGGGAGGGAGAGGAGAGAAGGGAGAAAGAGAGAGAGGAGAGAGAAAGGGGAGGGAAAGGAGAGGAAGGAAGGAGAGAGTAGGGCAAAGAGAGAGAAGAGAGAAAAAGAAAATGTGCATACAGATTCACCATAAGACACCCAGAACCTCTGTGACAGAGGGACCCCAGAGTCACTAGCCCAACCCAATAGAATGTAAACTCCTTGAAGGGAGAAAGGACCTAATATTTGCACCCCAGCACCAGGCACACAGTAGGTGCTTACTAAATGTTTGTTGAATGAACAAGAACTCCTCAACAATATGCCCCCAAAGTGGAGGTCCAGGATTTTGTTTGGAGACATCTGGTGATGGGGAGCTCACCACTTTCCAAAGTCACCCATTCCTTGTTCTGCCAGCCAGAGCTGGGCCTTTGTTCAGTTTGTAACTGGGTGCAGTTAAGTCCCTCCCTTGGGGCTTTTAAAAAAATAATGTAATTTACGCAGGACTCTGCCAGGTGGCTCAGGCAACCTGGTGCTGGGTCCCATCCAGGAGGGCACCTATGACAGTGAGACATCCCCGGACAGGAAAGTCCTTGGGTTGGGGCCTGAGGACCTGGGTTTTAGTCCCAATTCTGCTGTCAGTCACTGGGCATGGCACCTCCCCCTGGGCCTCAGTTTCACTTTTTGTAACATGCAGGCAGGTGGATGAGATGAGCTTCTGGGGCCAATGTTCCTTAGGTCCGAAGAGTCAGCGCAAGGGCCCAGATGACACATACATGCTCAGCTATTCTTGCTCTATCCATCATTGGTTTTTCCTTTTCTCCCTCCACCTGCCTCATGCCCCCCAGGGAGGAGAAAGATCGTGCGTCTGGGTGTAGAAAAAGAGGCCCGAAGCCCAAACGGCTGCTGCTGCAGGTAACCTTGGGCCCCTGCCCTCTCTCCCTTGACTCTGGTCTTGGGCACTGGTTGGATGGATGGGGCTCCCGTGGTCCCCCCCAGGCCTTCAGACTAGCTCAGGTCACCTTGGGAGGCGTGGAGAGTCCCAAAGGTCTCCCCCAGCAGGCTAAGGTGCTTATCACCACCAGCAGCATCAAAAAGCCACCAAGGAGAAGAGGGGGTGGCATTTCACATACAAGAAAAGGCTGAGCAGGGGCCCAGCGGGGAGAAAATACAGCCTGCAGTAAGTGAATAGCAATGAGGATGTGAAGGGGAAATAATGGGAATGAAGGTTGGCATGGGCACTGAAAGCCAGAATCAGGAACCCCACACTTATCCCATTGGCAATGGGAGTTCCCAAGCAGAGAAACGAACATTTGTAGAGATTAATTTGTCAGAAGATGCCCTACTTTCTAACAGAACAGGACTCAAGGAGAAATGGGACATGGGTTTAGTGGCCAAAGGACAGGCCAGTATTTAAAAAAGCCAATTCTGATGGGGTGTTTTGTCATCAAGAGTGGACAAGTCACTTCTGTCTAGCCTCAGTTTCCTTATCTGTAAAATGAGGAGGTCAGAGGACCTCCTCCATCACTTCCAGCTCTAAATCCATGGCATTCTGGACAACCTGAGAAACAAGTGTGAAACAACAAAAAATAGTATTTGAATTGTAAATTCCTGCATGCTTAGACTGGTTCAGAGAGAAAGGCACTTGACTTGGAGCCAGGAGACCTAGGTTCAAATCCTACCTCCCCCACTAGCCATGGGCCTCAGTATTCTCATGTATAAAATGGGCATGGTGGTCTTGGTCAGGAGGAGGGCAGACTAGAAATGGGAGCTGTTGATCTAACCAGTGGTGGTGATTGCCAAGGACCCTAATTTCCTGGTCAAGGGTACGGGGCGTGGAAACTATACTCTGTACAACTCAGGATCATGGGAGGGTTGGAGAACCTTGGACTTGTATTCTTCATGCTCTGGGTCTGGATGTCTCCTGGGCCTCCTTCACCCTCCTGCTTGGCTGTAGTCTCCTTAAAGACAGAAACATAGTCCTTGGTCCATCTCTGTCCCAAGGTGTACATGTGAGGGATTTCAAGAAGCTTGGGTGAATTGGTCTGTAAGAGGCAGTGTGGTTCAGTGGTGTGAGCACTAGGCCAGAGGACCTGGAGTTTGAGTCCCTGCTTTGCTGAGCCCCAGTTTCCTCATCTGCCAGATGAGTTGACTAGCATCAAGGTCCTTGTAGGTTCCTTCTAGCTCTGGATCTGTGGTTCTGTTATCTGTGAAGGGGTTTGAGAATCTTAGATTCACAGAATCTCTATTTGTGTTGGAAAGGTGGACTCCTCTCACCTCCCTGACTAAAGACAGAAGGCAGAAGGAAGGGGGGACCAGCAGCTTCCTTGTCGTCTGGAGGTGTCTCCCCTCACTCCTGCTGGCCCATCTTTCTGTTTCCCCTTGGCTTCTGATGGGCCAAGGTCATACCCTGTAGAGCCATTAGTGGTGGAGCCTACACCAGTGCTCCCAGCTGGACAGAATTCCTTCTAAAGCTTCTGACTAGTGACCACCCAGCTCACTGCTTGGAGATTTCCAGTGGGAGACACCCCATCCTCAAGAGGTCCATTCCACTTTGTGACACTCTTTGCTTAGGAATTATTTCCTTCCTCATAACTTCCACCTGTAGTTTCTGTCTCTGTCCTCTAAGGCCAAGCTGATTGAGGTAAATCCCTCTCTCATGCTACCTGAAGACAGTAATCATGGGGCCCTGAACCTTTTCTTCTCCCTTTGAAACACCCTGAGGTCCTTCACCCAATCCTCCCATGACCTGGTCTTCCATCCCCTCCCCAACCCAGTCCCTTTCTCTGAATCTACCATGACCAGTCTAGAGTCTTTTTTGTGATTGGCCCAGCCTGCCAACCACAACATCAACTCTCAATTTTTCTACTCAAGTTTTAAAACCTGGTTTGACTGTCCCCTGGTCATGTAGCTTGGTCGGTCAGTGGCCTCATTTTTAGAGTGGCCAGAGGCACCTTCTCTTAGTGCTAGAATGAATGGTCCCTGTGGGCAGGGGCTGTTGGATTTGGGGAATGGCTAGCACATAGTACGCCCTTAAAGAAGGTCTCTGCAAAATGAAAGGACTGGAAGAGATGGCCTCTGGTTGGAAGATCCTTAACCCTGTGTTCCTGTGAACTCCTGTGAGCCAGGCCCTCTGCTGGGTACTGGGGAGATGGCTGGCTGATGCCTGTCCTCAGGAAGTTTATAGTCTAATACAGCAGATAAGCCATGGACACAGTGACTATATATGTGACAAAATCAAACATGGTAAATGCATAGAAGAAGGACTGCCAAATCTAAAGGTGGAAGGACCCTTAGAGGCCATCTAACCTAACACCCTATTTTTACAGAGAGGGAAACTGCCCAACTGGGCCCAAAGTCACATAGGTAGTAAATAAGTCAGGACTCAAACCCTGATCTCCTGACTTCAAGTCTATTAGGAGACATTGTGGTATAGGGGAAAGAACACAGGCTTTGAAGACAGTTCATCTCCTGCATCTGAAGGAAACTGCTGGTGGGACCTTAGACAAGTCCCTTTCCCTCCCTGGGACTAGGCCTGTAAATTCTTTCAAACTCTAGATCTGTGATTTTGAGGAAGGAGAGATCACTTCCCTCATGTGGGTGGTTATGGGGAGGAGGGTGGGTTAGGGCAGCCTCAGGTTGGAGCTCAGCCCTAAGGGTCAGGCAGGATCTTAATGGAGGCAGGAAATCAAGGCAGGGGGCAGCTGGCCCTGGGGAGAAGCTTAGCAGGATGGTCACAGCAAATCATTCATGGTGTAATTATTTTATTTCCAATTAAAAACAGATAGAAGGGAGCAAGGAGGGAGGGAAGGAGAGAGAGAGAGAGAGAGAGAGAGAGAGAGAGAGAGGGAGAGAGAGAGAGGAGAGAGAGAGAGAGAGAGAGAGAGGGAGAGAGAGAGGGAGAGAGAGAGAGAGAGAGAGAGAGAGAGAGAGAGAGAGAGAGAGAGAGAGAGAGAGAGAGAGAATATGAAGGCTTACCAAATGTAACTGGGAAGGGAGGAGCAGAAGATAAGGCTAGAGATGGAGGACCTGAAAGACCCTTGAATGCCAGAATCAGAAGTTTCAATTTCATCCTATAGACAATAGGGAGCCATGGAAGATTTTTTCTTTTTAAGTGGAGGATAAATTCAGTTCTATAAAGTGAAAATAATCTGTTAATAATCAATAGGAACATTGCAAAGCATTTTATACACATGAATTTATTGGAACTCTGTAATCAACTCAGGGAAAGAGAGTGTTCTTTCCAGATGTGGTTATCTGCATTTTATAGTTGGGGAAACTAAAACTCAGTAAGGTTAAATGACTTGTGCAGGGTCACACAGCTGGAAATTGTAGTGGATGGAATTAGAATCCTGGTCTCTCCTGACTTAAAGTCAGACCTGAAAACAGTGATGCTTGAGGTCCCAAAACAGCTTGTCTCCTTCCCCTTCCCCATTTGACTTGTATAAAATCCATCAAGCAACAGAAAACCAAGGTGACTTTTCATTGGTGAGTTAGGCTTTTGTTTTCTGTTCAAAGGAATCTCATTTGGGGACTGAGATGTCTTTCTTAGTCACTTTGGTCTATGCATTTCCAGTTATTTGTTAAAGAACTCTGGGAAGTTTAGGCTGGGGTGGGGGTGGTGATGGTGCCATGATGACAACCTTCGGGTATCTGAAGGGGACCAAAGCAATATGGTGTAGTGGGAAGAGAATTAGAGGCTAAGAACCTGGGTTTGAATCCCAGCTCTACTTAATTTCTCTGAGACAGTTCCCTCAGCTGTAAAATGGAAAGGGAGTGGTGCCTAGATGACTTCTGAGATCCACTAAATCTATGATCATGCTGAACAGTAGCAGGTACATATTACTCAAGTTGTTCGTGAAAGACAATAAAAAAAAGGAGGGTACACATTTTCAAATTTTAGGTATTATTCAGGGTAAGAAGAAAGAAAAAGAGGGAGGGAGGAAAGTGAAAGAAAGAAGGAAGGAAGGTAAAGAGGAAAGAAGGGAGAGGATAGGAGGGAGTGAGGAGAGAAGGGAAAGAAAGAAAGAAAGAAAGAAAGAAAGAAAGAAAGAAAGAAAGAAAGAAAGAAAGAAAGAAAGAAAGAAAGAAAGAAAGAAAGAAAGAAAGAAAGAAAGAAAGGAGAAAAGAAAAGAGAAAAGGAAAAATATGAAAGGAGGAAAGAAGAGAGGAAAGAGGGATGGAAGGAGGAAAGAAAGGAAGGAGGGGTGGCAATGGAAAGAACGGAAGGAGGGCCTGTGAGGTTCCATTCCAGCTCCTGAATTGATGGTTAGGCTTATTCTGCTTGGCCCATGTGGAGAGAACTGGGTCCAGCAGGTGAATGTGATGGGAGTGGTAGAAGAAAGCAACTTCAGGTAAATACCAGAAACACTTTCCAACAGTAACAACACTGCACAAGTGAGATAGGAAGGTGCAGGTCCTGAGTCTCTCCCTCCTTAGGAGGCTTCACATAGAAGCTCTATGACCACTGAGAGATCCCAGAATTCCAGTTCCTTGCAGTCAAGTTTTTCATGACAAAACAAACCGCTCCCATGTACCATGCTCTGTGTGAACTGCTCCAGATACAGAGCCAGGACATGAAGTAGTTCCTGCCTTCAAGGATCTTACCTTCTGTGGAGGGAGGCAAGATGGATGCAGATACAAGATAAATAACTAGCAGCTAGTTTGGGGAGCACACAGTACGGCCCAGGACTGTGCCTGATCTGAGAGAGGAAAGAGGAATAAGTATTTATGATTCCTGTCCTCTAGGGGCTTCCAATCTTGTGGTGTATTCTATGAGAGGCTGAGTGTTGCTGGAGGCTGGGAAAGCTTTGTTCATTCATTAGACAATAATTATATACTAACTGTATGCGGAAGCTTTCTTAGGATACTGAAATTTTAGATAAGACCCAGGCTCTGTCTTCATAAGACCAACAGTCTGGTGGGAAGTATCTTAGGATCTGGAGTGGGAAGATCATCTTCAACCCATTCATTTTATGGATGAGGAAACTGAGGCCCAGAGAGATTGAGCCACTGTTTTGAGGTCAAACACTTTGGAAGTAGCAGAGCCAGGATTTAGACCCGAGTGGAGCCCTTGATTTGGAGCTGGAAGGAATCCTGCAGGTCACCTTTCCCTAATCCTCACTTCACCCCCTGAGGAGACTAGAACCTTGAGCAGTGAAGGGGCTTGACCAAAGTCCCACAGATAGTGGCAGAGCTGAGATCTGAACCCAGGTCCTCCAACTCCAAATCGACCCATTCCAAGTCAGTATGCGTTTAGTATAAATGCCTACTGTGTGCCAGGCACCAGAATACAAACACAGAAAACCAGATAGTCCCTGCCCTTGGTAAGGGCATGAAGTGCCCCTTTTCTGTCAGCTGAGCTTTAGGGCAATGTAGACTCCAGACCGTGAAAGGCCATCCTGATCGAGAGGGGGAAGGTAGTTGTGGAGCACACTGGGGAGTCAGAGAGTCCCAGGTGGCAAGCTTGCCCAGGTGAGGAGGCAGGGGAGAGTGTGGAGAGGGAGCAGCCGCCCCAGCTAGGGCCGTCCTTAGCAGCTCCTTGACCCCCTTCCCTCTTCTCCCCTGCTCCCCATGCCGGTCCCCCACCCCCGACCTGCAGAGGCTGTACAGCATGGATTTGCGCAGCGCCCACCAGGTGAAGGGGAAGGAGAAACTCTGCTTCTCCCTGGCCCGCCAGTTTGGTGGCAGTGGGGCCGGCGGCGGTGGTGGCGACAGCGGCGCCCCCGACGGGGTGGGTAGGGCGGGCCCAGCACAGCTGGAGGAGAAGAGCAGCAGCGGCGTACCCACCCTGCCCTTCCCGCTCAGGAAGCAGAGCAAGGCCCAGAAGTACCTGCGGCTGTCCCGAAAGAAGTTTCCGCCCCGCCTGGAGGGCCGAGGCCAGCTTAGAGAGGCCTTCCTGGAGGAACCCGCTGCCCAAGAGGCCACGCAGGACGCCGGCCAGTGGGAGGAGGCCACAGCTACCACCCCCCCTGCTGAGCAGCACCCTGGCAAAGAGGGTAAGCCCTGCCCCTGTTATACCCCTGGGGAAACTGAGGCTCAGGGCTGTGAAGCGACCTGCTCAAGGTTACATAGTGACTATCAAGTGTCTGAATTAAGATTTGATCCCAGATTTTCCTGGGCTCTATTCACTACTCCAGAGCTGGAAGAGACACTAGGGATCCTCTAGCCCAACCCCCTCATTTTACATATGAAGAAACTGAGGCCCAGAGAGAAGGGGAAGATCTAGAGATAAGGAGTGACTGGCAAAGCCTGGATTCAGCCTTAGGTCTTTTAATCACCAGTCCAGCCATCTTTGCCCCCTGCATCACCCTACCCAGTCAGGCACTGGGGGTCTAATAGAAAAGAGACCAGTGAAGATGGCAGCCTTTCTCCTAGTCCTCCATCTATAGCTCAGAGGAGCAGAGGTGGGCCTGTATAGCTATGGGACAGCAGGTGCAGATCTTCACTGGAGAAGAGAATTTCCATACCAGAAGTTCTTGATGGAATCCTAGGTTCCCCCCCCACCCCCCCACCCCCACCCCCCTGCTCAAAATTGTTGTTGAAAGCAATCAGGATTCAGAGATTTTCAGATGTGTAGCTAAGACAGCAGGCTTGCCAGTTAGTTGGCCCTGAAGTCAGCGCTGCCCTCCCTGCCGATGCCCTGGTAAGCCTCCGTCATCTCCAGTCCCATCACTGTCACTGAGCTCTTCCCTACCCATTTGGTACTTTTATCGCCTTCCCCAAATGCTCTTGTGCAGCAGGGCTTAATATTCCCCCTTTTAAGAGAAGGAAACTGAGTCCCAGAGAGTAAAAGGAAATGACTCCCAGTCGTACAGCTAGTGGACCGAATTCCAGCTGCCCCCCAAATTCCAGCCTCAGGCTCTCTGCCCACTCCCCATCCCTTATCATCAGTGTGGAATCAATCAATCAATGGGGATCAACCCGCCCCCCCAGATCAGTGTGGGGAGGATTTATAACATAACCATAAATGAATCCTCCCCCCCCAGTCACATCTTTTGCCCCAATAAGGCAGGTGGGAGGTATGATCGCTCCCCTTCTCCCAGCCCAGCTACTCAACCAAACCTCTTTGTGTCTGCCAGTTGGGGTCTCAGGGCATGAATGAACCCAGATTGCTGCTCCTTGCTAAGCTTTATGGTCAGTCAAGTCCCCTAGCCTCTGTGGGTTTCAGCTTCCTCACTTGGGGGCATGCTGGGGCTCTACACCTGCTCCCCTCCTTTCCCTGCTGTGCCATTGGTCCAATGAAGCTCTCCCCCATCTGTCTCTGTCTCTCCTCCATGGCGGTGGTAGGTGGTGACCTGACTGCAGGGGGCCCTCCCTGGATCCCCACGCACCCCTCTTCCGAAGTGACGGTGACTGATATCACAGCCAACTCCATCACTGTCACCTTTCGGGAAGCGCAGGCCGCCGAAGGCTTCTTCCGGGACCGGAGCGGGCAGTTCTGAACCTCTCCATTCTGACCCTCTTTAAATGCTTGTCTGAGGGCTTGGGGCTCAGGCCAGAGGAGGTATGGGAGGAGGGCAACGCAGTTATTTTATTTTAAAACCTAAGAGAGAAAAAGGGAGCTGAGCAGAGACGTTCTCCCTCTCCGCTCTCCACATCACCCTGGATCCTAGGACAGTGATGTTTACAGAAGTCTGCTGGGGTGGGAGGTGGGGAGGAACAGGGTGGTCTCAGATGGTCCCTGGCATTGACCTTGCCTGAGGGGAACAGCTCAGGTTGGGGAAGCCCAGGCAGGGCAGAATGAGGAGGGAGAAGGCAGAGGATCAGGTGAGGTCAAAGGACCTTCCCTGTCCAAGGGCTCCAGGGTTCGGCCAGAGTTGATGACAGTTTATCCATGCTCTGAGCTAGGCCTTTCCCAGAGGCCTTTGGGTCAGTTTCTGGGGCCCATGAGGGGTGGGCCTAAAGGGGATCTGCTGCCTGGAAGTAAGAAGTGGGGCCTTCCCATTCATCAGTGCAGATAAGAGACTCCCCCAAAACAGAAACTTGCCTCCTTCTCTGCCCAGAGATGCACACAGCTCAATGTAAATGGGGCATTTATCTACTTACACTCTAGAAAAGGCAAGGATTCTTCCAGTGTTGTATTTTTTAAAAAATCCAGTTCTGTGATCCACATCCATGGAGGGAACCCCTAGTATGGAAACTTCCTCCTCTGGGTCCTATTGGCACCTCCTCTGAAACTGAGAAACATTTAGGGTTGGAAATCCGCCAGGAATGCTGACGTGAGGACTGCCTTGCCCAGCTGGCTTGAGTCTGAGGACCTGCACCCATGTCTTCCTTCCTCCAACGCCAGATCTCCAGCCATCCTGCCTTTTGTGGCTAGGTTCTCTTCCCCTCCCAACACACACCCATACCCACACCCACACGCGCGCGCACACACACACACACACACACACACACACACACACACACACACACACACTGATTCTTCACCATCACAGCATCTCCTGTTCCTCAAGCACATGAAGATTTACAAAGCACTGTTCCTCATGGTCGCTAGGGAATGTATTATATTTTCCCCCATTTTACAGATGAGAACACTGAGACTCCATAAAAGGAAATAAAGTGCTTTAACTGTCCAAGCCAGGCCTTTGAGTGTGGGTCTGGCTTTGGAGTCAGAGGCTCTCACTTCCACTCCTCAGGTGGCCTTGGACACATTAGGGAGCCTTCTTGGGCCTGGTGACAGGGGGGCTTGATGGGGCCTTGATGAGGTCCCTTTGGGGCCCTCCAGCCCAGTTTCTGGGTTGTTTTGAATTTTCCACAACAAAGTCATTGGGGAGCACAAGGAAGTAGGCAGTGACACAGCTTCCTTTCATAGGGTTGGCAGCGATAAGAAAGGTGGGGGCAGGTGAAAGGGGACCAGAGGAAATGCCAGGGAGATGCTAGATCCCACAGTCCCTAGTCTCCTGTTCAGATACTCCTCTGGTCCTTGGGGTTGGGGATGATCCAAGAGCCACCCCCTTAGGTCTCCCCAGCCCTGTAAGCACACACCTGTGTACACGCCACACCCTGCGCAGCAGCTGGGCGTGAAGCCAGGATCCTCTGGGCTGGGAGGCAGCACCTGCCTGGCCTGCTTGGCCCCCCTGGGGCCTCCAGGTGAATAATTCATTCTCCCTTTGGGCCCATATTCTAGGAGAGGGAGGGAAGAGTGAAGGAAATAGCCCTTTAAATCCCTAGCTCAAGGCACAAACAATTGTCCTGCATGCCTGGCATTTGGGGGGCTAGGAACATTGGTTTTCCCAACATCAGGAAAGCAGAAGTAGGTCCATTTTACAGATGAAGAAGCCAAGACCCCAAAGTGGGGATGGATCCTGATTCCAGTAAGAGTCAGAGCCATTTGTCTACAGGAGAGAGTTAGAAATTGCCTTTGGGAGCCATGGGGAGCCAGTTACACCTCCCCCGTCTATCCAAGTTGACCTCACTCCGAGGAACCCCACCATTGCCCACTTAGTGTGAAAGGATGACAAGACATGGGCCTCAGTTTCCTCATTTCTAAAATGGAGGAGTTGAATTAGACCTCTTAGGTCCATTCTAACGAAATCTGTGACCTCATAGCTCAGGTGCAGTTCCCTTCATGTGAGTCCCCCTCTCCCATTTCTTCTCTCCCCCCATCCCTGTTTGGAGAAACCTGAGACCTTGATAAGTGACTTGCCTATGGTCTCATGGCTCATTTTATGTCTAGATCCCACTATCACTCCAAGACAACAGCAAAAGATGTGATTTGCTTATACACACACGTACAAAGGATTTGTTACATACACCATCCATTCTCAATTGTGGGGTGGTAGAAGGAACACTGGTTTAGAGAGAGCAATCCTGGGTTCGAATCTTAGTTTTGACTCTTATGACCTCTGTGACCTTGAGTAAGTCTCTTGCCCTCCTCTGGACCTCACTTTTTCCAATCTGTAAAATGAGGCTGTTGGAGTAGGGTGATTCCCAGGGTCCCTTTCAGTGCTCACTTCAAGCCCCCTAGGATTCCCACACTTGTCATCAAGGGAAGTTCAGCCCACAGGCTCCTGCCTGAAGCTTGGGCCTGAATATAGGGGAGATTCAGAAGGCCTGCTCCAGGGGGCCTGAACCTTGGGGGTTTGGTCTCAGACAGCATGTGGGGCCAGGCTTGTGAATCCAACCCCACCCCTTTGACCTCAGAGGAAGAGATCTTGACAAATCACAATTTCTTTTCTGTATCTCTGACTCAGGTGACTTACAATCCTTTTGAACCCTCTTTGTGTGGGCTCTTCCCTAAACTGTTGCCCCATCTCTAATATGACGATGATATTGGATCCAGCAAGAGAAAGTGGTTGTTTTATGACAAAAGTGGGTGAGAGCCCTGATCATTCCCAAGGGGTGCCCCCATTCTCAGGGTAGCTTTGCTCCCTTCCTTTCCTGGGCAGAAAGGATTTAGGGTTAGGGATAGCAGGAAAGATGGTCCGCTCTTCTAAATACAGTTACCTTCCCCCATCTCTGGGCCTCATCACCTTCCTGACAAGATCCTTTGGGAGCAGTCTTGAGGCTACCTGGTAGTGAGTTTGCTGTCTTTGGAAGTCTCCAAGTGAGGGCCAAATGTATGCTATGTAAAGGCCTTCCGGCTGAGATTCTGGGATTTAAGATGCCTGGGATTCCCTGGTCCAGGCTGGGACACTTAGGGAAGCTGTGATGGGCAGGCACTGGACAAAAGGCTGAGATGAGACAATCTCTGCTCTCTTGAAGTGGATCCTGTACCTTCTGGCCCTGCTTCCTTCCAGCCTGACTTTCCAAACCAAAGATAATTTCAGAAAAGCATCCAATTCATTGTCTCTACTCTGTTACCCACAAATACACCCCTTTCTTTTTTGGGGGGGATCAGGGAGGCCTCCAGCTGCTACTGCTTCTGGGGACCCAGCCTGGCTCCTTCCAATTACAGGGCATTTTCTCTAAAGCCTTTGCCTTCAACCTTCACATGCTTCCTATAGTTACTCCCTCTACCCTGGAGGATGAGCCAGTCCCACAAGAGCGAGGGAAGGAGGCTGACTGGAGACCTTGAAAAGATGAATGACTTACCCAAACCCCAAAGGATTGGATTTACACACACACACACACACACACACACACACACACACACACACACACACACACACACACACACACACACACACACACACACACACACACACACACACACCTCACTGCTGCAATACCCTTCTCTTTGGATCCCAGAGAGGGTCTCTGCCTCAACCTCCTTTCTCCTCTATAGGCCCTTTCAAAGGGATGATTGTAAATTTAAACTATATATGGGTGGAGGGGAGTGACTGCCTTGATGTCTGCAATAAACAAGACTACAGATTAGCACTTTAAGGTCAAGCCCTCCGGCCCCTCTCCCTACCCATGAGGCATGGACAGGGGAGAAATTTGCTCCCCTTCCCACAGGCTGAAGGCTTTGTTGGTGGGCTCATGGCTGCTCTGAGGTCTGGCCCTCGCTGCATTCACCGCCTAAAGGCCCAGCTCACCCCAGCTGGAGAGGGCAATGTAAGAAACAACCTGGGGTTTGAAGTCAAAGGACCTGGGTTTGAACCCCAGCTCAGTTACTTAGGACACGTATGATGTGAGCAAATCAGTGGCCCTCAGTTTCCTTCTTTGTAAAATGAGGGGGCTGAACCTGACCTCTGAGGATCCTCCCATCCGGCTCTAGACTCTGTGACTGTTGTTCCCATGGTTACAGAGGGCTCTGGGCCCCCAGCTTGTCCCCATCCCCCTCTGCCCCTGTTGAGGAGGAAGATCCCAGGATTCCCCTGGGGACTCTCCCCCTAGAGACTCCACCAGGTTACTGGTAGACCCGCTTGGCCCAAGAAGAGAAGAGAGACCAGAAGAGAATGCAGGGTTTGGCACAAGGGTCAAGACCTGCCCAGGAAGAGGCCAAGCTGAGGGTCAGACCCACAGCTTCCAATCTGGAGAGGGTGTCAGTCAAGGGGGCCCAACTCAGCCTGTGCCCTCCCCTCCCACTCCTGACTCTGGACATTCCATCAAAGGGGCTGACAAAGTTGTGGGCACTCACTCCCGTGCCTGGGGCTTGTAGAGTTGGCACCGTGTGGGCAGCACAGTGCTGGCCTTTTCTCCTTGCCTCCCCCTTCCCATGCCACACTAACTTTTGAATGTTATAATCCAGGGCTGGTACTTAGCTTTTTTCTTTTTAAAGTTAAAAGGACAAGGAGCAAACATCCCCACCCCCTGGATGTGCAGGTGGGCAGCAGGACCCCATCCCACCCTGCTTTGGGGGCATTACTCTTAATAATATTTCTAACAGTGGCCAATTTTCCACCCCTCTTACTCCAGGGATGAATGAGGTTGGGGCTTTTTCTTTGGGCAGGTTGAGGGCTGATGGAACCCCTTCCCCTTGAATCACCTCCAGCCCCACCAGTCTCAGCCTGGGAAAGCTTTCTTTGCACAGAATGAGCTTATAGCTTTGTACAGACAAATGAATGTATTGGGGAGGGGGGAGGGGAGGGAGGGTCCAGGACCAGGGACGAGGTCACTCCAGGTACGTGTGCCTGTTGCAGATGAGAGAGGACCGGCCGGGAGCTGGTCAGACTGGGGTGGGAGGGCAGGGGGGGGTTCAGATGGATGCAGAATGTGGTTTTATTTTTGTACTGCTATCAGTAAGAGACTGTGTCGCATCTATTTATTTAGATGATTTATCTGGTATATGTGGCAAAAAAAATTATTGAAGAGAATATTAAAGATGATTTGGAGAAAAAAAAATGTAGTGTTTCATTTCACTTCCAAAATTGTTTCTTCATTGTCCTTCCAAGAGACCACAGAAAATTTCATTCATTGCATGCGTTCCCTTACTGTGTGTGTGGCCTTGGGTAAGTCCCTTTCCCTACGTGGTGGTCAGTTTCTCCTGTGAAATGAGTAGGTTGGGCTTGACTTCCGAAGAAGGGGTCCCTTCTGTTCCAAGGCTATGATTCCAGCTTATCTGTCAGTCTACTTCAAGATCTGCTTACAGCAAAAACCCCTTCAGCGTACCTGACAAGGATCCTCTGAGTTCCAAGGATCATCTCTCATCTCTCTCAGGGTCAGAGAAGGAAAGCAGCTCAGTCAAGGACACACAGGAAGCAAGAGGGGAGAGCCCAGACTAGAACCTAGGCCTTCTGATGCCAGGTTCTACACGATCCATCAATAAGCATTTATTAAGCACCTACTATGTGCCTAGCTCTGGAAACACAATGAAAAATCAAAAATCAGTGGATGGTCTCTAAATCTGTGATTTCAATGGCATAGGCAAGAATTTATAAGGATGAAGACTTGTGATTTCGTTGGTTCTTAGGGAACTCCCAAGTTTACACAGGCCCTCTACAAGTACAGGCAGGGACCTTCTTGGGAATTTTTAGTCTCAGAGAGTTTTCTAGAACTCTGACAGGATGCATCATAGGCTGGACTGGAACCCAACCCCTCTTGGTTTTGAAGCCTCCATATATATCTCTATATCCGTGACACCCACAGAGTAGAGGGACAAAATCTTAGAGGGGAAGGAAAGAATCTGGGGGAAGGGGGAGGCCCAGAAAGACCTTCCCTGTTCAGTGCCCACCTCAAGCCAAGGCCTCCAGAAGCCTCCAAGATCAGTAAGATAGTTCCTGTGCTAATAGGGGACAGGATGTAAACTGAAAAGCCCTTTCTGCCCATAGAGCCTATTATGGATTTTCTGTGACCCAGAGAAGGAAGGCCTAGGGGATGCCCCTGGTTCAGTCTCCTCTGCAGCTTAACAGGCTACTAGAGACTCCAAGCTGCTGGAAAACACCCAGGTCATCTACATGGCAACCTTCCTGCTCCCACAAGGCCCAAACCTGTCTGAAATTAGGGGAAACAGGGTTCTGGGCTGGCTTATTAGGAAGGAAGCTTGATGCAGGGGGTGAGGGGGCACAGATGTGGAACATTGCATAAAATGTGAGATTTTTCTGTGTATTTTTGCTGAATTTTTCTTATTCCTCTTTTTAAAAAGAATCCTTTGTTATAAGGAATGGATGTCTCTCCAGGAGGATTAGGGTTGTATACAGGGGGAAATGTAAGTGATGTAAAAAGCCAACAATATCAATAAAGAATTTACTTTAAAATTTTTATTTTAAATATTTATTTTTAAGTAAGTTTACATTTTTATTAAATTTTTATTTTTTTGCAAACAGCAACAGCAATATTGTTTTAACTTAGATTTTTTTCCCTCCCTCCCCCTCCTTCCCCCCTACCTCATCCCTCCCTCTTCAAGATGGCATACAATTTTATATAGGTTCTACACATACATTCCTATTAAATACATTTTCACCATAGTCATGTTGCATAGAAAAATTAAAATGAATGGGAGAAATCTTATAACAAACCAAAATGTAATACAAAAAAGATTGATCTGCTACATTCTGTGGTTGAATTCCATAGTTCTTTCTCTGGATGTGGAAGGCATTTTGCCTTAAAAAACCATTGGGAATTTTTTAAAGTCCTTGCATGGCAATGAAGTTCCAAGTCCACCAGAAAAATTCCTCCCACACTGTGGTTGTTGCTGTGTACAAAGTTCTCCTGGTTCTGCTCCTTTCACTCAGCATCAGATCATATAAATCTTTCCAGGCCTCTCTGAAGTCTTCCTGTTCATCATGTCTTATAGCACAATAGCATTCCATTACCTTCATATACCACAATTTATGCAGCCATTCCCCAATGGATGGGCATCCCCTTGATTTCCAGTTCTTGGCCACCACAAAGAGAGTTGCTATAAATATTTTTGTACGTTTGGGACCCTTTCCTATTTTTATGATCTCTTGTAAATACAGTCCTAGAAGCAATATTGCTGGGTCAAAGGGTATGCACATTTTTGTTGCCCTTTGGGCATAGTTCCAAATTGCTCTCCAGAATGGTTGGATCAACTCACAGCTCCACCAACAATGAATTAGTGTTCCAACTCTCCCACATCTTCTCCAACATTTATCATCTTCTTGTTTTGTCATCTGATAGGTGTAATGTGATATCCCAGAGTTGTTTTGATTTGCATCTCTCTAATCAATAGTGATTTAAAGCATTTTTTTGTATGACCATAGATATCTTTAATTTCTTTCTCTGAAAACTGCCTGTTCATATCCTTTGACCATTTATCAATTGGGGAATGACTTGTATTCTTGTACATTTGACTCGGTTCTCTACATTTTAGAAATGGGCCTTTATAACAGACACTAGTTGCAAAAATTCTTTCCCAGTTTTCTGCTTCCCTTCTCATCTTGGTTGCATTGGTTTTGGTTGTGCAAAAACTTTTCAGTTTAATGTAATCAAAATTATCCATTTTGCACTTCATGATGTTTTGTATCTCTTCTTCAGTCAAAAATTCTTCCCTTCTCCATAAATCTGATAAATACACTATTCTTTAACCCACTAATTTGTTTATAGTATCAATCTTTATACCTAAATCACGTACCCATTTGGTCTTTATTCTTGTGTATGGTGTCAGGCATTGGTTTATGCTTAGTTTCCACCACACTGTTATCCAGTTTTCCCAGCAACTTTTGTTGAACAGTGTGTTCTTATCCCAGGAGCTGGGGTTCTTGGGTTTATCAAACAGTAGATTACTATATTCATTGACTATTGTGTCTTGAGTACTTAGCATATTCCACTGGTCTACCCTTCTGTTTCTTAGCCAGTACCAAGCAGTTTTGATAATTGCTGCTTTATAGTACAATTTGAAATCTGGTAGAGCTAGGCCACTTTCCCTAGCATTTCTTTTCATTACTTCCCTTGATAGTCTGGACCTTTTGTTCTTCCAGATGAATTTTGATATTATTTTTTCCAGCTTTGGAAAATAATTATCTGATAGTTTGATTGGTATGGCACTAAATAAGTAAATTAATTTAGGTAGAATTATCATTTTTATTATATTGGCTTGGCTTACCCACAAGCAACTGATGTTTTTCCACTTATTTAGATCTGACTTTATTTGTGTGAAAAATATCTTGTAATTGTGTTCATATAGTTCCTGGATTTGTTTTGGCAGGTAGATTCCCAAATATTTTATAATGTCTACCCTAGCTTTAAATGGGATTTCTCTGTCTCTTGCTGTTGGTAATAATATATAGAAATGCAGAAAATTTGTGTGGGTTTATTTTGTAACCTACAACTTTGCCTAAGTTGTTTATTATTTCAAGTAGTTTTTTACTTGAATCTTTGGGATTCTCTAAGTATATCATCATATCATCTGCAAAGAGTGATAACTTAGTTTCTTCTTTGCCTATTCTAATTCCTTCATTTCTTTTTCTTCTCTTATTGCTAACATTTCTAGTATCATATTGAATAATAGTGGTGATAATGGACATCCTTGTTTCATCCCTGATCTTATTGGAAATACATCTAGCTTATCTCCATTCCATTTAATACTTGCTGAAGG
Source organism: Bettongia penicillata ogilbyi (assembly GCA_023548195.1). Lineage (NCBI taxonomy): Eukaryota > Metazoa > Chordata > Mammalia > Diprotodontia > Potoroidae > Bettongia > Bettongia penicillata. The sequence continues at coordinate 5,256,624 of JAJHZJ010000150.1, read as the reverse complement.
TTTTAGATAGATACTACTTGCTATTTTGTGGAAAGTTTCATTTATTCCTGTGCTCTCCAGTGTTTTTAATAAGAATGGGTGTTGAATTTTGTCAAAAACTTTTTCTGCATTTATTGAGATAATCATGTGGTTTCTGTTAGGTTTGTTGTTGATATGATCAATAATGCTGATAGTTTTTATAATATTGAGCCAGCCCTGCATTCCTAGTATGAATCCTACCTGATCATAATGTATTATTCTCATGGTAAGTTGCTGTATTCTTTTTGCTAAAATCTTATTTAAAATTTTTATATCTATATTCATTAGAGAAATTGTTCTATAATTTTCTTTCTCTGTTTTGGCTCTTCCTGGTTTAGGTATCAAAACCATATTTGTATCATAAAAATAATTTATTTTTACATTTTTATTAAATTTTTATTTAAAAAGAGAAATGACTTAAGCTTCCCTCTTTTCATTGTTATCTCTTGTGAAAGATGGCTCTTAGGAGGGGATAGAGGAAGGAATATAGAAAATGAGATATTGATAAAATATTTTTAAGAAAAAAGACTTAAGATTAGAGAAAGTCAGTACGCATTTATTAAGTACCCATGGTGTGCCAGGCACTGTGCAAAGAGCTAAGGATACAGAAGAAGGCAAAAGACAGTCCCTGCTCTCAAGGACTTCACAGGCTCATGGGGGAACAATGCGCAAACAACTATGTACAAACAGACTATTTACAGGGTAAATGGGAAATAAATAGGAGAGGAAAGAAGGTATTAGGAATAAGAGGCATTGGGTCAGGCTTCCTGCAGAAGGTGAGGTTCTACTTGGGACTCAAAGGAAACTGTGGGGAGGAATGAGGAGGAGAGGAGATGAGGAGGGATTGCTTTCCAGCCATGGGAGACCATCAGAGGAAATGTTGGCCGCAGAGATGGAGGGTCTTGTTCGGTGGAAAGGACTGAAGAGAATGTGTTAGGGAAGAATGTGTTAAGGGGACCCTGGGCTTGAGGCAACTGGAGTCATGGGAGTGACCTACAACCATGGGAGGGAAAGAGCCAACCTCAGGGTCAGAAGGCCCTAGGTTTAAATCCTGTCTCTCACACCGGCTGTGTGACCCTGGACAAGACACTGACCCCCCCACCCCAGCAGAATTTCTAAAGTCACTAAACAGCTACATTGGTTGGGAGACTTTCATCACTGGGAAGTCTCTATCAATGAAGTTACAGGTCTGGTCCAGAAAGGAGGGGTAGGGCAAGGGAATGAGGGTAGAGGGGCAAGGTCAGAGCAGGGGAGGGAACATTGAATTTTGAGACAGAGAATCTGGACTTTAGCTCAGGCTAGGTACTGCTAGTCATTTCCTGTGTGACCCTGAGCAAGTCACATAACTTCCATGGATCTCAGTTTTCTTTTTTGTAAAATGGGGGCGGGGGGAGTTGGGTAGATGGTCTCTAAGGTCCTTTAAGTCTCATGAACCTATGGTGGCTTCTCAGACAGACTTCGGGGGAAGTGTTCAGTGGGCTGGCCACTAACTAGAGGAGCAATAAGAATTACAGATCATGCCTTTATAAAGTATAGGGGGGAATATATAAAGTATATGGGGAATATAGCACCCATTTGGGTTAGACAGGAGCCTTACAAATCCAGATGATTCCAAGGCAGAGATAGTCATCAGTGACAAGTGCATCCACCCCCTTAGGCAGTCCTGGATGAAGCCTGCATCCCTCTTAGAGCAGGATACTACCACTGAGTCACAGACAGAGCAAGAAAGGTACTCAGAGGCCAGAGAGAGAGTTCAACCCCTTTGTTTTGCAAACCAAGAAACTGTCTCACAAAAGGGAATTGACTTTGCCCAAGGTCACACAGCTACTGAATGTCAGATTTGGTGGGATTTGAACCTGACTCTAGAGTCAAGGTTCTTTCCGCTGGACCACACTTGTTCTCCAGGAATTAGCCAAGTATCTGACTTAGAAAGGTCACTTGCTCAATAAATGTTTGTTAGATTGGCTCGGACTTCAAGGTTTATTGAGTCTCTATGGTGCATTTGACATTCATTCATTCAACAAGCATTTATTAAGTGCCTTCTGTGTGCCAGGCATTGTGCTGGGTGCTAGGGATCTGAGGCCCCTCCCAGCTCTGCCATCCCCTGTTCTAAAGCCAATGTCAGAGCTGGGAGGAGCCTGAGAACAGAGACTGTCCAGTATCTGCCCTGCAGGCGCTGACAGTTTCAGATCCAAGTGATTTCTTTCCCTCTGTTGTTCATCTCCAACTTATTCTGTCTCTACCTTGTTTACACAGGTGTTTTGCATGCAGTCTCCCCAGTAGACTGTAAACTCCCTGAAGTCAGGGAATGTCTTTTGCCTTTTTGTGTATCCCTAGCTCTTAGCACTGGGCCTGACACACAATAGATGCTACATAATTATTTTTTGACTGACTACTAGGGGAAACAATGTAATTGGACAACTATATAATATATACAAAATATTTTAGAGGGGTGGAGTGGGCAGAGATGGGAGGCGCTTGTCCCCAGGCACAGAGAACCCGGGCCAGAGCCCGATCTGGGGCTCCCTCTCCCTGGGGAACTAGACTGGCTTCTTTCTCTATTTTGTGACCACAGACCCAAAGGGTCCATCAGCCCGATGGGAATTCAGCATGGAGTGGGGCAGAGCATAACTCTGATTGCTAGAAGCCCTATTCTAGGCCGTTGACCAAGGGTTCCCAGAGAGGCAGTTTTGGTGCCTTCCCAGATGGGCCTCCCACTGAGTTAGCAGATGGCCTGCTTAACCTAAACCTTCCTTCTTTTTTGACAGATTTTACATAAATATTATTGTTACACATTCACGAATTTTTTCTTTTTCTTTCTTTTTAAACAATTTGACAACAGACCAGAGTGCTGATTCTTCATCTTTGTGGTTCCCTTCCCAGGAGGCATTGGGGAGGGGCAGGAGGAACTCTAGCTCTAGACTCAGGGCACCAAATCCCACCAGCCCTGAGGATGAGCTGAGGAACCTTGGGCAGCTCAGCTCCCCTCCTTGGGCATTAGCTCTTTCATCTGTAAAACGAAGACGTTAGACCAGATGACCTGAGGCCCCTCCCAGCTCTGACATCCCTTGTTCTGAGGCCCCTCCATCCTTGACATTCCCTGTTCTAAGGCCAATGTCAGAGCTGGGAGGGCCCTTAGAACAGAGACTGTCCATACTGGCAGGGACTTTTGAACTGTGGGGACATTAGAATAGAGAATGTCACCACTGGGAGGGTCCTCCAAGCTCTAACATTCTGTTTTAAGCTTCCAACTCAGTTCTGAGACTGCGTCTTCCGGGATACCCTTACCTCTCTAGGTTTTTATGACACTGCTCTTGCCTGATTTTCCTATCTAACTACCCCTCTGTTCCTTTACTGGATTTGGAATCCAAAAGACCCAAGTTCAAATCCTGCCTCTGACACTTACTGACTCTGTGGGCAAGTCACTTAACTCCTCTCTGCCTCAGTTTTCTTATCTGTAAAACAGGGCTAACAACAGCACCTACTCTCTCCTTCCCTCCTGTCGCTATGAGGCTAAAACTCAGGGGTGGGAAAGCTGTGGCCTCCAAGCCACATGTGATTCTCTAGGTCCTCAGGTGTGGCCTTTCGACTGAGTCCAAGTTTTACAGAACAGATCCTTTTATGAAGGGGTTTTGTTCTGTGAAGTGTGAATTCAGTCAGAGGGCCATACTTGAGGACCTTGAGGGCCACATGCAGTCTCCAGACTACATATATATCACTAGCTCTATGAAAATGCTAGCTAATCCAATGAGCTATTATCATGTTATACCCGCTAAGTGGGTGTTGTCCTGGTTCTTGTTTTTCTCTATATATCTCTATCTCTAGCTTCCACCATCATCCCTAAGTCATGATTCTCACCTTTATCCGCTCAAATTCTTTATTTATCGAGCCGAGTCTCTCCTGAGTTCTGGGCCAGCATCACCAGTGGCCTTTTCAAATCCAGCATGCCCAAAATGGAGCTCAGTATCTTTCCCCTAAAACCCTCCCTTCTGAACTTCCTCATTATGATGAGGACACTCTCCAGACCTGCCAATTCCCCAGACTCCTCAGCATCATCCTTGATGCAAATCTAATATATGTCTCTTCTCCATTCACATTGCCACCCCTCCCATACATGCCCTCATCAATGTTGCCTTCTAATTGGGCTCCCTGACTCTCAAATCTGTTCCCACTCCACCCTCCAAGGGATTTTACTAAAGCCCAGATCTGACCACATCTCCCTCACCTCTGCTCAATAAACTCCAAAGGTTGCTTTTACAACCTAGGCCCTTCCTACCTTTGCAGAATTCTTCCTATCTGTCCCTTTCCTTCCCCAAATACGCTACAATCCACTGATTTGGGCTTTTTGCTGTTTCTAGAACATGGCATTCCCCTCTCCCTGTATTCAAATCCACTGTCCCTCACACCGAGAATACTCTCCCTCCCCCCCTGACCATTGTCTCTGACTTCAAGACTCAGCTCCAATCCTTACTTCTACAGGAGCCCTTTGCTCCCATCCCCTACCTCCCCACCTTTGAGATTATCTTCTGTATGCTCAGTATTAAATGTCTTATATGTATCTTGTGTGTTCCTTGGAGGTGGGGCAGTGTTCTTGTCTTTCTTTGTACCCCCAGCATTTAGGACACAGTAAATATTCATTGCCTCCCATGTTCTAACCTTTTCTGGGTTGGGGAACCTCTGTTGGCAGTCTGGTGAGGCTTATGAATAATGTGTATGGATGCATAAAAGAAAATACATAAGCTTACAAAGGAAACCAATTACGTTGAAATAAAGATGCAATTTTTTCCCATCCAAGTTGATGAACCCTCTAAAATCTACTCTAAAATCTGCAGGTTATGAAGCCCTGCTCTGAGCTTAAATTCTAATTGGATCCTCCCTATCACTCGAATGAGGTCCCTCTCCTCTGTATAATAATTTGGTCCAGGAAAGAGGGTGCTGAGCGAGAAGTCCAAAGACCTGGCTCTATCATTATGGGACCCTAGGCAAGTCATCGTAGCTGGGCCTCAGTTTCCCCATTTTGCTTCCCTCTCAGTCGTCTTATGAGGTTTAATGGTGAAAAACGAGGTGAAGGCCCAGTCTGGGATTGCTGGGAGGGGGTCCGTTGAGCTTCAGTGCCTAGATCTGTGTACCGTGGGCAGGGCAAGTCAGTGGACTCCCGGCAGCCGAGGGGTTAGGGTGCCGACATAACATACCCTCCGATGGTGCCCAGTTAAGCACTCTGTCCCCGCTCCCTTCCTTCCCAGGGGAGAGGTGCAGGGTATGGATTTGGTGGGGTGTTTTTTTAATGCATCTGCACCGGCAGCACCCCCTTTCTCTACTGATACATAAATAAATGCAGATGTTAAAAGAAAACTGGGAGTAGCTGGAAAATCGGCAGGCATTTTGGCTGCCTCGCTCGTCCGCGTCTGCAAACGTGGGCCGGAGGCTCTTCCCTTTCAGCCCCGCCGAGGGGCCCAGAGACCCCGCTGCCGTCCCACACTCCCTGGCCCGAGGCCCCGGCTGCTGAGGGGCAAGGCGGCCAGAGGCGGAGGTTTGCAGCCTGGGGAGGGTCGGGTTGGGGCTGGGAGCCCTGTACTGCGGCGTTGCAGCCCGCGGTCCTTGGCGAAGGCCGGGGACTCCAGCTCTTGCCTTCTCCTCCCCACTTTACTCTGGTGCCTTCTCTCTCTCTGCCTTTCACTCCCCTCTTTCCTTCCCTCCTTTTTCCTCTCCTCTCCTCCTTTCCCCCGTTTCTTCCCCCACCCCTGTCCTCTTCTTCCGTCTTCCTCTCCCCCCTCCGGTCGCCCCTCCTCCTCTCTCCCTCCTCCCCGCAGTCTTCTCGGGGGCGGGATCCCTTTAAGAGCCAGCGCGCGCTCTTCCCTTTCCCTAGCAACCGCCCCCGGGGAGGTGTAGGCCCTGGCAACGGTGCGGGTCACGTGGTGCCCGCGCGGCGGCGCGAGCCACTGAAGGCGAGCCGGGGAGCGGCGGGGGCCCGGGGCTGGAGCGCGTCTGGGTCTGGGTGCTCGGGGCGCGCGTGCGCGAGCGGTGCGGCAGCGGCCGCGGGAGGAGGGAGCTCAAGTATTATGGGCTGTGGGCGCTGCTGAACAAGATGGAGCTGTCTGCAGTGGGAGAGCGGGTGTTTGCGGCCGAATCCATCATCAAGCGGCGGATCCGAAAGGTGAGCGGCCGCCCCGCCCCCACCCCGGCCCCGGGCCGCGGCCCGCGCGGTGGGGTCGGGGCAGTGCGGTGCCAGCCGGCGCGAGCTGCCCGGCGCAGCCTGTCTCCCTCCCTGCTGCGCCCTCCCTCCGCCTCCTCTTCCTCATCCTCTCGCTCTCTGTTTTTCAGGGACGCATCGAGTACCTGGTGAAATGGAAAGGCTGGGCCATCAAGTGAGTGTCGCGGGGGCCGCTCGTGGCAAAGCTGCCGGTCCTCCCTCCCAGCCTTCCTCTCATCCTTCTTTCCATCTTCCTCCCTCCCTTCCTCCCTCCTGCAGCAGCAGCGGCAGCCCGGTGCCCGGTGCCCTTCTGGCCGGCGCTGCCCGGGCTGCTGGCTGCCCGCTGGCTGCCCGCGCTCCAGGGGGTCTCTTGCGAGCCGGAGGGGCTCGCTCTGCTCTCGGCCTGCCGTGCGCGCCTCTCCCACTCCCCCCCTCTTTTTGCGTGTGTGTTTTCGCAGGTACAGCACTTGGGAACCGGAGGAAAACATCCTGGACTCCAGGCTGATCGCAGCTTTCGAGCAGAAGTGAGTTGGGGGGTGGGAGTAGGGGGGAGGGGAGAGGCCGGAGTAGCGTTGCACCAGGATCCGTGGAAGGAGAGAGAGGCGGTCGGGGGGTCTCTCAATTCATGTCCGGGTCTCTCCTCTCCAGGGAGAGGGAGCGGGAGCTCTATGGGCCGAAGAAGAGAGGACCCAAGCCGAAAACTTTCCTGCTGAAGGTAATGCGGCCCATCACCCTCCTAGGGTCCCTCTGTCTCCTACCCACGACCCCTCCTCCGGGACTCCAGGACTGCAACCTGGCCCGATCCCTCTGAGGCTCTTCAGTAAAGGGAGGTGGGGGTAGATGAACATCGGAAACGAAGTTACTTGTGGGAACTTGGGGCAGTCCTGGGCGAAGAGACCCTCCCATATGGCCCAGGCTCGACCTTGGCCCTTAGCCAGATCGTGCAAGTATGGTGTTCGGTACAGGGAGTCCCCAGGAAGGAGGCTGGAGGCACGTCATCAGGGGCGGTCTGGGGGGTCCTAAAGGCTGCAGGGGAGCAAAGAGAGGAGGGGAATCTAGGAGAGGTAAAGAAGAGAGGCTCCGTAGGACAGAGTAGTGAGGACTGGAATGGGGCAGCTCTGGGAACCCCGGAGGGCCGGGGAGAAAGCGGCACCCCTAGCCAGGGAGCCGTCAGGAGGCCAGTGACAGATGGGGCTGTCCACCTGTGAGGAGGCGGCTTCCCCCGCCGGAAGTTAGAGGGCAGCCTCTGGAAGGCCCTGGGAGCTGTCCCGCCCTCTGGTCCACAGCGAGACCCCTGCTCATCTCCCTCCCTCAGGCACATCCGCACGGACCCACCCACTCCCTCTGCCCCGGGGCTGAACGGGGTCTGGCTTGGGTTGACTTGTGCTTCCATGGGAGAAAGCATGGTTAGGGGAACGGACGCTGGGCTTTTAGAGAAGACCCGGGTCAGGCTCCTCACGTCCCCTTCTGCCTTTTACACTCTGTATGACTCTGGAAGCAAGACCTCCTAACACGCCTTCACTTCCTCACCTAAGTTCTGAATTAAGTCAACTCGAAAGACTAACTCGTCACCCTGGCTCTGACATCCTCTGCGCTAAGGTTCTGTTCCAGCTCTGACATTCTCAGGCCCCTCCCAGCCCTGACATTCCCTCTTCTAAGGCCCCTCCCACTTCTGACATCCCCTGTTCTCAGGCCCCTCCCAGCCCTGACATTCCCTCTTCTAAGGCCCCTCCCAGCCCTGACATTCCCTGTTCTAACTCTCAGCTCTGATATCCCTAGTTCCAAGGCCCCTCCCAGTTCTGACATTCCCTGTTCTCAGGCCCCTCCCAGCTCTGACGTTCTCAGCTGGCTCTGTGCTATAATAATCTGTTTCAAGGTCCATGATGGTGCTGACGTTAGGTGACTATTTCTAGACTCCTCTCTAGGGAAATCACTGGTTCAGGAATCCCTCCTTCAGAGGTCCTGCCTTTTGGGGGAGAGCACAGGAAAGGGCCTGGAGGGCCACCCCCCGCCCCCCCACCCCCCATCTCCAGAGTAAGTTCTTGGAGCTATGGAAGGTGCAGGAGGAGGGGTGTGAGCAGGGATCATGGCTGTGTGGAAGGCACCCCAGCGACGGTGCAGTAGAATGAATTTGGAGCCCTAACTCTGCCATAGCTGGTCACACAACCTTTGGCTTCACTTGGCCTCAATTTCCAAGTCTGAAAAATAGGGTTAATAAAGACCCATCTGAGTACTAAAGGAAAGGCTGGGTTTGGAAGCAATTCTGTATTTATTAAGTGCTTATGGTATGCAAGGTTTGCCTCAGCTGTGAATGCCCTGCCCAGTGAGCTGGGTCATCCAGACAGCCTCAGAACCATTTTACAGATGAGGAAACAGAGTCGCAGGTAGGAAGTCACAGGTATTCTATTGCTGAGCTGGACCTCCCCACTCCTGTCCAGTGCTTTGCTGTAGTACAAGGTACACAGGAGGTTGGAGGGTGGGGTAAGGTGGTCTCTGCCCTGGCAGAGGTAAGGGATGCCCATAGCAACTGGCACACAGAGATAGAAGTAGGTTAGTACCTCAAAGAGGGAAGTGAGGGAGAGAGTGTAGAGATCAGAACCTGAGCTTTATTCATGGTTTGAGGAGAGGAGAGAGTAAGCATCTATTAAACACCCATTATGTTCCAAACTCCTCCCCCACCCCCTTATTTTACAGGGGAGGAAACTGAGAGCCAGAGCAGTGGATCATGGATTTAGAGGCAGAAAGAGGCCATCAAGTCTAGCCCTTTTTTTTTTCTTTTTCAATCAGTCAATGCTTTTATTTCAACCCTTTCCCCAGGAGCAAAGTGAGGTTCAGAAAGGTTGACTTTCCCACCACCACACAGATGCAAATGTCAGTGCCCAAGGAAAAACCAGGCTTCCTGATTCCAAGGCCAGCACACTTTCTACCATACCAAAATTTGATGTCCCTTTTTTGGGTGTTTTACCCAAGACTGAATTAAGAACCTGAGTGAGACATGGTCATCCTTCTTGGGGAAAGCAGCATGTTACCTGTCTGTCCTGGGGAAGAAGGCCGCTGTCCAGCAGTGGACCTGGCCGCTTTATGAGGTAGTAAGCTCCCCATCGCTGCAAGTGTTCAAGCAAAGACTAGGTGACTGCTCCTACCCCCACTCCCCCAATGTGGGATGCTGTATTTGGAGATTCTTGCATTAGACGAGTTGTCTCAGACAAACCCTAAGGTCCCTTTCTATTCTGGGGTTTTGTGACTCTCTTCCTGGTAGTGTTTCCCAGCCTCCTTTTGGGGGCAGGGGAAGAGACACTGCTCTCCCTAAGGGACTCCTCGGCACGTATCTGTCTTTTTAAGTGAAAAGGCACACGCACTAATTTTGTCCCGAGAATCTCTCTGGTGTGGTTCAGCAAAAAGAGGGATGGCTCTGGAGACAGAGGTCGTGAATTGAAATCCCAGCCCTCCCACTTCCTTGTCGCGGGCATTTCACCTTTTTGGGCCCCATTTCCTCCTCTGAATTAGGTTGGACTAGGTGACCTCCAAAGTCCTTTCAGCTCTAAAATGGTGAGCCTAAGTAACTGCCCTGATCAGAGACGCAGTTTCCCCATCTGTAAAAATCTCTCAGGCTCCCTCTGGCTGCAGAGTTCAGATGCTGAGTCTCACAGCTTCTGCTCTCAGGTAACCTTTGGTCCAGTTTCCTAGTTGGTAAGACAAACCCAGGTCTAGCTCTTCCCAGTTTTCAGGCGGGGCAGTCTAATCAGAAAAGGACCCGACTTACCTACCTCAGAGCTGCTGAGTGGTGGGATTCTTCTCACTTGCCTGCTCTCCTCAGGGCACACCCATCCCCATAGTCCCAAACTTGTTTTTCATGAAAAGAGAGGTGTGGTAGATAACAAGGCTGTGACCATCCCTGGTCTGATAACCTGGGATTGAAAGGCCAGTCCCTGGGGCCTGAGCTGGGGAGGGGCTTCCTTGGGACTTTCACAAGGACAAGATCTAAGGTTTTCTTGCTTTTTCAGACCAGGCCTGGGAGATGGAAAAAGATCCCTGGAATTAGGATTCTAGTAGGACAGCCGGAAGGGACTTCAGATGCCATCTAGCCTAGCCCCCTCATTTTACAGAGGAAGAACTGAGGGTCAGAGTGGGAGGGAAAGTGACTTAGATCATTGCTATCCCAGAGCCTGAAGGGACCTCAGAGGTCATCTAGCTCAACTATAATTTTACAGAGGAGGAGACTGTAGGTCAGAGTGAGGAAGGGACTTGATCAAGGAAGGGCCCAAGAGCTAGCATTTGAACCTAGGTCCTCTGAATCCAAAACCGACATTTTTGCAACTACCTGGTGAAGGGGCAAAGCCATCATGGATGGAGCCAAACTGTCTCTGGGAGCATGATTTCTGGGGGAAAAAAGAGACATCTCCCATCTCAAGACTTGGATGAGGGTCTGAAAGAACTATAGGACCTAGGTTCAAATGCTGCCTCTGCCCATCCCTACCACCTGTGTGACCATAGGCAAATCACCTCTCAGCCTTAACTTCCTCATCTGTAAAATGGGAATAATTAATAGTGCCTTCCTTACATGTTTTGGTGTGAAGATCATATGAAAAAATATTTGTAAATGAATCTGCAAGTTTTAAATGGCTATCAATATCTTAGTTATTATTATTGAGCCTTAAAGAGTTATAAAAATATGAACTGTCTTTGGTCTCTGCCCTCTAAGGCCCCTTTAGGCTCTAGATCTGTAGGCTGCCTTGAAGTTGGCAAGACCTGCATTCAAATCCTACCACTGACACTGATAGTTGCTTGAACCTGAGCATGTTACTTTCTCATTTGTAAAATGGAGGATTGGATGAGTTGACCCAAGAGCCTTGCAGCTGGAGATCTAGCTCCTGAACTAGTCCCTTTCCTTTCTCTGTACCTTACTTTCCCCCTTTGTAAAATGGAGATGAATAAGGTGTCTTTTGAGGGCCCTTCCCATGATCCTCTAAGTAGTGTGACGAGCTGGTTGTAGGAGCCTTGGAGTCACCCTCTCCCCACCCACAACTCAGACATAACAAACATTTCCTATGGAAACTATGCTTCCTTCAAATCACCTCTTCCAGAAAGCTTTCCCTGATTTTCCCTGATTTCCTCAGTTAAGCCTTCCCTGAACTAGAATTCCTTCCTCCTGAGGCCCTTAGCACATTCCGTCTTGAATATTGGTTACAGGGAGAGGACAGATACAGCATTTCTTATGTCTTTGTATCCCTTAAGCATCAGGCAATCTGTTGTTCATCCAACAAGCATTTATTAGGCACCTACTGTGTGCCAGAGGTTACAAGACAAAAATTAAACTATCTCTGTCCTCAGGAAGTATATGTTCTATGGAGAGACAGCATGTATCTCTGTTAGAATGCAGAATAAATACTAGACAGTTTGCGAGAGGACACTAACAGTTGGGATAGGAGGGAGAATCAGAGAGGGCTGGTGCTTGAGCTGAGTTCTGAAAAATAGTGGATTCTAAGACAGAGGTGGGGGGGCATTCCAGGCAGGAGAGACTGCCTGGGCAAAGGCATGGAGAAAGGAGATGGTGCGCCATATGAAAGCAACAGTAAGAATGTCAGTTGGGCTAGACCACACAAGATGAAAAGGGGAATGATGAAGAATGAGGTTGGAAAGATCTTTGGGACCAGGTTACTAAGCGCACAGTAGAACATGATTAATGTTTGTTGAAGACAGTGAATGCTTAAGTAGGTAGAGACTTCAGAGATCATTGTACTGAACCCTCCCATTTTACAGAAAAGGAAACCGAGGCCCAGAGAGGGCCACTGGCTTGCTCATATTCACCCAGATGTCAGTGGTACCAGAAGCTAGGGTTTCTCCCTTTACATCCTAGCAAGCCAGGGGAACCCAGAATCAGCCTGGGAAAGTAAGAGAGAGGGCGGAGTTTGCTCCCTCCCTTTTCCTTCCCTCAGATGTGTAGTTTCATGCCATTAGTTGCTCAACCAACAATATTCTTTATTAAGCTCCTGTTCTGTCCAGCTGCAAAGATGGGGCCCTCTGAATACAGTAGGTGCTTAATAAATGTTTGTTGAATGACTGTGTGTGTCATGAGGGTAGGAACAGCATCTTACCTATCTCCCCTGACCCTGAACATGGAATTCTGCATATAGTAGGCACTTAATAAATGTTGGATGTGTTGTATTTACATCCCTGGGACTAAGGGTCACAGGCGGTCTGATTGGTGGTAGAAAAAGCAATCTAATTCTGCCACTTCCTGGCTTTGTGAACCCAGGCTTTTGTCACCCAGCTTTTGAGAGCTCAGTTTCTTCTATTGTAAAATAGGAATGATGCTTAGAACTCTCACTGTTTACAAGTTTTCTTCTCATCTGCCTGCAAAGCACCCCTTTTACAGGTGGTCAAACTGAGGCTCAGAGTTGGGGAGCGCAGAGTTCAGAGTCTCTCCCCTCACATTACAGTGGGACTGACGATGATGATGATGACAGCAGATATAAAGACCTCATCTCCTGGGGGGGGTCAGTATCATGGGTCTTATATCTAGATGAGGAAGCTGAGGGAGGTCCACAGAGGTTAATTCATAGCTCATAATCAATCTGCAAGCATTCCTTAAGCACCTACAGCATGCCAGGCTCTGGGCTAGATATGAAGGATTGCAAGAAAGGCAGAAACAGACCCTGTCCTGTCACTGGCATCTGAGGCGGAATTGGAATCCAGGACTCCCAAATCTAGCAGAAGCCCCTCCAATTGGAGTCTCAGTGGTCTCTTCACTGAGAAGAGGGAGAACACATTATGAGAGCCTTGAGGGTCCCTTCTGTTTCTAACATTATCTGCCCAACCCCCACCCCCATCTAACAAGCATTGAGAGACACTTTGTAAATGGGCATTTAGCAATGGGACCTGTTCCTTTCCCTCTTCCACCTCTTCCCTCCCTCTCCCCTCCCTCTCCCCTCTGCTCCCTCCTCCCTTCCCTCTTCCCCCTCCTCCCTCCATCTTCCCATTCTTGTTCCCTATTCCTCCTCCTCCCCCTCCTCCCCTTCCTCCCTTCTTCCCCCTCCTCCCTGTCCTCTCTCCCTTCTCCCTTCCTCTTCCTCCCTTCTTCCTCTGTTCCTCCTCTTCTCCCTCTTCCCTCCTGCCTCCTCTTCCCCCTTCTCCCTCCCCCTCCCCATTCCTATTTCCCCTATCTCCTCTTCTCCCCTGCCCCCTCTCTCATTCTCCCCTTCTTGTTGTCCTCCCTGTGACAGTGCAGGCATGAAAGAGGATCTGGATTGTGTAGATGGCACAGACTCCTTGATAGGGACTGGCCGCCAGTGGGGTATCTGGCGCCACCGTGTGGCCAGCAGGATGATTGCAGAGGGAAGCGTTGGGGTAGAGGTGGGGGAGAAGGGAAGCCCATACCCAGCCCTGAGACTCCCCTGATGATCCTTGTGGGGGGAGTGGAGCAAGACAGGGAGAGGACCTGCTTAGGCTCCAGGCCCTGGCACTTAAAAAGTCATCAGCCCCTGTTCCCCTGGGATGAGCCTCAACTTCCCCATCTGTAAAATGAGGGGGTTGGACTAGTGGGCTCTGAGTCACCAGGACCTTTCTAGGGTGTGGGGTGAGCACCTCTCCTCCATGGAGGAGTCACCCTGGCATTCCTGTGACCACTCCTTAGAGGAGCTTGGTCTCAGGCTGCCCCCAGACATCCTGATGTCCGGTCCTGACTCAGCATTTAGCAGCCTGTGTGGCCCTGGCAAGTTCCTGGTCAGGGAGTCAGAGGACCTGGCCTCAAAGGCCAGCTCTGCCAGGCTGCCCACCTGGCCTGAGACAGGCCCCTTCCTGAGACTCTCTGAATCTCAGCTTGCACCTCAGTAAAATGAGGGGATTACCTAGATAGTCTCTGAGGCCCCATACAGCTTAAAGATCCCACAACGAGCCACATTCTAAGCTCGCTCCCAGCTCTGACATTCCTTGTTCTAAGTTCCCTTCCAGCTCGGACATCTCCCTGTTCTAATCTCCTTCCCAGTCCTGACATCCTGTGTTCTAAGGTCCCTCCCAGCCCTTACTCCCCCTTTCTGAGGCTCCTCCTACATCTGACATCCTCTGTTCTAAGCCTCATCTGAGCTCTCAGGTTCCCAGTTGTAAGGCTCTTCCCAGCCCTGACATTCCTTGATTTCTTTTTATTGTCTAGTGATAGCCCTAGTCAGTCAATGTTGCTGGAAGCCAGGGGGGGCGTGGTCACAGTGAACTGGACCAGTCAAGAATCTCTCCCCATTGGTCCTAGAACAAAGCTGGGGGTGGGGGCCAAATTCCTGGGGCAGTTTATCTTCGCCTTTGGCTGCTTCTCAGAGTGACGTGTTTTGCAAGTCTGCCCAGTCTGGGTGACGCCTCCCATGAATGCCAGCGGTTGTTATGATCGCTCCTTCCCAAGCCCTTGGTAGCCTGGCCTGGGGCCCGCTGGGCACTGATGGGGCACAGGCTCAGACGGGGAGAGAGTCGGCTTGCCCCCTTAGGGTACCTCCCTGCCCCTCACCCCCTTTCCCATCTGGACTTTCCTCCACTTCGTCACTGTCTCTGCAGGATCATAGAATATCAGAACTGCGGGGCAGCAGAGCACAGAGTACCAGCTCTGGGGTCCTCCAAAGACCTGAGTTCAAATCTTGACTCTGATGTTTATGAGCTATGTGACTTTGGGCAAGTCCCTTAGATTCTCTGTGCCTCAGTTTCCTCATCTGTAAAATTAAGGGGTTGAATCTGATAGTTTCTGAGGTCCCTTCCAGCTTTCTATGATCCTATCATGTTTCTGGCCTCAGTTTCCTCATCTGTAAAACTGAGGGACTTGAATTGAAATGTCTTTAAAGTTTCTTGTAATTTCCAAACTATAATCCTAAGTAATTTCCTCCCTCTGGGCCTCAGTTTCTTCATCTGTAAAATGAAGGGCTAAATGGCTTTTGAGCCCTAGGTCTGTGGTCCTTTGACCAGAGACCATTCTGACTGACTGTCGTAAGGACATCTTATTCCACCTTTATGTTTCACCAATGAGAAAACTGAGGCCCTATGAGTGGGGAAGGGACCCGCCCAAGGTATTGATCAGGCATTTCTTCAGCACCTGCTTAATTTGTCAGGCCCTGTTTTAGCTCCCAGAGATACAAAGAAAGTTCCTGGGGGGGGGGGGGCGGGGAGAGAGTGGGATATGATTTTACTTGACCCCCAAAAGAACAGTGTACAAACAAGAGAAATTGGGGGTGGAGGCTGTCCCAGGAAGAAGGCACCATGAAGATTAATTAGCTTCCTTGCAGGAGCTGAGACTTCTGAGAAGCCAGAACTCAGATACTTCCTAGCAGTGTGGCCCTGGGCAAGTCCTTTAACCTCTATCGACCTCAGTTCTCTCGTCTGTAAAATGGTAGTCCCGGCTTCCCAGGGCTGTTTGAGGGTTTTGCAAATTTTACAACGCTATAAAAACACCAGCTCTCTATTATTATTTTTGGGCAGAGGGGGAGGAGAGCTGTCTAATTAGAGATGAGTGGGCTTGTTGGGAGAAGGGGTGAGGGAGCCCGAGGCTGGAGGGGGAGACTCTGTCCCAGCCGCAGAGGGACAGAAACATTCACAGTGGGGCCCCCTCCAAGCTTGAAGTCAGGAAGGGAAGATCGCCCGGCTTTTCCACCAGAGGGCAGCCGAGAGCCAGGTGAGGCAGTCTCCGCCTTCTTCCAGAAGCCTGGACCTCACCTGGTGACTGTCAGAGGCTGAAGGGAGGTCTTCCCTTCCCTTCCTCTGTTTTACAGGAGGGGAGGTTGAGGCAGAGCCGGCGCCTTCAGAACCCTGGCCTCCTCCCTCCCCCCTCCTGGCTCTGCTCCCAAGGGGGGGTTTCTCACCTTTCCCCCACGTGTCTCCCTTCCTCTGCCTACCCCTAGGCCCGCGCCCAGGCTGAGGCCCTGCGTATCGGCGACGTCCACTTCTCGGTCAAGCCTGGCTCCAGCTCGACCTCCCCCAAGCTGCACTCCAGCGCCGCCGTGCATCGCCTCAAGAAGGACATCCGCCGCTGCCACCGCATGTCCCGGCGCCCCCTACCCCGCCCTGACCCGCAGAGCGGCGGAGGGCCGGGGGCCGGCCCAGGCATGAGGCCACCCATCTCGCCCTTCTCCGAGACCGTCAGGATCATCAACCGCAAGGTGAAGCCCAGGGAGCCCAAGAGAAGCCGCATCATCCTCAACCTGAAGGTCATCGACAAGGGTGCCAAGGGCACTGCGGGCAGCGCGGGCAGCGGGGCCCTGGCTCGCCCCAAGATCCCCTCCCGCAACCGGGTCATTGGCAAGAGCAAGAAATTCAGCGAGAGCATCTTGCGCACCCAGATCCGCCACATGAAGTTTGGGGCCTTCTCCATCTACAACAAGCCCTCTCCAAGCCCCACCCCACCCCCTGTGCCCGCCGGCAAGCCAGAGGCTGGGTCCTCCCAGGGCCCCGTCCCGCCACCCCGGGGGCTCAGCCTGGCGGCTGCCCCCTACGACATCCGTAGCTCCAGCTCCTCAGGATGCCCCTCCCCGACCCCGCACTCGTCTTCCGACCCGGACGACTCGCCTCCCAAGCTTCTCCCGGAGACCCTCAGCCCTGCGGTCCCCGACTGGCGCGAGTCCGAGGTCCTCGACCTGTCCATCCCGCCTGAGTCTGCAGCCACCAGCAAGCGGTCACTCCCCGGAGCGGGGGAAGGAGGCCAGACGCCCGTTTTGTCCTCGCCCCCACGCTCCTCTTCCGACCCCGAGCAGGAGGCTGGGGACTGGCGTCCCGAGATGTCTCCCTGCTCCAACGTGGTGGTCACAGATGTCACCAGCAACCTCCTGACCGTCACCATCAAGGAATTCTGCAACCCTGAGGATTTTGAGAAGGTGGCACAGGCGGCTGTGGGTGGGGGTGGGGGAAACAGTGGGGGGAGCAAATGAAGGGAGTCGATGGTCTCCACTCAGAGGGGAGGGTTGCGTTGGGCATGGGTTGGGGATCTTCTCATGCCCACATTCACTATTGTTTTGACCTCTGCTCCCTCCTGCACCCGTGCACACCCCTTGCCTGTCCTTTGCTGATTTTATTTGGCTCACAGGTACCCCACTTCTCTCTGATCCACCTCTACCCCCAACCCTAGGAGGGAACAGGAAGGATGGGGCAGGGCTTGCCTGAGTCGCACTGGGGCTGCCTTAGCTGAGTGTGCGCGGGTGGGCACAGGGCCAGCAAGATTCTGTGGGTGGAAAGACAGGTGGAAATGAGGAAGAGGCTCCCTGTTCTTCCTGGCTCCTGGCTCAGGCCTTTTCCTGGGTCCCACCCTGTCCAGGGCTACTGCCTCTGACATGTCACCTGTCCTGGCCGCATGGGGTCTGGCCAGCTCCTCCCTGGGGTCTAGGTCTGGTCCTCTCTTCTGCCCTTCCCCCACCGCCAGGACCTGGGTACCCAGAGCTCCTATCTGTTCACTCTAGGTGCTAACTTGGCAGCTGAAGGGGTGCTCTTGAGACCTCTCCTCTCTTCCCCTTACCCCAGGTGCTAACTCCGTCCTCCTCGCTTCCCTCCACTCCTAAGTTTGGGAATGGGGGAGCAATTTCTTCCCACCCATTCGGGGTCCCACCTCCCTTTGCTGTGGGTAGATATGGAGGCTGTGGCTGTCCCTGTCCCCAGCATCTGTGACCTGAGACTCCAGGGTTTGAGGCTCTGATCGCTAGTGTGGTCCCCAGCCTGAGCAGCTATAGTGGGTCCGACTTCTGGTCCCTGTGTGGCAGGGATACCCCCTCAGCCTGCTGTCCACATCCAGACTGGGGACCAGAGCCCACCTTTTATCTCCTACTAGCCTGCCTCCTTCCTAATTCCTCTTTGGGGGAGACGACTGAGAAGGTTCCCTTCCCCTCCAAAGACACCCAGGATTCGAAGTGGGCTCCTAGAGTTCGCCAACCAAAGGTGCTAGCCGAGCCTTCTGGGGACAGTGTCTTTCTTGTGTGTGTCTGTTGCATCTTGGTGTGTATGTGCCTGTATGTACGTGTGTACTGTGGGGTGCGGGCCATTTCCCCTCTTTCCCATCCCTCCCCGCTGCTGCCCGCACACCTGTCTTGGTGCTTCAGTCTCTGTGTGTAGAAGGCTAGCGCTTCATTCTACTTGACCGTCATTGGCTGTGGAGCAGTCCTGCCTGTAGCAAATCTTCCAGCATCCCCTGGGGCCTGCCTCACCCCGTCCCTGCCCCCAGCCCAAGGTCGCTGGAGATCTTTGGTCTTCTCATCCAGTCCTCCCGCA
Organism: Bettongia penicillata ogilbyi; assembly: GCA_023548195.1. NCBI lineage: Eukaryota > Metazoa > Chordata > Mammalia > Diprotodontia > Potoroidae > Bettongia > Bettongia penicillata. The sequence continues at coordinate 5,238,197 of JAJHZJ010000150.1, read as the reverse complement.
TGCTTGGTGGCCTGTTGGGACCATTATGGTCTTTTCCTTAATCTCTCTGGCTCTGAGACCCAGAGAGCTGGCCCCAGAGCTTGGCCTCCTTCCAGGAGGACAGAAACCCCAAATCTTCACTTTCCCCCAAGAATCCTGATCTTTCCTGCTCCCACGTCCCTTCTATTCTCCATGGGCAGGAGCAACCCTAGGCCTTCCTCTTTCAAGTGGCTTATCTGAGGGTGGGGGGTGGGGAAGATGGAGCTCCCAAGAAGGGGAGCCAGCAAAGGGGGGCTCATGTTTTTTCCAGATAATATACTGTGCTTGGTTAGAGGGTAATTGTTTGGGGGAGTAGATGTGTCTCGTCCAAGATGGCTGTTGTTTGATTCTAAATTTGAGATGTGTGTGTGTGTGTGTGTGTGTGTGTGTGTGTGTGTGTGTACATGTGTGGGTAGGGATAGAGTGACTCTAGAAAATAGAAAGTGAAACAGAGAAATGGAAAGAGAACCCAAATAGGAAACTCTCATCTGTCCCCTCCCTTGGGGCCATCCCCGTAGTGCCCACTGGCCCTCCTCAGGACTTGCTAGAAGTAAGGGCTGCTGGCCTGTGAGGGTCAGGGGACAGTGGCTCTTGGGGCATGGGACACATGGGCCCTTCCTTTCCTTCCCCTGGTGAAAAGGACCAGAACCCTCTATTGGCTGGTTGGCCGTCCAAGTGCCGGTTGGCTGTCCCTCTTGGAAGAGCTGGCCTCCCTCCCCACCCCTCTGATGAAAGTTCACCTGGGCATCCAAATCTGGCTGTTTCCCAGGGACACTAGAAATGTGTTTTCTGGAGTCTGTCATTCGTGAAATTTTTTCTTTTTCGTAAAAAAGGGTGGGGGTGGGGGGAAAGTCGTGTTTTCAAAGGTGATTTTATGATGGGAGAGTGAAAGAACTAGTTTTACAAGAAAAGAAAAAAAAGAAAAAATATTATGGAATTCCTACAGGGACGGGGAAGAAAGAGATATTTAAAAAAAATAATACTACTAATTGTGATTGCACAATGGTGGGGCTGCCAGCCAGCCTTGTGGAGGGAAAGCCAGGAGATGGGAGGATAACGTTGTTGATGTCTGGAGTGGGTGGGGAACCCCTTGTGGGTCGTGCTGCTCATCACTCTCCTGTTCTTTCAGCTTGACTAGAGGCTAGTGTGGAACCCTAAGAGGTCCACAAGCTATCCCCTTCCTGGGCCTAGGGGAGGAGAAAGGGCCAAGGGGAGAAAGTTCAGTGTCCTACCATGTTCACCCATGATAGGACATGGTCCCCAGGGTCTTCCTCCCTACTTTATCCTCTAAAGGTAGGACATGAGTGAATAAGTTGTATGGTGCCGAGTGGGGGACTGGCTTGAGAAGGCCAGATTTTGTGAGTGAAGGAGAGATGGTGGGCGATTTCCTCTATAGGCTAGACCTTGATGAAGGACCCTTAACCTGACTGTGCCCCAGAAGGTAGAAAGGGGCTCTAGGGAGCAGGAACAAGAGCCCAGGGCATGGGGATCAGGGTGGGTGTGGCATCTTTGTAGCCTCCTCAGTAGCAGAGTCCCATGCTTCAGGGGAGAGAGACCCCCCGCCGAAGGACCAGTAGAAGAGGTCCAGGGAGGAGGATAGGCATTAGAGGTAGGTCACGTCAATTCCTCTCTGCCCTCCTCAAATAGGGAGATGCCCACCCATAGCCTACATGGTTTGATGCCCATCCACCCAAACCCTCTAGGCCCAAAAGCAGAACCTTTCTGGGTCTCAGGGTCCCTAGTGCCCCTGGGGGGACTGAATACCTCCTCTCCTAGGGTGGCTCTGAGAAGAGGGGTGCTCTGTCCCCCTAGGCCTCAGCAGCTTTTCCCTTTGCCCCATAACCAGGCAGAAGCTGCAGCCCACTTCTCTTTATTTTTGTACGCCAACTCCCCCAAGCCCCGTTTTCCCAAGCCTGATTTTGTCAGAAGAGCCTTTTGGGTTCCCCTTCTCCCATCCGCACTTGTCATAGATACCAAGGTCTGGTCTTATATGCGAGGCTGTTCCTATTCAAACTGTGTGACTCCCTCCCATATCCCCCAGATCGCCTTCTCTCCTTTCCCCATCTCTGAACTGGTTTGGGGGAAATGTGTTTTTCAAAAGCAGTAAATGGGAGGTGGGAGCTGGGGTATCCAGGGGCCCAAGACTGGGCAGAGGAAGGGATCGTCACTGGGCCGTCCCTGCTGGGTACCTGACTCTGCTCCCATGCGCTATCCAGCAACTCCAGCCTGCAGCTGTTGCCACTGGGACAGGGAAGGAGCAGCGGAGGACCTGGGGTGGCCCTATCCCTATGATTCTTTTTAGCGCTTTACAATTTTCAAAGCACTTTCCCCATCTGTTGCCTCTCTCAGTCCTGGGGAGGCAGGTGTTATTACTACTATTTTAAAATTGATAGGCAGCCTGGTTTAGCAGATAGAGAGGCTACCTCGGAGTCAGGAAGACCTGGGTTCAAGTCCCAACTCTTACACACCCTGGCTGTGTGACCCTGGGCAAGTTACCTAACCCTCTAAGACCAGAAGGCTCAGCATTCTGTGATGTTTTCCTCAGCTCTAGTTCCCTACACCACTGAAATCAAGATGCAGTCCCCCAAAAATGTTTTTAAGGTGAGGGAGACTGTGGCCCAGAGATAGAAAGCACCTTGCCCAGGATCACATGGTAAATAGCAGATTTGGGATTTGAACCTGGGGCTTCTGGCTCCCAAGTCGGGGACTCTTTGCCCTACCTTGTGCTGCTCTTTGAGGGGAAAAAGAAAGGAGGTCTGGGCAGGGGAGGAGACAGTGGGCTTTGAGGGTAGACACCCTTATTCCACCTACTCCCCTGGGCACTGGAGGCAATCAGCACTGGGGTTTGCCAGTCATCTCTCGAGGCACCCAGTGATGGACCTCGGCTGTTCTGCCTTCATTTACCCTCTTGTCTGCCTCCTCAGAGGGGGTTTCTAGGAAGAGATGGATGAAGGAAGCAGTGGACCCCAGGGGATCTGTCCATTTTGACTGTGACCAGGGGTGGTGCCTCTCTCCAGGGCAGGGCCTGTCCGCATTCTCTATGGCAGACCGGATCAGGCTCACGGCCTATGCCTCTTCTAGTCCTGTCTTACTCCACCCCCATCCCTTCCACCATTTTGCACTTCTTGCCTTGGAGAGACCCAACTGGTCTGATTCCACTCCGTGTTATTCCCAGTTCTCATGCACTGGCCCAAGGTCACGTCCCTGGGGCTCTTGGAGCCCCACAGTGTGCTCCAAGCCCCCACCTTGGGAGGAACCTTCTAAGGGAAGGAACTTCTCCACCTGGATTTCTGATTAAAACCTTCCCTCTCCGTCCTCCTGAAGCTTGGTACTAAGGGAAAAGCTGAGACTTCCCTGTCCCACTCCAGTCCTCCCCTTTTCTGATTGTTCCTGGGATTTAGGAGCAAGGCCTGGGGGAGGGCTGGGCAGGGAGAGCCAGGGAGGAGATGGGGAGGTGGACATGAGGCCCACCTCCCAGCCTGGTCCTTCCTGTGTGCCAACATCCTCCATCCAGGTGAGCTCCTGAGGGCCCCGGGCAGGCCCAACCCAGGTGGAGGCTTTGCTTTCATTTTTAAAAGCTGAAACAAAACAAAACAAACAAAAAAAAAAAAGAAACAACCCTTAAAAGGAATAATGTATCTTATAATTTTTTTTAGATTTTTAAAGAAAAACGCATTTAATGAAAAGCATTGTGCACGAATGAATTCTATATATAAATATATACACATACATATCTCTCTATATATTTTGGGAGGGGGTCCTGTCATCTTTTCATTTCCAAAATGGAGTGTGTTGGCTTGGTTTCCTGTGTTCGATGCTTGAACATCCAGCTCCCAGCTGGCTAAACTTGCCCCCTCCCCCAGTGGCTGGGGCCAGGGAAGGAGAGGAAGCCCCTGCCCACTCCTGACCCACCTCCCTGCCTTTGTCCGCTTTGCACCTCAGCTGCCACACCCTCCCTTGCCCAGCTGATGTTTTGGGTGGAAAAGCTGGTTGGTCTCGGGGTTGGGGGCTTTTTTTGGTTCTGTTGGGGTTTTTTCCTGGTTGTTTTGTGCTAATTACTCTTGTATTGTACATTTTGTTTTTCCTGCTGCTCTTCCGTATTGTATCAATGCCAGGAATGGGGAGTTAAAAGCCTATTTTTGCCCCCCAATAAATTGTTACATTCCAAAGCTCCAGCTTCCTTCGGCCCCAGCCTCGGCTGCTGGCCTGTCTCTAGCTTCCTTTCTTTCTGAAGGGTGGGCTTACTGGGGTGTCCCATCTCTACAGATCCTGGTGCCTGGCACATAATAGGCACCTTAACAAATGCTCCTTGACTCGATTTTGTCTTAATGGTTCCATCCTGATCTTGGGAGTAAGCACCATGGTACCTGTGAAGGTATGGATGGACCCCAAGCCAGGAGACTGGCCAACATCAGTCCTAGCTTTGGCTTCCTCCTTCCTTCCTTTATGGTCTACCCTGCTCAGGCTATGGATTGAAGACTCCTCTCTTTCCTTAACTAGAACACTGAATAGATGATGCCAATCAAGGAGACTATTAGGACCTAGAATGTCAGAGCTGGGAGGGAGCTTAGAACAGGGGATGTCAGGGCTGGGGGGAACTTAGAACAGGAAATGTCAGAGCTGGGAGGAGCCTTAGAACAAGGGCAAATAGTAGAAAGTACACAGTTTAGTCAGAGGACCTGGGTTTGAATGCTAGCTCTAATAACTAATAATTTGTACAACTCAAATAACTTCAATGGGCCTCAGTTTCCTCACCTGTAAGTCAGCAGGAATGAATGAAGGATCCATAAAGTCCCTTTCAACCCTATCTGGATTAAATTATTCGACTTTCTGGACCTTTGTGTGAAAAAAATGACCAACATTGATGGATGGGTTTTTGCTCTAATGCAAAGGGGCAT